>JAQIZY010000007.1:4800000-6077475 GCA_028828275.1 Penicillium frequentans | reverse complement strand
CTAACCACCCTAACCACCCTAACCACCCTAACCACCCTAAACCACCCTAAACCACCCAAACTCTAAAAACCCTCTAAAAACCCCAACCCTTCACCCTAATCCACATACGGGTTTCTTAAATATTCCTCTCGCTTCGCTCGCTCCATATTTCAAACTCCTAATCTTTACCTATATCTACCCTCACCCTCGGACGACCATTCTACCTTCTATCTACCCTATATACCCACGCCTATCCCTACTCTTATCCACCCTACCCACTTATACCTATCCTCGCTCTTATCCACCCTACCTACTTATACCTATCCCTACTCTCGTCCACCCTAACCACGCGCGCCTATCCTAACTCCCCCGTCCCCCTATCTATACGCGCCTATTAACTCCCCTCTTCTATCCCCTCGGACGACTATACTATCTCCTATGTACCCATCCTTATACTTCCTCCCCTTTACCCTCCTCTCGGACCGCTATTCTACCTTATATCAACCTTACCTACGTATCCTCCTTACTATTACTCCTACTCCTATCTACCCTACCTATACACGCCTATCCGAACTCCCTATCACCCTACCCACCCACGGCTATCCGAACTCCCTATTACCCTACCCACCCACGGCTATTATAACCCCTCTCCTCTTCCCTCTACCCTCCCCTCTACCCTCCCCTCGGACGATACTTCTACTGCCTATCTACCCTCTCTACCCACGCTTATCTTAACCCTCTATCACCCTGCCCACGCCCTACTATCCTAACTCCCTCTCTACTCCTCTCGCCTAACTATATACCCTTATTCTATTATATTCCTACCCTCCTCTCGGACGACTATTCTATCCTTTCTATCTACGCCTACTCTATCTTTTATCTACTATACCCTTGGATAACTATATTATCTTTTATATATCTTTTCTACCTTATATCTTCTAACCTCGGACGGCTTTGCACGAATTTAATATATCCCTTTACCCTTAAATCCGTCCTTTAACCCCTGCCGGCTGTCGGCTATATAACTCTATACTTCCGCCCTTAAATACGCCCTTTAATCCCTGACGGCTGTTGGTGATCTAAATATACGCTTTTTTATTAACTATATCTTTTAACCCCGGACGGCCGTCGTTAATATAAATATATATATCTATTCTACTATATTCCTACCCTACCTATATACCCCTATACTACCTCCCCTCTACCCTCCCCTCGGACGACTATTCTACCCTATATTTACCTTATCTACCTCTGCCTACTCTATCTTATATCTACCCTACCCTCGGACGACTATATTATCTTTTAAATATCCTATCTCCCGCGAATCGACTTCCTATCTACCCTGCCTCTGTACGGCTGCTGCTGGTCTACCCTACCTCTGTACGGCTGGTATTGGTCTACCCCTACCTCTATACGGCTGCTGCTGGTCTACCCTACCTCTGTACGGCTGCTGCTGGTCTACCCTACCTCTGTACGGCTGGTGTTGGTCTACCCTACCTCTATACGGCTGCTGCTGGTCTACCCTGCCTCTGTACGGCTACTCTTCTACTTTCCTTACTCTCCTTACTACCCTATTACCCTATCTATATCCCGTCTTTATATCACCCTAACCATTCCCTTTATTATCTCCCCCCTTCCATCACCCTAACCCTATATAATATATATCGATATATTACCCCTGGCTATCTCTCGTACACCGGGGGGCCTATCTAAATATCCTGATATCGGACCTCCGTTAAATATATATATCTCGAACTATACTAAATATACGAATCTGATACCTGGATGGGAATACTACTATTATAATATATATTCAAAACGCCTGATATGGCTAATCTATCTAAATTCTGAAATATCTACTCTATTTCAATCCCTTGATAAACCTGTCGACACTATATAAACTCCTGTACTAACTGGGACTGCTGCGCCCCGATCCCTACCGCCATCCCCCCGAAATACCGCTTTAACTGGCTCTCGTCCGTACTATCTACCCCGTGATGCTGTAACCGACGGTCCCACGCCGTATGGATCTCTGGATCTGTCTTCTGGCTGAATAACATCATTGCCACCATTGGTAATAATGTATGCCGGTACTGATCACATATCCCCTCCGCCTCCTTTGTACGGGATATCTCTTTGGTGGGATCCCCCTTGGGGCATATCGACTGCGGCATCCCATATGTAAAATGCGCGCTATAATCAACATAACGGATCCCATCCTTAAACGCCCGCATACGCTTCCACCATGCCTTGGCCTCGCTATTATACCCGTATGGGCACTTGAATAACTCATGCCCGTCGTCGGATCCATCCTGCGTACATGACCAACACCGCATTAACCACTCGTGGATCTCATCCCGGAAATATATATCACGCTGGACCTGATCCTGGGTGGCCTGTGGTCGTTGCCCGGATAATTGCGCGCGTTCGATATCCTGCCGCCGGAACTCGTGCCGGACCGTCATCGGGATGCCTATGCGGTCTGGTGTGATATGGTCCTTGGCTATGGGGCTGGTATGCTCGATCCCGGGTGCCTGTGATATTAAACTCTTGGAATCACTGGATGCCGAATCATCGGCTGAACTGGATTGGCCTGGGCTGGCTACCTGGCTATGGACGGGTGCTTGTATCCGGCTGGTTGCGTGGGTCTGGCTGGCTGGCTGGGTCTGGCTGGCTGCTCTCGTACGCCTGGTCTGGCTGGCTGCTTGGGTCTGGCTGACCGGGCTCTGGGCCCTGGAATGGCCGGTCGGGCTGGTTGCTCGGGTCTGGCTGCCTGCTCTTGTACGCCTGGCTGCTCTCGTATGGCTGGTTGCTTGGGTCTGGCTGACCGGGCTCTGGGCCCTGGAATGGCTGGTCTGGCTGGCTGCTTGGGTATGCCTCGCTGGGCTCTGGGCCCTCGTATGGCTGGTTGGGCTGGCTGCTCGGGTCTGCCTGGCTGGTCTGGTATGCTTGGCCGGTTCGGTATGGCTGGCTGCTCTGGTCTGGTCCTGTACGCTGGTCCGCTTCGTCCGCTTGGTCTGGCTGGCTGCTCGGGTCTGACTGGCCGGGCTTTGGGCCCTCGTATGGCTGGTTGGGCTGGCTGGTTGGGTCTCGTCTTGTATCCTGCTTTGCTTGGTCCGCTTGGTCTGGCTTGTCTGGCTTGTCTGGCTTGTCTGGCTTGTCTGGCTTGTCTGGCTTGTCTGGCTTGTCTGGCTTGTCTGGCTTGTCTGGCTTGTCTGGCTTGTCTGGCTTGTCTGGCTTGTCTGGCTTGGCTGGCTTGGTTGGCTTGGCTGGCTGGTCTGTGGTCCCCGGGCCTCTGTATGCCTGGTATGGCTGGCTGGTCCGGTATGCCTGGCCGGGCTCTGTGCCCTCGTATGGCTGCTCGGGCTAGCTGCTCGGGTCTGCCTGGCCGGGCTCTGGGCACCCTGATCACACCCATCACATCTTTGCTTGTCACCCTCACATGCCTGCCGGACGTACCCATCTAAATATCTATCTAATATAACCCGCCGGCATCCTGCCGTGATATCCACGGGACACATATATGCCATCACCCGTTCCCGCTCCTCCGCGGACTCCCGCATCCATGTCGGACGGTGCTTATATCCCACCCGCTCGCCCTCGGGCTGAATGATGATTGCCTCGCTGGGTAACCCGTCACGTCCGGCACGTCCGCTCTCCTGCGCGTAATCTAATATGGTCCGGGGTTGCCCTAAATGGATCACGCTTCGGATATCTGGGATATCGATCCCCATCCCTAACGCATTGGTCGCCACGATCACGGACCCGGGCGTCTACCGGAACCGGGTTAATATGCCGTCTAAATTATGCTGCTTGCTGAAAAATGCATTATACCCGAGCTGGTCTGCCATTATGCGGACGTGCTCCACGATGCTGCCGTATACGATCACACGCCCTATGCCGGCACGCTAGACCCGGTCCTGGATGAACTAGATCACCTCGTCCATCTAGATCCACTGATATGGGTGATCATACCCCTCCTCGAGCTCGGGAAACTATACCCGGTATGCCACGTTGGGCCGGTATATACGGGCCCGGTATATGGCGACCTACTCCCGGGGCCATCCTATGCGGTATAATAACGTTGGCTCCACGACCAGGGGCAACGTGGCGGTTAACATAATCATCTACGTCTGCGCGGACCGTAAATCCCCGAGCTCCTATAACCGGGGCCGGAAATCCTCCTGATTATTTAATATCGTATGGCACTCATCAACCACGATCCGCTCTAACCGCTGGAGTAACCGCTGCCGATTCAAAAACGTCCGGAACGCCTGGCTCCGGGTGGCCTCGGGGGTCACTAACACGATTGCTGCTTCGTCCAGGGGCCGCTGGCTATTGTACGGCACGCATGATATCCCTAACTGCTCGCACCGCCGCACCATATCCTGGCGTAACGCAATCAACGGGACCACTACCATGGTTAATCCACCCCCGACCCATGCTAGTAACATGAATAATATGCTCTTTCCCCCGCTGGTGGGCATCACGGCCACGACCAGGCTTATACCTTGCTAGATCGCCCGTAACGCGGGCTCCTGGACCCCTCGGAATACTATATCGGGCCGTCCGAGCATCTGCTGGAATAACTATAACATATGGGCCTCGCGTAGCTAATACCGCCGTTATGTACGGCTCTCCTTGGCGTCCTCCTCCTACGGGTTACGGACACGCTTGCCTAACGCTCCGGGGCGGGCCGCGGACGCGAATCCCAAAAATTGATGCTAATCCTGGCTAGACTACCGGAACCGCTACCGCCAGTGCGTGGTGCTATTAGTGGGCTCCATGATTGTACGACTATATATCATGCCGGCCACATGGGACGAGTGCGTGGCTTATAAGTCGGCAATATGCCCCATAAATTCATCCTCGTCCATCCCATCCTCGTCATCGGGGTCGTGTACGGGTGCTGCCTCGGTGGTGCTGCCCTCTTATACGTTGCTCTTAAACTGGCTCTTGGCCCGTAAAAATCGACGGCTAATTGCGATAGCAATATCTCGGTATGCCGATACGTGCACCGTCTGGCCGTGTAAGCCAGTAGCGGTAGCGGACTCGAGCGCCTTCCAGAATCGTACGCTGGTCCACTCCTTCTCGCTGCCGGCGTCCGGGCCCTATATATACTCTAGTCGCCGGGGCTTAGAGGTAACGCCCCGCTGCTGCCACTGGTATGCCTGTAATATCTCCACGAATAGTAAAATAAGCTAGAGATATTGTACGACTAGCTCGCCTACCTCCTGCGGTAAATACTGTTGGATGACCTTGGTGTCGTTGCTGATATGGAACCCTTTGTGATATCGACTGACGAATACCACCATCCCATCTTCAATAAACACATTTCGGATCTCTCGCTCGCTGTTCCGGTACCGGATGCTTAAGAGCTTAGGCGTACGGCTAGGCTGGCCCGCTGTGATATGGATCACCACGCTTAACCATTCACGGAACCGGGCCACCTTGGTAAAATACCGGTTAATCGCACGTATACGGAACCCCTGGCCATCAGGCTCGCTAAAGCGTTGGCGTAGCATAGGCTCCTGGGCCACCCGCTGGATCAACCAGTCGGCCCTATGGACGGGCCACTGGGTCCGGGAATCCTTCAGAAAACTCTAGTTGGCCGTACGCTGGGTGGGATCGTCGTATAGGTCCTGGAGGTGGACGCTAGGGACCTGCGTGGCCTCGGCGAGTAATAACTGGTGCTGGAGCTGTGTCCGTACACGATCCACTAAGCTATGGACTATTCCACGGAAATCTCCCATCGTGAAATGTATCTGCTTATATAATAGCTCGTCCTCGCCTTTCCATCCAATATGCCCCTCGGACGGGGTATTGAAAAACACCTTCTTTCCATATGTGCGTAGATCCAATAGCCACTGGATTGGCCCGTTAGTGCCACGTACTATAAACGTATCTACCATTAGTCGTAACCACTTAGGAAACGTATGGATCACCTGGCGACCCTGTATCTGGCTAGGGGGTCCTAGAACGGACGTCGTAGGGGATCCTGGCATGGAGCTAGGGATTAGGGTCTCTCGTATAGGACTACTCGTATAGCCCTCGTCCTCGTCAAAGATATATCCGTCCGCCATAGGGATATTATCCCCGCAGAAATGCGTCTCTGGGGCCCCTAGCGCTAACCCACGCCGGATCGCTAGCGAATCAGGGTCCATTCGTAACGCCTTGTGTAAGACTAAGAACCGGGCGATTTTAATTAAACTAGAGATCTTTGGCGGGTAATCCTCGACCCCATACCACCCGTCTAGCTTCCGGCCTAATACCGCCAAGGCGTATATAAAAGCACACCCGTACTTATGGTGCCGGATCTTCTGGCGTAATAGACTGATGTAGAACTCCAGAACCGCACACTCTAACGGCTAGAGCTCGTACGGCTCCTCGTTTATGTCCATTAGGTCGGGGCTAGATGCCGGGCCCCAGGCCTATGCATGATGCTAGACCCGGTGCCAGGATAGCTGCTGCCGGGACGTAAACTTATACGGGGGACTATGCTAGTTATGTGGTTGCTGCGTACGCGTAAAGAACATCAAAATCCGCTGCCATGGCTCGAGATGGTCCTTGATCTCTGCCTCTTTCATATAGGCTAGTAACGGTTCGTATGGAGAATTAGCCTTCTGGGTACGTGCGGCCTCGATCCAGACGAGAAACCTACTCGCCCGGGTGATCTACTGGCTCACGTTAGCTAGCCGCTCTATAGCCTGCTAGATGGCCTATGCTGCGCCCTCGGGACCCTCGCTATCCTTGTCCGGCCGCTCTATGGACTGGACGAGCGGGATAGACGGAATGCCCTGGAGATACCGCACCTAGCCGGTCCGGTTAAGCCACGGGGTCGCTTCGTCGATGTCCCCGGCCTAGATGATGGTCTGCTGGCTCTGGGCCTGCTCGGTCTGGAAGGACCGTACGCGCTGGATGATCTGCTGAATCGAATTGGCAGGTGGGATAGCGGGCTCGGGGGTCGTGGCGGGCTGGTGGACCTGGATAAAATGGGAACTAAGGCCTTGCTTGAAGATACGCTGGCATGACACGGGCTGGGAGTTGGTGTCGATATCCTGCTGGATACGGGCGATTTCGGACGGTTTAGGGCGCCCTCGGTGGCTACTCGGGGACTATCTATGGGCCTGTTGCCAGTGGACGCGGAGAGAGTGGCTTGTCCGGGAGATATGTCTCTTATACCGTAAGTAGAGGAGCCTATCCTCGTAGAGCGTCAAACCGGGAATCGGCGTGTCGATATAGGCGGGCTATTTGGTGATATCGGGCGGGTCCTGGAGGTGGTCCCATTGCTGCACGGAACTCTGAATAGACCGCGCGACTGGACGGGGGAGCTTATGGTTCGTGCTGGTTAAGTGCGAGGTGATATTATCCCGATGGATAGCATGCTCGCATATACGATAGATCACAATATCGAAATTAGAATTCGTCGAGAAGAGCTGGCTCGCGTCCGGGAAGAGGGGAGTGGGGGTGGCCATATTATAATCAAAGATATATCTTAGAGAGGATAGTTAGGTGGCTTACGAGAATAATTGAATATAATATAAAGACTACTCGTATAGATAGATCTAAGATGCTACGATATGATATCAACCAGCCCCTGATTTATGAAGAAGACCCGTGATGTACTAACCTAGTTTAGTGCTTAGGCGGGGGTGATATGATAGATCGGATCTCACGTGGTGGGTGGGTCTCTACTAGCACGAGCCGGCATAATAAACCCTAACTATACGACTATTTAAAGGTATATAATAACGGGGGTTATAAGAAAAAGAAATTTAAATTCGTACATAAGGCATATATGTTATGCAAGAAAATGGGAAACCTATTTTCTAAAGTAAAATAGTCTCTGGGCCTCGGCATGCTGGGACACCCCCGGGACCACTACCCGGGTAAGTAGATCTCTAGGCTCGTGTCCGAGTATATATCTAAGCACGAGCATACTAGGGACAGTCCTTAAGATAAGATATACGAGCCTTAATAAGCCGGGGACCATCCCTAGGATTAGGCACGTGTCCGGGCATATGTCCGGGCATAAACCATATTCTATACCTTTTCCAGAAAGGTACTAAATCCGTTATATTTACATATATGATCTATGAGGATCTAGAATATGCTATAAACGTCTATAAATCTCGTATACGAGCTCTATATAACTCGCTCTTATACGAGGTAAGCATATTATAATCACTATACTATAATCTAGACCTTATATCTATAGAATACTTAAGGAAGAAGAATAATCTATATTCTTCCTTCCTTAAGAATTAGTTTTGTCATTAATATATACTATATTAATCTATAGTATCGAAATCAACTTCATTTCAGTATTATTTCATATTCACTTCACTTACCTCTTACTTCTATTTCATTATCTTCTTACCTAGCCTATTACCTCCTTACATAAGGTCTAAGTCAAGGTCTAAGTTAAGGTCTAGGTCAAGCTTAAGGTCAAGCTCGCGCTTAAGGTTAAGGTCAAGCCCGTACACTTAAGGTCAGGCCTAGGCTTATATAATCATACCCAGGGTCAGGGTCATGCCCGTACTCATACAGTCATACCAGGGTCAAGCTTCAGGTCAAGCCCGGGCTCGTGTACATAAGATCAAGCTCATACCCGGGCTCGTGAGATCATGCTAGGGATAAGGTCATGCCAGGGCTCGTATACATAAGGTTAAGCTCGAGCTCAAGCCCAGGCTCGTGTACGTAAGGTTAGGCTTAAGCCCGGGCTCATGAGATCATGCTAGGGATAAGGTCATGCCCGGGCTCATATATATAAGGTCAAGCTCGAGCTCAAGCCCAGGCTCGTGTACGTAAGGTTAAGCTTAAGCCCGGGCTCGTGTACATAAGATCAAGCTTAAGCTTAGGCTCGTGTACATAAGGTCAAGCTTAAGCTTAAGGTTAGCTCTAGATATATATATCTAGCGTAGCATAATATCAAAATTCACGATTCATCTCAACATTCACTTTGCCAGCATATCAAGATTCACTTTACTAGCATATTAAGATTCACGATTCATCCCAACATTCACTTTACTAGCATCTCAACATTCACTTTACCAGCATATCAAAATTCACTTTACTAGCATATTAAGATTCACGATTCATCCCAACATTCACTTTACTAGCATCTCAACATTCACTTTACCAGCATATCAAAATTCATTTTACTAGCATCTCAACATTCACTTTACCAGCATATCAAAATTCACTTTACTAGCATATCAAAATTCACTTTACTAGTATATCAAAATTCACTTTACTAGCATATTAAAATTCACTTTACTAGCATCTCAACATTCACTTTACCAGCATATCAAGATTCACTTTACTAGCATATCAAGATTCACGATTCATCCTAACATTCACTTCGTGACCCCCCGGGACCATACTATAAATATCCTCTTTCCATCAACTCAAACTCTCCTTCCTTTATATATCTCGTCATCCCATCTTCATCACAATTCAATAACTCAACAATTTCACGTCCATTCCAACCCAGCATACCTTCAACTCCAATCCACCATCTCTCTCCCTTAGTCAGCACCATGAGCCTATCGTACGTCTACCTCCCCTAGGAAAGATATAGCTAACCAAGCCCTAGGCGCGGCCGCAGCGAGACGCCCTCTCACGCCCATCTAGGCCCCGAGCAGCCTGATGCCCGGGCCCAGCGTATAGACACTTTTATGGCCCAATTTGACCCTAGCCACCCCCGATTCATCCACGTGGCCAATATCTAGGATAAGATGATCCGGCTTGCCGAAGGCACCAACCGGGCCGGGCCGCAGATCCCGCTCCTAATCCACGGGGTATTCCTCACCCGGCTATGTACAAACGCCGACCAGCGGCGGGTCCTGGCTATGCCGAGCTAGCCCGTACTCCATACCCCAGGCTCTATCCGTGGCGAACAGTTTACCAACCAACGGCTCTCGTACATCAACGCTTTCTTGATTCAATCCCGGGGGCAGCTAGTAGATCGGCCCTGTGATGAGTGTGTACGAATAAGCCAGGAATCCGCGCTTAGTATGCACCCCTTTCCGATCTGCGCACGACTACCCGGCAACTGGCGTGGGGCCTGTGCGAATTGTAAGTGGCCAGATAAGGCTAAGCTATGCTCCTGCCGAGACTCCCAGCCAGCCTCGCGGACCCGGTCTATCACGTGGGCCCAAGCTACCGGACGACTGGCTATTATGACTGCCCCGGCTGCCCCTGCTGCTTTACCGGCCCCGGCTAGCCTAGCGGGCTCGTCCGCACGAAATCCAGTCGTACTAGATGCTGACCTTGTGGATCTGACCTCGGAATATAATGATGGACCACTTTGGGACCGGGAGATTATCGAAGTTGAATCGGATAGTGACGGTGACTGGGCCTAGATTGATAAAGGATATGGCTTATGATACTTGATTTTTACCAAATTTGATCTATGATAGCGTGGCTGATGAGGTATGGAGTGATGACGGATATGGCTTATGATACTAGATTTTACCAAAATTGCTCTTTGATAGCGGAATGACTTAGGTTATGAAGAATATGATACTAAGATCCTGATCTAATCGTACGGAAGAAGAAGAAGTAGGATTTTCAAAAACTTTAAGAAAAGGTAAGAACTGAGACGGAGGTGGAAATATATATCTTAGCCGAGCTTGTACATGGCCCACTAGATCAGCACTAAAATCTCAAACTTAGTCAAATTACTCCAAAAAAAAGGCTGGTTGGAATTTCAACGCTAATTAATCTATCATAAAAGTTTCAGCTCGTCAAATCTACAGAATATAATAAAATAGATAATCAAAAAAGCTAGGGTGGCATTAGAGAGTGTACAACGGTCGCGCCGTCTTGTACATTTTGCTACCCCATCAAAAAATCATGCGATTTTTGAACCCCTACAACTACCTTTATTTATGGTTCAAATCACTTGAAATTGCAATTGGAGCGGGAGAAGACTGAGCATTATAATATCTGAAGTTTTAAGTGATGTACGACCATTAAATATAATTGTAATGGGGTCGAGTAGAGTTAATTGTAATGGGCCCCGACCCACTTTTTTTCTCCCATACTTAAGGAGTTTACCCTAATTGTAATGGGGCCCATTACAATTACCCCCATGGGTTAGACTGCCACAAAACCCAACCCAGCCTGCGTCTAGGGTGAACCATTGGAATCTCCCGCTTGCTGGGATAATGACAAGCCTGGGATCACCTCCATACTCATGTACTGGTCTTCCCTGTCTACTTATATCTTAGACAACGCATCCGACACAACACATAACAAACCTCCCATCCACAAGATCAACACTGATGCCTCACATATCAAACAACATGAACTTCGCTAACCCGGACCCAATGCGCGGTCGACTTAGGGCCCAACATAACCCAATTCCACCCAATTTCGGCAGAAAAACCAGTATCAAGCAATTATAAATTATCTATCAGTATTATCTATCACCGCGTATATATCTCTGCATATGGACTTTACACATTCTCTTCAAGAAACGTTTATATAGATCAGCTATTCATCACTGTACATTATGTACATACTATAGTATTAATACTACGAAGCAAAATACGCTCTATTTTCCAACTAATCTTAGCCGTATATGTATTTCACAATGTGGAGATCCACCCCTTTTTCCATCTCTAATGTATTTCTTTGGAAGATGCAAAAATTCACGATTTCTGCATTTCAAAGCTAATATATATTGATCATATATTATGTCTACTATATATTCAACCCTAAATACTTATATGACTCATTAAAAGGTAGTAAAAACCTCTCTAGAATATAGGTATTTTTGCATTATCCATGTTTGCATTATTGGTGACCCAAGTAGGGGCCCTGGACCCAGCCTACGTTAGACTTTATAACCTAGCCCTAGCGTTAGGTCAGACACTTCGACCCAAACCCTAACCTAACCTAGGTTAGGTCTAGGTGCGGTCCGCCGTGAGTTGGGTGCTACGGAAGTCTAAATAATACTACTATCCTCACCCTAATTTCCCCCTCCCCTCCCTCGGATCTTAGTGCGACTATAGTCCTCTTGATATGTAAAATTCACCCTAGCGGACCCTAACCACCCTAGAAATCCATCGTACTATAATGCTCCTACTCCTATGGGACAGGGATAGGGATAGAAATCCATCATACTATGATGCTCCCACTCCCATAGGAGAGGGATACGGAACCTTGAGCTGCCATCCTCCCTATTATACTTTGTCTATCGATCTAATATAGTCTTTGGGTTAGCTGCTAGAATCCATTATACCACTAAGCCGCCGATGGTCTATTCGCACCCGAACCGTCCAACTTATACCTTTCCTGCCGCACGCCTGCCAAAATCTAATTTCGGCTCCAACTCGATATCTATATGCATCCATCTAGATCGATACGTTTCAGAGGATTCCTACATCCCCAATCCAAGATACTGCCGCCGAAACCAAATGAACGCCGCAACTACCTCGGCATGCACCGTATGTGCCCCAGCTGCTCGTTGCCCAAAGAATCTCGCCGTCCCTTCAACATCCCAGACCTTCACACCGCGATCCGCCAGTCGCTGCTCGAACGCTTCGCGGATCTGGCCATCCTGCCCTTTCCAATACCACATCATAAACACCATATTCAGCAACGTCCACTTGTCACGCTGACACGGGTGCCTGAAATCCCCATCGTCATCCTTTTCGTTGCCCCAGTTCGGGCAAGCACTCTGCGGCATCCAACACTGGTAGCACCCCACAAACCGTGCGAGCCGAATGTGATTCTTCATTCGATCCCGCATATACATCACAAGCCCCCGAGACGCGGATTGGCACTTGACCTTCTCGAAAACCTCATGCCCATCATCCCGCCCTTCTTGCGCACACAGCCAACACCGTCGATGCCATCGATCCATTTCATCCACCAACAGTTCATGGTCTTCATGCTCGCTTGCACGTTGTTGTCGACTATCATCCCACTGTTGTTGGAATCCCTGTTCACTCTCCTCGACCGTCGGTGCAACCCATTCTACCTGGGACTGGATACTCTCGTCGTCGCTAACCCTGCTGCCGGCGGTGATCGTGGATCGTAGAGACTCGCTGCGAGGAACCAACCCGGGAGTACCATATCGAATAGACTCGCTGTGCAGATCCGGGACCATGACAGGAGAGCTATGCGCGGGGGACTCAACACCACCCTGGCTTGGCTCGGGAGTCACATCCACCGCATCGGGAATCCTGGCCTCTGGCTCATGATTACGCCACTGAGGATCACAACAATCGCACAATGACTCGCGCTCGCTATCGCCACAACGCTGACGACTGTACCCGTCGAGATAGGAATCCAGAATACGCCGTCGGCAGACACCTTCACCAAGGTACTGTCCCACCATCTCCTGGGCCGTGGCCTGAGCACTGGAAATCCAATGCGGTACCCAGGTAATATCGACCGGCTCAATGATGATTGCCTCACTAGCTTGCCCGTCACGACCAGCCCGCCCACTCTCTTGTGCGTAGTCCAAAAGAGATCGAGGTCGCCCAACGTGGATAATACTGCGAATATCGGGGATATCGATACCCATTCCCAGCGCACTAGTGGCCACAATCACCCGATGCGGTCCATCCACGAATCGGTGAAGGACTTCCGGTCGTTCTTCTTGATTCGCAAAGTAGGACTCGCATTGTAAAAGCTGGGCAAGGATTTGAACTTGGCTCGCCTGATACCCGTACACCACCATCTTCCCCCGGGGCAGCCGCTGCAGACGACCACGGATGAAGTCCACAACGCAGTCCATGCGGTACCAGAGATCCGGTCGGTCATAATCTCCGGTAGGTGCGACCTGCCAAACACGATAGGCCACGTTGGCTCGATGGGTCCGCGTGCGATGCCAGTTCACCAGCTGGGGGAAGCATTCATGCGAAGGCATAATTTTGGCTCCAAGGGAGGCGGCAGCGTAGCAGTCAGATAGATCATCTGGACTCGATTCTCACCCAGCACCCGCGCTGTCTCACCGATCATAGGGCGAAACTCGGAGTGTCCGAAGAGCAGGGTATGGCACTCGTCAAAAACGATCCGCTCCAACCGATGTAGCGCACGTTGCCGCTGGGCAAACTGCTTGAACCCTTCAGTCTGTGCAGATTCAGGTGTAACAAAGACAATGGATGCCCCATCAGGTTGAATCCGCCCCTTCCACTCCGCACTGGCAATGCCCAGTTCAGTACAACGACGATGCAGATCAGCACGTAACGCAATCAGGGGAACCACCACAATCGTCATACCAGAGCTCACCCACGCGGGCAGCATAAACAGAAGACTCTTGCCACTGCCCGTGGGCATAATCACCACGATGTTGTTCAACCCAAATTGGATGGAACGGATCGCCTCCTCCTGGATCCCGCGGAACTGCATATCGGCACAGCTCGTCATCCGCTGAAGCGCGTGGCCCATGTCGACCGCACGAAACTCCTCAATCCGCTGGCGTTGGCTCTCCCGCGCAGCATCGTCGAACTGATTCTTCCGCTTCCGCCCGGAGGGCTCTTCTTCGGGATAGCCTAGAACGCTATGCCAGGCAGTACTGGCCTCACGGAACGCCTTCAATCGCTCTCGGGTGGTACCGGCCATCTCAAACATTTCTCGCCCATACACGGTGCCAGCGACATGCGAAGAGTGTGCGGCCTGGAGATCAGCAATGTGGCCCATGAACTGCTCGTGATCCATGGTACTGTCATCTTCGGTGTCGAGGTCAAGCCTGCTCCGGTCCTCATCTTGCTGATTCTGCGGAAATGCATGTTGCAGCATGAACTTGCGGCTCATGGCGATGGCGATGGTACGATACATCGAAATATTGATCCAGTACCCGTTCAGGCCAATCTGTGTCTCCCGCTTCAGCACATCTCGCAGACGCTCCGACGTCCACTCACGCCCACTCAGGGGATCGGGACTCCACAGGTACGGCCATTGCTTTTGGATCGACTCCCAAGACTCCCGGGCACGAGGGGCTAACTTGAACAGCATTGCCTGCAGCTGCTCCACAAATGGCAACACCAGCCACAGATACCAGACGACCATCTCCCCAACACTACGAGGCAGATACCGATGAATCACTTTTACATCGTTGCTAGCATAGAACCCCTTGTGGTAAGTACTGGCCGTCACCACCATACCATCCTCGATGAACACATTCCGCATGCCCGTCAGAGTATTAATATGGCGCAGGCTCAGGAGCTCGGGAGCACGCGCGGGCTGACCACCAGAGATATGAGTTAGGATGGCAAGCCGTTCACGGAACATGGCAACTCGGTTGAAGTATCGCTTAATGGCAGCCATGCGGGGACGCTGCGTGTCCGGGTCGATGAAACGCTGGAGTGGAGAGTCGGTAGATATCCGATTGAACATCCATTGAGCACCAGAGACCGGCCATGGGGTACGACTATCGTGTAGGAAACTAAAGCCCGGTCGGGAATCTGTAGGATTATCTCGCATATGTTCCCAAGGAATCTGGGGCACAACCGAACGGTCGCACAACAAGAGATCGTCAAACAAAGTTTCACTGGTCTTCAGCCGCAGCCCATGAACGAACCCGCGAAAGTCCCGCATGCTGAATTGGATATCGCGGTACTGGAGGCGATCCTCATCTTCCCAGCAAACATGCCCAGCCGAGGTGCTGCTAAACTGAATGCGCATACCATAGGCACGGAGGTCAAGCATCCATACCATAGGGCTTTGGGTGCCACGCACCATGAATGCATCCATCAGGATCTTCAACCATTCACCCCATGCCAGCGATTTTCGTTCAGCACGGCGAAGATTAAAAAGACCAGAGGAGCTGCTTTGTGGATACGTGAGTGGTGTGCTGGGGAGATTAGGGCTGGGAGGCTCAGGGGTGGGGGTGCGGCTGTGGAATCCTTCATCCCGCGAAAATATATACCCCGGAATACTATCCAGCGCACTCGCCAAGTCCGTATGCGTCCCAAATTCACCACTGCGCATCTCCTCCAGGATACGACCACTGTCTGGATCCAAACGGAGTGACTTGTGCAGCACCATGAATCGGCTGATCTTAATCACCTTGGACAAAATTTGGGGGTAGCTCTCCGCATCCAACCAGCCAAGTTTGCCAAACCCGAGAACCGCCAAAGCGACCACAAGACCGCACTCATAATTGTCGCGGCGCACCTTCTGTGCCAACAGCTCAATGCAAAAGTCCATGATCTTCTCCTGCAGCGGCGTCCACGAATCGCCCCGCGCATCATTTTCCATCGGATCAGGACTCTCCTGCTGGGCAGCATATTCCGCCTGTGCGCACCAAGTGACCGCATTCCATGTAAAAGCTTGGCGTTCGGATAGCTTATACTTCGGGCTCACCCAATCATGCGGCCGCTGAGTGCGGGCAAAGAACATCAAGATCCGCTGCCACGGCTCCACGTGCTTGCTAAGGTTATCTCCGTCCAGATATGGCTGCAATGGCTTGGTAGCAGCTTCGGCAGAGGTCCGCTGGGCTTCGAAGTTCAAGTTCGTCCCGGCATGCTTCGCAACACGCTGACCATATGCGGCGACACCGTGCATCGCATCCCAGATGATCCGATCGATCACATCCTCCATATTATCTTTTCCGCCGTCAGTTACAAGTCAGGTCCAAAAATGAATGGGAACACTGACACTCTTCCGGTCGTCTCACGCAGCGTCGCAGATTGGGCTCTGGCACGCCAGCGAGATGCTTGGTCCACTGGGCTCGTCGCAGCCAGGAATTTGCCTCGTTGATCTCACCCGCCTGCACCACCGTCGTACGCTCGCCCATCAGCTCTGGCTGGACTTCTTGTGTCCACCACCCACGAAACTCCTCAATCGCCTCATCCGTCGGCAGTGGCGGGGCAGGCTCGTACTCGGCGCCCGGTCGCACCACACGGATAAACTGAGAGCCAGCCGCGCGTTTAAAAAATCGCTGGCAGCAGACGGCCTGAGTGCTGGTCTTGATCTGGGCCTCCGCCTGTGCGAGCTCTGTGGGGGAGACGTGGCCGCGTTTGCCGAATGGAGCCCATCCGTGGTGGATACGCCAGTGATTCTTCATAGTCTTCACGCCCCGACAGACGTAGTGGCAGGTACTGCTGTGTCGGCACCAGATGCCATCGGTAAAGACTGTAAGACCCTCAACTGGTTTCTTTAGTGTAACGGGGACTTCAATGCGCTCCCGGTCCGCCTGCACATCTCTCCACTGGAGATCGGTCTCAACTTCAGCCTGCACCAAGCGCGCCTGAGCAAGTGGCACCCGGTGGGGTAAACTCTTGAGGTGAGAGACGATCTGACCTGGTCGAACGGCATGCTCACATCGGCGGCAGACAAGTAAATGGAATTGTATATCATGAAGGAAAAAACTAGAAGCAGTGGGAGTCGCCATATGGACAAGGAGTGTGTGAATAGTAGAAATATATTTTGGTGTATAAACACAGTAAGAGAGTGTGAAGAACAAGAAGATAAATGAATGTAGGTGAGTGCAAAATACTGGGATGAAGCTGAAAAGAAGATTTTCGGATGCGTCTGGTGCCTGGATCTTACCCCTGAATCCTTAGCCGAAAAATTCTGGTGCAAAAGTCGATATATCGCTACATTGTGATTAGCTATATGGTTGAAGGTTCATGATCGCGGCTGCAGAAAGTAGCCGTCGCACCCCATCAAAACATCATCCCATTTGACCCCCTGCAAAAACTATTTCTACTGGTCCACACAACATAAAACTCAAATAGTGATAATGTGTATATCTACTGAAAAACATACTCGAACTTTGGCCTCATTGAACTACATTGAAGGCCAGCATCGTACTACGCAAAATCGCCAAAAGGAATCCATCGTACCCCCCTAGCCCCACTTTTTCCCTCCATATTTAAGGGCACCCTAGAAATCCATCGTACTACAATGCTCCCACTCCCATGGGATAGCGTCTGGTGCCTGGATCTTACCCCTGAATCCTTAGCCGAAAAATTCTGGTGCAAAAGTCGATATATCGCTACATTGTGATTAGCTATATGGTTGAAGGTTCATGATCGCGGCTGCAGAAAGTAGCCGTCGCACCCCATCAAAACATCATCCCATTTGACCCCCCTGCAAAAACTATTTCTACTGGTCCACACAACATAAAACTCAAATAGTGATAATGTGTATATCTACTGAAAAACATACTCGAACTTTGGCCTCATTGAACTACATTGAAGGCCAGCATCGTACTACGCAAAATCGCCAAAAGGAATCCATCGTACCCCCTAGCCCCACTTTTTCCCTCCATATTTAAGGGCACCCTAGAAATCCATCGTACTACAATGCTCCCACTCCCATGGGATAGCGTCTGGTGCCTGGATCTTACCCCCTGAATCCTTAGCCGAAAAATTCTGGTGCAAAAGTCGATATATCGCTACATTGTGATTAGCTATATGGTTGAAGGTTCATGATCGCGGCTGCAGAAAGTAGCCGTCGCACCCCATCAAAACATCATCCCATTTGACCCCCCTGCAAAAACTATTTCTACTGGTCCACACAACATAAAACTCAAATAGTGATAATGTGTATATCTACTGAAAAACATACTCGAACTTTGGCCTCATTGAACTACATTGAAGGCCAGCATCGTACTACGCAAAATCGCCAAAAGGAATCCATCGTACCCCCTAGCCCCACTTTTTCCCTCCATATTTAAGGGCACCCTAGAAATCCATCGTACTACAATGCTCCCACTCCCATGGGATAGATTTTATTATCTTATAGGAACCTAAATATAGAAAATATATAAAGGTATAGCTAATATCCTTATAAATATTAGGTAGGGTAATATATAGAAAAAAAAACGACTACTACTTAAATTTTAGGCATTTCTAAAGATAATATCTTAGAAGGTAGTATTCTTTCTTCTTAATTATAGCGGTCATGACTAGGGCCTTATATAATCTACGAAAAGTTAGCTATAATTAATTATAATAGAATAATAGCACTTACAATAATAGTAGTTAGATATAATCGATTTTTAGAGATACCTAGATAGATATCGGACTTATAGGTTCCTCTTAGTTTCGACGCTACTTAGATCTCTTTTTTTTATTTTTATTAGTGGTCCTAATAATATAAAGAGACGGAAAGTGGAAACGAGAAAAGATAAACTAATTTAAAAAATATTTAAAGTAGTAAAGTATATACCTTAGCTTAAATTCTTTAGGCGGCAAAAAGAGGGGAAATATAGTAATATAGGTATAAGTTATTCTATAAGCGCTATTACTAGATTCTCTAAAAGCTATAGCACTATAAGACCTTATATTACTACGTCCCTTTAAAAGATATAGTCCTCTTAATAACCTATTATAATAGGGCATTTTTAGCTCTAGGTATATTTATAAGAAAAGCCCTTTTAGATTAATATCTATTAGGTATATTAAGAATTACTAGCTTATAAGAAATTATTTAAGGTTATAAGAGGATTTATTTTAATTAGGAATATATAGTAGGTAGAGGCTTCTATAGAAAATTTAAGGGTGGGTAAGTAAATCTATACTTAAGGGCTTAGGGGAGGGGTTAAATATATAAGGTAGCCATAGAATATAGATATAGATTACTAGCTAGTAGCTAGTGTGTCACTATATATATAGGAATAAATAATAGGCCACCCTAGTATTTATTATATATAGCTTATACTATATTTCTTAACTTTATTAGTGAAACTAGCCTATATTATATATATATATATAATGCTTTTTACTCTCTACTATTAGGTACCTACTCGATTCTAATTAGTTCTAGATATATTAAAGCCTTATATTAAAGTAAATATAAAGTACCTTACTAACTAAACCCCTTCACTAATTAGTATAAGTAAGTATAGCCACTTCACTAATACTTATATTTATTATAACTAATAAACCTATATATAACGTATTAAAAAAGTAATATTTAGTACTAGAAAATCCGTTATTTTATTATTATACTTAAGCGAAATTATAAAATAATTAAATTCTATAGGAGTGGCTAAATAAAAACCTCTACTTTAACTTTCTATTAGTACTTTAGAATATTTACTACTTCTTAGACTATTCTTTAAATTTAGTATAGTATTTTACGTTCTCTATAACTAACCTTTTCTAACTTAATATACTTTAGAATAGTACCTCTAGTCTTCTAGGTATCGTTACGAGCTTTATAATAGATCCTTTAAATTAGTTTACTTAAAGAACTAGTATATAAAAAGCTTAAGGAATTATCTTATATAGGCGTATCGCGATATATTTAATAATGCCTATCTATAGATACTATTATATAATAGTGAAACGAAAAGCTATTAAATACTAGTGTTAATTATTAGAGTAATAGCTAATAATCTAATACTCTTATATACTAGTATATCTTATACTATAATCGTACCTATCTTTTAAATGGCTTATCGCCTTCGTTATATAAAACCCGATATTAATATGCTATTAAGATATATTAATATATAGTTAGATAATATAGTTATCTTAGCGCTTATTAAAGCTACTCTTTAACTATTACTACCTAAGAATATACTTAAAGGTAAAGTAAAGGTAAAAGAAAGAATATAGTAAAAGAGGGAGTGGGCATTACTTTATAAAGTATTTTTTATTAATTAAATAAGAAGTCTTAGCTATTAATTTCTGATAGAGAGTGAGTAAAAGGAATTATAACTAAGTCTAATACCTAATATCTAATTCTATAAACCTATATTAATATATAGGCACTCCTATAACTAGATCGAGTATAAAAGCTACTTTGGTTTTAAAGCGAATCCTTTTATCGCTTTAAAAGATAAGAAGTAATTTAAAAAATATGCCTCTAAGCTAGGACCTAGCGCTATTATTTATAAGTTAGGCTTTAAGACTAGGTATATAATAGCGAGTGAAATTGGTTCCTTTTATAAGGTAGAAATGCTTTATCTCCTAGGGCGATAGTCTAGGCTTAGGGATTAATATAGAAATCCGTAGAAAGAACTATAAAAGGGTTATTTAGCGCATTTTAAAATCGTGAAATGTTATATAAATCATATTTTAAATATCTACCTATAGTCGTCGTTATTATTATAGTAGTGGTGGTGATCCTTTAGTAAGTCTAGTATAGCCTTAGTTATTCTAGCTAGTGACACGCTATCTAAATTATATACTTTATGTCTAATAGGATTAAGAACTATAGTATAATAATATGGCTTAATAGCTTAATGGCTATCGATATCTATAATTATATTACTATAGAGATATAGTGGAATAAATACTAAAGTTAGGGATAAGCGGGGTTTAAAAATAGGACTAAGAGGTAGTATAGTCCCTATATTGATCATTTTATATAGTGTACCTACTATTATGGCTTTCTAAATTTCTACTAGCTAATTTATCCTATCTTACCCTACCTCTATAATAGATCACACGAGCTAGTATAAGTATAAGAAAAATCAATAGTTATCTATTTCTAACGGATATTCGTTCCTAGACGCTCTTTTTATTCCTTTTAATTGGCGTTAGATAGTAAGAGCCCTAAAAGAGTTAGATATATTATAATCATAAATTCCTACCTAGACTTACTAATTAAGAGCTAAGGAACGACCAAAAACCTAAGGTGTCTATAGAGAAAATGAAAACTTTCCCTGATTATTAAATATATATGCCTAAGTAAATATCTACCCCGTATATTTCGCTATACTCTAGCGCCTTCTTCTCTAGGCACGACTTACGCTAGTCTCTTTTCTATTATAGTAATTTCTTCTCCACGCTAGAATTCTTTAGTTATTTTAAAATTCTCGCTATTATCCTAACTAGGTGGATTTTCTTTATTAAAAGAAGTGAATAAAAACGAGCTTAGTTTAATGCGATTATAAGTGGTTAATATATACGTTTTAAATATATATAGGAGGGAATAGTCCTTTTAAATATCTAAAAACCATGGTTTTCTGGAAAAGACTATAGTATTTGATCTTATAAATGGATTAAGCTAGCTATTTCCCCTACCCCTATAGTATAAGTTAACGAAAAGGTTATTTATAATCATTTCGATATCTTGTGAATTAGAAGGTAAGCCAAAGGTAAGAATTAGTGAATACTATAATTATAAGTATAGTGGACTAATACCGCTCTAAATATCTCTCTACCTATATAGAATAAACTAGCTAATTAGATCTAGGCGGGAGGGGTCTTAAATACGACTAGACTAAGGTAATAAGAGCTCCTAAATTTTACTATACTTACCTTATATTAAAGTATAATCAGATTTATAATAATAATAGTGAGATATAGCGACGCCGCTTATAATAAATTTCTTTATATTAAAGACCTTATTTACGATAGTAAACTTATACTATATCCTGCCTAGTAGGATTAGAGGGTCGGGTAGTACTAGGGGTTCTGGCTAGACTAAAGGTCTAGGGACTTAGAAAAACTATTTTTATATATTAAAAGGTAGAGAATAATCTACTATTAAAATATTAGAGATACTAAAATTTAATAGGCTTATGATTTTTAGTCGATCGAATATTAAAGGTATTATAATAATAAAGACCTCTAAAGTTTATGGCTTTAAATATTAGATAGCTTAGAATATTAAAGAGCATAAATTTTAATGATTAATAATATTTGATGGACCTTAATATTAGCGAGTAAACGGATTCTAGTATATAAAATATTATAGTATGTTTTAACGTTAGACTACTATAATTTTAAATGCCTTTGGTGTTAGATTGGATATAAGTAAAGAGTAGGGCATTATTTAAGCCGTGGGCTAAAAATAGAAATCTTGAAAGAGATGCTTTACGTGGGCGCCTCGCCTAAAAACTATAGTTAATTCTTAGGTATAGCTTATATAACGCACTAAGTTTGGTTGGCTTTAGAGTAAATATTCACATTTGTAATGGAGGTAGGGGGGTTACCACTATATTTCACTTGCTATTGTCGTAAGTTTTATTTCTACCTAATGTTGTGATGATACTATATGAACTTGGTTTAAATTCAATCTGTCGAATAGAAAAGAGCACGGTCTATATTATATTAAACATATGTTTGTAGGTTGCGAAGTTCCTACTACCTTTAGTCGGTGTCGCGTTTAAGACCCCTCCCGTCATCAAATATGACTGGTTAGTTCATGGTCTATGGTGGTAAAACTATGGCCTTAGGCCGAAATGGTTAGGTCAGTTGACTTAGGTCCAATGACTCATAGCTAGACCTCGCCAAAACCCGCCCACCGCCTGACCCATGGGAGGTTGGGCTTATTCAGCAACCCCAAGGGCGGGTTGTCATCTGGGCAACCCAATCAAAGATTCAAATGGGCGTTGTATCTCTCTGGCTTCTCCGCGAATGCCGATCAGTATGGAGCTAGACATAGACAGAAAGCTTAGGGCGGTCTTTGGCTCTCTCAACGGCTTCATAGAAAGTGTGCTAGAGGTCCAGGGGGATGTCATACCGCGCGCGCACTTCTCGCACTGGGCCAATAACCTCCGCTTCATAGAAGTTCCCGGAATCGATATTACTGAGCTGGACGGATTTTTCGCTCTGAGGACTCTGCATTTGACAAACAAGGATGATCATCCAGGGGAGACGAAGTACCTTGCTGTTTCGTACTGTTGGGATTCGTTCGAAAACTCTGATGGAATACAGACCCATATACCTTACAACATTCAGACAGACAGAGGGGTCCGACCAAGCAGGGCACCCAGAAGGGTCTTAGAGAGGTCCATATCCTATGCCGTTGCACGAGGTATACGCTTAGTCTGGATTGACCAGGAATGTATCGATCAGGATGATTTACTTGACTTGGAACAAGGTGTTCAATGCATGGACCAAGTCTATCGATCTGCCATAAGCTCTATAGGGCTGTTAAGTACAGAAATCCACTCCGAGTCGACTTTGCGAATATTCATGCGAATTTTGTCCCATGTTAGGGACAGGTCTAGCCGGTTAGATCATTCCTGGCAGACTTCTTGGCACGACCCTTTGGACCCACAGAGTCTTTCAGAAGTGAACCACTTATTATCCAAAATTTCGGCCGATAGGTGGTTCCGTCGAAACTGGACATACCAAGAGGCGAGTTGCACTCAGGGCCAGATGCAACTCCTGATACCAAATGCATCTGGTCAACAACTTTCGACTACTGGCAGAAGTCTTAACGAAGTCTCTTTGCAACTCTCAGAGCTTTTCGATGTCGTTTCAGTGATCAAAGCGACGGTAAATAAATTCCTGCCTCGATCTTCTTCTGGAATCGATAATACGGACATGGAGGCGATGAGCGGGCTCTACGTGCAAGCTTGGGAGCAGGCACGACGAGGAACGCGTCCACAGAGCTATGAGGTCGCAGTTCAGATGAACCATCGAGACAACTCTGTAGTTGCAGATCGGCTAGCCATCACAGCGAATCTGTGTGAGTACGCAAAAACTATTGACCTTGCTCCGTTAAGACACGGTCACTATTCCTACAGCGTATGCGCATTAGCGCTGGCTTTAGCCAACGGATCCATTACTCCTTCGGGCCGCTCGAACATATTCGCATCTATAGGCAAGCCAATCTATCGCTGGCAAGACGAGAAGATTTACGATTTTATTGGTTCTCCAACGTACCTATCTACTATACATGCCCATCATGAACGTGTTGAGCAACGCTTTGCTGATGTTAGGATCAGAAGAGATGGGCTTGAAACTTCTGGGTGGCTCTGGATAGTCGACAGAAAAGTTGAACTCCCTAAGGTCACAGAAACACACCATTATCTTCTCAAGAAGCTCCAATGGCCGAGAGACCTGAAAAACTTGTCTGCTCCCTTAAAAGCACTCCTAGCAGACCTCCTAGATGAACTTCAAGGGCTCAATCTCCCTAGAATTGCAAGCACTTTACGTATAAGCATCAGAGTAGGGAACACCGGAGATGAGTTCACGATAGAGCACTACTACATGAGTCATTGGTTTTTCGATCTGATGGAGAGCCTTCTCGAACGAGGACATCTCTGGTGCGGCAGACTAGATGGTGAAAAAGAACTTAGCAGCATATTTAATTGCAATGGTACTGCAATTGTGCTCACAGGAAGTGCAGTTGCATTTAGTGAGATGCCTCGTCCCTGGATGGCTCAAAATTTCATCTCTTGTGAAGTTATCCCAAGGGCTCGAGTGGCAGAGGAAGTTACAGAGCTGGTGCATACAATGGAAACCATCCATGGAATTTGGCATTCGGAGGAAAATACAAGAAGATTTCTATTCCCATGGGGTGACCAATGAATGACTAGCTGCCATTTCGAAAGATTCGAACAGAACATAAACTCGGTGTATTTACTGATGGAGCTGGAAGAAAGAAGACTGTGGTCCTTCATAAGATTAATTCATTATGCGATGTGGGTTTTCCTGCTTTATGCTAAAGGGAATCTTCAAAATAGTAAGATGTCCCGCGATAACGGTTATTGGCTAGTGTTTGTTCTAAACTTCAATACCGTGGTCTGTCATAGAAAACCAGTTATCTGAAGATACAAAAGGCCATGGCCCGTCGTAAGAAATAACATGTCACAAGAACATGACAAAGCGTGGCTTGTCGCAGGAAGTTAGTTATCGTGGGATATGAAGAACCGTGGCCTGTCGTGGGAAATCACCTATCACACGGAATTGATTATCTTGGGATATAAAGAACCGTGGCCTGTCGTGGGAAATCACCTATCACACGGAATTAATTATCTTGGGATATGAAGAACCGTGGCCTGTCGTAGGAAATCATATATCACACGAAATCAATTATCTTAGGATATGAAGAACCGTGGCCTGTCGCAGGAAATCAGATATCACACGAAATCAATTATCTTAGGATACTGAGAACCATGACCTATCACAAGAAATAAGTTATTTTGGGATACTGAACATCGTGGCCTGTTATAGGAAATTAGTTATCGTGGGATATGAGAAACCGTGGCCTATCGTAAGAAACTAGATGTCTTGTGATATGGAAAACTATGGTCTATCGTAGGAAATCAGTTATCTTAGGATACTTAGAACCATGACCTATCATAGGAAATTAGTTGTTGTGGGATATGAGAAACCGTGGTCGGTCGCAGGAAATCATGGCCTGACCTAAGAAACAGTCTGGCGTCGCTTGATATCTGTCTGATAGCCTATGTCTAATAAAGTCATAAAGCTTTAGTGGATACTAGTTAATAGACTAAAAGCTAGGATGGGCGGGAGATAGTAGTCGTGCGACCAGCCTGGTCGTATGACCACCATCTCCCGCCCACCACCCTAAGTTAACTAACTTAAAAGCTTCTGGCCTAAGGCCACAGCCTCACCCCCTATAGCTTTCTGATAGTGGACCTATATCTATAGTCTAAAATCCCGCTATGGCATATTTCCTCGGATTTATGTTACTACTAGCTTCGCCACATTTAACGCCTATCTAGTATAGCTAGCTAGATACCTAAATCGTAAGATCACTTCTCCTAAGCCCCTAAGTAGTCTTAAATAGTAATCACGGGGCTATTATTGCTCTAAATAGCTATCTCTAAGTTAAAACTAAATATTATCTATAGTAGACTATTAATTTAAGTAAATATAATAATAAATAAGCCTTAAATATACTTTATTGTATTAAAGTATAACTTTATTTATATAAATTAATGCGAAAACCGAACTATATATAATTAACGTTAAGAGAAATAGCATTTCAGCATTAAAGGTTTCTTAAAGTATCTAAATGTAATATCTCTTATACTTTTAAGCCAACGATTTAATAAAACTAATATAAGAAATCAGATCTAACTAATATAATTAATAATTAGGGGAGGGGTAAACTAAGAGCTAGAAGAGATAAATAAGAAATAGTTCTATACTTTCTCTCTATATGGTTTAAAAGCCCTTTTTTAGATATAAGCTTTTCCTAATAGATATTATATATATATTATATATTATTTAGGAAGGGCTTAATATGCTAGTTAATAAAGTATTGACTAAGAGAGCTAGGGTTCTTATATAATCTTAGGCGCTCTTTTTTAGGTAGTCTAGTATTACTAAGATAGATAAAGTAGATCATTAGTCTCTCCTTTTTAGATTAGATGTAAATAGAAGTAATAGTATAAGAAAAAGTATTATCTGCTTTCTATCTCTTAGGTAAGGGGTTATTAGTAGTAGATACTACACTAGTATTAGCTAGGCGTTTTTGCTTTAGAGGACGTAAGGGAGCCCCTTCTTCTATATTATAGATAGTAATCATAGCGTTGATTATAGTAATTCGGCGTTTAGTTTCTTTATTAACTATTATATCTAGTAGAGTTAAGACACTATTAATGAGTGTTATATGCTATAGTGTTATATAGCTAGTACGCTATAGGGCACCTATAACTTCTTTATTAATAATTTTCCTGGTAAGCTATTACTCGCTATTAATCATAGGCTACTTATTCTTATACCGCTCTCGGTTCTCGCGAATAAAGCGGTGCTTTTACTATCGCTTCTTATTTCTTAATTACCTTACTAAGTACTAAAACTAATCCTCTACGCGATGAAATTTCTAGCCTAGTTTCTCTATGTTTTTCTTTTAAGTTTTCTACTACTTCTGATTTTTTTGGCTCCCCTAAGTTATATAACTCTTTCTTAGCGGATTATCACTAGAATCTTACTAGAATATAGCCTACGCGTTTTTATAAGTACGCTTCTTAACGTCTTGAATTTATATATACGCCTACTTCTTCTCTTCTAAAGAGCGCATAGATAGGAGTTTATTAATATAGCTTATATCCTCTAGCTAGTAAGGTCGCTAAGGATTAATAGATCGACTTATTAAGTAGGTAAATCGCATTAGCTACTTCTAGGCGGGTAGGCCTCTGATAATTACCTAAGTATCTATATAAATGCCCACGCTATAGTGCCGAATAAAGGTATTAATACTTACGTACTATAATATGATATTCTATAGCTCGCTCGATATATCTGCTATTTAAGGTCCTATTAGCCACTAAATACCAAAATATAGACTAGATTACTTATAACTATCGTTAAATACTTTTGCTACACTATATTAAAGGTAATATGGCTTTACGACTTCTTTAAAGCCCGTGATTTTACTACCTTATTTTATTTAGTAGCTAAGCCACCCTTTAGTAATACTCTTTTCTAATACTATCTAAATTCTATCTAGTTCTTATAGTGTATAATAGAAAATATATTAGTTAAGGATTTTATCCTTAAGCTTTAGTTCCTACTAATCTAGTCTACTAAGAACTTAAAGACTATATAATTTCTTCGGGCTATTTATCACGGGACTATCTTTAGATAGACTTTTAAATGCGTTAATTCTAAAAAGCATACCTAGTAGGAAAATATAAGGACTAAGGACTAAGATAGGATCGAAGATGATTTCTAGGATTAGAAATATATTATTATTAAAGTTATTAGCAAAATGGCCTAGATATAATATAACTAATTAAGGGGATATTCTTACGATTCTTTCTCGCTAAGAAATAACTTAGTAAATTCTGGTCATAGATAGATAAATAGTCTTAGGCGTCCCCTATCTAGATCTCGGATTAACGTTAACTTTAGATCTTAGAAGCGAAGTTATAGTAACGCCCTAGGACGGCTACTAGTAATAGTAGCTAGCTAATAGAAGAGGAGAAGTTAAATCTAGTACCATCCATAAGGGAACGTCATTTCTATCGTGTATAGGATTACTCGGGCGAATTCAGCCATATCCTTAATATATATGGTTACCTTAGGGCGCTTTTTAAGGGAGAGACCTTTTTCTATGGCTATAATCGCGAGTACCTAAGGAATATCAGCGGGATTTAATCGATGCTAGCTCTTAAGCGTAAACTTATATTATAAACCTTAACCTAAAAATCTTTACTAAGGCCATATCTAACCTTAGCCCTATAAATTAGGTGCCACCCACTTCTAGAATACATCGAGTGTACTTTTTTTCTTTATTCCTATAGTGCGACGTCTATCCTTCCCCTATCGCTAGTTATAGCGCTAAGAGAAGAGGGCCTTAAGGAAGCGAATAGCCTCCTCTATATCAGATAGCTAGGATAGACACTTTACTAGGTCATAATTTATGCCTTAACAGAAACTAAACAGAAGGTTAGCGGATTAGTTCATAAAAACGGGTATGCTCTATTAGTATCTTACCTATTCTAGTAGTCCTATGTCTTATCTAATCGCTCTTATATTTTCGGGCTATAGCGTTTTTATCGGAGTCTAGAAACATCTAGCGACTCGGCCTCTTAAAGGTAGTATTCTAGTGAAAGTTACTCCTCTTTATCATCTAGCGCTAGATCATCCTTAGACTTATCGTCAGACTCTAGCTCGGATTCATATAAGCTACTAGCATCGAGATCGCTAGCTATAATAGAGGAATTAGAGTTAGAGGCGTTATTCGAGAAAACTTCCGGCAGAACTAAGCTAGCGTCGCTCTCATCATCAAATAGAACTAAGCACGGAGGAGTAGGCATGGTAGCGGAGCAATCAATATAACGAAGAGGGGACAAGGGGGCTAGAACACAATTTAAAGCATAAGAGGAAGGATGATCGAGGCTAATACTATTACACTATAAATAAGCCACCCGTTAGGAATTCAAGCTTAGGATTAAGGAAGTTACTAGAAAGCGAGCAAAGACGCCAGTTAGAGGCCATGGTCGTGAGTATTTATATGCCCTCAGAGAATCAAACAGGGAGCCAAAAATGGCTCCCCTCCCTCGCAAGCCAGGACTTAGAAGAAACATAGGGCCCTATAGCGGCGGCTAGACCACGAATAGACGTGGGCTAAAACGATAGGCCAGGCACCAGGAACACCCAATAGGGCGCACTAGTGGCATTAAACAGCAGGGCCGTCGCCTTTATCACACGTGACGCCAAGACCGCCCACGGTGAGCGAGCGGCCTAAAACGGCGTTAAAGGCGGCCGTTTCTGGCCTCCCATTCACCGTGTCATCGTTATTTATAGATCATTCGAACCGCTTCCTATACAGGACAATATCTCTTGCACCAGTCACCTGCTTGCGCAAAGCGGGGATACATAAAACATCGGATTAACAAGTGACCGATTGTCACATATTTCCTATTTAAGACTAGCGTTACTTTGACCAAAATCAAGAGATGCGCTAGCCATATTGATACTAGCCTACGGTTTGGAAGTTGCGGGATACTACAGTACTGTATCAAGATTTTGTCCCTTTTAATATTGCTGACAAAATAGTCTGTGAATTTGTAGTCGATCATCTCAATAAATGTCAAGAACAATTCAATAATGCACCATTCTGGTCAACCACTAAGGGCACTTATGGTAGCCCGGATTGCACGCAAGACCTCCGGACACTTCTTCTAATTTACTTCACACAAGTCTCAAGCCCAGAGACTCAGATGCTCTGAGTCTCATGAGAGTTGGTATTACCTGGCCACAAATGACAGGGTTTCAATGTTCGCAGACCGAAACAAAGCATTGGATACATGTGTGGAACATAGGATCAATTCACGCAATCACCTCACGCTACAGACTATGACATAAACATTAAGTTCTCCTTTCTAGGTTGTGCCACTGCATCCTCTTGCTCCACATAAAAGCAATGGTCAAATAACTATAAAGCGAATCTTATCGAAGTGGATATCAGCACCGGGAACACGGCAGTGTCCTTAGAAGTCGCGCAGGCACTGAGAACTATCCCCTGTTCCGTCTTACTCACGGTAACCAGTTAGCAACGCGAAACCATAGTGCATACATGGTGCATCCTGTCTCTCTAGTTATCGGTCTGCATGTTGTCTCTTGATCAGTCTTGAAGCACAAAGTTGCTAATTTGACCTGTCCGATCTTCTGTATGACGTAGACGGCGGGATAGGTGACAGTGTGAATTACCAATTTTAGACTAGTGGCTTTCTGAACAAGAGTAAGAGAGGTCGAAAATAAGCGTGCCCAAGCAGCTCGAATCTTCATTCTATCTATGGGCTGGCTGGTCTGACTACTCCAGAGCGACCACAGAATGGGCAGTAACGCGTTCCTTCAGGACTCGACGAGGTCCAATTTTCAGAACAAGTAGAGCAATAATATTTGTGGTGATCTTTCGTCAACGCTCTCTCTCTGCACAGAGATAGAGTGAGATCGGCAGCAAAGCCGATGGTTTCCTGGAGAATAGAACAAAACTTTTCATTCTCCGTCAACTCAGCAATATGGTCCTGTGAAATTTTCACCAGTAGTTCTCGGAGATCTCGATCATTTTTCTGAGTACATTGATATGCCTCAGCAATGGCAACGGGGAAATCATCCATTTGCCAACAGGTTCTTGCGATTTGTCCAAACTTATCTTTCGCTCTTTGCTTAAGCTGCGGTACAAAGTATTTATCCGCAACCTGGTATACCTTGATATTGAAGAGCATGGGAGAAACGCGGCTAAAGTCGTTACCACTGCTATCATAGTCAAAGCCGTACATGAAGTGAATCATCGCTTCAATGGCGCGAGGATCATCGTCCTTCAAATGGATCATATTTTCGGTCGTTTCCTGACATATATGTTAGAATCCCGAATGAAACCTCGCCAGCAGACTCCTACCGTCCAATTTGCCTTGTACAATCGTGCAAAATATTCAGACTGCCCACAGACAATTAACCTATGCACCTTGAATTCTTGCTCTTCAGTTTTGATAACAAGATCCGAAAACTGAGCAGATTGGAAGAAGCTGCAACGTTTAGATTGAAATAGTCCAGCCTGGGAGTCAAAGTGCTAACCTCTGTATGCTAGCAGTCATATCTCCCACGACTTGACCAGGGTTCGTTCCATCGCCAACACCATCTTTCTGGATTTGGCCAGTCTTTTCTTCAGGTAATTCGGTCTCCATGGGAGGATCTGTGGGCATGTTTTCGATAAGTAGCAGGTCACGTAGAGCCTTCTTATTTTTTTTCTCTTCATGAGATAAACGCAAAATATGACCAACGCAATGAGCTTAGGAGGGGGAAAAGATATTTCAATAGGATAGCAGGCCATTGAGTGATACACAGACCGCCTTCATGCAGACTGTGACCGCCCTTATTCACCGCTATTTTCTTGCCCACACATGATTGGTACACTTTTACTCGTAGTGTATTGTGAGCAACGCAGTGAGACACGCTAACCGATTTTAGGTCTAGTCTATTGGACATAATAGCGATCATCATCGACCTGCAAGACGTCCACAGTATGCCTATGGGATAGAATAACAAAGATAGAGATCGAAAGGCCGAAGGCGTGTACTAAAGTAAATCCAGACTTCTAGTAGTCAAAGCTGCAAAGCTATTTGGGACATAAGTTGGCCGACTCCAAACTTGAAAGAAGTTATAGTAAAAGTTGGATTTATGTTGCTGTTCCAGATGAGAGTGATACCGATAGTGAAGACTAGTCTACTGTATGCAGCAAGTGCTTATGCAGTCTGCCTTACTACGTAGCAGGCCTTACATAGACCGCGCTCCTGGACTACGGAGTCTTTTTTTTCTTGCGCACAATCTAAGGAGCTAAGCACTCAAGTCGGAAACCTCCTAAGAGGACACTGCTCAGCATCATTGTAGTCTTGTGCAATATTTTCTAAAAAAGATCCATAAATAAGTACCGCACATAAGTACATTAATAGCTCCGCATCTAGTGTCTATAATTTATATTGCGTAGAGTTGACTGTTGTCTTTGCCCCGAACTTCTTCAAATCATGATCAGCTACCAGATTTGGAGTTGGATAGTATAAGCTCTAACTAGTCAGCTTTTCTTTTTTTTAATGACGTCATAGCTAGGCATACTAGATGTGAAGTAAGAAAAGCCTAAAATCCCGAAGTATCTACTAACAGAATATGGACCTAGCCCGTTTCCCGCATGCGAATCCCCACGCATATATCGGCGTTGTATATCTTGCTATATTTATATGCTTTTTTTATTATGTTTATTCTGCGGCGACATTGCTTTTAACGCGCTAACTTTCTGGTTGAGGAATGATCCGAATCTTTCTTAATTATGACTATTACTAGCGATTGTCTATAAAGAAATAATATGAATTAGAAGGTTGAAATGGAATATATATTTATACTATATAATCGACGAATAAAAGTCTATATTTAGATATAAGATTTAAGAACGCCTAAACGACCCTTTCTTTACTAATCAAGACACTAAATAGTTATAAAGTACTAATATACGTATTACTTTTAATGTTTATATCTTTTAATGGATGTTCGAGTACTATTTTATGTGCTTCCTATATACTTTTCGATGTGTAAAGAAGCCCGCTATTAGTAAGATACTTAACTAACCGCTTAGCCCACTATTTTTTAGTCTATAAACTTTATATTTAACCGAATACTTATATTTCTATTCTAATTTAATAGAGGGAACTTTATTAGAGCTAGTTAACTATGCTAAGAAAATAGAACGTGAAAATAATATTAAATAATAGTTCACTATTCTCGTTTTAATCATATATAGTTACTAAGAAGATTTAATAAGTATAAGAATATTTAATAAGTCTAAGAATATTTAATAAGTATAGTAACTAAATGCGTTTTAACACTTTTAGCTTTATTAGATTAATGAATATTTATAAGGGCTTAATATAGATAATTAAAATTTTTAATAGTAATTATTATTATCTACTATAGTACTTATATTAAATATATTTAAAACGCTTTATTAGTTAAGTAAATTAAATAGTAATAGACTATAATAAAATCAAAAGGGTGTGGTGAAATCGTAAATTATAGTAAAAATTAGCTAGTAAGCCCTTCTTAGCTTAAAGAGGCCTATATATTTTCCTAATACCTTAGTATCCCCTAGGTCTAGCTAGAAAATTTTTAATCTACCTACACTAGCCCTAGCCTATTCTAATTTCGGGATAGACTAGGTATTTAGCTTTCTATTAAGATAGAGACTAGCTTATAACTTAAAAAGGTTTATACTAGATAGTGGTAGTCTATATATAAGCTAGCTTCCTATAGATAATTATAGTCCCTGACTTTAGTAAGACTAATAAAAAGAAGATATATACCTAATTTTATAAGTATTAGTAGCCTTTAGCCTAGGAGTATACTCGTTAGTTAGTCTATAAACTAAAGTATAATAGCTAGGATAGATTTAGGAATCTAGAGCGACTACGTTTTTAAGCCTCTAAACCCTATAGTGGGCCTATCTATAATCTAGACCTATTTAAAGTTTAGCCTACTTTTAGACTACTAGCGGGTGGAAAGTTTTAATTAGCTCACTAATACTATATGCTCCACTTTAGGGTGCCCTATTCCGTAATTCTAGGAGCCAAAAAGTTCCTAAAACCTTCTATTACGATCCTAGAGTGATGAATTCCTATATAGTCATGGCTTAGGGTCGGGGTTCTCTCTAGAGCCGTAGCTCTCGCTAGAGTCGGGGCTCTACCTAGAGTCGTGGCTCTCACCGGAAATATAGCTCTCGCTAGAGTCGGGGCTCTTATCGGAGTGGTGGCTCTTATCGGAGCGGTGGCTCTGATCGGAGTGGTGGCTCTGATCGGAGTGGTGGCTCTAAACGGAGTGGTGGCTCTGAACGGAGCGGTGGCTCTAAACGGAGCGGTGGCTCTAAACGGAGTGGTGGCTCTGAACGGAGCGGTGGCTCTGAACGGAGTGGTGGCTCTGATCGGAGCGGTGGCTCTGATCGGAGCGGTGGCTCAGGGTCTAATTTTCCACCGCTCCGGGTCTAATTTTATCTTTTGTCAAAGGTCTTTCGCCATTTATGACCGCGATCTTGGTTAGCTTCATCTTAAAGAAATACTGTCGGTCAAGATGAAGGGAATCCTAACTGACCCCCGTAGTTTTACTAGGGTTGCATATTCGGAAAAATCTAATATTTGCCAAAGATTGAGCAAAATAGTACTTACGTGTCTGGTCAAAGATTGTACCTTTCCTGCCTGGGGTCCTGGCGACGATTTTGGTGGATCCTGGAGACGGGACTTGCTGGTCCTGGTGACGGGCTTGATGGATCCTGGAGACGATTTTGGTGATCCTGGCGACGGTATAGGTGGTTCCTAGAGACGGGATTGGTAGTTCCTGGAGACGGTATTGGTGGTTCCTAGAGACGGGCTTGGTAGTCCCTGGAGACGGGCTCGGTGGATCCTGGAGACGGGCTTGGTGGTTCTGGGAACAGTCCTGGTGTTCCTGTCGACGAGCTTGGTGGTCCTGGCGACGGTCTTGGTGGATCCTGGCGACGGTCTTGGTGGTCCTGGAGACGGGATTCTGTGGTCCTGGGGCCGGGGTTGGTGCCCCTAGAGACGGGATTGGTGGTCCTGAAGACGGACGATAAGCGCATTCCCTGTGAAGGGATAACGGACTTGAATAGGTCACGCATATTCTGCCCTCAAAATATTAAGTCGCGTCCATTATAGCTCAAGGATACTCTGTTCGATACTAGAGAACCTAAGGCTGTCTCCAGGAAATACATATGGGATTCTAGGAGTTACAAAGCTCCTAGGAACAAGCAAAATTGTTCCCACTAACGGTCCCATCAATCCCAGAGAAGTTTCACAAGGGCCCAGGAACTAGGTTACTCCCAGAACCTCAAATTCGGCTTCTAAGACGGGCAAAGGGACCGTGGTCCGTCCAACATCTACAAATTAAGGACAAGGATGCCATATCTCTAAGTCGAAAGGGCAAAAGCTTATCACCCAAGTCCTCCTCGTCAAAGACAAAGAACTTGTTACGATGGCTTCCCGAGCTTCGGACCGGGATGCCCCACAGTCAACTAGCCGTCCAGTAAGAGTGATAAGAGCCCTTCTAGGCCAAATATAGACCTATAATGACCCCGTTATTAATGAACGATCTAATCGCCAGAATATAATACTATAATAAGATGTCCACTTCATAGTTAAGTAACCAGGAGCAGAATGAGATTGATTGATTTAACGGTTGGGTTTCGACACTTCTGGCTTTGCTTGATTGGTCAACGGCTGTGGGGCTCGACATGGACAATAATAATAACAATAATCAACGGCCGTGTTTATGGCCATGTGTAAACGCTCTGGTAACATTAATGAATGAATTCAAGCGGTGATTGACCGCAATGCAATCGAAAGGGTTCGGTGAAATCGATTGAAATTATAAAATTCAAGAATAAATGATTGGCTGCCATTCTCCACCCACTGCGCAGGTCCTTGCATTTCCCAATCCTCCGTACCCCCCGGGGTCTTTGGCTGAAAATTATTACCACTGCCTGTGAACCATCTCCGGTCCCTTCCGAGTCCGGGCTGGATCGGGGATCTGAAATTCCGTCAATAGCTTGCACCACAAGAGTTTATGTATTAGACCACAAGAGTTTATGTATTGGACGGTAGTAGGTCTTGCGCGTTCTATATGTGCTCATATAGTAATTAGTCGTAATTGAAAACTCTGGTACGATTGAATAGAAGGCATGCACCTAAATAATAGCAACCTTCATCTTCCAGTTACGCCAGATAAACCAAGGTAGTTCTTAAACTAGAGGCTCTAGAACCACATTAGTTCTGGAACTATTCTAGTTCTCGAACTGGGGTTCTAGAACTAATGTGGTTCTGGAACTGTAGTTCTAAAACTGCGGTAGTGTTCGAACTCGGGTTACAGAACTACTGTAGTTTTCGTGCTGCATTGGCTCCAAGAATCAATGGTGGACTAAATCCAAATTTCGAATTTGGCCTACTTCTGGACTACTGGGCCATTCACGCAATTCGCCGAGGGAAAAATTCATTGGCTTATCGCTACTCCTTGCTCCACTTTGGAATGCCATCAATCGGCCTCTAGGAACCGAACGAGCCCTGGGTCGATCTAGAAACCCAAAAATGGACTCGTCAGTGCTGAGACAGACCCACATGGCGCACTTTCACTCTAGTGCCCTACCTCTTGTTATTAGAAACGACTTTATTTTTTTCGTTCTTGATCTTTCATTTGGAAAACATGTACGTGAGACCCCTCACATGCTGTATGTGTTATTCTGCACTGCCGTCGTTTTTAACTCGAAGATATTCCACACAGTCGCAGAGAACCAACGGCTGTTTCTAGGAGTAGTGCATGGTGCCAGGAACAAAGAATATAGTTCCTAGAGCCTTTTGAACCGTCTGGAGGTTTGACGAGAGAGCTTCTAAGAATAGTGTTACTCCTAGCATCATATGCACTGTTCCTGGGATCGACACTGTGATTGTGTGGGTTCATCACCTTGTGTGAGTCCTTAATACTGATCGAATCGCCTCTGAAGCCGTAGGTCAGAACTCCACCTAGCCTAAGTGGCTCTAGGAACGCATCAATAGGCTCCGGGAACCCGATTGCTTATAGAACTACGGGCGCAGTCCCCAGAGGCAGCCGATCGATGGTACTCTAAAGTGGAGCTGGGAGTGAGGAGTATAGGCCAATCAAAACCTGGCAAAAGCTCCGCGCGGAGCACCAACCGTGTTTCGTGGTCTACACCCCAGTAGGCCCGCTATTAGCCCCATACCAATCGGGGTCGTAATTTGAACGCCAAGAAGGGACCCAAATTTGGACTCTCGACCTTTTTGAGGGTCACTGCCAGGACTATTACAGACAACGGTGGAGGAATAAAGACCTATGAATTAGGGTGTATTGATACCGACTAGAGGACGACGACCGGAACTTTGTTAAAGGCCAACCTAGTCGGCTTTTTCATCGAGCACAATATCGAAGATAATAATAACTAGTAGGGTTAGATTAATAACCGTGTAGATAAGGCTAACAATAGAGCCCGTTTTAGTAGTGCAGGGTAAAAAGTCTTAGTTAGATCATTTTCCTGCCGAGACCTATTCCGAGCTCGACGATGCTCTTACTAAGAGCTGTCCTAGACCTGAGGAGGCCACTGACGACCATTCTAATAGGTAGGAGTCTCTCACTAGCCCTTAAACTATATTTCTAAGCTTATTACTAAATATTTACTAGAGAACGTTTATCTATATAAAGAGTGGGAAAATCTCTCACTAAGAAAGAGTAGATTTAGAGCTAAAAAGCTTAAAGTTAGGTATCTTCCTATTCTAGACGATGGGGGCGTGTTTCTAGATTGGGTGGTCTAAGCTAACTATTTATTATTATATGTCCCTAAGTATAATAGAGTCCTGATTCGTGACTGTGAGTCGTCCTCGCAATAATCTCTTAAATGTTCAGCACTCGCTTTAAACTTCTTTGGCGATTTTTAGTTCCCCTTATGGTCTATTTAAATCACTGTCTTGTATTAAACGATCACTTGCTTATCTATAACCATATTCACTGCTAGTATGTTGGTAACTCTTGTCTCTACTTTAGAGTAGATAAGAAAGATCTAGCCAGGAAAGTGTAATACGTGACGGTCATGGTCCGTTGATCACTGGTTAATCACCTCTCTATTTAATTACTTTTCCGTTTTACTACCTTTCCGTTTAATCACCTTTCTATTTAACCACCTTTCTGTTGAATTAATCAATTTTTTTAAGATTCTTTTCGCTTCTAAAACCTTCTCTGGAAGGTCTATCTTTAGAAATGTTCTGCCTAATAATCCGACCTCGTTCCCCTTAGCGCAAAGCAGGCTTTGAAAACTTTTCCCCTCTAAAGTACTAGTATGACGCTACGCTTAACTATGGGCGCTATTAATAGATATAATTTTGATGCTCTGGGGAGAAAGTCTTGCCCTTGACTTAGATTTAACGCCGATTGCTTCTCTGCCTGTTTAGATTGCGTTTGAAAACCAGGACTTCGCGTTAAGTAGTCGAATAGGACAATAATGATAAATGGGTCACTCTATTTAGGGAGATAAGACTATTATCGATATTACCTAACTCTTCGCAATTCTTCGCAAGTTATGGACGAGAGCACTCGAGGCTTTCTAGCCTAGGCTATGCGGGACGCATTGGCATCGTATGGTATTGACCATGACGAAGGCTACATTAATTCTGTTATCTCTCAGGTTAATAACGATAGTAAGTCGTCCTTCAAAAGCTTTGATCATATTTATGCTAACTCTTAATAAGTCCTCTGGGCTTATATAGCGACCGCTAAAGATAATGCGGAAGAGCCACGACTTCGAATTAGTAGCTCTATCTTATAGACGCCTCCGGCATCACCATATAAAGGCCGTGGATCTTATTGGCTTCTATAAGCGCGGAACAAAAATTATACTAATCAGGTAGACATAGTGAAGAGAAAGAAGCGAAAGCAAAAGACTACTAAGCCATTAGAAGATAGTGGTAATAAATCCACCACTTAAGAATTTAACTTAAATTCGGCATAGGCGGGCTCTTAGATTTAGATTTCGTATAGTATCGATTAAGAGGTAAGCCATCGTCCCGTTAAAGCTTACTTTATAAATTATTAGAAAGCTTATTTATTACCCGTACTTTAGCTATAGTCTAGTAATAACCCTATAATGGACTCTTAAGTTACTTTATCCATTAGCACTTTCCCGTCCTATTAATTAGACTCCGCGTATATAATAAAAGTAATAGCATCGATATTAATTAAATATCTAATAGTTAATTTAGCGATAGCTTAATATAGGCATCGAACTAATTTATCTCTAACGAGGACTAATCCTTCTAAGATCTAGAAATACGTTAATAAGATTACGGAATATAATTATAAATAGGCTATTAGAACTATTTAAAAGGAGACTACTCTAACTATGGGCCGAGGTGTTTAGAACTAGTATAACGAGATAATTTTTTAGAAAGTTATTCTTAAGGGTGCTACGCTAGTTAATTAAATAATATTGCTACCCGCGAAAGGGCCTATAGATAGGTTCACTATAGTAGAAAAGGCTATAACGAAGAATTTTATAGCGGCTACTAGATACGGGTTAGGAGCTAAGAACTAACGATAGTGCCGCATTTTCTAGAAAAACCTTTTCTAAATACACGAAGTAGGTATTAATAAAGTACTTTACTACCGCACTAAGGATTTTAATAGCTATTATAAGGGTTACCCTAAAATAGCAGAAATCTCGCTTATGGATATAATTATATCGTGGGAGACTTAGTATAGACCTTTTATTAAGTAGTTAGAAACACGTATTTTTAGACTTAGATAAGGTGACCTAGCGCGCCTTTACGATCTTAAAAGCCCCTATGTTATAGAGAGATTAGAAGTTTCTAAGTCCTCTTAGAATAATGCTAGAAATAAATGGGCTTTTATCGAGGAAAAAGAAAGCTTTAAGGACAAATACTTATACACTCTTCCTGTGGAAGTTATACTCGAATCCTAAAATAACTAATTTTTGGCCTCTAAATTTAAGCGAGATAAGTCCACGTTCGTCTTTCTTGTGCCTTAAGGTAGTATAGCACTATCTATCTATTCTATTGTCCTAGTTTGTGAGGGAGATTCCTTAGGAATATTCGCTAGTAGTATCTGCTTCGTAGAAGAGTTTAATATCAAAAGTGGTATCTATAGTCCTATTGATAATCTTTAGCTAGATTACTCCTAGGTTACTAATGCCTTAAATTAAATGGCGGTCTTAGAGCTAGGCTGGCTAGTAAATGTCTGTCTTTATTAGGAAGTCATTAATAATAGTCTTAGGATAGACTACTATATCTCGTGGAGAGTGTTAGTAAGAGCCACTAAGTCGATTATACCATTTAATCCTCTTGTTTGTATGGCTCCTAGGTAAGAGTAATACGATATATATTTATCTCCTGAAAATGCGAAGAGAGGGTTTCTTAAACGTTATAAAAATGACTAATAAAACGCTAAGATACTATTTAAGAAAAATACGGCATCTATATTGAACGCGGAGCTACTGGATGGCCAGAAAAAAATGATAATTTAAGGAATATAATTTTCTAGAAAATTATGGAATAGTATTACTATCGCTAGTTATTTTATGCGCTACTTAATTTAGATCATACCTAGTAATAAATTAAAATTAATGCTAACCACTTTTTATGTTTTCCTATGTTAAATAGGAAATTTTTTCTTAGGTTAATCTACTTCCGCCTTAATACTTATGTTTCTCTAATCGAACCCTACTACTAAGGCGCTAGCGCGAGAGGGACTAAATCTATATTAGGTAAGAAAGGATTATTCTAGGAGGTTTATTTATGGCTAACCTCGCTATATAATCGAAATTAACTTAAAATCCGTATCTTATTTATCTCTAAGCACTAACTACTTTCTTCTATCTTTTTAACGCGGGGAATATCGTTATAGAAGACGATACTAGTTCAGACTATAAGTAGTTAACCTCTGGCTATCTTTGCTTTTAGCGCTAGTTATGCTCTATATAGTATAGTGGATAGCTTCTAGTCATCCTTAATATCTATCTATGAACTTTTACGGGATATTTAAGCTTAAATAAAGGCTTTTATTAAACTAATAAATATAATATAGGTGGCTATTAATGTTGATTTATATACGCTTAGGTTTACCTTATTACAGTGTGGCATCGCTTATAAGGAGTTTAAGGATAAAATTGGAAAACCCTACCTTACCTAAATAATAGATATATTAGCTCTCGAGTTTAGGCGACGTTACGCTATATAGGGGTAGTATCGAAATTTTCAGGCACTTACTTTCTAGATATAAGTTAGCTTTTGATATCACTCTTAAATCTATAAACTTATAAGTGGTAAGGAGACTCGAACCCTAGTATAAAGTTTGGGTTTATGATATAGACGATCTAGCTAGTGCTAAAGCTTCATTACCATTGAGACTATCGAAAACTATATAATCAAGATTGCTAAATTAGATATCGAATGGTCTTTACATCGAAAGGAGATTTCTCTAGACTGGCATAGCATTATAGTATAGTGTAATATAATTTTAATCAAAGTGGTTTATTTAATAACCTAGATTTAAGATAGGAGGTAAGCCTATAGTCATATTTAATAAACGAATTTAGAAGTAAAGATAAAGCTACTTATCTCTTTGGCGTTTCTATCTAGTCACTACTTATTCCTAGTGATGACGTTTATGTCTTTAGCGAAGCCATTGGCTATAGGGAAAAGCCTCGCCTAAATCGTCCTTAAAATTCTACTAATGTTTCGTCCTCTACCCTATTATCTACACTAGGTATGGCACTAGCCCTTAGGAAGTAATTTTCGCCCCTTAGATGACTTATCTATATAGTTGCGAGGTCTCGTGATAGTTACTAGATAGATTCGTTACTTAAGTAGCCTCTAACTTACCTGCTCCTCTAACCCACACCCCGATTCTTCCTATATAAAATCTTCCTATTCGCGGAGACTATAAACTATAAAGCGTCGCTAATACCATAGTTTTCGATAACGCTAACGTTCTCCTTTAGGTGATTATTAGCCCGGGAGTAAATATCTAAGTACTACTAGGCGGTTTCCTATTTATCGCGCAATCTTAATAGGTCCTAGGCTTCTTTATCTAAAGAGATAACTATCTTTAATCTCGCTAGTAGCTAGTCCATGACATTAAGTATATGCTTTTCTAACTTAGTAGCTATTATAGTTAATCTTTATTTATATTCTTATAGGCCCTTATTCATAAGTGTTTTAGGGGACGTTTCTATACTAATTAATTTACGAGATATATTTGTCTTATTAGTTACGAGCTAAATCTAATTAATATGGCTTAATAGCTACGCATAAATTTGGAGGTATTTCTTGGTGCTTAGGCGCTCCTCCCTAAGCGACTATAGCTCAGCTGTATCTAGTCTAGACTAGGCCGTATCGTTAATAACTAAGTGCTCTAACTTCCTATTAATACTTTTAAGTCGGGCTTTAAGGTCCTCTTTAGCATCTTAGATAAGATTTTCGTACTCCCTAATGCTTTTAGTAGCGATTATAGACTAACGTCTAGTGAAACGTTAGCACTAAATATAAGGAAATAAGGATCATAGCGGGGTAAGGCGCTGCTAGAAGTGACTCATAGAGTTGTATCTATTAAGGCAATATTGATCGTGGCTTTATACCCCGATAGTAGGTTACAGAAATCGTTAATATTATCACCTATATACGTTAGCCTCGCCTAGTCCCGAAAGCTTATCTTATTATTGTTTGATCGTGAAGCGCATCGGAGCACCTCCTACTAGAACTCTTTATAGGCATTACCACATCGCAATAGCGGTAGATCCAGTACCAAGAGATTAACGTCAAAGGTCGATTTTACTAGATTGACGAGTAGGGCCAACACGGCACCTAAAGCTTCTAGCTCGTAGAGAAGGTCACGCACGCGCTTTAGATAGGACCTGAAACTATTTATAGTCTTATAAAGCGAGACGCTATATTAAAAAGCGAACGTTACCAGGCCAATTAATCCGGAGGCTAGCCCTACTGGTTTAGCCATGGCTGCGTCTGTAATATGCAAAAAAAAAAAAAAACCAAAGTTAAGCTGCGAGCTTACTAAGATCCTTCTCGGGCTTTTATATTCAAAAACAAGAATGGGAGACCCAATGAGGACTACGTTATAAGCGCTAGGTTATTTAAGCGGATCGCTATTGAGGTCGATGGGGCGGGCGGCTGACGAAACTTGCGTGTGGCGGAAAAGGCGGCGCGGGCGTAAATACCGCATTTGGGCTCCGAAGCATATATCCATATCGGGAAATTATATATCCGGGACATTATCACATAGAGTTATCACCCCTGCTTATAGGCGATCACTATGTTTATAATGATCCTATACTTTATGCCATCAGCCCCTTTAATGCGCTCTTCTTTTAATTATAGGGCGGAATTGGTACTGGAAAGGCATCGAAACGCCTGCTTTTCGCGCGTGTGTCCGAGACACTTTTCTGTTAGCAAACGATAATGTGTATAGTCAGAATGCGGCGGTCTAGGAGAGTATGAAGCTCGCGGCGCGTAAATCCAGGTCTTTCTCGGCTTCGTCATACTGTACCTGTTCGATTGGAACTATGATGCAAATTAATCACGTCATAGTTTCGGTCACGTAGAAATTAGTTATCAGTTTTCCGGCTATAGCACACGCCAATAATCAATCCACAATACACGCTAAGGGATATTTGGGGCCGCGCGTAAATAGTGGCACTTGCATAGGTCCCCAAGGAGCTTACGGCTGCCCTGGGACCAAGAAAAGTGTCTGCTGGTTCGGTCCCCATCTTGGCGTAAACCAGCTTTTTTCAAATGAGATTAGTTATGCACTACTAAAAGGCTTCAAACCCATAGCCTCCTTTGCTTTAGCATATTGGCCAATAGGCACCTATCCCTCGTTTCTAAGCCTAATCGCTTCCTAGTAAGACTAGAGCTGTTAATCGGCTTCTGATTGGGCTAGTTCCGTTCGGACATATTTAAGCGACTTTTTACTTGAATATAAAAGCGGATAAGATGCTATCATATCATATTCTAGCTTTTTCCACTTCTTAAATAGCGTTACCAAGTCGGCTTTTAGAGTGATATAAATTAGGAGTCAGAAATCCAAATATTCGGTAAGATTTTACGGACTTGGTTCTAAGAGGCAGCGGGTCGATGGCACTCTAATATAGAGTAAAGGGTAACAAGCAACTAATCAAACAACGTAAATACTAATAGTGACAAAAAGGGTGGACCAAGACGGATAAGACTCGCTAAGTAAATTTAAATTCTAGCGCCCCTCTTCTCTCTTCTCTAATTAAGTGATATAAGACGAGGGAAAGTTAAGGGTTACGCCAAAACTTATATATCTCTCTATCTATATTATTCACCTTCCACCTACCGTGATTATGTCTAAGATTACCCCATAGACATAAGGGGAAATCTAGACCGGCCCGTAACGGGAGCTAAAGCTACGTGGCCTAGACCTACCTAGATAAATAATGAATTAACGTAGATACCTATTTGCGTAAGATCTACGATAGCTTCTAAATCAGGTGATTTAACGCTATACTATAAGGAAAGAATACTATAGTTTCTGCTTAGCGCTCTTTCCCCCTTTACGCTTTTAATTATAACTAGATTAGGATCGCTATTAGAAATGAAGTATATATAGTAGTTTAGGTGTATAGTCGCTAACCAAACATTATGCCTTTGGCTAGCTAGTGTAGTGGTTAAACCTAAATACTTAACGACCCGTTATAGATAAGGTTAGTAACACCTTTAAGCGATAGGTTAGACTTTAGTGAAGCTTTGATTTAAGGATAATGGTAATTTTGAGTCTAGAGAACTCCTAAGGGATTAAGGAGTATTAGCTAATTAGATATTTATAACTACTATAGTTAGCTCTCGCTAGAGCGAGCGGCCTATATAGCCTACTAAATACTATAATATTTTATATAGGCGCTACTATATATATCGCTCTATGGATAATCTCTAAAGTTAACTGCTTATAGCGTGGCCGACCCTTAGGAGTTCCTTAATTATTATCTATGAGTAAAATACTCTTCCTTTAGTAATAGTCTATTATGATATCTTAAAATTTGTTAAATAGTGGTATTAGATATATCTCCTAGGAGCTAACGTGAATTTCTTTTAGCTATAATAGATCGTGCGCTCGTGAGATAGGAGTTTATAGAACTAACTATTTAAAAAGTATACTCCTCTATGACGATATCTTCGAATATATTATAGCGCTTATTTCCTCGCCTTGGCTAGAGATTGTAGTGCCCTTTAACTTTTATATTAGGTTTTTGATATAATTTGCTTATTATAGGTGATTTAGAATAACATTAATTCTCTTAGATGATTTAGGTTAAGGTCTGAATAAATTAATAAGTTATTAATCACGTTAGAACTTATAGTTAGGGGGTCTATAATCACGTGGCCTTGCTTACTTTCTAGAACACGTAATTAGGGTAGTAGAATTAGGCTAATAGAACTCCTATTAAGTATATACCTATCTATATTCTTACGTAGGTTGTCTATGTGGATCATATGATTAATATGGCTTATAAGTTATATCATCTAATATTATTAATATTACTTTTCTAGGGCTTCTAACCGCCCGAGAGAATATTATCTACTACCTTGATATAAATATGGAAACCTATAAATCACTATCGACTTAAACTCTCGCTATAGACGCTAGGCATTAAAGCCTAAGAATAATTCCATAGAGAGTCCTTTAAAGCCTAAGATTATCTATTTTAATATGCTAGTAAGACTTAAACCAACTATTCTAAAGATATAATGCCTATGATTAGGATACTTAGCTAATATCTAAGAAGCTAGATATTCTTAATATATAATAAAGTGACTTAGTAGTAAAAAGATAAAGAAAAGATAGTAGTAAACTAGAAAAATCTATATAATATAATCATTAATTAATTAGTTCACTTTTAATAATCGTCGATAATTTATTTTTATTTATATATACCTAACTTAGTCTCGTCACGCGTAGAACGTTTTCTTACTTTATTAGATAATAGGCTATACCTTATTGTTGGCCTTGTATGTCTTCCCTTAGGATGTTTTAAAGTTAGGTAAGACTATATGACTTATTAAATGTCTATAGTTAAAAGCTATCTTAATAGTCGATTATTATTATTAGTGGAACTTTAGTTTAAAGCTCTAAACCGACTCTTATACCGCTTTTTGGTTAAGTCCCGAAGTGCTTCTTCTATTATAGAGCTAATGAGCTATGCTAAGTTTCTTAGTAATAACGCTTTCTTAATATTAAATAGATCCGCTAAAGTATTCACTATAACTTAGTCGCTTTCGCTATCTACGATAACTTCCCCTACTCTATACTCTTTTTGATTAGACACTTCGCTTACTACTCTATAAATCTCTAAGCATTACTTAGAAGTATCGATATTACTTAGTAAACGCGACCTCTCGTTTTCGTCACTAGGTTTATTTAATAATATAAGACTTTCTAATTAGCCCCGAAGTCGATCGATTATTATGCTAAAATTCTCCTGGTTTTTATATAGTATCTATTAGGTGAGATTTTATGCCTTAAATCGACGAATATCGTTTTCTGCGTTTCGCGGCCCTTAAAAAAGATACGATTCTTGATTCGCTAGAGATCTAATATAATGACTTATATCTTTATAAACACGAAGATATTATCTAGTAACTTCTTTTTTGTCTTTAAGATCGAGACTTAAACTAGAAGTGGCTATATTATTATTAGTAAAATGCCTTAATTTATCGTTAATACGTTATAAGTGGATCTTAAGGGTATATATTATATCCTAGATCATCTCGTTATAATCTTGAAGAGCTTTTTAAGATACTTTAGCGTTATAGCTAAAGTAAGATTAGTTTATTTTTATAAATAATTAAATATTTAATAAATATGGTTAGGGTGCCTAGGCTAACAGAGATCGTGGACTTATATCTAGATATTATATCGATAAATTTATGGATATCGCCTCTTATAAACTCTATTTTTGCCTAGTCTCTAAAGCCTGTTTTGGATTTCTGACTAAAGGTTTCTATTGACTTTTTAAATTCATAATATACTTAGGTATATCTCTTAATAGGAGCGTTAAGAAGCGCTAATATCGATATTTCGGTACTAATTACTTACTCTAATAAGCCTAATATAGTAATAAGATTATATAGCTTATTCTAGAGCCTAGTTAATATTTTATTATAGTCTTTAAAGCGTGTGATAGTTTCGCGGAGCGCTTTTATTAACTAAATGGTAGCTATAATAACCACTAGTAGCGAGGTAGTTATACTTAAAGGATCTATTATTGCGATTGCGACCCTTTTTATTTCACTTCTATTAATATTTAGACTAGATTAATTAAGTAAAGGAAGAGTTAAGCAAAGTAAGGGGAGAAGAAGGAGTTAGCGTAGCTGTTGGTGTGGTTGGTTAAGGAGATAGGTAGGGTATCTTATAGGTCTAGATAGGCTAGATTAGCGCTATGGCTAGAGTGTCTTTTATATGATGCGGTCGTACTTATTATTATAGTCGGGGATGGTATATACGATATTTATCCTAAACTCGGTCTTATAATATAAAATAAAACCTTTAGATCATTCTTGACTTAGGGATAAGGGCCTAGTAATATCCTAAATAATATTAGTCAAACTTAGATTTATGGCTTACGTGCGAAATTCAAGATTTTAATTAGCTTACTATTACCCCTAGGTCCACTTTAGAGTGCCGCTAATTCGCTACTTCTAGGAACTAAGTAAAATGATCGTCGAAACATGACTAGAGGGGGAACAACCAGATAGATATAATCACGCGGAACTCATATCTTTATAACCTAATATCTAGATTTTTTGCTAGGGATATCTACTAATGGAACTAACCTAGCGGTAAAAAATTATTAGCGTAATAGACGAGCCTATGCCATATAGGCGCGTTAGAACCGTTAGTAAATTTGGTTAATTCTTTATATCTATCGGATTTATATTAACTAATAATTAGCTATTAATAGATAAGATTATAGAAGCGAATTAACGTGACTTAATAATATAGTAAGTTAATACACTAACCGCGCGCTATCTTAGGGCGGAAAGTTTAGCCCTACTTAGCTTCTAGCACACTCTCTTATCTCTCCCTATAAGGTCGCTACTATTTTCCTTAGTTAGAGTAGAGACATAACATAATCAACTATAGCTTACGGATATCTTAATTAGGATCATAAGTCCTCATATAAAAATAGTAAAAGTGGTTAGAAGCCTTTTAGCCATTATATCCCTCGCGATACTAGCTCTCTAATCTTCTATTACTCTTTACTAGATAGTCTAGAGCCTTTAATCACGAGATAAGGTGATCTATAAGCTACGCTAAGAACTAGAGGCTTTATAATCTATTCTCTAGGCTCTATATAAATCAATATATAGCTTTAAAGTCGATTTAATAGCGCTTACGTAACCTCTTATAAGATATAGTAATGCCTATAACGAATTTAACGCGTTAATTATAAAATTCGCGCTATACTCTACTAGGGAGCGGAGTACTAAAAGAGGATGGCTTAGAATAAGATATATAGGCGGGGATATTATTAGTTTTAAGGATATGCTGGCTAGTTATAAGTTAACCATTTCCCTCGCACTAGTATATATAAACTTATAAGTACCCCCTTTTTTCTACTCCTTAATCTAATAACCTTTGGTTAGGCGTATAATAAAGACCATAAGCGAAGTTTTAGAGGAATATAAGGAGCTTTTAAAGAATACGAAATGCGATCTAGAGAATCATCTATAAGATATTCGAGAGTGGCTATAGACCGCATCTACTTAAGACCCTATGGTCTCTAGTATTAACACGATAGAGCTCTAGTTAATAGAGGAGGAGAAGGATAGTACGTAGAAAAGCCTCGAAATTTATGAGTAGTTCTTCTCTCTAATTAACTAATCGCGGCTAAGCTTATTAGGTGAGGTGGCCCACTCTTTGAGTCCCTCTGATTAAATGCCCTTATTCTTCAACCCTACTATATCATCATTAATCAACGTGGAAGGACTTAATTCTACCTCTAAGGAGATAATAAGCTAGAAGCTGCGCCTACTCTAGTATCTATATAGAGTCGATCGGATTATTTAGGGGTAACAGCATAGTATACTACGCTTGAGAAATGAGCCAGAATCTGAGGAATAGAATTTTAAAGAAGAATTAAGCGGAATAGAAGCGTTACTTAACTTCTATAAATAAGTGGAAGAAGAGGCAAAGCAATAATAAACTCACTTTTTAAGGATGTCAGCACCGGTGATAATAGCTAATAAGCTATTGTCACCACTTTCGAGGATCTTATATCCGCTAAATGAATTAAGTTAGGTAGTCATTTATATTAGGCACTTAGTAGAATAGTAGATAAGACCATTTAGTCATTTTTTAACGGTGCTTTGCCAAACGATGAATTAAAGGGCTAAGTAGACTAGGAAGGAAAATAGGCCGGTTACTATCTACTTGTCTCTGGATCTCGCTTATAATCAATAAAACACTATAAAGGTTTATGATTAGATTGGCGTTCCATTAGCTCATTTACATTTCTATAGAGTCTCGAGGAACTCTATGCTCGTAGGTATAGCCAAGCGGCGCTTAAAATGCTATGATGGCCGCGCATGCCTTTTTGGTTAGTGTTATCATGGTAGGAAGGGGGAATTCGCCTTAGATTAAGCAAAATGATATCTCAACGGTCACAGTATCATGACTTTATAGGTAATACTCCTGGGTAAGGATATTAGAGATTCACAAAATAAAGTCCATTCCAAGCGACCCCTTCTCTGACTTAAGCTATACTAGATAAGAGAAACTGAAGGTATACGCCTAGACTTTTATATATCTCTATATTAATTTTATATCACCCACTTTCCGCCTGCCGTAAAGCCCACGGAAGTCTGTGATTATACCGTAGATATGAGGGGGAAATCGTTGGTAAGTCAGGGTAAACAGGGATCGGCCTGCGAATAAAATGAACAAAAGGTCTTCCTTATATATATAATTTCCTTATAGCCGACCGCTGGCAATGATCATAATCAAAAAATTCCAATAAGTCCTTAATAAGAAAGTTCGTAGAATAAATATAATGAAAAAGGCATACGAATATAGTAAGATATGCAACGCCGATGTATGCGTGGGGATTCGCATGCGGGGGACAGGCCAGGTCCATATTCTATCAGCAGACTCTTTAGGCTTTTGGGATTTTCTTACTTTATATTTAGTACGCCTTATAACATTTTTATAAGATAGAAACTAATTAATTATATCAACGTGATCATTTATCGTACGGCACTTCATCTACCCCTGAATCCCAGGACCGACTTTAGTGACTTCAGGAATATGTCAGTCGGTCCCAGGGGCTTTATTCCTCCTAGGGTTACACGTATAGTTACCAGAGGTAGTGAGAGACTCCCTAGGACCGAGCAGAGCGTTGACGGGGTATATGTTGGAATTAGCCTAAAAGTGTATATTTACAACCCTATAATAATGATAGCTCGTTATAGTAGAGCAGCGCGAATATCAGGTAGGGTCGAACGACTATATCAAATGGACTCAGTGCCCCTATATTAGGAGAACATAAGTCCCTTATCACCTATCCGGCAAATTTTGTATCTAAGGGGCTTATCAACTCTTTAAGGCTGGTGTAGATAAGCGACCAGCTGTTTTCTCCTACCGTCCAATTTGGTCCCAGGATAGATATTGCCCTCGTAGTGTGGGAAATCAATATCCATGCCCAAGGCAGCAGCAAACTCTTGTCACGGGTAACGCCAGGCGCACTCATTATGTTTCTTCTATCGTTAAATAGCGGGGGCCCCTGCTGCTTTGGCTCCGGCTATTTCCCATTCTGTTATTCATCCGCCAAAATTATTCCTAATAAAGATGGAAGACAAAACTGCTATGTTATGGCGTCAGCCCTGGAAGAGAGGTAGGCACGAGAAGGGGCAGCAGGGCGATGGAGCTCACTACACTGTTTGATCTTCTCGATCGGTGCTATACCTCTCTGTCCTAAGCAATCCGAGTCGAGACTGACGCGACTCTGACCACTCAGGGTGATACGACCGACCCATTACTGGGATCGATACTGTGATCATGTGGGTTAATCACCTCGTGCGAGTCCTTGATGCTGATGGAACTGTCTCTGAAGCCGTAGATCAGCACCCCATCCAGCTGAACTAGCTCTAAGAACGCATCAGTAGGCCCCAGAAAACTAATTACTCGTCAAACTACGGGCGTAGCACCCAGAGGCAGCCAATCGATGGTACTCCAAAGTGGAGCTGGGAGTGAGGAGTATGGACCAATCAACCCCTTCAAGAGCCATCTTGGCAAAAGTTCCACGCGGAGCGCTGTTACTTATTAAAGAGCATTCTTTTGTCTGCATGTAGCCTTCTCGCAAGATCAATAACATCTGAAATTATAAAAGAACTCTATCCTAGATCTAGAGGCGCATATCGCTATCCGTAGGCTTTGCGTCATAAGTCGATTAGTAGTCTTTAGTATTTATTCCCACGTTATTCTATAGCAGTCTTTTGCTAGCGACCGACCGTGTTTTATGGTCTCCACACCCAGTAGGCCCGCTTTTAGCCCCATACCTCACCAGAACTGGTGTCGCAATTTGAACGCCAAGGAGGGTCCTAAATTCAGATCATTACCCTTTTGAGGGTCACTGCCGGGATTATCTACAGACAAGGTAGAAGGATTGAACAAAGATTGTGCCCTACTGGCCTGATGCTCCTGGATGTGAGCTTAGTGGTTCTGAAGATGGATTTGGTGTTCCTGAAGACGAGCTTGGTGTTTTCCTGGGGTAGCTCTAGTGTACCTCCAGGCAGTGCCATCTATGGCACTAAAATACACACAGCGAAGACGAGTGATTTTTGGTATATAGAAGAAGAGGAGGTCCAGGAAAGGCCTGATAAGTACATAGACATAGAACAATCATTAGATTATGAGTGGGGGGCGACCGGCCGGAGCATGATAAGGACGTAGTTCTGTGAGGGACGGCTTGTACTCTGAAAGCAAGGGCTGGGACACATGTACTTATAGGTGGACGCTGCATAGCCGCCTTAGGGCAGCTGGCACAGTCTATGAATAATTTAATTAATCAATCATACTAATATTTTTTATTCATTTTGAAGACCCATTCCCCACCCAAATCCTCAAATCCTCTCACATAGGTCCACGATCTGCTGGCCAGGCTGACAGGGTCAGGAGGAGATCCGGGAGAACATGATCTGTAGCATGAAAACTGCGATCGGCTGTCGCCAGGAATTATCTTACGCCCTGTAAAGAAATTAATCCAGGAATTTAAGTCTGTTATATTCGTTATGGCAATAGTAGACATCAGTCGACAAAACAGAGGCCGTTGCAGACGCAAGGCGTCCAACGTTAGTCATTGGATCCTAAATATTTTGGCCTGAGGCCATATTTTACCACCGCAGAACTTTTCCCACAGGGGAGTGACTATACGCCATGCAACGAAGCTATCTAGGTGCGGCTGATCTACGGTCACATCATCGTTGATGCGGCATGGCCCGCTCAGTTTGAGGCTTGTGAGGGAGGTGTCGTTTTTGTACAGCCCCTGGCGTCACAGAATGACTCTGGTTTCCTGGCCGCCAGTACTAAGCGCCCATTCGGTGTCTTCTGTCCCTCCACACCCAGTCGATGCAAGTTCGAGGGCGCAGCCCGGTGATATAGACCAATAGCGAAAATACCGCACACGCCTCTGACATCGGCTACTGTTGCATTTTGCGGCCAATTCCAGATTGCGACTATGAAATGGGTTCTATCGCATCTCAAGACTACCGTCATGGGCTTCTTTTAGTCTTGATAAGCTTTACAGTGTCTTTTTAGTGCTTGTATCTACTGAATTTATCTAGGATATTTCTGCCATGGTTCCGCCTCTTTCATGTCAAGAGTTGAGGCTACTTGAAAGATAGGACAAAGGAGGCACCTTTCGAGAGGGGTCGGTCGCCTCACGGGATGTTCCTCTCGTCCAATCATTCTGGGTCTATCACAGCCTTGAAATTGCCTCAAGGCGACTCGTTAACGCTGACGGCGGATCTCTCTCCCTGAGGACTGGTATCATTGGCCTTTCAGCTGCGCTAGAAGTGTGGGACCCCGCTGCAACGTGTGGTTTTTCTGGCTTTTCGCAAATCTTCAAAATTAAGACAGCCTTGATGATGCGACCATAGTCGCAATGACACGTAGAGTCTTGAATATTCTGCATCTGCTTGCCATAAGTCGCGTGGCTGACGACCAAGGGCTCACTTACACGTCGCAAACTACCCTGCACTTGCATGCATGAACCGCATCACTGCTCTTTCCCCTCACTATGAGGCTCGTTGTCTTCCAAGTTGTCGCAACAGAGCGAACATCCTTATGAGGTGACTATGGATATATTTAATCCCCTCATATGACGGAAATTTGTGACCGCATAGCTTCTCAACGCTTCTTCAGAATCCCCCAATATACCAAATCAACTCTCCATGATGCCGTCCATCAATTCTTCATCTGTTAATTCAGGAAAAAATGATGATCTACCTCTAGCCAACACTGGTAGCCTTGAAGGGTTTATCAAATATCTAGGAATACTGGCCTCAAGCCCTGAATCTGAATTTGCATCTGCGGTGCTTGGTGAGATTGCTCAACAGCGCCAGGAGATTCAATCTCAAAATGAAGAGCTGAAGAAGCTCCATCAGGAGTTATCACATTTGAAAAAGACAAAAGAAAGTACCATTGACGACATGTTTGCTGCCAACGAGAAAGAAAGAGCAAGGCAGAGAGCCTCCGCCACTGAGACCGAATCCCTTCGTGCTACTGTTCACGAGAGGGAAATCAAAGTCGCCGAGTTATCGAGTAATGTTGAGTCTCTGCACGAGGAAATAGAAGATTTGAAATCGACTTGCTCACAGGAGGTCGTGAAGCTCTCACAATCTGCTAAAGACATCACTGCATTGCAAAATCATTTAAAAGAGAAGGACAAGATGATAGATCAAATGAAGACTGCGGGTTCGAAACTGAAATCCGTGCTATCATTGAAAGAGAAAAAAACGGAAGAGTTAGAGGCTGCTAATACCTCCATGAGCACAGAACTGCAATCAATCAGAGCACATATTCAAAAAATGGACGACTTCTTAGTTCAATTCTCGGACATTGATGATGATTTTGTGTGAGTAACATCAAATAGTTTCGAGCATTTGTGACCTGACTTTTGCCATCCTTTGCCATAGGACAAGTGTGTTTACAAGCCTTTGGACCTCTGCTACAAAAGAGTTGTCCCCATTAATAGAGCAGGATGTCCCACAAAGTATTCTCCAGGTCAGTTCGCGGAAGCTCCTGCCTGTCGCACGCTTTACTGATAGATCCAAAAGGAAAAGACAATTTGGGAGAAACTTAGGAAAGGGGACATCGTTCTGCCACCAAGTTTTCCTTTGATTCCCTCAAATACTCCGGCTGCCAAGGCAGTACGATTTGCATTGATCCTAGCTGTTCTATTCAGGGAAATAAGTCAACGAATTTTCCAACCCAGCTATTTTCTAACAGAGAGCAATAGTCTTCGTTAAAATCTCGAACACCTTACAGGTAGTAACGGCGAGAAGGAAGCGCTATATCGTCGCGTGCTTCTCTCAATCGATCAGGATGCTAAACGCGACGCTCTCAAAGCTGAGATTAAAGCTATAGTCCAAAGAATGCTCTCTTATGCAGGCAGCCTTTTTCTAGAGTCGTAGAGAAATATTTTTCGTATTAAAATTGAAGAAATAGCTCAAATCGCTACCGAAGCTTGGCTGCTAATCTAGCGATCGCGACAGAAGTTTACGATAGACTTCGACGAATCTTTTAATCCCGATGACAGTGAGTGGGACCGTTTCCCTTTCGCTAGTGAAAATACAACGCCCGCGGCGCAGGACCTTCAAGGCCTATTTATACTCAATATCTTCCCGTGTATTTTCTCGCTAGAAGATGGCGATTATAACCCCTTGACCAGAATCATCCAACTCCGCAGCTCTCAAGCATCTTACCTAGCAGCGCAGCAGGAAGCTACCCAGATAGCAAGCGGTGCCCCCACTAGGAGGTCTTCGAATCGTCCCAGAAGGCAAACAACTACCGGCCCAAATAGGAGTCATTTTTTAGATGGAAATTTGGCTAAGGTTTGAATTTTAAGTTGTGGGAAAGGAATCGGACGCGGTGAGAATTCTCAGGACTGATGGGGAGTATAATATAGATGAGAGCGGTATCTAAGGGCTATCTGCCATAGAACTCTTGCATAGATTATTCAGTCATGTACTTCCACAAATTTGGTTATCTCTACACAATATGAACCATAAGTCAGATTAATTCAATTTTTTAGAATGGTGAGCTCGTGCTTAGTTCATGGCTTCTTAGCATAATACTACCAAGCAAGTTAGGCAGATCGATCATTTGGTCCGAGGTAGCCTGTCTGATGTAGCCTAACAATCTCCAAGCGCCCTGGTGGAGAAGTTTTTGAGGCTTGCGGTGATTGGTAGAGGGGCCCTCCTTAGTGGCTATAAAAGATAATTAAAGCTTGACAGAAAGAAGGAAAATTACCCAATGATTCATTGGCTACCCAAACAGGCGCAAACAAGGGTGGAGGGTCCGAAGTGGCTAAAAGCGCAAGAACTCAGAGATCGCGATGACAAATGGCTCAGCGGGTAAATGATTGGCCGCCTCTGCTTCACAGGGCGATACTATTTTTGGATGCTTTTACAAGGCTAGAAAATTTCGAAGTAACGAGTGGAGCGGTTCGACGGCGTTGGAATTGAGCAACCAATATATGAGGCGTGAAAGCTATGCAGCGTGACCAAGCCCGTTCTCATACATTGGCATATCAAAGATGGTATAAAAAAATAAGCCAAAATTGATTTCGAGTAACTACCCATACGAATCATAGCTAAGCTTGAATACAACTAGCGTTCATACACAACAACAAAAATGATCAATACTGTTTCATTCAGCCTGATAGCATCCTTCTTGCGATGGACCACAGTTTTCCTTCTCCCAACTTAACGCAAGAGATTTCAGCTAGAATGGTCAGCTAGAATGGTCAGCTAGAATGGTCAGCTGGCTAGACGAGTTGCTAGGCGTCTTCTCTTAATGACCAAGACTATAAGGCATCATGCCGTACTAGATATCCAGCAATTAATTGAGGCCCATAGAGAGATCACTCCAAGAGTTCATGTCTGTAGTGGTTGTAAAGCCAGGGTAGATGCCAGGTCTGTTAATATCACAGTAGCTAAGGGTTAAAGGGTCGAAGATATAAAGACGGGCTACCCCTCATCTGTAAATAAGTCAGTGATAATAATAACAGACATCAGACAATCACTTATCTCAACACAATTGATCTGAACCTTTTGGCCTGAGGCCACAGCCCCACCACCGCAGCCTCCTGACCACAGTCCCATATGTACAGAAAGAGAACGTACCGGGACTTATTCCCTCCGACTAGCTTCACGACCTTCAACGCCTGTTTAGCATTCCAGACAGACATCGAGTCGGAGAATGACAACTATGGACCGAATGACCTAATAAAATCGTGATCCTGGTCGATATGCAAGAAGCTGAGCTTTGGCCGCAAGAGCGCAGTCCCTATTAGCGAATATCTACCTCATCAAAACAGCTCAATATTGATTGGCCCTTTGCATGAAATAAGAAATCTGTTTCGTGAGAGTCAGGAGGAGGGAGATCTGGGAACATGATCTGTAGCTTGCAAATGCGATCGGCTGCCTGGCAGATAATGAAAAAATTACTTCACGCCCTATAGAGAGATCAGTCCACAATTTTATGTCTGTTATGGTTGGAAGGCCATAGTAGACATCAGTTGACAGACTCGAGGCCGCTGCAGACGCAAGGCTGCGGACGTACGACCAAACCAGTCATACGTACAAAGCTATGAGTCATTGGACCAAAGTCAAGTGACCTAAATCTTTTGGCCTGAGGCTACAGCCGCATCACCGCAGCCTTTCGACCACGGACCCACATCTATAGACTGAGAACTCACCGTGATTTGTTTCCTCAGATTTATGTTATAACTAGCTTCACGGCATTCAACGCCTGTTTAGCATGGCCAGCTGGACACCCAGGTCGCAAAATGACTACTCCAAATCAACTAAAGCCCTAAGATAGATCAAAACGATAGCGATAGAATTCTGTTTAGGTAGCTCTAAATAACCGCAACTAATAAGGAATGTTTAATTAAAATAGTCATCAACTCGGTCATGGCTCTGCTAACTATATTTGAATAGAGAAATAAGGTGATATTACCGGAGTTCCGATAGTTATGTTCGAAGGCCATGGACATTATGGGCATGCCTAGACTTCCGCACCGGCCCAAAAGCCCAAAGCCCAACCTGGGCCCAACCCTTAAATGGGTTGGGTTTTGGGCCTAGCCCTCGAGCCCGCCGATGGGCCATGGGCCTAAGGTAGAAGCCCACTGGGCTTTCATGGGGGCCCAATGGGCCCCAAACAGCGCAAACATGCCAATTCTTGCCATTTGCATAAGTAATGTAGAATTTCCGAGTATTTTTGAGTATTCAAATTACCGTCTAAGGCCCCTAATTGGCTGATTCCCATAAGAATTGATAAAGTCACTGTTTAATGAGATCGATGAGATCAATTGATTAGATATCAAATGAGATTAAACTATCTACATGCCAATCTAATAATGTTCATACAGTTCATCATCAACATGCTTCCTTTTTCTCCCCGATGTCCGCACCTGAGACGGTGCAGTAGTGAATCTGATAGTAGCATCGTTATCTTCAACCTCATCGTCAACATCTATCAGATCCTCAGATACAGATTCAGGTCTATCACCCTGCTCTTCAGTATCACTGATCTCTTCAACGTCGACATCATCTGGCATCTCATCAGTTTGTTCCCTCATTGCGTCAATCTCATCAGATGGGAGATCTTGTGCTATCTCCTTGGCTTCCTGCACATCAAGGTCAAACCTCGATGTGCAGAGGAATAGCATCAGCTCTTCAATGGTCTTAGACTTCATACGACCGCGGCGATAGTGGCAGATATCGCGTGCAGTGTTGAACAGGCGTTCTACCCCAGCGCCCGTCGCCGGGATTGCAAGGACATCTCTTGCAAGTGCGGCAATAGCCGGGAAACGGAATTGATTCTCTCTCCAAAAAGATAACGGCTCCGAATCAGTCACATCTGTATAAGATTAGTATTATGAACATGGAGATGAACATAGAGATAAACTTACTACCGTCGAGATACTGCGTCAGCTCATCCATAACTGGGCCTGGCGTCACTTTGGAGTAAGCCTTCTGGGTTCGAACAAGGTTATGAAGGAATGATCTTGTTGTCGATCCAGGGGAAGGCCCTTGCGGGCCTTGGGCACTAGCACTGGTAAGACGTTCCTGGATAGGAGTGAGGGCATCCCGGAAAGCCACTCGATACTGATCACGCAGCTCTTTAGCATCCGCCCAGTCATCAGAAAGAAAGAACTGGAACCTATTATCTGGCGATAGCATCGTACAGACCGCATAGATGTGCCCTTGCATGTAGTCTGTCTCTTTGTAGTAGTCACGTAATTTTGCATGGCTAGCTTCGAGAGAGATAAGCATCTGTTTCTTCCAGACGACACGCTTCCGTTGTAACTGTATCTTTGATCTTTCAATGTGCTCAAAGAGTAAGTTATAGATCTGGAAGACAAGATGCGATGTTACGTCTCGAGTCTTTGAAAGGGCAAGGGTATAATCAAAGAATGGCTTTGTGAGACAAAGAAGGTAGTCGATCTGGCGCCATTGATCGTCATCAAGTACGAAGTCTTTACAGTTAAACTGATCACAGTACTTCGTGATAAACACGCGGAGTCTCTTTGCTCGGCGTAGCATTAAAAACGTTGAATTCCATCGAGTTCTGACATCCTGAATCGGCATGAGCGCCTGCCCTGGGGCCCTAGATTGGACAGCAGCGAATGAGTCCCGACGCTGAGGACTACCGCGGATATAAATAGCAAGATACCGCACCTTATTCAAGGTATGCGATATCTCCCTGCATTGTACATTTGCGTTCGCCCTTGCGAGGGTGTCTTGGCGGTCTGTCCATGTGGTCTCAGCGGCATCATTCAGTGGGACCGCTTTTAAACGATCGAGCAGTTGGTTCAAACTTAATTGGATGACATGAGCAAGGCAGGGGATTCGGATGACATGAACATCGCCAGATAACGACTGCTGAAGGGTATCAACCAGAGTCTTATTATTTGACGCGTTATCAGTGGTCAACCCAAAGACTCGGTCCTTAATTTTATGCTGAGTGAGCGTCTCTAGAAGAACAGCACTCAGATTCGCACCCGAATGCGTGCCGTAAAGGGGTTTAAAGCCGAGTAGCACCTCACGGTAGACCCAGTCAACGTCAATAAAGTAGCCAGTGATAGCCGTAAATGCCTGCCCAAACGGAGATGTCCAACAGTCCAGCGCAACCGAGATCTTCGCATGCTTTGGTAGTAAGCCGAGTGTATCCTGTTGTCGTTCTTTGACACGAACAGATAGCCGACGTCGAATTGTATCAGCCGATTGCATGATTGGAAGGTTTGGAGCGGACTGTGAGAGCGAGACTAAGTCACGGAAGGTTGGATGTTCAACGAGATTGAACGGAAGCCGGTTGATGGTGATAAACTGTAAGAGTTTGTCCTCCCAGGCCTCTTGTGTAAACGGATGACCCTGCTTCGACAGAAATAACTGATTAGTGGCAATTTCAAAGAATAATAGGCCTTTACATACCGATCGAAGAAACCCTCTCAATCCCCCCTCTGTTGCCGTACTCCTGTAGCCTTTTGGCAGGCTAATGTCTGAAGATGACGGGTGATTGTCGTCGTGCCATGACGACCAATCTTGCCATTGGCATCCTTCTTAGTAGCGTAAGGGTGCTCAAGGATTGTATCGCAACGCTTACACATAACCTTTGGGCTTCCATTACCCGTATGAGCCACTTGCTCAAACTGTTTCCAGGTCTCTGAAGCCGATCCATGTTGTGATTCCCAAGCGATCTTGCTATTGTTGGATCCATAGTCAGTCTCCAACCACCAGTCGACCCAATCAGTGTGGTTCATCACGTTGTAAAGAAAGAATTGGCCTCTCCTGCCAGGTCCGACACGTTGGAAGCGCTCGAGAGGATCCGGAGCGATAGACGAAGGAACAAACGGCTGAACGAACGAGAAGCTATCAACCTGCCGAGAGGTAGACGGCGTAGCTGGGTAATTGGAATGGGTAATCAACGATAGGTCGTCGGGCTCAATGTCGCAGAAACTCAACTGAGATCCACACTCGGTTTGCTGGCTTTGCGACATGATGGGTCAATAGCTTCAGATTGGATGGAGGGCTTCGGGTAAAAGCTTCAGGCGTATCAGGGTGAGGGAGGAGAAATTCGACATGACTTACCTTCTCAACGAGAGAACTACCGACGTGGACGGTAGCAAACAGTGGCTGTAAACAGTGGATGTAAACAGAGACCACAGTAGTCAGTCGACATTGAAACGGAGGATCTTAATCCTAGCATCTCATTGGCTAGATCATGCATATCCAGTGGACTCGGCCCATCCAAAGCCCAAGAAAGCCCCTGGATGACCCATCTCCCCGCCCATTTTACAATTTGTTCGCTCAAAAATTTCACCCATGGCTCATGAGATATCTTTGAATATCTCTCACCTCTACAATAGCTGAAATACCACGTTTCCGTAAAGACAGGCGTCGAGCGTAAGAGGTTACTTAACTTTCGATATAAAGTTGAATGCTGTAATCCTATAAATCATGAAGTTGACTATCAAAAATGTCATACTGCAACAGAAAGATGCACCTACTACTGTGCACATGAGATATATATCTCTGCATGCTGACACTTGGTAATTCTCCAAGTGCCAGAATACTACGAAATCTTGGCGAAATGGAACTTTTTTGCATAATCTTGTAAATTGCAGTGCCTAGTGTAGCTGGTTTTATCCATAATCTTGATTACCGGGTCATCGCTGTTGAATCTTGATATCTTGATTCTTGGTGGAATTGAACCCCCGGATTAGGAGTTGAACCCCCGGATTAGGCCTGGTAAAACGTCGGCCCGAGGTATGGGCTTACAGACTGGAACATGCGTATAAAACAGGCATTAATCATCAGGTTTATGAGCGCCAAGACTATAGTTATGCATAGAAATGGGCTTTCTTGGGGGCCTTATGGGCCCCCACTGATGGGCCGTGGGCTTGGTTGGGCCCTGGAAATTAGGCCCAAAGCCCACTGCTGGTTGGGCCTTGGGCCCGAAGGTTAGGCCCATTTATGGGCTCTGCGGAAGTCTAGGCATGCCTCTGTAAGTGCATCTCGTGTAGGATAGATAAATCGCAAAAATTATAATTCCGGTCCGTTAAATGCGATGTCTTAAAATGCCTTTTCACTCCATTATAGTCAGAGTATGCCTTGGGATATTGGAAGTAGGCGAAAGTTTGCTTTGTATTTAGGATGAGTTTCCCGCTAGATGTATATCCCTTCTCCCACGATGTATTTAGCGGCGTATTAGCCTTTGATTTTCGAGCTAGCGGGGAGGGAACGACTTCCTTATTGTCGGATAGGGCGCGCTTTCGTCGTCCCCGAAGGGGCCCACCCTCCTAAAAGCCGTAATATTATATTCTAGTAGCGATAGCTTTATTACGTCGCGTCTACTCGTCTTCTAATAAATCAGTGGTAGGCTAAGTAAAGAACGTCTCCACGAGAAGAATCTACTCCGAGGGTATTTTAAATTCTTTTCGTAAGACCTCGCGCGTAGGCTTATTACTAATAGCCCCACTAGTTAGCTATCTTTTAATATCAATCACCGCCTATTTCCGACTAAAATCGCGGCGTGTTTCTTTCCGCTGTTTGTTTTATAGACGCTGGCGTAGATTGTGGACGTGACGCTTCTAGTCCTCTAGTATTGTGGGAGATGCTAGGTTATAGGAGCGATTAGCGCACTAGGTCTCTAAATTGACTTACTAGTGTATAGCTAATTATAGTTCTGGGTCCTTCTCCACTAATTCCTAGTCGGCGTCGCTAAGGTATTGTGGTCGTCGCCAATTAATCTAGTGGCTTATCTGGGTTATAGCCTTTAAGAATTCTTTATCGGGTTTAAGGCTGTATATAATCTCTTATAAGCTAGTATGCTGACGGGGACGATAATACTTAATGAATATTCTGCTAGTGGCGTAAGCTATAATCACATTACGCTATGCTTCACTAACGAAACCTAGACAAATATTTTAGTTACTTATCTAGAGAGAACTTAGAGACTTTAGTTCACTTACCACTCTTATTAAGTAAATCACCTCCTCTATATCGGAATTAATAAGAGAAGAAATGATTAAGGAAGCTATATATTTCACTAAATATCCTAAGCTATGCGTCGAGTGTGCCTCTATTCATAGGTATCTCCTATAAAATGCGAGACTAGCTATAGATTACCTCGACCTTTAGGAAGACATAGTAATTATCTATCTCTTTCTTTAAGGGAAGGAGCATTTCCTATCGACCACCCTTAATAAGTAGTCTCTAGAGGTCTTCTATTAATATTAAGTAAGGCGCTTTAAAGGCCTAAACATAAAATAATATAATAAAGAGTAGGATATGCGGGCTAAAGATAAGTGACACGCCATAGATAATTTTAGGTAGCGCGAACGTATTCCTAAGTTATATTAATTAGTTAGCCTAATAGTAGTAAATAAATTTGACTTAGGTGCTACCTATAGCTTCGATATACCTAGGACGCTTTTTATAAACTAGGGCTCGAGTTCGATCATCGGCTTCGGAGGTCCCCCGTGCGGGTCCTACTAGAGCGATATTTATAGATACTTAAACTAAAGATTAAGTATCGCCTATTTTCGGTTAATAGTAAATAACCTAATAGTATTATATAGGTATAGGATAATGCGCTAAAACCCTAAGTAAAATCGCTTTTCCTAGGTTTAAAGAATTGTCTCATTAAATAGAACCATATCTTCAATATATACTAGGATATTTACCCGCGGTTATTTATCGAGGCCGCGCTTATCCACCAAAAACCTTATACCCTATTATCTTTCGTTAGTATAAGTCTTCTATAGACGATTATAGGGGGAAGGAAACGAACCATACGAACAGCCTCGCCTATCTCTTTACTCATCTCGGTTTTAGTAACTCGTTAGTAGTAAATTCGGAAGTACTTCTAATCCACTTTAAGGGCGCTAGCCTTTATATAGCCTTTCTAGTGGCGACCATTAGGACTATACTCTAGCTTTAGACACTAATTAAGGAATCGATATATATTATTTAGAGACACTTTAAGTAGTGCATCCTCCGCCACCCCCCACTTATAATAGGTAGATAGTTCTATTGCTTTCATTTAGTAGTACCTAGAATAAGGCACGTTAGTCAGTTAACATCAACTCGGTATAAACTTTTAACGATATCCTAATCGCTTACTAAGCCTAACGCTCTTTTAGTCGAAGTTTTAACTTCTTCGTATTCTTAGATTAGCCATAATCCTCTAGCATAAGGGCTAGGTCCTTATCCATATTATTATCGGGGACTTAGTATCGGGCCTAGTGGACACGTTCCATATTCGATAGGTCTATTAATAACGATTATGTTCTAGTCTTTAGGCTTAACTTTTTACGAGTAATCATTTGACTCGCTAAAGGGGAACGCTCTAGCTCGGTAAGATCGGTCTTAGAGGAATCGAGCTCGAACGACCTATTATTATCGGTATCGATGGGAGAGGTATAAGAGGATTCGCTTATGATTCCGGTCTTGCTAATATTGGGCGTCCTCTAACGATATATGGCTAGAATATTTTGCTAGCCATGCAAAGGAACTACCTTAGAGTTCGAGATATTTCAACACAAGACACGAGTAATAAGGAGAAAGAAAGACGACGGAAGGTTAAAGGGAATTTTGGACTGGTTTGAGTCGAAATGAGAACTATGTTAGACGGAGGATAGATAGGAAGAGGGTATTTATAGCCATGGTGGCTAGGAGCCGACCAGAGTGTAGCTGGTGTGGTGCTAAAAGAAGAGGCCATTTTCGGCCTCCCCCTCCCTGCCCCTAGTAGGCATGGTGGACCCCCTAAAGGGCCCTCACGGAAACCAAGGATATTAGCGCAAAGGAAATGGTAGCCTAAGGCACGAAGTGGTGCGTGGTGTGTGGTGTGGTGCGTGGTCGAAGGAGGCGGGAGCGTGGCGGAAGAAGGTTGCTAAAAGACGGCCATTTTCGGCCTCAACTGCGGCCGAAAAAGGCAGCCAAATAGCAAAACGCAATTCTTTTTTAGTAAAACTATAACGTTTATAAACCTAATAATTTAGCATTAAATAAAAGAAGCTATAGCGAACTATTTTATATAAGAAAATCTTTAAAAAAGTATATAGTTTTAAAATAAAAAAACTTTTATTCCCTTCCACTAAGGAATATACCACCTTTATATATATTAAATATATATATCTATAACATTTTAAGTCCTTTCCTACTAATTTACCTTTCTACCCTAATACTATGCCTAGATCTTACTTTAAATATATAAAATTAGAATTACTACTACTAAAAAGTCTATATATAACTATATTTCTTAAAATTTCCAGCATATAAGTAGTAAAGTAGAGTAATAATAATAGTGGTACCTAAACTAGTATAAATAATAGTATTTAATTAGGATTAATCAGCTGAGTTATGTACGCCAAGACCTAGATTTTATGCAAAAATGGGTTGAAATGGGTTATAAATGGGTTTTTAAATTAAAATTTTCAACCCAATGGGTTAGGTTCGGGTTCAAGCCTATAACCCATAACCCGCGTGCGGGGTGGGTTTGGGTTGAAGATTATAACCCATTTGCGGGTTATGGCGCAGTCTAGTTAGCCGTGCGTAACACGTGGGTCCGTAACACTAGGTAGTGTAACTTAATTCGTAGTAATATATGTCTTAACTGTATAAAGGGCGTTTAGAAGTTTTGTTGTAGATATTATTGCCGATCGGTAAAGCATGCATCTCTCGGGTTCATATCATATTTTGATCGACTCCTAATCTAATGACCCCGCCAATAACAGCCCGCCACGTATCAATAGCCGCAAGTGCTTTACAACCCTCATTAGATAGTCACCTGATTTATTCTAGCCGTCCAAGCGATAAGTGCGACCTTCTGGTCATATGTGCCCGGTTAATCCCCATAGGGTTTGATAGAGGTACCCAGCATCTGATTGCGTTTGACAGTCATCTATCTTACTAAGCTAAGGCGGAATGTTTCACCATTCCCTTGGCAGTGGCACATCCGACAATTTCCCCGGAGACATTCAGCCCTACTTAATTCAACTCATTTGCCTTTGCCGAGACCATCTCGTAATGATCCCACTAGGAACCGGGTATCCTTTTTTTCTTATGCCTGTTTATAGGATTGATTCTGTTAAGCAGGGTATGGAGGAGACTTTCAGGTAAGTATGGAATGTTGTGACTGGAAGATGCTTTGAGCTGACCAGTAATCACAAGATTGGGGATTTGCTCGGAGGAATGGCTGCGGCAAACCGAGGCAATTGCCAAGTTGGTACTTTGGACTTGACCAGCTGCGGAATTTCCTCCAGGCAACGAATGACCATGAGTCCTTGGAATTTGTGGGAAGGTGGCATCATGAGTATGGTAATACGTTCAAGATGCGCTTAGGTCGCACACTAGTGCAGACGATCGAGCCCAAAAACGTCCAGGCTATCCTGGCCCACAAATTCAAGGACTTTGAGTTAGGCAGTCGCAACGATGCGTTGAGACCTTTACTTGGTGAAGGAATATTTGCCAGTGATGGTACAGTTTGGGAACAATCTCGGGCCCTTCTTCGTCCAAATTTCGTACGCAACCAGATTTCCGATATTGCCGTGTACGAGAAACATGTCTCGCAGCTAATCAAAAGTATACCCGCCGACGGGTCTACTGTGGATCTTCAGGATCTGTTTTTTCGGATGGTATGCCCAAATGACGCCTTGATCCTCTCGAGAAGTATATTGGGCTTACTGCGAAACAGACTATTGATTCAGCGACAGAGTTCCTCTTTGGGCAAAGCGTTGACACATTAGGTAGTGGATCAGACTCTGCTTCCCAGTCTGCTAGCAAGGCTTTTGCACAAGACTTCCAAACTTCTCTCGCTGGAGTACTTGTGCGTGCTCGACTTGGACCCCTTAAGATCTTCTATAGAGATAGAGTCTTTACGAAAGCCACAGAGGGGTCGCGAAAATACGTAACGCAAATTGTTGAAGATGCCCTTACAAATAGAGCCTTGCAGGAATCCGCTCAAGCTGAAAAACCTATTGATCATTCATATGTATTCCTTTACGAGCTTATCAAGCAGACCCAAGACAAAAGGATGTTGACCGATCAGCTGCTCAATATTCTATTGGCTGGCCGGGACACTACTGCTGGTCTGCTGAGCATTTTATTCTTGACTATGGCGAAGCGAGAAGATATATGGAGTAAGCTGAGAGACGAAGTCCTCAAGCTTGAAGGCAGAAGACCCTCATTTGAAGATTTGAAGTCAATGACATATCTAACATGGGTTTTAAATGAGAGTAAGGCTTTAGAAGTTTCTACGTCCTAGTGTCTAAAAGGCGGATGCGCAAAGGCTAACATGAAATATAGCACTAAGACTCTATCCTATCGTGCCACTGAATGTGCGTGTGGCGAACAAAAACACAACCCTTCCTACCGGGGGTGGTTCATGTGGAACTTTGCCGATATTCATCCCTAAAGGACAAGAGGTGATGTACAGCTCGTATAGCATGCACCGTCTACCAGAATTCTTCGGGGAAGATGCTTCTGAGTATAGACCTGAGAGATGGGAAGGCCTCAAACCAGGATGGGCTTACGTCCCATTCAATGGAGGACCCCGAATCTGCATCGGACAACAATTTGCGCTGACGGAAGCCGGCTATACTATCGTGCGAATTCTCCAGGAGTTTGAACGCCTTGAAAGCCGAGACCTGGAACCATTCAAAGAGCATCTTACGCTTACTTTGGCTAGCAAAAATGGTACAAAGGTGGCTTTGATACCTGCGCAAACTAGAAGCTCCGCTGGGGCTTTGTGATAGACGGGTGTCTCGATGATGGATATGTTCGGTCATTTGCATTTTCAAATTCGTCAATTATAACGTCAAGCTCAAAGGCAAACATAATTTATTCAACGGTGATCCGTCAGTGATTTTGAGCTCCAGTCGTAGTTGAAATAGCTTAAGGTTCTAAGTTTACGATCTTACTGGAATGATCTGGCCAAATAGTGATATAGACGCCTGAGCCACTTGAACTTGATTTTATGGGACTCTTTCCAACTGTTAAGGCTATTGTGTCTTTGTATGATTGATTTGCTGAGCCCATAATATACGGAACGATCAAGTCGGCGATGGCAAAAAATACCCACTACAGTATGATCTATAAAAATGTGTAGTTATTCAAAGCTCTACTAGTGAATAAATTCAGTGGCAAGGATTGACTTCCACTCATCAATGAACTGCTCGACATCATCATTTTTCCAGAACGCCTCATTGTAATGAATAGCCATATGTAGCTGACCATCACGAGTCCACACATGCCCTTGCAATTCTTTGTTGAGGCATTGAGTACCTATCCACCAGTCGTCAATCTCAATCGTGTATCTGGAACCCTCGTAACGATTCTGAAGATGATCATCAACGACTCCCAACGAACTCATCCCCGCACGCGCTGTGAAAGATCCCACATTGGCAACGTCCGCCGGAACGTCTATCATCGACGTGTAATTCTGGATGTGCAATGGCATGAAGCCAAATGTCCGTTCAATGCTCTCGGCATAGAACGAGCTCTGAATCTGAGAAATGGAGTGGTAATCTTTCCCGTTTTCCATGTTAAAGCTATGTAGCCTGGCCGTATGGTATATACCGGATGCACCAGCTGTGCCATTCCAAGGGGTTGCGAGATATTTGCGAATATTGAAGATACTCATATAAAGCAGTCGGCCATTTGCGGGAGCTGAGTGGCGGGCTGCTACCAGCAATAAAGCAGACTGCACAGCACCCGCAAATTTGAGCCCACGTTGCTTGAATGCTGTGGTAATCTGCGCAGTCTCCTCTTTAGAGAACTTGCGGCTCGCTCGAAGGGTGTGTCTGGGTTCTACAGAAGGCAAGGCTTCTATGAGCACTGCAACTTCGGGACCGCTCAGAGCTACTTGTAACTCGGCTTCGAGTGCCTTTTTTGCCTCTTCTGTGATCTCAAAATCAGGAGCAATCAGATCATCCATAGTCGGCGGGATACGTGAGATTTCCGATCCATCAAAGACGACATGTTGAGCTGGTGAGGACAAGATGGATAGGTAGGCGTCTTGTATCATCATCATACCCAAACCATCAACATACCAATGCGGAGAACGGAACAGCAGCTCTTGCGATGCAGGTAACCAGTGGAGCTTAAAAAAAGGAGATACAGGAAGACGTAGATGCAGTTTCTCTCTAGAGATGACATCTATCTCCTCTTCCGGATGTACAATGAAAGTCTCATTGAGCCATTGATCCAGCGCGTCTGAAGTAGGTACTGTGTATCTGCATGAGGTGCCTGTCTCGTCGACAGACATTGCAATTCGGGGATGTAGATGCCGCAATGCCTTCCATGCTTGCTTCAGATCGTTCACATCCGGCTTGTTGCGAATCCGGACGGGACTAACGACGAAATAATGTTCACTACCGTCTTGAAAACAGTCACCAATGGCTGCTATAGTTCGATGGAAGGTTTCGAGGGTATCAAAGGGCCGCTCGTACTGGCCGGGCTTCGTCTGTACCAGGCGCATGGTTTTGAATTTATATGGGAAGTATTGTTGGAGTCTGTGAGGAGGAGTAGAACAAAGATGATGACTGGTATGGAATGACTTGAACCTTTGGGTTGGACAAACTTTAGCCTCCTTATATAACATTACTCTATCTTGATCTTCCAACTAGGCCCGACCGAAAAATACGAGCAGTTAATCCTGAACCAGTCAACTAGCCGAGGAAATACATGTAACTAACCGTATGATTCTAGGGTATTGGTACACATTTCCAAAGTGAGCCGCTTTTCCCCCAGGCGGACTTACAATTTATTCCTGTACGGATAAGACACTTCCTTACTATGGGCCCAATCAGAACGCTTGATAGTTACCTTGCATACGGAGAGGTTCCCACAAGTCTTCTAAAGCTCACCAGTTGCAAGCGGGTGGGGTTTGTGGAGATATGAGCTAGTGGATGGTGGTGGGGGCCGACGGCATGGTAGCAGGCAGGATGATGTATACGCACAGAATACTCCGTAAAGAGTACGCAATGGTGCCATGGTGGGCCTGAACAGGGATAAATAGTGGCCAAGCAGAGAACGGCCCCCAATGTTGACAGGGTTCCCCTCTTCTCTTGTAATTATATACATGTGTATAGTAAATTGTTTCTTTACTTCGTTTTTTATTAATAACACACACATTTGAGTTGTGGAAAAACTTGAGAAATCTCAACGGACTGGGAATATTATTTCCAATCAGCCATAGGTGCCTTGGGAGAGTCATAAAGTATAACCTTGGAATGATGTAGACATATCAGAGAGAGGTGCACCAATGTGGGGACATAAGAAGACATAATCTGAGGGCTGGGAGTGCGAATTGTGTATTGGAGTATTAAAATCCGCAGATATACGGTTCTAAACCATACGGGGATGGGACAGGGACATTGTAACGGTCTGTAACGTACTGTGGGCTAGGCGAACACTGTTATTTGATTAACACCGAAATGGGTGGGATCTATCCCGAGGTGTTTAGATCTTCCTTTGACGCGGTGTAGACTGATAACGTGAAGAGAATAGGTCCAGCTGCCTATATACACACGACCTATTGTTCCGAGTCCCTCCATAGCCTTGTGTATAATTAATATCCAAGGTTCACTTCGACAAATGAGGGCCAAGGACTTCAATTTGACGCTTGCGGCAGCAGAGAGGAGGAAACAATGGTACACAAACCGGACACGCTTGTCTGAGGGTTCATCAGAGTAAGAAACGATATATCGACCTTAGTCAGGCTGAAAACGTGCTGTCGCAGCTCGGATGCCAGCATGCTGTCCATGGCAAAGTCAGACAAAGGCGCATAAATATTGATCTTGTCAACCGGTATGAGGACCATGTGGGACAGCTTCTGTGTAATGGCTTTTTGGACTACTGCGATAACTTCACTTGCAACCTTGCGAGCGATCGCACCATGGAGTACAGATTCATGCGTGCCCTGTTCAGCAGCTGCACCTCCAGAAGACCTCTTCAAAGTATTGATGAGAATAGAAAAGCGCACGTCGTTAAGTGAATGCCAGAATGTTTCAAAACCTTGCTGGTGGAATCGCTGCAGGGTGGTCACCTCTACGCCGCTCAGTAACAGCGACTGTGTGACGACATCCGAAGGATGAGCCGAGGTAGGGGCATCTGAGAGAGCGAGATCAAAGATCTGCAGCACGTCGCTTTCAGTGAGGAAGCGCGTTCCTTTTCGTAGAAGTAACTCTTCAATGTGAGTGTGTTCATGTAGATAGCCAACCTCCGCAATGGCCCCAAGACCAAGTGAGATGGCAGGCAGCCCCAGCGACCGGCGGTAGCGCGCAAAAATATCCAAGAAGTTGTTGGCGGCGCAGTAGTTACCTTCGGTGGCTGTACCGATCTTTCCATTGATCGAACTTGTCATGACAAAGAAATCTAAATCATTTTCGCGGTCCAGCTTTGAAAGAGCATTGTGCAGATTCCAAGCTCCCTCTATCTTAGCACTTGTTCCAGTGCGCCAATTCTCATGCGTCATTTCGGAAAATATTGCCTCATGAAGTCCCATTGCTGCATGAACAACACCGCCTAGGGAGAGAGGAGCCGCTGCCACAGCCCTTTCGACATCATCAGGATCAGTCACATCTCCTTGAATAACAACGCACAAAGCTCCCTGCTGTTCGAGTCCCTCAATGAGACTCCGTGCCACGGGATTCTTCATCCCGCTGCGTCCAAGGAAGACAAAATTCCTCGCTCCGCGGCCGATCATCCACTGTGAAAGGCTACGACCCAGCCCTCCTAAGCATCCAACCATAAGATAGGTCTTATGCGGGTGAAGCTGTGAGGCGAAGCGCTCTGGCACAACTGGAATCATGAGATTCGAGTCTTCAAAAGAGATGACAACTTTGCCCATGCGAGCTGGGTTATTGAAATGGCGGAATGCGGACCCCAACTCTGAAACAGTAAAGCTCGTCAGAGGATGCGGCGGCTGGATTGCGCCACTACGAACTAGCGCCACAACACGAGTAATGAGGCCGCGGAAGAGGCGTTGCATGGCAGTGGATCGCGAGGTGACTATTGTACCCAGATCAAAGGCAGTGAAAGTGGCACCTCGATTGAAAGGGTCCATAGGCAGTCGACCGTGATCCTTGATGTCCTTCTTGCCAATTTCTACGAAGCGTCCAAACTCCGCCAAGCATTCCCAGCTCTCCAAGAGTAGCTCACCAACCAGCGAGTTTAGAACGACATCCACACCACGCCCGTTGGTCAAAGAGCGAAGTTGAGTTGCAAAGCCGGAACTGCGAGAATTCAGAATATGGTCTGACGTAAGACCAAAAGTCTTAGCCAGATACTGCTTCTTTTCCTCGGTGCCAACCGTGGCAAATATCTCTGCACCCATCAACTTCGCTATCTGGATAGCAGCAATACCAGCACCTCCAGCAGCAGAGTGGATCAAGATTGTTTCGCCGGGTTGTAGACGGGCGCGATGCTCTAGTGCATAGATGGCAGTCCCGAAGACTACCAGAACTGAGGCGAAGCTGCGTAGGTCCTCCTGTGGGAATAATTTAACACAATTATGAGCTGGAACGACTTCATGAGAGCTAAAACGGCCGGGGTACACCACGGCAACATTATCACCCACGGCGATTTCATGAACTGCTGATCCAATGGCTAAAACTGTGCCAGTATATTCCCAGCTACAGGAAGCCTGGGGTGTTTCCAATTTCCCGGCCAGAGCGTAGACATCTTTTGCGTTCAGGCCAATCCAACTCAACTTGACAAAAACATCCTCTGGCCCTAGGGTTTGCTCGGGCGCCTTGACGAATTGGACAGAGGTCAATTGACCAGGCTTCTTGAGAGAGAGAGACACTGGCCCTGCACTACCCAGGGACTGTTCAACCGCTACTCCCTGGTCCTTGCTTCGGAAGTGATCGTTTATGCGATCATCTGGGATGGCACGGCTCACCAAAAGTCCATGATCGCTTCCAAGGTATTCGTAATCTTTGGTGAATTCTTCGGTCCGTGCAATGGCACGTGTCACATGATGGGAAATTTCAGTGGGGCTCCCATGTGGATCGAGTTCCAAGCAGAAGATCTCTGTTGCTGGCATTTCAATCATGACCGCTCGTGCCAAGCCCAGGAAGACTGCCCGAGTCGGGTCATTGCCCTCATGAAGCCCCGAGCCACTAATCCAAACCATTCGGATGGGGTCTGCTAAGATATTCTGAATAGCTGCATATTCTTCAGGTGTAGCTCGTGCCACAACATCACGCTCAAGCTCCACGGTTGACACGACAAGGGTGTTCTTACCGATGTTGAGATGTTCAATTTCTGTCAATTCACACTTCTTCACGGGCAAGGAAAGATCAGAACTCAAACGCTCACGCAGTTGATCATCGTCTTCATGGGCTGGCGTGCGGGAGATGAGAATAACATCTTCAAATTGATTACGAAAGACGGGCTGCCTCTCCTTAGGCGCCGAGCAAAGCATCTGCACGCCTGAGCCTGTCTGATTTAATGAAGTGTGGCTAGGGAAGAATTTTTCACTTTGAAAGCATTCTCTGTGCTTCTGACTGGGACCTATGATACGCGTGAAAGCGTTCGTATAGGGGGCCAGATGATCAAGATGAGATGTTGCTTCACCTAAGACAATGAGACTAAATCTTTGATCTTTTGACGCTGCAAGAAATGAAAGGGCCTGTAATTCAAATGGTAACCCATAGTGCTGGAGTTCGGCCACTTCCAATTGACCGTCTGACCGGAAATGGCCTAAATGGAAAGACTGGAAGCGTCGGTGTACTGTTTGCGCTTTGAGGACCTCTGATAGCGCTAGAGATGTCAGAGACAGATCCGAGGAGAGCAACAGAATATCAGCGTTTGGATTTTTGTGTACAGCAAGATCCATGGCTGCCATTATGTCTCTCTTAGAATCTGCGAGAAGTCCAAGATCGGTATTCAAGCGAATGTAATCAATAGCATCAGAAAATGCTTGGTCGCTCGGGATGTGGGCAATGTCCGGTTTCCAGACAAACCGATACAGTGGATGCCGAACTTCTCCCATTCGTTCACTGCCGGAATATTTGACGACCTTAACTTGCTCGACATTCGCCAAAGATCTCTGATCGGAGTCCAGTACGACAAGATTGACGTCATTACTTGTAGCACCAGTCACGGTGGAGGCAGAGTGAATTGTCATCTCATCCTTATGTGATAGCGCCGTTAGGCTTACACGAGCGAATCTCGTCGGTACCTTGGCTACCATTGATTCTATATGCCCTCCAGCACAGGCTATCAAGCCGACCTGTAGGATAGTGTCCAGAATCGTTGGATGAAGGAAATAGCGTGGCGTTGGTTGAGCGCCTTGGAACTGGAGTTGGGAAGTTCCCACCTTGGCCCGTGCATAGAATATGTTCTTTTCAGCTGGAGTAAGGATATCCCGCATATGCTGGAAAGCGGGGCCGTAACACAGGCCCGATTTATGCATACTTTCGTACCAAAGCCGCTGGCTCTTTGGAACGAGACGACAGTCAGCCTGCGGCAGCTGAAGTTGGCCTAGAGTTTCCAATCCTCGCTGTAGCTTTACAGTACCACGAGCGCGAATAGTGGGAGAATCACCTGCGACTGATACAATCCGGAAGTCATGCCAATCATGAAATGTGGCCAAATTAGAGATTTCGCGAGGTGAAAGCTCGGTGTAAAGCTCAATGGCCTCTTGATCACCGATTGGAAGCGCATTAGGCAGGTCGACGTTATGGAAGCTGACAGAATATTGAGTCAAATCTCCACTCATTTCAAGTCCATTCACTTGGAGTACAGCCTCCGCAGCCATGCAAAGATAGCCTGCCGCTGGAAAAACCGTCTCGTCGGCCAACTTATGGTCCCTCAGCCAGGGGACATTGTCAAGTAGGAGCCGGTTGCGCCAGCCAAAGGTGATTAAGTTGCCCCCAGGCACGAGGCTACCCAACAGCTCATGGCGCGGGAAGTTTCGTCCACGAGTCTCGCGGCTGATGCGAGATTCATTCCAAAGAAGCTCCCCATAGTGCCAAGGATAAGGGGGAAGGTCGTAGAGCACATTGGGTCGCCAAGCTGAGCTTGGATAAAGAAATTGCAACTGAGCAAAATCTACGGGAAAGCCACCGATGAAAAGGTTTCCTACAAACTCCAGCAGGGAGCTCAAAGAATCCTGTCCACGCTTGAGAATTCCCAAGTAGCCAGTAGATTTGCCCAGTGTCTGCAAAATCGGCACCTTCATTGCAGTATGCGGGCCGACTTCTACAAAGCAAAGGTCATCCATCAAATTAGATAGACTGAATAGACCATCTGAGAAGTGTACGGGCGATTCCAGATTTTGTCGCCAGTATGCTGTGCTATACACATCTACTTTGTGGACTTCTTGGCGAATGACCGTGGAGAACATGCATGCCTTCTGGTTGTTGCCATTTTCCCCTGGAGACGCATTGGAGAACACGTTGGCCTCCTGAAGCAGACTCTCATAGGTGCAGCCTACAGCCTCCATGTGATGGGAATGGTATGCCTTCCCATCTGTCTTGAGTTTTCGGGCAAATATCCCCTCCGCAGTAAGTGACGAGATGAGAGCATCTATGGTGTTGGAGTCGCCGCTAATGGTGATGTTCTCTGGAGAGTTGATGCAAGCCACGCGCACCTGGGCTTCTCCAGCGGCCGTTCTTTGGATCCACTCTTCGGCTTTCTCAGACGTAAGGCCTACCGCTGCCATAGCTCCGTGCGGGGCACATTGGGCTACTGCATATCCTCGATAATATGCCAGAGTCATCGCTTCACGCAAATCGAGCATACCGGCTGCGTATACTGCCGCAATTTCACCGGAGGAATGGCCAATAACCCCGTGCATTGGAATGCGCAATGATCTCAGAATCTCAACGAGCCCGATTTGTACCGCAGTGGTAATTGGTTGCGCAAAGGCCGCTTGATTGATCGGAGAGTCTTCCCACTGGTTTTCCAACACTGCGGCGATCTTCCAGGATGGAGGGTGTGGTAGACTGGCCAGCGTTTGGTCAATGTCGGAGATAACGTTGGCAAACAGGGGGACCTGCAACAACTCCTTCGCCATGCCTTGCCATTGAGCTCCTTGTCCAGTGAAGACAAGCACGAATTGGCTCCTCGAATGCAGAGAGGGTCCCGTTGGACTAGGTAATTGAAGATTGCCGATGTTCAAATCTTGGCTCAGTGTATCGGGTCGTGCAATAATGAAGCCGCGTGTCTTGAGATGAGACCTGCGCTCACTCAAGGTGTAGACAAGATCTCTCATTACGCCTGATCCAACATGTAGCCGCGCCAACCTCTCAACTCGTTGCTCTAGAGAGTAGCTGTCATTGGCAGAAAATGGTAACAAATGTGGACGATTACTGTCACTTGTGCTGAGTAGATGACTTGAACTGTCGTCTCGCAAGCAGCTTGTAGCGAACTTGGCATTTGAGCCTGCTTCTTCAATAATTGCGTGACCATTAGCCCCACCATAACCGAACGAATTGATGCTAATGCGGCGGCCTAGGCCTGGGCTGGGCTTAGGAAAAGGAGTTGCCTTTCTCACGAGTTGAATTTCGTGCTCCTCTATCTGGAGTTTGGGATTCAGATTCACGACACCAATAGTTGCAGGCAATATTCCAGTTTCGAGGGTCACCGTGGCCTTTATCACGCTAGTTAAGCCGCTTGAAGCCTCTCCATGGCCAAGATTCGGCTTCACGCCGCCCACAAGTAGTGGACAGTCACGAGGCCTTTTTGAAAATACCCCGGCAATTGATTGAGCTTCCTAGATATAGAATCTGTCAACAATGACACCAAATAGACCAACAAAGAAGGCACCCTGATTTCTGGGAGTGATTGCATTGCTTCGAGACTCACCATCACGTCACCGACAGCCGTCCCAGTCCCATGCATTTCTACATAGGCTGTGTCTGAAGGCTCTAAGCCAGCTTGGGCGTAAGCCTTTCGTGCTACGGCAATTTGACCGTCGATACTTGGCTGTGTAATTCCAGGCGTGCGGCCATTACTATTGACAGCCACTCCTCGAACGATGCTTCGAATTGGGTCACCATCGCGTATAGCATCATCGAGCCGTTTGATATATATGGCATTGACACCGTCTGCTCGACCATATCTATGTAGTCTCAATGTTATTATTGACGATCCAGAGCGATCTCATCAAAACTTACCCATCCGCAGATGTATCGAATGTGTGGCACACAGAGGAGGGTGAAAGAACGCCGCCTTGGGAGACTGAGACATGGAGATCTGGGGATTGAATAAGATTTACGCCTGCTACGACTGCGGATTCACAGTCGAGATTCTTCAGGGCCGAGCAAGCTTGATGTAATGCATAAATTGACGCAGAACAAGCTGTGTCGACAGTACAGCTGGGGCCCTTCAGGTTGAAAGCATGGCTCACTCGATTTGCGAGAATGGCCGTTCCCATCCCTGTTACTGAGTAGCGCGTCATCCACTCGACGTCCTTGCTCTGTAGTGCAATATAGTCTTGCGTGAAAGAAGCAACTTCAAGGTGTCAGATATTTTTCGCAAGATAGTCGGAGCACAGAATATCCGGTCAAAGAGGATCATGATGTGAGAGGTCCTGGGAAAGAAGGGGGTTTTTGCGTACCGTAGCATCCAACTTGAGCTCCAGAAACTTTACTTAGTGAGTACCCAGCACTCTCGAAACATTCAAAAACAACCTCGAGTATATTTCGCTGTTGTGGATCCATATCGGCGGCTTCCCGGTTGTTAATTGCGAAAAATTGGTTGTCAAATTGGCGGATGTCATGTTCCAGGAAGTATCCCCCTGATCCTACAGAAGTGGCAGGCTCATCCGTTCCACCAGTATAAGCATCATTGTTAAACCGAGAGGATGGTACTGGGCCAGCTGCACATCGTTCTGAAGCCAAAAAGTCCCACAGCTGAGAAGGACTGGCTATGCCGCCAGGCAATCGACACCCTAAACCGTTGACCGTTACTATATGAGTCTAATGATAGACTTATAGGCTCACTCATACGCAGTCGAGATTGCATATTTTCATCACCCAGGAAGTTACTTACCAATTCCGATGATTGCTATTGCCGGGTGATCCTCAGTATGCTGTAATTCATGAGAACACCCGTTTGTCTGGTTCTCAATTTCCAGAACTTCCATCTTCCTGAGTCTCATAAAAGACCAATCAATGAATGGGTGAATTCCGTGGTAGTCAACTGGAAGCCTGTATGCTGTCCACTAGTTTGAGCTCTTTGGGTGGGTAGGAAAATCGGACGTTAGATTCGAGGGGTAGAGATCGCTGAAGATGAATGGAACTGAGATAAATCCCAAGCACCTGCTGAGCAAGCACCTACCGTAATTGGATGCAGTTGTAAGTATTGTATTTTGCTACGTATTTCAGCAACAATCAATTCATGGTGCCCTCAAAAAGCTAGGGGGCTCAAATGTTCAGCTAAATGTACAAGGAATCTTGAGTAATTCTGGGTCCTTTATCCATTGCCCAATCATGGAGAAATGACATCAGGAACAGTGTGATAGTGGAGGTAAACAATGCCCGCGGCGACCTGCAGAGTGACCTGGAGTCTAAATAAATATAGACCAAATTAATTATGAAAAGTCCATCACATTCAATGTCATTGGTTCTGTAGCCCCACTGCGGGTGGAACTCTGGGTTCCATAGGTAAATAATGTTGTTTCTTGCAGGACTTATGGCCCCGCGTCTCAGCTGTGTATCAATTGATGAGGGGTTAATAGTGCTGATCGAATCTTCTCCATACCACATCATTTAGCCCCCAAAGTGGCGTATGATGATCTACATTTTAATTTTCTTATCTCGGGAAGGGGCCGTCCCGAGTGGACCCTAGGCCACTACACCTAGACCCCATCATGTGGGTCGTAAATAATCGCGCATGCGATGAACAAACTACATTAGCTGTCGGGCGAACTACCCAATAGAGGCGCTGGGTTCTGTTGGTAAGGCCCCCTGATTCTATCTTCAATACTTACTATTTTCATGTACATACCTCCACATGCCAACGCGTCCACACGGTACGAGACATTACCGTTACCTTGTGCCGTCCCACCCGGTATCTCAGTATGCCCTTTGTTACCCACATTCTGACGAATCTATTCTATGGATTTGATCACATAACAGCATGGCTAGAAATTCATCTGTCATTCGACACACATATGCTTCACTCGAACAGACAACATAGGAACGGATGGGCGTAAAAGATCCTACTTCACTCGCTAACCTGTCCACTTTCCGTGGGGGCGTAAATAGGTCTGGCCTCACATGTAGAACTTTCAGCTCCATAGTTATGTAATGTTGATTATGTATTTCAAGTGAATCTTCATTATTGACTTTTGATCTGATATCAGAAGTAAGCAGTAGAAATAACCGGGATTAGTTAGGTTCCAATATTCAGTATGTATAATCAATCACTGTTGTTTGCCTAATCCATGTGGTATTACAACCTTACGAAACGGCCCCCAAGTTGATCTACATAACTCCATCTGAACAAGACCCACACTCTCCGGGTACTGCGTGGGTAAGATTATTTCAGACTGCGCTTTTAATACATGTTTGGCGTAAATAAATTCCGCGGAAACATTGAAATATTTCTTTGAAACCCCTGCACAAGATGATTTGGTCCCAAGATGATCCGGGATATGTCTATTGCGGCGTTGTTCTTCCGCGGTCGGCGGCAGCTGTACACGGGAGTATAAGTGTTTCCTTGTTTTCCTTATCTCATATTCTCATAAATACTTCGGTCAAGCTTGCCCCTGCGACGTCCCATCCCCTGATCAGTATTCTTCAATATTCACTTAAGCATTCTTTTTTTTGCTCTAGACTTTTTGTCTGAACCTATTAATGCTGTAATGGCTTGGAATCAAGTCTCCGAGCACCGGTGGGAGCGTCCCGCAAGCGCATGGGAGGAATTTTTCATTATGATGGATAATATTTCAGGCGGGCTGGCCGAGGGTCGTCGCCATTTTACCTCTTTCTCCCGCATCAAAGTTGAGTTGGAAATTTTCGAACGCGAAAGTGCATTACGAAATGCTTGGAAACAATTGCGACATGAGCAGCCAAATCTTGCAGTGACTGTAGAGGATTGCAGCCTGATCTACGAAGTTCCTGATGAGTCAGGTTTGCAGGCGTGGCTTGACAATACATTTATTGTCTGCAGCGGTATTGGTAGTGATGCGCTGGCTCTTGAATCAAGGCCCATTCAGCAACCCACACTTTACTATCTGCCCGCAACATCGGAGCTTGTTTTTCGTGCTCCTCACCGTGCCATAGATGGCGTCGGCACGATGCTCTTCTGGCATGCCTACCTAAGTGCCTTGATCAATCCCAATACCGATTTCATGTTCGGTGACGAAGCCATTCGCCTACCCCCTTCGTTGAACAAGACGTTGGGTAACCCGGATACGCCGCACCCGGACCTCAAAGCTAGAGCGGTAGAGGTCGTTGACAAATTCGGAGCCGAAATTCCTGGCATTGCGGGCGTTAACCAGACGATGACTGTCCTCCCTCAGCGCACGCTACAGCGAGAGCTGGTATTCTCTGAACAAATGACCGATTCAATCGTGCAGGCCTGTAAAAAGCAGGGATTTAGTGTTTCGGCGGCTGTTCACGCTGCCTTTGTTTTGACTATGGTTAAATATTGTGATCCTGCGAAAACGACCGAGGAAACCAACTATGCCACTCCTGGCCACTTTTCCTTTCGACATTTGCTCCCGGCGCCATATAACTCTAGCCAGTTTGGAGTGGCACTGTTCTTCTCCAATTGGCCAGTGATCATCGAAAAGCCAGCAAAAAAAACCTTCAAAGATATCGTGGAAAGTCTTGATGAATTTTATAAGACCACATTCAATGGAAATGCTGAGAACGTGAAAATAAGCGAGCTGGTCTGTCGGGCGATGTTGGACAATACCAGAGACCCATATTACCAGGCTAAGCCTCCTTGCCGAGATCCACTCGTAAGTAGCCTTGGTCTGGCCGAGAAATACTTGAGTCGGTCGTATGCTTCTGCAGACCAAAGCAGGCATGTTGCCGTTATTGAATTCAAGTTCGGCTTCGATATTACCTTGGGATATAGTGCACTCCATTTCTGGACTTTTCGCAATCAATTGCAACTGAACTATAGCTTCAATGAAGCCTTTGAGGAGGAGTCAGTTGTTCAGGCTTACTTGGAGCATGTACAGAAGATTTTGTTGGATGAAGTTGTTGGGTGAGAAGTGGCATCAGTTTACCTCAAATTCCCATTTGTTTAGCACCGATTATTTCTACTATAGGAACAATATACAAGTTGGCTGGGACTGCTTGATAAGTTACCAAAGGATGTCTCGATCCTCACTGTCTTTTTCAACTCACACATTTCAAGTATGCTCAAATCCTGATTTATTGCAAGATCAGGAATCAACCTTCATTGTCCCTTTACATACAGAGTATCCCGTCTTCATCGGGCCAATCCATGTCGCAATCTATCCTGTCTGAGCTACGACCATGAGCCTTTGAGAACTGTTCTTATCCTTTATCGCTCCCAGTAGATCCCTACAGGCCTGCCGCGCGTGCTATTTCTTCATTAGTTCCTGCCTCCGCCTTTATATCATTATGTGTGTATTCCATACAATATTAGCCAGACAAATTGCGAAGCATAGTGCACTTGCATTAAATGCGGTGTTCTCCCGTCCTGCAGATTCATGGAAATATATTGCGTGCCAAGTCAGCCCGATTTAGAAAACAGAAATTCGCTTTATTGTCCGACCGTACCATAAACCTAGAGGTTTAAACCATTAACGATATGTCATCATATAGTGACTACAGTTCATAAGTTACACCTAGATAGCCTATGACGGAACAAATCTCTAGATTATAACACCAGATAGTCCATAAAAGTCTTAGGGCGAGTTCCTGAGGTCCCCCGCGCCGCTCCTGCTAATCCTAGTGCCATCATCGGGACATGAAAATTGAGACGATATTTAACAATGGATAGCTGACTGTGTCCACGGTTCTAGTGCGTCTAGGTAGTAGGGTATTTCTCTGACTGTCCCTACATTACTTGACACATAAACTCTGGAACTACAGCGGGGCAAGCATTGGAGAGCACTCTTCTTCTTCCTCTAGGCTTGGCTTCTATTGGGCTCAGTATGTCTCCCCACGGCGCTAGGAAGCTTTTATGGTAATGTTTTTTTATCTGATTGATTTCCATCCGTAGAAATCGTCAGGTGTCAGCGTCACACGCTGGTCGAGGATCAGGGAAGAAAAGAAGAAGCATAAGCTACTACAGCTTGCTGCTACAAGAAATAACGAACAGACAGAACAATCTGTGTATTATGGTGATATAGAGGAGAGAAGAAGGAAGAAAGGAAGAAGCGCCATCTATCTACAGAGGCTCTGAGTCACCTCACTGCTGGCAGGCTCTGACATCAGGCTATGCTAGACTACGAAAAGTAGCTCACATTAATGGTCCCATGTTGGGTGCTTAGTCTACTTTCACGGTGGAAGATTTAATATTTCAAGATGTAGAGTTTGTCGATTGAAGTCCCTTCCTCACAACTAAGCCATCGTATATCTCTCAAGGCTCTTGTAGATCTCAGGAAGATACGCGTCCAAGTTTGAATTACCGCTCAACCGGAGCTCCAGCTTGTTCATGATATACGATATGGTAGTCCGCCGCCGCCGATCCATAATCACAATAGATCCCCCGTAACCAGACCAAAAGCAGATGCCATCATCTTCTGGAATGAATGGCGCTATGCTTTCGCTCCATGGGAGTCCGAGTCCGAGGCCAAAGCGAACTTTGCCATTGAGACAAGGATCGAAACCTCTCATTCGCTCTGTCATCATTTCGTCGAGGGTTTGAGGAGTAAGATACTGTTTTCCGTCGACAGTACCATCCAGTGAGACCAACGATCCAATACGTGCTAAGGCACGTGCATTTGAGAATCCACCCATAGCGCCATTCTCAGACTTCCTGAATACAGGTTTATTTGGAATGGTAGGGTACACCAAAGACCCTTGGAGTACACGACCCAGAATGCTAGTGGGATCAACAGCAGTAAGAGGAACCATTTTATTCAATGGGAACGGAATAATATCAGCAGTTCGGGCCCATTCCTCCTCAGGCAGACCAAGCTGGAAGTCAGCCCCTAGAGGTGTTGTAATCTCTTCGGTAATGAACTGGCTCAACGACTTCCCAGTAATACGTCGCACAAGCTCGCCTACCAGATGTCCATAAATGGAAGCTGTGTATGCGCTCTGAGATCCTGGGACATACCAAGGAGGTTGCTCTGCAAGCCTTGCGGCGGTTTTATGCAGATCTTGCAGTTCCTCAGCCAATCTCAGGACTGAAGCCTCCCTATCTTCCATTTCTTCGGGAGTAAGCTGCCTCTCGACGGTCATAACTCCGGAAGAATGGCTAAGGATTTGTGAGACTTTGATGTTCTCTTTACCATTCGCTGCGAATTCAGGCCAATAGGTCGCCACGTTCTCATTTATATCCAATAAACCACGACTGACGAGGAGGAGAGCCGCCAGGCTGGTGACAATCTTGGTAGTTGACCAAACACCTGTAATCGTGTCTTTGCCCCATTGTTTTGATTCGGTCTGGCTTGCATCTGCATGACCCCCCAAAGATCCAGAACATTCTTTCCGTCAATGTTGACACAAAGGCAAGCACCCACTTCATTGCCTTCGGCAAGTCTCTGTTGTAAAATGTCACGCACAGAGTCGAAAGCGGGATCACAAGAGCCTTGCACTTCAGCCATTGTAGTAGCTGCGTTAAGCGTGGAATGTTCGAGCTTTCGAAGCGACGGGTAATGAGTTGAAGTTTTACTTGAATTAATGTGGGTGAGAGGTAAGAACTGTTGTTGGATGGAACAAAGTGTCTAGTATCATGCTTAAATCACAATTTTTGTTACGATCACTGTCACAACTCGTATGTGACATACCGATGTCCCGCCTTCTATCCTGTATCTTACAGAGCCATACATCTACAGTACGGGCTAGCTGTAATACCGAAATACACATTCGTCAGCGTTGCATGAGTTTGAGACAGATCCTTCCCTCAAGGCCCTGTTTGTAGTGCCCACTTTATTTAGCCGACCACTCTCAAACACGCTAACCATGAACCTAAGTAATGCGCAAATTTTATTGAAAGTTATTGATATGCCTGGAGCGAGGTAGCGCTTTTTATATCAACAACATAAGTAGAACATGTCATAGGAGATTTTGGCTAGCCAGAAAATGTGGAAGATCCTTAAGCACCCGCATGGCCTTTAAGTCTTGCAACTTGACTTCCAAGTCCCTATGGATAACATCCCCAAGACGTTGAGTGTAGTGTTGGTATGTTGGACTGGACCGCTGGATCGACCTCTTGGCCATTACTCCACAGAGCGTGCTAGTCTAAAGTGAGCCCGTCCGCTCTAGGTATAATTCATTAATAGGTGCGGTATTTCTTGTTGTGTATACTCCCACTTGGCTGCAGATCCTCTATTTTGGGGTCGGAAAATGTCGTATATGTTTACGTGGCGTTCCACTAGGGGAAGAATGCGCACCGAAAAAAGAGGAAGAAAGTAACACGGCAGACCTGCAGGGATCTGCTTATGGGGGTAAAGGATCGATACGGTTCTGATAGGTTCATAGTCGAAGCTCAGTTCAGCCCCATGCAGCAGAGTCCGACTCATTTCCCCACCGCGAAAGGAGAGAAAAACAAGCAAGGTTCTGCCGCTCAGTGGGGCGATTCGTAAGGTCAGGGCGGCTGCCTGGCGACCGTCAAGGTGGCCAACCCTCTCTGTCTATTGTACGTATGGGACCAATTGAGGGTGGAATAACTCACTGTATACATACATACGCCATGATTACGCCTGGGTATGTATGTCCACATATGCAGGCGACATGCAATGTAAAAGATCCACAATGCAAGCACGCTTTCCGTCACACCCTAGGTTACATTTGGGGTCTAAAACCAGCGCGCTGCGGCAGGACTTAGTTCATGTACTCTGCAACGCCAGTGACGCTATTTGGCTCTGTAGTTCAGTTGCCACTTGATTGGCTGTTTTGGAGCTCTTTTTCCCCCGCTTCAGTACGGCTAAGAAAAGCCTGGCGGAGCGGGGGACGGGGGACGAGGAAGGGGATTATCACTGACTTGGAATGTTCTCCAAATACATCATGTCGCATTTGGGGGCCGCTTTAGCAACCATGCCTAACACTGTGTATATACCGCCTAATGTACATTGATATCCCGTAGAAACAGTCTCTTTTGTTTTTGATCTCTCAGTCCTCCCCGATCGGCGAGACTTCCTCATCCCTGCCTACCTACAATTCTTCTTACACTGAGACATTTGTTGTTGTTGATCATCATCCTCTGCGCAATTTGCAGGATAAGGTCAAGACTCTTTCGATCCCTCTGAATATGAAGGAACTTAGCGCTAGTGGTACCGCCAACCTTGGCGCCAGCATATCGATGTTAGTCTTATCAGTGGCCGCTGTGGCGCTCCGGCTTCTCTTTCGATTGAATGCTAGGCAAAGTATTACATTATCGGACGCATTCATCGGGCTTGCTTTGTTATTTTCGATTATTGATTATGCACTCCTCATTAGCTGTAGGTTTTGCCCCAGTACCACGATCTCTTCAAGCTCGAATATTGAACAATACTGATGACTGACATCCCGCGATCTACAGATATTATCAACGGAGCGGGACCTGGCACTTTCAGCCTTGCGCAAATCCTTGCAAACCTAGAGACCGGAGGCGCTACATGGGGAAAAAGCATGATGAAGGTAAAGCAGTTATCAAGCAACTTGCTGATCAATCAGAAGGTATCTAGTAGCTAACAGGGCATCTTGACTTAGATCCTTTATATTTGCGAAGTATTCTTTACAGCGGCAATCTCCACAGCAAAACTCTCCATCCTGAGCCTCTACCACGCCATGTTTGGTATCTCTATCACATTCAGACGCTTTAACCTAGCTATGATGGGTGTTGTGGGATTCTTCTGGGCTTTATTTACTTTGCTTTTCATTTTCCAGTGTCATCCCATTCATTCAATGTGGAACTCACTAGACTCTCCCGACCATTGTTTGGCCACTACCAAACTTGTTTTCGCCTTCGAACTTATTAACTTTTTCGTGGATGTTGTGATACTAGCCATGCCACCTTTTATAATCAGTCAACTGCATCTACCGAAGGTAAAGAAATGGTCTGTCTGTGGTGTTCTTTTTCTGGGTGGAATGTAAGTCATAGGCGCCTGCATGCTTGGAAGCATTATTCTAACAATATTTCTACAGGGTCTGTGTTACCAGTATAGTCAGATTGTACTATATTTGGAATCCAGGATCTGCATACGTCAGAAGTTTGTCGGCAATGCAGATTATTTCAGACGTCCAGCTTGGTGTTGCCATCCTCTGCGCTTGCCTTCCAACGTATGCGCCTTTACTGCGTTTCTTTCGACGTGGTCTTAAGGGCACAAAGCAAAGCAGTGCCAGGAAGATGTATCAATTCGACTCAGGGCCAAACAAGGCAGCCAAACGTGATAGCGATTTTCTTGACCTGGGCTTCACCGACAACAAAAGACTTATTTCTCTAAGCCATGCACATGGCTCGAATCCATTCCGAGACTCGGACGAAGCTGATGGCGTCGCCTCTTACACAAAGGTGAATCGTGACAAAGACCTGAGTTCTTCGGACCAAGAGGCTGTAATAGGGTTGCACGACATTCGTATCAATACAGATATTATTGTTGATTGAGATTTCAACATATACAGGATTTAAAAAATGGCTATTCCGGTTTTATCACTTCAGGAGTAGATGAATAGTTCCATAAACACAATCACATTTGTCGGTCAAGTCACCTATCGGTTCCCATATCATGACGCCATCGTATCACTCCATCAGACTGATACTCTGAATGACACACGGCCTTTACACTGGACCTTTGCTCAACTGCAGCAAATGAGCATTCGACTGACAGCCCGCTTATCTTCCAAAGATGTTCGTCATGGAAGTCGGCACGTTACCCTGACGTTAAATCAAGCCCAATGGGGCCCTTCTTTTCTGTGCATTTGCCCTCCTGGGTTGGCATTTTGTGCCACTGGATCCCCGGCTGCTTGATCGTGACGATCATGATATTTCACACCAGCTAGAACCAGCGGCGATGTTTGTATTGACTGAGGCAATGTTGAATCGAATCGACCAGATAAAATTCTATCAAAAGCATCTGCCTTTTGTTCAATGCGTTGTCGCCGATGAAGAATATGGAGCTTGCTAGAAGAACACCACAATTTCAGAAGAACCCCACCGCTAACCATAGTAGGGATAGCGTAGTAAATGTAATTCAAGAGTGTTATTTTTGAGTACATGTCCAAGTACCTACTTGCTCACGTTATTCTGTAGACTACGCTGGAATTTGAAGGTGATCAAAGACTGATACTCACTAAGCTTACTTATATCAGGACTCTAACGAAGTGTTATCTCGTATATTGAGGTGGATTAAGCGAAGGTGGTGCGATATCCTTGAATATTCAAGATGGCATGTTTTCTGAATTAAAATTACTGCGCCATACCAGATATAGAAACGATGTGGTGTCCAGCTGATTTTGTGGTGTTCAACTAGTGAGCTCCAAGAACATAACACATCAGCGGGGTGGGCGACACTGTATAAAATTATGTCGGAACCCTTAGATGGCACTCCTGCTTTGCCTGCGCCCGGGAGGCCAGATGATACAGCGCTCATTTTGTTTACGAGTGGCACCACTGCACTTCCGAAAGGATGTCCACATTCGTCCATCTCTATTGGTGCTCAAGCGCTGGGGCTTATGGACCATTTGGACGTAGGACCTGGCTCGCATCTTGGCCAGCATCTGCCCAGTTTTCATGTCTTTAATATTGCGTTGACCCTTGCGTTCTGGCTTGCTGGTGCTACTGTCAGCTTTCCAAGCCCTTCTTTCAACCCACAGAGCAGTGTGCAACTGATCAGATCCCACCCACGAGTCTCAGTTCCCTGTGTCCCGGCAATGGTGCATGCTTTATCGACTTGTGTACCCCCTGAGCACAGCTCCCGTCTTTCATTCCAAATGATTCTAGGTGGTGCCCCGGTTACATTGGACGTTATAAAATGCAGCAGGGATCTGGGGGCGACGAGTGTCGTGGTAGGATATGGCATGACTGAAGGTATAGCTGTTCTCAATACTTCCATCGACACAACCTCCTTGGAGCTGACCAAAAGTGATATTTCTGTTGGGAGGATATTCTCCGGTGGCCGCCTCCGGATCTGTCCTTTGGGAAGCCGCACCCCCATTCACAAGAAGGAGATCGGCGAGGTGCATCTCGGTGGTCTTCCTGTATTCAGTGGCTATATAGGCAGCAGCAGTGTCTCGTGTTATCGTGAAAATGGGGTGAATTGGATAGCCACAGGGGATCAAGGGTGCATGGATGGTGAGGGCGACCTTTACCTCCTCGGCAGGTATAAGGACCTCATCATCCGTGGTGGCGAGAATATATCCCCATTGACGATAGAACAGTGCCTGGGCGAGCTTTCCGGGATAAAGGTGAGTCGGGTCCCGCCCTAGCCTTATTTAATCCGACTTTGACTCAACTGGCACTAATTTAATGTGTTAGGCTGCCTGTGTTGTCGGAATTCCAGATGCTACTGCGGGTGAGATTCCTGTTGCTGTGATCCAAAAGGGTCCTTTAACACAAGCTCCAAATCAACAGACTATCCAAATGATGATTATGGATAAATTAGGGGCATCCTTTGCACCAACACGCGTTTTTGATCTTCAAGATGACCTTCGCAAGGATACCTACCCCACTACAACCTCTGGCAAAATCCAGAAAGCAATGCTTCGAGAATGGATCATGGATCATCTTAGTCAGGTCACCGTTGAGGATCAAGACTCTTCCAATGATCTTACATCGGAGGTAACGAAAGTTTGGTCCGGTATAACGGGTCTGACGCTTAAAGATATCGATCATGATGTGTCTATACGAACCTTCGCCGACAGTATGATGCAAATCAAATTTTGCCACCTGATAGGCCAAAGGCTGCAACTGGCAATCAGGCAGAGCGATTTAATTAAGTTCAACACGATTCAAAAACAGGCTGAATTGCGGAAAGAAGAAAGCAACATCACGCCGAAAACTCTCACAGCCATAACATGGCCCATGGCCTTCCAATGCAGCTCGATATGAAGCGGGCGAAGCATGTAGCATCTTCCAAGTTGGACCATTTTGGATTTGGATGGGATGATGTCCAAGAAGTCATTCCAATTTCTGACTGCCTGAAACGATCACACTATGGGTTTAGGCCGAATTCGTGGAACATCCGGGTGTCATGGATTTCGAATTCATCAATTATCATCGCAGAGATTCAAGCGGCCTTGCATACATGGCTCCAGCGTCATCCACTACTACGGTCCACGCCTGTTACATACGATGATGAAATAGATCTATACCTGGTTATGCATCCCAGTGCAGATTGGATGAGACTACAAGTCATTGATGGTGGGACAGTTGAAGACGTGAATTGTGTCGCAACATACAAGCTCAATGACCCCGAGTATGACTACATTGATAGAAATGGGCCGTTGTTCAGGGCTACAATTCTCAGTGTGAACAATTCACCGGTTGTTGGGTTGGTTATGCACCTTCACCATCTAATTCTGGATGCACATATCTTGTCTCGATGGTTTGAAGACCTTAGAGATATTTTGAACCATAAAGAGGACCTTCTTAATTTCCATCCTTACCATGATTATATCACAGACTACCATAGGCACCGACTGGTGCCGCATCGCAGAAAGCGGTCGACTTCCATGTCAACAGGATTTGTGGAGTATCTTATGCTAAAGGTGCTTTATGGCCACCGCAGATTGCGCCACACTGGCTCAAAGGTGATAATCAGGGCTGGATCCGCAGTCACAACACCCCAGGTTGTCCCAGCGAGCGACCTCTTCTCGATGGAGACAAAAGCTGTGGAACCAAAGGTATCAGTCGTGCTGTGCTTGTGCCCAAACTCCTGGAATTGCAACACAAGTTTGCAATAACACCCCCAATCGTTGCCAAATGCGCCTGCGCATTACTTAATGTACGCATGACTGGAGCCAAGGAGGCGATATTTGGAGTGATTGAATCAGGCAGGATCTGGCCATCTGCGGATGATAGTCAACCCGATAACAAAGGGATGAATATATTGGAAGTCGATGGGCCTACAGTCACTCACTGCCTCAACCGCACCAGAATTACACCAGAAGAAAAGGCAATCCAGCTTCTTACCAGGATGACAAAGCACCAGGATGATATTGTCTCTTATATCTACGCTCCAATTGATGAGATATGTCGAAAGCTAGATGATTCAGACGAGGAGTCTTTTATTGACATCGTTCATCGACAAAGCTTCAACTGGATTATGGGAGGATATAAGGAACATGTCTCAGATCCAATAAAGCGCATTGAAGCCGTTGCTCGCCCTGATCTCGGCCTTTCATGGCTGCCGGGTCTTTTGGACGGCAACATGCTGAGGCTGACTGTGTCATATGATGATGCGCAGTTACGGGCAATCGAGGTATATAACATCATGACGGAGTACCTGTGCGCTGTGGCCTGGCTTTCTGATCCTGCTAACATGGATAAGAATGTAGCTCAATGCGAGTTCCCAGGCCATGATATTGTGGATCTTGATCGGGAGGGTTCAGGTCGCTATCGTCAGTGATGTAGATCACAATAAGCCCTTATCAGGTTATTATGTTAATCGTCCGAGGAATTTGTTATCTTTCTATGCACCATTCAGCCATCTGTCTATTCATCTTTCTTCTTGTCTTTCCAAGTATTCCTCGGAGTCTCTACGCTTCTAAATCTATACCAAATTGGCACAGAATAGTAGGGTTTAGACTAGATTAACCCCTATAATTTGAATAGAAAAGCATGGAAAGGCCAGGTGTAAAGTAGGAGCGCAATAACTGAACACCACAAAATCAATTGAACACTACTCTATTTCTACATCCGGTATGGTGCAGTAATTGTAATTCAGAAAAAGCGCTATGATCTCATGTATCAAAGTACATTGCATCACCTCACTTAATACACGTCAATATACGAGATGACGCTTTATCAGAGTCATAATATATGTAATAAAAGATAACTTATTGGGTATCACTCTTTAAATCTTCACATTCCAGCGTGGTTTGCAGAGTAACGTGAGGAAGTAGGTACTAGGGTATGTACTCAATGATATTACTCTCTGAAGTTTGAATACCGCGCTAGTTTGAATGCGGTTGGTGAGTGTGTTGAACTAATTATGCGGTGTTTAATTATGAAGCTCCGTAAAGTATTACATAAAGCTGGAAGAGGCAATTGAGCTTCATGGCACTGGGTTCTCTACTTGAGTGCTACAGAGCAAGAACAACGAGGGGACACAAGAATATATTCAGGCCATTTCATCTGCTTTGCTTTTAAGAACCGCTATGTTCGTGGGTGCAGGGCTGTTCTTGCCCCTGAACCAAGCTTGTCTTTCCCAAATCTTAGAAGAATAAAACGAAATCATCGCTTAATGCCTAACAAAGCCTCGGGGTCCCCACCTTCCAGCCAAGTGTCCATAGCTCGATACATCTTTGTCAGCCCCTCACTGTTTAAAGTGGGCAAATCAGTCATGACCTTATGCCCAAGCCGTGCCTGCGCTGCACCTAGATACTTGTATCCCTCAGGGTAAATACCAGTTTCTTCCTTGGTAAAGACTGGAGCGTTCTTTCCATCCACGGGAATTATGCGGTCTTTCTCGTAAATAACCTTGTAGTACCTCGCCTTCCACCCCGTCCGACCAGTGGCCTTTGAAAGTTCCTTCTGGCAGAAGAAAATGAATCGATTGTCGCAGTCCACGTCGAAAGTGACACCGTCTTGAACGAAGCGCTGTGTAATTGTTGTCTTCATCTTGGCAATGGCGCGGTCTCGAGTCTTGTTCAGGTCGACCAACGTACCACATTCGCGATGCATAATGAAGTCGCCGTTTGCGCGACCTTGCTTCGACACTTCGATGAATTCGTCGATATTCATACCGCCACTCCAGGCTATTGAGGTCAGCTTAGGCTCTGCATCATGATATCACTTTGCTTGGGATTGGCATAATGAATTTGTCTGATGTGGAATTGTAAGCTCACTAGTAAAAATATACGTTCCCTCTTCGGAGAAACAATCCCGGTAGTTATTCCATTCTGACGCATCTCGATACAAAGGCCATCCCTTCACGACCTCTGAGACCGCAAACCGATCCAGAAGTTCCTCGGTCGAGCCGTTATTATGGCTCCGGACTGTAGGCTGGGTTTCCTTCTCGGTGATATTGTATACCATAGCGAGCAACACGAACAAGTTGACTACGATAATGTGAAGGGCTGAGTGGAATTATGAGGGAACGGTATTCTTGACCTGTAGATAAATGAATATCCGATTTCAGATAATCCCGGGGGGTGGCGGCTTTATAAAGATTATTTACTCGGCCCGATTCCGTGATCTTGATCCCCGACCGGCGGAACAGCTGAGGCCGTTGATGACTCCATCAAGGTATCATGTAGTTTAATGATATCATACAACCCGATTTCTACCAACGAAATCTGGTTCGACGAGCTCATGATGACAATGGGTATCGGTGGCTCATACGTGTCGTGGTTGGTCAACCGCGGGCTGTAATCTTATCCGCCTCCCTTGCAACAATCAAGATGTTGGAATGGTGCAATATTAGAACATCAATTATTTTTACCCGCGCCACTCTTCGCATCCCTTACAGCCTTTTCATATTTTTTGTTATGCGGTTTGAATTGCTCTTGTATTCGACTTGTTGAAGAGCGAATATGGATCGGGATTGATCATATCGGCACACTTGACTTCTTCAACGTTTATGCCTGCTCCCAAATGATGCGTTCAAATTAGAGGCTATAAAGAATAACTTCACATTAACTGCTCAAGCCACGTACGATCCAAAGCGAGTTACTCCATAGCTTAATATACGACTTTATACACCTGAACCCCTCTCCACCCCCTTCTGCTCTAGCCGAAGTGAATGGGAGCCAAAATCTCCTTCCAACAAAAGCAAGCTTTTCTGATCAAAGCTCTATCAAAGCGACGCTCGCAGAGCCCACAAATGAAGTTCCCAAAACAAGCCGAATTGCCATGCAAAATACCGTTTCTTTTTCAGCATGACGAACTAAGCTATGACGCGCAGGTGATGAGAAAATCGAGTACAAATGGGCCGATGTGGAAGGTAGGTACCATTATAGAAGAGCTATCAGGAGCAGAAGGGCAAGTTCCTACGGAGCATATGATTGAACCTCCGGTGGTGCAGGTGGTAAGACGGACTCGGCAACCACTGACGAGAGTGCTACCAACGTGTAGGTGACATAAAAATCAAGGGCGTTGAAGGCATAGTTTTCCAGGTCGTCCTCTATAGCTTCTGGCTATTCACATGGTGTTTTAGTTGATTGGAAGTGATTTGAATTGTAATAGTTGTAATTATTTTGTTAGGCGGCCAGGCCGGTGATACATGAGGTTTAATTCACTGAGACATTGGGTCTGTCTGCTAATATTCCTGGACAGCAGGCTACACCCAAATTGAGCAGTTCGGCGTAGGGGTATCCAGTAAAGCGCTGTATGCTCTCAATGACACCTTTAGAGCCGACGATGCTACAACTTCCGGCTCCACTTGACAGCAGCCACGGTGCTCAATATCTATGATGTGGGCTTTCTCTAAAACCATCTCTAGGAAGATATCCTGATTTGCTTTCCTAGATGGTACCGAGCAGAATGGGAAAGCATCAGATGCATTATCTAGTGGCATCCGGTGGCATCCGGTGGCCTCTGACGCAAATGACCGTCTCCGATCTTCAATCAGGGTTTGTAAGGAGGTAATTGGTAGGAACAATACTCAACACATCAGTTCATAGTGGGTCCCAGATTAATTCAACTGCGGCAACTCTCCCGGCGGAAGGACTGATTGAATAGAAACTTTCCGACGGATCATCGACTACTGTGACGTCAAACATTCCAGCTTTAAGCACATCAAGATCTATAAATTGGAATCACAAATTCTTTAAGTAGTCAATTCTTCAATTACTCTGGCGCTATTTGCTATATCAATTATTCGCATAAATCAAGACTCAAAGTTTTTATTCCATACGCAAATCTTTTCGGCCCGGGAAGTAGTCAAAGAGTCACCAAAGGGGTACTAAAATGGCCGCCTCCATAACCAACGGCCGTCCAGCGGCAGTAAGGTATGATATCTTGTACCTTTCAGTGTCCACAATGGTGGTTTGTTTGAGTAGAAGGGAATGACACTAACGTCAGAAAATGCGGGTTAGGTCTCGCAATATAGCTATTTTGAGTGTTGTTGCTGTTATAGCAGGGAGCTGGCTCACATTTCGTGCCCAATCGCCCAACAAGTCTGATATTTTATTATCCGAACATGACAGGAAGACGATGGTTGGGGGGCAAACAGGAGAGGATAAAGTTGGACGGGCACCATTGACGAAGACAAAGGACAAGCCTTAAAATCAAAATGCAATCGAGAATATGTAATCAACAGTGAGAGCACACCAGTCGAGTGGTGTTACGTCACTTTTATCTACAAGTAGATATTTAAAGCATATTCCATTCCAGATGATCGAAATCTAACAGACGGGAAGGAGTGCGATAACTAAGCACTCTCACATGCCGCATTTATAGTAGTGCAGAAATCTTAAGAAAAAAAACCCCTACGGTATTTCAAGTATTACCGAACAACGTATCACGTCGCTTAATTCACGTCAGTATACGAGATAACGCTTCATTAGAGCCATGATTTAGGTAGTAAAAGGTGGCGCAGTAGGCATCACTCTCTAATCACCTTCACGTTCCAGCAGTCTACAGAGAACTGTGAGCAAGTAGGTGCCCAGGTATATACTCATGAGTATACAGTAACTTCCTTGATCTTGAATACTGCGCTACTTCAAATGCGGTTAGTACGGGTATTCAACCAATTCTGTAGTGTTCAAATAAATATCTCCGACGGAAACCTACGTTCTCAAAAGGGAACCCTCAACAGCAAATAGAGTGCTATATTGAATACTGGGGTTTGCTACACACTATAAATAACGTCTGACTTGACAAGGGTTGCGCTGACGTTTACCCCAGCATCAATCAAAGGCACCATCGACAACACACAGATATCGGATGCCGGTCGATCCGTGCTGATAAGCAGTTTCACCGTAATACCATAACGGATTACGAAAGGACTTTGTACAGGGTGTGTTATGTTCGCCGCTTGGTCCTTTATCTCGGAAAATAAACGAGGGGTCAAATTGGGGAGAAAGAATATGGGACAAGATTGGCAACGCAATGTAAGAAAATGGCGAATTTGTAAGCAGTTACCGTGTAGAAAAGGAGCCATCAATCTTTCAACACGAGGGGCAGCTTTGACACCCATTGGCATCGAGACATCTACCGATGCAGATTAATGTTTATGACGCCTCACACGACATTAAGAGATATGGTGCAATGCTCGGGCCCTGGTGGCAAGTAGTTGGTTCCAGTTTAATAGAAGGTAAGCAAAGATACGGACTCAACAAAAGGAACTATTAGTTATGCACGATTTGTGACATAAACAACAAATATTGGAGTGAAAAGGTCGAATCGCCAACAATCCGAGCAAAAAGGTGTTTGACATTATTTCCAGTCAAGCCGAGATCGATGAGTCGCTCATGCAGCCACTACGAGTCATTCATGCAGCCACTGCGTGGCTGCATGAGCCGATTTAATTGTGGAATGCAACCTTGAATCTTTCTGAGACACGGACATAAAACAAGACCACTCAGCTGCTGCGATAAGTTATCGGTATACGGTCCGATAAGGCCAGGCCAGGGTCTACCGGGTCAACCCGAGCGGGTCCAGCGGTCATGGCGTGGCACACCCCCACCCGGCTTTCGGCCCGGTTGCGTGCTCATAGGAGCAACGTACACTTTGAGATACGTATACAATCCCCCCCACTATGTCTCAAACTCAACAAGCATTGAACAGAGGCTAGAATCTGCCATCCAGGAAGAAATTTTGCCAAGAATAACCAATTCAGACCGATAGTATTATGTGCCGTATCGTAGATCTGTTTCCACCGTCGCTATTGTAGAAGGGCGCTTGAGCTCTGGAAAAGTCTTCCAAATAGAATTCCAATGAGCCTTGTACGTGAAAATATACCCATTCGATCCATCGCGAGTGTGAGTAGAACGTACAGCGCATCTCACCCCTAAAAGCTTCCGAACATGCTGACCTAAAATATATTTATAAATTGCAATGACGTCGCCCACGTCGAATCTGAATCCGTGCTCAAATGTTTCTGAATGAATATGAATTTTAGCAAAGCTGTATTGGGAGTTTAATAAATGAAGATCGAAAGTTTGACCCAATCCCAACATGTACAAAATCATCAAGGTCTGGCGGAAGTTTGGGAACTCGTATCCAGATTAAGCAGATAAAAATTAAACGAGTTATTAAAACTCAATAAAGAGTATTTGACGAGTAATAGATCGTGGAAAATAAAAGTTCTCATGTACGAGAACGAAAATGTTACTATTATTCAGTGTGTCGTGGCGAACAGGGATGTTCTTCCAGGATTCATCGCTTTCACAGCGAATCATTTGACCATGTCTTAGATAACTACGCACATTAGTTACGAATCTGATTCCAAGCTTAGCCAAGTAAATCCTCGCTCTTGAATATGCCGATCATTGTCAGTAGAATTACAATACTTCTGTCTAGAAGAACGATGGACACGAATCCTTTTACATTTTTTCGCTCAAACATCCAAAGAGATCTCGACTTTTTTCCTTTTCCTTGGACTTGAAGTCTGATATGAGTGATCTTATGCAGCCGGTTGGGTAATAATGCCCCACGAGCCATATTCCCCATGGAGTTTCTTGATGGCACGGACAGTAATCAAGAAATACTTTTGGATATCCAAAGACATATAATCCCGGAGTGCCACCGAGAACACCCGGAATGGATGACATTAGATATTTCGATTGTGGACCAACCTTGTAAAAGACGGGAAGCAATACGTAGAAACAGGAAAATCTGGCAAAAAGGAGCTGTTGAAAACCAATGTGAGAGGAAAGAAAACATGGAAACATGTCTTCTACTAGTTACTACCACCTTTTGCCTCAACTGCTCGTATTGACTTTACTGGGTGGGCGCTTTGACTGATTTCCCATTGGATATTCTGTTCTAAATTTAATTAGTTCAGAATGTATGCTGTTCATCTGAGTACCCTACCTGACCGAAGACCAGGCAGGAACGCGTACACGCACAGCGACGTATTTGGTCCGATAAGGATCTTAGAAAAGTCGTATGAATATTTTTTTATTTCAAACTATTTTTTTTGGTGGGACAGATTACTCGTTTCCATTCACCTCACTCTCGCTTTTGCCAAGACAAGTTTTAAATTTACTTCGTTCGTTCTCAAAGTGTCGCTTATTTCTCGACGACAGGTTCCTGCAGGATAACACGGTATCCTAGACGGAGATGCAGCACTCGGCACTCCTCATACTTTCGTTTCTGAGCACCTGTGTCTTGTGTTGGCCTTACGATGCCCCTTTTGTGGATTGGAATCTAAATCAGAACCAAAGCGCTCAAGGCCCGATTGACTATTGGGGAGCCTGGCCGGACCACGAATATCATCCCTCGCCAGACAACTGGCGCTTTCCTATCTATACAATCTTTTTGGATCGGATATCCAATGGAGATCCCACGAACGATGATATCAACGGTACCGAGTTCGAGCATGTGGTCAACTCTAATCAGATGCGACACGGCGGCGACTTGTATGGGTTGCTAGATACGCTGGACTATATACATGGCATGGGCTTCAAGGTATGTTGGTATGAACCTTTTCCCAGCTCAAAGGCTCATGCAAAGGTTTAGGCTATTTACTTCGCCGGGACATATTTGGAAAACTTACCTTGGGCCTACGATGGCTACTCCCCGGCTGATACCACTCTACTCGACAAGCACTATGGCACACTGGAGGACTGGAGAAATATTGTCACCGAGATTCACAACCGGGATATGTACGTTTTGGTGGACAATACCCTTGCAACGTAAGTCGATGCTCCAACGTCCTTTTTCAATGCCCAGGAATTCATCTTGTCGGAGATTCTCGCATCTCCGGCTTCAAATCTGCTGTTAGATAGCCTCCATGTTGCCTTTCTTTTCTTGCCATCTCTCTCATCCGTCTCCCCGACATGAACACGCATGAGGATTTGAGCTTTTTCTTCGTTTTTCGTGTGCTTCTTCTTCTTCTTCTTCTTCTTCTACAGTAGCTGCACCTTCACGACTGTATCGCTGACGCATCTTGCAACATAGATTGAGCAACCTGATTGGGTTCAAAGGCCACCTTAACGGCTCGGCAGACTTCAAAGCAAGCGAATATACCGTCGAATGGGTCACGGACAGACAATATGCCGATTTTTCATTTGGAAACACCTGGAACGACACATGCGACTATCCCAACTTTTGGTATGAAAATGGATATCCGTTGACAACCATGGGAGTGCAAAATTTGCATGGGTGCTATAACAGCGACTTTGATCAGTACGGAGAGCTAGAGGCATTCGGGAATTTCCCTGACTGGCAGCGACAACTCACAAAGTTTGCTTCGGTGCAGGATCGCCTGCGTGAATGGCACAAGCCAGTTCGAGATGTAATCACTCGACATTCCTGCTTGCAAATTGCCAGTCTCGACATTGATGGGTTCCGCTTCGATAAGGCTGTTCAAGCGACCCTCGAACCTCTCAGCGAGATGATGGCCGTCTATCGCGAATGTGCGAAGAAGCTCGGCAAAAACAACTTCTTCCTGCCCGGAGAGATCACGTCCGGGAACACCTTTGGAAGTCTCTATCTCGGCCGTGGCCGTCAACCGAATCAGTGGCCAGACTCTGCGGGTGCTGCTGTCAAGCTAACAAATACATCCGAGGGAGCTTTTCTAAGAGCTGATGGGCTCCAGGCTCTTGATTCATCCGCATTCCATTACACCATCTATCGTTCTTTAACACGTTTCCTAGGTATGGACGGTAACTTGGTGGCTGGCTTTGACCTGCCAACCGATTTCATTGAAGCCTGGAATGAAATGCTCGTCACGAATGACTTCCTCAATGCATTCACAGGAGAATTGGATCCGCGGCATATGTATGGTGTTTCTAACCAAGATAACTTCCGTTGGCCATCAATCAAGAACGGCACTTCAAAATACCTCCTTGGCCTGAACGTCATCACCTTGGTGCTACCCGGCATTCCTCTCATCTTATGGGGAGAAGAAGTAGCTCTATACGTTTTCGATGCTACAGCATCAAATTATCTCTATGGCCGTCAGCCCTTGTCATCTCAAACTGCGTGGTGGACGAATGGTTGCTTCAACCTGAACACAACAAAGTTCTACGATTTCCCGATCGAGAAGGGGCGGGACGGCTGCAACGATATCACTGTCACTTATGATCAACGCAATCCCGCCCATCCCCTGCGGAACATCATGAAGCGAATGTTTGAGATTCGCGCTCATTACCCGGTCGCAAATGATGGCTTGTTTCTCCAGACGATTTCTCAACTTACGGAAGATATATACCTTCCTGGTTCATCGACTACTCCCACGGTCACAGGGCTTTGGTCGGTCCTCCGAGCCTACTTCCCTGCGGTGCAAACAGATGCTATTCTCTCCAATGAAACCTTGTGGCTTGTTTATCAAAATGGTAACACGACAAAAACCTATGGGGGAAGCTGTTCAAACAGCAGCGCTGCATTGTTATCTCCCTTTACGTCGGGGAAAAAGTTGAAGAACCTTTTCTATCCATACGACGAGCTTACAGTTGACGAAGGCCCCACCGAGACCTACGGATGTATTAAAGGGGGTATGGAGCTGCTTCCATGGGAATACCGAGCTTATGTTCAAACCGACATGTTCGTGGAACCCGGTCCTACCGTCACTGAGTTTGTCCCTGGTCATGATTCCAGGTTACTGTCTGCAGCAGATACGGGTGAGACCATTCCGGTCCAGCTTGGATATTCTATGGAAATGGACTGTGACACTGTTACGAGCGCAATCACCCTAAACTCTACAACGGAGAAAGGCATCGTCGCCTCCCTCGATACTTCCAGTGTGAAGTGTACCAACGTCACAGCCAGGACCACAAGCAATAACTATGTTGGGGAGATTCCGACTGTTTGGACATGGTCTGCAAACCTGACAAATATCTACCATGGAGTACACCAAATAACGGTCAATAATATGTCCACCTCTGGCACATCCGAAGTTTACACCAATGCGACCGATAGCTTTTTGATCCGCGTTGGTGTTCATACTAATCCCCTGATCACCCCACTGGCCAATTACTCTACGAATCTCGTGCACAAGTCTGATGATAGGTACTACATCAAGCACAACGCCGCAGGTGCTGACAAGTTTCGGTATTCAGCTGATTTTGGGAGCACCTGGTCGAAATGGACGACATATGAGGGCGGGACCACGAGTGTGAACATTCCGAGTTTCACTGGGACATCTGAGCAGGCGTGGAAAGGAACCCATATACGGGTGCAATATTTTTCCAGGCTGACCGGCAGCAGCGATTACATCCAGGAAGGTGATTACGGTTGGAAAGAAACCTCTGTCCGGAGGTTTCCTCACTTGTGGTTCAACGGCCCTTTCAACCAGTATGGCTACGATGCAGGAGTGGATAACCAGATGCGGTTTGATCCAAAAACTTTGCGGTGGAACTATGACTTTGTCTATGAGTGGCCCGCCGTGGGTCAGCTGAATGCATGGGGTATAGACCCGTCTGGTGTTCCTGACAATACGGAGGTCTACGGCGACGTCGGAAACTCCTCTACGATTTTGAAGCTTCCCCCGTCTTATCTCTCGTCCAACGTGATCAACATCACCGAGTTGCCTCCATTTCCACACCTTGGATGGAAAATCTCTCTCAATGATGGCAATCTACGGTATGAAAAAATTCCCATAGGATCTGGATGGGCGCAACTCGCTCTCTTCATTCTTCTGTGGGTCGGGCCTATCGTGATGGGCCTGGCTGGAGTGCTCATATTTATTCAATCGTTCTACCAAGTCAAGCTCAACAAAGACGGCAATGTTATCAAGGGTGAGACTATACCTGTCTTGTTCTGGCGCAAAGTCAAAGCCAAATTTCCGAAGCACAGTGACTTGGAGGACGCAGTTTCAGAAAAGGTTCTTCCAACAGGCATTGCCGTAGGAGGGGTGGCCGACCAACAACGTCGTACGGTTTTGATTGCCACCATGGAGTACGACATCCAAGACTGGAAACTGAAGGTGAAGATCGGTGGCCTGGGAGTCATGGCCCAGCTCATGTCCCAAAACCTGAAACACCAGAATCTCATCTGGGTGGTGCCATGTGTTGGAGACATTGACTATCCAAAAGACGAATCAATTCAACCGATTCAACCATTCGTGGTAACCATTCTTGATAGGCCATACTTGGTCCAAGTTCAGTACCACATTGTGGAGAACATAACCTACGTCCTGCTTGATGCACCGGTTTTTCGACAACAGACCAAAGCGGAACCTTATCCACCCCGTATGGATGATCTTGACAGTGCAATTTATTATTCGGCTTGGAATCAGTGTATCGCAGAAACAATCAGGCGAACACCATCTATCGACTTTTACCACATCAACGACTTCCATGGGTGTGTCGCACCGCTATACTTGCTGCCAACTCGAACCATTCCAGTTTGTCTATCCTTGCATAACGCCGAATTTCAAGGACTTTGGCCACTGAGAACACAGAAAGAGAAAGAAGAAGTCTGCTCCGTATTCAACCTTCCGCTTGACATCGCAACCAAATACTGTCAGTTTGGAAATGTGTTCAATCTTCTACACACAGGTGCTAGCTATCTCCGATTCCATCAGCGCGGTTTCGGTGCAGTGGGTGTGTCTCAGAAGTACGGAAAACGATCATGGGCTCGATATCCAATTTTCTGGAGTCTTAGCAGCATTGGCAGCCTTCCAAATCCAGACCCTTCTGATACAGGTTCCGTTGACCAAGGGGCAGAGGTGTCGGTCAATATTCAGTCCGATGCAGAACTCATTCATGATAAACTACAGGCACAGAGATGGGCTGGTTTGGACGAGGACCCGAACGCAGACTTACTGGTGTTTGTGGGACGATGGTCCAAGCAGAAAGGAGTAGACTTGATCGCGGACGTTATGCCGGGGATCCTATCTACTAGACCACTCGTGCAATTGATTGTCATCGGTCCCCTCGTTGATTTATATGGCAGACTGGCTGCGATCAAGCTGCAGCGGATTATGGAAATGTACCCAGGCCGCGTGTTCTCGAAACCAGAGTTTACGATTTTACCACCATACGTATTCTCGGGCGCTGACTTTGCCCTCATCCCATCAAGAGACGAGCCATTTGGACTGGTTGCCGTTGAATTTGGTCGCAAGGGCGCTCTCGGCATTGGTTCTCGCATTGGAGGTCTGGGCCAAATGCCTGGTTGGTGGTATACTGTAGAATCCGATTCGGCTCGCCATCTTTTGCATCAGTTAAGGACTGCCATTGAATCTGCCTTGGAGTCGTCCCCAGAGACCAGAGCAGAGATGCGTGCAAATTCTGCCAAACAACGGTTCCCTGTCCTTGAATGGGTTCAAAGACTCGAGAAACTGCAACGAACTGCAATCGAGATTCATCACAGCAAGAACAGAAACAGTGTCATAAGTCACGCGCAAGACGCTCAGACAGGTTCGGATATACAGGACTTACAGACCTCAGGGTCCCGCCCTGGCTCCCATCAGTCAATGTCTGGGGCTTTGGAGATGACACCAGAGGGAACATCAGAGACCATTGAGCCTTCTCTTCTGGAGCTACAGGCAGTCGAGCTTGGCAATATACAGGAGCCCGACAGTGCCAGAAACAGCGTTCTTGGTCGTAAATTGTCGCTCGGTCGAAGATCTGGACCTGGGCAGGGCAGAAAGCGTCTCATAAAGAGAGCCCTGAGAGAATCTAGGACATTAGAGGGTGATTATACGGACACCGAGGATGATGGGGCCGAGACGCCACAGGAGGAAAACATCTCGCCAGAAGAGGCAATGGCAGCAATTAACCAAACTCTCAGATCCCAGGATTTCAGCGCATCATCACTCAACAATAGAGACTTTCATGATGACTCTACTAGCAACACACCACACTTTGTCTCCAGGGACGCTTCTCCAGTCAGGACACCCATCCATCATGGTAGCATTCTTGGTGACGCCACGCCTATTACTCATACACGTGCTCTATCCACTCTTTCATTGGTATCTGTCTTTGAGGATCACGACCAACCCGTCTTCAATCTTCAAAAGGTCGACCCTACTTTCACTGACAGCATGGGTTACTTCACGCGCAACTTTGAGAAATTGCTCGCCAACCTGAACAAGAAGAATTCGATCACAGATCACTGTATCGAATTATATTTGATGAAGAGTGAGCGGAAGTTTTTCGACATGTACACCAACGCGCAGTTGAAAAAGCAACCCAAAGTTGTGGAGCGTCCCCTGACCAGACTTGCCTCGAGTCATGCTGCTGATGACACGGAGCATGATAGTACATCGTCTACTGCTGAAAATTTCAAATCAAATGGAGCGGATGACATGGATCAATGGCTTTCCCGTCTTGGATACAAGAGACCTATCCCGATACAAAGGTTCATGAGATGGCGTGTCGGAAATTGGCCCGTATACGCTCTATTCTTGGGGCTAGGGCAGATCATTGCGACTAATTCAGCGCAAATAACACTTCTGGTCGGTCAAATTGGCGAGACTGCTGTCAAACTCTACGTGATTGCAGGAGTCTACTGCGTGTCATCCATTGTTTGGTGGTTCTTGTTCTATCGCTTTCCATCCGTGGTGGTCCTCACTCTCCCCTGGTTTATCTACTCCATCGCATTTGTTATCGTCGGCATCTCACCTTTCGCACCATCGTCTATCGGTCGAGCATGGGCGCAAAATATTGGGTCGGGTGTTTATGCGGTCGCATCATCCAGTGGCTCGTTGTTCTTTGCCCTCAATTTTGGTGATCAGGGTGCCGTCCCAGTTAAGGATTGGATGTTCCGCGCAAGCCTGATACAAGGCATTCAGCAGCTCTACACGGTCGCGCTGTGGTTTTGGAGCTCCCGTGTCACCGCGGTAGAAGTGGAAGGCGTTACCACAGCCGCCTTGAGTACATGGAGACTGACGGCTGTTGTGATGCCCATTGCTGCAGTGTGTTTCACTATCGGCGTGCTTCTTGCCCTAGGCCTACCCCAGTACTACCGTCAAGCGCCAGGGAAGATCCTCTTTTTCTATACATCACTCTTCCGTCGACGCGTCGTTCTCTGGTTCTTGTTCATGGTTATCATCCAGAACTGGTTCCTCTCCGCCGTCTTTGGTCGCAATTGGTCATTCCTCTGGTCATCCCAACATGCGAAGTCATGGGAGATCCTTATCCTGGTCTTGTTCTTTTTTATTGTTATTTGGATTGCTGCTCTTCTCGTTTTTCGTTTCTTATCCAAGGAGCATAGTTGGATCTTGCCTGTTTTTGGTCTAAGTCTTGGTGCACCGCGCTGGGCACAGACCTGGTGGGGAGCATCGAACATTGGCTATTATCTCCCATGGGCCGGGGGTCTGACATCTGGGGCCCTCGTGTCGCGATGCCTCTGGCTATGGCTAGGAGTTCTCGATGAAATTCAGCAGGTCGGTTTGGGAATGATTCTTTTGCAGACATTGACAAGAGTTCACGTCTGTTTCGTCCTGCTGGCCGCGCAGTCTCTTGGATCCATCGCCACGATCTGTGCGCGTGCATTTGCGCCCGACAACATAGGTCCCGCCGGTGTCTTTCCAGATGTTGGCTCGTCATTGGATAGAGTTGGTAATGCTTGGTTTTGGATTGCGCTTTTCTTTCAGCTTTTGGCCAGGTAATTCTTCCATCCTCCGAACCCCGTTCCTACTTTTCATTTTGGAATATTTACTTACCAAGTTTAACAGCTTTGGCTTCCTTCTTTTCTATCGCCGAGAACAGCTTAACAGACCGTGATGATTTGCTTTGTGAAAGCAGAAATAATTTACTCTATATACGGAGGATTTAATGCGCAACGATGTATGGATAATTTTGACAAAAACATTGGATCATAAATAATGAATACAGATTCACCAACAGAGTCTTGCCTTTTTTAAGATAGATGACCACAATATTGATCTGGAAATGTTGATGCTTTGCCTCGACTATTACTCTGGAATAGATTTCTGGGTATGTTAGTGGATTAAGATAGTGCTGCTGATATCGACACGAAATGCTAGTCGGCCCTGATCTAGACCGAAAAGGCCTTGGGTACTTCTGGTTTTTCTTGCGGCCTCTCATTTGTTAGTGATAATTGCCACTCTCAGATTGATTCGGACATCGGCACTTATTCCCAAACGTTAATCAAGTCGCGGCGAGCAACTGATCATCCGTCTAGGAACGGGAGCATTGTGTCTTTCGGTTGCCTATATATTTCGACTAATATCTGCAAAGCGCCTGTTATTTCTGCATTATGTATGCGAATCCAGAGACCATAACTAGGATACGTGTGATATGAACTAATATATAGGAAAGCTTCGAGGAAAGTGGTTCGCGCGTTCTCAGCAGCGAGATAACATCTGTCTCTCGTGTAAGATTGGCCTTGTCATAGGAATAGACTTTATTCGCTCTGATTAAGCATACATCAAGCAGGCCAGCGACCGGATCCTCAAACTTGCTTTCGGTTCATCGGCCATACTTTAACAGACTGACTTGTCATAGGTACCCCTTCCGGAAAGGACATGATGGGATTTTTCTACAACTCAAGCTATGCTCCCGAAAACTATAAACTTTGACGGAAATTAAACTTCCACCATTTCCTTGGTAGCCTTCTTAGATCCTCCAAACGTATCTGCGTATCGACCCTCCATCCACTCTGATACTGTGAGAGGGGCGTGTTTCGCCACGCTACCTTCTTCAATGCAACTTGCAAGACACTTTACCAGGAAATCAGGGTTACCATCGAAGAAAAACGGAACACTATATCTCTCAGCACCTGTCTTGTTTATAACGCGGTGCAGGTTAGACACATAGCGGTCATTGGTCCAACACATCATCAGATTGCCAGTATTAATGACAACAGCATCCGAGATCGGTTCGACATCGACCCACTCCTCTGTCTTGCGGTCTCGGACTTGTAGGCCCCCTGTAGAGTCCTGAAGTAGGATCGTGACGGCGCCGAAGTCGGTGTGGGCACCAATTCCTAAGCAAGCTGTTAGTAGGTGATCCACCGTATGTTCATAGTACTTTCCTAGGATTGAACGCGGCCATACCTCGTTCTAACTCCGAAGCATCGGGGTCCTGTGGGGGATAATGAAGCAGACGAAGTACGGCTACTGGATGCTCGCAAAACTCATCCAAAAACTCATGCCCCCCTCCCAGGGTGTCAAATAGAACACTCAATACGTTTTTTGCGACTCTCGACGCCACAGAATGGTAGTCATCAACAGTTTTTTTCCATGTAGATGGCTCCTTTACCTCGGAGGGATACTTATTCGGTCCTTGCGCCCACTTTCTCGCCTTAACATAGGGATCATCAAGCGGAAGGTCTTGTGCCAGGAAGTAGCCTTCTTTTAGGTCTCCCTTGGTGAGCTTTTCAAAGTTCTGAGATCGTAACCGTTCATAGCCGCGGTTAAATTCACCAACATCTGTTTTTTTCGCGACTCAGAATGGCCATCCTATCTTTAATGTCACAGGATAGGATGCTTACCTTTGTTGTATTGGTCTTTGATTTCATCTGGGAGCCCGAAGAAATCTTCAGCCTGACGAAGAATTTCCCTTTGAAGGTCCTCGGGGATGCCGTGATTACGCAATTGGAAGAATCCGAAGTCTAGACAAGCATTGCGAATCTCCTCCTCGAGCTGTGATCTTGCTGCCTTGTCCTCTGCGTAAAAGGCTGGTGTTAAGGTTAGTAGGTTGTTGATGCCGCCCGTTATTGAGGAAGCTTACGGGTAAAATCGATGACTGGGGGAGCTCGGCCCATTCTTGCTGTACGGTGTGTTATTTCTGACTAAGGCCTGGATATGTTCGATCCTTTCCTTTGAATTCAAAATCAATGTTTTATGTAGGGGAAACGATCGAATATTGTAGAAAAGTTCGGCCGGGCTTATCTTGCTTGCAGAGTTATCTTGCTCGACCGGGCTTATCGTGCTCGGCCGTAGGTGTCATACTGATAGGCATGAGCTTTGACCTTGCGAATTGTATTGCTGTCAACTTGCCGAAGTCAACTGCCCAATGTCACTTGACTAGGTTAATATGGATAAGTCAGCCATGTTCGGCAATATATACCGTCAATAGTTTGAATCCATTGCTAATTGTGAACAGGCTATTCTGGGCTATTTCAAGTAATATTCACTGAGTTTCGTTAAAGTCTTAATCGCGGTGTAGTGTTTTGGATTGAAAACACAAAAAATACACAACGCCTGGCTTGATCCAATCCCACATGAGGAAACGTTTTTTGGAGCTAAGAAAGACGCTAATAATTGAAGACAGGGTAAGAGAGGCAAGGCGCTCGCCTAGTGGCAATCATTCCTTCATCACCTTCCAAGGTTCACGTTCTGGGAAATTCAGAGGAGTAGCATAACTGAGTAGGTACCTGGGTATGTACTCGACAATACTGAAGTACATTTACTGCATTAATTTAATATATCTTCAATTTGGCACTCAACCAACTTTAGTGGTCTTCAATTCCATCGCTCTATTTTCATGATTAACAGCCCATCTCCTGCATCAAATATCGAGCTTCTCAACCCTTAGAAAACACATAACCCTTAGAAAACACATAAAACGGAATCATCAGATAAAAAGGCTCGATGTGAGCCATCAATGAGCAATTATCACCGTAACCACTGGTTTATATATAAGTCCTCATATCGCTCCAAAATCCAGACCTACAAAGGCAGATATCAGCAACGATCGGCAAGGATGGAAGAAGTGGATTTACGAGACTTGGAGCCTAATCAAGGCAGGACGGACAAGTACCAGCCCTTATAAGAGGTGAAAGGACAATAAAAGTAGAGCCTGCTGACTACATAGAGCTTCACGCCAGTGGCTCATCTAGCTTGCTGTCAAAGTCATTATCGGGTGAATCGTCTCCGCTTTATCTTGTGCTTTCACAACTCTGTTACTCGATCATTGAGCTATTTGTATCTAGTCATTCATTCCTTGCATTATCATGCCCTAGAATATATAACAACGCCTATCTGTATCAAGGTTGCGATTGTGGGTGGATTCCAGGGTGATCTTCCACCCTTGTAAAGCTTACGGTGTAACTTGGTAAGGCGTTCATACAAAATGCAGCGGAACTCTACTTAGATATGGTTTAGGTATGATATGTGGATATTCCAGAAACATAACAGGGAGCGTTTTGCGCAAAATCTAACATGAAGCTTTGGCCGCGCCGACGTTCCCACTAAATCAGCCATTCGGTCATTCTTTTAAGATTCTTCTAGTCTTGCTAGAGGCATTTTTTTTGTGATTAATCTCCAACATACAGAGGGAACTTGACAAGACCCGAGTAATTTTGGGACTGAATTCTTGAACGAGATGAATCGTGGGGGAATTGGGTTGTTTTTAGACGGCTGCCGTTCACGCTTGTTGGGAAAGTGGCATAGAATAGATGTGGGTTGGTGGCTGACTTCAGAAACATGCTGAAACTCCAATGAGCTTCTCATGTATCTAGTACAAAATTTTCGCAGAGTAGTATAAATGCTGAATTTCTATGAGACAATTGAGGCTTAGTGGAAGAAACAGAAGCATTGAGCATCTCACATTCTAGAGAGATAATGGAGCAAAATCCGAAGAAATACAGGACAGGGGAGCACCACCAATTTGGATTGTATAAAATTTATAGGGAGGTCCCGCTAGAGGGCGGCTTTTGGTTGCCAAGAATGGGAAAAAGGCCGCGTCATTCGGCTGTCGAAGCATCCAGGACTAGCGCTAATCACTGTCCCGTCTACGGGATCGTAGGTTCCTTGCGGAATCGGTTCTATCAATGATTCGGAACGTTCCGGTGCTTATACTAAGGTCAATCGATCAATTTAGCGCTAATCATCGATCGGCGCTGGGTTGGGCAAAGTACGTTAACTAGACAATTGGACAAGCTCAGTCACGACTCGCGACTCAACAACTAAGTCTCAAACCTCAAAGGCGGACCTTCAGCCAATCTTGTATCTATCTAATATTAAAGATTGGACCTCTTTTTTTTCTAAAAAGCATAACCAATAGGAGATAATAATTGCTTCTGCTAGCGCAATATTTCAACTAGCGGTTTCCTCTGCTTGGCAGTGTTTGCTTCGTCCACGCAGTAAAAGCTTGGCATCGGGCCGGCCGTTGTTTCAACTTGTATGTCCAACTCGGCACGAAGACTAATATGGATAATCTGTCGGCTTTGATATCTTCGAATGGAGAAGCATTTATGGGTAAAGTTGGAAAATTAAGCATCTAAGGTCTAAGCCATGGGCATAAGCTCCGTATCTCACATTTACGATCTTATTTGGTCGAAATCTCTAAAAGAGCTCCCCTTCACTTGCCTGAGCTTTTTAACAATGGTCACTGACTTTGTCATGGGCCAACGATTTGAGCAACGCTCAATTACCATTGGAGACTAATGGCAGCATCTTCTGGAAGGACTGGACTGACTTGAGAATTGCCTGCCTTCCTCCTGGTGCCAAGACTTGAAAAATGCATAGCGGGGCGCAGGCTAAAATATAATCCGCGTCAGAAAATGATACTGTACTAACTGCCAAATTTCCCAAACCGGCTTCTCCGTACAGGTGTTTATTCATTAAGCGATCGTAGATAATAATCAAACACGGAACACTGCTGGATCACGACGACCCACTAGCTAAGAAAACTAGCCTGGTTCAGGGGCAAGAACAGCCCTCGACCCACGAGGATGGAGGTCCCTGTTGCATAAGGCAGCCTACGAGAGAAAGAAGATAAGTAGAATGTAGCAAATCAACGCCTTGGGTAAATCCATAGCAGGAGATAACCACTACTGGCTGTATCAAATGAAGATTAGCAATATCCGAACACCTAAGCCTACTGCTGCTCAGTAGCAGGAGCGGAACAGATTAGCAGCTGCCCTTCAACGGGGCCGGCCTCCTTCTCCTCATCAATCAGCTGCATGGCTCCCGCTGCCACTGCAAGCTCCTCTACACCCCGCAGCTGCGCGGTCTCGCTCTCCATCGCTACCACCCGCTCTTCGCGGCTTGGCAACGGATCAACAAGCGGCCCACTAGCGTCCACGGGCACCTCCTCCTCTTCCTCAACCCTCATCCCCTCCTCTTCCTCAACCCGTTTCTTCTCCAGCTCATCGGCATCCCTCTTCCGCAGCCTGCGGGCCTTCTCGTTGCGTCGCCTCTTATCGCGACGGTGTTGCAGCTGCTCTGCGCTGCGGACCTTCGGCGCAGGGGTGGTGGTAGGAGGGGCAGGGGCCACAGGAGCCTCGGGTGCGATGGCACGCGCTCTTGGTTTGGCGGTGGCAGGGGGGTGACGGTCCCTGTTGGAGTTTCGGGCAATGTCTAAACACACATATTTAGTATGTAGGCCGACATTTGGAGAAATCTAGGCATGGACACTTACTCCTGTTTCCGACCCGCTGGCCAGGGAAACGGCGAGACTAGAAACAAATTTCATTAGCATTAAATCCCTTTTACTCTGCGACCAAGATTGAAACAAACTTCAGCATTCAACTGAGATTGAAGGATACTCATAGTCACGTTGCTTTGGTCCATATCCGCTTGCAACTGAAAGCAATCTGCTTTCACGTGGCCATGTTTGTGGCAATAGTAACAAATCTAACGCACTGCAATATCAGCATTCGTAGCTCATATTCTTTATTTAGGTATGGGTTCTTCATTTGAGTCGTCCATGGCTTAGTGCATTTAGGTCCTGATGTAAATCGCGGTCAAACGCCATAGAAATCACGCGAATTTGACATCAGGACATAAAGTACATAAGCCATGGAGGCTTCGCGTGAAGACTGATACCTTGATGAAGGAAATGAAAACCTACCTTTGAAGAAGATGAAGACATGTTGATCTTTTATCTGATTAAAGAAAAAAAAGGAAATCACCGAGGTTGAGATTGATGAGGGGGCAAGTCAAGAAAGTGATGAGATGCGAAGGAGAAGTTAAGTCTGGAAAGCGCGATGGTCATTTTCTATCTTGTCCACGTGTCTACCTGATCTATGTCCTGTTTGATTTACTACGTGGTATGCCTTGTTTGTCGCCATTTAGTATGTCTTGTTTGCTTTCCTGATTTGGCTTACGCTAATTATTCTATCTTAGGGAGGCCACATCTACATCCTCCTTAGTGCCACTATTCGTCTCATTGGTGCTATTCCTCCTATTCACAAACCCATTGAGTCGACTCCCAAGGTCTGATCTCGCCTACAACATGCTTCTCCGGGTATTCCACCATGCTGGAGCAAATATATTAAAATCATCACCCGTTCTAGTGAAAGCGTCAGGAGCTCACAGATTACAGGGTAAGTAGTTTTCCGATTGACGATATCATGAGATCCGAGCTAATTGTCCTTTTATCCGAGACAGAAGGCCGTGGCAGAGCGCGGTCTTGTACACAATGTCAGTTGGAGGGTGGGTCGGCCCGGCACACGTCGTCGTGTCTCCTAGAATCCACTTAAACGACGGCATGCACTTGCTCATGACCATGGTCCCGATCACGTTCAGGCTTACGTCCACCGACTCATCCACGCACAACTGCCTGCTCACGACGACCATCCTTGCCCCTGGCCTCTATCGTTTGCGCGTGGCCAATGATAGCGATCTGGTTGCACGTCATGTACATGGTCACCCTTTCGCTGTCGTCCATACTCGTCTCCGGGTTCTCCTCCTAGACCAAGATCCTGCCTTCCTCATTCTTGTTTGTGCTCATAACTATGTAGATGGACTTATTGATGTTTCGAGTTATTCTTCCGCGCCATCCTCAGCGAGCTTTCGTTTTCGAACAAGACCACGTCTCGAAGGCGAACACTGGGACAGCCTCGAGCTCAAGGTCCCCCTCGTCTGGCAGGCGAACATGAACCTCAAGAACAGGTTCAGATCCGCGACCTCCAACAAGCACTCGACCGCCACAATGATTCTCCTTACCTTCAATTCGGTGAGAGCAAAGAAGGTGGACAGCGCGCTCTTCTGGAGAGCGAATATGGTCCAGATCATGAGTGTGTCGATCACGAATGATGCCCTTCCACAGGCGGGTGAATCAGGCTCCTGATCTAGATGCGAAGGTCGGTCTTCATACCACGTAGACGAAGTGCGGCTGGTTGTTGATCTATAGCGTGCTCCTTATTCAAAGCACCAACTCGCTGGAATAGTACCGTCTGTCCAGAAGATGTAGTAGTACACGCCGTCTTTGTAGAGCGGCATCTTCAGCATATCTGAAGCCAATTTCTTTGCTGTAACGCGGCTCAGATTGTTCACCACCTTGCCGCTGAAGGGCTCGGGGTTTGTAGCGAGAAAGGATTGGCTTGAGCTGGGTACAAGTATGGCATCAGATCCAGTAATCTTAGATGAGCCTACCACCCGGCGTGGAAGTGGGTGACTGGGTGGTTCAAGCTTTTGGGAGCATCTAAATACACTATCATAGACTTCCTTAAAAGAAGATGCCACCGGGTGTGGGGGCAGGCCACCTTGTGGATGACTGTGGGGGCGACTGGGTATCTGACTGGGTGTCTGACTGGGTATCTGACTGGTTAGGTCAGGCTTTTAGGAGCCTCCAAATGCATCAGCAAAAGTCGCCCTGATCTTATCAGCACGTTGTGATTCAGGGCCCCGAAAAGCAGCCGCTATCCCATGAATTCCTTCGCCGTCCCTATGAGTGGAGGGCTCTCGAGAGGTTGGTAGCGGGTGAGGTATGAAGATGGGATCAGGAGTGGAAGTAGAGCTCAGGTCAACTGGCTCTCTGTAAGTTTGGAAAGGATGAGGAAAGTTTGCTGTATCATGAACTCCTTCGCCATCCCTATGAGTGGAGGGCTGTCGAGAGATGGTCCAGATCATATGTGTGTCGATCACGAATGATGCTCTTCCACAGGCGGGTGAATCAGGCTCCTGATCTGGATGCGAAGGTCGGTCTTCATACCACGTAGACGAAGTGCGGCTGGTTGTTGATCTTCTTCTCGATCACCTTGGGAGAGACCTGGATCTTGTGGTTCCAGATGGCCGAGATGACCTTGGACAGGATCCTACTCACGCTCTCGATCATCTGCCCCCTCGTTATTGAGCTGTTGACCCCTGCTAGGATCTGGCTCATAACGAACTTCACGATCGGCAGGGTGTCCTCCTTCACGGGTGAGTCCCTTTGTCTCACCTCCCCGTCCCAAGTCAAGGCCTCATACTTCTTCTTACTCAAGATCAGGATTGACACATAGTTCCGTTTGATGTCCGCGCCTATGCTCTCGAACACGCTCCCCTTCGTCGCTTACAAGATTTTCATCTTGACGCCCATACTCTTGTTCATGCCGAAGCCTCTCCCGGTGCTGGTCCATATACTAAAAGACGTGTTAAAGAAGGCGTGTTCAGGCATTTCCCTTCACCTCCCCCCGAAATGGCCGCAGCAAAGTGGCCTCGCATGGCACGGGATAAAAAATTCCCTGTCACCCCTGCTCCCGCCGGCCGACCCCCAAATATGCGCACTGCTGAGCGAGAGCATCATCGCCGCGGGAAGAGACGACGAAATGAGAAGGCCAGGAGATAACGCAAGAGGAACGCTACGGACTTGAAGAAGAAGAGGGATGAGGAGGTGTTCGTGGATAGGTGGGCCGATCGTTGAACCGTTGCCAAGCCTCCAGGTGCGATTGGTAGCGATGGAGGGCGAGATCGCACCGCTCTCACAGACCAGAACCTGCAGTGCATGGGCTTCTGCTGCAGAGTCCGACTCGAAAGGTTGTCCTTGATCGGGAACATAGGGTCCAATATAAAGGAGCGCAACATGTTGACCCTGCACATCTTCATGGACGCAAAGGTGGTCGTGATCTTGATCGCAAGGGGAACTGTGATCAGGCCCATGAGGTGGCACATCATCAAGAACGAGATCGTGCTCGAGGTTCTCTACGTGGACAGCATAGTCGTCTAACACTCCGATCGCTCAGGGTCTTGAAAATGTTCTTCCCATCACGCGCCCTTCTCCCCAAACACGACCGAGCCCAGGTGATGCATTACGGCTTGAACAAGCTTCCCGTTCACGCCGATGCCACGCTCATATCCATGGCTCAGCAGGGGCCCTTACTCATGTTCGGGATCATGTCTTCCATCATGTCTAAGTGCATCAAAGGGGAGTTTTATCTCGTTCTCGGACAAGTACGCGGTTGCAGTCTTCATTGACCACACACTTTACTCCGAGGACGCCTATTCGATCATAGAGTAGCTCGCAGACGGAGGTCAATTCGCCTAGATGGGGAAGTTCGACTACCCGATTCCCTCCAACTACGGTCACATCAGGCCAGGCACCATCCCCACGGACCAGTAATAGTGGAAGCCCGACCTCACAGGTCTCATCATACGCGTGGGCATCAGTAAGGTTGGAGACCCGTACGTAGTCGTGCTCATAGACACAAAGAAACTTGACACCAGAGACAATATAGCGACTAAGCAGGCCCTCGGGTTCACCATTAGCGAGAAAGGTACAAGCACATGCCGACTCTCATGGACACGCATACGAACGGGGAGTTTCAAGCCATCTATGCTGTTGTCCACAAAGAGCTTCAAGCACGGGCTCAAAGGGAGGCTTAGAGGCCTCCATGACGGCGCTGCTGTCATACCCGCGACCTCATGTGTCCAGCGCCGCCTGACCTCTGCTCCGGGCCGTCCAAGATGGCAATCTCACTTAGTGAAAGAGCGAACTTCCAGTACACACAGTGGTAATGGCTGACATTCTCCCAATGGCCTCACCTGTTCAACACTGTTGCGTTTATATGTCTTGTCTTTAACTGACCCAGCTTTTAAAGTAAGTTCCCAGGCACGAATGGTTCACATGATATCAGCTCTTTGCGAGGGCGCCTGGTCTTGGTTTGCAAGGTTTTCTGGTGCCATTTCGTTGCACATGCGTTCGACTCTTCCTGGTATAGTATTCATTGATGGGCCATATTACACTTTGAGAGTTTGAATGACTGACAGGATATGTGCAACGCTAGAAGTGCCCAGAAATCGCTCCCCAATTTGTCATTAAAAGCGAGATCAGCCGACAAATCACCTCTCTGAATCCCCGCGAGACATCCATGCTGACGAACAACTCCCTGCCCCCATGCGAAAGCGTTCAGAAGACGCGATGACACGAGCGAAGGAAGGACCGGCAAAAGCGGGAAAACATACATTTTCCAACCGGTCTAGATTGCTGGATGAGTCTTGCCAGCCCCGGAACTCTGCATCCGAATATGAAGGTCGGTCTGGGTTCTCGTCCCAGTTTCGTTCTCATCGTCTTTTCCTCGGCGGAATGACCATTGATGGCCAACGCTGGGCTGAGGGATAGCAAATGCTGGCGAAACCTCTCTCCAAGGGACGGATTTCATTAGCATTGGAATGGGGACAAGCCCTAGAAAGTCCAGTCCTCCATTTCTTGTTGGTCTCTTTATCTACACGAGGCCAGGAAAAAGCTACATGCTGGTGAAAGGAGTATTTTTACCCCCGGTAAGAAGGCTATATACTTCAAGTGTATCGAAAATGGTTGAATGCAATGTTCAAAAGAATTCATGCCAAAGCCTCGTGTGCGATCTCCTGACAGACGCCGCGGCTTTCGAATCTTTTTCCGCGTCTTACATTCAACATAACACCCATTAGGCCCTTCAAGAACGGTATCTCATGCTTCAAGAACGGTATCTCATGAAGAACGATATTGTATGGGACAATTTATCTCTTATAAGTAATTTTTACCGCTACACTGCCTACAAACATGGGGACAAGGGGGGCAATTGATGATATGACGAGTGATGCCATTCCAACTTCAGAATCGATAATCCATAGAGATAGAACTAATTAATATCGTTCAATTGATTGAGGTGGGAATGAGAGATTACAGCTTATAGTACAGTTTGTCCCATTTGTCTCGAGGTAGCACAGGACTTCGAAGTATAGACGCGTAGCTCCTCTCACTCGAATTTCATCCACCATTTTGTTCCCATCCAATTGATGACCATTGATTCGTCTTGATTATCAACTGGATACTATATACAAATCCTTTGACCATGGCAAAGCCACGCGTGGTCAATAACAAGCGGTCTCGACCGCTTGCCTCCAACCTGTATGTGCTGATTGAGAACCCTAGCAGGGCGAACAATGCACGCACCTCTACCCCCACCCCCAACCCTATCCCATCGAAGTCGACTCCGAAGAGACCTGCACCGAAGAGGAGATGCCTTGGTAAGACTGATACTCAAGAGAAAGAGAACGTCAGGGGTATTTGCAATGCCTCGGATGAAATCGATCCACGAGCATCAGCCCAGGCGGAATCCACAACGGTGCCAGAGGCCTATACCAGTTCAGATGAGACGATCCTAGATCAGGATCCATGGGATGGAATCATTGATTCTGTAGATGGTTTCGAGGCCGAGATGCTGGACCAGCCGAATGGTAGGTTCGGATCCACAGTGCCAGAGACTTGTCCCAACTCTGAGAATGAGTCGTCGGAGTGGGAGCCTCAATGGGATGGCTTTGAAGGTTAGCTCAATGCTTCGAGTGTAGAGTGTGAATATCTGAAATTGACTTTCATCCAAGAAGATCAAGACATCCTAAATCTGGAACACGATCAGAGGAATGAGGGACTCCAGGACTCTAGCGCGGGCTGCGTTTCGAGGAATGAGGCCCTCCAGGACCCTGATGCGGAAGAAGATCAGAGGAATGAGACTCTCCAGGACTCTGACGCGGACTGCGTTTCGAGGAATGAGGCTCTCCAGGACCCTGATTTCTTCGACTTGGACACAGAGAGCGACGACGAGGCCCTCCAGGACTCTGACGCGGACTGCGTTTCGAGGAATGAGGCTCTCCAGGACCCTGCTTTCTTCGACTTGGACACAGAGAGCGATGACGAGACCCTTCAGGACTCTGAAGCAGAATGTGTTTCGAGGAATGATGCCCTCAAAGGCTCTGATGTCGAATGGTACACGGAGAGCGAGGATGACAGCGATGATGACTTTGAATACTTCGATGATGAGATCGTCGATGAGGTTCTTGACGATGCGGAGTATCCAGGTACTGAAGCGGAGAGTCCAGATGATTTTATCAAGGACGAGAGACTTGAAGAAGCCGAATTGTTGAAACCTTACCAAGAGGCAACCAACAAGCCGAGCAATATTCCGAAAGCTCAATCCCGCCTGGCGACCTATTTTAGAGGCATCATTGAGATCCTGAGAGCACGTGCCATGGTATCCAAGGACGAGGATGCGATGGTTTTCTCTGTTCAGGGTCGTCTGAAGAAGCACTCGGTCGACGAAATGTTTGATATCTACTTTTCAGGGGTCTCGCCTGGGTGGAATGATCTTTTTGAAAGGGATCCGCACACCTGGACTGAAAAAGACTTCCTCGATGGAAAGTTGTGTCGAGCAAGTGACGACAAAGAGGAGCAGCAAGGTGTCTATGTTGATATCTTGTCAAGCAAAGACAGTCGTGAATTGATCGGGGCCTATGTGGGATCATCCAAAAAGATGAGCCGACGGATCAAAGAGCATCGTGATATTGCCGACCGTTTGAACCGTGGAATGGCGAAATCTTATGAAAGGAGTGTGTACTATGCGATGTTGCGAAAGAAGGAAGTTGAAGCGCATGACTTTGTCTTTGCGCAATTCCCCAACCGCCTGCCCCCTGCGTATCTTGTGACGCTTGAGGGAATCGTGACTTTGCTGTTTGGCACAATCCGAAAGTTCCAAGAAGGTTCAGGCTATAATTCACTGTCAGTATGGGATCTCTTGCAGCAAGTCCGAAAGGATATAGGGCTGGCCCAACAAGGATGGGAAGGCTTGAACAGAGCTTTTCCGCTTCTACAAGGGTACCAAGGAAATCGAAAGCTGCCGAAGAATTGCACCTGTGTCAACCCAAAATGCACTTTGTCCAGGGATGGTATGAAATTCACTCGTGTTCGACCTGAATGGGAGGATGTATTCCCCAGCGGCTATCTTTGCAGCGCATGCTATCAGTGGGCCATTCATCACCCTAACAAGGTGAGGCCTAGCAAGGCCCGAGATATTCCGAAGAGCGAGAGGAAATGTGCCAACCCGCATTGTGATGAATCGGGAGAAGGTGTAAACTACGAGCCTGTTCCAGAAAGATGGGCGAAAACATTCCCTGGTCCCCATGTTTGCAGAGTGTGTTATCATTACGCACGTCGTCACCATGGAAAGGCCAGAGTCTTGTTCACAAGATCCCGAAAGGTGCGAATGGGTCCGAAAGTCTGTGCCAATCCTCATTGTCGCTCAACAACAAGTGTGAGATACAAAGGCGTTCCAATCGAGTGGAAAAAGCTCTTTCCTGGCCACTATGTTTGCAGTGGATGTTATTACGCCTATAAGAATACTGGTAAAGTGAGGACCTTCGAAAAGACGGCCCAAGACCTTGCCCAAGAGATTCCATTAGAGGAAAGGGAGTGCAGCAACCCGCATTGCAGCGCGAAAGGAGCCAGCTTTCAATTTATTGGCGTTCCAGCCAAGTGGGCGGAGATTTTCCCTGGTTACCACGTCTGCAAAACATGCTATCAGTACGCCTATAGAACGAAAGGAAAAGTGAGGCCATCGCCAACTCGCCGTTGAGGAATCGGGGAAACACTCCTCCAACCTTTTTTTTGTCTTTTTTTTCGGTTGTTAAATGAATAAAAAAGATCCAGCAGCGCGGCTTGACCCTTTTCGTGGGGCTGCTGATAAGTAGTCTATGGGATCTTTTCTTATGGATGAAACCAATCAAGACAATCGTTCAAACCATCGGCATTCTCCAACAAGCCACATCCGCAATTAGTTGGGACCAATTCTTGTTCGACATTCTCATCTACTGTCAAATCATTTTACTCCGCCAACCACCGAATCAATGCAGCCCGTGTTCAAAATCCGCCAACCACCGTCGAGCCTTTTACCTGAGCGCAAGGTCTCGATTTAACCTTCCCCAACTGGAATCGGAATACAGAGCTAAGTGACCCCGTACTTTGTGACATATCGATATCAGCGCTGACAGCTTAGGAGGCTGATGCCGCCGCCGAAGTCGCCGCCGATACTGACGGTATCAGGCTCAGTGATCCACCTCGACACCGAGTGGCAAGCTCTTTGAAGGGCCCTGATCATGACGCTGGTCCTGGTTCAGACCCCGTTAGGCTCAGTAGTTCACCTCGACACTGGGTGGCAAGCCCCTCAAGATTACTGGTTCTGATGCCGCTGCCGCGGCCGCCAATCCTTTCTCGCTACAAACCCCGAGCCCTTCAGTGGCAAAGTGGTAAACGATTTGAACCGCACTGCAAATTTTCAAGCCTCTTAAATGTTGCACCCAGTTCAAGCCAATCATTTCTCGCTACAAACCCCGAGCCCTTCAGTGGCAAGGTGATTAACAATCTGAACCACACTACAGCATTTCAAGCCTCTGAAATGTTGCAGTCAAAACGATCTGCTGTGAGACACACGATAATGGCCTCATGACGACATGTGGCTCTGCAAGTATGCTACCTGGAGCATCGCTGATTGGCGCCTCATCTTTATCGAGGGAGTGGTCGAATGGGGAGGACTGTTCACCAGGAGCTTTCAAGGCTGTCAGGTTTAACCATGGAGCTGACCATGGTTCTAATCCCGGGTCTGGTTCATCGGATGATGGCTCTACTAAATCCAAGGCCGACTCTTCATCTGAAGAGGAGTCCGATGATGAACGATGAAATTCATCGAGTTCATCTTTGTCTGATTTGAGCTCCGACGATTCCTCATCCGCGGAAGAACAGCCCGACCCAAAGAAAGCACGGCGCTGCCTCATGGCTCCTCCTGGCTCCTCCTGGCCAGGGTTCCATCCGAAACAAGAAAAGCAACAACGGATATAAGGACAGCATAACTGTGGAATACTCAGTTAATACAACCCTTATCAACAGTCCTTTCTCTGCATGGCCGGTGGCTATTACACATAGGCTTTGTTCTCCACAATTTTCTTCGCCAGAAAAATCTTCATCGTTGCTGTCCCCCTCCTCTAATTACCGCTGTAGGCGATCGGAATGGCCACACACTTATGCTCGAGACTGCTTCGGAGCTCAGGGGCGACAAAGTTTCGAAGGATTACGCTGAAAGGCGAGTGGGCCCTTCAAATTATTAACAAGCCACGACCACGGCCGTCTTGACTCAACCAGGCCTTTTCTAACTACTTTCACGGTCTCAATAACACGTACGAGGCGATGCTGAGCTTTTGGAATATCTCTGGGATCGCCCTTCCGAACAGACAGGTTGATGGTGTTCCATATCAAGAAGAAAATTGAAGTTAAAAAGTTGTTTAAGAAGCAGTACATCGTCATGCCGACTCCCAAAGAACAGCAAAATCGCCCCAATAGAAAAAAACTCCACAAAAACCACCGAACGTTACAGAATGGTACGAAACATATCCCAGGGGCAAACCCCCTCCCAAACACCCCAGGTGTTCCACTTCATCCCTAGAGGGTACTTTTTGGAGATGCAGAGCAAGAAGGCAGCGCAAGTTGGAGGAAAACAAGGTCGCGGAGCTACAGGAGGGAAGTGATAGCACTCACAGAATCAGTTCAGCTGCGCTCGTTCCGCATGTTCTCCGCATCCCAATCAATCACTTCTCAATATTCTTCCAAAGTTCCTTTTCCGCCCTAAGATTGGCGTTTTCTCTCTGGAGGCTCTGGAGCCTCCCCAAAATACCCTTAGCCTCGATCAAATCCCCAGCACCATGCTTTGTAAAAAAGATGCTGGCCGTTGGCATTCTCAAATATAGTTGAGTATCGCTTGTGGAGGTCACTGTTCTCACTCTTGAGCATAGTTAAGTTGCTTTGAAGGGGCTCAGCCCGGAAGCAGCGGCAAGTTGACTGCTAGATCGACTGATTCACTCGACCTCGCTATCCTTGCGTGAAACCTCATTGAGCTTTTGAGCAAGGGCTTTGTGACGTTTGCAGTTTCGTCATGAAAAGTGTCGAAGTAGGCCTGCGCCTTGCCAAGCAGTTCAGCGTAGTCTGTCTCTGTCAGGTTTGCAATAAGGCGGAAAGAAATCACCATGGCCCCTGTTTCAAGAATGGCCAGAACGGTCGTGAAAGGAAAGAGAACTTCGATCAAAAATTGTGCACGGAAATTGGGTCTCAATAATCGTTGCTTGTCATGCGAAGCTTCTTAACGGATGGTCATGAAAGCCACATGTCTTTCATTGTGATCACACTCCTGATTGATATTTCCACTCATATAGAAGGTGGCACGCTTGAACGCCCAGGTCGTCCTTTTCGACATCTGGATTTCAATGTCATTTTTTGTTTTATCTTCTCTTCCCATGTGGAGCTGGAATCTTCTAACCATGTGCTGGTGGAAGTCACAGGAGATTGGGTTCAAAGATTGAGGTGGAAGGTTGGGGTACAAGATTGATAGAGCGAATGAATTGTCCCATGTAGCTTTGGTCCAAGAACGATTCTTCTTGGGCCAGACAGGCCTGTTGGGTGGAAGGAGACGATAAACAGAGCGAACTGATTGGCCCATATAGCACTCTCCTAGTACATGTCTGAAAAAAATTCCCTCTTGAGCCAGACGACCTTGTTGAGATACAAGTGGAGGCAAAGCCAGGAATGAGCGTAGGCTTTTATTAAGGGTGGTTACTACTCAATGCCTCCTTAAAAAATTCTCCTCCTCCTCACATGAATGAATGGCAGTATTCCAAGAGCTGTTTTTCTCCTTTGATATTTGCTCCTTCTCCTCTTTGTACAATTACTCTGGTTTTATTCTTGTTAGCTAGACCGTGATATCATTCACTCTATTTTCCCTTTGATTACTTCATTATCTAAACTCAAATAGAAAAGGCGGCCTAATTCTAGAAATGATATTTACCTAGTGAATTCAATGGCCCGGTTCTGCTCCTCCTGTAGCTATCATTTAACATAGACACATTAATATGAGTCATGGAGTATAGTCAAAAAGAGCCAACTATGGATATTATAATTTGAAAACATCAAAGATTTATGCTAACCCTGAAATTCTCAAATCTAGTCCGGGCGATGTAGCGTTCTATTTGCACCATATGTATATCGACCGTGTTTGGTGGCTGTGGCAGAAGCAAGATCCGGCCAACCGACTTTACGATATTAGCGGTCCCACGGTCAATGAGACTGCCAATGTCGAGCCCGCAGATGGCTGGCAGAATGCCACATTACACTATGAGCTATCTTCTTTTGATATCATGCCAAACACGACTATTGGCAAGGTGATGAACCCCCAGGGTGGCTACCTCTGCTATGGCTATGATTCCGAGTGATTTGGCAGTGATTTGGCAGTCAGCCATACTTTTACTTTGTGACACGTCGTGTTAGCTTCATTACTTGAAATGACTAATGGATCCACATTGACATCTCTTTGTACATCAACAAAGTAGTATCAAAAGCCACGCTCGATATTGAATCGTGTTCCATAAAGTTGAATTGGGACTCCCCGGGACGGGCCGGGGGTCGGGACCAGTTCACCGCCTTTCTGTAAACCAACACCGGTATTCTGCTCAAACTTCCCACACCGCCCGCCCTGTGTACATTCCAATCGCGTACCATTGCCTTTGTCCACTTCTCCCACCGCAGTCTCTCCACGGACGTGTTATACTTTAGTACAGTAATTGTGATTCGGACGAGATGTTATCTCAAGTATCAAAGAAAATACACATCGCCTCGCTTGATGCAAGTCAATATACAAGTCGACGATTAATTGAAGAAAAGATAGACAGTCAGAATTCAGTCCTAGGGAAGAAACTCCTTAATCACCTTCATATTCCAAGGTAGTCCACAGAGTAGTGTGACCGAGTAGGTACCTCAGTATGTACTCGATAATGTTCCTCAGAATCTTGAGTACTGCAACTTACTTTATATCATTAATGTGGTGGACAAAATATTTCGTGGTACTCACTTGTAGCGCTCCGATCTGCAAGTGTTCTCTTTGCTGCAAGGTGATCTATCTATATTATGTGATTTAAGGGTAAGCTTTACTGTGAACGGCAAAATGAAGTAGACTTCAAGATTAGAAATTAAATGCGTTGGATCAAAATCGAATTATTTCATATTGATCAATGAACTGTCATAAGGTGATGATAACTTCCCATTTCGCTTGCAACTGCCAGAGGTTGGTTGTATAGCACCCTCAGCTTCGCCAACTCGTACATAAGCAAAATCCGACAGACAAGTACTGAGCACATAAAGCGTCCAAGCACATATACTGCATCACGTGTTGAAATGAACAACATACTGGAGAATATGAGCGTACCTAAGATAACATGACAAGATGTCATCACAGCCAAGACTAAGTTCACTGTCCAGGTGCATATAGTCAATCGATTCACAACAAACTTCGGTGGTGGGTCCTCTTTCGAGTAGCCTGTGAATAACCGCTTCAGCTTATTGTAGAGGTCATCACCACCAACTGTAGTCGTATGACTCGGCAAGCCAACCACCTCGCCAATATGAGTGATAAAACTCCACCAATGTTTGCCATTTGGAATAGGATCAGCTCTGCCTGTGCGCAAGCGCAGCCCAAGTGCGGCACATGAGTGGGCAAAGAGGCCCAAAAACGCCCAGGTGATGATAAAGTAAGGGTAGCCTGGTGCGAATGACAATATAGTTTGAAACCCAAGGGAAAGCGTCAGTTCTGTGGTGTTTGCTATAGCTGCAAATCCAAGACCGTATTCAACGATGGAAAGTACTACTTCGACATGGTATGAATAGAAAGAAATTCAGCGGCAAATCATCAGTGCGAGCCTTAAGAGCCTCGAGTGGATCGCGATACTCCAGCGGTCGCATGGGAATCACAGCGGGGGATCCTGCTGCCAGTATCAGCGCGAGAAACGGACGATTCCCTACTACCGCAAGTAGGGATGTCTCATCAATGTTAGAGCCAAGTACTGCCAGTATACTTGGAGCCAGCCCTAGCAACACGTTTGCACCGGCCATATCACTTTTGATAAACTCAGGACAAGCGCCCAGCATACAGTTGATTAATGGCACGGTGAGCTGTTCGAGAACTTCATGTCCAGAACCAAGCCAGCGACTGTGTTCCAACCATAACGTGTTGTTTGTGTGTCCGGCCTTGTAAAACTCATATTCAGATGGGCAATTTTCGCTGATGATCCGATTGAAGATAAATCCATATTCGGCATACCAGTCTTGAAACTGGGCCCTCGCGAAGGCAGGATTAGGAAGGAACGCGAGGAAAAGGAGGTGAACGCGCATTGGAAGAGATGCCATGAGTTGAATTGCCTGACATGTAAGTAAAGATTTTAATATCCAATGCTCTTTATACCCAGGCAAGTAAATGAAGTGAACAAATTCGTCTTTCTTTTCAGCTATGGGGTTCATTTTGATTGCTTCAAGAGAGGCGCTGCTCACCCGGCCCGCATGTCAGCCATATGGTTATTTTGAGCTGGTGCGGCCCGAGAAGCGGATATAAATGGAATCCAGCAGCTTTGCTGGCTCGGAATTTGCAATAATATCAGCCATCAATCTTGTTCCAAATTAAATCTGCTTCTGTGGAGGGGAGCATCGACTAACCATAGGTTAGTTATCCAGCAGCCCGTCAGCGTAAGCAGCGTAAGCAACAGACTAGAGCCTAAATGGAATGGTCCGGGGCTCCGCATAAAAGTTGCATAGAAACGAACGATTCAGCTCCAATTTGGGGCGGAATATTAGTCTATCTTCGGTCTATTGGTTGCTCCGCTGATCTTGCATGGTCCGATTTTCTGACTTGCCGGCGCCCCGCAGTCATGTCTGGTGGGGAAGAGAGTATGACTCAACTTTTATCATAAGTACACCAATGGAGTGGAAAGCAATGGCCTAATCGTGTTGCAATAATATTGTGGGCGGCAGTGGTATTGGGAGGCAGAGGAAGAATTTCATCTCCGCAGTGAAGGACTGTAACACCCATACCCCATGCACACATCGAAGAGGCTCTCGTACTTCCACGGCGACTTATGCAGTTCAGATTTCTAAAAATAGACTAAGCATGTGAAAGGTGTTGCCAAACATGATCTAGAAACACAAGGGACTTGTTATCGGAGAGCTGTTGTATACTGGCCACTTTGCATGACGTCATCGTTCAAGCTCGAAATCTTGATGTGAAGATCCGATCTCTGTCAACCCTCTTTCTCTTTGCATCAATCCATCAACAGATACAATGGAGCGTCCAGGTTGGTTACCCCATACTTCTCTTTGCAAACATATCGTTAATCCACGTGTACAGTGGAAGACATCGTGAAGGTCATCCCTCTGCTTACCCAGTCTCCGCCATCGTTACAACAAAAATGCATTGAGCGATTTTTCACGCACGATGCCTCATTCTATCATCCATTCTGTTATGTTCCAAGTTTTGAAGGGAGCAGATGGTATGTGCTAAAAATCTTTCAATGGTACAAAATCATGTCACCGCGGATTGAAATGGAAATCCATTCTGTCGGTGAGTCGTATCATGCTCTGTACCTTAATCCACTTACTGAGGATGTCTAGCATTTGATGAGCAAAACCTCAAGCTTTACATTCACATGTCCCAAATTTTTTCAATCTGGATCATACCCTTTCATGTCGCGCCGGTGACTCTGACAACGGTTCTTGACCTGACCACCGACTCCAGCCGGAGTCATGACGATCACCCCCTGTACTATATCAAAAAGCAGGAGGATCTCTACCAGACTTCGGAGTTTATCAAATTCGTGTTACCCCATGTGGGACACTGGCTGGTTTCGGCCTGGCATCTGTTCGCAACCTTCTTCTGCATTATCGGGGTTTTTGCTCTTTGGCCAATGCTGTGGCTAGAAGAAAATGGTTACCTGCCTGGTCGAATTGCGCAAGGTAACCTAGCCTATAGCATTGATCGAAATATTGCGGATATTAAACAGAAGTGATCCTGGGCTAGTGCCCAGGTAGACAGAATAACCGAAGATGTATGTACTTGATAGTTGACTATAATAAGACTCATTGGAGGCAATTTACTGTACATGCGTAAATCTGGCGAGGTTTACTCGCGGTGTAACTCCGTGGGCTCGGGCTTCAGTATGTATTGAACATTGCTCGTAATGTATCACGGTATTTGCGATCATCTTATTCCTTCGCACCTTATTGACTCCTGTGTAGGAAACTCAATCCTTTTTGTGCTGCCTTTGCAACGCCTTGCGGAACTCATGCTCTTTCTCAACAACCATCATTGGCAAACCACGTCCAATGCCGAACAGAACAAAGAAAGCCCACTTCCATCGGAAAGGATTGACAGCCAGCACGAAAACGTACCAATAGATGAGTTCGGCGTAAGTGAAGAAGTCGAAAGCTTTCGTGGGCGCAAATCGTTTCATGAACCGCGTAAAGTCGATCCAAGTCTTCATTTGCTGCTCAGTAGGACGAGTAAGTGGATCCAGCAAGAACATGAGGAAGAATCTCGTGTAAACACCAATATGCATGTTTCCGACCGTCCCGATTGCATTAACATAGGTGCTGTTCGTACCGACGATGGATAGGTATTCAGGGTAGGGAGGGAAGACTTGCAGATACCAGTTTGGTGGGCCGAATTCTTCGTCGTCAAGGATTCGGTCTGGTAGCATATTGAGCGACGGGCGCTTGAATCCGGTTGCCATCACAATAACATCACCTTCCACCAACCGCTCTTTGCCAGGGCCTCCCTTGGGTACACCTTGAGCTCGGTGGTTGAATACGATGCCATGCTCCTCGACCGAAACAATATCGCCACGTAACCATTGGGCCTTTCCCTGGCGGATCTGGTCGAAGAGCTCCGAGTTGGCCATAGGAGTCTGGGTGAAGAGTCCATCATCGACCGGGGCAATATCTTGGAGGTCTCGATAAAAGAACTTTCGCAGAAGCCATTCAGGTATCCAGGAGAGAGAAGTTTCTTGGCCGAGTATGTTGCATGCGAGTAAGGCCTGCACCAATATGTTCCGAGGAATAATCCACTTATCAGATCTAGAAAGGACGTCAATCTCGGCGGCACCGGACTTGACGGCAAATTCCAAAGCTTCGATAGCACTAGCTCCACCACCAACCACGAGAACCTTCTTGCCCTTGACATCTTTGCCGTCGAGATTCGATGAGTGGTAGATGTTGCCTTTGAATTTTTGTTGATCAGGTAAAGTAGGCATCAGCGGGTCTCCACAGACACCCACGGCCGTGACAACGCCGTCAAATACGCCGTACTTCTCTTCGTCGTCATTGATGACCCATTGGCCGTTCTTGTTTTTCTCGACGGATGTGACACGAGTGTCAAAGACGGTTCGCCGCTCAAGATCATATCGTTTCCATAAAGCGACAATTTGCTCTTTTATCTGGGCCTGGGTTGGATAGGTACTGTTGTATTGAACAGACGGGTGGAATCGGTACATGAGGCTATTGACCTGGAGTGCAGATGTCGAATTGACCCTCTGAAAGCCATTAGCTTGCGATTGAATAAAAGACCTTGTCAAATACGTACACTCCAAATTCCGCCCAGACCTTTATCTTGGGACCGAGACTCAAATATTTGGACATCAAAACCATGGCCAACGCAATGGGCGGCGGAGGAAACGCCAGTCAACCCAGCACCAATGACAGCAACTCTCTTTTGAGTATCCAGGTTGCTGGCATCAGGCGGAGGTGGGGCAGGTGCGAAAACATAGCTCAACACCAATTGAAGAACCCAATAGAGCCAATTAAAGGTCTCTACGAATGGATGGCGGATAATAGCGGAGATGGAGGATGGCGCCATAGCGATTGGAATGTGTGTGAGTGAAGGGAAAGAGAGAAGCAAGAAAAGCAAACAAGCCTAGGAATCTAGACTGCTTTGTATGATTTCTTGTGTGGTTCCCAGCTTGTGATGAGTGACGTGAAGTGGAGCAACATAGCTTGGTCTTCTAACATGTGAAATCCTACTGTCAACGCCGTGACGTCATACAACTACGGCACGGGAATTTTTCAATACACCAAAACACTTTGACACGATGAATTTCAGAGCTATGTAGGATTTTTATGGTTTGCATGTGACTTCGATGCGAAATGATCTGAGGGTTTGGATTACATCAAGCCTATGGCTCTGGTGCCTGAATATGCCATAAAGTTAAGTACCTGAACTTCAAGGTTGGGTCCAAAGTTCAAAATGGAAGTAGTGGGTACCTAATTTCCTACTAATACTGTCGCAATTGCTCGAATACAGGCGCATGTGATATTAAAAAAGGGTGAACATTCCCACTCTATGTTTTACTATAACGATTATAATCTAATCTCACTAATCCTTTTCATTCTTCGGTCAAAAGTCTCCGCTGGAATACCATTTTTATTCGTAAATTTCTTTCCTGTTGTCCTTGCTGAAGTATACTGAATTCCACTTCCCGGGGGCGGGGAGCGGAAGGTAACGGAATCAACGTAGGAGGCTTGCACTTCCCACGTGATCCACCCTGCTCAATCTCATCCCCATCATCAAGCGAGTAAACTGGGCGTGCCAATCGGGAACTCGGTGCCTTTTCAGCGTTTCAGATTGAAAGGGCACCGCTTCAACGGCATCCATAGAAAGAGCACTAACATTAAACAGGGTTACTCGGGTCTTTGACTTTAGCAGAGGAATCCGGTGTCTTTTTGGCCTGTTTCTTGACCCAAAGGTTCGACCTCATCTCGAGCCCGCTTCTTTTCCTTCTTTGGCTACTCCCTCTTCTCCTCTTCCCACAATGGCTGTTGCATCTGCCCCCATTCGATCTGCCTCTATTGAGGCTTTGTCCAGAAGCCTGTTGCGGAGAAGCCTGTGGTTCAGGACGTTATGGAAATGAGGAATCAATTGATATCCTTGGGCTGCGTTGAAAAACTTTAAATTCCACCCTGGAGGAAAGCAGGTTTCACCGTGAACAATTACCCATCTTCGTGCAATGATCTGAGATACTTCTCATGCCAATCCGATGGCGCAGTCTCGAAATTTTAGATATCTTGACCTTCCGAATAGGAAGAAGACCCCTCAAAAGTAAAAGTTATGTCAAGATATGGGTCGCGCACTGAATGAGGTTTGAGTTATACCCCGCTCCATTTAGGCAGATGAGATTAAACAGATGCATGAACACCTTAGTAGTATAAACGGGCTTAGCGTCACTACTTCCAAGACAACCAAACTGACAATTTATTCAAAGAAGATCTCAAAGAAGGAGGGGGGAAACAGAGAAGGCACAGGAGTCACCACGGTAGGAGCTAGAGGTATAGGAGCCTTAATAAAGGTAGGCCGTAGGCCTCTCTACATCTCATAATGTATGGTCTTTCGGGACCGCTTTCTTAGAGCTTTTTAAATTGAACACCATAAAATTAGTTAGACACCCGCACTAATCAAAAATAAAGTAGCGTAGTATAAGTTTATTAAGAAAGGACCGACAACTCAGAAGCCCCTATTAAGGAATATAGCCGTCCACCATAGCGCGAACCCATTTTATAAATAATTTATAGACAAAGAAACACCTACACCATATAGTTCTACACCAATTTACTGCCCTCGTTTTTGTTTCAGAAAACCAAGAAGTTTCATCTTTGATTTGATCGTGCAGTGAAGCGGTAAATCCAGATATCGCATCAAGCACATCAATATGATTTGATCGATTCCATACTCACATGTGCGACTCAATGTGCAACGTTGAAGTGAAAAAGAAAACTCAAGAAATCCACGGAATCGAGGGATTTGATCCGCATCTCCTTAATTTTGAATGCGGTATTGATCGCCCCACCCCTATATTGTTTATCCGCTTCTCTTTTCTCTCTCCCCACTTATTAACTCCCCGCGTCTGATCTGATGTGGCTTCGCTAGAGTTGCAAGATTATTTCTTTCGCGCCGATGTGATTCATGTTAAAGGTTATGACGTTGTGATACGAGATGGTTGTTTGGTCTGATACACCAGAGTAGCGTTGTCGCTGCTAGTCACTGTCTAGAAATGGAATAAAGGAGTCAAGACTATATCTTAATTAGCTGATTGCTAATATTCCCTACACGTAGAATTGTAGACCTTAGCATGGATGTCAAATTGCGATCTAGCCCTTATATGGCTAAAAAGCACTTTGTACTAATGCTGAGGAGAGTGGCTAAAGACAAGATACGATATAAGGATAGTGAAGGACGCCGTTGAGCGAGCTTGCGATTCCAAGGTTCCAAGGTTCACGTGCAGAGCAAATAGAATGGAACCGTGGGCTGAGAAAGTAATCCATGGATATATACATACGTGGCTCACGGTGCTCTTACAATACCTCGAAGCTATCACCATCCATGATCTTGGTACTTGGAAAAGTATAGTCCACGGCCAGGAGTGGGAGCTTTCACTATCAGCCCCGACTGGGAGGGTTATGAGTACACCAAGCTCGACCCTATATCCGAGGCTGACCGCAAGTACGTCGAGGACATCTGGGCCTGGGATGCCCCCGTCGTCGTTGACGGCAAGACCCTCGAGATGGCTGACGGCCACGTCTTCAAATAAGCGAATCGCCCATCGCGTTCGCACTTTTCTTGCCCCTATCCTTGGCCATCCCCGAAATACCCCAGAGAAAGTGAGATTTGGCCCACCCCCCGGTCATTTTTCCACTTCTATTTTCTCTTTTTAACTCCCCGCGTCTGATCTGATATGACTTCGCCGAAGTTGCAAAATTATTTTTTACGCGCCGCTGTGGTTCATGTTCAAGGTGCTGAGGTTGTGATGCGAGATGATTAACTCACCTTTTGGTCGCATACACCAGAGTAGCGTTGTCGCTGCTAATTACTGTCTACCTAGCAATGGAATAAAGGAGTCAAGATTGTGTCTTGATGAGCTTATTGCTAATGTTCCCTTCCATTCCTACGTACACGTAGAAGTGTAGACTTTAGTACGGATGTCAAATTGTGATCCAGCCCTTGTATGGCTGAAAGATTTTTGTACCAATGCTGAGGAGAGTGACTAAAGACAAGATACGATATAATGAAGGACGCCGTCGAGCGAGCTTGCGATTCACGTGAAAAATAAATAAATGGAACCTTGGGCTGCGAGAGCATAATAAAGATATGTGGCAAAGAGCTTAGCTTGAAAGCTACCTCCCTTTGAAAAATCCAGAAGTACCTCTCTCTCGGCCATTTAGCCCATTTGCAGCTTTTAATTTCGACATCGAAGTCGACCTCCATGACGATGGGAATAGAAATGAAGATGACGGGCATACTGGAAATAACGCCTAGACTCGAGCTCAATCCCCGGGACTTTCTGGACTCGATCAGACGAACCAAAGGCTTGGGAGGGGACAACTAAGCCATTGAAGGTATCATCGGAGCGTACACGGGTGCCGTCGACGAAAACCGCACATCTCCCTGGCGGTCACAGAAAGCATCCATCAGTCTCTTCAATGGAGTAGATCGCTTGGTTCTGAAAAATACTTAGCTTGGAAGCCAGTTCCTCTATATCCTTCTCTAGCCATTTTACTCACCTGCAGTTCCGATTTCGAGGTCAAAACCGACCTCCATGATGATAGGAATAGAAACTATGATGACGGTACGCCATGAGTAACGCCTAAAATCAGAGCTGGATCCCGAGATCGAGTTTGGCAGTCCATTCAAGAACTCTTTGGGAGCTCCTGGACTCGGTCAAGGCGGTTCAAAACTTGGAGAGGGGATACGTACACCGTCGGGAGTATCATCGGGGCGCACAAGAGCGCTGTCAAACACGACATGCACATCTCCCTGGCTATCACAAAAAGCATCCATCGGTCTCTTCAATGGAGTCGACCGCTTGGTTCTTGAAAAGCTTAGCTTTGGAAGCCAACTCCATTCGAATAAAGGGTATCCTCTCCAGCTATTTCACCCACATGCAGCCCTGATTCCGACGTCGAACTCGATCTCTATTATGATGGGATGGGAATGATGATGATGGGCATGCTGAGAATGAGACTCATATAATAAGTGAATTCCGGATCGAGCCTGGCAGTTCATTCAGGAACGTTTGTCAATTTCTGGACTCATTCAAGACGAATCAGAGTTGGGGAGGGGAAACAAATACCATCAGAAGTATCATCGGGGCGCACTAAGGTGCCGTCGAACAAAGATTGTACATCACCATAGCGACAGAAATCATCCATAACCTCCTTCAAGAGTTTTGACCACTTGTTTTGAAAGGAACATTGTTGTTGTTATCGGTGAACCTGATTTTAAGGTGCTCCAGAGCTTTCCATACCAAGAAATCCCGCTTTCGCACCTATGGGGAAGCCAGAGTATACCGTGGGAAAGCCCATGAGAACCTACCAGAGCGTCTCCTGAGCATCTCCTAGAGCATCTCACCAAGTACTGGCCACCTTCAGGCAAACCTCTGAGAATCCATTGATGTCCCGTAGATCATTCATGGGCAAAGTAAGCCTTCGGGTGTCCCCCTGTAGACCCCTTCAGCGCCCGAGTATCCATGACTCCATAACTGTCGCGTAAATCGCCCGGCCGATCCGACCAACTGCTTGAAGACATTTCAGCTTCTGAGTACATATGGAGAGTCCTGTTGGGCTTACCTGGATAGAGAAAGCTTCTGGCAGTTAACTCGACCGCATCCCGGGCCCTAGATAACCTCGTTGGCCCTTGACCATCTCCTGGGTAAACTTGCCACCTGGGCAACTTGAACACCTGGGGAGGATCTGAGTCACCCTGTGAGCACTCCCATGTTGCTGCTGCTGTTGTTGTTGTTGTTGTTGTTGTTGTACTTCGTCCGACAGGGCACAGGCGAAGCCTATGTCCCTAGAGGCCTCCTATGGGGTATAGGGGCGTGCAAAGCTGGCCAGCCGATTACGCAGGCCGATCCGTGAGTGGGGCAGGGGCCGGGGAATCCACCAGAGGTCAAAGGCAGAAGGCTGCCAGGGGTCATTTTGAGTCCAGAGGAACGGGAGTAGCGAGACCCGAGGGGCCGACAAAGGAAAAGGGAAGGAGAGGTAAGGATGGGGGGGAATACAATAGAACGCCAGCTAAGTAGATAGGAGAAATTTTAAAGAGACCTTCGAGCCTTGAGAAATTAATTCAGCAAGATGAGCGTAAAGTGCCCATCCCCAGGCGCCGCTACTTAGCGGGTGTAGATCCTAGTGTAAAAGTTGGTAATTTCCAGGAGCAGGGCAAACTCGCCTGGCTCTAGGAGCCGGAGGTAGTGGAGGGAGGGCTAGTTAGGGGGACTTTCTCCGCCTAAGAAACGAAGGCACTGGCAGCCATGTCTTTGTCGATCCCGCCCTTGGGATACGCTCCACACCCGGGGGTGTAGTGTGGTCGCCGCAGGACGGGCCTAGGGACTTCGGGAATGAGAGTTGCTGAGAGCTGGAGGCGCGTTTTCACGCGCTGGCAGGTGCCGGTGCCCACACCCCGGGGGATCATGGGGGGCAGAAGCCAGCACGCGAGGGCGTTCTTCTCGTCCACCGTCTGGGGGTGAAGCGCAAAGCGGTATCTGGCGTCCTCTAGGGCAGCTTCCGCAGAGGGGAGTGAGTCCCGCGTCCCGGAAGAGGGTGGTGGTGGTGGTGGTTGTGCGTGAGACAAGAAGCACGCCCCTGATGGCAATTGTGAGGGTCTTCTGAACCCTGTCAATGTGGTGGCCAAGTCACGCGCTGACCAGCTCTTTGCCGTTGCACACATGGCGGCTGGCTTGTTCCGGCCTGCATACCAGACCTCGCTCCCGTATATGGCTGAGGGGATAACGCAGGTGTTGACCGCGAGGCAGAGCGATGACGCCGGTGGGGGGGGCATCAATCGTGCGGGCCAAGTCCCGGATATTCTGGGCAGCTCTCCGCGCCTTGGACGTGCATTCCATGGCGTGTCAGCGGAAGCTGCGGGTCCTGTCAAAATAGACCCTAAGCCAGCGGACTGCAGGCTGGGAGTCCTTATCCGCATGAATGGTGGGGTGGATAGAGTAGGCAATGAAGTAACGATCTGAATTATGGAAATGTTGTTATTCAAGACTGATTAATATTATAATCATCTTTCAATTGATGATATAAAGTATTGATGCTAGCTAATTACTCATTCTCAGCAAAGAAACCAGCTGGAAATAAGTACTCATCTTCAGCTTCATCCATCCTGGTGTCTACCTCCTTATCCGCAACAGCCTTCTCCACTAGAGGCTTCTTGGTAACGGCCTTCTCCACCAGAGTCTTCTCAGCAATAGTACTCTCTGGAACCGGCTTTGTAACAGCCTCAATGCAGGCGGGTTGAATAGCGGCGGGTTCAACGGCCTCGACAGAGGTAGACCGAACAGAAACAGGTCGGTCGGGGGCAGTCTTCTTTGCATCTCGCGATGCATCATTCCCGCGGGACCGCTTTCTCTTGGAGGCCTTGGCCTCATCCCTGATCTTAAAAAAGACTCGTTAGCATATTCCTTAATCTCATTCCATGGACACAAACCTGGTTGTCCAGCATCATCGCTCCGAGCATTCTTTCAGCTCGATCAAGTCTATGATCCTTGCCGGAATAACAGTCCTACATCGCTGGGCAAGTAGCCGGCGAAGGCCACTGTCTCGAAGTTTAGATTGCCTGTACAATGGTTTCGACGTTTGAGTATGATTTGAAGACGATCCAAGAGGTGAAGAGTTTGATGACGTGGAGAGGTAACGAACAAAATGATTGATCATTTTTGCGCTCCCCAAATCCGCCTCCCGTCGGCTCGTGGGAAGGCAACGCGTACCAGCTATGCACACGCGTATCATATCGGAACAGTCTGGTCGACAAATGAGGTGATCTGCAGCGAGAAGCTGGATATAGGTAACGCAAACTGTCGAGGGGCAGGGTCACATGGTGCCCGAAAAGCGCGGGCAGTGTCTAGCCTGGGGGTCAGCGCGTGTAGACCTTAGCGTAGAAATCAGGGATCTCTAGGAGATGGGCGATTTCACCGGGCTTCAAGAGTCGGGTATATTGAAGACTTCGTGCCGAGAATCCGACAGAGACATCTGTGGCCAGTAGCAATTTTCGTCTATGCCTGAGGGCAGGGAGCGATCTGCTCAGGAGTCTTCTTCTTCCTGCACTAGTACACCATCTTGGCGCCATCGTGCTGGGAACGCCGGTGTTATCAGCGAAAGTATCCATGAAAGGACCTCATGGCTAGCCACCTATGTGAGTGGGCGTTCGGAGTTCAGGCTCCGGCAGGGGCGTACCTTGTAGTTCCCGCCCTAGTCGATGTATCATTTAGAGAGCGAGGGAGAGGCTTATTCCCACCAAGCAAGTTGGTTAGTTAGCTAGTCAGTTAGTGGCCCGGGGTCGGGTGACTAATGTATCATTTTGACCTGATTTTGAGCTAGTACTGTACATACAGAGAAGGTCAGAATACAGTGGCGTTGCATGAGTTTGAAGCTCCCTCCACTCCTTACATAATAATCCGCCATGTTTCCTGCCAGCTAAAACCTCACATTCTTAGCTAAACATGCTCAGCATGTAGTACTTGCAAACTGAATATTACTGAGAACATTCATAATAACGTACCACATATGATTCATGTACAAGGATCTTGTGGTGACCGGTGTTCTATTTTTGGTCAGCTTACACCGAAATTACCAATGAAGAGAAATCAGTCAACATCGACCAAGTCCAACGCTCATATAATCAAGGGACGCCCATGTTAAGTGTCGGAGTAATATGGCAAGTCATAATAACATTTTTGAAGGTTTGATCGTACATTTTGACCTGTATTTTGACCTGTATTTTAACCTGTATTTTAATTTGCGATTTAACCTGCGATTTAACCTGCATATCTAGGTGTCCAAATTATCCCACAAAGCAAGGCACATGTAAATTAGAGTATCGAATTGAAGCAATGCAAGTATATACAAACCGTATACTGCCGATCGAATCAGAAGGTTTGCAGGCGGTCTACAACCCTACTTTCGACTACAGCGAATTGCTCACGATGCTGGCGTGTTTGAATATGCTCGCTTCCAGGACTTCGCTGCCGCTACTCCTGGCTCCTCATTAGTGTTGGCATCGGCGAGGAAGCAGCCGTTGTTAGGGAAGACGGAGATGTCTCCAGCATAGACGTTGAAAAAACCACTGGGGAGAACCCTTGTCTGTATTTTCGACCTTCCCTTGAATTATCTTATAATTATAGATTGGCATACATGACTGCGGGAAAGCGGTGGACAGAGCGGTCAAATTTCGCTTTGGTGCTAGTACAAATCGAGCTACTAGGCCAACAATGCAAAATCCTCCTCCAGGCCACTATCAGACACGGTAGTCGTGACAATGAAAGAAGATCTTTTTAGATCAAGTGTAATATTAATATTTAATCTGAACTCTTCTTTTCACTGCGAATCGACGGAAGGTACCTTCCAGGGTGTACTAGGGTAAATGCTAACGTGGCCAAGGCGATCATCCTGCATCCGTTAGAACCCACTTTGACATAGGGCATAGAAGAACACTTACATTCCATCCAGGAGTAGAAACTCCGATTCTCGCTGCATTCTGGGATTGCCCCATCCGCCAGCCATTTCAGGCAGCCTGAAATGCATTAGCTTATTGACATACACTGCGCTCAAACAGACATACCGGTAGATGCACCGAATCAAGACGGTGAAGTAGGCAAAGACCTCTGCAGCGATGATGAGTCGCATCCGGTTGGGAGAAATGGCAGAAGCAGCAGTCTTTTCCCCTGTCAAACCGTTGCCCTTCCGTGCAACATTCCAGAAGAAATGCAGCGCTAGGATTCCGCACACAGACATCGTGGCCACTTGAAAGGCTATGCCAGCGATGATGATATCATCGCCAGCCTTGAGGAGAGACATATTTGTATTGCCTGCGCCCGCGGCCACTCCTCCGCCGGCACCTTGCATCAGAAGTGATACAAGATCACACCATATGAAGAGATGGGTGAACAGGCGCGGCTTCATGATCGAATGCTCCGGTCCGAGGTTGAGCACGATGTGCTTCAGCGTCAAATAGATACCGGCGGCAACGAACGTCGGTGCAAGGACCAGGCACACAATTTGAAGCTTAAACGCGCCTTCGTTCCAGGGATTGTAGTGCATAAGTATACGTCCAATATACCCAGCCATTTCCATAAAGGTTCCCACACCCAGCGCGATCAGGAAGGTGTACGTTCGATAGTAAACACCTAGCCCTAATTGGGCGACTCCGAGGACAGCAAAAAATGCTGTAAAGAATATGTTTCCGCCAAGATTCGGGGTGTAGCCGTAAGTCGTGTCTGAGACAGGACATTCCAGGCTAACATGGTGGCAGGTTTGGTAGCTCATCCTGATCCTTCAACCGGAGCGAAGGGGACGCCAAACGTGACGTTGTAGGTGTGGTGGACGTTTCCTGGACAAACCTCCCAGAAAGAAATCAGGCGAACCCCCCATGTTTTCTATTTATCTCGTCAGCGTGGAGGTCCTAGCCAAGGAACTTACCGGTCCCGCAGAGGTGGAGATATTAATATCAATGGGCCGTGTAGATGATGTGATTGGTGGATTATACCAGCAAGTCGTTCTCGCATTCGTTCTCGCATGAGACCCACTTGGAGATTGCTTATCGACGAATCGGCGAAGTGAGAATGGCCCGCGTTCTGGTCGTTCCCGAGTTAAATTTGATACGTTGACGATCGAGGCTCTGATTGAACATTGGCGCTCTTTTCCGACGGGCTAACCGCAAGGGGTGAATGCAGGTTTAATGATCAATATTTATACTTTTCTCGATTGGGTATTGCTTAAGTGATATGAATCTCAACGGTCTGTACAATATGCTGTCCTTGTAAGGATGATCAATGCCGAGCATTCGGCATTGACTTGCCTCATCATATGAGTTGACTTTAAAGGCCCTTGTTCCCTCCGCCGCACCAACAACGACCTTCCCCATCTCGCTCCACCTGAACCACGATATCCACGTTCTTATCTTTAAGATAATCCACAGTTCTTTGTCGGACATCTTCAAGGTCTGAGCCACGAGAGGCAATGACATGAATGACACCGAAAACATTCTGAGCTTTGTGCTCGTGGGTATGGTCATGGTCATGGTCATGATTATGGCTGTGATCATGATTGTGGTCGTGTGAGTGCCCGTGGTCGTGGTCATGGTGGTCATGACCGCAGCTATGGTCGGTGTGGTCGTGCGAGTGTCCGTGATCAGACGAACCCGTATCATCAAGCCAAAATTTAGGCACTGTGTATCCAACAACTCCCCGCAAGGTGCTAACCCCAGCTAGGGTTTCACGAATATTGTACTCCGTATCGGCTGGCAAGGCCAGAAGCAAAGTTTTAGCTGTGCTAATGACCAGCGGGACAGCCGAAGCAAAGATCAAGATGGCAATAAAACACGAGGCTAGAGGATCATACCCGGCCCAGCCTGAGTAATGTACAAGAATGGTGGAAATAACCACAGCGACAGAACCAAGCGTATCGGCAAGAATGTGCAGGAAAATACCGTGCATATTCTCATTGCCATGGGAGTGATCGTGCCCATGATCATGACCATGGTGGTGATGGCCATGTTCAAAGCTGAAGATTCCGACCAAGTTGACCAGCAAGCCAGCAAAGCTTACCGCCAATAATTCCCCAATGCGGTGCATTTCACTACCCGAGGACAAACGCTCCACCGCCTCGTAAATGATCTCCACACTGATAATCCTGGTAGTTGTTAGAATCTATCGTAGGCTCAATACACAGTAGAACTTACATAAGAAAAATTCCGTTAGCGAAACCGGACAATGTATCGACCTTTCCATAGCCATATGGGAAGCGAGCATTGGGTGGCCATTTACTCATGACCGCCGCACAAAGTCCAACAACAAGGGCAAGACAGTCAAAGAACATGTGGATACTATCACTGAGAAGGCCAAGGGATCCCGTCAAAAAGCCATATGATAGCTGGACCAGCATGAATGTGAAATTCAAACTTCAGACGTTAGTATTATGGGTCGCAGTGCGGATTGGCAAACTTACCACATAAAGTAGAAAATACTGCGGGAATCCTTCTCTTTCACAATGCTGTAAAGCAAGGGATATGGTTCGCTCCGACGGATGACCCATTTGGTGATCCGCGTAGTAGATTCGGGGACGTGGGCATGACTAGCCGCGTGATTGTGTGAGTGGTTATGCGAATGGGCATCCAAGCGCAGGTGGCTATCGTCCATTCTTGAAGCAAAGAATGAGACGACGGCCAAAATACAACGCGCAGCGTAGACAGGCAGAATTTCATCACGGATATGGGGGGAGCAAAGAATGGCGGCAGCTCCAGTACAAACGGCCAGTCCACGCTTATTGGGAGAGCGAAACCCGGTTGGAAATGAAGCCATCAAGGAGATTGCTAAGAGTCCAGCGGGGACTAAAATATACAGTAGCTCTGATGATTGAAAGGGCAGCCCCCGGGAAACGATCATTCCCAGAACAAGAAGAAAGCCTCCTGAAACCAGAGCCAAAGGCGCATCAGTTGTGACCACGACGGCCGACCGGCTGCCTGCCGACTTGGCCTTCGAGATCGATTCCGCAACTAAACCAGGCTCTGGAATAGGCCCTTGATGACGAAGAGAGGGAAGAGGTGGTGAAATGACAAAGACGGAAGTTAAAAGCGCTAGATATCCCATGAAGGGGGAAGAGTCCCACGGCTGATTCAGGCCGAAAAAGCTCAATACCATCACACTGGCCAGCAGAGCAATGGTCAAAATCTTTTGACTATATTTCTCCGAACTCGAGCCACGTAGATCAGCTTGCACCAAGTTCGGGACCCCGGACGCCGTTGAAAGAAGCAACGAAAAGGCAACCAGAAATCCGCCTACTTTCAAAGAGGCGTAGATTGGAAGTCCAATCGAGCAGATCTGCATAAAGGCAGCTTGGGCAGTCTTTGTATTGGGCGTGGGGAACTTTGTCGAGGTAATGGAACTTCCCGCTTGGCGTTTACGCAGGAGTTGGCCACATCCAAATGCTAGGAGCGTGAATGCGGTCAAAACTCCTGCCGTCTGCGCAGCGTGTCCGATCCCTCCGAGAGGGTTCTTCCCTGTAGCGCTTGGCGCCTGGCACGCCTCTGCGCATTTATGGGGGTACCAGGATAGTGCGATCCAGGGCAAGGCAATCAGGGAACCGGCGAGGATTTCGTGTCTACACCAAGAAGTCAATTCATGTCTACGTCTGTTACGATCTCAGCGACTCACAGATTTTCAGTGCCACTTTCCGGGTGCGCCTCTGGCCCCGAGTTGAGATGGTGTGAGTGCGACGAATCATGGATTGACGCGACGCTGTGATTATGGGCATGTGAATGGGTATGACCATGGTGATCGTGGGACACCGAATGAGAGTGTGAGTGGTGAGGCAACGAATGAGAGGTGTGGTCTTGAGTATGGCTTCCATTCGCAGCATTTGTAGTCTCGGGCGCTTGCGATCCGTTCACATTGGCCCCGAGCGAGGGTGGTTGTGCATATCGGGAGCGAGTGTGGCCGCGACTGCGGCTATGGCTATGTGTGTGACCATTGGATACGGGTAAAGGAGCGAGGTCCGCATCCGATGACGGCCCCATCGACATTGTAGAATTCGGTGGATAGGAGATTGCGGCGAGTAGAATGAGGGGTGATGCCGCTCGCCAAAATCCGGGGTTTCGAAGCTCAAATCGGGAGGCAAGCACTTCGAGCCAGCATTGCGCGTCGTAGCTGCAGGAGTGGGGATTGAGGAGTCGAACTACAGCTCCAAGTGGAGGACCACGTAATAAACTGGTTCTTAACATCTCGCGACCTTGGGGACACGTGATATCCCTTATCGCAACTCAATTTCAGTTGACATCACTTGTTGAGTGGGACACCTGCATCATGATTGACACTTTCATCAATGTTGCCTTCTGCGTGTCCAGTCTGGTAACGGTGTTGATGCTACTGCTGCCTTCGCAGTATGATCCCCGGCATTCCACTAAGAGTACACGCCCGAAGACAAGTGTACAGATCCTCGTGCTGGGAGACATTGGTCGCAGTCCACGCATGCAATACCATGCCCTAAGTATTGCTAGGAATGGTGGTCAGGTGGTGATTATTGGCTACACAGGTGCGAAAGGAAAAAAGAGAGAAAGAAAAAGAAGCTGTCAGCTCAATTGCTAATCCATGCAGAGTCCGATCCTCACCCCGACCTGATCTCCCACCCAAACGTCACCATTGTCCCTATTCGCCCCCATCCAGCGATCCTGCAAACAAGCAATAAACTCCTTTTCACGCTTTATGGGCCGTTGAAGGTGTTATTCCAGGTCGTATGCCTGTGGCGTTGCCTAGCATATACTGCCCCACCATCGCGGTGGTTGCTGGTGCAGGTAGGATATGTACACAAAACAACCTTGGAAAGAAACTTACACTGGCTCGTCAGAACCCGCCCTCCATCCCTACACTCGCTGTCGCTTCTTTATCCTGCTTCCTACGACAAACGCGACTTGTCATTGATTGGCATAATTTTGGGTATTCCATTCTAGCTTTGAAGCTCGGTCCAAACCACCCGCTGGTGAAAGTATCTCTTTGGTATGAAAAGATATTTTGCAAATCGGCCTTCGCTCACTTCTGCGTTACCGACGCAATGCGCTCGGTTCTCAAACAAGATTTCCAGCTGCAGGCTCCCATCTTGCCATTACACGATCGCCCTGCGAGTCACTTCAGCCCAATTCAAGATGCCGACGAGCGCATCAAGTTCCTTGCAAGTCTGCCGGAAACGAAGGAGATATGCTCTAAACCCATCAGGTTACGTGTTCTTGTCAGCTCAACCTCCTGGACACCCGATGAGGATTTTTCAGTCCTCATTGAAGCACTGCTGCAATACTCGAAGCTCGCCACCTCAAACACCGACCTTCCGGAGATCCTCGCAATCATTACCGGTAAGGGACCACAAAAGGAAATGTACATGCAGAAAATTGCGACCCTAGAAGCGGCGGGTAAGCTTAAAAAGGTCACGATTCGTACTGCGTGGCTGAGCGTGGCAGACTATGCCAAGCTCTTGGCCTCTGCATCGCTAGGGGTGAGTTTGCACACCAGCAGTAGCGGAGTAGATTTACCGATGAAAGTAGTTGACATGTTCGGTGCTGGCCTTCCGGTCGTGGGCTGGAATCGCTTCGAAGCATGGCCGGAGCTGGTGACAGAGGGTGTGAATGGCATGGGCTTTGGCAGCGCGGGTGAGCTGGCCGAACAATTGGCCAAGCTGTTCGGTGATGACAAAAAGCTCGAAGCCCTTCGCGTGGGTGCGCAAAAAGAGAGCACTCGGCGATGGGATGATGAATGGAATCCCATCGCAGGCAAGCTGCTTGGTTTGAACTAGCAGAAGCGACATGCAATCCATCAATGAAAATCATGCTAAAACACCAGTCTCTCCACCAATGAGTGCCTGGATCACCATTCATGTTCTACTGTGATTACGTAGAGATTGCTGACGCTAAACGCTAGCCTGAAACTTCATGTCGCAGAAGATGCACGTATCAAACGCTTCAAAAAGCTGCATGAACTTTGGGCCAACATGACCTTTGCGGACGCGGGCAAGAAGATCCTCGTCGAAATACTCCGTTCGGCAAATCGGGCAATACTTGGATATACCAGGCTCCTGTATTGCCATGAAGCTCAGTCCACAGCGTACTAGACATTTATTAGCATGAGTCAACTCTACTCGGGGCGGGAACTTACCCAGGAGATGCCCATTTGCACATTGCGCTTCGTTCACAGAATCCCACGCAAGGCCTGTTTCGCAGATCTCACAATATTCGAACAAATGACCGCCGGGCATTGTTTGCTGATCAATTGACTTGGCCAAGATGGTTGAGGATTCAAGGCTACATTTGGAAATTTCGTCGCTCAGATCCGCCCCTGTGCTATTTGCCAATCGCTCTAAGGACTCTCGAGCTTGGGCGCGAATGGAGTCATTATGTCCATCCACTATAGCGCAGCACGCTGCAGCGTAAACGAGCTTTTCATCCTCTTCATTTGATCCCATATCCTGTTCACCGCTGGCAAGCACCGACGAAATAGCCTTTTCTCGTTGATCGCGAGCGAATTGCGGTTCGCTGTCTACCGAATGTGGTGCGAACAAGGTGCTAAAATCCGGGGCCTCCAGGGTATTTTCATTTGTGAATATTATAATTGCTCTCTCGTTAGAGGCAACACGGTATTCAACCATATCTGTCGGATGTCTTGTGAAGAGGGCCGCAGTCAGACCGCGGTACGTTGATAAGCCCCAAACACGGGCTGCGGTGTATCCTCCCAGATCACGGTCCAGATCGTAGTCTTCTCGGAACTCTTCGACCACTTTCATCCAGAGTGGAACTTGCCACGGTCCAAGAGCACTGGATTGATCCATTGTAATGGTAGTTCCTAAGCCACCCAGTGTGCCCATTTGAAGAGTACATGTGTTATGTTGTTTGGCTAGAGTGGTCAAGAAGCCTGGGGAAGTTAGTTGAAATTCAGACGATAAGGCCAGGTCACCTACTTGAAATGTGCTCCAGATACCGAGGAAATGAGTCGCCCTCTGGAGTAGGCAAGGATGAGCAAGGCCATTCTTGAGTCTTGATCCCAGCAATATTTGTCTCACTGCCATCACACACGGACCGAGGAAAGGAAAGTGCGAGAACGCCACCAATCATTCCCACTGCGAGAACAATCATTTCGGACTGGCTCTGTATTCGTAGTCAGCAGGAATCTTTATAATGTGGATCTCCTTCATATACCGTATGTAACCATTCGAGGGGACCTGTCATTCTATGAGCCCAGCTTTCGGATGTGACGAAAGGGTGAGGTTTGATCTCCACCATTGCTTCGTATCGTGGTGTAACTTCCACCTCGTGGTCGGACTCCCCTAGCGCAACAGTGGCCTGTAGAATCCGGAGCTCTGTTCCATAAACGACCGCAACCATTGTCCTTGCGGAGTGCACAGGGCCATTGTCCGATGTGGGTAAGTTAAGCCACGGACCACACATGACTGAGGTGATCCGCGATTTGGATCGAAGCGCACTTTGCAAGAGTGATCCAGAGCTAGCCATTGGAAACTGCTTGTCAACTCCATCCAAGGGGCAGGTAGTCAACTTGGTTATTATGTATGCATCCGATGACGCTTGCAGTCCACTTGGCCGGTGTACCCGAAGTAGAGCCACCTCATTAGCATCATTTGCGATGGCCAGCATCTGGACACCCCAGCGAGACTCGGGTGCTGTTGCCGATTCAGGCCCGTCGGCGGAAACTTGCAGTGGCGAGCACCAATGGAAAGAGCGGATGCTTGCCCTGCGAAGGTCAAGACCACCGATATCTTGAGGTCTTGGGTTCGGCTGAAGTGCGTGGTTCACTATGCAGACCCGAGTCCACTGACCATTGATTCCAACCGGTTCCCATAAGGAAAGAATCAGGTTGGAAGTCCAGATGGCCAAGACACTTCTTCGGTACCGAGCTAGGCCTGGTGGTGACCATGAAAGACCTATCACGGAACTAGGTGACTGTTCCACGGCGATGGAGAAGTTATCTCGGTTTTGCGGGTAAATCATGCCCCACTCAGCAACCGTGAAGACATTGACCTTTGGAATGCGGGTAATTTGCCAGCCATTGTGGTCTCCTTGTTCTGAGTTGTGGTTCGCAGGCCTCCACGTCTGGTTAAACGTTAGCTGTGCTGTATTCCAGCATGTTTGGGTTGGACTCACCAATATCTGAACTTGGTCACCCGCGGCCACGGCAAGTTCTCCATCTGGAGACCAGTCAAGGGCCCCAAAACAGGATGGAAAGAGAGACAGCTCCACCGAGCTAGACATTGTGGGTGGGTTGGGACTTGCGCTTTCAAAGGATGAAGATTCAAAGTCGTGTTAGGTTCGTCTTGTCTGAGCAGCTCATATTTTCAACGAGGAGTGAAAAGAAACGATCGTTCACTTGACGCGAATGCTATAGCTACCCGATTGGGTTAGCGCCATTCCCGCTGCATGAATCCAATTCAATTCTGATCATATTTGCGTCCAATATCCCAAGGGAAGCCTTGGAAGGAACACTTGGCTAGTATAGCCATAGACATCTTCCGAGCATTAAATCGAAATTTCCGGTCAACTGGGAAATCGCGACCGCGGCCCAAGGAGTACATCCTAACCCTGGAAAGTACTGTACTATCTAGGAGGTGAACTGGGAATGTATATATAACTGCATGCTTAGATATTCACCGTAATCTTATTACATGTAAGCTAGATTCAATGTTCTAAGGAATTCGATACGTGATAATGCGAAATAACATTTGAAATATTTACAGAACCTTTCAAGGTTGAACAAGTTGAATGTCAACTGGTGGTGTGTGGGTATCATTAGAATGTTCATGGATCGCATTTACTCCACACGATCCAGTCTCTGCACAACCATAGCAGAAGCCGCACCACCGCCGTTGCAGATGGCAGCCACACCGTATTCACCAGGTTGGAGCTGGTGGAGAAGAGTCACCAGGATACGAGATCCAGAGCTGCCAAGAGCATGACCCAAGGAGATAGCACCACCCAGCATATTGACATTAGCATCCTCCAGACCGAGAATCTGAATGAATAAGAGATTAGCTGAATTCTCATCGACCACACAGCGAATATAGACTTACCTTCTCATTGGCCTTGATGACCGCGGCAAAAGCTTCGTTGAATTCCCAAACGGCCACCTGATCCTTAGTGATACCAGCACGCTCAAGTGCGATCGGGACAGCCTTTGCTGGGGCAACGGGGAAGTCGACCGGGTCAATGGCAGCATCGGCAGTAGAGACAATGCGAGCCAGGACCCGTCCTCCAGTCCCGAACTCCCGAGCCAAGTCCTTGTTGACCAACACCAAGGCAGATGCGCCATCGTTCATAGTAGACGCATTGCCTGCAGTGACGGTGCCAGTTCCATCCCGCAAGAAAGCAGGCTTCAGGCTGGTCAGCTTATCCACGCGCAGATTCTCGTAGCCCTCATCCTGCTCAACAACAGTCTCGCCCTTCTTGCTCTTGACCGTGACGGTGGCAATCTCATCCGCAAATCGGTTTTCCTTCCAGGCCTGCTGGGCCCGCTCGTACGAGCGAATTGCATACTGGTCTTGATCTTCTCGCGAAATCTCGTACTTCTTGGCGGTCTGCTCCGCGCAGATACCCATGTGGAACTGGTTATAAACGTCCCACAGGCCATCCTTGATCAGGCCATCCTCCAGCTTGATTTCGCCGAAGGGCGGTAGTTGACTAGAGCGGGGCATGTAATATGGCACTCGGGTCATGTTTTCCATGCCACCAGCCACTTGTGCCTCTGCCAGACCCAGTTGAATGTTCTGGGCGGCAATGGCCACTGACTTCAGGCCGGATGAGCACACTTTGTTAATTGTCACGGCCTCAACAGTGGAAGGCAGACCGGCAAAGATGGATGCTTGCCGAGCGGGGGCCTGACCAACTGATCCTTGCAGAACATTTCCCATGTATACATCGCTGATCTTCTCCACGGGGATTTTGGACTTGCTCAGAGCAGACTTAATGGCGACAGCACCTAATTCAGGAGCCGAGACGGAGGCGAATGAACCATTGAACTAATGAAGAGATAGTCAGCTAGCGGCCCCAAGGTATTTGTTTCTGACCCACAGACCTTGCCTGTCGGGGTTCGGGAAGCACTGATAATGTAGGCATCCTGGATCTCTTTCAGCACCGAGCGTGCGGAGCTGAACTGCCTGTGTTCCCGGAATGCGGGGACGACAGCCCGCTTGGAGAGGCGGACGGACAGCCCAGTAGCGATGGTCATGATTGTTTTGTGTTCGGAGGATTTGCTGAGGTGTAGCTATGTTTAGGAGGGAAGATGAGCCTGTTCGATGGCAAAGGCAAGAAAGAAGAAGTGACTGATTCACGGCCCTTGGGCCAAGCACACGGAATGCACCCGTTCCCGCAACCGCCTTTAGCCGCCTGGACCGAGGCTGTTAGAGATCACATGATATGACATAAGTGAGGATGTCGGATAAACATGCATTGCCAGATACGGTCAGTTTCCCCACAGAGATAGTAATTCCGAGTTGTTCCCCTCCTCGTGCTCCCGCAAAGAAAGTCATAGTCCTTCAACGCTGTAGCTCCTTCTATCCTTTACAACACCGTCGGCTTCTGTGCAGCCTTTTCATCAAGCAAATATACACATTTATCATGTCGACCTCTGCTCGCCGTCGCCTTATGCGTGACTTTAAGGTACGTTCACCTTCACTGGGCCTTTGGGGTGATGTCAATTGGAGATTGAATCGAGACTCAAGCTCAACTCAACCAATTTTGGCATTTGTGGACTTTATATGCAACTTGCAGTCAGCATAATGTGCTTCTCTTGATAATATTGCCCCTCACCTCTCATGGTCCTCATGACAACCTTGTCTGCCCCACTAACTCAATCCCTCAGCGCATGCAAACCGACCCCCCCGCTGGCGTCTCTGCCTCACCAGTAGCCGACAACGTCATGACCTGGTACGAATAAATTCAGACGACCCTGGATTCAATCGACTAATGAGTTGGTAGGAATGCTGTCATTATTGGCCCCGCGGACACGCCCTTTGAGGATGGTACTTTCCGTCTTGTGATGAACTTCGAGGAACAGTACCCAAACAAGCCCCCCGTGTCAAGTTTATCAGTCAAATGTTTCACCCGAATGTATATGGCACGGGCGAGCTCTGTCTGGATATTCTCCAAAACCGCTGGAGTCCAACATACGATGTGGCGGCCATTTTGACTAGCATCCAGAGGTAAGGCCCCGCACTGACTTGCTTCGTGTCGGATTACTGTCTAACTCTGGTCTTATAGTTTGCTCAATGACCCCAACACCTCTTCCCCGGCCAACGTCGAAGCCTCGAACCTTTACAAGGACAACCGCAAAGAATACATCAAGCGTGTCCGAGAGACCGTGGAAAAAAGCTGGGAGGATTAAGCCATATTTGACTCTTCCCGGCTGGAATTATGCTTAAAGTCTGTCCCGACGTCAGGAGACAAGTCCCGGGATGAAATTGAATACCCTCTTCAATGGGGCTGTTTATGCAAAGCATGGGGTTTAGGCGCCTGGTTCTTGTTTTTTTCTTTTTTTTTTCTTCTCATCTTGTTCCGGTCCAAATCTTCTCATTTTTTACTTATTTCCCTGGTGCATCGGTCACTCGTCTTACCATAGCTTCTATTGCATTAGCATTTTTTTTTATTCCATAATGCCGTTGTGACTGTAGGACAACAAGCGACAGTAGTTTGACTAACACAATATTGAAATCTAATTGAGGCTTTGGTGTAATTGAGTCGTGTTTTGCATGTTATGCAGTATACTTTTCATCCACCGTGCTCTGTCTGGGGCGGTCGGCCAAGAACGCCAACCGGCGACTGTCAACAAATCCACACCCACACATCTTCTCTCTTTACACCCTCCGAATCCGCCTGGTGTGCTGGATTCTCTGCGTGTTACATTTCTTTTGCGTTTCTATTCTTTTCGTTTCTTACTTTTTCGCGCTAGTGGAGGAACCCCTGACCCTGAACCCTCCAAAAACCCCGTGACATAACTCAAAACCCCTCGAGCTTGGTCTGCCCCTCTTAGGGGGTTTATTGGTTTCCGCGGGAGGTTCTCTGCAAACATGGCGTGGGTGCTTCCTTTTGGTCTGTATGCGCTTCAAGGGCTTTACTGACTGCATGAATAGGTCCGCGGGGTCGAACACCATCAAGGGTACGCACAACACGAGCATCGGATGAAACTACAGCTAACCCTCGATGTGTATAGTGGTCGCCCGTTTCCGTCCTCAGAATAAGGTGGAATTGGGCTCTGGTGGTACACCGATCGTTGACTTCGAAAACGAAGAATCATGTGCTATCAACGTGAGCGCGTACCTAGGAGATAGTGTGACGCAGGCATGCTAACGAAGTCTAGTCGCGAGAGGGCACGGGATCCTTCACATTCGATCGTGTGTTCCCTATGGGCTCACCGCAAGCCGATATCTTCGACTTCTCGATTCGACCCACTGTGGACGATATTCTGAATGGATACAACGGAACGGTTTTGGCGTATGGTCAGACGGGTGCCGGAAAGTCGTATACAATGATGGGTTCCGACATTGATGACGAAGAGGGCAAGGGTATCATTCCGCGTATTGTCGAGCAAATCTTCGCCAGCATCCTGACCAGTCCGAGCAACATTGAATACACCGTGCGAGTCAGCTACATGGAAATTTATATGGAGCGCATTCGCGATCTGCTGGTGCCGCAGAACGACAACTTGCCCGTGCATGAAGAGAAGTCCCGCGGAGTTTACGTCAAGGGACTGTTGGAGGTCTACGTGTCGAGCGTGCAGGAAGTCTACGAAGTTATGCGCCGCGGTGGAAACTCTCGCGCTGTGGCAGCCACCAACATGAACCAGGAGTCTTCTCGTTCACACTCTATTTTCGTCATCACTGTCAGCCAAAAGAACATCGAAACTGGATCCGCGAAGAGTGGCCAGCTGTTCTTGGTTGATTTGGCCGGTAGTGAGAAGGTCGGCAAGACTGGAGCAAGTGGACAGACATTGGAAGAGGCCAAGAAGATTAACAAGAGCTTGAGTGCGCTCGGCATGGTCATTAATGCGCTGACGGACGGCAAATCAACTCACATTCCGTACCGTGACTCGAAACTCACTCGAATTCTGCAGGAGTCGCTGGGTGGTAATTCGCGGACTACCCTGATCATAAATTGTTCGCCGAGTAGCTACAACGATGCGGAAACTATTTCGACCTTGCGATTCGGTGTACGGGCCAAGGCCATCAAGAACACTGCCAAGGTAAATGCGGAATTGAGCCCGGCGGAAATGAAGCAACTTCTACGCAAGGCACAGAGCCAGATGACTACATTTGAGAGCTACATCTCTGCACTGGAGACTGAGGTCAATGTGTGGCGTGGGGGTGAAAGTGTTCCGAAAGATCGATGGACCCCTGCTCGCGGCAACGAAGTTGCCAGTGCTACTAGGGCAGAGGCGCGCGCCCCTCGACCAGCTACGCCTTCGCGATTGCAAGAGACGGCCCGTTCGGAGACCCCACGTCCGGACTCTCGGTTTGGAGACCGCTCAAGCACTCCCAGCCTGGTGTTGGAAAAGGATGAGCGGGAGGAGTTCCTTCGTCGTGAGAATGAATTGCAGGATCAAATCGCCGAGAAGGAGACCCATATTGTCAACGTTGAACGCGGTCTCCGGGAAGCTCGAGAGGAGCTGAAGTCCATGAAAGAGAACGCCGGGCGCTCGGGCAAGGACAACGATCGGTTGAACACCGAAGTTAATGAGCTACGCATGCAACTTGAGAAGGTTTCTTACGAAGGCAAGGAAGCGGCAATCACCATGGATGGTCTCCGGGAGGCCAATTCTGAGCTAACAAGTGAGTTGGATGACGTGAAGCAGCAGCTGCTTGACGTCCGCATGCGAGCCAAGGAGACCACAGCTGCTCTCGATGAGAAGGAGAAGAAGAAGGCCGAGAAGATGGCAAAGATGATGGCTGGATTTGATCTGGGCGGTGAGGTGTTTTCAGACAACGAGCGCAAATTGCAGGATCTGATCCAGCGCGTTGACGCGCTCCACGAAATTAGCGCAGTTGGAGAGACGATCGCCCCCGATGACATTCTTGAGCTTCGGGCCAGTCTTCTGGAGACACAAGGATTAATCCGACAGGCCGAATTGACCATGAATGACCGAGGCGACTTCAGCGAGCTGCAGGACAGCCGCCGGGCGGAGCTGGAGAAGAAACTGAACGAGGTTCAACAGGAGTACGAAGACCTTTTGACCCGGAACTTGGGCGAGAGTGATATTGAAGAGATTCGGGAGCGCGTGGAAAAGTCCTTCATCAGTCGGAAGGAAGCCGAGACCGCGGCGGTCGAGGAGCTTCGGACTGAAATCATTCGCAAGGATGAGGAATTGACCACGATGCGACAATCGCTTGTTGACACGCAGTCACGAACCTCCACCAACGGCACAGCCAGCAAGACCCTGCAGCAGCAGATTGCAGAGTTTGATGCCATGAAGAAGTCTCTGATGCGTGACTTGCAGAACCGCTGTGAGAGAGTGGTTGAGCTGGAAATCTCTTTGGACGACGCTCGCGAACAGTACAACAATGTACTTCGATCATCCAACAACCGGGCCCAACAGAAGAAGATGGCCTTCCTGGAACGCAACCTGGAGCAGTTGACTCACGTTCAGCGCCAACTCGTGGAGCAGAACAGTAGCCTGAAGAAGGAAGTGGCCATTGCGGAGAGGAAGCTGATTGCACGGAACGAGCGCATCGCTAGTCTGGAGAGTCTACTCCAGGAGAGCCAGGAGAAACTGACCCAAGCGAATCACCGGTATGTATACCCTCTGCATCTCATTTTTAAACCTATACTAAACTCTAGCTAGATTCGAAGCGCAACTCACTGCCGTAAAGGAGCGCTTGGAGGCTGCCAAGCAGGGTTCCACCCGCGGTCTCCCCGTCATGGATAGCAATGGAAGTTTCAGCTTTGGGAGGATCGCAAAGCCTCTGAGAGGAACAGGGGGCTCGGAGACTGTGAATTCCGAGAAGATGTCGCAAGAAACCAAGAGAAGCAGTTGGTTCTTCAACGGTAAAGCATCCCAAGCCTAAGGTTGTTTATCGTGGACTCCGACCTTCAATGGTTGTTCGGATAAATGCCTATTTACGCCTCTACGATTTGGTTCATCTTGCTTTGTTTATTATGCTTTGTGGCTACTCGCTCCGTTGGCTTCCGTCTCTTTGATTTCCTTTGTTCCAGTACATTAGATCGTGCCCTGTGTGGGGGACAGGATCGTTCTTGATATTTTCCTTGTACATCAACCCAGATAGAATTGGCCAAGCTTGATGGATGAGATTTCCGGAATCGCGAGATGAGATACCTAGGTATATGCAATGACAGTCCAGAGATTTGATCAAGTTTCCTCAAATCTCAGGTTTAAAGAATTCTGCCTTGAACCTGATCAAGAAGATCTCGCTTTGTATTGCACATATTTGCCGATTATACTTTGCGCTAGGCCGATCAACTTGCTTCTGATTCTACCCTCAGAACCAAAACTGAAAGAGAAATGGACGCATTGCATGCGGACAAGTGACGCGACATGATTTATTTTTTAAATGACGAGCTGCTCGACTCTAATCGTCACCTGCTGAACACAGAACAAATGGATCCCACTACCAAGTGTAAGAAGAGCTAGCATTTTATCGCTTTGATGGCATTATTCAAAAGGGAGAATATCTAGGAAATGTTCCCTTCAGCTCTTAACTTGATTTTTCTCCAGCATTACAATTCGAATGATTTGTCTTCTAATTATAGACTGCAAAATAAAGGCTAAACAACTTTGTCCAAGTTGAAACCATTAGTTTGTCGATTGGGGGGGATGCGATATGAAGGTTCAGAGTAAATCATGGAGTATATACCCAGGTACCTACTTGCTCATGTTAATGTGTAGACTATGCTAGAATGTGAAAGTGATCAAAGCGTGATACCCACTGAGCCACCTGTTTTACCTACATCTTAGCTTTCATGAAGCGTTATCTCATTACAATCACTGCGCTACTTTAAATGCGGTTGGTGAGGGTGTTTAACTAATTCTATGGTGCTCAGTTATCGCGCTCCATTACTTGTCAAACACGTACGTGGACCTCGGGAGATCATTGTTGTTTAAGACTGATCAAATTGATAATAAGAATATAAGTTAACGATGCGAGTCAATTATGAACGGCCACAACAGAAGCAGATCGAATAGAGGCAGACCTATTAGAGGCAGGCATCACACATGTGCTATAGGTATATATATTACCCTTAGATAAAGCCACCTTTAAGAGGATTCCTATTGCCCATCCAGGACCAGGACCAGGACCAGGGAAGATTCAACGGTAGGATCTTGTTCGTGAAAAAAAAATCTTAGAAGGGAGCCTTGGAAGGGAAAATCTGATTCTAAATTCCATATGAGAATCGTAGGGACGCGAACTGACGTCTATGGACCAGAATTCATTGTATCAGACAGAGTTCCTCATTAGAGTGGAAGAAGTGCAGTTGAAAACGCACCAAGCCGTCCATGTTCTCTTAAGCCAGAAGTTTCTCCAATAGAGTATTTTCCATATCTTCCAAATACGTCTGAACGAGGGCTTCGTCATCGTAAGATTCGTTGAAGCTGTAAATCATTCGCATCTGGTTGCGGAATGTATAGAAAGTACACAAGGGCTGCGACATAACGACTTCAAGACCCATCTTGAAATCCTCAACGATAACCCTTCTATCATTGTCTGCGGAAGCATAAGACTGCTTTAGATAGCGTTCGACAATACCAACACTGCTGAATATGGCGTCACGAGCAGGGGGTAGAGTCAAAAACTCTGGATTCATCGCGAACTGAAGGATAGTGCTCTGGACCGAATTGGATAAAGCCATGTTCTCCGCAAGACCTTTGCAAGCGCTTTTGTATTTGTCACCAATGACTTGCACAAGTTGCTGGAAATCATTGGGTATTTCAAGGACTAAGGGCCAGGTGGTATAGTAGAGCGCCACGGCATATTCGCTGGAGTTGTATGGCTCCGGGAGGTAAGGACGAAGGTTCAATTGGAAGAACGTAAGGTACTTAGATTTGTCGGTAATAAGTGTAGGATCGGCATGTTTGGCGACAGTCAAGGCAAAAGCAGCGTGCACAGCGGCGGTCACAGTGAACCCCCCTTTTTACAAGCCTGGATAATGGCCTTGGTTGTTCGTTCCGAGAATCTGTATTCGCGCATCTGTGTAGGCCCCGGCGGAACAGTGCCCACTTTACTCACGGGGCCGATACCCGGGTAAAAAGGCAGTGCATCAGTAGCTGTCTGTGACCCCTTGGCCACAGCATCTGCCTGTAGAATATCGGAATAGCCTTTGGCTGTCTCGAGCGAAGGTGATAAGCGACTAGCTTCCTCTCCGAATTCCAGTCTGGGATTCGGATTCATCAAAGCGGTGAGATATGTATGCCATAGGAGCGCCATGCCTACCCCTTCGATGACACTATGGTGAGCTCGGATAACAAGCTGCGAGGCTTTGGGTACATAGTAGAAAGTAGCTTGCTGAATCGGTGGTGCGTCATTCGCAAGAGCGTCACCATCTTCCGCATCAGATACGATAAATGTCCGATCTAACCATAGCTGGAGAGCATCTTCATCGGGGACTTCGTAGACCTTCTTGAATCCCTCTCCCGCCGTCTGAGCTATCTGCGGCTGCTCATGACGAACTTGCTTCCACGCATAGCATAGTGCGTCTTCTACCTCGGCAGCTGGAATTTGCAGATCCACATTGAGCCGGGAGAATATCATATACTGGCGGCGGCCTTCGAAGAGTGAGCCCGAAACGTCCCCTATAAGAGTATAGAATGACTCTACGGGATTTGACGGACGCTCCCAGCGATTTTCTGACACTTGGGACCAAGACATGGTAACTTCAAATTGTCAATCGAAGAAGGTGGGTAGATGATGAAATAAACCTCCAAGATTGGCCCGGGGTTGTGACGATTTATAGGCCAGTCGCAAATACAGACTTTCAATTGGTATATTAGGGTCTTTTGCAGACATCTGGAAGCGCAACGACCCCACACATGCACATTGGTGATACTTTTGCACATGCCAGGGTGTATCCATGCGGATGTGGGGGCCGCATTGTAACACGCAATACCAGGTCTTCCGCGGGGCGACTACGAGACGCTTTCAACGGCAATCTACAGAATACAAGGGCTTCAAATGTTTTGGGGGGAAAGTGGAGATGGTGGATACCAAGTGTTCCAACTCGCGTACAGCCTTGGAAGATCCCTGTACGTGCAGAGCTCCACCACAATCTCAAGTGGTACTATTGGTGGTGAACTTTTCGCCCCTATCGCTCCACAACTCGGCCCCAGTGGAGCTGCCAACAGAAATGAATGGGTTGGTTGAAAAGGAAAAAGTGCTTTGGACTGAAGCAGGGTGATGGATACCATTGGCCTCTTTGCATCTCGCGGTGCATTGTCCTCGCAGGATCGCTTTTTCTTTTTGAGGCCTCAGCGTCGTCCTTCAACTTCAAGCACTCTTTGGCAAATCTCTCAACATCAATGTGAAGGACAAAAACCTGCTTATCCAGCAGCATTTCACTGAGAAATCTTTCAGCCACATCCGGCCTTAGCTCCTTCCCTGAGTAGCAATCCTCAGTGCGCTGACCTTCGACTCGACAGTCAGTACACCTCCACTAATGTGTTGCACATTAGACCAGATATCATTTCTCGTTCGCCCATCGATCTATCACTTGCCCTTCCAATAGCTGCTCATTTTTTGATCAGGTTGATGCTCGGGATTTGCCCTCGTCCTAATAGTATATATAATGCCACCTGCACACGTGGAGATTAACCTACTTTAGAACTATGGTCCCTACGAGCTGACTTCGAAGACCTTCAAACACTAGAATAACTCTTCTAAGAAATATCATGCACCTCTTACTAGGAAGAAATCTAAAAAGCGTTTTTATTTGCCGTAGCCAGATTTGCAGGGTGTGACTCCATATTGTATTACCATAAACTGTAGCAAAGTTATCAAATCAAAAATAGACCCGCATGCGAGTCAGTAGATCACGCAACTCCAATAACCCAATTGTGCAAGTAAAAAGTGCCGACAGCCACGAACGAATGCAATATCATTCCACCCTTGTAAGATTCCACATCTCGCTCGCTCCATCATGCATTGGAGAGCACACCGAGCACAAAGGACTGGAACCCAAGGTCGATCATGAGTCCCGGGGATAATGAAGAAAATGACCATCCAGATGCACCATGATAAATAGAAGACGATCCCGTTCCCGTTTACTCCTCCAGACTATCGCGCACACACCGACGTACCCGCTTCTTAAACTCAGCGGGATCCTCTCGCCACAGCCGGGCGGCTTCCACATTGGCAGGGCTCTCGTCGTTGGGGCTGGACAGCATGGAAATCACGGAAAGTAGGATAGTCTCGGGGGTCTGGACCGGCGACCAGCGCTCGGCAGCAGATTCGTAGCCGTACTTGTCCTCCTCCGGAGGGTGGAGAATGGAGATACAGACTTCGCCGTTAGGGTAGACTGGAGAGCGAACAAGTTAGCAAGACAATGATGAATGCGTATAGAGGACCAGGTATGCCCCGTCTCGGGTGTTCCCAAGGTCCCCATCTCGGGATGTGGCAATTTACTGTTTGGGTGGAAGAGCGATGACTCAAACTTCATCTTCGGGGGCATGTGCGGATATTCCATTGGAAAGGTAAGGCGAGCTCGGAAAAAACCACCTGGATGTAGATGTCAGCCTCTGATTATTGCAATGGTCTAGACCTTGGGGTGGCAAGGCAGGTTGCGAGAACCCAGCCATAGCCAAATAAGCTAGCAAGTTGCCCAAAAGAGGGTCATGCGCACCTCCATATAATTTTACATCGTCGGAGATCATCAGCATGACCTCCCATTCGAAGATGTTGTTATCGACCAGACCACAGCTGATCCCGGGAATGTCCTTGTCAGACTGCATCTGCTGCAGTTGACGGGACAGCATGCGGCCGGCGGGGGAGGTCGCCATCTTGGGAGGTCGAAATGATGAAGCAGAAAGTAGGAATGAATGTAATGAAGAGAGTAGACAGCGGGGTGATTAAGAGTAGGTGAGGGGCGACGGCAGAATAGAGAATAAAAAAGGCGGTCAGGGTCAGCCGGCGTCTCCCCGTACATAGCCAATGGCCTATTACGTTTTAAACACTCGAGAGTCATGACTACGCAGTTACTGGGAAAGGCCAGGGTTGAATAAATGTTAAATCAATCTTTGCAATCGCGTAAGAATGCCAAAACCAGGAATTGACAAATATAAGACTCAGGAAATCGAGGAGAGTGAGACAGTCGAGGGCTTAGAAGTACTCAGTGGTGCCACATATTCTTATAGGTGACATTCCAAATTCAGCTAGGCTTTGATCCCATCTACCCAATGACGGGCTTCTCGGGGGAGCCGTTACCCTGAGTGCCCTTAGGCATCATGTAAAACAGTTGGCCACCCAGAACAAGAGCGGCGAGTGCACCCACGGCCATTTCCATGGCAAAGGTCTTAAGAATCACCTTAACAAAGCGGACCCGGGAAGCCCAGTCAAATGTCTTCCAGGCATCCAGCAAGCCAATCTTGCCACTGCCTCCAACAATTGCGGGCTGGACCTTGCCCCCAAAAGAGCGGTCAAACGGAACAATAGTCTCCTGGTCCTCGGGCAGCATGGAGGCTGCAACACGGACAAAGATCACGCGGGCGGGCACAGTAACCAGGAAGGCCAGGATGGCAGGGACCGTAGTCACAGCGAGCCAGCGGCACATATCAGCGAGGGTGTTGTCCTTTCCGGGGGTGATGTTGAAAGCACCCGCGAATTGAGCAACGGCCATCGGTAGAAAGAAGGCGGCCGCGGTCAGCGCATCCTCCAGAAGAGCAGCGGGGGGCAACCTTGATCCAGGTACGGTAGCTGGGAATGCGCTGGTAGAAGCGCTTGGGGGATGGTTCTGTGATGACTATCCACACCCATGTCATCTGTAGACCAGACAATAGGACACCGACGAGGGACTGTACGAAGAACTGGCCGATGAACGAGCTGGATGGGACGGGAATGATAGCCGAGAGGAATCCACGGGCCATGGTCCAAGTCATGAACATGCTGAGTCCGCGGAAACGCGACCAGAAACCGGCACGAGCACGCAGATGCTTCACGGTGGTGCGCAGCTTGCTGGTGATGGGCTTGGGAGGTGGGACCGCAGCGGGCTCAGGGTCGTTGGGATCATATGGCTTTGTGAGATCATCGTTGTCGTTATCGATACGAACGTAGATGTCCGGATTGGAGTCTTCGACAGCCGCGAGAGTTGCTACCACACCACCGTAGGTATATTCGATCTGTCATCGGGGTGAGTTGGGTTTCATTATTTTTAAAACGGGTGAAAACTTACAGCACCTCCTATCAATGCAAAGACCAGAGCTGAGAAGATGAACAGAGCGACCAGGCCACCGGGAGTCTGCTCATCTTCAGGCTTGGATGGCAGGTGATCCGAGGCAAGCTCGACACTGCGGCGCATCAGATGCGCGGTGACTGCAGACATGATGAAGGCAAAAACCAGAAGGCGAAGGTTGTAAGAAAGTAAGATTCCAAGGTGGGAAAGCTCAGGAATAAGTAAGCGTTTGTCAACAAGGCTGCAGGCAACAAACAGGATAAGCGGGACCCTGAGGCCTAATCTCACACCCACGCTCCACTTTCATTTCCATCATTACTACGGAGCGCCTATACTTTAGCAGTCCTACATCGAGATCATTATTTAAACTATCTTCTTCATCCTGATACATTCTATTTCTTTTACCCAAAGGGATATTCGCACCTCAAATGACTGGAAAAATTCTGCTCAGTTTAAATATAGATCCCCCTTAGTCGGCGTTCCACCCCGACCGTGCCCCAGCCAGTCCTAACCGAGGGTCAGGGTCCTCACTGCAGTACACTAAGGCACTCTAATGGTCTGTGCAGCCAATCCAGGGACACAATTGTTGGCGCCATCGCGAAAACTTGCATAGCTTCGGGGCTATGGACCACTTCTTGAGGCTTAAAGTGGAGTCAACAAAGCGAGTACATCCGAATGGAGAGCGGTAACCGACCAACTCATTCCACCTTTGCGAGGACGTCCAATGCCTCTCCTGCTCATCTATCTCGATGAGTCAGCGAAAGCTTCATTGCCATCACGTGATTGATGTGTTGCCCCGGGTCACATGACTAAGGGTCTGCCAATAGTGCGAAGACAACAAATATCAGTGTGGTTCAATGCATAAATTGATCGTATTGCGAAGTATATTGCGATTTACAGGTTGAAATAGAAAGTTCATTACAACTCAAAATGGGAGCCGTTGTTGAGCTCGTGTCTCCGTGGACATTGGCAATTGCTCGGCATGAGATGCTTCTGATCGATCAAGTTCGTAACTGAATGTTCCAAGGGTTTTCCGTTCCTTCTGTGATGTGAATAGGATAGTCAGCCCAATTTGGTATCTATGCAAAAGCTTATCTATCAGATAAGATGGGATTTCACAATTGCTACATACGTAATGTTCCCTTGCATGACACCCTAGTTGGCGATTAGCAGAAAAAAACCAGGCTGGTGGTAGATAGCTCCCGAGGTCCCCGGTTTCCTACTTGGTCTTTTGATGTTTGATGTTTGTCCTGTGCTATTGACTCATTCAACCTATAAATTCGCGATAGCGACATCCATGAATTGCTGATGTATAAGAAGATGCTCGCACTATCATTATCTTCGAATTTTCCAGCTCGAAGCGGAATCGTCAAGACGATTCTCTGGGAATTCATCCCGCTGTGAAGTGAAATTCAAGCTGCATTGCAAAAGAATAACGAACTGATAACAGTGTTTATCTAAGTAAGCAGATGCTTGCTTCACCTAAGCTCTGAATCACTTGAAAGTGGTCGCAGCCTGGAGCTACTTGGAATAATAAAACCCAACGGCAGATTTTCCCGATCTTCTCAGATTGCAGAGGAATAATTCTGACGTACATCGTGGGCTATCTACCACGATGTATTATTTTCCATGGACACAGTACATACATATATCGTAATGTTCAAAGTTGACGATAGGCCGCCATATTCATTGACGGCAAAGTTGATTTATTGTATAGTCAACGCCCGCTTATAGTACACCCGCTTATAGAACACGCCCGCTTATGGTACCACTTTCGCTTGGATGGACCCACTTTTCCTTAGTCTCCCATACAAAACATTCGCTTTTAGAACGCCCGCCTTTGTACACAATTTTTCATCCCATTTTTGCTGAGTCATCCACTTAGTCAGCCATCTCAACCAATCAGAATGCCTGAAATCTCCGATCTTCCACCCCTTCCGACCGTCAGACCAGCTACACGAGCTGCTCTACCTATAGCTCTAGCTCCAGCTCCAGCTCCAGCTCTAGCTCTAGCTCTAGCTCCAGCTCCAGCTCCAGCTCCAGCTCCAGCTCCAGCTCTAGCTCTAGCTCCAGCTCCAGCTCTAGCTCTAGCTCCAGCTCCAGCTCCAGCGCCAGCTCCAGCTCTAGCTCTAGCTCCACCAAAGCGTGCTCGATTAGGCATATCAGATGCCCAGAAGCAGGCATTACGTGCCTATTGGTCTAATTCTGACCCTAAACCGACCTAATCCGTGTATGTAGCTTGGTTCTAGTCCCAATTCAACCACAAGATTAGTCGTGTATCGGTCTCAAGAATTCTTTCATCCTATTATAAACGCCTTGATATGGGGCCCAATATAGCAAATATGCGATCTTCTTTATCTTTCTGGCCTATTCTAGAGTAGTAACTCTCGAATTAGGTTAGTGGGCATATCAATAATGGTTATCTAATTACTAGCCCTTTAGTTTAGATAAAAGTAAACGAGCTTTAGTCCTATATCCCTAAATATTAAGATTAACAAAAACCTGCTTTTTTAGATGGCTGGCTTGCTCGCTTTAAAAAACGACATAATCTTCGATATTATATTTTCTATAGAGAAGCTACTTTAGTTCTATCTTCTATATATGATTAAATAGAGGTAGTTCGTTTAATATACAATCAATATGAACTATCTAAGATATATAATATAGATAAAACTAGCCTATTTTAGAGGCAAATGCTAAATGGGGGTCTTTCTAATAGAAGAATTGCTAGAAAGAAGAAAGATAAGACTAGAATATCTCTTATTATTATAATAAATATAGATAGTTTAGACCGATTACCTTTATAGTTAATTAGGACTATAAAAACACCACGTGCGCTCTAGGGAGTTAATTTCTAAGCTCTAGGATGTGTCTAGCGTTAGAATAAGAAGGCGTGGATGCGTTAAGATATTATGAGAGAATAGTTATATGCTTTTTATAGGCGTATTCCCATATATAAGAAAGCTTTATTACTTTTAGATAATGCCTCTCTATATATTGCTGGTCTAAAGTCTATCCTACCTCCTTCCTATATTAGGGTTCTTTTTTTCCTAGCAAACGTAACTTCTATATATTAACCTCTAGATTAAGGGATTATTTAGAATTTAAAGCACTATTATCGGAAGAAATGGATACGCTAGGTGATTACTATTCTTGATCGAGGTCTTGATCTATAAGATCGGATGAATCTATCTTATACACTCTTTTAGTTAACCTAGGTCTAGAAGAGCTCGGTTTTAGATCAAACGATTGAGAATTGCTTTAAAAAAAGCACTTTAATATATTTAAAAGATGAAACCGAAACTGATTATTAATCAATTTCTGAGCTAGGGTTAACTAGTGAGGTTCAAGCTCTATATAATAAAGTAGTTAAGAAGCTTGGTCACGATGATATTATACCATTTGATCAATTCTTAAATCTAGTAGAGGAAGATATTATAGTTAAAGATGAGACCGATATATAAGATGGGACTGACGGGCAAGATATATATATTGATATGGAGAGCTCAGAAGCACAGGATATTGAAGAAAACGGGCCTCCACCAGAGATTCTATCGAATTCTGATATAATGGGTCATCTACAGGATATATTACTATGGGTTGGAAGCAAGGAAAAGAGCACTTTAGACCATATACGTCAGGTTGAGAGCTTAATCAGCGAGTTTGGCAGGATTCAGGTCGAGGAGAAGCGTCAGGTGACCTTAGAGGATATGGGATAGAAGCTTAAATAGGTAGTAGGGCTTAGGGCTAGCTAATGTATTGATTATGTCATCCGCTCGCTTTAGAACACGCCCGCTTATAGTACACAATTTTCCTTGGATAGTAGGGTGTACTATAAGCGGGCGTTGACTGTATCAACAGAACCCGGAAATATATACATATGCCTGTACAGCCCCACCAAATATTAGATTGCACCATCCCATTGTCTTCAGCCCTACTGGAATTAACCTTGGAAGCTCGGCCTAAATTGCCTTGACAAACTTTGGGTCTCGGAGTCCTCGGGCGCCGTCCTCGTGGTAATAGGCACCAACGTTTGCAAACGAGCGTTTTGTCGTCCAAAGGCTTGGACCTTGGACACATTTGCTTGGATGTTGTTCGTGTTACTTTATACATGGCGATCAAAGAGTCAAAGATGGGGGATGTGCATGATTTGCGTGCCAATTACTTAGATCGATCATTGGCGTGTTCTGTTACCCCGCAGTAGTATATTTCCCGAGGTTCATCTCGTATAATGAACTCCACCTATGCAGCCTGCAATGCAGTGACAACTATCAGGTGGATCATGGTATTGCTGTCAGTACAACGGTGAGAAAACTTAATTCGAAGTTACACTTGCCAAGTCCCACAGTGCATGAGACACGGGTTGTGTTCAGGTTCTACAAGTATTACAGTGGCGTACGTTGAGTTTGAGACCCCCTTCGACCGCCTTAATGTACCGCCCACTTAATTTAGCTGACCGCTCTTAAACAAGCTCCTAAATAATTGAAGCATGTCACGAATGTTCTGTTATATTACAGAAATCAAAAATAAATCAAAATGCTGGTAGCTTGCACAGGCTAATACCGTTTTTTCAAGCTATTATAGCTTGATTTATGGAGTTTTGGCTGGCAGAAAGGAGCGGCAGAAATTTATGTAATCAGCTGGGGGGTCTCAAACTCATCGAACGCCACTGTACCCGTGAGGCGTTCCATTGATTTCCCACTCTTATTACATGAACATTTTGAATAGACCTCAAGTAGTGGGTCCCGCCAAGCGAAAAAAAAGTTTCTTCACTTGCCTTTCGAATGAAAAAAATTGACCGACGCAGGGGTCGAACCTGCAATCTCTTGATTCGTAGTCAAGCGCCTTGCCATTGGGCCAGCCGGCCTTGTTGAAGTGAGTCCCAGTTTATGCCATATGACCCCGAGGAAAATTGAGCACATAATGAAATAAAATTTGGGTAGGCATGATCCTCATAGGAGGTCTAATATCTGTAAAGTACACTGGATCACACATACATGGTCTATGGACAGATGAACAAAAGGAAAAAATGCTGCTATGCATGTACGCCATGAAAATGGAAAAAAGACAAAAAACCTCCTGCGCCTGAAATGCGACTTTTGAAACTTTAGACCTCGGACTCAGTCACATAGATCTCGGGTAACAGACCAGCTTTTTCTGGTACAATTCCGTCTTCAACGTGGGTTGTCCGTGAGCGACGGTGATGGCGGGGATGTTTGCGTAGCCCCAACCGGTAGGACACGGACATGATGACATGTCCAACGAGGAAGCCAAACAGGCAAGCGAGCAAGCCAGCCACGGCCCCGAGCAATGCGGGGAGGACCACAGGTCGCACCAGGCGCATAAAGGTGTGATCGTGATGACCGTGCGAGTGACGGTTTGTTCGATGAGAGTACGACGAGGGCGCAAAATAAGGTGAAAAGATGTATCCAACAGTCGACTCCACCACGCTGCTGGTTTTGGGGTCGGCGACATCAGACTTCGCAGATTTGGTTGGTTCAGATTGGACAGATGCTTCGATTCTGGAAGGCTTCGTCGCCTTGGCCTCGGTGTGCTTGAAGAGGGCGCCCATTTCGGTCTGCCAGAACTTCATCTGCCATTTGTGCTCACTCTGGTTCTCTCGCGACTTCCCCGGTTCAATTCGAATCTTGGTAATGCGAGGGTTGCCATCCGGATGATCCAGCAAATCCAATACGACCGTGTTCGGAGTGACGGAGTGACCCTCACGATCCATAAATTCGACATCGACTCTCACGATGCCGTGCGGGGCGCCAACTTCATGGCTGGAGAGGGGTCGGACCTCCAGAGAGTAGTAGAGAGTTTCTGAGTCGATGCGCGTCTTCTGCGCACCTTCGTAGCGGGGGAGCATGCACCTGCATTGACATGCTAGGTGGAAAGACTAAATCCCCATTGGCGAATAATTTGCCATTCTGCATGGACCATTCCACAGACTGGGGCGCATGTTAGATCGCGTGCTGTATGCTACTGATTTCGAACTTACCAGGTATGATTCTACCGAGGGGACGGGCTGTGAGGCCGGAAGATAGCTCAGATGGACTTCATGTGAAGAGGCGAGCGGGATCGACGAAGCGATTGCCCCGACCAGGAGGACGGACCACGACAGACGCATGATGGATGGAGAGAGTGAGAATGGAAGAACTGAAAAGCGAGGGATTTTAAAAAGCGAGAACAAGGCTCTTAAAGTCGACCCCAGAGACTAGAACCAATCTAGGTTTACGGGCGAAAATGTGGTAATACATAAGTAAATATGGATGCCTGCCACCAGACTTCGGCGAAACCGTAATTGATTTTGAAATGCTATTCTTATGCCTAATACCGTTTAATACCGCAGCATTACCCAGCTAGTGAAGCCTAAGCTTTAACTCCCGAGCTGAACGCGATTTTAATTGGTTAGGGGCCAAGGGGTTTGGTAATTTATTTCTTTTGCAAGGCATGCGATCTGCACCGGTTCTGATTGGCAGGTTATTGGGGGCCCATTCAATCCCCAGCCCAGTACAATTGAACGGGATATTGATAACCTTCAATTCTATCACGCCTTCTTTGAAATGGAAGCAGAAAAAGTAAGATTTAATGTACTAAAAAAAATACAAGATCGGTACAGCCGCTACAGAAAAATCAATCACAAAGGACTGGTTTTACATCTTAGACAAAGCGGGTTCCACTCCACGGCGGCGACCGCATTCAGGGTCCGTGTCTCACAATTGTCGATGACTACTCCGTACCCCCTTCTGTGATGTATGGCCTTATGTCTTTTTAGATCTTACGGAGAAATGATGCAAAGTATAAGGCTTGGCGCGATTGTACTGTGTAGGCCTGCGGAAATATGAGGGTATGTATCGCTTTCCAAGTTGTCGGTATGAAATCCACGTGTGGTTATACTATATCCAGTGCTTGAAAGAAGATCCATCGGTTCGATTCTATTCTTGGCATGGGGTGGATCCAACATCCTGGTGCCCGCGCGATAATTGACACTAAACGTACAATCGCCGAGTTTGCAAATTCTGCCCAATGAGCATGACTCGTCTCATCAGCTACTGATTTTCTTTTTTCTATTAGAACGATCGGCAAACCTAATACCACATATGGTAGCGTTCGCGATTCATGGGTAGCCTTGTCCGATACCCGGATCAAAATGCAAGTTTCATTCCCTCAGCCATAGGTCTCAAATTAAATTAAGGTAGTATTGAAGAGACTAGTAGATCAGCTGCAGCCACAATGGCCCACTATATGTACAGTATAGCCGCATCTAGGCGGCAACTTATCAATAATACGGTGCAGTCTGCCAGTAACGACAGCGGAAATTATCGGATGAATCGCGGACCGGTCGAATGGTGTTGTTGCCAATATCCAGGAGCATATTCTGCGGTCCATATCGCGAAAATACCGGCCCCACAGGAGACTTGGGAGCACCAAACTGAGCAAAGCTAGTGAAGTAGTCCTGCATGGCGAAAGCGACAGTGACGTTTTGGACCTGGAGTCCCGATAGCCCACCATCAAGGCCGGACTTTCCAGGGTTGTAAAAAGTGTATAGGGTGTCCTGGCCATGGAGTGAAGGTGGGACGCTGAACTCGTAAGCAAAAGTCTGATTTTCAAAGGCCCAATTGAGATACTCGGTGTTGCATTCGAAGATGGATTCCGAGATCAGGAATGCGTAGCGCTCGATCGGGCTTGTATAGCCGTAGGTGCCGTTATATACGGGCGGGTATAGCTCCTGAGTCACGTAGTCGATGACCTCTTGCGTGATGAAAGGGAAATATGCCTTCAAATACGTTGGAACAGCGCTGCTCGATATGCTTGCCGGTGGAGTGAACTCGAGTCCCTCTTCCGTGTTGTGTCCACTCATGACGGTCAGGTTATGGTCGAACCTTCCGTCCATGAGCAGCTGTCCCGGCAGCGCTGGCACGAAAGTGCCATCCACGACGGGGGTGTAAGTAAATTCTCCCCACTTGGACTGGGTCGCGACCTGGTAAGCGTTGGCTGCAATCAATTGACTTGACGGAAGCTGCCGCGCTTCATCGAGCGTGCTGACATTCAAAAGTTGGAGGAAGTTTTGCAAAGTCTGCTCGGGCTGCTTTTTATCGGGCATGGGAACCCAGGCTGGACTCTGCAAGATTGCTTGTTGGAATCGCGACGGCCCTCCCGTGCCACCATATGCCGTGATTTGATGCATGATGGAGCCTGCACCAGCCGACTCCCCAATGAGGGTAACTTGTTGGTGATCTCCACCAAATAGGTGAATGTTCTTGTATACCCATTCCAAAGCAAAGCGTTGATCATGGAGTCCTACATTGGCAGTTCCATTTGCAATGAGAGTGTCACCTCCTAGCCAACCAAATGCACCCAGCTAACGGTGTCAGTAAATTTCTTCGGATTGCGGTCTCTCCCAGACTTACGCGATAATTGATCGCAACAAACACAACCCCATCACCAACAACCGTGCTCCGATTGATCAATCCCGAGGGATCTTCCCAAACTTTATCGCCTTCAGTGTACCCTCCCCCATTAATCCAGACCATGACCGGAGCCAAAGGCCTCGACACTGAGCGATTGCCATGCGACCGATCGAAAATCTTCTTTGGAACAATCACATCCAAGAACAGACAATCTTCGGTGACATCCGAGTCGGACTTTGGCGGTTCATACGGGTAAGAAGAAATATTTGTGGACTGGTTGAATGGCGTCCCCTCCAATACACTCAGAAGGAACTCTGGCATGATATCCGAGGACCAGATGGGTTTGGCCTGGGGACACACTCGGGCGCCGGAGCCATTCTGGATCTGAGACCGATCCTGTGCCGGCAGTTCAGGAGCGCGAAATCGCAGGTTCCCCACAGGCGGGGCGGCATAGCGGATGTTGCTAAAATTGTAAAAGTCTGGGGTGCTCTGAAACTTTATTAGCTATGTTAGGAAGAATGTGAGGAATGCTGACAGAGATGGCCTGATGTAGCTCATACGAGAGGTCTACGATCGGCAGACTCGATGCCGAGCAAAATGCCACGAGGGCGAAGACGAGGCATACTGCCACCATCTTGACACAAGTCGTAGTGGGGATTCAAATGCTCCTCTATATGAAGTTGCGGAGAATCGCTCCCGATCCTGGGGATTAGAAACGACACCAAACAAGAATCTTGGAAAGTGGCAAAAGTCACTATTTTCTGTAATGATTAAAGTCAAAATGCAGTACCTTGGGGAGGATTAAGTAGTAGATGGAATGAGCGGTGAAATCTTTCCTATCCTGCATGCGGCGTTGACCGCAAAGTAGTAAATAGCGACGATGACACCGAGCGTGCCAAGGTTGTAGCCGTGCAGGGGGATCCACAACACGAACTCTTCTTTGTAAGTAGGCTCATCCATCTTGATCATTTCCAGGCTTTGGAGGCTTCCAAAAAAAAATGGCTCATGTGCATGAGCTGCAAATATAGTAGGTACGCACAGACAGTGATCCACAATAGCTGCATTCCTGAGCCATGATTGGCTCTATGAGGCTGAACAAAGAAAGCATATCCACGAACTACTTAGCGTCTACAAGTTCTGGGATTGGCTCTATGTAGCCCTCTACAGTACAGTTGCGCAACACCTGCAAGATGACGCAGCGATAAAGGTGCTACGCTAATCCGAGCACCTCAAAGCCGATCGCCGCTATGGTACCTAAATGCGTATTTCTCCAACAGGATCACCGATCATCAACCTCTCGAATCTTAAAACCAATCATTTCGTTCGAGGCGATGTCATGACTCCCCTGCAGCTTGTTGGCAGTCTCAACCCCGGCAGCCGGAACTCGGTATTCGAACCGCTTCCCCGGAGCCGGGACTGAGCCGTCGGGCAGGTCATACGGGAAAGGTAAATACTCGGGTAGCAGGCCAAGCTGAACAAGCACGGTCGCCTGGTCCCATGCAATGTGCTCATGATAGAGCCTGTCGCCGCGGATGTTTACCACCGAGGTGAAGGGAATGCGGAGTGACTTTCCGGTCGGTGGAATGCCAGGCACCCTGGAAATGTTAGAGAATTCAAATGCTGACTTGGAGGTAACTCACAGCCAGTCAACCTGTTTCACGTGGGTAAGTGAGAAGATGAATTCATCAACGATGCGATCGGTACCAATCGTGCGGCTGATCAATTCAATCGCTGTATCGTCCGGGTTATTAAAAATAAAATGGTGGAGGTAGAAGTGGCTCAGACGAGCCCGACCAAGGCCACCGGTCATCTAACACTGATTAACTTCATGCAATCTGGATATCGAGATATAACGCACCGTAGGAACATGATTCACGTAGGGTTCCTGCACCATGGTGGCCATGGTCTTTTCAACAGAGCGATCGCTGAATTCATAGTAAGTGTGCTCATCCCAGATCTTTTCAAGATCAAAGGTAGGACCCCCAAGGATCTTCTTGAGGAATGTAAGGCTCCTCGTATGGACCACCCCGGCTGTCGATATCTTGAAGTCCGGATGACCAGGGATGATAAAGCCGGAGGAGACAATATCCGGATAGAAATAAGCCGTCTGCTGGTCACTTTTGGCAAGTTTATCACTCTGAGCGGTGGGTGCATGCAAGAGAGATCTTGTACTGCCAGTAGTCTCCCAGGAGTCGAAACAAATTACGGCCTCGAGTCCCTCGACAGTGTCGATGAAAGTGCGCAAAACGTCATCCGGAAGGGCGGTATAGTCCAGCTTAGATCCATATACTGCGCTGAAGGTCAATTTAGGTACAAGGGGTCGGATGCAACATATTCAACACACCTATCAACCCAAAACTGGTATCAGAGGTGCACTCTTGAAGATCGAATAAATGCTGTCGGGCTTGAGAGACTAAGCTAGCTATAGCCTCGGTATTGCTGTTCTGAACGTCAAGCGTTACCTGTGCCACTGAGAATCCCTCTTCAGCCCACTTCTGAAGTGGCTCAGGGTCAAGAGTTTGATTTTGCCCCTGACAGTCCACAAAGGCTGCCGGCCGGAGGATAAACAGTCCCGGCCCACTTCCATAACGAGTAAGTGGGGGCTGAATGATGATAGGGCCAAATACAATTGCTTTGGCAGACGGCAATAAGGTTGAATCAGTCATTTTGAATGCCGAGTTGATGTTTTGGGAATGTAGGTGAGAGGGGGCAATGATCTGCGTCGATAAGTGATGCCGCAAACATCCTACCCCACTTGGAGATGACTGCCTACCGAGGTAGTCACATCAACACAACCACGCCACAAGTTCGAGTAATTCATGGATGTACTGTATGCTTTGAACTTTTATTATTTCTCTATGTGCACGCGACCGTAGTGTCTAGACTCTAGTTTTGGCTACAAATGTTGGCTACAACAGACCTTGTCATTGTAACCCACGGATTTTGGATGCATTCTAACATTCCAACTAATCTCAAGTATCTTTTCAAGGCATATTTGTGCTACCTAGATGCTACATCTTGTGGATCCAAGACTGAGCTGTCCGTCCCCGGAACTTCTTCCCATAAAGGTAGAATGGAATAGCAAAGAGACACCACAGAGTACACAAACTCATGTTCAACATGATCGGCTTCACAAAGCCACTCCCTGTAACCCATGGGGTGATAAACTTGCTGAAACCATAGCCCCACAGATTCTTATTGACCGTAATAGCGACAAATATAGAGCCGGCAACGGGCTTGTAGCTATCGACAGCATACGTGCTGACGATGGCTGGCAGGGCAGCAACCTGTATTCCAGCGGCAGTGTACCCAATTATGACAATTACCTATAACGATGTTAGATTGCGAGTTGCATATTACAGGACCCAGTACAACTTACCCGCCAATCCCATTTGTATTCGTATCCAAAAGCCACTACAAAATTCCCAATGACCATGATGACCACATAAATTACCATCGCCGGAAGTCGCATCTCGGGTTCTCGAACTCCCTTGTTCTTGCGAGTGGCCCTCATCGAAATCCAATCCGAAAAAGGACCATTAGTAGCCAGGCCGATGAAAGCCCCAACTAGTATTGCAAAGTTGAAGAAGCCAATTGTTTGACTGCTGAAATTGTAAGGAGGTTCAGCAAATGCCTGACTCTGAGTGAGGTTCAACGTCAAGAAGCAACTGGCCGACCAGGACACAACGAAGGCGGATAGTTCGACAATCGGGAATGCTAATAGCTTCCACGGGAGCCAGAAACTGATGAGGATATCCCTCCAATTCACTCCCTCCAGCTGCCAGATTTGGAATTGCTTCTTGCAAGGAGAGCCTATGTGCAAGTAGGACTCCGGTGTATGCTCTTCCATTTGGACATCCTCTTTCATAGTACCAATTGGCTTCTCGGGTTCGGACTCGTCCCTACTTGGGGTTTGCTCCACATGAGCAACTTCGTTCGGGTGAACACGGTGCCACTTAGTTTCCGGAAAGCAAAAGACGAGTAGGATCAGAGACAAGCCTAACAAGCCAACATTTAGCCAGAAAAAGCTACGCCAACCAATGTGGTCTGCCATAGCCCCCGCGACTATCGGACCGATCATCAAGGACCCAAAATAGAAGGTAAAGTATAGCGTATTGTAGGCTCCACGCTCATGAAGGAAGAGAATATCTGCTATAATTTGCGGTTGGAGAGTCTATTATTGTGTAAAGCGACCAATCAGCCCATGGGTTCAGGAGGAGTAAAGGGGTCTCAGGTCTCACCTCCGCAGGACCAGCGCCTACACCATTCAAAACACAAGCACCCATATAACTACCATAAGTAGGTGCCACAGCACGCCAGATATTGCTGGCTAGACATATCAAAGTCGATAAAATAAGAACAGGACGTCGGCCGAAGGATGTAGAAAGCGGAATCCTATGACATCAGTCAACAATGGCACCGATACTGTTGTGCAATTCAACTGTACCAAAGGAAGTTGCTGAAACCCAACACCAGGATGCAGACTCCAGTAAATTGCACGATGTCGGATAAGCTCCTGTTGAAGGTCTCTTCCATCTGGGGCATCATAGGAGCAAGGGCTAGTGGCCCAAATCCTTGGCTAAATGTCGTCAACGTGGCCGTGAGCATAGTCAGGGCTTTCCAAAACCGGCTCCAATTCTATTAAATGATCAGGAATGCAAAATGTTAATTACGGCTGCGAATGGCATACCAAAGGATCGTGAGGATCTTGTGACGGCTGCGGGACCAAGACACGGCTGGACTTGGATGAAGCTTTGACGAAATGGTGCGAGCCAACATCAGCCATAATCTCTGTGCCGGGTAATATGGTTGTCCCCAGCTCCTCCTCGATTCTAAAATGAATGTTAGCGATGATTACAGTCGATTGGGCATACGAACTGGTGGAGGACCTAGACAACAACCAGATTAGTCGCATCCTCTGACAAACGGGTTAGGAAAAGACTCACCCCTTCATCATAGTTCATCTCCATGATGGGTAAATCAGCCGTATAGGCGGGGAAATGGACTCCTGGGGTAAGTACTGTAGACTCCAATAGTCGGAATCCAGCAGGTTTGGGATATCATTTACAGGGCGCGCAGCTACTTTTAAGTCCCTACACAAACAAGCTACTCAAGACTAGAGTGCGGAATTGAGACACTCAAGATTTACCGAGCTAATAAGGCCAATATGTACCGAATAGGGGGAAGAGGGGAACATAAGACCAAGCCTCGCTGGTGGCGTTGCTTACATTCCTTGTTGAAATAAATCAGAATAACCATTGAGGTGGCCAATCTCGAAAGATAGAGTTTGATGGCGGTCTTGTAGCCATCATAAGGAAAATTCCCGACACATGGTAGGTTGTGGACGGAACTATTAGACTTTAATTGTTTCCCCCAGGTCCACTTTGACCCCGGATTCTCCCCGCACAGTGGGAGAGAGAGCTTTACGAGGACATCATTCGCTAGTTTTGGTTAAGTCGCCTACCATTGCCAAACTTCGGCAATTAAGCACGGCATTTGGCCGTAAGGGCTTGATATTGCTTTACGGCAGGTTGAAATGAGGTAGTACTTGCCTAGATATAGTGATCGCCCATACACCAAATGCTGGGTATCACGAATTCAAAGCTTAATTCGTGTGATTGTTGTACTGATTAGGGCCATTTTGGAGATATCCGCGATCGCCAAAGCCGATTCATATATTTTCATGATTATTGTGATCACTGGTCTGAGGCTGCCAGAAATAATCCATTTCCGAGGCAAACAGGACTTGGGTGGCTGTTATGCTCAGCTGCACGGAGGGATTCCGCTCTAAAAAATCACCCAATCCGCATCACAGCTGCGCGAAAGCCATCACCACATCGCCCAAATTCTCTCTGGGCTTATGTCGCACTCATCAAGCTCCTCGATTCCACGAAGCTTGGAGCTTTTGAACCACAGATTCAGTTGCCCAGCCAAGATCCGTCTCTACACCACTCAAGAGGTCCACGATGATCCGGTGCTCGTCTGCGCTTTCCAAGCACTGCCCCACAGCGAGCAACAAGGGAGTCATATATACGCGAACCTCTCCTTTCGGTCGCCCTAGGGCGATACCAAACACCTCTCGACTTCGATATTCCACTTCTTTTGTCAGGTCCCGATACCCCTGCAAGCGATCAAACGCCGTGCTCGGCGCACTGACTACGTCCGTTGGTCGATTCAACAACAGGGCAATCCGCCCGAAATGATAGTGCTGCATCGCGGCTGCACAGGTCGAGAAACTATAAAAGACTTCGGGGAAGGGCAGCTGAGGACCGTCGGGCAGTTTGGTCAGGTCTCTCGGATTCTCGATCCGCACACAAGGGCGAAAGGTCTCCGGGACTCCCTCAAACCAAACCTGGAACTCGAAAGAGAGATCTAGCCAGGTATTCGTGTCGGGATACAGTTGTTGATCGGGCCCTGGTGATGTTTCTTGATTTCCACCAGGCGAAGTGGACGGTGGGGATCCAGTCCACTGGGCGATCTGCGACTCCTTTGACTGAGCCAGAAAGTTAACGACCTTCGAGACGAGCCATGATAGACCGTTCGCTGCCTGATCCTCTTGATTCAAATGTATGGACCCCATTTGGAATTTATGTTGGTCATCAATTGATATTCCAGCTGCACGCCACAGGGGCAGACTGGTAGGGGAGAAATGGGTGGCGGATCTTGTGAAATAAGACCCCAGGTAGTCCTGCCGAGCGAAGTTCCAAAAAGAAGCACGGATCCCGTGCGAGAAAAAGGTCGAACGTGTCAAGTTCAGACTAAGGAAAGACTCAAACAACGGGCGGATACCCGAAAGATGCCTGCATCGGGTCAGTATTCTGGTCAGAAGCTCGAGCAAAATGGAGCCTACTTGTGCCACTCTTCCCCAATTGAATCTAGAAGCCTATATACTGTTAAAAGTGTGACAGTCGCGAGCATCTCCTCGGCTTTCCGCAAGAGGCTTCCGTCGCGGCAGGTTTGTGCCAACTCTTTCGTTGCACGGGAATTCAGCCAGCGACCGACCGTGCTGATTGGCGACTCCAGTACAGCCGAGCTGGAGACCGCGGTATAGCCACCAGAACACGCATTGTTCAAGTCAGATGCCGCCATATAATAATAATTGGCAGCCTTCAGGAACCAGTCAACCTGAGCAGCATTTGGGTATAACTCGGTAGTAGCAGGCCTTGTGAACATGCCATTTCCAGCAGATGATTTGGCGCCTTTGACTCGCCCCAGTTGTTTTGCTGCTAAGGAAGCGATGGCGTATTTAAGGGATGGACAGTTGATGGCTCTAATGGGAACATAGACAGAGAAGAACTTTCCAGAGTCGGACAAGTCAAGCCTAGATGGGATCAACAAGTGAAGAAGAGCGGAAGCACAACATACATACCATGGACCTATGATCTCTGCATAATGACGCGTGAGGAAAGCAATCTCGTGCTCGGTCCCGGTCATGAATTCGGAGAAGATATCTTGAAACTCTTCCTTTTCGCTCCGCTGAGAAGGCGTCTCTGAAGAGGATACACGCCGGTAATCAGCTGTTATTGGATCTGCGTTATATGCATTTCCGTGGGGAGAATTCAGATCCATGGGGAGATTTGGTGAGATTGAGTTGTGAGCATTGCTCGACGGCCCGCTTTCTCTCCCGGATGAGTTCAAAATTGAAAATGGAGCTCCAGATACAGGGGGATGCAAAATCGGTGCGGTCGCACTGGGTTGACTTGGACCTGCCGTATTTAATCTTGCTTCTTCCGTAAAGGTGATATTTCCCTCTTTTGAGATGCCTGATATTCGATCCGGCGCCTCAGGCGGATTTTGAACTTGGGCTGATGAAGCATGTTCTGGGGCCTGGAATTGATGAGCCTTGTTCTCGTGAATGGAAGAAGTTGACATACTCTACCGTAATCCGTGGCGTGTGCGGGGTGAACCTCCTGATAAGGAGCATATCGGCGTCTTACCGTAGCTCCTTGATCGATGAATTTGCGTGTTTGAACATAGCCGGGGCACTCCACACCGGCCGCGGTGCAGCGCTGGCAATGTGGACGAGCCTCATCACACTGTGATAATCAGTTGACCGTTGTCGAATTTCCGATGCTACGAACCTTCAGATGTCTCTTTTTACACCGCTCACACGCCTTGTTAGAAGGAACCCCGGGCATGTTCGGCAGTGCGGAAATTTTCACCGGATACGCATTCAACTCCTGGGTGCAAAAGATCAATATCTCCGAGGACACAGATGCCAAGGGTTCCAGGAGTGCCTAGAGTTCCACTGATCTTCCAGGACCGATTGACGTAACAAACGGAAAGATAACCGTGGCTCAAGGGATCATGAAACTCGGATAAACGTCGGCAATAGCTCGGCTCGGCCGAGCACAAATAGTGACTGGGCTTCTCATCATGAATATAGCTACATTTGGGGATTTCCTAGCGGATAGTGAGACTACCTAAGTTCAACCTTGTGAATCGCTTTCCACCTATCTGGCGTGATTTCCTGGAGTTCTAGTCTGTTATTCAGAAGAGAAGCGAGCTCTGCCCGGTCATCGAACTTATTGATATCCATTTGACGTTATCGAGAGTGAAGTAGATTTCAGAATTGTCCATTAACTAAGACTTGAGGGACTGGCAAAGTGGACTTTAGACGGGTGACAGAAGTGTCCCATTCGTCTTAAAGATCCACGGGTGTTGGGTGGCACTTGTTATATATATTGACCTCGCCAGACAAACATTGGAAGGTTCCAAGGTTTGAAATATGTAGAAAACGAAAATTCAAGTGACTAAAAACAATTTGAATCAAATACACATAACCTCCTAATCGTATTGAATCTCGCAAGCTTTAGATGCATCTAGTCCTGAATTTCCAAGGTTCCTATTGGTCTACCGTCAACCTTGGAATCTTAGTACGACAACAAATTGTTTGTTCCCCTCATCAATGAATATTCAACGCAAAGTAACGTACAAAGGTTACATTCTTTTGCCTTTCCCCGCATGGAGTTGTCGGTCGATTCGCCAATCCTGCCCAAGTCAACAAGGATCGGCACTCCGCCAGGAACCCGGGGATATTGTGGGACCAACTCATTCTTCTTTCAGTATATTCTACGTCAATCATGCGGTCACAACCGCCTCGTGATGCTGATTTCAGGAAGCAATCAACCAGTTTGCCTATCCACTATACCGATGTCAAGCCTGACTGGTGCGAATTCCCGATGCGACATGCCCTCAGTCCTACGGTCTAACCCAGATTTCGGTTGAATAAGTTATTCCCTAATATGGGGCATCAGCATGCCGATCGATGTGTGGAATGCTTCCCCGCGGCAGGCCGCTTAGTAGATAAGGGAGTTTGGCCCGCACATCGTGGATTTTGTTTCGGATGAAGTTATAAGGTGTCAGACCCGCAGGTTGATTGTTGATGTTTACACCCGGGTTCACCATGCTATCGCGAATGTCCCGCCCCCGCGCGGATGTGCTCAGTGTTATTACTGCGCTTTTTTATGCCTCAGCTGCTATAGCTTCGCAAGACGCCACTGATAGCTTGGATGTATTAAATTATGTCGATCCTTTTATTGGAACCGCGAATGGAGGTATGACTGACGAGAAATCAGCGTGGACCATGAGTTGACAAATGCAGGCCACGTCTTTGCAGGCGCAACACTGCCGTTCGGTAAGTCAATCAATGCGTAACGGCCGGTAGCAGAGCTAATAATGAGCAGGTATGGCCAAAGCTGTTGCCGATACGGTAGGAGAGAACCAGGCTGGCTTTGCATACGACGACACGACCGTCACTGGTTTCTCACATATGCACGACTCTGGCACAGGTGGTGTATGTTACAAAGTCCACCCAAGTATAGATGGGAGCTGATATTTGCAGTCACCGTCTTTGGGAAATTTCCCCATATTTGCCCAGCCTGCCTGTCCGCATGATGATATCAATCAATGTGTCTGGCAACAATCTGACAGAGCGGTGGCCTGGCTGGAGAATGATAAGTCTCCTATTGCTCGGCCCGGATATTTTGGTATCTCATTGGAGAATGGCGTACATGCGGAAATGACGACCACCAATCGGTCGGCTTTGTATAGATTCACATTTGAACAATCTTCCAACACATCGCTGAGCCCTGTGATTCTAGTTGATTTGATGGATCTCCCGCAGTCTCGAACCAATGGAACGGCAGTTGTGGACAGATCAACCGGACGTCTAAGCGGAAATGGCACCTTTAGTCCCAGCTTCGGCATTGGAAGCTATGACTTGCATTTCTGCGTGGACTTCAAAGGCGCGATTCTCCGTGATACGGGTGTCTGGACTAAAAACCGCGCGAACTTCAGCCAAGAATTTGTTTCGATGCTAGCTGACGGCACGAACACCCCGGATACTCTATCAGGGGGTACGTTTGCCAGGTTCCACGCTCCCCAGAACAAAACCATTTTGGCGCGTGTTGGTGTAAGCTTCATCAGTGTCAACCAAGCATGTGAAAACGCCGAGAAGGAACAGCCTGACTTCGACTTTGATGGGACAGTGGCAGTAGCTGAAGATGCTTGGAGAAAGAAATTGAATGTTGTATCCATTGATGCAGAGGGAGTTTCGAAAGATCTACAGACGGTCTTCTGGAGCGGAGCTTACCGGGCCTTTATCAGTCCCCAGGACTACACTGGTGAAAATCCTCTCTGGCAGAGTGATGAGCCATACTATGACAGTTATTACTGGTGAGTCAACTCACGCTTGCAAGAGAAGCGATCATGCTAAGTATATCAGCATTTGGGACTCTTATCGCAGCATTCACCCACTCTTGACCATGGTCGATCCCGTTTCGCAGTCCCTCATGATGCGCAGTCTTGTAGACATCTATCGACACGAAGGCTACCTTCCAGACTGTCGCATGTCCCTGTGCAAGGGCTTTACCCAGGGAGGTTCTAATGCAGATGTAGTCTTGGCGGACGCCTATCTGAAAAAAGTCCCTGGAATCGACTGGGAAACCGCCTATGAAGCTGTTGTGAAAGATGCCGAAGTTGAGCCTAAAAACTGGAATGTGGAGGGGCGTGGTGGCCTACAGAGCTGGAAGAGCCTTGGATACATTCCATTCGACGATTATGATCCCTATGGAGTGGGCACGCATACTCGTAGCGTGTCGCGAACAGTTGAGTACGCATACAACGACTTTTGCATCGCTGAGATGGCCAAAGGATTGGGACATTCAGCCGACCACGATAAATACGTCGCGCGCTCTGGTAATTGGGACAATGTTTTCAAAGCAGACCAGAAGTCCAGCATTAATGGAGTCGATACTGGCTTCACTGGCTTCCTGCAGCCTCGCTATACGAACGGTACTTGGGGCTACCAGAACCCCATCTTTTGCAGCCCTCTTCTGAACTTTACGTCGTGCTACCTGAATCCTACCGGCCATGAGACATACGAGGGAAGCGCTTGGCTGTATACTTTGTATGTGCTATTCCCCGTTGAATTTTCACCGTCACTAATTGTTTACAGCTATGCTCCGCACGACATGGGAGCATTAGTCCAGAGTCTCGGCGGAATGGAAAGCTTTACCTCTCGACTACAATTCTTCCATGAGTCTGGACTTTTGTACGTGGGCGATGAGCAGTCCTTCCTTACTGTCTTCCAGTTCCACTACTCTGGACGTCCAGCGCTGTCTGCCAAGTACAGCCACTCCTACATACCATCTCAGTTCAACGCTACCGTTGAAGGTATTGCCGGTAATGACGATAGTGGAGCCATGGGATCTTTTGTTGTTTTAAGCATGATGGGCCTTTGGCCGGTTCCAGGTCAGGATGTTTATCTTATTACTCCGCCATACTTTAGGGAGGTCAACATTACAAACGGCATCACTGGCAAGGTTGCGACAATCCGAAACGTGAACTTTGACTCTAATTATGAGTCCATCTACATTCAAAGTGTCACATGGAATGGGAAACCCTGGACGAAGAATTGGGTTACTCATGACTTCTTTACGGAAGGTGGAGTTCTTGAACTGGAGCTGGGCACGATAGAGAGTAAGTGGGGAACAAGCATTGAAGACCTGCCTCCTAGTCTGTCAGATTACCACATTTAGGACTTTACCTCCCTGGTATATTCATATATGATCATAAGGCAGATGGTTTCACTGAGCTTAGTAATGTATGGTATTGCTTGATGCTTCCCTTTTTGTAATTTGCATAGACCACAAGGGGTTCTTACGTGGCTACCCCACCTATCTCAATCACATCTTACTGTAAAGTCCGGCTGTCAACAATAACACGACATCCAGATAAAGAGCAGGAATTCACCAGATCTATTCGAACATAATTCCACTACATAAGTGGTGGATAACCAGATTTCCCGTAAAAACTTTTTAACCGGAGTATGTAATCTAGCATGTGATAAGAATTAGACCACCCGGCGTGCTTCAATACCCCACATGCTAGTTTTTCTTTCTTTTTAAGGTAAAATGCCCTCACCTGGGCTTTCTCACCCAGAGTTAGCCGTTGCTACTCTTACATAGCCTCTATTCATTACAAGGTCATTCTGGAACCTTGCAACCCCACTAGGACCACAGGCATGACGGCGCCCATTGTCTTTATTGTCAGGTTCGTTCCCCGCACTATCTGATCGCTTCAGCACTGACCTTGTCAAGACATGGCGCGCGTCTCGACGCTGCCGACAAAGACTGGCATTTGACCTCCCCAACTCCCTACGACCCTCCTCTTTGCTATGGTGGCTGGATCCAGGCCCGGGCCTTGGGGGTTCGCATCGCGAGTCTCTTGCAAACATCTGAGTTTATAGGGACTACGCCTGATCAATCCGCGGATGTCCCGACCAGTCCGCATCCATCCCCAGCCTCAGACCCTGACAACCGGTACAACGTGATAATCCATACCTCCCCCTACCTCCGATGTCTCCAGACCTCCATTGCCATCAGCGCAGGTCTGAGCCAGTCACGCCCAAGCACGGAAGATCCCGAGGACCCCCCTGTAGACGCCGTGAGCCCTGATCTACGGCCCTTGGTGCGCGTCGACGCGTCTTTAGGGGAATGGCTATCCCCAGACTACTTTGACCAGATCACACCCCCGCCAGGCTCGGATCGGATGGTCGCTTTGGCCAAGGCAGAACTGCTGCGTCGGGGCGAAATCCTTCCTTCGGCACGGGAAGGGACCAGGGCATTGTCAGGCCACTTTCCGGGTGGTTGGGGGAGCCAATCTCATCCCGCGTCCCCGAACGAGGATGACAGCGCTCCACAAGGACCGATATCGACGGCAGGAATTGCTCGCCAACGCGCGAGTACCTTTGACGTGCCGCAGGGTCCCGCTCTGGGCCGCCTGGATATCAACCGCCCAGCCAAGTCCAATGCCTCTTACGTGGCCCCCACCCCTAGCTACGCGGTTTCTCCCGCAGACCGCATCCCCTCGGGTTATGTCTCCCACGCGCGCGACGCTTGTACCAAGATCGACTACCAGTGGGATAGTATGCGTACCCCCTTTTGGGGCACGGGCGGGGAGTATGGGGAGGAATGGAGCTCCATGCAAGAGCGCGTTAGTGACAGCTTTCAACAGATGATGGAGTGGTACCAAAAGCCGGAATCGAGTGCTCGATCCAGGGCGACGACTAATGATGCATCGCGTCAAGATCGCTCTGCCCAGACCGTGATCATCATCGTTACTCACGGTGCGGGTTGCAATGCCTTGATCAACTCATTGGCCGGTCACCCCGTTCTATTGGATATTGGCACTGCCTCGGTGACGCTGGCTGTGCCACGAAACCGGTTGCCATTAAACACTCCTGACTCCGACCGGTCGACTAAGTCATTTGACCCAACCGATCGACCAATCTCGCACGACTATACGCTACAGCTGGTGGCATCCACTGACCACCTACGGCCAGGAAACAATCCCTCCCAGCTGACCTCCCTCACATCCCTCTCCGCTCCCCAGCCGCCACCGCAATCGTTCCGCAATCGCCTCGGCTCCCGGCTCCAGCCCCTCCATGGATCATTCCCGCTTGGTCCCATATCAGGGGCCGCGATGAGCCCCCGTGGATGGGCTCTTGCTCCCCGTCCATCGGCCTCGGAATTTCCTCAAGTCTCTGGACTCTGGGGCGCCATCGCCTCGCCTACCGAGAATGATGAGGACGGGGAGGACTTCGTTCCCAATTTCGGGGACCAGCGACCCGTCAGTCATGACTCGCCTCTTCCTGACAGGCCTGTGGATCGAACGGGATGGACTAAAGAATTGCCTAAGCGAACGCTCTCCCAGCGAGGTCTATGGGGGAGTGCCCCGTCCCTGGAGGATCGGGAGTCGTCATCGAGACGACGATGGACGTTGGCGGAACAGAAGCTATGATCTATGATCTACGACCTTTTCATTTTATTTCAAGGATACCTCTTTTGCATGGCGCCGGTTTGATTCTATTGTACATAGCGAGCTCAATTTCAACCAATCATTGTCCCTAGATTACTACCCCACCTTCCTGCTACTTCCGTACCTGGGAACGTATCACCCCTCATCGCACGGCTTTCTTTTACTCTATCTTCAACATCATGCAACCCGGACTTTCAATCACCTATGCGTCGGTCCCTGAGGCGGACCGCAGTCCCGATTTACGTTTCATTCACTTCAATGATGTCTATCATGTTGAGTACGGAACCATTGACTAAAACCCCGAGTTGTGCTAAATCGTTTAGATCGGGGTCTGCGGAACCAATTGGCGGTGTCGCCCGTTTCCAATCCCTTATGAACTATTATCGGGACGACGTACAATTTGCAGGCCAGCCTGATATTCTCACCTTTTTCTCGGGTGATGCATTCAACCCTAGTCTGGAGAGCTCCGTCACCAAGGGCAGGCATATGGTACCTTTTCTGAATAACCTTGGAATTGACGTCGCTTGCGTGGGAGTATGTTTGAGCCATTGGGTCCGGTTCGATTCTGAGCTGCAAATTGCTGACACTGCCAGAATCACGACCTTGACTTTGGAGTAGTTCAGCTCCGACACCTGGCATCGGCTTGTCACTTCCCTTGGCTTCTAGCCAACGTGCTTGACCCTGCTCTTGGGGAGGGTGTTCCGATTGCCAATTGTGGGGCGACGTGCATGCTAACATCGTCAAATGGAATCAAAATTGGGGTGATTGGCCTTGGCGAAAGAGAATGGTATTGATTCCTTACCTTGATTTCCCACTGATGTTAACTTCTTCTAGGCTAGGAACGATCAACTCTCTACCTCCCAACCTAATCTACAAATCAGCGGCCCAAACAGCCAAAGAGTTAGCACCGCAACTCCGTGAACAAGGAGCGGAGATCATCGTCATTGTTTCCCACCAGCGTGAACCGAATGATAACAAACTCGCCACCAATTTACCTGCAGGGTTGGTTGATATCATCCTCGGTGGCCACGATCATTACTACTCACATGCTGTGATAAATGGTATTCACGTGTTGCGTTCTGGTACCGACTTTAAGCAAATGAGTTATATCGAAGCTTTCCGAAAATTCAATGGTGCCCCAGGTTGGAGTTTCAATATTACAAGGCGAGATGTTGTGCGGTCTATTCCTGAGGCCCCAGGAACGATTGTCATGGTTGATCGCTTAACAGCAAGTCTCAAGGCTAAGGTAGAGAAGCCGATAGGGTATACAGTCACCCCGCTGGATGCTCGATTTTCCACAGTCAGGCAGCATGAAAGCAACATTGGAAACTTCGTCTGCGACCTTATGCGTTCATATCATTCAGCCGACTGTGCAATGATGGCGGGTGGCACTATTCGCGGCGACCAAATCTATCCACCGGGCATACTACGCTTGAAAGACGTGCTGAATTGTTTTCCCTTCGAAGACCCTGTGGTCCTTTTACGAGTTAGCGGCCAGGCCTTGATCGATGCGCTCGAAAACGGAGTCAGCGAGCTTCCTGCACTGGAAGGTCGCTTTTGCCAGGTAAGTGGCTTAACCTATGGCTTCGATCGATCAGCCCCGCCGATGTCGCGCGTTACATTTGCTCGGATCGGGGGCCAGCCTATTGATCCCGAGCTTAAGTATACCGTAGCGACACGTGGATACATGGCCCGTGGAAAGGATGGGTTTTCATCATTGCTAGTTCAATCAGAAAACGGAGAAGCCGAGGAGCTAGTCTGTGAGGAGAATGGGGTTCTTATCAGCACAATTCTACGTCAGTACTTCCTGAGTCTGAAGGTTATCAGCAAATGGACCCGCTGGAGTGCCAGCCTGAACCGGCACTGGGGCTCTGTTCATACCGACCTCCACCGTGAGGGCTGGGTGAAGCCTCCCTCTTCTTCTGCGTCGCCAGTATCAGCAAAGGCGCCCGTGAATCCTGTGACCCGACCACCCCTTTCGGGAACGGGTCGAGAGGCCTATTACTACGGGCGTTTTCCACAGGAAGTGGAGCAGCACACTGCCAATTCTGGTGGAACAAATAGCGATGCTATGGACTCTGATTCGGACGAGGATCCCGATGTTCTTCCTTCCCCGGACACCAACTATGTCACCCTTCGGGCCCTTTCCTCGGCTGATGAAGAACGTCGGCTGAGATTGGCTCGGTGGGTGATTGGCCGATGGACGCGTCACGCTGGCGTGCGCTCGTCACTTAGTGAAAGTGACAGCGAGGCACCTGCATGGACATCTGGTATCTCGCCCAAGGTAGACGGTCGCATTGTAGAGGTTCCATAGACTACATAAATAGATACATCATACTCATCTCTATTGTCATTGGAACTCCAAAACTGGAAAACCCATAAGCCGAACTTTCAAACCTTTCAAATACCGTTCAAATGCCGACCCCGCATGTTACCCCATATTTCTCATATTTCTCGGCCGGAACATGCATCTGAACTCTATACGATCTATAGTGAATGCTTTTATAGCACTACTGCTATAGCTTAATTAAGCATGACAGTAAAAATTGTATTTGGTGCGACTTGTACGTAATTCTAGAGTATGGGGATCTATGTAATAGGTCCATTGTATTCCAAAGCTCTATCTCTAACGCACTTGGGTTTCCATCTTGTGTATATTCTCTCAATTTTGACTGATACGAGCGCTCGTTATCTATTACTGAAAACCTTGAAGCACCTTTCATGGCATTACAATCTATGGTGGACGTATAGAAACTTCCAGGATTGGCCGTCGGCGTTTGCCCGAGGTCTTCCGAGCATCTGATTGGTGGATTAATTATCAGACCCAAGTGTGCCGATTCGGATTCTATACAACCGGCCCCGAAATCGGCACGGCAATTAGTTTCCAGAATGTCTATGAGCTCTCCAAATGATGGATACGTCAACCTTGGCATCGAATAGAAATATAATAATGCCTGCTCCCATGCCATGTTTGCAATTTGTAAAACATCTAAAACCGATATACAGTCATGGCGACCAAAAAAGCACCAACCTGTCTTGACCTCTGCGTGACAACAGATGACTTCGAGGCGGCGGCGAAAGAGACTCTCTCCGAAAAATCATGGATCTACGCTTCAAGCAGTGCTTCGTCAGGTCTTTCACACCAATCAAACTTGGACGACTGGTCTCGCATCAACTTCCGGCCTCGAATCATGAGAAACGTCAACTCTATAGATACATCACGAAACATCCTGGGCCGCAAGTCCAAGCTTCCATTCTTCATATCCGCCATGGGCACACTAGGTAGCTCCCATCCTGGTGCTGAGCCGTTGCTGGTCCAAAGTGCAACTCGCATGGGCGTGGATGCGGTGATCAGCACCGCCACGAGCAAGTCTTTAGAAGCAATCATGAAAGCTCATCAGGATGAGCAGGAAAGACTGGGGAACTTGAGTCCGTCGAGACTGGCCTTCCAGTTATACGTCCCCTCTGACCGGACAAAGGCGAGAGACTTGATTCAAAGGGTCAAGGCTGCTGGCTATCAAAGTCTATGGATCACCGTGGACTCCTCGACTCAGGGAAAGCGTACAGCAGATCGTTATCTACAGGCACAGGAGAAATTGGATCAAGGAGGAGAAGTCGTGAGACAAGCCGCATCAGACAATGCATTCGGGCCTGCGTTTGGTGGTCGTCCAACGGCTGGTTACCTACATCCTGCCTTGAACTGGGAAGATCTGGCATGGATCTCACAAGAATGGGATGGCCCTGTAGTTTTGAAGGGTGTTCAATCTGTTGAGGATGTAAAGCTGGCCGTTCAGTACGGCGTGCAGGGCGTTTTGCTAAGCAATCACGGTGGACGTCAAATCCATTCGGCACCTAGCGCACTGATGACGCTCTTGGAGATTCGCACCTACTACCCAGAAGCGTTCGACAAACTGGAAGTTTTCGTGGATGGTGGACTTCGCGATGGCGCCGACGTTCTCAAGGCCTTGTGCCTTGGGGCCACGGCTGTGGGTGTTGGGAGGCCATACTACTACGCACTCGCAGCCTATGGCGGAGAGGGTGCTGATAAGTGCACGGAGAGTAAGTTCAGTCTGCCTTATGGTTGGCCATGGCTAACATTCTTTAGTTTTGACCGAGGAGCTCGAAATCTGCATGAAGATGCTCGGCGTTTCAACGCTTCAGCAGCTTCATCCCGATATGGTTAATGCCACCCGGTTGTTGAGTGAAATGTGGCGACCAATGACCGTGAGATCGAGGCTGTAATAAGTACATCTGGGTTGTTATTGATTATACAAAAGGTATAAGGGGAGTTTATAATTACGCAAATCGGAATAAATGTCATATTTGTCCTTGGGTATTGTTCATAGAGGTATCATTAAAGCAAACATAATTGAAGCTGAACTACTGGACGCCAACAGGTCGTGCCCCTGACAGATTCACTACACGGCCTGCTCCGCCTAGTGCTGGCGCACCAAATGTAGACATCTGAGGCGGCTTGACCCATCCAGGAACACTGTTGTCTTCCTTCTCGCGTGTGGATATGGTTTCCCAGACATTGGGGAATCCAGTAGGCAAAGCACCCCGCAATTTAGCACCAGGAATGGCAAAACGAGGATTTCGATGTGTCAAGTAACCATGCATCAACCCCTGCGTAAGTAATGAAGCCAGGATGGATTCGATCTCCCCCATGAGCAAAGCGGGCTGCACTTCTGCTATCTCATCATCGGCATACGGATCCAGTTCGTATTCCTCGTATTCGGGCTCTGGAGTACCATCGATCAACTGGCCCGGCATATTCTCTTTCCAATACCCTCCCACATCAAAACAACCGGCCGGTGCCAGGAAATCCCCATATTTCTCCATCAGCTCGGGGTCCCCATTGCTAGTGACGCTCCCCTGGTTCTCAAGTCCCACATAATCCGGGTCCATCGGTTCAGAGATGGTTTGTGACCCATAAGAAGGTGGTTTTGTAGTACCATTTGAAAGTTTGGAGCGTGATTGGAGCCATTCTGTAGCCACAAGTAGCTTCTGGAGGTATAGGAATGGCGGAGGACCACGCTGCGCCTGCGCTGCTGGATCCCCATGAAATCCTCCATGAATGAATACTTTGCGACAGAATGACCGCCAAACCAAGATTTCACATCGATTGCGGAGTGCGAGCAGAATGCCCTTTCGTGCAAACCATTGTCCAGTAGGTGAATTGAATGAAAGATGCTCTCGGAATGCCAGGTAATCGCCGCGCACAATTAGGTGACAAAGTGGCGCAAATTGCTCTGCTAAACCTTTGGCTTCCGGCCGTTGAAGTAGAGATTTGGAGGGGAATCGGCCCATGATGATATTGCAGGGGATGAGGTATGTCAGAATCAAATTTCGTTGATTGAGGGCTTGGCGATGGCATTGATCATAAGCTGCCCGCAAGGCGATTTGAGCAGGATGAAAGAGGTTATTTGAGAAAAGATATCGACCCAGATAATAGAGGTAGGTGACGCGCTGGGACGCAGGGAAATGGATCAGGGGAGGCGATTGAGCGCTAATACTGGCAAACATTTGCTCCGCATTGCGCAGCTTGCCACACTGATACGAGTCAGTAAAATCACCGGCAAGCGGGTTGAAACGTACCTTGAAAAGGAGCTTGAGGCATAGATTTGCCATCAAGTATATGCCAACGCGTTTGCCCTCGGGCTTCCCATTGGGCCCCGGGGTGCCACTGCGATCGGTCAAACATTTGATGAAGGCCTCTCGCACCACGTTTGCCGACTGTTCCACTAAAGTCACTTTCTCAATGTTTTCCTCCCGGTTCGAGCCGCCTTCCATGCGCAGAATGTGCGCGATCAGCTCTGGTTGGCGGTCCAGGCCCATAGCCAATTTCGCCAAAACTTTCGAGAGATAGAGAACGGTGGGGAGGACAATCACCCCGTTTTGGCTATCTCCGAGGGCCAAGACGCATTGACTTGGTAGGCGTCAGCGTCCATGGTTTTCAAGCTTGTGGGGTTCTGACTTACTTCAGCAGCGCCCTAAGGAGGTTGTAGGTGTCCAGTAGGTTTTCGACATTGACATCACGCAGGAAAGAAAAGTACAGCCTCATAAATGTTGGGAATGCGGACCAGGAAGAACTCCCCTTGGTCCGTGGGACCAAGATCTCACATCGCTGCTGCAGCTCGGTATCGCTCTGGGGTCCGGGTGGATATCGTTGGCGCAATTCCTCAATCATGCGCTGATAAATGTCTGACAGTGGAGGTTCGATTTGAAGGAAATCCTGCAGCTTTGAGCCATCACGTTCTTGGACCAGCTCCGATACGCTGCCGATGAACTGGTCCAGAATTGGGGTTGGAGGTGCCATCCTGTCCAGGCTTGTTGTCAGTAGCTCCAAACGTGATTGGAATGATTAGACAGTGGAAATGTGAGCCGCAGTTATTTCAAAGGGGCAGGACCATGGCGTGGGGTCTGACAATGGCCCTTGAGACCAATCTTGAAGCAATGAAGCTGCGGACCATCGCGGCAGAATGTCAATCCTCACCGCACACCGCCCTACAGCACTCCAGGGCTAGAGATTAAGTGGCGATTCCTTGTATATTTTATACTACATTTTATACTGTTTAGCACTCAATCATGGACTTGGTCTGCGGAAAAGCTACTTTGAATACTAGTGGCTAAGAGAGCTACTGCAGAATTGAGGATATTCTTTATAAAAAAGTTCCATGGGAAACCAGTCCCAATATGTATCTATTCATCCTACTGTCAATAGTTGTTCAGTAAACCCGCCAAATCCAAGCTCAGTATTGCGGAGGTGAATCTCCAAGATCCAGTGGCGTTTGAATCCATCCTTGCCCGGTTTGTTCATAGTCTCGTTATTGCCCTTGGTGATGTAAAGCGTAGTTCGGTCCTTCGGAATTCGCTCGTGGGGAAAAGAGCCAACCAGATGCCCCGCAATATCAGCTCCAAAATCGAATCCGTATTCCCCCGCAATCCCAGATGCAATGTCGTAAAGTTCTTCCCCAGACATATCGGGATTCTCGTCGTATTTGGCCTTGACAATGTCCCAAACCGGCTGCAATGAATCGCGCAGCTTGATTTTGTGAGGATCGTTTCCGAGGACGTAGGTGCGCCCGAAGTCAGCCTCCCAGGCTTCGAAGACGGGCCCCAGGTCTACGACGAGGATATCGTCGGCTTCGATGATGCGGTCTGGAGGGTTATCGGAGAATGGACATAGTGTGTTAGGACCACTGCGGATAACTCGCTTGTGCCAATGGGTTTTAATGCCGTAACGCTTGAAGCCGAGATCGTAGATCTCGGTGTTGAGTGTCTTCTCGCTGACGCCGGGGCGAATTAAATCGCGTTCGATCTCGATGAAAAGCTGAACGGCTTTGTCCTGTGCATCTTGGAGGTTCGCAGCGCGCTCCGCTTCGGTTGTCGCCATGACTAAGTCTATCGGGTGAAGGGGGAAAAGAGGAGTTAAAGAAGCTAGAATTGCAGTAGGCAATTAAGCTTACTATGTTTGTTCATGAGTCATTTACAACTCCGAGAACCTCGGAGCTACGGAATTGCGAATTTGTTATCTATTAAGCTTGACCCGAATGGGGGATCCACTTGAAATTACTACTTAGTGAGCCTAAGATGGCAAGACAAGCTCTTCAAGGCCATACGTTAGTGGAAGCTAGCCATCAAATGCACCCGTGTCAAAGGGGTGATTTAAACCGTCGAACTCTCAATGGATAGGCATTATGAATCTGGTGACCCAAGAGGCATGGGAAGAGATTATAATCTACCTCTGCGGCATACCTCAGAGTTCAATCTAGAAAAGATGTCATTCAGCTGCAAGATACCCAATCCATTACCTGCAATGGATATCACAATGCTACCAATTGCATGTCTTAAACACGCACAGTATCAGTCGTGATGATTGGCAATGAAAAGGCAATTAAGCTCTGCTCTAAGTGGGCTCAGGTATCCCATCATCTGCCTCGGTATTATCCAGTCAAGGAAGTGATAATAGACATGAGACAATTCCGAAGAATCAACGCCTCAGCTGCAAGTCAAAGACAGTGGGGCGCAGTACTTTTGGCTCCTATACACGCTGACAACGTGATTTATGCTTAACCTGAATAGGAGAGACCCACTTACAGCATATGTGGTGTATAGTCGACATCAGGATATGATTGTACACAAGCGCATAAATAAATGGAGAAAGCTTAACAATAATAGAAAAAAGACGTGCCAATGCAAAGTAAACAGAATTTCCCCCAAACAATAAATGACAATTGCGCCGGTTTCGAAAATGATCGCTCTCGCCAATCCGATCCACCATTCTGCCAGCTTCGACTCAGACTAGACCGTCATACAATGACAGAGCTGACACAATGGTCTCGTCCCTCGCGGAGCCTTCTTTAAATTCAGCAAGGTCCAAGCTGCCATTCTCGTCCTTGTCCATCATGCGGAAGATCTTTCGCACGCGCTTCTCGGGTGTATCCTCATCCTCGGGTAGCTTCACCATGGAGCCAACCATCTTGTAAATCGCCTCGACAATGGCCAACATCTCGTCGTATGTGATTTTGCCGTCGCCATCGATATCGTATAGTTGGAAAGCCCAGTCAAGCTTGTCCTCCATCTTTCCGCGGGATGTCACCGAAAGAGCGCAGATGAACTCCTTGAAATCAATCATCCCGCTGTTGTCCGAATCAAACACTCGGAAGACATAATTTGCGAAGGAAGACGGATCGCCGAAGGGGAAGAATTGCCGGTAAATCTTTTGGAACTCCTCTTTGGTCAATGTGCCTGACGGGCAGTCCTTGAGGAAGCCTGCGGATACGGTGATTAGCTGTTTCACTTAACCGCAAGATCCAGTCGCCTATACCTTTGTACCATTGTTGTAGCTCCTTCTTGTCGAAATGGGTGGCTCGCTGCAGCTCATCAAGCTGCGTAGGCGACAGCTTCGACTGTCTATAGCGCCTAGTTAGCCACCAAAATTGCAATGGAAACCATGAACCACAGGTGAGAATCCTAAGTCATGCGCATGATTCGCCTCCGGAAGCGACCCGCGGGCTTCCAAACACTTCCGGTCTCGCGCGGGAAGGCGCATCACCACTTACGATTTACCCATGATCAAACACACAGATCTAAAATGGTGGAAGGCTTCAAATGAACAGTCTGAAGCGCATGCAAGTCGCAAGAGGATCGGCAGGGACGAACAGTGGCTTTGAAGAAAAGCAGGTGAACGGAAAGACGCGGGGTAGAACGAGGGGGAAGTGTGGCTGTGCTGGCGGAATATCAAGGCCACACACAATCCGGACTAGTTGAACGGAAAGGAGTAAAAGAGTAAGGACTTGGTAAGGCGAAGTTGTCTAGAAGACCAGGAATAATCAAGAAGAAAAATAAAGAATGCAAGGGAAGGCGAAGTGGCGAGGAGGTCCAGACCATCTGGGGCTTGGCATGACACGACTACGTTATTTGGCGTTTGGCTCCACTTATTCCTACAGAAACGAGCCATGTGAAGTAGGTCCATTCCTACAAAGTAGGCTTATATATACAAATACTCCTCGTTCCCAATCATTAAAGATATCTCAAAAACAAAAGCCAAAAGCTCTATCTCCTCGCAAAACAATGCTACCGTTAGATTATCAATGGGGGACAACGGGACAAGGGGAAGAATGGGACGAATAGGGAAAGGGGTTGAGCTCAGAGTCAACGTCACGGATTTAATCCACCTTGATGGACCCATAGATGCGTTGCACAAATGCCCAACTGGCGAAGAAACCGATAGAGCCTGGTAAAAGTCAGTCTAGTCCAAGTCCAAGGTCACGGCGGGACGAACCTGTCAGAATGAATACAACAAAACCAATCAGGGCCGAGTAGCCCACATAAAGCACAGCTCCGGTGATGCCACCAAAGCTTACTCGGGTAGCCCAGAATATAAGCGCGTTCAGAAACACATATCCACCGGCCATACCAGCACCAGCAAAGGCACGCCAGTGCCACCGGTAGTTCTCCGCGCACAGCAAGAAGTACACCAGTAGAACGGTGGTGGCCGCGGACGTGATGATCATCAGACCGTAGCACAGAAAGAGGAATCCAAACATGTAATAAATCTTGTTGGTCCAGAGCGAAGTCATGATGAAATAGAGCTCCACAAAGATGGCACCAAAGGGCAGGATACCCGTTAAGAGAATAGATGGGATAGTTCGAAGACTGCCAACCATTGGAGGCACTTGACGGGGGATTTGGTTAGTCTTTGTCGGTCCCTCAATAGCCTAAATCGAATTAGCATGATGGTGGGCAACTATGGACAGACAGCCTACCTTTTGCCTAAATCCAACCCAGCTGCCGGCAACACTCAACGGAACGCTGATGACGAACCAAATGAGAACCAGAGCTAGCATAGTACTGAAAGGGACAGCACCGCTGGAACCCTTGGCCCACACGAACAAATTAAGCAGGAAGAAGGTGCAAAAGATGAATCCAGGGATCAGCAAGGGAGTCATGATGATGTTGCGCTTCCAGGCCTCGCCGCCAAAGGACTTATAGACACGTGCCGACACGTATCCACCAATAGCACCGAAGAGGGCGTAGATCAAGAGAATGGCAGTAGCCAAGAACCCACGATTGGCGGGAGAGAGGAGTCCAAGAAGTGCGAATGCTGTCAAGGTTAGTACGCAAGTCAACCAAGAGTCCGGATTTTTACATACCGACGGTCACACCAGTCATCATGAAGAGCTGGGCACCATTACCCAGCAACACGCTAAGTAGGAGAGGAGACTTGGGGCATCGGAAAACGTCACCATGGACCAACTTCCATCCTGAATCCTCTTGGATTCCATCTTCGACAGCAGCGGAGGTCCCATCCAAATCGTCCAGGTTGATTGAATCCAACCGGTTGTAACGGGCAATATCCTTTTTGAGAGCGCGGACAAGAATCATGCTAACCATGCCCACCAAGAAAACAACAAAGACAGCGGAGTTGATGAGGGAGAACCAATGGATCTTCGGGTCGTAGACATGGAGATATTTATCCCACCGGGTGGCCCAAGCTGTAGAAGATTCCTTCCATTGAACACTGTAGGTCCAGGTGACTGGAGTTTCACCCTCCCCATCTTCATTCAATGTGACGAAAGTTCCCTTGGTGCCACAGTGCGCTGTGCCGTCATCCAAGAGCTTGGAATCAGCGCGCGACTCGGGCTGGACAAGGACGCCAACCACACGGAGCTTGTCCTTGCCGCCATACCCGACACGGTGGTAGTCGATAAGGATGTTGAAGTGGTTGTTCAGCACAGCTTGTCCATTTTCGTCCAGGTCACCCAAAGCGAAACCGGGGCTGTAAAACTGGGTTTGGGTGTTTTCGTCCATATTCAACTGCGCTCCTGGCAGTCCATCCACAAGCCAATTAATATTGTATCCTTGGGAAATCCGGCGATTGACAAATTTGGCGCTGCGAGCATCAAACTTGACCTCTCCACAGATAGCTTTGCACTCTTCATCTTGAGCCATGTGCAAGTCCAACGGAGAGGTTTGGATGCGATCACCAAACAGGATACTGCCCAGGGATTCCCTCACATCTTTTGCACCATCTTCGGGTCGACAGAAGTGAAAGGCCGGATGGTAGTAGTCGTATGAAAAGACAGAGTGAAGTTGGTCATCTCGGGAGAGGCCGGGTGTCAGATGATTAACAAAAAGCGGGACGCTTTGACCCTGATCGTAGGATGATGGGGCGACACCGGGGAGGTAGAAGGCGGACGAGAAGGAAGGGATTGCGAGGAATATGGAAGCAACAAGGGAGTTTCGATCGGTGAACCGCATCTTGGATACCGTGTCCCTAGATCAGCATGTATGACGGTGCTTTGTTTTCTCGTCAGTTGGGTAGCAGTCGATGAGATATGCAGAACTCAAGTCCACACGACGTGTACAATTGAGGCCGGAACAGATCACAGCCTATTTAACGAGACGCGGCTGAGAACAGGAGATGACGGTCACCGAGCTACATACACGTTGCGGTCAGTCACGTGTTGATAACGACCTACCGATAAGACCGAGCACCAAAAAAAAAAAAGAAGAAATCCCGCAACAAGTCGAATTGAACACCCATCATGGCATCAGAGATTGCGCAGTCGCGCAACAGCTTGTCAACGCTCATTGAGACCCTCACATCATGCTTGACTAGCGCTACCTCCTCTCTTCCTGCAGCTCACAAGGATGCGCCCTCCGACATCTCGATCGAGCCTCCGCAAGATGGTATCTCCCTCCTCGATACGAAAAGCGAAATTCTTCTCTCCTACCTTCACAACCTCGTTTTCCTGATCATCTTTCAACTACGACAATCATCTAAACAGAACTCTGATGAGTCGGAACCGTCTAATGATTCGCTCCGCGACGATGCCGTGAAGAAGTTAGTCGAGCTGCGGGTATTCCTTGACCGCGGTGTACGCCCGTTGGAAGGACGATTGAAGTACCAGGTCGATAAGGTCGTTAAGGCGGCGGAGGACGCAGAGCGCACTGAGCGTACCGAGCGTCCATCCAAGTCAAAGAAGACTGCCAAGCCCAAAGCCAAGGACTCGGGTGACGAAGTCTCCTCGGGTGGGAGCGAAGACGATAGCGATAGCGATGAGGATGACATGGATGAGATGGCTTACCGTCCTAATATTGCGGCATTCTCGAAAGCCAAGGTCGATCTTAAGCAACCCCAAGCCAGAGCCAAACGCGAAGAGCCCAGTGATGGCATTTACCGTCCTCCCAAGATTATGCCCACCTCCCTTCCCACCACCGAGCGCCGTGAGCGCGAGGATCGCCGACCTCGCCGGTCTAACGTTATTGACGAATTCGTCAACGCCGAGATGTCATCCGCACCCATGGCCGAGCCCAGTATCGGTAGCACCATTCTTGCTGGTGGCCGAGAAACCAAGACCAAGAAAGACCGCCAGTGGGAGGCCGATCGAGCACGCTACGAAGAAACCAACTTTGTCCGTCTACCAAAGGAGACTAAGAAGGAGGAATCCAAGCGACGTGGTCGTGATCGTCAGACCTACGGTGGAGACGAATGGCGAGGACTTACAGAGGGAGCCGATCGTATTGAGCGTCTTACCCGTCGGGGCAAGAACAGCGGCGCCTTGGACAAGAGCCGGAAGCGAAAGAATGAGGATGGACAGCGCGACGATGGTGTGGGCATGGGTGAGATCTTTGACAAGCGCCGCAAGAAGATTGATAGTTGGAAGCGGTAGTGGATCTGTAACGATGACTGATATCCTTTTCTTTTCTGCGATGCTACGATCATCGCTGGAGTTGGCGTGGGAAAACTATTGTATTTATTGATGAAATCCTCTTGGACTTATACTACCTATGAGCTTGCAGACCTGCCGAATCCGCTGGTACCGATTTGAGAAAACACTCTGGGGATATGTATGAAGTTGAAGACAGCACTTGAGAGCTTCTGATGTATGTTCGACGGTACTAGGCCTAGCCTTATCATGTAGGTAGTAGTATTCATATTTCTGCGCTATCCATCATTTCCCACCGTCGTTCTAAGGAAATTCTGGTATGTCTCATAGGCCAAGCATGCACGTCCTTGGTTCTGTTGATGATATCCACTAATGCATTTCGTTCCACGGGGTCTGTAAAGTATTCCCCGTACAAAGTAATCGCAATAACTGCATTGACTAATGCAGGCTGTATCCTAGGATGGTGCAGGGCTAGGCCGCAGATCTCGAATACGATGGAACGGACTTGAGCCTCAGTCTTACGATGCATAACACGAGTTGCATTCCTTATCAGTCAGCATACCTTTTGCTATTCATCAAGTACGTCTTCAACTCACTCAAGGTTTGGATTCTCTGCATTCAAGATCAACTGGGCTAGCCGCAAGTGCTGAATGGCTGTGACTTGCATATCAAAGCCATACCACGTAGTAGGGAATATGTCTCCCTTTGACCTGTCGGCTTTGAGCTCAAGAATCGGCTCAAGTTCTCCGATGGAATCCTGCACTAGCTGTTGTTCTTTTAGCTTGAGTTGTGCTAGGAAGAAGTGTCAGTGATCTCGTCGTATACGGGAACCAAACAAGAACTTTACCCCAATCCTCTGGTATTTGCTTGCCCCACCGCCATTGAGCGACCTCCCCCGCGAATAGAATGACATTGTTGGCCACAGGATTAGGGTGATTAGGCTGCCAATCAAACCGTAGATGTGGAACAGTCTCTCTTGTTAGGGCGTAGTAAATTTCTTGTCGAACAGTGATCCAATACGCCGCATTTGCCAACGATTGATCGAGAGGAGATGCAATCATTGAGTCTATTATAGTTTTCGTGATTGCCAAGAAATTGACTCTTCCATCAGTATGATAATCTCTGTCAATATCGCCTTCGTCCATTTCTTCGTCCATCTCTTCGTACTGGCGTAGAATCACTGTAGCAGCCATGATGTTCGCTTGGTGGTCTGGATCTTGGATCTCAGGGAACCGAATGAGATCGGGAATGCATTTTAACATATATTCGAGAGCGCTGGACTTTTTCAGATCGGGAAGGGATTGTCCACAGTATACAATACCATGACTGGTTTTGTATTTCGGAAGACGGTCTAAATGGCGTGCGGCGACCGCAAAAATTGCGAGTTTGAGGGTCGAACAGTACTGAGCACGTCTGGGCACTTCTAGTTGGAAATGCCGACGGTCATCACAGTGGTCAAACTGAACTTCATTAGTAATTTAACAATATCAAACGAGATTAGCTTACCCATGGAGAGAGTTCTTCGATGAAATACCTCATCAGACAAGACTCCTGTACCGCTCCGGATGAATCGCCAACGATATCATTTCGAGACAAAGAGGATAGGGAGATACTATGCGGAATGCGTCGTCTTTTCCTAGTTTGATTAGAGTAGGAATCCGAATAGAAAGGCAAGATGGCACTGGTGAGTGATGATTGTGGAGAGGACAGTATATAAGGAGATCCTTGAACTGATGGTTGGCCGTGGCTGTGTGAATCAAATGACAAGATTGTATCGGGATTGGTCTCGTTAATATTGCTTCCTTCCTGCACGGATGTACATTCAGGAGGGGTGGGCGAACCATCTATCTCGCCATTTTCGCAGATCGTGTGTACTGTATCGGGAGATTGACCCGAGACTGAGGGACCTGTTGCAGACTTCCACGCCTTGGGCACACTATTTACCCATGTTTGGCCTTGTGTGAAATTGCCCTCCAAATGGGCTGTTGAGCCATGTCGAAAGACGGCTTTCCTTTGCACAGGACGACAGTCAAGCCCCTTGGTCTCACATCGTCGGCAAACAGGTCTTCGCTTATCACCTACATATCTAATGAGAAGATACATCTTTACATCACCGGAAGCCAGGACATACACCTCTGATGACGCTCTATTCACGGGTATTAGCCAAGACTGAGATCGGAGAAGATGTTACTTACCTCGGCAGCTCAAGCACGGGGCCTTGGGCATGATACCGCTCGACATATCAACTGCAGCCAGGAGGCAATCCATGAAGATAAACTTGGGGTTGATGCGCTGCTTGGAGATTGATAATGCAGTGGCGCGGCGACGCCTGCCTTATAGGGTAAAATTGGGGGAGAACTTACCCCGCATGGGAATCTCCACGTTCAGCAAGAGCCCCCCGCACCGAAGTGTTATTCACTAACCGCACCAAAGTAGCACAGGAATTGTACTTTGGAAAATACAACATCTTCCGAGTGAGGAACATACAGACTACCTCGCTTACCTGAGGCTGATAATACTTCAATCCTGGGTAAAATCAGTGGGTATCATTCTCTGATCACCTTCCCATTCCAGGGCAGTCTACAATCCGTGGATGTAGTGTGACCGAGAAGGTACGTCGGTACATATTCATTAATATTCCTCGGAATCACAATCAAGGCATAATACCATGTGTGGTTGATGTGGTATCTCATTCTCCGCGGTCTCTTATTATAAATGGCAAATCGAGAAGAACATAGATACTCTATGGTAAAAGTTGCTGTTCACAGTTAGTCTGGAAGCTTTGGACACATTGTCGTGACTCAGAGAGTATGGACAGAAACCTATGTACAGTACTCACATCAATATCATTTTCTCAGCCTGGGAATGGTAGGAAGCGGCGAGGTCTAACTACTAGTAATACTAGTGGCATAAATCATAGATCTACGTTCTTGTCAGCTATAAAGACTGGCATGGCTACATAGTCGGCTTCCAACTTACGGAAAACTCCATTCTAGCTCTCCACTATTCAGTTCATACGATGCACCATCTCAAGATCGCAGTCGTCGGGCTTGGCCGCATGGTAAGCAGAACTTCGTTTTCAGATGGAGAAATTAATGGAAATCTCATACAATCCCAGGGCAAACGCCATGTTCACACTTTACTTTACCGTGTTCCTAAAGCTCAAGTTGTAGCGGTCTGCAGCACCGACCCTCATGAGGTCAAATGGGCCACAGAAAACCCCGAGTACCGTGAGTTCGGGATTAAGGTATACCACAATTACGACGAAATGCTGGAACAGCCAGGTCTGCAGGCCGTTTGGATCTCTACTAGGTATGCTATCTAAAAGTCTCTTCTTCCCCCATGGACTGGAGGATATTGAGACTTCTTCTTCAGCACCGATGTTCACAGTAGCCAATCACTCGCTGCTATTGGTAAGAGTATCCATGTGCTCTGCGAAAAACCCTTGAGCATTGACATTGCTGAGGTGAATACTCCTGCTTTGAGAGTCATGTTCGGTCAACGCTAATGACCAGCAGGCCCAAAGTGTAGTGGATGCTGCCAATGAAAACCCTCACCTTAAGGTCATGGCGGGCTTTTCTCGACGATTCGATGCGTCCTACCGTGACGCAGGTGAAAAAATCTACCAGAAGAAAGCCATCGGAAGTCCATTCATGGTTCGATCCAATACTTGTGATCTCCTTGACGAGACTGGTTTCTTTGTTCGATATGCAGCACGGAACGGTGGAATATTTGTGGACTGCGCAATTCACGACATTGATCTATCTTTGTGGTATCTGAACAATCCAGTCCCCAAAGCCTGCTGGGCAGCGGGTACTCTCCAGCACCACCCAGAACTCAAGGCCCTTTCGGACGTGGACAATGCGGTTGGGATCGTAGAGTTTTGGGGCGGAAAGATTGCCTACTTCTACTGTTCTCGTACGCAGGCACACGGCCATGATGTCTGTACTGAGATTACCGGAACTGATGGGAAGCTGATGGTGAACGTTGTCCCCCAGCAGAACAATGTTGTTCTTGCTGATAAGCTGGGCATGCGCCATGAAGTCCAACCGGAGTACTGGCAGCGATTCCAAGATGCGTTCGCGCTTGAGGCGAATGAGTTTGTGGAATCTGTTTTGAAAGATATCCCTGTACCAGTCAAGCTTGAGACTGGAATTACGGTTATGAAGATTGGACAGGGCCTTCAGCATGCTCTGCTGACTGGGGAGGTTGTTCGCTTCAACGAGAGTGGAGAGAGGCTGAAATAGACTTCCTAGGGTTATATGGGTATGCGAATGTTATTCAACTGGTCAATTCAGAGCTTCCGACGGCCGTTTCCAATTCCCGACGGAAGTAGGCACATGATCCACTTTTAAGTATAAAACTGTACGAAGCTTGAATGTCCAGTTTTATTTTCTCTAACTACAAATTTAACGTCTCCATGGATCACAATTCACATCGTACAGAATCGACATGCGGCTCGATAGGCGGCTCGACCGATCTACAAAAGCCGAGACGTGACACCGATCCCGAGGCTCTGACTCGCCTGGAAACCTCACAATCGCATTTTCCAGCCCCCAAATCCCTGCTGAAAGAAATCACATTCGTCAGTGTGGTGTGTATGGCGCAGTTTATGACACAAGCCGGCCTCTGCATGTCTATTGCCCCAGTCCATATAATCGGGGATAGCTTTGGCATCACCAACCCTGCTTCCTTGAGTTGGTATGCCGCTAGCTATAGCTTAACCGTAGGGACTTTCATTCTGGCGGCAGGCAGACTGGGCGACGTTTATGGACATCGCTTAATGTTCATCGTTGGGTTTTTGTGGTTCGCACTCTGGTCGGCCCTGGCCGGTTTCTCTGTGTGGAAGGATCAAATCTTCTTTGCTTGCTGCCGTGCGCTCCAAGGGGTAGGCGCTGCCATGTTGCTACCGAATGCTATCGCGATCCTAGGTCGAACCTACCCGCCAGGTCTTCGAAAGGAGATGATCTTCAGTCTGTTCGGTGCCACCGCCCCAGGGGGTTCGTTGTTGGCGGTGTGTTTTCCTCCCTCTTTGCTCAGCTCGTATGGTGGCCTTGGGGATATTGGGTAATGGGCATAGCTTGTGCAGTGCTCGCACTACTTGGCTGGCTTGTTATTCCATACAGTCCGCAACCTAAGTTTGATGACAACATACATTTTATTGAAAGGTTGGACTTGCTTGGTGCCGCAGCAGGAATATCTGGTCTGGTCTTGATCAACTTCAGTTGGAACCAGGCCGCTTTGGTGGGCTGGAAGAATCCCTATACCTATGTGCTCTTGATTGTCGGATTCCTTTGCCTAGGCGCTTTCGCAGTCGTGGAGCGCAAAGCTGTGTGCCCACTACTGCCTCGATCGGTCTTTACCGGAAATCTTGCATGGGTGCTTGGTTGTATCGCAGCAGGCTGGTCTAGCTTTGGAATTATCATCTATTACTTCTATCAGTTCATGGAAGTCATTAAGGGAGATTCACCGCTGTTGGCCACTGCCAAATGGTCTGGTGCAGCAGCTAGTGGTGCAGTTGCTGCTCTTATTACTGGTTTTTTACTCGGACGGTTGCCCCCGAGCGTTATAATGTTCTTCGCAATGGCATTCTTCACGGCCGGACTATCAATCTTCGCCACCGTCCCTGTCAATCAGACATATTGGGCGCAGGCCTTCGTTGTAAGTATTATTACTTGCTGGGGGATGTAGGTGCTCACCAACCACCCGTCAATGACTCGTCATGTGCTAAACAGTTCGCCTTAGGGATATGTCATTTCCATCAGGAACACTTATTCTCAGTAACTCCATGCATCGCCACAACCAAGGGCTTGCAGCTTCTCTCGTGGCCACGACGGTCAACTATTCCATCTCCCTGGGCCTTGGGTTCGCAGGTACGGTAGAGACCCACGTCAATGACGGAGGCAAAGATGTACTCCAGGGATATCGTGGAGCCTTGTATATGGGAATTGGCCTAGCCGGGTTGGGACTGTTCATCTCCGTTCTTTTCATGATAGCGAGTTGGAAACAGCATCGTGCGAGAGGATTGTGAATATAAGATGTCCATCATTCGTCGACAGCGAGATATCGAGGAGAATGACTTCACAATAAACCTCCTGAAAAATGGCTGGCAAATCCATGTTAGTTTTGATCTTGACCTTGATCGCAAAAGTGAATTTATGCTAATGTCCTCATAGAAACATCGATTCTCGGAGAGGAGTAAGTCCCCCCTGCCCAAGCTTCTCCTGATGCCGGCCCATATACTAAGGGGCGTGTTGAAGAAGGCGTATTTAGGCATTACCCATTCACCTCCCCCGAAACCGGGGTACCAAAGAGGCGTCGCATCGCACGGGATAAAGAGTTCCCTGTCACAGCTGCTCCCGCTGGCCGAACGCCAAAGATGCGCACTGCTGAGCAGCAGCATTATCGCCGCGGGAAGAGGCGACAACATGAGAAGGCTAGGAGACAACACAAGAGGAACGCTACGGGATTGGGGAACAGAGGGATGTAGAGGATGCCCTTGCAGTGGCAGCGAGGGCCCCGGGCCTGCGGTTGGACGGTCATGGGGAGATAGAGGCTTATTCTCATATAGATGGAAGTGGAATAGACTTGATCATAAAAAATTACATGAATGGGTCTCAATGCTATATATATACAGCCAGCTGGTCATGAGCCGGACATCTCTATCATCAACATTCGCAATGCAATGCAGTCTCTCTACCGTGCCCTGCACCGTGAGGGATTATGTACCCAAGAGGAATCACTGCATAATCCAACCAGGAAGATAAAGCAAAACACCGATCGTAAGGCAAACAAAGGAACTGTCGCTTATGTGGACGGGGATCCACACGTGAAGACACCCCGAACGCTGCCGTCGTCGTAGTTTTTAATCTGAAACGAATTTGTTAGTTTCCAAATACACAAAGGACCAGGACGAAAGCTTACAATATCATAGACACTCGAGTAAGTTCCAGCACCCAAGATCAGAATGCCGATGACGAAGATTCCACCATTGACGATGGCCAACAGCAAGTTTTCACGGTCAAGCCAGCTGCCCTTCTTGATGAGCAAGAACCACATCATGGCAGGGAAGTAGAAGGTGAAGCCGGAGATGAACAGAGCGGACGAAATCGACAGCAGATCATCGAAGAAAGGAATGACCTCGGCGATGATGAAAGCGATGACCGTGGCAGCGGTGATAGTAGCCAACCAGGTGATCCAGCCCATCTTGGTGTTGATGAACCGAATTGGGGAGTTGGCGAAAATGCGACCATGGATCAAACGACCACAGACGACGGTGTTGATAGATCCACTGATGAAAATCACGGGCAGGGCGACACCATAGGCGACGCGGCCAAGCAAATTTCCAGCAGAGGTCAAGGCAGGAGAAGAGACATCCTGTCCAACGAAGGCATAGACCAAAGCACCGGTCAAAGTGTACACGATGATCTCAGTGATACCGAGGGCCCAGATAGACTTCTTGAAATCGCGCGGGGTGTGCATCTCATCCATAAAGGAGAATTGGCACATGGCAAAGCTGTATGCGAAGACGATGTTCGAAATGGCAATGAATGCCTCGGCGAATTTGAGGTCTTCTTTCGGCCAGGCAGACCAGTTCACAGCGGCCAAACCGCCCGTGGAGTTTGTAGCTTGGATTCCGGTACCAATAATGGTAATGCCGATCGCAATAATGATGGAGGCGAAGTCAACATAACCGAGGATGGCCATTTCGGTGAAACTGGGGGGGATGGCCAAGATGAGGAGAATGATCGCAGACACCACGGCGAAGATCACTGAGCAGATGGTGGATTTCGTGATGTTCTGCCAGGCGATAGTACCAGTTAGGCAGTGGGAGCCTGTGAGGAAGATCAACTGGAGAGCCAGCATGAAATTGATGATCTCATAGCCAAATCGACCCCACCCAGCGCCAAATCGGCCACCCATTAGGCGACCCGCATCCGCATAGTTAGCGACCTCTGGGAAGAGCAATTTGACCTGTCCGACGATGTAACTGGTGTAGATGGCAATCAGGCCGACACCCACGCAGCAAATCACACCCGCGACCATACCCAGCTTGGCGAAGGTGGAGGGGATTGACAGACTACCCAAGGCGATGGCCTCGACGATGAGCACCACGGTGAGTCGCTTCCAACCCAGGCGACTGAACTTCTTGATACCGTGATCGTAAATGTCCCGCTCCGCATCGGTCATTTCCCCTAGCATGGCGCCCTCGAACGCTGGTGGGGGAGGGTACGCCTTCTCACTCTCCATAGACTTTCCAGAGCCATGGCCGTTAGAGTCGTCTTCGTAGCCCATGGTGATGGGATTTTACGAGACAGGTGAAGGGGGATGGGATGAGAGGCAAGATGACGAGGATGGCGCTGGGTATAAGAAGAAAAACCGGCCGCGCTGCTGGATCCGGCTATCAGGCGAAAGGAAATTCGTTGACTAATGGAGACTTGCACTCCACGTGTGTTGGAGCAGATACTACGACCATGCTCCACTCTTTTCCAGATCATCCGCCCAACGAGATGCCGTTTGCAGCTTGGATCGACCCACCACCATCCCATCGAGGTAACTCAACCTGTGCCCCGAAACGCCCCGGGCTGATTAGACGATAAGAAGGTTTGGCTTGTTAGGTAAAAGAAATGCAACATTGGTTCTTGGTTCCCCAGGAAATTAGTACGGTCTCAGTCGATGGAGCCCATCTGCTTTTCTCCACGATTTCATGATTGCGGGGGTAATTGACCAAGATTGGCCCTCGAATTGGGTCAGGCAAACAGGACTTTCAAATTTCATAATATGAAGCTTTTGAAACAAGATTTCCGTGGGATGCTAAGCCAAGAGTGTAAAAGCGCCACACCCAGGGTTCGCGAAAGTGAAATTTTCACCTGACTAAGCCGGGCGTTCCGCGCGCTGCAGATCACGTGGACCCATGTTTGCACACCGACTGGATAGACTTTCCTTTGGACAATACTCCATACGGATACTGTGACTTCAGTTCTCTCGGCTATGGTAGCGCTTAATTCTTCCCGTCAAAATCGCGCATCAGGGGCCGAAATGAGGGGAAGTTAAGCGGTTGGGAAGTCTGGGGCAACGCCACCAACGCCATCGGGCTTAGCGTGCGCACCGCCCCGAGTAGCGTCGCTCTAGAGCACACTAAGATTTGGGGTAACTCCCGAGTTGATTTGGGGTACAAGATGTCTAATTCTAAATTCTAACTCTGTATCATGCACTTGGGCCTAGATGCCCCGTGCGACCACCCTTGCTTGGTGCGTCGTGTCGTTGCCAATGGCCTCATTAGGATGTTCGAGGTCCAGTAAAGATCTGGACTATGTAAGCGACGCTTAGTCCTGCCCGCTCTGCGTTCCGTGCACTGCCATCACCAGCTTGAGTTATCGAGGTTGCCATCTCCAGATTGAGTTGGTGGGAGATTCGGAGTCGCTCTTGAATCAAAGCCAGTTGAACCCCTTGCCCACGAGTATCAGGGTGCGTGCTGTCAAGAAAAAGATGTGCCACTTTTTTCCCATTGCCGGTATCCATGATCGCCATCGCAGCTGTTCCCGCTATCTGGCCATTCACCTCAGCAAAAAATAACATATCCTGCCTTTGAACTGCCAGCCTTGCAAGTGTGCCAAGAATTTCTTTCGAGCGGCCGTTGGTTTGAAATCCTGCAATGGATGCCTCGATGAACTGATCCGTTTCGTCTGGTTCTGCGAGTCGCACCACAATATCACTTGAGAAGTCCGGGATAGCCCTGGCCCATTCCCTGACATCACACCAGTAGGTGCTCAGAATTGCCTTCTCAGTGTATCCCCGGGAAAGCAACGCCTCCGGGCCCGATGCAAATGCGCTGAGGTGGATCTCACATTCCAAACCAATAATGGCAAAGATCGCCTCTAGCTCTCTCAAATCATCTTCCTGCAGTGGACTACCCCTACCACATCCAACGGCCCGGTTAAGCTTGCCTGTCAAGGCGGGTAAGGTCAGAATTCCAACTCCTCCTTTCTGAGGCTGCCAAATAGATATTTTTTGTTCTGGGTAGATCTGGGCGCATGCTTCCGCTTGTTTGCGGATATGCATTAGCTCGACCTCCTCACATATATGGGCAGTATGTGCGTCGACAAAGATCTGTGGGGCTGACATGGCTCGAATATTTCAAGGGTGTTGCGGCAACTCATAATTGCCTCAGCTGGAGATATAATACGGACTAGATTGGATTTGAGGGTACAGGTCACGTCGCCACTGACATAAGCAGAGGTCGCCAGTGAAAGTAAGCTAACCAGATTGGGAAGGTCCCCCATAATAGATTACTGTTTACCAAAAACCAACTCTCCTTCCTTCCACCACCATCTCTTCTCCGCCTTAGACACCGCTTCTTGAACGCCCCCCTTCCGTTGTGAGCACTTACCCGGATTACTTATTAAGTGCTTATTAAGTGCTTCTTGAGTGCTTAAATTAGTTTTATAATGGCTAATACGCTTCGCCCCCCTATTTATTTTGAGACTAGTAAGAGTTAAATAGAATATATTTACCTTTTAGAGTCTAGAGAATTAAGACTAGTAAGTTAGAGCTCCCTCCTTATAAGAAAAAAGTAAGAGTTATAAGCGCTTCCTAAACGCTTAATAAGCACTTACTAGCTAGACTCCTAACTAAAAAAAGTAAGAGTTATAAGCACTTCCTAAACACTTAATAAGCACTTACTAATTTACTTAGAGAATCTACCTCTATTAATATTTTGCCAGATTTATCAAATTTTAATAAGTTAGAATGTGGGTATAAAGTAAGGTAGTGGGTGTAGCCTTAAACCCTTCTGTAATATAGTTGTTTTAGGACTATAATTACAGGTCCCCGAGGCTAATTACATAAGCATGGGTCGCCAGTGAACTTTATTCTATTTCCTAATTAGGCCTAGTTACTGGCGACCTCTGCTTATGTCAGTGGCGACACCACATGTACACTCATTGGATTTTCATAATCTTGACGTGCCAGTGTGAGTCATATCAGGTCCATAGCTAACTAGTGACCTCCAGTCACATGATGTAAGATGCTGACGCATAGTAAATCTATTCATGACGTTTCTCATCCTCTAAAATATTGCTTATCAACGTGATCGTCGGGCGCAGGATCAGGGGTTGCTTATCTACGTTATCAACGCCCCCTTTATCAGTTCCACAGTGGGACTACTCCAAATCTCTCAGGCACTGAGTTATCGATTGTGCGACATATTCCACATTGCCAGCATTCAATCCAGCAATGGAGATTCGGGAGTTGTCCGCGACATACACGTGGTGTTGTTCTGATCCCAATCAGCTTCCAATCTATGCAATTGAATCCAGCACTCACCTCGCAATTTCAAAACTACCTCATGCGACAGACCCAGAAATCCAAACATCCCGGACTGTTGAATCAAATGTTCCCAAGACCCAGGCGCCCCTGCATATGTGAATAACCGACCGCAAACAGTTCGGGGAGGACTTACCGAAGAAAATCAATTTCTCATATAATGCTGCTCTCATTGCGCGAATTCGACCACTCATGGTCATCATGTCTTGATACCACATCTGTCTCAACTCATCATTTCCCAGGACTTGGCTTGCAATCTTCGCACCAAAGGCAGGGGGATTCGACACTTCAGATCGCTGCAGCATTTCCAGCATAGACTGCGTGTTCACAGCGACCTGCCTGTCAATTGTGCTCATCAAGATGCAGCCCACTCGCTCGCCTGCAACCACGTCAGATTGCCCAGTGGTATCCCTGCTAGTCTCGGATTGACTTACCATACAGACCCATATTCTTCGCAAAGGACACACATACACCTGCTTCCATCTGCATCTCTCCCAGGAATAGCCGAATTGCAAATGCGTCTTCGTCGAAATTGCCCGAGTTAAATCCCAGGTAAGCAGAATCAAAGAGCGGGAAAAGCTGTCGGGCTTTCATGAGTTGTGCGATCTCGCGCCACTGTTCTTTACTCGGATCACAGCCCGTCGGATTATGGGCGCACGCGTGGAGAATCACCACCGAGTTCGGCTCCGCCTGGCGCAACATCGAGTAGTATGACTCTATATCCAAGCTCTTCATCTCATGGTCATAGTACTTGAAGCTTTCACAAGGAAAGCCTAGCGACTGGAAGACCTGGTGGTGATTAGACCAGGTGGGCTCAGGAATATAAAACCTAGGTAATTTCGTATGACAAGCTCGCAGCAGCAGTCCAGCCAAATGCAAGGCACCGGTGCCAGAGAGACTCTGACAGGTTGCAATCTGTCACCTGTTAGTATTTCAAACTCGAAAGCACAGAGTTTGTGGTTCGCACTTTACTCGCTTGCTCCTTGAAGAGCTCCGCACCTAATACGATTTTGGCAGTTTCTTCTCGGAAGCTTTGTAGACCCAGAATTGGAAGATATTCATGCTGCAAGCCCTTGGTACGAAGACACTCGCGAGCCTTATTCACGGATGGAAGGACCCATGGCTTGCCTTCCTCGTCACGATAGGTTCCTTGTCCAAGGTTCACTTTTTGTGGGAATGGGTCAGCTTGGTATTGTGCCGTCAACGCGAATATCGCGTCAGGCGGGATGAATTGTGCCTGGTTGAACCAGGAGGAAGTATATGTTGCTTGAGTACTCATACTGCGAGAACGTGTGAGACAAGATTTGATGAAAGAAATCATTTCTATTCTGAGATATACTAATTGCGGAACCTTGAGGCGTCAAACGGAACGTGTCGCGAGCAAAATCGGTGTGAAAGCCCGATGCCGGGAGCTCGTCCGTACATTGGAGATGGTGATGGTGTCGGGTGGTATACCCGAGAACCCCCACCCGCATAGTCGGTTCATCGCTCCGAAATGATGAAGTACACAATCGCATGCAATGACCCCTCTATCTAGCGCGGGGAATCTGAACAGGGTGGCGGGGCTGGAGTAATAAGTAATTGTATGCGCACATTTCTTTCCAGCATTCCTCAACACACTCATCTTGACCTTCACTATGGGCTCTCACTCTGTCTCAACTCAGCCCCACGTCCCCCCATCTGGCGTGTGGTGCCCTGCTGTCACCTTCTTCGACCATGAGACAGACTCCTTGGATTTGGCCTCACAGTCACAGTACTTCGCCTACCTGTCGCGCACTGGACTGGCTGGACTCGTCATCCTCGGCACAAACTCCGAAGCATTCCTCCTCACGCGCGAAGAACGATCTCAGCTGATTTCCACCGCACGCGCCTCGGTCGGACCTGACTTTCCCTTGATGGTTGGTGTTGGTGCTCACTCCACAAAGCAAGTATTGGAACTGGCCCAGGATGCGGCGACCGCTGGCGCCAACTACCTCCTGGTACTTCCCCCGGCATACTTTGGCAAGGCCACCAACATGAACGTGGTCAAGCGATTCTTCTCCGAGGTTGCAGCAAAAGCGCCTCTTCCCGTGGTCATGTATAACTTCCCCGGTGTATGCAACGGGGTGGATATGGATTCGGAGACAATCACAGCGGTCGTGCGTGAATCCGCCGCCGCAAATGGCGGTCGATCGAACGTGGTGGGTGTGAAGCTCACCTGTGGATCAGTTGGAAAGATCACACGGCTGGCCGCGACCTTTTCCGCAGAAGAATTTGCGACATTCGGTGGACAATCTGACTTCCTTATCGGTGGACTCGCTGCTGGTAGCGTTGGTTGTATCGCGGCATTTGCCAATGTGTTTCCAAAGACGGCTTCTCGGGTCTATGCGCTGTATCAGAAGGGTCAGCTCGAGGAAGCTACTAAGCTCCAAAGACAAGCGGCTCTCGCTGAAAGTCCGATCAAGAGTGGTATCGCATCTACCAAGTATGCTGTTTCTTGTTACTCTGCTTCAGCGGCAGGCATCGCGGACGCCGAGGCCAAGCTTCTTCCTCGTCACCCATATGAGCCTGTGGGAGAGGCGGTCAAGAAGTCCGTGACGGCTGTGATGGCAGAGGTTGCAGCTATTGAAAAAAGCCTGTAAGGGATTAAGTACGAAATAAATGATAGCACATATATTGAATTGAATGAGCTTTGTCTGCATATACAACATTGGAAACACATCACCTGGATTTGGTAAACTCGTGGCAGAGATTAAATCATCCGATTGGTGGAATTTTGTTCATAAGGTCTGATTTAGCGTATCAGATGGTTTGGGGCAATCAGAATCTTGGATTCTGTCACCTGATTTATCCTAGTAGATAGAGCCAATGCGCTCTGACCAAGTGCCATGGCTTGCAGGTAATCTCATGAAACGCTACCGGCTATGCGAACATCCGGTTTACATGTACTAATCCACAAGTTCTTGAGCTTCAACATTAATCTACCATAAGATATGAGACATTGATCTTGTGGTTTGTAATGCAGAAGACATGCACTCATAAATTTAAAATAGAAAAAACGTGGTGTGACTGACTATCCCGATCCCGGTCGCATGCCGTGTGGGTGAATTCCGGGATTCAAGATTTTATGTCCTGATTCTTCTATAGTGGATTCCAAAGCTGAAAACGTTCAATATAACCGAGGTTACTGAACTGCCCAGTGGATGGCAGCAATGTTCTAGAAAAAATAGAAGAAAACCCTCGAAAACCAGCCGAGGCAAGTGGACCAACCCGAATTAAAAATCTGGCCGAGAAGGTATCGGCCCGATTACTAGCCCGATTACTAGCCCGATTGATATTGATTGTCGGAATCCCCGAATTTAATGTTGGCGCGTACAATCTACAAATTGTTCAAATGGACCAATCGGCATTTTCTTCCCAAGGATCCGCTCTATCATGACAACCAACGAGGAAGCAGTCCCCTGTCATAGCTCCACTATGAAATTATCACTGGCCCAAAAGAAGTAAGTGCTCCGGGCTAAACCTTTCTGTTGAGTAATCTGTAGAGAGGCTCCAAAAGAACTGGCCATTTGCCTCGGCTTAAATCATGTCCTATTATGTCGTTGTTTTTCCCCTTCTCCTTTCACTGTAACTTTATTTCTCGAATTGGATTTGCATCCAAACGAGACGACGCGAGCGCCGATCACCTTTAATTCGCTATCTAACGCGCGAACCCCACTAGGTCATTGCTCAACCACACTCTTATCAATGGCGACAGAGGCACCTCCAGTGGAGGGCAAGGCCTCATTGAACCTCCCAAACTCGGTTCCTTTCTGGCGACTAGTAACCGAGCCTGGAGTGGTCACCCAAGCGGTGGTGGACCATTTCTATGAAGGATCTGGAACAGATGAGGATCCATATGTTGTGAACTGGATGCCAAAGGACTTTCGAAACCCGCTTCAACTCAGCACACCGATGAAATGGTCCATCACTATGGTGGCCGCCATGGAGACCCTCGTTGTGGCCCTTGTCTCCTCCGCCTATACAGGTGGTATCGTGCAGATTGAGGAACAGTTCATCACAACCACCGAGATCGCAACCTTGGGAGTGTCTCTATATGTGCTTGGATTCGCATTGGGTCCTTTGCTCTGGGCTCCTATGAGTGAAATGTTTGGTCGCCAGGCAGTCTTCATCGGTACCTACTGTGGTTTGACCATCTTCTGTGCCGCAACCACAGGCGCAAAGAACATTCAGTCGTTGATCGTGTTTCGCTTCCTAGCCGGTGCATTTGGCTCATCCCCATTCACAAACTCGGGTGGTGTGATTGCAGATATGTTTGCTGCCCGAGAGCGAGGCTTGGCACTATCTGCCTTTGCATTAGCTCCTTTCCTCGGTCCGGTTATCGGTCCAATCATTGGTGGCTTCCTGGGTATGAAGGCCGGGTGGAAATGGGTCATGGGTCTATTGACCATTCTCTGTGGTGTGATGTGGTTCCTCGGCGCTGCGCTTAAGCCGGAAACATACGCTCCGGTTCTGCTCCGCCAACGTGCCGTCACTCTCTCTAAACTGACTGGCAAAGTATATATCAGTAAGCTTGACATCGATCAAGGACGCCCGGACCTGAAAGAGTCTATGAAAATTTCTCTTTCTCGTCCTTTCATTCTGCTGTTCAAGGAGCCTATCGTCCTCATTCTTTCCATCTACCTCGCTATCATCTATGGAACCCTCTATATGCTTTTCGGCGCATACCCCATCGTCTACGAGATTCACCGAGGATGGAACCAGGGCGTCTCTAGTCTTGCCTTCCTTGGAGTTATGGTGGGTATGCTGGGTGCGATCGCATACTCAATCCCTGAAAACAATCGCTACGGACGTCTCCTTATCAAAAACGGAGGCTATGCGCCGCCCGAGGCTCGTCTTCCTCCATGCATGGTCGCCTCGATCGCCCTTCCCATCGGTCTGTTCTGGTTCGCATGGACCAACTCGCCCTCGGTCCACTGGATGGCCAGTATCGCTGCCGGTGTGCCGTTCGGATTCGGCATGGTCCTCGTCTTTTTGTGTGTCTTCAATTATCTGATCGACGCCTACACCATCTTCGCTGCCTCAGTTCTTGCTGCCAACTCTCTTCTGCGGTCGATGTTTGGTTTCGCTTTCCCTCTCTTTACCACCTACATGTTCGAAAATCTCGGAATTCACTGGGCTTCATGCGTCCCAGCCTTCCTTGCTTTGGCCTGTGTACCCTTCCCTTTCATTCTTTACAAGAAGGGTCTATCTATCCGCAAACACTGCAAATACTCTGCGCAGTCAGAAGCCTTTGTCCAGAACATTATCAAGACCATGGCACAGGCCGAGGCAACTGTTGAGACTGAAGAATCCGTGACGCGTGTTCCAACTACCTCTGAAGCTGACGACACTGTCCAATCTGCTGTGCAAAAGGAGGGTAATGCCGACGTCCACTCTCTGGCTCGATCCGTGTCGCGCGCATCATCTAATACTCGTATGTCGACGGAGATCCAGCGGGTTGCCACTTACGAGGCAAACCCATATAACATCGACCGGGTTCACACTCGTGAGTCGTTCAAATAGGTTTTCCTTATCATTCCTTGGCGTTTGGCTTCATGAGAACTACGTTCTTGGTTATCTCACATTGCATGTCGGGAGTTTGTTTGTTGGGTTTGCATATAGATTATTAATGTTAATAATGTCAAATAATTCAGAGCTACAAATCCGTGGACGTTAAGTAGTAGGCAGGATTTTCCACAATTTTGGTAAACCTAGTCGTTTATATTGTCCAGGTGGCGTGTTCCAAGGATGTCTGAGGTGGGACGATACACTAGCATATCTACTGGGCAACTGCTATGATCCACTTTCCGATCGAGCAAAACAGGGAATTACACCGTAGGGACCCCGGGTGTGCGGGTAGTCCTATTTATCGTCGGAGAGGCGGATGAGACCTGGTGTTCACGGTGGAGTTGAAGGATTTTGGGGTGAGGTGGTATGTACAGTGGCGTTGCATGAGTTTGAAACCAGCTTTTTAGACCACCTACTATGTATAGCTTACAGCCTATCGATACTCAGTGCGCTGACCAAAACTAGAAAACGGTCAACACACGATTCCTGTACATAAATCATATGTAGTACCTTATTAGGAATGTTCTCTAGCTGACAATGTGAGGTTATGGCTGGCAGGAAACATGGCAGAATATTATGTAAGGAGTGGAGAGGTTTCAAACTCATGCAACGCCACTGTAATCCGCTTTGAGAGAAATATCAGGGTTAGCCCTTCGCAGAATATACAACTATGTTTGGACCTAGTTGATTCTAAACCATGGGGGAAAGCAAAACCTTGGAAATAGTGGAACACAATTATATTGAATCTAAATGCCCATAAAAAGACGATTCGTAAAGAAGAAAGAATTGTCATGAATCATGCATACCAAGTATTGACGGAGCTTCCAGAGCTCCAAAGTCAACAACAGAAGAGAATAGAATATGGATATGAAGTTCCCTCAAAGTATGAGGGGTACCTTGAGGGTAATTAATGCACGCCATTGGCAATGCCATTGGTATGTCCGTTGGTAAACCCATTGGAGAGGCTCATTCTATGGCCATTGATGCCGTTAATCTTAGCCAGCGGAACACCCGGAGGGATACCGTCGACGGAGATGCTACTCCGTTTGCGAGGAGCAGCTGTCCAAACAGAACCATCGTCAAGCAGCTCTTGTCCAATAGCGAGAGCCTTGGAAGGCTCTGCGCCCAGCCACTGAGCCTCGAGTCGCTCAATGTTCTGCTCAATCTCCCAGGCGCGTCCACCTTCAATGAACATGGATTCACCATTGAGGGATGAATCCGCCAACATACCTGCCGCCACATGGGAGACGTCACGAGGGGTATTGGTCGGGAGGCTAGCTTCCTTCCACTGGTGCTCGATTTTTTTGATGCTTTCGGTTTCGGTCATCCACGGGCAGACGGTGTTGATCCGAATGTTGTGCTTGTATGGAGATGAGATGTAGCTGCGAAGTGAGCGCATGAGGCCGACCACGCCATGCTTGGACGCCTGGTAGACGAACAGTGAGGGGCTCTGCTTGAAACCGGAAGAGCATGAAAACAGGAGAATAGATCGATCGGCGCCGGCGCCACGGTTATGGCGTAAGTACACCGAGGCAATGCGGGCCACGTACATAGATCCGATAAGGTTGACGTCCAGCACTTTGTGGGTGGGAGTCTTCGATACTTGTTAATTTCCAAGGGTTCCAAATAAAGAATGGGTCGAGGGGCCCACTAACTTACCTCGCGGACTGTCTGCAGGGTTAATCCAAAGTCGAACCAGTTGCCAATCTCTACGATGCCTGCAGCAGAGACGACATGATCAATGTGACTGTAGGTGTTAAAGGCCAAGTCAAATAGGCCTAACAATGATTGGTAGTTGGTGACATCGGTCGACTGGAAGACAGCGCGCGGGGTTTGGCCTGGTTCCTCGGTGGGAAATTGAGCAAGGGCCTTCCTCAGTAAACGCTCGCCTTCAATGTTGTCGAGGTCACCAAAGCAAACATTGGCACCACTTTCCAAACATTGGAATACGAGACTTGCGCCGATCCCATTAGCACCACCTGGAGAAGTTAGATTTGTTATGACTGCGAGGGATATTCACGGGCAATAGGTGTACCAGTAATGAGGATGATCTTATCCGAAAGCGATTCGGCGGAAAGCTGGGGAATGTACTGCGACATATCGTGGGGGAGTGGGTTCGGAGGCCGGGGCTGTGGGTCAGATCGAGTTACAGTACAAAGGGAAGATAACTCTGGAATCAACAATGGATTGCTCGGAGCGGACCGGGGTGAATAGGAGACTTATATAGATTTCAGTTCTGACCCCGTTGCGGGAAATGCCTCAATAGAACCGGTTCGGTGGATGACGGCATCATCCAGATTCCAGTTTCGTCATATGCGTTTGGGAGACAGTGGGTCGAGAGAGTCGAGAGAGTCGAGAGGAGGTGAGTCCTAGACTGATCGGCAAGGAAAGTATCCCGACACACAGGACAGGGGCCTATGGATCACTGCGGGGAACGGACGAATGACGATGAGGTGCAGATAAAGTATAGGGAATTCTAAGTGGGCAGTGCATCATACGGTGCATTCACCCCTGGTCCAGACCCCAATGCAGTTTGTACAGTTCCGGCTCCCGCTCATGGTTATTGGTGCAAGTTGTAGGGGCGGATGGCTGTCTTCCGAACACTGGTGTCCCGTTGCAACGCTCGAGCACATCAATTCTGCGACTAATTCTGCGAATGAGCATATTTGGAAGTTTAGGAGATGATAACATCTTCTGGTTTGAATCGAAACGAAAACTGGTTTCCAATCAGATAGGACCACTTTTTCGGGCTAATCACCTTTTGATCTAACGGTACCCACCAACCTGCGTAACCACTGCTTTTATGTGGGGAAATGGAATATATTTAGGACTTCAAGGAAAAAACAACCAATTCGAGAGACCAGTACAAAAACATGCCAATGAAGATCACTGCCCCAAGGGAATCATACATGGATCGGCTATGATCCAGCCCGCCAAAAGATGCCGTCCCCTGGATCGTGACAATGTCGAAAAATAAAAAATGACCAAATGCTAGCCAAATACCTCTATCCAAGCTTCTATAGCACACCTCCTCAACACCTCATTATCAGTACAGGCCACGGCTCGGATGGTATATACAACAACGAAGATCTGCGATCAAGCTTAACGACGCGAGACACAGCAAAGGATGCCCGACTTGGCCAGGAACCAAATCGCTCCAATGAAACGGAAGAGCGACAGGGCGGCTGTGATCCACAAAATGACGGAGAAGTAATTTGCGGTTCGCACCGTCGAGGTGTTCGTAAGACAGAACCGTTTGACACCAGTCGCGGTGATGAGAAGCACAACAATCAAGTTACTGAAGATCCACAACAGGACAAGATTGGTTCGGAAGGCCTTGTACGAGTCATCCATACTCCGTTCGTTCTCCTCTTCCGGCATGACGAACGGCGCCAGCGCGCGCTTCACAGTGGCCTCGAATTGACTGTCAATATCGGCCTGGGGTTTGTCCACTTCTTCAATGAAATTGGATTTGTCGTCCTCTTTCTCCTTTTTAGTTTGCGCCTCGGGTAATGCTTCGCTCTTGTCGGATCCCTTGGTACCCCAGGAAACGTCGTGCCAATTACAGAAGGCGTAAACCATGAGCACGTTGATCGAGCAAGTCATTCCCATGAAGTAGGCCCACGAGGAGGTAAACATGTGCCAGGGGTCCATGTACAAGAAACTGACAACGAAGTAGACACCGTAGGTCGACGCCAAGGCGATCAAGACGATACCGGCACCGGAAGAGCTGAAGAAGGTCTTCAGGAAGTGGCCAACACCTTGGCTCATATCGAAATCAAGAGTGCCACCCATAAAGGCATTCGCAACCAGGTAGAACGAGCTGACCATGGTATACGACTGGACAAGAGCGAAGTACATGAAGGAGAGGGTGTAGAAGAGCGTAGAACTATGGAAGTTAGCATTAATTCGACGCCAAGACACTAAGACTCTTACCCTTTAGGCCGATTACCGAGCGCCAGAATAAATTGGAGCATCAGGAAGAATACATATCCATATTTGAGGAAGTTGTTAACGATAGGTGAAGCCTCATTACCAAAGGGCCATCCCTTGTTCTTATTGGAATCACTTGGAGTACCGACAAGATCCATAATAACGGATGTAGTCAACCAGTAGGAAGCTGTTGATCATCAGTGACGCCCAGGCAGATTATAGAAAGGCGACTTACCTAGAGAGAACCAAGTCATGACGAGACTAACAGAGTTGTAGATCATTTGGATGTGGAGGAAGAACAGCCGGATGATGTTGTGTCCACTCTGGTACATCCGACTGAAATGCATGAGGGAATACAGACTGGCAGCAAATGAACCGTTCAACCAACGACGACGTTGACTGATAAATTCCGCAACACCTTCCGGCACATCAGTCTCACCCTTGGATGCCTTGACATAGGTCAAGTGCCACTTGAATCCAGCCTTGGCGACGAGTTCGAAACAGAGGATACGATCCTCAGCAAGGAACATGTTCTTCTTGAAGATATTCATGCCCTCAATACCCTTCTTGCCAAGCTGTTTTGAGAGAGTGTGGTCACCGTGGAAGTACTGCTCAAGGGGACGACCCATGATAGCGCGATAACGGTAGGCCGAAAAGGCACCCGGCAGCACCGATACGTATCCGAAGGAACTCTCAAGCGGTTTATCTAGAATATTAGAGATCTTGTACTCGAAATTCTGCGCCGCGACCAAAGGATTTAGCAAATTCTTCCAGCCTTTACCCAACATGGCGTGAATTTCACCACAAGATCCACCCAGGTTTTTGTCATTGTAAAACGATTCCCAAAGAGCGAGAAGTGACTTCTTGCCAGGCTTCGTACCGGCGTCCAGAAGAATGACTACCTCGGGGTTAAGGATACGACTAAAGCCGTTGAACAGCCAACGGTGGGAGTTGATCTTTTTGCTGTTCTTTTGCTTCAAGCAGAAAATCATCTGGACCGGAGGGAGGTTGGTGGATTCGTTGCCTTGGGGACGGATCAATTGCTGGCTCGAGGTGACAGAGAGCTGAGTGGTATATTCGAACTGCAGGAATTAGTGCTGCGCCCGACATTACGCGGTCGGGTCGAACTCACAATATGGGCAACTGTTTCACGTCCGTCAACGGATCGCTTCATGATACCATCCTGGTAAATACCAACTGTGGCCAGCAAGTCCAGGGTGTTTTTGTCGCAAGGATCGATACCGTCGAACACCAAAGTCACGACGATTTTCTGCCAGGCAGGACCACCCTTGTTCCAGAATTCCGACTTCTTCAAGGTCACGATGTCACGAATATTCTGCATAACACCATGCAATGTGCGCGCCGTCAGGACTTTATCTTCGTTGTAGTAGGTGATGGCGATGAGCAATTCCGTGTGTCGGTTATACATGGCGGGACGAAGATTGTATCCATTTCGCAGGGTGAACTCGTCAGGATCACAAGTGGCAGCCGTGTCTACCTCAATTAGCATCATCGATGGGAAGATAGGGGGTCTCACTCACATCGCAGGTGGGAGAACTCTTCGGGGAACCCCTCTTCAGACTCCCGATACTCTTTCTGGATGGCATTTTGAATCGCACTGGGCACGGGGTAGTCCACGCTCAGCACGGAGCCCTGCACAAGTTTGATCTTTCGGGTAGCGTAACGCCGGAGACCCGAGCCAGGAGCCTGACGTTGTTGCCAAGCCTCCGAGGGGGTCTCGGACGTGGCAGACATGGGGGATTGAATCCCCGAGCGGCGATTGAGGCCGGTCGTTGAGCCTCCTTCCTGGTAGGAACTATCGGGGAAGACCGTCACGCCCGGGCCGTCGTGGAGGGTGTAGCGTCGCAGGGAGTCGGAGGAGGCATACGGGTCATCAAAGGGCGCATTGAATGGACTCGGTTGGTTGCGGTAGAGGAGGGATTGCTGGCTCTCTGCTTGTTCATTTTTTTCTTCGTAGCCGTAGCCATGCTGAACCCCGTACTGATCGGTAGCACTGGCTTCGCGACCGACGTTATGCGAATACAGGCTGCTCTCGCTTGCCTGTGGCGAATGAGGCGAGTGTTGTGGTGAGGCATAGGGCGAACGCGCCCTGTTGGGAGAAGTCATTGTGAATTGGGAGGTCGGATCAAAGGGTCGCACGTCCACGAGAGTTTAGGGGTGGAAAAGAAGAAAACCAAGTAGCGCTAGACCATCCAGGGAGAGCCAGATCTCCTGGAATACCGTATATGAAGATCGTCCGGGCGATCGTTCCTGGGCTGCTAATGAAGTACGGATATGCAGAAGGGGACAAAGAGGTCGAGGTAGGAGATCCAAAAATATCCAAGATCGAGGGCGATCAAAACTAATAGGTTCTGGAAGGCTGTGATGCACTGGCATAGCCTGAGACAGCAGAATTTGATTGGGATGATTTAAGTGGAGCCGCAATCCACCTTGTCCGAAACACACACACTTTTTCCTTTTCCCCTGCCTCAAGGCCACCATCTCTACGGGTCGTCATGGGCTCATCCGCTTGGTTGATCCAAATATACACTCCTGTACCGCGGATGCGAGTTGGAGTTTGGGTCTCCAAGTTGTGAGTCCACGTCGTCTAACTCGTCCAGAATGACGAAGACGGCGGGGCAACGCGCAACACGCAACCATATTGGTCAAGAGGCTACTGGGCCCATCGTAAAAGGCTCCAATGCTCATCCCTTTTTTTCCCCATATGTCCAGGGTCTTCAATGGATCTTCAACTGTTGAACCGCTTTGCAAACTCTTCCCCATTGTGCATCAACTTGAGCGGATCGCAACCTTGAAGTGCCAAGCATGCATGCGCGCACACGGTGGCGTCAAGTGCCGCCTAATGACGGGTCGCCTCCAAGTGACTGCCAGGGGTCGATGTTGCGCCCCACATTTGCCCACTGGAATGCTCCTTTGTTTTGCACCGGGGATTCCCCAGGCAACACTTTCCCAAGGGAATGCCCTACCTTGGAAGTCTCCCAACGTGAACCACGTGGACGTAGTATAAATCCTAAATTTGACTAGGTGAGAACCTAATGACTTCAATACGTACCTATGTCTTATCTTTGAATTTCTATTAATAGCTTTGATCACGTGATTACTTATGTATCAGTTACTCATTGATCACTGTGAATTCATACAGAATGCAGCCCATGCATGTTGTGGGATTCCCCAGTTGCATATTCCCAGACTAATACCTTCAGTTTTAAACATAGGTACCACAGCGCCAGGCATGTTTACCTATAGTTCATACCACCCAGCATGCATGTTCATCCCTAGATGGCTACATAATTCGTACGTCCTGGCTATGCCGATCACCACAACTCTACATGTACTCACTCCAGGGCTCCAATGGGAAGGTACATTATCGCACGAGGTACAGCACGTGGCCAATCCTATCTCATGTAACCTGAAAGCCCCTTCCGAGATTCGTTTCTACCCTAGCCTCGTGGAAATATAATTGTGGATCTACCGATTTCTTGCACATATCGAACCCTACCTGTCGCTTGACCAATACCTGCGTATGGCCCTCGTCTCTTCTATTAGGCCGAATGAACTCCTTTGACGCTAAAATAAATGACCTGTGAAAATTTAGCGCACAAGCTCAATATCAAATCGCATGTAAAGAAGGCTGTCGTTGATCCAAGTAACAACTCGAGAAATTCGCCTTGTGCCCCTGGTGAACGCCCCCAGGACGAGAGATGCTGAAATTTTACCAATTTGCGTCCCAAGCAATGCCTGATACTCATCTGTATCATGATTCCAAGTCCGCACACCGGGATACTCGTTATAGAAATAGGGGTCACCATTAACGTTCTCATCGTACAGACTTGGCTCAACAAATCCGACTGTATCGGTATTGATAATGTCAGAAACCATGATGTACTTGAGACTGTCCATTGCGAACTTACTTTCATATAAAGCCTGACTAATTTCAGAAATATGAGGATGATTTCCCCGAACGATGTCTTCCAAAATCACCAAACTCTCCCCAATGTATGCTTCAAATTTGAACTTACCGGTTGCAAAGGGTGCCTCGATATCAATGTGGTGGTAAAATTCGCCTTCTGTCGGAAGACCCACCTGGGACAACGGTTCTACGTACTTTGAATTCAGACTTTTGCTGGTATAGCGGATAGTATAGCCCCGAGACTCGAGGTCCTGAGCTGTTAGCTTTGATCTGGAGACTTTACAGTCCCGGGCTCGCGGATCGCTTATCCAATTAACCAGCATTGCTCCTGCCTTCTGGCGTTCGCCGTACTTCCAGATATTCGGGGTCATTGTGAGAATGCCAAACTCTTAGTGGACTGCTTGAATCTCAAGGTTTTGGTAATGAATCTGTCAAGAACCAAATCGTCGGCCTGTTATATAGCACGACAAGTCGAACCACCAAAGACATTTTGCTTTGAATAGGACAAAGGATCGAATAAATCGAAGAATCAAAGGTACAAAATTGGAAGTCATTGTCAACACCAAAGACACTATAACAATGTCAAAGGCTGGACATTAGTACTACAATGATAAAGATGGGAAACAAAGGATCCTTTATAAGTGTGAACACCTCATAATTAGTTGGTCGCCTGACTGAAGGTCACTAGGAATATTCGAAACTCAGGAAAGTAATTTCATCTAGTACATTCCCAGGTACATTTCCAGGTATAGTAGCGTATACCTGCTTATTCACAGGTGATATCCAGGCTACCATGGAACTCTCCTTACGTAGCTTTGAATTGTAAGTGTAGTAGTCCAGGCTAGAAAAGCATGATAACCATCATTAGCTAAGCAGTATCTAACCGTTCGGCCCGATGACTCCGAGAGAGAAGATAAGCCCCGCATTCCCTTCTCTTGACTTTGATACTCACGAAAATGGTTCATGGCAGAAGAGTATTACGGTCGGATCCATCGTCGAGACGGTCGATGCTGGCATGCAATCGCTGCAGGGGCCGGAAAACGAGGTGTTGGGGTCGTCCACCCGAGCCGTGCGCAGCATGCGTAGATGTAGGCGAGTCTTGTGTTTACTCGGAGGCTGAGAAGCGTGTATCAATTACTGAAAGGTAATATGTGTTTACAGTTCTCACACGAATTGTAGACTAACTTCCTGCAGTTACTACCGACATCTACAGTCGCAAGCTCGAAGTTCCAGTAATTTAGACGGCCAGTCAACCCCGAGTGTATCTCAAAGCGATCCGCCTTTGGAACGGGATGACTGGTGGTATAAAGGGACAGACCTCTTTGTCAAAAAGTCCGGCGAACATCGTATGTACTGCCCAGTCTTGTGAAATGGTCATATTTGACACATATTTTAGACTTTGTGGGAGCATCTTCAACGACTCATCTAGCAAAGCGTCTTCTCAACCCAAGCTCAACGAATTTGTGGGATACGCACCCGCTATACGAGCCGGAATCTCTACGGAGGCCCGTTGAAAGATCCCTGCCACCGTTACCCCCATTTGAATCTGCCAAACGACTCTTCTGGGTGCATTATAGCTACATTGGCACTATTTTTTCACTTTTAAAGCCCTCGGAATTTGACGAAAGGCTTGACTTTGTCTACCACAAACCACCCGATTTTTCTCACCGAGAGTCATGTCTGGTATACTGCCAAGTCTTGCTTGTCATTGCATTTGGCTTGCTCTATTCGGTCAACCAATGGTCCGGTGACGATGCGCCCCCAGGTTTCAAGTTCTTCAAAACATCTTTAAATTTTTTGCCTGATATCCACGAAGACCCATCAATCTTACATGTCGAAGTTTTATGTTATATTGCATACTACCTGCAGAATTTAAACCGAAGAGATGCCGCCTTTCTCTATGTGAGTCCCCTTCCACCAATATGCAATATTAACTAAACATTACCAGATTGGACTTGCCTTGCGTATGGCCATATCTCTTGGTCTCCACCAGGAAGTCCCCCACGAAGATATCAGCGAGGCCGATCGAAATCGGCGAAGGCGGGCTTGGTGGTCGGTTTACAGCCTGGATAGATTACTATCGGTCAAGTCTGGGAACCCAATCACCATTCATGACGAGGATATTGATACCACGTGGCCGACGCCGGTATGTACTATATATATATGACTTTATACCCTTATCTGGGTAATACTGACCATTTGACTAGGACGGTACCTCGGATCCATGGCCATCTATCGTGCTGACACATTACACGCAGCTCTCCCGTATACTAGGGAGGATTGGCGAGGGTGAGACGCCTCTCATATATCAACTGTTTTCTCCTGACATCGTATTACAGAGATTTATCGCAAAAAGCCTCGATCCGGCTCAAGTCTTATAATGTCTGTGCAAAGCATCACCAACGATCTCTCAAGCTGGCTCCGACAGGCACCAGATCGTCTCCGTATTGATTTCGCTACCCTTGATACCCACGTCAACCGCGAGACGGTATCTATTAATTTGCACTTTTATTCGTGTATTAATATGACTGCACGTCCGCTTGTATTTTATATCATTCAACGCCGGCTTGATGCCGGATTGCTTGGGGGCACCGAAGACTGGAAGGAAGGTCTGGCGCCGAACACAATCGCGGTGATTGAAAACTGCATCACAGCAGCTAGAGCCACGACGTGGATTATGGAGGCGGCGTCAAAACATAACTTGATCGGTATGAAGGCTGACCGTCATGGCATCTCTGTGTCAGACTTTATGATCATCATGACTTACTATTTTACAGCTACATATGGCTATCTTGATGGAGAATACATCTTTTCCGCCGCCCTGTTGCTCATCATGGTGAATGCTGCTTTTCCACTCAATGAAGGCAACTCCCGCACAATGGAGACTGCCCTTAGTCTACTTCGCAGTATGGCAGATCGAGGAAATACTTATTTATCCTCTCGCCATTCCTTGCTGCTAGAATTGCGAGCAGCTATAGAGCCTAACTCCTCTGCAAGTGTGGCTGATCATATCGCATTACCTGCGAATGACCCAGCTACGCCCAGAAGCACCCATCCGAGCCCAGATCCACAGGAAGCGGTTGATCTTGTGCCTGCAGAGGTCTGGCTGCATCCACCTGACCTACCTGCGCTTCAAGATATGTCCTTCCAATTTGACCTTAACGACGATTCTGCGCTCTGGGAGGGTGCCTTGGGGCACATTGATATGGATGCGAATTGGATCGAGAACACTCTGAGACGATAGAAATGTACATAAGAATCGAATCAGATATAACTAGTGTTCTGACTATATTAATCTCTTATCTTAAACATCGACAAGTATGTGTTGGTCAGGTATATTATCTAATGGAGCCCTTTAATTTGAACACCACAAAATTCGCTGAAAATTCTCACTAATCGCATTCAAGGAGAGGAGAGTGATTTTAATTCACATAAGATTACATCTCGGGTGTTGAGGAACTTACGCATCACCTCGCTTGATTCAAGTCAACATGCAAGATAACGCCTTATTGAAGCTAAGATAGACACTAGAAAGTTTAATCCTGGCCAAGGAAGATTGGGTATCACTCCTTAACCGCCTTTCAGTCTTAGGGTAGTCTACAGAGTAGTGTGACCGAGGACGTAACTGGGTATGTACTTGATAACAATATTACTACATTATAGTCTACAAGTATCTTATCATCTGCAATTCCCCCACTTTTCTTGATATCGGCCCGATGATGTCACGTGTCGGCAACGGAACTCCGATATGATCTGCAAGCATATAATACTTATCATGACCGTCCTAAGCTTCGGAAATTCGATAATCATCACTAATTACGCTCACAATGGCCTCCCCTGGAAAAATCACAATTTCAATCGATCGTGGTGGCACGTTTACCGATGTGCATGCCATTGTGCCTGGCTCCTCAGACATTATCATCAAGCTTCTCTCAGTCGACCCCTCACACTATCAAGATGCCCCAACTGAGGGTATTCGTCAGATCCTGGAGCTTGTGACTGGGCAGCCTCACCCTCGTGGCCAGCCGTTGAAGCTCGACCGTATCGGTTGCCTTCGAATGGGTACCACTGTGGCTACCAATGCATTATTGGAACGCAAAGGCGCCCGCTCAGTATTATTCACGACCAAAGGATTCCGCGATCTCCTCAAGATCGGCGATCAATCCCGACCTGCCATCTTTGATCTCACCATGGCGCGGCCCGGAGTCCTGCCAGAGAGGGTTGTCGAAGTCAACGAGCGGGTGATTCCTTGCCACCCAAATGCAAGCACTGATAGCTTTCCTGGTGCTCGAATCGTTGAAGGCATAACTGGTGAGAGATTCCAAATAGTGCAAGAACTAGAATTGGACCACGTGCGATCAGAGCTCCAGAAGCTCAGGGATCAAGGATATGAATCACTCTCCGTTGCGCTTGTCCATTCATTTTCGTATCCCGACCACGAACGCCAGATTGGGGAAATTGCCGAGAAGATGGGCTTTTCTGTGACATTATCCTCTAAATTAATGCCTATGATTAAACTTGTCAACCGAGGCATGTCCGCCGCCGCTGACGCGTACCTTACTCCTGTCATCAAAACCTACATCGACTCCATTTCTTCGAGTTTCGAAGGTGGCTTGGACAGTCAACAAGATTGTCGATTTGAATTCATGCAGTCGGATGGAGGTTTGGTAGATTTCCGAAAGTTCAGTGGTCTCAAGGCCATTCTTTCCGGTCCTGCGGCCGGCGTGGTGGGATTTGCTGCGACAAGCTGGGACCCTGTCGAAAAGACACCAGTGATTGGGTTCGACATGGGTGGCACTTCGACCGATGTGTCTCGATTTGATGGCCATTTCGAGCATATCTTTGGATCTAAAGTCGCCGGTGTTCTGATTCAATCTCCCCAACTCGATATCAACACAGTGGCTGCTGGCGGTGGATCTATTCTTTCCTGGCGCAATGGCCTCTTCTATGTTGGCCCTGAATCAGCTAGTGCACACCCCGGTCCAGCTTGTTACCGAAAAGGCGGCCCTTTGACCGTGACGGACGCCAATCTGTTCTTGGGTCGTTTGCTTCCTGAGTACTTCCCCCATATCTTCGGGCCCAATGAAGACCAACCTTTGGATACCGAGATCACGACACAGAAGTTCTACGAATTAACGGAGAAGGTTAATGTTGAGCGCCGTCAAAAATCCCAGCCAGAATACACCCCAGAGGAAGTTGCTCTTGGATTCCTGAATGTTGCTGATGAGTCGATGGCTCGTCCTATCCGCAATCTCACTCAAGCTCGCGGCTTTGAGACCGCTTCACACCACCTCGCTTGCTTTGGAGGAGCCGGTGGTCAGCATGCCTGCTCAGTTGCAAAAAACTTGGGAATATCTCGCGTTATCATACATAAATACTCCTCGGTTCTTTCGGCATATGGCTTGGCCCTTGCTGAAGTTGTCAAGGAATCACAGGAGCCAGTTTCCTCCGAATACAGTTCCTCGCATTCAGCCCTCCTAGATCGCTTTGACAGTATAGCTGCTGCTTCAACAGAGGAAATGCAAGCCCAAGGTTTTTCCTCTGGCCAATTGCGACATGAACAATACCTTAATATGAGATATGAAGGATCTGACACTAGTTTGATGATTATGCGGCCAGAGGATTCGACGGACTTTCTGAGTCAATTCCGAGATCGCCACCGTCGCGAGTTCAACTTCAATTCCGAGCGACCCGTTCTCGTTGACGACATTCGTGTGCGTACCATCGCTTCAGCCCAGGTTCGCACAGAGCGCAGCCCACTGGTGCAGCTGAAGGATGCTAGTATGAAGGATGTTGCAATTGCCCCAGCCAACACAATTGCAGCCTATTTTGACGGCCACCCCATGCGTATCGATACACCTGTGTTCCTGCTGGATGAATTAGAAAAGCACACCCGCATTACCGGTCCTGCCCTAATCATTGATAAGACCCAAACAGTTGTGGTCGCTCCTAACAGTGTGGCGAATCTCTTGGAAACTTGCATTGTCATCGACTTGCAGGACAAGCCAACCTCTCAACTTGAGGAAGCTGCATCGGAGGTTGACCCCATCCGGCTTACTATCTTTGGCCATCGGTTCATGTCCATTGCTGAGCAAATGGGTCGGACACTACAGAAGACCTCGGTATCTACCAACATCAAAGAACGATTGGATTTCTCTTGTGCCTTATTTTCTCCCGATGGAGGACTTGTTGCCAATGCCCCGCACGTTCCTGTGCATCTGGGTTCCATGCAATTTGCCGTACGCTACCAGCATCAGAAGTGGCTGGGCAATCTGAAAGATGGCGATGTGCTTGTCGCTAATCACCCCAGCTGTGGTGGCACTCACCTCCCAGATATCACCGTAAGAGCCATTTGACGCCTCTCGAAATCAGACTAATATTGAAATAGGTAATCACGCCCGTCTTTGATCGCCCCGGTGGCAGCGAGATTATGTTTTATGTCGCCTCGCGAGGCCACCATGCGGATATAGGGGGTATCCTCCCAGGTTCGATGCCGCCCAGGTCCACCGAGCTTTGGCAGGAAGGTGCAGCCATCGAAGGCGATAAAATCGTCAGCAACGGCGTTCTAGACGAGGCACGCCTCATTGAGCTGCTGGTCACAAAGCCCTCGCAATACCCCGATTGCTCTGGTGCGCGATGCATCAGTGACAATATCTCTGACCTCAAGGCCCAAATTTCAGCCAACGCCCGGGGTATCACCTTGATTCAGAGTCTTTTCGCAGAATATGGTGTTGAAACCGTGCAGAAGTATATGTATGGTATTCAGGAATCGGCCGAGAATGCCGTACGCAACCTGCTCAAAGACCTGCACCAGAAGTTCGGCGGCCAACCATTGGAAGCGGTGGATTACATGGATGATGGCACCCGGATTTGCCTCAAGGTCACCATCGATGGATCTAACGGATCAGCCGTCTTCGATTTCTCGGGAACCGGTGCCCAGGTGATGGCGAATTTCAATGCGCCTATTGCAATTACGCATTCGGCCATTATTTATTGTTTGCGATGCATGATCAATGCAGACGTTCCCCTAAACCAGGGATGCTTGGCTCCTATCGACATTCAGGTGCCGTCACCTAGCCTTTTGTCGCCCAACAAGACTGCGGCTGTTGTAGGTGGAAATGTGCTCACATCGCAGCGCATCACAGATGTTGTTTTCAAAGCATTTTCGGCTTGCAGTGCCTCACAAGGCTGCTGCAATAATCTGACGTTCGGAACGAACCCTAAGCTAGACGCCGATGGTACAGTGATCACTCCTGGATTCGGATACTACGAAACGATCGCTGGAGGCGGTGGAGCTGGCCCAACTTGGAGCGGAGAATCTGGCGTTCAAGTCCATATGACCAATACGCGAATTACTGATCCTGAAATTCTGGAAAAACGCTACCCAACCATGCTTCGTCAGTTCTCATTACGTGAGGGATCTGGTGGTCGGGGCAAGCACCCTGGTGGCGAAGGTGTGATTCGCGATATTGAGTTCCTTGCTCCAATGCAGTGCTCTATCTTGTCCGAGCGACGTGTCTACCGACCATACGGTTTAGAAGGTGGCGAGGATGCCCAGCCTGGCGCAAACTACTTGGTTACGCGGGATGAGACTGGAGAAGAGCGTCAGATCGATATTGGAGGAAAGGAAACAGTCTCGGTGAACACGCATGACCGGGTAGTTATTATGACGCCAGGCGGTGGCGGATGGGGTGCTCTCTAGAAGGGTAAGAATATATATCTATAGTCCTGAGCTAAGGTACTGCCGGTACCTACTATTACACAAATGGCCTAAATCTAGAAATGTTCATCCGGTTAAAGCGCAGAAAAGAACTTTAGAGTAGGCTCCATGAAAATTATAGGCTATGCGCCTCAAATGCCATTGATTATTCTAAAATTACGGAGCAGTCAAACATTGTCATGCTCCTATACAACGCACGCCGCTTCTTTCTCCGTAGATTCAATGACCGGAATTATAAGTGTGTCTTGAACACGCTTATAGATGAGGACCATCAAAATAACCATAGATCCAGCCAACAAACCCCAATAGCTTCCGAACATGGCCTGGTAGCTAACCTCATGAACATCCAGACTGAACACGATGGCAGCTCCCATCGCCCCAAAAACCTTATAAAATGCCGAATATATAGACAAAACCAGTGGATCGTTTGAGAGAGCGCCCATGATCCACCAGGCAAATGTCTGCCATGCACCATCGACGGCCCCATAAAATGTATAGAGAGCAATGTATCCCGCCGCTTTTGAGTCATAGACATCAAGAAGATGTCCCGGAGGGTGTCCCCGGTGAGACTCACGAGCAGGAAACATGCCTCCAACGAAGACTGCGTTAATCAAAACAAACAGAAACGCCCACCCTATAAAGGCGCGTCGACGCCGACCCCCTAGCTTTGTATAATCAAGCAGAAGTCCCAGAATCACGGCCGTGACAAATTGGCCAAAGTCAAACCAGAGACTGCCAAACGCGCGAGTTCGCAGGTCAAAAAAGTAGGAATTAAAGTCGTTGCTCTGGTAAGGAATATACCACAAACCGGCAAAGCTGTAGGGGAAAAACAAGATGATCCATGGCTCCCGTTTGACAGCAACCCACACGTTCTTCAGTTCTTGAACAAAGCTAGTCTGTCTCGGAACCATAACGCGAGATCCATCATTTCGAATAATATTTGATGGATCGGACACAAAGCATGCCACCACACTGCCCATTAGCATGAGCACAAAAAGGGCAATATAAGTGCTGTCGTTCACGCTTCCGGCCGTTGTGACCCCCAGTTTTCGACTGTAGGGATGATGGCACCCATTACAGTCCCGAAGAATGAGACTCCATAGAAGATTCCCACGTATTTCCCCTTGTCTTTCTCCAACGGCAGGGACATGATCATGGATCCCTCTGCGGTCCTGTGTACAAGACATTAGACAAAGCTAAACGATACATTCGAAATGACTCACCAAAGGAATGCAGCTGCAACTCCACACGTGGCACCTCCAAAGTAAACAAAGGCCTGATTCTTGTTGTTGTTGTAGCTCCAGTATGATGCTGACAGAAGGGAATATCCGATGCCGCCCGTTGCAAGAGTGATCTTGGGCCCGAGAAAGTTGCACACCGAGCCCGAGACCAGAGCAAATGCACAAAACAAACTATACAAGATTGTATTGGCGTTATTACTAGTTGTAGGGTCAATTTGACCTCCTCCGCCAAGTGCGGATAACACGTTAAACATGCCTACAACTGCAAGGTGCACGATAGCGATAATCACACATTGTGTGATCGGGGCGCGGTAGGCAGGAAGGGTAAAGAGTCCGAGAATTCGATATCCTCTTGGGACTTTATGATACACTTCCATATTCCCGACTGTTGCATCTGGCTGTAGATCAGGCTCCTGATTGATCTTGGCCTTTTCGGGGTGTTTGGGGTTATCCATGAGTGAGAAATAAAATTGCAGTCAATTGATACCGTGTCCATGTTTCCATGACGGGCATTATATGTCTAACCCCTCACTTTGTATCAACCAACTATTGTATCACCGAAGATTGCCCTGATAACATTGCATTGAAAGCGGGGAAACGTCTCCGACTTATCAAGTGTTGCGTGGGATGGTTTGCGCGGGATTCATTCATTAGCTTTGCTGATAGCTTTAATATTCCAAATCCCTTACGGATCGTTATTGACACTGATGTTTGATATAGCAAAGATAGGGTAACTATTGCATGCACAATCCAATCTGGCATGACTACCTCTGTATGCATGGCCTCTCCAGAAATATTTCCATCGAAGGGCCCCTATAAAGATACTGGCTAGGATCGAGCTGCCGTAGAAAAATAAAATCAATTCCGTAAATATTTATCTACATCTAATTCAGTGGTATATATGAAGATCAGCCGTCAAACTCGTATTTTGGCTGCCCACGCGCGTCAGTCGGCTTATAGCGAAACATATGTCCTCCCTCATCGGCCGGATTTGGCTTTCCACGACGGATCATTCCACTGGCAACATAGATAATGTCAAAATTCTTGCCACCCCAAGTGGTGCAAGCAGGATTCCTGCTTGAGAAAACAATATCTTTCAGGTGTCGGCCACTTGGGCTGAAGACCATGACTCGATTGGAATCGAACATCGCGATCCACAGATTACCATCAGTACTGATACACATTAGCGACAGGAGGCCAAAGGGCATTGAAGATGGGATACGTACTCGACCACCATGCCATCGGGTTCACCAAATGAGTCGCGCCGATCGATCAACAATTGCTTGTTAGAAATGTTGCCCGTTTCCAGGTCGAAATCATATTTCCATACGACCATGGCCACAGAGTCATGGAAATACACTAATGACTTGATTAGCATTCCAGAGCATGATTGAAACATGGATACACACTGGTTCTGTTATCTGGACTCCAACCCAGCCCATTTCCACACACAATTCCTTCAGTAATCATCAAGTGCAGGCTTCCGTCAGGATCATAACGCCAAAGACGTCCACGAGGGGTTCCATAACTGTCCGGGAGTTGATTTGGACCAAACGACATGGCTTTCTTATCGATCTCCGCAAGCCAGAATCGCCCCTTCGCATCAATTCCACCATCGTTGAATCGAAGCTCATCGCGCTCAGCAGTTGGAATAATCTCCTTGACGATTTCCATTTTTCCCGTCTCTTCGTCGATGAAACAGATCCCTTGGTAGTACGCGGCAATATAACCGGGCTTATCCTTCCGGAAAAAGACCACAGTCACACTATCTTCAAGGTCGAGCACTCGAGCTTCCCCAACAGCATCGCCCGAATCGTCAAGCTTCAAGATATAAAGCCTTGAGGGCTCGGAGAGGCAGTCGACCCAATGAAGGGTAGAGTCGCTTGCTCTGAAGATTGGAGCTTCCCCTAGAACCATGGGCTCTGGGCAAGAATACCATTTCTTCCCGCCATCGATTGACTCTAAGCCTGCCATTTTGCCTACACAGTGTTTTGCTGAATATTTGGCAGATGAAGTTCATTTAGTCTGGGATTTATGCATTCAAATGTGTATCCCGCTGTACCACGTTTCACGTTCCTTTGGTGGAGACATCCCGCGACTCATCCCACGCAAATCACGGGGGTCGCAACTTGGTTTTATCAGATCTGTTGTTTGGTACCAAATTGATCATTAATATGTCTTGCTTTTTTCCAATATACCTCTTAATCGCCAGTTTTAACCTACGCAGAGAATACCAAATTAGACCAAGGTATCAGTTTGTCGCGGGCTGCCCTGGTCGGAATGCTCATATTAATTTCCGCCCTTGGGAACCGCGGGATGGGATATGAAACGAGCGATATAAGAGCCATAGTCGAGCAATATCAGTTTCTGCTTGATATCGTATCGGTGCAGTTCGGTATCGTCGCCTTTATCATGACAGGATACAATAGTTTTGGCCATATGTACCTAAATTCCCCAATGATGCATGCGCTTACGCCTCCCGAGGTCACCATCATTGTAGCCAGGATTAAGACTCGCACGAGAATTATGTTGCAATTCTTTCTCTTTCTTCTTCCGTGGTCTCTTCGCTGTGTTTGTGTTGACGAAGGAGCTTGTTAATGGATGGAATGCACGCGCAGACAAGTCCCAATCCACCTTCTGCGTTACTGCTCAAATTAGACTTGACTCAAATACTAGCATGTGAGGCACTTACTCAGATAAGAGCACCCTCATGAATACATCAATTTCATCAGAGCTATTTCTTTCACTGACGACGAGCACCAGTCGGTAGATACTGAAAGCGACAGCAATGCTACCTGCTCCGAGGATCGCAATGACATAAAGCTTCCTAGAAAGAGGCACATGTAATGTCCAAGCCAGGACGATAGGAAAGATGAGAATGGCCAAGTCAGTGATGACAGATATACTCGAGTCGGTCACGATGATGGCGGATCTGTTTAAACACATGCCGTCGTGACGATTGACATCCCAAAACAAGCGGATAGGGTTGCAAACGAAGATCTTGATAAACAGTATGACTGTATAGTAAGACACGATAAAAGCCAAGAAGCTGTACAAGGCAATCACCTTTCCACGATATGGACTCCAAAGCCGGATCATGATGTATATAAGAGAGGTCTTGACGAAAAGGACCATGGGGACGTAGAACATCGTAGCTATATAGAAGATCTTCTTTTCTCAGCATGACTGCCTTATAAGAGTTTACAGCTTAAGATACCTTGTATTTGATCCCACGATCCCGCGTGGTGCAAACGCCGTGAGAAATGTTGCCTCCAGAATAGGTATCTGCGTGAAGATTGATTAGCAATGTTGATCGGACCATCTTGAGCTCGTTCTCATACAGAATAATATTGAGATGCAATGACCCATGAACATAATCTGTTATGTGTCAGGCTTGTACAGAAAGTAGTCATATGTCAAGGAGGCATGTTCGTACCAATGCTGCATAGCATGATGCTATATACACAATTCATTAGCAGAGAAAGGCGCTGCATTGAAAAGGACACATACCATCGTCTATCCCAAACGGGAGATGTAGTTTATACTTGGCAAAGACCCGTAGAGCTATCAGGGGCGGGACTATGCTGAAGCACAGAATTTGGGTGGCCAGGCTGATAGAATCCAGGCCCATAGTGGAGACGCTCGCGCAGGAACATTGTCTCAAAATAAGCAGGAAAGTTGCAATATAGTCTAAATTTGCAGTCTATCGAAGCTTCTGAATCATAGGATTGGGCATAAGACGATCTGAATGAGTTGGGGTTGACCTGAGGCGATGAGAACCACTGATGATGTCATCGACCACGTTATCGGAGATCGGAGATCTGCTTGTCTTTGGCCCTGAAGAACCTTGGGAAGCCAAAAGCTTAAGTCTCATTGCAATCTTTCATCCCTGCAATCATCCCATTCTCACCCATCTTCATCGCAACAATAGTCTCCATACACCAACCACACTTCATTCGTCTCTCGATTGACGCCTGAGAAGTTCTCGGGGTGTAAATTAGATGAATTAGGCGATGAATTAGCCTTAAGCTGTTGAAGAGGTGGCATTCCCTTCTAAGTTTTTACCTTACCCATGACCTTGAAGTTTCTGAGCCGAACTCTGTCTCAATGGCCTGTCATGCGATTCTGAGCTCAGTCTGCCTTCGCTCTCCTTACGTTATATTACTTTTATCTGGAATCAGCGACAAATACCGGCAATGCAGCAACTTGCAAGTCGTGAGCATAATAATATACTATTCAAGCCCCGGGTGTCCTCCCGATTCAAAGCTAGTCATTGAATATTAGGAGTCACTAATCCGGCTAACAGGAATATTGTCGGCATTGGTCTCTCCTTTCATGCATGGTGATAATGATCCATCCGGAAGCGCACTGAAGACCTCTTCTAATTTAACTCTCGACTGACGAATTATCCGTTGTCTCACAGCCTTGGAGTTTTTTCCTCGTTTTTGATTGGTTCATCGCATACGACCTGAACCCATAACAACTTTACAGACCGCCGAGTCGATACTCAAATTAACCGAAGAACTTGGCTCTACATTTCGAGCAAAACGTCCGTCTATGAAAACCAATTTTCCCTGCATCTTTAGCTTAAACACACCTGCGCATGATGATTGGACAGGACTCTCCTTTAGTGGGCTCGTGTGGAGTCTTGGCAGCATTCAGGGTCTCGGAATGCATTCACCGAAGTTTCACCGGCAGCACCGCCCCGTGACCTTGGCATCTTGCCGCTGTATCTTCACAAATCTACATGGCTGAAGGAACGAATCGCTAAAAATAGATTCAAAGATGCGAATGAATGGAATAGCTGGAGTTGGTTGAGATGCAAAAAAGCCGTTAACAACCAAGCCAAATTCTGACGCCTCCACGTCGGTAGGTAGATCAGTGGAGCCAACTCCCCTAAGAATAGTTATAGTGGAGTGCTAGGCTTCCATGCAGGTGACCCATGAAATGGTAGTCCAAGACAATAACAGCGGAGACTAGTGATGGTGATGATCTAACCTGAGAAGATTCCACTCTACTCCGGGTAAATGGCGATCATGCCAGACTGAAGAATATAAAAGAGGCACCGCTGCCCTGATCTAAAATACAATCCATCATTCATCGACTATACCAACTCACAAGCCCTTCTCTACATCCTCTCTCCGCTTTCCATCAGTCCAGTCCCACTCCTCCATCATGCAGATCAAAAACGTTCTCTTCGCTGCCTCTCTTGCAGCCTCTGCCTCTGCTCTCCCCAGCACCAAGTCCGACACTTTCGGCATCGTCGCCATCCACTCCGGCTCTGGTGTGCAATATTCTAGCTTCAATGCTGCCAAGAGCAGCATCTTCGCCGGCCTCAAGTCCCAAAATGCCAGCTGTGTGCGTCCCAAAGAACAGGACGCCACGTTCTATTTGAATAATGGAGCGCTTTATCTGTATGACCAGTCCGCCACTCCCCAGGAGGTCTATGTTGACCGCTCCGGAATGGGTAAGATCTTGAACCACCCTCCTGTTTGAATTCTACTAATCATTACTGAACAGGCCAGGGTAAGATCGGATACACCACTGGTGCTCAGCCCGCTCCCAAGAACGCCGAGCGTCAGGGCTGGGCAACCAAGGATGGACACCTCCAATTCGCCGGCAACGACTTGATTGCCTGCCCCAACAGCATTGACGGCGCTTGGTCTATCTGGGCAGATGCTGGCGTGGCCAACCCTGCTGGAAACTCGAACTGCGTTGGCATTGCCGCTAGAGTCGAGTCGACTTCCAACCCTAACGGTTGCGTCTACACCCAGTAGCCATGGTTGGATTGAATAAACCGATCTTTGCTTTGGATACCGAGAACTACAAAACGACAAAACAAGGGTTTCCATCATTCTGTCGTCTTAATTTGTTTTGTATATATTAGTCTTACAGGCTTCTACAGTATCTTGTACCATTATTTCAATTCCTAGGACTATAAATACTGTTTATCTCCTGTGTTCCTCATTAAGCTTCCCTTCTTCCCGTACCTTCCTTAGCTTTCAGGCTTAGATAGTCTTTCTATTCTTCAATTCCCACCTTCACCTCCCTTTACTTCAGGATTCACTACATCTGATGCTGACGTCGGATGAGCGATGCAAGAAAGGTGGAAACTGCATTGAATGATGCCGAAGCAAGATCAGTCTGGAGAAGGAACTAGCCACGCAGACACTCAGCGAGATGTCCGTTGAATGTTGAACTCTGCTAAAAAGTGATCAAAGCAGACCGGCCCGAGAACTTGCGAAGGACTTGCAGAAAACGACGCACCGAAGCTTCGACTTCCTCTTTCCAAAAGCCGATCGAAAGGTCAGAAGCGACGCAGTAGGGAGTGGAAGAAGAAGAGGGATATTGGTAAAGCTAAGAAGGCAGAGTTCGAGGGGCGGCGCAGGAGAGAATTCGTGAAGGTGAGGTCTGCAAGTCTTCCGAGGGCAAACGGGACGTTACCGAGTAGTTTCAGACTATGTGGTTATTGGGTTGGAAAATGCTTTGTTCGATATTGAATTATCCTACATGATAGGCCTGAATATATACATCATACAGTCGTTGGAACATCAGAAGGTTGGGGGTTAGGCGCCCGTGTCTTGATTATGTTATTGATCATCCTGTTGCTTTCGTCGCGGCTTTGAGATTCTCTGTCGTGAGGAACGGAAGAAGCTCTTCACAAGAGATCTGTAGATTGTCTTCCCCTCCACGGTATCACTGGCAAAGCCAAAGACCGTTAGCAGTATCAGGGTCAAGAAGAAGATCACTGCAAAGCTGACCCAGTAATCCACCTTTGTATAGCCCCCTTGACCCCCTGTAGCTCGGTAGAAAAATAGGCCGTCATCAGACTGACTGGCAAGAATAACATGGTTGCTTTGGCCAACAGAATTGTGATGCGGGTAAGTTTCTCCACGGCTTGTGAGTCTTTCAAGGCAATCAGATTGAAGTTCTGCTAGAATTAGCATAATACTTATCTGCCCGAGGAGGATACCTACTAAAAATGTCAAGGATTCCTTTTCCAACAAACATGACTCGATCTCACTCAAACAGTACAAGTTGATGCGATCGACGAGTCGCTCAAATCTTGCCACCGCAGCCGAGCTCAGGACCACTCCCACCATCTTATCTTTCGCTTCTGGGAAGCTACCGTTACTGACCAAGCTTCCTTGTCGCATGTCAGCAAACTCCATATCTCCAAAAGTGGCGCCAAAGGCCAATGGCTGTGGATGCGCCGAGCGAGCCTCGTCACGAAGGAGCCGCTGGCGCTGTAACACGCGTCGCATGATGAGTTCATAGCTCTGGTAAAGTCGCTTCAAGACCGCCAGTCGTCGACCTAGCCAGTGAAGCTCATTGACCAGCTCCACAATCGGCCGATCCAGCATCTGGCCTCTCAATCGTTCAAGCGCCACGCCATATTGATGCTCTCGCTTTGCAATCAGACCATAGCTGGAGACCCAGTCATCGAAGATATAGTAGTAGAGCAGGCTTGGGCCGTCCTCTTGTTTAATATTTGCTTGGTCAGGCCCGACATCATTGAAATGTCGGACTCGAATGGTCACGAGGGAATCGCTTTCCGACATGGTCAAATGCTGCTTCGAGACTCCCGATACAATGAATCGAACATTCCGGCGTACAACATCCATTGTTTTGATCTGATCCGGCAGCAGCGCTCCCTTCTGCCGGGGAAAGGGGTTTTCCTGCATGGAAATGATTGTGCCGTCGTCACATAGAATCAACCAATTCCAGAGTCGTCTGCCCTCGGGCAAGTCTTTCCCATTCGCATTAATTTCCTCTGGTACGTTAGGAGTCACAAACAAAGTATTATAGCCGATGCAGGTGTCTATCTTATGTTAGATCATTTGCTGCTGTTCTTTCTCTTGCAGACTTACATCGTGGTCCGTGGTCGACTGACGAAAAATGCCAGATTTGATCGGTAACTTGTGAAAAGGTCAAGTGCTTGAATGAGGAGGTATCATGGCCTTCGCCTTGGTCGCGTATATTCTTTAGGGCAAATGCATTCTCGATATCGTCCGGGTCGAGATCCAAGTCCAAATCACGGGTTCGTGATCGTCTCTTCTTCGGTGCTGTGCCTGGTGGGGGCCGTATGACAGGTGCGGTGCACATCATTCCCTGCAGTCGCTCCGATACCCCGTAAAAGGACATGATTCCCTTGATAGCTTCTATTTGTTCTTCTGGGGCCCATAGGTGGCTGGGTTTGTCAGTCTCTCAGCATTTAAACAGCTCTGGTCAGATCTTACATCCATCGTGTACCAAAACATCTGGATCGCTGCCGATATCGTTAGTTTGTCCCTTGGTCGCATTTCATCGAGACATACCGGTTGACTTAATAATGCTTTAAAGTCCTCGGTGACTAGATCGGTCGCACAGTAGGCGTCTTCATTTCCAAAGTCGAGAACAAAGTTTTGCGTCTCTGGTTCCTTTAGCAGGTGCATATACTGTCGGAAATAGGTTGGATCATCGATATCATTGAATTTATCGCGGAGAGAGCCTCGATTCCCCTGAATGCCTTCGTAGTACTTTTTAGGATCCAGCGACTCGCGCATGAATGGCTCTGCCATCGCGACCGTGTGGTTATGGATCAACACATACGCGGGATGAAAATGTGAAATCTCAGCCAAAACAAAGAGGTCGAGAAGTTGATAAGTCCAGAATCATTTCAGCTTCTGCCTTCTCATAAATACGAGGATTCAGCCAAGACAAGTGACTAGCCGCTGAGCAGGTCATGCTTAAGCGCCCGGCATCAGCTGCGTCCCCGCATGTGCCGTGTTTCATGGCTTCTGCACGAGAATTAGTACACAAATAGTATAAGGCTAGTAGATCATGTAGTTTTAATTTTGATCAGGAGACATGGGATAAAAGACAAAGCGACAAGGTTGAATTCGGCATGACTGCCAGTGACTTACCAGTGGAAGGTAACACCTGGTGCTTCGCGCGACCGGGGCAAATTCCAGAATTGCCTGGTTTCCAAGTTTAAGTTGATAGATGCATACTGTTTAATCGATATCATTTATAGATCATATTCAAACCTAAATCTGATATGAATCCGATCCATGGGACGTCATCCCAAGCCAAGCTTTGTGCGGTGACGTCGTTGAGGGGACTAACTGATCGTAGATCGATTCCCGCTTTCTTTCCTTCTCTACAGCTTTTCTTTCTGCATCAACACCATGGCGACCACCAGCGAGACAAATGCAGGGTCCAACCTTCAGGTGGACTTTGTCATCCAATACAGCTTTGGGGATGTCGGTGAGTGACCCAATTTGGTGTGGCCGAGCAGTGTTGAGACCCCATTTCCAGACCAGCCAAAGGCAATTGAACAGCTTCAGAAGTTGCTACAGACCCTTGCCGGGGTCGGCCTGCAAACCGAAGTTCGACAGGGCGACGAAGCCTCCTTGCTCATCTTTGTACGAGCCTCCAAGAATCAGCTGAAGCGGGCGGTGTACCGATCGCGGTGAGTGCTCCCTTATCGGAGCTCCTGGGGTTTTATTTTGCGAACCACCTGCTAATACAATGCCAGAGTCCGCGACTGGCTGTATGGAATTCGTCATGCCGAGCCCGAACCTGCCGATGCGATCGATCCCGACAACGAGACCGAAGCCGAGCGACTACGGGTCATCGAACACATGATAACCCTCCCCACTCATGAAGGAGGTGCTGGTATCACCCCACAACATGGGGAATGGAAGAACGTCATGGCCGTGTTCCCGCTGCATGATCAGGAGACAAATGGTCAATGGATGCGCGAGTGGAGTCAGAAGACCTTCCTCTCCGAAGACGACTTGGACCAAATTCGCAATAAATTCGGAGAAAGCGTAAGGGCACCAAGGATCTTTTCATATAGGGGTTGCGCTGACACCAGGAGCAGGTCGGCTTTTACTTCTCTTTCCTCCAGGCATACTTTCGCTTCCTTATCTTTCCCGCAGTCTTTGGTTTCGGGTGCTGGTTTCTCTTGGGCGGCTACTCTATCATCTACGCCATCGTGAATTCGCTTTGGTGCATCATCTTTGTCGAATACTGGAAGCGCCAGGAGGTCGATCTGCGCTGTCGCTGGCAGACTAAAGGCGTCTCCGCCGTCCAAACCAAGCGGCGTCAATTCAAGCCGGAGAAGGAGGTTCGCGACGAGAGCACCGGTGAAGTTCGAGGCGTTTTCCCGGCAACCAAGCGTATGCAAAGACAACTGCTCCAGATCCCTTTTGCACTACTTGCTGCAACTGCTCTGGGTGTCATCATTGCGACTTGCTTCGCGATCGAGATCTTCATTGCCGAGTTGTACAATGGACCCTTGAAGTCATATTTGGTATGCGACCGTGTAGCTATCGTCTTTGTCTCCAGTTCTAACGTCGCCAGGTTTTCATTCCAACAATTCTCGTCTCTGCACTGGTTCCCACGATGAGTGCCGTTTTAGTCTCTATTGCGACCAAACTCAATGACTACGAGAACCACGAGACGAATGATGCATATGATGTTGCATTGACCCAAAAGGTCTTTGTTATTAACTTTATGACCTCTTATCTGCCAGTCTTCTTGACAGCCTTTGTATACGTGCCCTTTGCCAGCCGCATTGTTCCTTACCTGGATGTCTTCCGCTTGACCGTACGGCCCTTCGTGTCTAAGGAGCATTCCAATGCCAAGAGATCAAACTTCCAAATCGACCCTGCCAGACTTCGAAACCAGGTGATCTATTTCACAGTGACCGCTCAGATCGTCGGGCTTGCCATGGAGACTGTCGTTCCCTACATCAAGCAACATGCCTTCCGAAAGTACAAGGCCTACAACAAGAAGCGCAACGGCAAGGCCGAAGGCAACGGCGAGAAGGATTCCCCGGAGAGGCCGTTGCATGTAGTCTTCGACGACCCAGCAGAAGAAGTGAAGTTTCTCACCCGGGTTCGCAACGAAGTTGAGCTGCCTGAGTACGAGGTCACCGACGATCTGCGTGAGATGTGCATCCAGTTCGGTTACTTGGCGCTTTTCTCCCCCGTCTGGCCCTTGGTCCCCTGTTCATTTTTTGCCAACAATTGGGTAGAACTCCGATCGGACTTTTTCAAGATCTGTAATGAGTTCCGCCGCCCCACGCCGCTCCGGTCTGACACCATTGGGCCCTGGCTTGACACCCTCGGCTTTCTCTCTTGGACCGGCAGCATTACCAGTGCTGCTCTCGTCTACATGTTCAGTGGGAACGCGCAACAGGGTCCCAACGGGGAACCCACGGATATCAAAGGATGGGCACTACTTCTCTCCATCTTCTTCTCTGAGCATCTATATCTGGCGATTCAGTATGTCGTTCAGGTTTCCATGATCAAGCTCGAGCCAACGAATGCACGTAAGGAGCGCGCTGAACGGTATCTTATGCGCAAGCGATATCTGGAATCCACACTGAGTGCGCAGAATGATGACGAGACCCCTGCAAACGCCTTTGAAGTGCCAGGATTGTCGCGTGCTGCTCTTGAGGAGGAGGCTCGGCAATCTACCTTGCAAGAGACGGATCCTGCTGAGCGCTTCTGGATGCGTCAACAAGGTTGGAAGGAGTCTGCCCAGGTCGGCACTGGTATCATTCAAGCCCAGACCTCAGGAACCACCAAGAAACAGCAATGAGGTGGTAACGAAGGGGAATGTTACACATTTCGGTTTCAGCAAGATGAATGCTTGTGTGGACTTTCTAGATCGTGACTTGACTCACGCTGCCTATTTTGACGGGATATGTTGACAATCGGACAATGTAATTAAGTTGGCACATAGTTCAATGGATCTTATACCGTATGCATAGCATGCTATGCTGTCGTGTTCTTTATTTTGGGAAACATATCAGCTGGACACAACACGGCTTTAGTAGGCGCAGTGTTCGAAATTCAGATTAAAATTGTCATTATCGTCAATGTCGTTTCTATTGCATGAAAAGTACAATGAGTTTTTCCATCGCATGGCAAAGACCGAAGACATGCTAGCTGAGTCGATCCATCTCTTTCCGAGGGCATGAACCATGTTGATTGGTCAGTTTTCCGGGGGTTATAACCTCATTGTTGGCGTATAGCTCTGGGGTGGACTATAAGTCCGCCTTGGTATACATCGGAAGGCGCCGGCGGCCGAACCCCGCGCCCCGCGATATTTACCCCAAGGCTTTTTCAAGGGGTTCAGAACAACATGTATATCTCGATCAAGGTACGAACTGCTAGTATGCGATGGTATCGTTATATCTTTGCTTTATGCTGATTGAAAGACTTTCAACGTTGCTAAGATTTCCGAACAAGAGCAACTGCAACATTAAACATTGACACAAACCTTGGAACCAACCGTCTTCGTATAAGTCCGGGAGCTTTAGGAGATATTACGTTTACAAATTGGATGAACCCCAATCTAGATTTCGTTTGTCATGCATCAACAACTTCTCAGCTTTGACTCTTGGTCACAAGGGGACATCCTTTCCCCGGCGTAAACTTTAGAGCGCTCTAGACTGGACGACAACTGGAAACTGTAGCAATTCAATGACACAGGCTAGCCAATTTTACACATATCGGCACTCAGACTCGTGCTGTGCCATGGTTTGAGAAGAATCTCGGTAGCAGCCTTGGTTGACCTTGATTTAGCTTATTTGTCTGTAGTGGGATCACACCGGGATTCTCCGTGAATGGGTCATGTGCCACTTGGTTTCATCATTATGCGTCTATAGAACGCCTTTTAGCTAATAATTTACTATATTTACTATGTATGTACGATGGTACTGGTGAGCCTCGCCGAGCTCGGGACTTGGGCATGAAGAATCTATAGATATTTCCTGGAAGAGTGCCTTTTGACTGTTCATCAGCCTTCTACCGTTCCTTTCCTAATTTTTCTCACCGGAAATAACTCATGGAGCATACAATTATTGTCAGTGATCTCGAAAAGCCAATCTTCAGTGCCGAAGTGAATGGTTCCAGGGGTGATGGATACCAAAGCCCAACACTGGTAGTCCCCCACTCCGACCCAGAGAAATCGCTTCTTTCACACTACAATCCACCAGTCCATGAACTGGCATCGAGGCAAGAGCAAAATGCATCCAATGTTGGCCGAAGGCTTGCGAATCCAGCCCCTTTGGGCCTATGTGCCTTTGCACTGACATCGTTCATCTCAAACTCTACAAATGTTTATGTGACAGACATTTCATCGACAGGAATCACCACGGCGTTGCCGCTGGTTTACGGTGGTATCGTTCAGCTCGTTTCTGGCATGTGGTAAGTTTTGCGACTCTCTTCCTCTCTGTCCAAGCTTGACGAATGTAGGGAGATGGCAATCGGCAATACATTTGGAGCTACATCCTTTTCCTCCTATGGTGCCTACTGGATTACAATCGGTGTGATGGCAATGGTTAAAGATACTACGGAAGGTGGTGATGCTTGCCAAGCTGAAACACTCATGGGGGTGTTCATGATGGTATGTGCCGTTGCTCAGTTTGATTGCAGTAGGAATTGACCCGTATGACTATAGGCATGGTTTATCTTCACTACCCTAATGCTTCTAGGCACCCTCAAGTCAAGTCTTGCTATGTTCCTCTTATTCTTTTTTCTGGACATGAACTATCTCCTTCTCGGCATTGCTCATCTGAAATGTCGTCAGTCCGAAGGCGTTATTCTAGCATCGATTCAAAAAGTGGGCGGAATATTCGGATTGCTGGCTGCACTTGCTGCCTGGTGGAACGCATTTGCGGGAGTTCTTGATAGCAACAATTCCTTTTTCACGGTGCCTCTGGGGCATTTTCCATGGTCCCCTGCGGCTCGAGTCCATCGAGGGAAGGTCAAAAACGTTTGAGCCGGACAGGTACCAAGCACATAATGAATAAATGATCTAAGTTACGAGACATTCTTTTAACAAGATTGCCTTCACAAAAAAGAAGAATCGTCCCATCAAATAGCTTAAAACCATGAAAGGAAACCCTTATTTCATTCTTTTATAGTTACTGTTCAGACTAGTCAATGTAGATATGTGCCGCATATACTCAAACCAGTAACGAAGTTGCCGAATGGATTCTCTCTTGGATGATCTTGGACCATTTCTAAGATATAATCGTTAGTAAAAACCTCACATATAACTTGATCTTAAGGACTTACCTCGGCATTTGCCACGTCCTTAGCCTCTAGACTTTCCACGATACCAGGGTAGGTGGCGCCAGAATAACCGGTCCAGATACCCGGGGCGAAAACAACATGCTTGAACCAGTTCCGGCCATCAAGACCCGGCTCATACAAAAATGCTCGCTCCAGCCCCTTGTACTTCGAATTAACAGCACGAATCTGGAAATACAACCTGATTTTCTTATACCAGTGGTACCATGGCACGTGCTCTCCAAGTTGCTCGGTCAGGTCAGCAGCATGGGCATCGAAAGCCTCCGCCGCCGATTGGAACTCGGCAATCGCTACATCGAGAGGAGCAAACTCGAAATGCGACCCAGTGGGAAGTTGCTTTGCGGCCGGCTCAATGCGACGAAGGTACGAAGATAGACCCTTGGCGTAGTCGTTGGCTGAGAAGGCGATGACAGGAGAGTCAGCAAGGCGAGCCGCCGCCAGTGCCCACAATTTAGTGCACGCAACGTGGTGGCTCCAATCTGCATCACCAAATTTCTCCATCCAAGCGAAACTGTCGTAATTTGAATGATAGGGATAAACTGGGTCCTGTTCACCACGACCGAACCCGAAGTCTAGACTGGCGACACCGGCAAAGTCCTGGAATGCGGTGAAATCACTGCCACTGCCCATTGTGGAAATCTTCCCGTTCCAAGCATCACGGACGGTTTGGCCGGCCACGGTCTGGTTGGGAGATTGCACTAGGCCAGCGACTTCATAAATCAGTTTGTTTAGCAGGGGTGCGGCTCGAGGAGCAAATTCCGTGCCAGCAGCAGCAACATCCACATTGAGATACGCGACGTTGGCCTTGGAGAGCCAGGGAAGGTTGTCTTCAACCCACTCTGTGGAGCCAAGCAGGCCATATTCTTCGCCATCCCAGCTGGCGAACACAATTGTTCGCAGCGGTTTCCATCCAGCCTTCAGAGCTTCGCCGAAGCTACGGATAACCTCGTTGAGGGCGGCGGATCCGCTGTTGGGGTCTCCTGCACCTCCTGCAATCCATGCATCTCGGTGATTACCCAACACAATGACTTCATCTGGAATGCTTCCCTTGATCACGCCAATGACGTTCCACAGTGGAGTCGTCACGTATTCCTGTTCGTTGTTCAGGTTGATAACGACGTCTGCCGGAGAAGGACCAATGTTATATTCGACACCCTTGTGTGCCAAACCACCGCCTTGCCAATACTTGTTGAACTCTGATGCCTTGGGACCATGACCGTTCAAAGCCTTCAAAAACGGCAGAGCCTCTTTGTAAGAGATGGGAAGGGATGGAATGGAGGGGATGGAGTCGTGTGGGTCCTGTCGCTCCACGCCTGGTTTGGATGCATATCCCGGGGTGGTTGGATCTCCGGGGAGGATACCTTCGTAGGTCAGTAAATGGCTCAACAGTGCTGAATAGAATGGCACATACTTAAAAACTGCGTACTACCCCTCTGAACAGCACTGGGATTCCGGGCAGGTCCGTTGGGGTACGCCTCATAGCCATTAAGCTCGGTGATGTCCCCGTCCTCTTGCGGATCCGAGTAGATAACAACGCCTACCATTCCGAGCTCCTGTGCGCGTTTGACCTTGAGGCCACGGAATATGCCGCCGTACTTGACGATCGCAATGTTGCCTTCTAGGGTGATATTGGCATTCACGAGGTCTTCAAAGTCCTTGTAGGTGCCAAAGTTGGCGTACACAAACTGGGCAGTGACATTGCCACTGGCTGAGTATCCATGAAAGACGGGAACTCGATCGGGGAGGCTTGAAGTTGGATCTTCCTCCAACACATCTTCCTCCAAAGTAGCCTCAAAGGTTACCTCTGTTTGATCGTCCAACTTCTTTAGCAAAGCCAACCTGTGATCCACGGGGTAATTCAAATAGATTTCATAGGTTGCAAGGCTGGTATCCTCCACACCAAACTCCTGCCATTTTTCCATGGTCCATAGAGCTTGGCTGAGGTTCTTACCCGCCAGGTGGGGCCCCGCGGTATAGTATGAGCTCCACTCCCGCGCCTTAGCTGCCGACGGAGTTTCAAGGAGGATTTCCTGCAGTTGGTCGTAAGTGAGTCCGTTGCCGTGCGGCCACGACTCGTATGGAAGGGGGCGAGCCCATGGGAGATAAGACCAAATAGAACCACCATCCCGTGGCAGGATTGCAGACGGGATCAAGAACAGAGTCCCCGCCACCAGCAGCAGCGCGGCGAGCAGGAGTGTGCAAGTGCGACGGATCGCATGGTGAGGGTAGCGGTACCGCTGCGGTGCAACATAAACAGCCAACAGAGGCGTCGTCTCCGAAGACTCCATGGTTTTCTCCCTCATCTTCGCAATGTTATAAGAGGGTGAAGGAGGAGAAGCGGAGATACTCCAGGTATCTTGTTACCCGTTCCAAGGCTCGCGTCATTGGCTGCTGACTAACGTCATTTGGACCCCGCATGTAGAGATAGCTACGGTGTGAATGTGTCTCATTGGCCCATATCGCAAGTGTTATCATGTTTTTCTCAATTGCGAGCGGGGTTGAGCAACGATAGACATTGTTCCTCTTCGAAGTAGGTCGATTGACTTTCCAAGGTTGAGTGTATACATCTCAAGCCGATGCGGGGAAGCTGATTAATATGAAGCCACTGCCAGAAGAATGCTAGATATCCGTAGCTTACACGTCTCTCAAGCCTCTATGTCATATTGTTGCTAGCTAATCAAAGAGCCAATTCCTGGATCAATATTATGGCGATGTAGCCTTGAACTAAATCGAGAGCCTGAGATGGGCGCATTGTGTTAGCCAGGGGTCGGTGGTATATAGGTGCCAGTATGGCACGGCTCGTTTGGACAGACAGCCTGGACCCATGATGACTGCAGGTACTAGTCAGGATATTATCATACAGTGTCACTTTCTTTCGGTGCACCTGCACACTTCTTAAGACCGAACATGGATTTTGGATATAACGAGCTTAGGTAAGCAGGGGGGTTGATTTGGACATTTCGTGGCCAAGGAGCGTCATCTTCGGCAAATTCTTTTATTAAGAAATCGACAAGGCAACTACCTAAGAAGTTCAATTGTCCTTCATTAGTCAAAAGGGGAGAAGGCTTCAAACCTTGGAACTACCTTGGAAGCCGGGTCGGATATACTGTAGTCGTAATAGAAACTTCAGGACTACAGAGTAAAAAGCAAAGATCAGAGGGACAGTTAGAAATAAGCAAGGGGATTTTCGATTTCAATCTCAACCTTGCCTCGTAACTCTCCTATAGGGGAGTTTGAAGTGGGAACAATACCTGCAGACTATATAAGCCGATCCTTGCATATGACCCCTTGTTCGCCCTGTTAGCCTGGGCTGCAGCTGAGCAGTTTCAACTTGCCCTGTTGACATGTTTTTTTTAGTCAATGTTGTCTTTGAACCTATCATATCTATTCTTTGCTATGCACAACTTCTTCTTTAGTCTTATGTCCATCAGCAAGGTGTCCATGAGACCTGTATAAAGGGCCAGTCCTGTTGACAACCCTCGCTCTCCTGGTTTTGAGTTTGAAATTTATTTTCTCTCCTTCTGTCCATCGTTATATTCCTCTCTTTCCTTCTTTTTGCATGTAGTAGATTTGTTCTTTGTTATTCCCTAATCATATTGTCTATCTTTGGTAAAGCAGAACCTCCAAGGGAGACCCACGCTGCAATGGACAAGCATGATTCCGACACAGATGCCCAGTCCCAACAGAATGGTAACTCCAAACCATCCAGCGAAAAGGAGAGCACATTGGTTGATGAGCCCATCCGAGATACCACGGCTCCCGATGATACAAACAAAGAGGCCACGACCGACTCGTCCAGGGAAGGTGATTTGAACGAACGCTCCGAGAAAGAATTAATGCCACAAAACGACTCGGAAAAGGAGGCTTCCAATCCAGACGGAAAGAATGAGGATAACAAGCCGTCCGAGGAGCCCACAGATGATACGGAATATCCAAGTGCCTGGAGACTCTTTCTCATTACTATTGCGTTGTGTTTCTGTGTATTTTGTGTCGCACTGGTCAGTCCGAGGTTTGGTGACATGTCTTGCACAAGACCGATATGCTGATGGAACTACAGGATAACACGATCATCGCAACAGCAATCCCCAAGATCACGGATCAGTTTAATTCGCTCGATGACGTGGGTTGGTATGGAAGTGCATATCTGCTGACCACCTGCTCCGTCACTCTGATGTTCGGTAAACTTTACACATTCTATCCCATCAAGTGGATTTACTTGATTGCTCTCTCCATTTTCGAAATCGGTTCTTTGGTCTGTGGTGTTACCCCCAGCTCAGTCGGCTTAATCTGCGGTCGCGCTATTGCAGGCCTGGGGGCAGCTGGACTGTTTTCCGGGTCAATCTTGATCATCAGTCAGAGTGTGCCTCTGGACAAACGCCCGGTGTATACGGGTTTGGTGGGCGCAATGTTTGGAATTGCGAATGTGGCCGGTCCACTGTACGTTTGGCTCTGCTCTTCCTACAAACCCAGCGGACTAATGGTTTTGCAGAATGGGAGGTGCCTTTACCGACAAACTTACCTGGCGGTGGTGCTTTTATATTAATCTGCCAATCGGGGCTGTCACATTTATCTTCATTGTGTTCTTCTTCCAGTCCACCAAGCCGATCAAGAAGAAGGCTGGGTGGAAGCAGCAGCTGGCTGAGATGGATCTCCTTGGGTCCTTGTTTTTCTTGCCGGCAATTATCTGCTTATTACTAGCACTGCAATGGGGTGGTACTAAGTATAGTTGGAGCGATGGCCGTATCATTGCCCTTTTTGTTATCTTCGGCGTGTTGGCTCTGGCATTCATGTGGATTCAACACCGTGGTCAAGATCGCGCTACTGTGCCTCCACGCCTGATTAAGAACCGCAACGTCTGGGGTGCAGCTTGGTATGCCATGGCACTTGGAGCATGCTACTTTGTCCTCGTCTACTATGTGCGTCACCTCGTCTACTTTCAATGTACTGCAACGCTAACTTTCCCTCCAGCTTCCTATTTGGTTCCAAGCCATCAAAGGGGCCTCGGCCATTAAATCCGGAATCATGAACTTGCCAATGATTATTGCCGTTGTGGTTGTGTCGATTTTGGCAGGTGGTCTCATTACGGCATGTGGCTACTATACTCCCTTCATGATCTTTTCATCCATTATTATCACTATTGCAGCTGGTCTCTTGTCCACTTTGGATGTCAATTCGGGCCACCCCAAGTGGATTGGATACCAGGCCTTGTTCGGTATCGGCCTCGGGCTAGGCATGCAGCAGCCGATGATTGTCGCACAGACTGCCCTCAAAGCGGAGGACGTACCCAGTGGAACGGCCATCATGATGTTCGCGCAAACTCTGGGTGGATCAATTTTCCTCTCTGTGGCCCAGAACATCTTCCAGAACCAGCTGTTCCATAACCTTGCTGTGGATGCCCCAGGTACAGATGCTACGAAGCTGGTCTCTGCTGGCGCAACTCTGTTGCGCTCTGTGGTGTCTGGAACTGTTCTGGAGAGTGTCTTAGTCGCCTATAATCAAGCGATTACGCAAACATTCTATGTCTCCGTGGCAATGGGAGCATTATCGCTCATTGGTCCCATCTTCATTGAGTGGTTGTCAGTGAAAGGCAAGAAGATCGAGATGGCTGCCGTGTAAGCTGTGACAACTACGATGGAAATAGGTCATATTGTTTTCCATCTCCTTTCTTTGTGTTTTGTGATTTTTTCCTTTATTCGTGCATATTCTTGAATTACTTCAGACGAACCTCGGATGAGGCAATATAATAAGCTTTATATACGAACAATGAAAGGCTAGTAGAAGGTGAACATGGATTCATTGCCAAGTTTCACTGTGAATCAGTCATGGTAGACGAAATTTGATCTTGCATTATCCCTACTAAGCTTCCTTAGTCCTGATTCCTTAATGCTGTCTCGACTCTCGTTCTGGCGCCGACGATATCCGCAGCTTCACCGCCCTCCCCAGCAACGGTCAATTGCACAATCGCGAAGCTTTGTATTATTCCAGACAGATATGATAGGAGCCAGAGTTTCCAGAGTTCGGCCCTCCAGGCAGGCATTACCTGGAGATGCTGGCCATCTACGCCATGTGACACAGGTGAATCGCAATCACAATTGGACCCGCCATGTCTCCGAGGATGTTGCCCGCGACGAGGTTGCCCGCCTAGCTGCAACCCCTCGTCGGTCCTTGACCCTGGCCGATCTACTCCGGTAAGTACAAATTTCACGGGATCCTCACCAGGCGCAAAACTCACGTGTTGTTCTTGTTCAAGCCATGGCCGCCCACCGTTGTCCAAAGAGGCGCTCCTCGCCTCCGCCAACTTCACCCTTTCCCTTCTTCCAGCGCGACTGGCATCACGCATTCAGGCATTGCGGAATTTGCCCTTTATCATCGTTTCGAACCCTCATATGTCCCGCATCTACCACAACTACCTCCATTCACTCTCCACTCTCCTTCCATACCAGCAACGGAAAATCACCACGTTTGAAGAGGAAAAGCAATTTGGGGACGTGCTGGCCGATCTAGTCCATACGCATACGAATACCATCCCTATTCTAGCGCGTGGGTTTCTCGAATCCCGAAAGTATATTAGCCCCGAAGATGTGACTCGCTTTTTGGACACCCATCTGCGCGCACGCATTGGCACACGTTTGATCGCGGAGCAGCATCTCGCTTTACATATGACGTCTCAGCCAGTCGTTGATGAACTTTCGGAGGACCCTCATGAGTCATCTTCGCGAAATACCAGTCCATCAAACTACATCGGAGTCATCGATACGGCTTTAAAACCCGCCCGCATCATTCGGTCGTGTGAAGATTTCGTGAGCGAGATCTGTGAACTTAAATATGGAGTCCGTCCACGCTTGGAAATCGGCGGTGAGCCCGATGCCTCGTTTGCCCATATCCCTGTCCACGTGGAGTACATTATCACAGAGCTGTTGAAGAATGCCTTCCGAGCGACCATCGAGTCCGGCAACGAACGGGAACCTATCGAGGTGACAATCGCCTCCGCGCCGGATGTCCCTGGGATCGGGCGCCCCTTCCAAGGAGATAACGATGGCAGCTTTGAGCTTGAACCTGCAACCAACGAAGCGATTGGCCACACAAACCCGTCTTCGCAAAGCATCACGATCCGGATTCGCGACCGGGGCGGAGGTATTCCACCGGAAGTTTTGCCCCACATCTGGTCGTACAGCTTCACCACCTTTTCTGACATGGACTTCGAAAGCTCGGATAGCGGCAATCTCAGGGCCCTGGACACAATCGCTAGCTCGGGGGGCCACATTAGCAGTATCGCAGGTCTCGGCTATGGGTTGCCCCTCAGTCGGGCCTATGCGGAGTATTTTGGGGGTAGTATCGCCATACAGAGTCTTTGGGGATGGGGCACGGATGTCTACTTGACTTTGCAGGGAGTTGGGAAGATTGACTGAAGGCCTAAACATATCAAATTGGCTCTATGGACGAAGTCTTGGTGCCCTGGCGGTAACCATATCCATGACAAACCAGGTTCATCAAATTTATAATAATTTGCCATTCTGAGTTTTCTCATACAACTAACACACCTTCTACCTGGATCACTATCTTACATGCTTATCACCATTGCACCCTGGTGCGTCCTTTTGGAATGTGTCACCATTTCCATGACTAGAAGGAGAGATACATACCAAAAGATCGTGGTTGGCGCGGTTGGTGCGCGAGTTCCTGATTTTCAACGGCCAGCTTAGAATCAGGAGGGACTCCGGTAAGCCAACGGTCTTAAAAAAAAAAAAAACCTGAGACCAGAGAAGTCCAATCCTTCAAAGATATGGACATGCCCCTCTATCAAGTGCTTCAGGCTCTACCTTGGAAGATAAGTACGCATGTGCAATGGAGCTTCATGATATTCTTTATACGATTCTCCTAGGTAATACAAGAGAGTATACTTCAGCTGTCCTCCGTAGGGTTTTTTCCCTCGTCATCAGACCCGAACTCAGCTTCGGCAATGGCCTCTTTTTCTGATTTCCCACCTTCCTTATGGGCCCCGGTTGTAGGAGCGGAAACCAGCTTGGCAGCTTCGATACCGCCGGATGTGACATAGAGATAGTACTCCATGGGGAAATGATCGATATGATTGAAGAAGATGTTGAACCTGCAGACGGTCGTTAGCATTTGGAAAGGTAGTATGACGCGGGCAGGTAAACTCACGCAGAAGTTTGTTCTTCCTCGCGGAAAATTCGGTCATAAATCTCTCGCTGCTTGAATTCCTCCATTTCGGTTGTGTATTTCTCAAAGCCTACGGGTTCACGGCCGAGTCCACTAGCCTTGGTATTGTAGGTTTCAAAAATTGGACGCTCGAGCAACAATCCTAGACCGGGGGCCTTGGGAATGGCGATCCGTTCGGGACCGTATGTCTCCGAAATACGGCTGGGAATACAGCCACTGCGAACGAGCAGAGCGGCCATAGCAACCATTTTGCGGATTTGGTGCATCATGAAGCTCTGGCCGTGCACCTTCAAGCTTAGCCACTCGGTGCCGTTAATCACAACTGGGGTCGGGTTGACCTTGAAAGACTTGATGTGACGCTGGGCAGATGCATCCTTGAAAGTCTTCTGGATTGTGTAGTTGTGGAACCTCTTCGTTCCTTCATATTGGTCCAAACATGCCTGTAGACGGGCGACACGGGAAGCAGGGACACGGTATGCCCGTTTGGCGGCAATGTATGCTGCTTTGATCGACTTGATGGTATCAAGAATCAGTCTTTGACGAGGATCCATGACGAAGGGCTCAGCCTCGCCCGCATCAGTCTCAGGTTGCTGAGTGTCAACAGCTGGCTGGGGCGTGGGATCCTCGGTCTTAGTCTCCGACTCTGTGGTTGTAGCCTCTTCATCTTCCTCGTCTTGTGTTGATGACTCCTGTTCTTCATTGACAAAGAGAGATTTTTGAACAATGCTGCGAATATCCTCTGGAACCTGCTCAAGAATGGGTTGGATGTACTCCTGATCAACTTTCTCCCAGTAGCCTAGGACCTCCTCCTGTCTAGCATTGACATTATCCATGTCACCTGCCTTCTCGGCCTGCTCAACAATCTTCTTGCCGAGGTGAGTACTGGGGTGTGGCGGCAGAAGACAATGGCTGGGCATCAAGTATTCGTAAACGCGAGAATCGCACATCTGATAACAGCTGAAGCTGCTCGTAGCGAGCTCATAGCCCCAGACCCGGATCTGCGGGCTGAGGTTTTCGTTGATCTTCTGGACAATATCGGGATCCTCCACAATCATCTTCAGAGACACCACATTGCCTGCAGCATGGACGCCCTTGTCTGTACGCGCGCAACGGACGAAAGAGGATTTCTTGGGGTCTGACGCATTTGCTTTGGAGATAGCACGGGCAGCGACAAGGGCCGAGAAAAGATCTCCCTCGATGGTTTTTTGCTGTTCATTCAGCTGCATGCCATAGTAGCCGGTTCCCGAGTAGCCCAACATGAGCGCAACTTTCTTCTTGGGACGTCGTTCTTCATTGGCGATTTCCTCCTTGGAAAACTCGGTTGCGTAGATCGGGGCCAGCACTGCCTCTCCATTTTCGATTTTGCGCCGTTTCGTCTCGGCTTGCCGCTCCAGACGTTCTCGCTTATCTATCGCTTGCCGACTTGCTTAGTTAGCTGTATTCAAGAGCGTGCGGGGAATACTGCGCCAGTACCTCCATTCATTTCGCCCCATATCGCGGTTCTTACGCCTTCTACCAGCTCCCTCTCCTGTTCCTTTGTTGTCGGCCATGGTGTGCGATTGAAGATTTCAGCCGGCGTGGGACGATCAAGCTTGATCCAAAAAGATCGTGAGAGAGGTCGAGTGACAAGCAATTGGGGCTTGTGATACGTGGCACTGAGGGTCGTTCGCAGAAGAGGAAGTTCTCCAGTCAAACTGCGCTGCCAGAAGGTAGAGGCGCGCATGAACTCGGGACGTCTAGATTGAATATGTATGCTAGGTTTTTTTTTACTGCGACGTTCATTGCGACGGAAGCTAATCCGTTTTCAGTAGTACTTATGCCTCAGGCACCAATATTGGAAAAGGCCTTTGACCAGTTGTCACCCTTGGCCACGGACCTAAGATCTATCCAATTATGATAGTACATGTCTCTTGATCTTAGACTTCAGGATGGTGCCTATAACGGGAATTGCCAACATCTTGATGAAAGGAGCAGTAAAGCCATAAGTCCAAAGAGTTCCATATAAACTAAGCCACTTAAATGAGCAAGATAGACATGAAAGATAAATGATGAATACGAGGAACTTCATGTAGTGTAAAGGATGCGATTGTAAATGCTACTAGAAGAAGCATCCAATAGAGCTGCCGATATTGCTGAGGACAAAGTAGCGGTGATGACGTGGTAGCCGTCGGGCCGGTATATGTAGATTCTTGTTTAAACGGCCGCTAGGACCTAAGAAGCACGGAATTATCGACGTGATTTCATTGAGGCACGTGGCCTTGTTAAACGTAAATTCTTTTCTGGAAAATAAATAAAAATAGATAAATGACTGTGGAAGTGTGATGAAATGTGTGAAGAACTCTAAACTCATCTTTGTTTTTGCCTTGTAGATCTACAATTACTGCACACTCTTTCATTTCTCCTTGTTTCCAAGTTTCAAATGGCCATTTACAGTGCTAGGTAGCAGGTCAGGTCCTAGACTTGGCGCACTTAAAGCCACCCAACGCTATGAGTGAAATAAAAGAATGAAATTCCCCAATTTGGGGATCCTGGTTTCTAGCGCTCGTTTTGGCCTCCAAAAACAAATAGAACCCTCGTAACTAATGTCTCGGGCCATAAAAACAATACAGTAAGTCATGAATACATGGTGCCATTCCAAGATTATGCACGTCGCCCCATCCATGCTCCCGGTATTCTGGTTCTCCGTTTCTCCTCAGCTGGGTGAGCGTCGAATAGGCGTCTGTCTTGATACTCCATTCTTTAGCATGACAATGACCGGGATGTCTTTGTCTCCTGATTGGTTTTGTCCCCGCGCAGAAGAACATTCCACCCGGTGTTTTGGTAAAGTGGATCCGAGATCCTTGTGAAATATGTCCGGATCTCCATCTGCGCGTCTTTTACCCCTCCAATGTTGCGCCCGGCTATGCTCTCGTATGCACCTTAATGCGTTGCAGTGGCAAACTTATTAATCGGCCACCATTTACATGAATGTTTTTACGGTGAGACTAGTGTTTTCAAGGACCCCAAAAAACATTGTAGCGGGACAGAACATTTTACAATAAACAGATAAATTCATAGAGGCGCTTTCTAGATGTGGAAAGACTAGAGCCCATATAATATAGACATTTTGCTCAAGCCTGCTGAAGCAGTCGTACTTGGAAAGATCTGGCTCTTCCGCCTCAAGAGACTGTCTATTCGGACCAGCTATTACGGACCATGTCGTCGGCGTCGGCGCGCTTTTCAGACCAGCTATTGCGGACCATATCATCGGCGTCGGCGCGCTTTTCAGACCAGCTATTGCGGACCAGTTCATCGGCATCGGCGCGCTTCTCAGACCAGCTATTGCGGACCATATCATCGGCGTCGGCGCGCTTTTCAGACCAGCTATTGCGGACCAGTTCATCGGCATCCGTTGTCGCTTAGCAGAAGTTAGTCAATGACGCTTTTCTAGAATGGGGGGGACTTTACGAGCAGGGAGGGCTGCGGTTGTGCTTAAAAGCAGCATGAAAATTGAAGTGTAAGTGAAAGCCCGCATTTTGTTGGCTTGGCTCTTGTCGAATGCCTAAGTGTTGCTGGGGGAATTAGATGAAGTATCATGAACCTGGGAAGGCGTGGATTCAGTAACCGGGACATACCTGGAACTTATATATGCATGCTCGGAATCCAAAGGCCTTCGGTAGGGGCACGTGGATGATACTCCGTCGCTGATGTCGTCTCCATTACCGACGGGTTCAAGAGCTCTTACTACCCTTCAATTGGGCAAGGGCCTCGAGGACAGACCATCATACAGCAGACGATAATATACAGTATTCAAGAACTCTAAAACACAGTGCGACAATGATGAGATACTAATAGTCTAATCCAATCATTTCCTGCTTTGTGTCAAAATGACCCACTCACCCAAGCACAGACTCGCACGAACGTCCTGTTGTTCAGGCCGCTTTTGATGCGAAGAGATAGTATGGATTGATACAATTTCGTCTGGATGCCAAATACTACTGTGAGCTTTAGTCTGATGGCTCAGGGCCTTGCTTCATCTGATATAGGAATACTCTGCCAGTGCCCCTTTCGCCGCCCCTTCCTGGCGGCCACGCGATGAGAAAAGAGTGCAGGATTCATAGATTCAACGTAGTGCTGAGTGAAGAGCACCGAGGCTATGGTAACCAAACAGATTGCAGAGAGAGGGATCCTCAAAGAGGGGACGATGATCTGTGTGAGGTTGGGACTCTTGGATTTCTGCACTTCGAAATTAGCTTGCATACGTGGCAACGCAACACCGCCACTGAAGGCTAAGGACGTAGCACAACCTTCCAAGGTCGGACACCATACGTAATGTGCATTGGCAAATACATCTGGGCATCGATGCATGCAAGGGTCTGGGACCTCAGGTGACTGTAGTACTGCGAATTACCATTACATGCTTACGCTAGTATTGATACCAATTTCAATACCTAATGGTTTCCCATCGGTGTGTGTGCTTGAACTCTTCTTCGTTAAGAGACCAAGAGAGTAAATGCTGATAGCAAGGATTCATAATGGCGCCTTCGTCCTCTCAAAAGGAGGTAAATTATCAACCGCTTGCGTCAGATGAACCTGAGGCTTTGACGTCAAGCCTTGCAAAACCACCTTTCTTGAGCAGCAGAGCAGCGGTGATGATTGTGCCAATCGTTGTGACGTTTACCATCGCGCTCATTCTAGGCTGGGTCAGTGGTCAACATTTTTCAGACAGAAAGTGGGATGGTCTCATATGTAAGGACTATCTTTTCGACGTCTCGTCGATACTAGGGGTCGTTGTGCTAAAGCTTAATAGCACCACCGGGGAATGTCGAGGTTGTCTTTGAACACGATCTCCTCTTCTCAGAGAGACCGACACCTGAATCGGAGGCCGCATGGAACTCTTTAATCCCAGGTACATTGAAAATACATCCACCATTATGCATCTACTTATCGGCATATTTTACTCAAGTTGGCCGAGGATTTGTTCATCATCCTGAAATTGCTCCTTTCATCTCAAACCTGGCTGTTTTTCACCAGCTACATTGTTTGGTAAGTAGCTTGAAACTTGTAGGCAGCACGAGTTTTACTAACGGTAGGGATTATCGCCCTAATAGCATGCGATTGTGGTTTCTTATTACACGGCCATTGAAGATGCTGATGTCGCGAGAGGTGGACAGCGCCCGGATGGGTTTCTTGAGGAGACGGGAACCAGAATGGCACAGTCGCATGTTCGTCATTGCTTTGATTACATCCGACAGACTTTGATGTGCGGTGCAGATACGAATCTAGAGGTTCTGGACCACGAAACACGTGCCACAAGCGGCTGGGGACAGAAGCGACAGTGTCGATCTTATCATGAGGTGTATGAATGGGCTGAGAAATGGGCCAACTCGACAGATACGGGTATTCTCAGTTGAATAATAGAGGTAGCGAAATGCAGCCTACATTGGAAGATAGTCTTGTATTCCCAACCGTATTATTTCAACGCTCTAACATATCATAATTGCTCATATCAACCATTCTCGATCTGGCCCATTTATCTAACGCCGCCCAATTAACGCACTCGTGGTCACTATAGACGCGTGAGAACGGCAGACCTTCCTCCCAGCGAAAGGTAGAAAGAGTAGTGTCACCTCGGCACATGGCCGATTCGCGCCAGTACTCAAGACAATGATCCACGTGAATCTGCTCGCGATTCCACTCATCGTCTGTCATGTTAGGGTAGTACCGGTCTAGGTGGAAATGGCGACGCATCCGTTTCTAGAGCCTGGATATTAGTGAACCGTTTGCCTTGTACTGGCCATTGGGGTACGCACAATGCAATGAAGCTCATGGTATACAGCCAATTCCGCGATGTAGCCGGACCCGTCTTTGAACGCAATACTCGGGTCAGGGAGGTGCGATAACTCTTCGCCGGATATTTTGATCGTCATCGCTGGTTATACGATTAGCTCTAACGTATTTATTGATGACTGAAATCTCACGTTCTATCAAACGGTTCCACGCTGCGTCAAATTCGGGGCTGGGGTCCAGGCGAGGATCGTTACTGAAAACATTATGCTGGATGTCCCGGTAGAGACGAGATGGCTCATAGGAGATGACGTGTTTAGCGGGGGCTTCGAGTTGAGTCAGCTCAAGCGCAAGCCTTTGCTTGAAGGAAAGACATACAATATGACACCTTTGGTCTCACGCAAATCTCTTCCAGCTGTGTAGCCCGCCACCACAGACCGAGAAAAACAATGTTAGATACGATCAAGAAGGCGAAAGCCGCATACTGCAGGTAGATAGACCGGGCATTCCGTTTCCTATCTCCGTACAACTGCTCATTAGAAGATAGCGACTCATCGAAGTCGGAAGTAGCCACACGTGTGTATCTTTTGTTTTTGCTGTTCATACTGTTGGATTCTGCTGTACGCCTCATGAGACTTAGGCAGGGAGAGTAGATAACCATGGAAGGGTTTTTCTTACTACCGAGGCAAAATGCCAAAGAAACATTCCACTACCCCACCATAATAGCCAGACCGCTAGATTTCCAGAGATTATTACTGATACCTAACTTCCAAGACGTTATATTTACGACTAGACCGTTAGGGCTGTACTGTAAGGGAACTGTATTGTAATATCGAATTACGCTGGTTTGATGTTCACCAAAGGCCGAGTTCCCCACGTCCGCGTGGGGCAATATAATTCAACAGTTCTCGGCATGAGAATGGACATTCTCCTATACCAGGAGTCCAGTAAAGCAGCCATCGTTACGCACCAATTATGCACCAATTGAAACATCAGGCCATCCTCCAATGAAACAGAGTATAAGCTTCCAAGATGGGGCAAGCAATGAAATCTGGCACATCCAACGAAATATAGTCTTCAAAATAGTCGGACACTGCCAGGCCTTGACACCAAAACCTGTCAAAATGATCTCAGACTTTCATGGATTAGTAATGGTTCTCAAGGGTCGTTGTTCCAACTTAATGACATTGAGGTATATGCCAATTAAATTGGACTAAAGGGTACTTCTGTTGAATTATGTACATGCTTGATCTCATCTCTCTAATCATCGTTCACGTCGTCTCGTCGTCGCTTTCCTGTCATGTTGAAATAATTTTTGCAGGAACAAACACCTAGGTCACCACGACCGCAGATCAAGTCACCGTCGCTTGATCACTTATGGCTCGCCCCAGATCTCATCCGCAACCTGGCGGACCAGGCTCAGCTTGTTCTTCTGATCCTCAAATGACAGAGGATATCCACTCTCGTGAGTGCTGAAGCCACACTGAGGGCTGACACAGACTCGCTTGAGCGCTTCCTCGCGGGTTTCACCACTACCAGCTGCCACAAATTCAGCAGCCTTGTAGATACGTTCCTTGACGGCGTCCTTGTCCTCCAGCTCACGGAGCTTGGTGCTAATCACGCCAACAACGACGTTCTTGTTCTTGGGGAGGAACTTGAGAGGCTCGAAGCCACCGGCTCGCTCAGTGTCGTACTCGAGGTAGAAAGTGTTAACATTGAGGTTCTCAAACAGCTTCTTGGCAATGATATCATAAGAACCCTCGGCGAAGTGGCGTCCACCGATGAAGTTTCCGCGGCACAGGTGGATACCTGTATGCATATCCGCAGGAACCTTGCTAATGCAGTCGTTGTAGAGTTGGATATAGGCGTCGAGCAAGTCATCGACAGTGCCAATGTTATCCTTGTCCTCTTCCCATCCCTTGCGGAAAGAGGTGGAGCAGAAGTATGCCATGTTCGGATCATCAAACTGCACGTTGCGCAGACCAGCCTTGTACAGCGCGTCCAGCTCGGCCTGGTAGACCTGGGCTACGCCCTTGAAGTATTCGCTATCGTTGGCATAGGCTTCCGGTGTGTAGGCCTTGCCTTGCTTGTAGCGCATGTGAAACCATGAAGGCGTGATAATTGTAATCTTCCCTGTGGGGCCAGGAAGAGACTCCTGTAGAAGCTTCAACTCATGCAGGTTGGAGACGGACCTATCCGGGCTCCAGTAAAGCTTGGAACCGGCGATGACCGAGTCACCGGGCATGACCTTGCGGTCTTTTTCGATCAGACTGACGACATCAGGGTGATAAAGACGGAACATCGACGCATCGGCATCCTGCAAGCGAATGGTTCCTCCAAACTCATCGAAAGTGAGTCCCCAAAACCTAGTGCGGTTGAATTCACCGGATGTAACTGCTTTGTAGCCGAGATCAGTCTGCATCTTCACCACATCGGCGATAGCCTTGCGTTCGACAGCAGGCAGACCGGCCTCCTCCTCGGATGCACCATCGCGAATCTTGGCCCGCGCCTCAAGGAGAATCTCCGGGCGGAGCAAAGATCCCATATGCTCTGCACGGAATGGAGGGGCGCTGTGGAGTTGAGCCATGATGGAAATGTTGGTTGGTCAAGATGTGGAGCTCCCTGATCACAGTCACAGAGAATTGGAATCAGAAAATTATCAAAAATGGCGAGAAGGGGGAAAGAGCTAAGCCAATGTGAATGTGGTGCTTTATGTGGGGCTGTTCGCGGGGCTATTCTCGCGGGACCACTTTCTTCACAAATCGATTGACTGAATAAGGAACCAAAGCATCGTGAAAGTACCGGAATCAATACATTGCGGCTCCTTTCAATTATACAGCGTTGAGATTCTCACGCATCCCAAGGTCTGCAGGGCGTTAGAGGTTAAAATGACGCCCATGAAGGTGAAAGTTGGGGTTATGTTGTGTATGTGGGGCCAGATGTGCAAATCATCTACAAAACATAGGGCGAAGAATCCAAATTGGCGTGGAAAGGGTCATGTATTTTGCTCGGTATATGAGCAAAGATGCAGATACCCACCAAATCTAATATATTTTCCATCCTGTATTTACTCGGGCATGGGAATGGGCCCACCCGGGGAGTCGGGAAGTCGGGCTGTGAGAACCTCCACTCCATCTTCCGTCACTAGCAGAGTGTGCTCGAATTGGGCCGATAAAGTTCCATCAGCAGTGGTGCTGGTCCAGTCATCGGGCCATGTACGATCCCGATGTGTGCCAATGTTGATCATGGGCTCGATTGTGAAGCACATGCCAGGCTTGGCGGTGCCGACAGCCTTATTCTTGCCGTAGTGAGGCACGTTAGGCGCGCAGTGGAAAAGCTGGTTGATACCATGACCACAGTAGGTCTTCACAACACTGCAGTTCCGGGACTTGGCGTGTTTCTCGATCACGTTTCCGGGGTCCCGGAACAGCATGCCAGGCTTGACCAAGTCGATAGACTTATCCAGACATTCGCGGGAGGTCTCCACCACTCGGACCGCGTCAGGGTTGGCGCGGGCCTTATCTCCAACGTAGTAGGTCTCATTGATATCGCCGTGGAATCCCTTATGGTACAGGGTGACGTCAATGTTGACGATGTCTCCATCCTCTAGTGGCCGTTGATCGGGGATACCGTGACAGATGGTCTCGTTGACTGAGGTACAAACAGACTTCGGGAAGTGCATGTAATTGAGCGGCGAGGGGTAAGACTATGTCATGTTAGTGTCCGTAGTTCTATGCTACTCTGATTGGATAATATTCTCACCTCGCGCTCGAGACAAGCCTTGTGAACCACCTCATCAATATAGTCAGTTGTCACGCCGGGCTTCAATGCGCGGGCCGCAATATCCAAGACCTCGCGGGCCAAGCGGCAAACTTTGCGCATTCCCTCCTGCTCTTCCTTGTTCAAGATCTTGATGCTGTGCTGGCCGAACAGCTTCTGTTCCGATCGAGGAATACCATCTCGCGCATAATCGGGGTACGGGATGGACTTGGGCACGGTCCGGGTGGCCGAAAGAGGGTAGAGGGGGCGTAGAGGACCGGCAAAGTTGAACGTGGGAAATGGGTTGAAGTGGCCGGTAGCTGGGTCAGGTTCAGAAACTACCTTCGGAGGGAATAGGTTGGTGAGGAAATTACTCTTCTTATGGATAGTCTTATGTTCGTTCTAGTGGAAGTAAATGTCAGCATGGAAAGATCCCCTGGACACCAAGCGCCCCATTTATCAGACTTCAAGAGTGCTTACCCAGCTCCGCTTGAAACAGTCTTGCGCGCAGAAGAAACTGTCGGTACCCATCTTTAGGCAGGTGGGACATTGTAAGGTGCCTGCGTTGTTGGCGCAGTCCACTCCGCTGCATTTCCGAGGGGCGACGGCGGCCATTGTGTAAACCAAAATATAACAAGGAAGAAAGCAAAGGGAATCACAACGAATGTGGACGATCAAGTTACGAAATCAAGAAATCGCAGAAATTCGACCCTCCCGCGATGATTTGGAGGAAACGCTAGTCCTGATTGGTGATAGTGTGGCCCTGATGCCTTACTGCCTTACCCGAGCCATGATCTTCAAAGTTGCTTATCTCATCATCCATCAGAAACAATTGTTAGTTATCTGTAGAATCATGCCATACCTAATATGGAAACATGTAGAGTGGAAGAAGTGCAATTTTCAGGAAATGAAGACTTCCAGATCTAGATTTTAATCTAGAGTCTCTTGTCTAGTTCTTACTGCATACGGAGATACGGAGAATATATAAAAAAAAAATATTGTCAAAACTTAAGCATCTGGTCTGCCATGCTACATATTCAATTATAACTCTCACACTGGGAGATTTGTAGAGAAAGTTATTATCTGGAGACCACTATATGAGCTATCTATCAATCACTTAATTCAAGCTCCCAAGCTCTCAGTAACTACGAGGAGCATAATTTCAGATGTTCGTCATCCATGTTTGATCCGTTTGCATTGGGCGCGGTTAGCCGCGGCGCTGTTCCCCGCAAACTCCAGGTGTAAAGAAGACAAGGAGTCCATTTTTTTCTTATAATATGGCCCAGGAAGTCCCAAGGCCCCTTTTAATCCATTTCATCAACCTGGCTGTCTTTTTTGCTTCCTATCAGATATGGTGCCGTTAAGACCTTCGCGGGCCCTGACCTCGCGAGTTCTCCGCCGTTACTATTCAGGTGCCCCGTCGCCCTTAGCCAAGCTTAACTTGCCAATCGACTACAAGTCCACTTCACTCCTTCACCATACCCCCTCTTCACTTTCTGGGGTCGCCGACTTTCCCGCTGCCGCTACCAGCAAACGCCTAAATCTGTTTCAGGCCATTAACTCTGCGCTACGGACCGCGCTATCAACTTCAGACAAGGTCCTACTCTTCGGCGAGGATGTCGCATTTGGAGGTGTTTTTCGTTGCTCAATGGACCTGCAGACAGAGTTTGGCTCAGACCGTGTGTTCAATACTCCCTTGACCGAACAAGGTATTGCGGGGTTCGCTATCGGTGCTGCGGCCGAGGGGATGAAACCCGTGGCAGAAATCCAATTCGCTGATTATGTATTTCCTGCATTCGATCAAATTGTCAATGAAGCCGCCAAGTTTCGATACAGAGAAGGAGGGACAGGGATCAATGTGGGGGGCTTGGTGATTCGAATGCCGTGTGGTGCTGTCGGACATGGTGCATTGTACGTTTGGCCGATCGAGGCGCTCTCTGAGTGGTGAATTCAAATGCTGACATTCTCGGTATCAAAGGTACCACACTCAATCTCCCGAGTCACTCTTTGCGCACATTCCGGGCGTACGTGTCGTAGTGCCTCGGTCACCTTCACAAGCCAAAGGACTGCTATTATCGTCCATCTTCGAGCACAACGACCCCGTGATCTTCATGGAACCAAAGATCCTGTACCGAGCAGCAGTGGAGCATGTGCCCAATGAGTACTACACCATTCCATTGAGTAAGGCCGAAGTGATCAAACCTGGCAAAGACCTCACAATTATTTCCTACGGTCAACCATTATATCTGTGCTCAGCCGCCATATCTGCGCTTGAGAAAAGCATGCCGGGTGTCAAGGTAGAGTTGATTGACCTGCGCACCATCTATCCATGGGATCGTCAAACTGTTTTAGAGAGCGTACGTAAGACAGGAAGAGCCATTGTGGTACACGAGAGCATGATCAACTATGGTGTTGGTGCCGAGGTAGCAGCCACAATACAAGAGGGTGCATTCCTTCGATTAGAGGCCCCTGTCAAGCGGGTAGCTGGTTGGAGCACTCATACGGGGTTGGCTTATGAACAGTTCATTTTACCAGATGTCGCAAGTGAGTTGATCTGTTGTCCCCGAGGAAGTTCTATCCTAACAACCGTTCTTTTACGATAGGAATTTACGATGCGATGAAAGAGACCCTGGAATACTAGCCTCAACAAACCTTTGAATCCATGTTCAATACTACAGCATATCAACCTCAAAGCGTCTCCGGTCAACACAATAGAATTCACTACAAAGATCGCAAACCTGGGCAAGTCATGGTTTAAAGTAGCTAGCAAAAGAAAAAACGAGAAAAGAAACACAGTTTATTCCATACTATCATTTTCAAACTTGGCCTAGACACACTTTCGCGTTTTAAATCGCAAAACTTTACACTAAGAGACGACATCCGACGCCAGGAAAACTATGAGTCTCATTACGAAACATCTGGTCCCGCGATACAGGATCTAATGGTCCACCATAAACATTGCTTTGAGGAGTGAATGACGAGGGGACGAAAATGCTGGGGTTTCTTTGTTTGTAGTATCTTAGGATCCTTATGCGCTCTTTGATTCTATTACCGTTGAGACAACATATTTCATGAAATCTGATCCACCCTTAGTGCCCATAATAGACCCGACTGTGGCTATTAAAGCGTGGCAGATATATCGGTATTGCCTCCCTCGCTTGCTCAATAAACCCACCAAGAAATCTCTCCTATCGTACCCAACTGACCTAGCCAAAAATCGACTCTTGAGACGATAGTTCCTTTTTATTGTCCGTTCGTCATGGACTCTCCAGGTCCAGGTCAGGATGTTTCATGGCAAGATGAGCTGAATTTGGAAACCCTCTTGTCAGAGAACCAGTTGAGCATTGATGGCGTGATTAATCCCACGGAATTTGCATGCGATCTCGAACAAACGGTTTTTAATCTCGCCAAAAACGTCGAAGAGATCAAATTCAGCGTCATGGAATCACATAAGCACAGGGGCAAAATGATGGAAATAGTCTCATCTCTGAGATTACCCACGATCCCGCCCAGTCTTGATGAAGGACTAGATGAGCTCCGAATGTCCTGTGCGCTTTCGATGGTGATGGACTACATGCGATGGAGGGCATTCGATCCTGCTAAGCAGAATGCTAAGCAAGCACTCGATTTCGCCGAACGCCAGGGCAATGAAATAAGTATCGCCAGATGCAACTACTGGTTGGGCCGAATCGAGTTGGAGCAAGGCAACATACCCTCTGCCTACAAGTTCTTCATGGCTGCGCGGCCCTGTGCCATGGACGACAAGGGCTTAGAAGGGTCAACCTTGGAATACTATTTGAAACTTTCACACCCCAAAGTTGGCGAGAAATATCGAAGGCGTGTCTCACCCCTTAGGAGTCACGCTAAGCTTGAGGGTACTCTCACCCAGGTTGATACACACCACTCATGCAATGATCAATCAAAGAAGCGCAAGCGGGTTACCTGGGCATCTGAACTTGTCTTACGACCTGCGAAATCGGCTGGTCACACGCAAGTAGGCTCAGTCGCTGCAAAGGGCAATCGCAAACACAATAATCGACCCGTTGTCTGGGAAGCAAAAAACACCGAGGACGCTCTCCATGCCAGCAGCCCTCTACTGATCATCCCGAAAGACGAAATCAACGCAGATGGAATGGAATGGCTGACAGTCGCCAAGTCTGGTCCGCGTCTTCCTCAAAGTAAATTCACCTTTCGCTGCTATCCCAAAGGTCTGGCACCACGTTCGCGCCCTACAGAGATATTTCCTGAACAGCCAGGGGAGAACATTCTAATTGCCGAGAAATGGCAGGTCTTGCATGAGCACTTCAAGATCAAGAGAGTTACACTGGCCTATCTGTCTCTTGAAAGATGGAGGAACTTTAAACTAGACAGGAGTTTCAAAGACAATATGGCTAAGAAAGGGGTCTCATGGAGATTCCAGGAGACATATTTTTGAAATGTGACCGATGTAGGTCAAGTGCTACTTGAGCTGCAACGAGGATCAAGGAAGATACATCAATTTGAAATCAAAAATCAAGCCTTTGCAAACAATAACCTTCTGCCCAGGTGGGGCAGGTTGGATCGTAGCAGGTTGTCTAATGGAACTTCGTAGCGATTCTGGTAGTCTGCGTTTATGTCATGATCTGAAGTGAAAATAACCAGTGAGCTATGCCTTTATTGAGGGCCAATATGCGATGCCACCAAACCCCGCGTTTCCATGCATGAAAGTGTGGTTTATCGCATCGCACGCATCGCATTTCCGGTTTAGTATGTGATGTGCAGCGCTAAACCCGATCAAGGAAAGGGATCCGGGTCTCCACGTTTATCTAATCGCATCAGAAGCATACAGTGGTACGAAGTTGCATCTTAAATACTCAGCAACTACCCAGGGATTCATAGGATCTCAAGCTCTATCTTCTATTCATATTGTGGTCACCCTGTATCCGGTTAAGATCTCATACCACAACATGGTTCTCGACAGACTCCAGCAGTTGGCCCATCACGTCAACGCGACAACCCCTCCACCTCATCCATTTGATCCTCTTTCCACCTCAGAGATTGATGCAGCCGTCGCTCTAATTCGCAAGGAGCATGGATCACTCAACTTCAATGCAGTCACATTGTACGAGCCCCGCAAGGCTCAGATGATGGCTTGGCTGAAAGACCCCGAAAACGCCCCTCGACCAGCCCGGGCTGCTGATGTCGTTGCCATTGCACCCGGCGGTAAGATTTATGATGGTGTGGTGGACCTGGACCAAAGAAAAATCGTGGAGTGGAAACACACGCCTAATGTCCAGCCCTTGATCACTATGGAAGACCTGCAGGAGGTGGAGCATATCGCGCGTAAAGACCCGAAGGTCATAGAGCAGTGCGGTATTATTGGTATCCCCCAGAGGATATGCATAAAGTTTACTGTGATCCTTGGACGATTGGCTACGACGAACGTTTTGGCACTGGGGTCAGACTACAGCAAGCCCTCATGTATTATCGTCCTCATGTCGATGATTCCCAGTACACCTATCCATTGGACTTCTGCCCTATCTATAACGCAGAGACCAAGCAGATCATTCACATCGATGTGCCCTCAGTACGAAGACCGCTGAACAAAGCGCCCCCAAACAACTATCTCCCAGCATCCATCGAGAAAGAAGGAGGCTTCCGTACCGACATCAAGCCAATTCATATCACTCAGCCTGAAGGTGTCTCTTTCCAGGTGAAGGACCGCATTATTGACTGGCAAAACTGGAATATCCACGTCGGCTTCAACTACCGTGAGGGCATTGTCCTTAATAACATCACATTCAATGATAAGGGCAATGTACGACCGATCTTTTACCGGCTCTCATTGGCGGAGATGGTGGTTCCTTACGGAAATCCGGAGCATCCGCATCAGCGGAAGCATGCCTTTGATCTAGGCGAGTATGGCGGTGGCTATATGACAAACAGTCTGTCTCTTGGATGTGACTGCAAGGGAGCGATTCACTATATGGATGCTGCTTTTGTCAACGGTGCCGGTGCCTCAACAATCATCAAGAATGCTATTTGTATCCACGAAGAGGACGCCGGCATTCTCTTCAAGCACACTGACTTCCGCGACGAGTCAATGGTCGTGACCCGCGGTCGCAAGCTGATTATTTCGCACATTTTCACTGCTGCCAACTACGAATATTGTGTATATTGGATCTTCCATCAAGATGGTACTGTTCAGCTCGAGATTAAGCTGACCGGTATCTTGAACACCTACTCTCTGAACCCGGGCGAGGATACTAAGGGCTGGGGCACTGAAGTATACCCGGGTATGAACGCTCACAACCACCAACACTTGTTCTGTTTACGTGTTGACCCCAACATCGATGGGCCCGACAACACAGTCTTCCAGGTTGACGCCGTTCGTGGTCCTGGGGAAGTTGGTAGTGCCGAGAACAAGTATGGCAATGCTTTCTACGCCAAGAAGACTAAATATACCACTCCCGTCGAATCCATGTCCGATTATGATGGTTTCACCACACGCACCTGGGACATGGCCAACACCAACAAGCTCAACCCATATAGTAAGAAGCCCGTTAGCTATAAGCTTGTAAGCCGTGATGTTCCGCCACTTCTTCCCAAAGAAAATAGCCTGGTCTGGAAGCGAGCCGGATTTGCACGTCATGCAATCCATGTTACAAAATGTAAGTTGACATGCCCTGACTTATTATGCTTGCGATACTGACCAGCTTGTAGACTCCGATGACGAGATTCATCCAGCTGGACGCCACGTTCCTCAAACCTCGGGTGAGCCCTCGCATGGCTTACCAGCCTGGATCGAGGCTGCTGGGTCCAACTGCTCAATCGATAACACGGATGTTGTCCTGTGGCACACGTTCGGTCTGACACATTTCCCGGCCCCTGAGGATTACCCTATCATGCCCGCAGAGCCGATGACACTACTTCTGCGCCCGCGCAACTTTTTCACCCGAAACCCTGTGCTGGACGTTCCACCTAGCTTTTCACGCTCACCATCCCAGGTGGCAGCAGGAGCGAACAATTGTGCTTGTAAAAAGAATGACGGATCCAGTGTGCTAGTTTAGAATGTCATGGCTCCATCAGGACATGAGAAGTTGAGTTGTCATAACTTGTTTTCATTTGAATACTTCATTATATGACTACTTCTAATGACTTTGTTTCCATCTTTTTCACTCTTCATGTAATCTTCAAACGTACAAGTCGGCAAATTGCGATTTCAATGACAAGGTGGGTGAGTTTATCGTATCTCCAGGATGGATCTCCAGTTCTTCATCTACATGTGTATTCTCCATCTACCACGATGTTCAATCGTGTTGTGTAGGCGCTAGCATCGCTCGCAAGGTACAGATATGCGCCCTTCAGCTCCCTTGGGTCACCGTCACGCTTCAAAGGTGTCAGGTTGCACCAGAATTGCGGAGATCTTCGATGGGTCATCTGCTGCTTCAAGAGATTTTGACAAAGGGGTGGATGTCAGCAAAGCAGATCATGTTGAGCATGCTACTACCGAGCATATTGTATGATCATCTCCAGTTCCACTGTACTGAATCTAGGTTTATCTTGTCTTTCAAGTTTGATCACTATCTTAGCCTATATTCATTTTCCCCGCCAAAAGAGCCGGTTTGCCTTGCGTTATGCGCGGACGATCGTGTCCGTCGGAGCAGACTGTCCGATCGGAGAAAGACCGAGCGTGCGGGGAAGTAACAATGAACCTCGAGACACTTTTCACCTCTAAGAAAGGATTTATGAAAGATCAGAACGAGAACTTTGTTTAATTCTCTCGGGTACAATCCGACGACATGGTCCTTTCGCAACCCCCTAACCAGCATGTCATGAAAGCATTCGACTTGACCGGCAAAGTCGCCATTGTAACAGGTACGAGAAATCGCACCTTTGAAAGGATCCTACCATCAGAGTTTAACGAAGTCAAGGTGGTGCCCGTGGAATTGGTCTCGAGGTCTCTAGAGGCCTGGCTGAGGCCGGTGCTAATGTACGTCTTCTTTCTATACCACAACACAACCAGTCTAAGACTATATCCTACAGGTCGCTCTAATATACAACTCATCCAAAAATGCCGACGAGATTGCTGCGGAGATCGCATCTACAAACAATGTCAAAGCAGCAGCATATCAAGCCAACGTCACCAGTCAGACTGAGATCGAGACTACGATCCAGCAGATCGCACAAGATTTCGGTAAATTGGACATCATCGTCTGCAACTCGGGCATCGTATCATCCATCGCAGCTGAGGACTACACGGACCAACAGTGGAGAGAGATTATGCAGGTAAATCTGGATGGTGCCTTCTTTTCTGCTCAGGCGGCTGCGCGCATCTTTAAGGAGCAGGGCCGTGGAAATGTGATCTTCACAGCCTCGGTCAGCGCGACATTGGTCAATGTGCCCCAGAAGCAGGCTGCGGTGAGTCTTTTCAACCTGATTTAATTCCTTACTCGCTAACTTCGTGCAGTATAATGCCTCAAAGGCAGGCGTAGTTCAGCTAGCCAAGTGCTTGTCTGTGGAGTGGATGGACTTCTGTCGTGTGAACTGTATTTCTCCCGGTTTCATTGCGACTGAAATCCTGGATATTCACCCACAGGAGTGGCGTGATAAGTGGTACGACATGATTCCGGCAAAGCGCATGGCTCAGACTTATGAATTAAAGGGAGTGAGTACTTCAAGTCCACTAAAGCGTAATGGCCTAACTAGGTTTTACTCCAGGCTTATGTGTTCTGCGCCTCCGATGCTTCGAGCTACATGACCGGTGCTGATATTATTATTGATGGCGGGTATACCTTGCCTTAAGATAGAAGAAAAACTTGACAATTTGCACCATATATCATTTCCTTAATTCCAAAACTATGGCAGTTCCGCCTTCTTACAGCTGTTTACAATAGCTTCATCACTCTAATAATTATGCATGGTTACATTGCCTTAGCCGCTCTATTTGAACATGGATTACGCGAAAGACTCGGCCCCATGATTGTCATCAATGGCTAGAACCGTCTTTCCGATATTGCCCGCACTCTCTACAGCACGGTGGGCTTCACGAAGACCTTTCAGTGTCAAACCAAGGCGATGCGTCAGATGACAGCGAATGGTTCCAGAATCCAATAACCGACTCAACTCTTCCAGAACACGATGGTGAGACTCCACATCTGTGCCATAGACGGGTTTGGTACCAATCAGGCACCATATGAATGACAACGACTTTGCCATGAACTCTGTGCCGTACATCTTGGCCTGGCCTTGTACAATCGAGCAGACCTTCCCGAACGGTGCACAGATCTTTGCACAGGTTTCCATATATTGATCGGTAGAATGCGTGATGAAGATATACCTGAACTCATGTCAGTTACAGACCACCGTGAGAAATCGGTACACCCACTTGACAGGAACCTCGAGGTCGAGCTTCTGGATTTGCTTTTCTAAATCCTCCCTGTGGTTGAGAACATGCGTTGCTCCCATCTGTTTAGTGAAGTCAACACTCTCCGGGCGGGAAGCGGTCGTGATCACCACTGGCAATTGAAGGAGCTGGCGGGCTATTTGACTAGCCACCGCCCCAACGCCACCTGCTCCGTTGATGATAAGCACTGCCGCTCTCTCCTTGACTTCAATCTTCATTTGTTCAACGAGGGCCTGGTACGCAGTGACATAGGTAAGCGGCATGGCAGCAGCCTCAGCCATGTCCAAGCGCTTGGGTTTATGTCCTACAGATCGTTCATCCACTAACTGGAATTCAGCGTTGGATCCGTGTCTGACTGGGCTCCCGGAATAGAAAACTGCATCTCCTTCACGGAAGAGCGAACAATCAGGGCCTGCTTTCTTCACAATTCCCGCACCATCATAGCCGCAAATTTGATATGGGCGGGGAACATGATCGTAATAGTCTAGACATCGTTAGCTCGAGATATTCTCACCATGTAAATTTGGAGGCAATACCGGGATAATCATCATAAATACCAGCGCGTACCTTGATATCAATAGGATTTACAGAGCACGCCTCTACCCTAAGATCCAATCTTTGGTTAGACTGACTCCAATTGTAGTATCAGACAATGTACCTTATCAATAAATCGCGGCCCTCGGGTTCCTCTATATCGGGAACGACTCGAGTTTCTAGATTCTCGATTGGCCCATATTTCTCAACCACAATGGCCTTCATAGTGGGCGCGTATGGTTCATGGGAAAAGCAAAACTGATAGTCGACTTGTAATGGTTGTTTCGATGTCTTAAGCAGCAAGATGTAGCATTCTTTCTCGCACGATCTCTAGGCGAAAGTGGCCACTGGTCTGATATCGTCATCATGTTTTAATATAAACGTCATGAACGTACACGAACTATTCGCCAAGTGAGTGGACCTCTTGGTCACCACCTCGAGTATGCGACTCAATCATATACTTCGACAGCCCTTCCATAAAAGCCTTTAAGAATGTACTTTAATTAAGCTTGAAGATTGTAGATTCTTATTTTAAGCTTGTGTTCTAGGTCATTCGCTTGGGTCGACCAAATGCGTCATTGTGATGCAAAGTTTCCCGAGGCCATTGCAGAACATTGACTTATGCCCATAGAATCGCCAAAGCGCCATTACGCCACGAGAAGATGTAAACAGTATATATATGTGAGTGTGTGAGTGGAAAAAAAATAAAACTGCGTTCTAAATTCACCCGGGATGAATACGGCAAGACTAGCTATTCATTTCTCCTACTTATAGGCATGGCTCTATCATGTTCAATGGTCTCCGTTGATCATGCTGACCATGGTGTCCGTGTGTTCCTACCGGACTTTGTTTCAGTCATGAAGTGATGATCAGTGGGGTCATACTTGTATGGCATTGAACTCCAGTCCATTCGGCCCCATTCAGCCTCAACACTAGATCAATTCACCATTCATGTTTTGCCATGCTATGCACGACCCAGATTCAATTATAAAAAAATTCATCACAGTATTCTTTCCGTTGCTTGACACCATATCTAAATTTATTTCCTATCTAAGACAAGGCTGATTCTAGTATACTGGGTGGAAGAAGCTCGTACATTACCCCCATGTGAAACTTACTAGGGGTTGCATGAACGCCTGGCGTTTTAGTTCAAGCCTTTTCCGTTTACCGACAAACTCTTACTGCTAAGCAGTTCGATAATGCGTCCCTGGGCGCTGGGGTCAACCCTCAGGCTGGTTGAATTGGGGTCGATATCTTGGGGCCATAATTGGGGGCAATTTTTATCTCAACATCAATGTACGGAGTGTGGGCACTTAGGATCCACAACTTTGGCAAGCTCAATCCCTCACAGAGCCATTCAGAGGATCGAGCCCCTGAGCATCCAAGGGACCATATTGTTTCGACCTTGCCGGTCACTCACGAACCATAATCCCTAATCTATTTTCAGATCCACTGCCAAGTCGAAGGATTCAGGGTCTGGGGGCCCAATTCTTCAAATTACTGAATTCGGTTGGCTTCGTCCCCAGTTTGGGTTGAATAAGCTGTTGCCACTATTTCAGGGCGCTTTTTAGCTTATCAGTCTAAATCCGTGGGGGTATTCTTTATAGACTACACGGAGAATCACAAGTATAAAGAGAGGTATAATTTCCCTCCAGATCTGTTTTCTTTCATCCAGCTTTGCCTTCATCTTCACGCATCAATATCCAATCTTCTCAACCCTCCCAACTTCCCCAGCTTTTATCTCCCAAACTTTCTATCTTCACCATGCAGTTCAAGCTCACCTTCATCACGGCTCTCTTCGCCGCTTCTGCTATTGCTGCCCCTGTTGCCTCCAACGCGGTGAGCTGCTCCAATGCTGCTGTTGCTGCGCTCCAGGGTGCAACCAAGCAGGTTTCTGACCTCAACTCGAACCTCTCGGGTACCACCACCGCTGCCTCGCTCGCCTCTGCCATCGTTACAGGATTGGCTGACGACCTGTCGACTCTTCTTCACGGAATTGTCTTGCCCTGTGAAGCTACCCTGACTTCTCAGGACCAGCAGGACATCTGCGATGCTGCTACCACCGTATGATCTACCTCTTTCAAGTGAAACAAATTACTCGGCTAACGGGTCGATAGTTCATCAACACCGACAAGGCCCTTGTCTCTACTCTCAGCTCCAAGGCTGGTATTCTCTCCGGCCATATCCTCACCATCAATGTCCTCGCGGTGATCAACAACCTTGAGACTGCTACCACCGTAAGCGGACATAGATAAACTATGCGGTCTGAAACAGATGCTAACTCATTTTAGAACTACCTGCGCCCGGTGATCAACAACATGCCCGTCTGTGGTGGTACCGTCCAGTCTGAGCTCAAGGTTCTTGAGTCGGATATCAACAGCGCTGTTGCTGCTTTCTAGATCGATTTACTAGCAGCTTCTAGACTTGATTGGTAGAATTGGCTCGGTGGTACATAATCTGCGAGAAGGCTGGCCTTTGGTGTAGTTTGATTCATTCGGGATGTTTGGGACTATAGATATTATATTGCGTGAATAGCTTGCATTGTTTTGTGAAATTGACTAGTATTTGTTTACTATATGGATCAACCCTTTTTCTTTGAAATGATGCTCGGTAGCCTTGGAGGAAGGGCATGAAAGGCGGATCCTGAATATTGGCCCCTAGATTAATAGAAAATTCGGCATGATCTCAGAGCTCATTTTTTTTTTTTTTTTTTTTTTTGATGACAGACTACCTTGTACCGCACAATGTGAGGAGACTTTGGATTATGGGGCCAAACCGTCCTTCCTCGGATGGAAAATACTTTATTTAATCGCATTCGAACTGAGTGATTGGTCGAGGTCAAATAGATCAGATTTGTTGAGATCAGGTGGGAAAATGCTCTCTTAGAACAAGGGGATATCATATGTACAACAAGACAGAGCTTAGCGCAACAAAGAGTAAACAACAGAAAGTAAACAACAACAAAAGTAAGTCGGACATAAGGCTTTAAATCAACAAATACCAATGAATCATGAAAAAGTTAGGGTGTCTCGTTGCTCGGCGCAGCTCGTCTTCCCCATCCGCTGAAGAATCCGCCACCCCCAGCATTGTGCGTGGCATTTGGAGTCTTGAGCGGCTCGGTCGAGGCTTTGCATATGCTGTTCCTGTTGGACGCACGCCCCATGAAAGAATGCCGGTTGTCGAGCTTCGTATTTGGGTTGGCCGCGGGCGCACTGATCATCTTTCGCAAAGAATCCAGCTTGCCCTTTACTTCTTCCAATTCCTGCTTAGCCACGGCTTCAGCTGTTTTTGAGGCAACGAGCTCCAAGAGCAAAGATTCCTCAGGGGCAGGCTTGTTGTTTTCGGTGGCGAGGACGGTTTGAAGGCCCAAGCTGCTGGAGCGTTTGTTGTATGTGGGAGACTTCTGGGAGTTACTGCGGGCCAGCTTGAGCTCACGAAGCCCTCGAGGAGAAGCCTTCTCGCTGGTATCAGATGCGGGAGAAGCGATCTCCGGTGGTGTCCTTGGTTCAGATGTATTGGTCTTCAGGGTGCGAAGTTCTTGGTTCTTTCGCTCCAGGCGCTGTCGATCACGGTAGCCATCTTGGATTCGGCTGCGGGCCTCGCGGAGTTGGTCCTTCAGAATTGTGTTCTCTTTTTCGTAGTCGTCCATGCGTCGCGAGAGGTCCATGCATCGACGGGCTTCCACCTCGTGCATTCCTTTCCATCGGGTCATGTCATCCTGGAGTTGTTGTTTTGTTTGGGGAATTGAGGCGTGCTTGGGTTCATTCGAGGCGTACCGGGCTTGTGCCTTTGAGACAAGCTCCGTGGGTCGTGACTCTTCTGGAAGCTCCTGAAGGTAATTGAGCATCTCCTTCGCTAGGGCATGGTCTTCCTCGCGCTCTTCACGTTCCTGCTGTAACTCCAAGCTCAGGTCTGCATGTTGATGTTGAAGATCGCCCAATGCCATCAAAAGATCTTCAATTTGCGTATGAAGATCGCGATCCTTCTGGTTGACGGACATATTTGATTTAATACGAGTTTTGTGACCGTCAACGTTTGTACCAGCTGACAATTCAGTTGGGGCAGTGCTGGCATCAGAGGTTGTTTCGACTGAGTTGAGTGTTGACGTAAGGCTTTGTTTTGATGTGGAACGCCGAATTGAGCTCGTGGGGCGTGAAGCACCTGTGTTAGGGTTCAGGGATTTGACAGAGTTGTGATTGTTTGAACCCGCCCACAGTCGTCCCAAAAAGCGGGATGCTGCAGCCTGCATCTGTGGGAAAGAGATGCCAGTTGGGACACCCTGTGACTGATTGTAACTGGCCTCTAGAGCCTGTAAGCTCTCTTTAGTGACAAGTGAAGTTAGTGATACGAAGTCATTTACAAGATCATCCGCATTGAAGGCGTATCTAAGATTCTTGTCAGCTCAATACCCAATGACATGTGTCGGGGAGTGAACTTACGTATCCCATAGACTTCGCGACAGAAGCAGTTGCATAACATCCTCAAACTCAGCACATGCTAATATTCTCTTCTCATTTCGCTGCATCAGAGAAAGTGCGACACGCATCAGTGTCTCACAAGCGCCCTCGAGGAAAATGACATCGTAGATTCGAAGGAGCATGGGCAATGGACATGCCACCGCAAAGAACGAAAGGAACCATTGCGAAACATAGACTGGTTCAACGTTCAGTGACTCTAGATGCTCAAACAAGGTCGGTCGGTGGCGTGCCAAAAGGTTCTGGAACTGGTACACATGAAGGTGAAGACCTGACAAATCTGGCAGGTAGCACTGCCGGAGGTTATAGTGATCCATCAAACGCACAAGTACACAGAAAGCTTCCGCATCTGACATATGCATGAGCAAAGGACCAACCACGAATCCCAGACCTTGACAGTAGCCGATTTGGGCATCGTATAAGCTGAAGCATCTCAACACCCGGGCTAACATTTGTTGGCCTTCACCATTGGGATCCCGAAACATCTCCACGTTGGGAAAGCTGCGACCAATATCCTTCCCAATAAGACCATCGTATGGGCTGCTCTCTCCCGAGAGTCGCTGGAACTCATCCAAGAGACTAGGATCGCGAGCCCCGGCCAGGCTCGGCCATACCACCCCTCTCAGTGGCGGAGGTACGCCACCTTGGATCTTGTTCGAAGTCAGAGTGGGCAAGCGCTGGGCTGTCTGCGGATAATCCGCCACTAGTGCTGCCCAGAACTCCAGCTCGGTCATCGGCGGGGGTGGAAGTTGCGAGTAGCGTAGTTCAGCCCGAGCTGGATCACGGATCAATCGCTTGATATGGTGAAGTGACTGAGACCGGGACTGGCGGTGGTGCATCTGGATTTTTGGGGTATTCGCTAAGCCAGCTTTGGGATCTGTCGCCAAAGCATTGTTCTCCTGTTCCAACCGAGCCAGTAGCAGAGCAGTGGAATCATCCGAGCCTTCGCCGCGTGGCTCCTGCTCTTCCGTTTTATCCAAGTTCTCCCAATCCAGCTCGTGCTCTACATCTTCCTCCAATGGTCTGGGCTCTGCGGAGGTGGGGGTCGAGGGCTCCGAGGGAAGTGGGCTGGTCTTTGCGGCGTCTCGGAGGGGCACCGGACCGAATGAGTCAGCGGTGTTTCGGTTGGGATCGGATTCATGGCTTGATTCTACTGGTGTAGGGGGATGTCGAGGGTGCGCCAGGCTGGTTGGGTGTGTTCTGAGTTGGATTGGATGTCGGACAGCGAAACAGTTACCATCGAATCGTGATTGGGAGCGTTTGGCCCATTGGGCGAGGTAGGCGAAGTGGGCGTAGAGTCGGACATGGTGGCAATTCGATCAGAACCTCAGATATGGTTATAGATTTACCAGAATATGTCAATTAGACACAGAATGGTAGCAGGGTGATTCTCGAGGTGATATGCAAGACCAGCTTCATGTCTATTCGGGAAAATGGCATAAGTAGGGGGATCAAACACCTCCCAGGAGAGAGACGGAGAAAAATCTGAAGACACGTACCTCGAGGTGAACCAGCACCATATAGCACAAAAATTATGTACAAAAAAAAGTGGCAGGACTGGGGAGGCGGAAGAAAAAGGGAGGTTCAGGAGAGAAGTAAACTATTTCACTAGCCTCCCCTTTTAGTCTTTCCCCCCTCAGAGTCTCGCCCCCGCCGATCTCATACACCGACTGTCTGATGGCTGTTGCACCTATTACTTTAACCTTGAAATGCTCCGTAATTTTAATCTTGATTTAATTGTGGCGTTTCTCTATCTCCCCCTAACATCAATTCCAAGGTTATGATTTCTACTGTATCTATCCAGGCGCGTTTCGCGTTTCCCCTCGGTCGCCGTACCATGGATCTTCCTCGATCCCGTCCCCCACCATATGGGGCCTGTAATGGTGACTGTGGTTTTGGCTCATCGAAGTTGCCACTGTGACATCTTCCTGATAGAGCTAACCCCGGCCCCTTGTTTTGGTCTATGAAGAAATCCGAGTCTCTGGATCTGACCAGTTTCCCTGCAGGTCACGACGCCGATATTAGAGGGGGGCGGCACTGTGTAATTCTCTTACGTGTTTTGGATGCCCTGTAATCTATTCGTTTGGCTATTGGTTGTTTTATCTTTTTGTATGCTCTGATTGGCGCAGACTCTCGCGTAACACTTGAAAACCAATTACTGTCCCTGGCAGGGTTGTTTCACCTTAACTAGTTACTCTGCATAACAAATGACCGTATATGAGCACTGTGTCTGGACATGAATAATATGCGTGCACATTGTATAGGACATGATAGGCAGGGAAATATACAAATATAAAATCAATAAAGTAACCTTATAACCTTGGAAAATTCGATAAATGAAAAATAAAAGTTCCTAAAAAGGTAGACATCTGGCTATGTAAGTGGGCTAACTCGTTTTCATGCTAAGTGCCCCCCTTTCTCCAGTGGATCGCGGTCCGTAGTTAGCGCTGGGAAGTAGCGTTAACCCTTGGCTGAAAATTCAGATTCCCTTTTTGAGCATCTATCAGTCCAATATACTATCTTTATAAGAAGACATATATAGACTTTGACATTTGCCACCAGAGACTAATCCTGGAATGACATCCATGGATGAGATTGTGGATTTCTTCTTTGGGAGATGTGGGGGCCTTGATGTCTGTCATCGCTCTGTCGATCTTACCTTGGGGTCCTGTAAGGGCTCCGGGGGCGGGGCTTTTTAAGATTGTCTTCCACTTTATCATAATTGGTAAGGAATCTCATCAAATCAGTACCTAGGTACTTGACATATAATGTCGGGGGCTGGATGAAACTACGTAACACTGAGTCTACACTGTCAACCTTGAAAAAACAAATGACAACCGCTCGGGGGTTTCAACGGCGTCTACCATGGCTTAGACATAGTCTCAACCTGGGAATTTGGCCATACGCCTATCTAGACCGACCTCATATGCAGCTTGGATGCTCTCTCATTAACAAGGGTTTTAGTGTCGCTTCTCTGGTTATCTCCCATGGCCCGAGCTAACACTTTCAAATCTTCATTTGCACAGGTGGGTAGGGTTTACCGCTATCTAGGTATTCTGCTCACCTATCAAAGGCGTACGAGAGCCGTACTAACATATTCGCGAAAGGCAAGCAGGTGTGAGCGAGATAAAGCGCTGAACGAGCCAGGCCACTCTTTAGCCGCCAGATATATATAGCCTAATGTGAGGCGCCTCTAAAGGGTTCCACTTCACATCTATGGTCACTATGAATTCAATTCTTATCAGTGTTCCAATAAAGAAGATTCATGGTTGAGCTTGAGAGGCCTATATCTCATGTGGGACCATATGTGCTGACGTATTGTAGTGAGAAGCAGTTTGCACGGTCGCAACTCGTGACCCGCATCACGCTTTTGAGCCGTTTGTTTAGAAATTACTACATTGGGCTGCAGACCGTAGGCGGTGAGGAAGAACATTGATCCATGTGGCCAAAGCATCTCACCGCCCGATGTTTGGGTAGGCGCGTTTCACTTTTTGCGAGGAAAACAGCGCATTCCTTCCCCTCTTCTCTCATTTCTCTTATCCTAGCTTGGGCATGCTGGGTTCAGGTTTTCTCAGCGCGTAGCTATCTTCTCTTTCAACACCACTGACCTCCACACTCGTTTTTATCGCGGCTTCACGCCCGATTGCTCTGTTTTTCATTTGGAATCCCTCACCATGGATGATTCGATCATGGACGATTCGGTCTTCGACATTGACAGCGATGGAGGTAGCTCTGATTTTGTCCCAGAAGTCGCGCCGGTAAGTTTTCATGGTGATTGACTCGTGTTCCTCTGCTAACCGGAGCTCCTGCTGTAGAAAGCCAAGGCCGCTCCCAAGAAGGCGCCTGCTAAATCCGCGCCCAAGAAAACAACCCAGACTACTCTAAAGGTTAAGCCTGCTGCCAAGGCTGCCCCGAAGAAGAAGGCCAAGGCCGACAGTGAGGATGAAGTATCCGATGTTCACATGTCCGACGACGATTCACTTTCTCAAACCCCTCCCAAAGCCAAGAAAGCTGCTGCCCCAAAGAGAGCGGCTTCGAAGCCTCTCGCGGACGTGGAAAATGAGTCTTTCGGAGGAGATGCCCCCTCCGATTCCAAGAATGGCAATGCGTCAGAGAAGTACCAGAAAGTGAGTTGCATTACAGGCATGAGGTATCCAAAGCTTGGTAACTAACGTGCACGAATCCCGTAGCTTACACAACTCGAACACATCATCAAACGTCCCGATACATACATCGGATCGATCGAAGCCACCACACAGAGTATGTGGGTTTACAATTCCACCACCGAGTTGATGGAGAACCGCCCTGTTACCTTTGTCCCTGGCCTCTACAAGATTTTTGACGAGATCATTGTCAATGCTGCCGATAACAAACATAATGACAAGAACATGAACGAAATTCGGATCACAATTAATCGCGAAGAGAATGAGATCAGTGTCTGGAACAACGGTCGTGGTATCCCTATTGAGATTCACGCCAAGGAAGGAATCTATGTCCCTGAACTTATTTTCGGTCATCTCCTCACCTCGTCCAACTACGATGATACCCAGGAGAAGGTGACTGGTGGTCGCAATGGATTCGGTGCCAAGCTCTGTAACGTATTCTCCAATGAGTTTACTCTTGAAACTCAGGATGCGCGTCAGAAGAAGAAGTACAAGCAAGTCTGGACAGCGAATATGTCCAAGGTTGGCAAGGCGAAGATCACGGATGGCAAAGGTGACGACTACACCAAGGTTACCTTCAAACCCGATTTTGCCAGGTTTGGCATGACTGGAATTGATGATGATTTTGAGGCTCTGGTGAAGCGTCGTGTCTATGATTTGGCGGGTACATCCGGCGTCGCCGTCAAACTTAATGGCACTCGTGTTCCCATTAGGAACTTCAAGCAGTACATGCAGATGTATACCAAGGCAATCCGACTAGACCGTGGTGATGATGGCCCGCCCGCCAAGGACGAAATTATCACCTGCAGTCCCGACCCACGCTGGGAGATTGGTTTCGCTGTCTCCGACGGTGATTTTCAGCAGGTCTCTTTTGTAAACTCCATTGCGACAACGTCGGGTGGATCTCATGTGAACTACATCACCGACCAGATCTGTAACAAGTTGGCGGATGCCGTGAAGAAAAAGAACAAAACCGGTGCCACATTGAAGACCGCTCAAATTCGGAGCCATATCTTCATCTTCGTGAATGCTCAGATCGTCAATCCGGCTTTCACATCCCAGACCAAGGAGCAATTGACTACGAAGACCAGCCAGTTTGGCAGCAAGTGTGTCCTAGAGGAGGACTTCTACAAGAAGGTCCTCAAGACGGAGGTCATGACCAACATTTTGCATTTTGCCGCCCAAAAAGCAGATCAAATCCTGAAGAAGGGTGACAGTGGCCGTCGCTCCCGCATGACCAATCCTAAACTAGTCGAGGCTAACAAGGCGGGAACCCGAGATGGCCACCACTGTACGCTTATTCTGACTGAAGGTGACTCCGCCAAGGGTTTGGCGATGGCCGGACGTGCGGTTGTTGGACCGGATCTTTTTGGTGTCTTCCCCCTGCGTGGAAAGCTGCTCAACGTTCGCGATGCGTCTTTTGACCAGATTTCAAAGAACGCGGAAATTCAAAACATCAAGAATTTCATTGGACTGCAACACAAGAAAGAGTACACTGAGACCAAAGGTCTTCGTTACGGTCATTTGATGATCATGACCGATCAGGATCATGACGGTAGTCATATCAAGGGACTGCTCATCAACTTCCTTCAAGCGCAATTTCCTAGTTTGCTGAAGATCCCTGAGTTTCTGATTGAGTTCATTACTCCTATCATCAAGGTCTGGAAGGGTGACCCAAAGAACCCTACCAAGTCGAAGGCGTTTTTCACCATGCCTGAGTATGAAGCCTGGCTGGAATCCCACAAAGGCGAGCGTGGTTGGGAACACAAGTACTACAAGGGTCTGGGTACCAGCTCCACCGAGGATGCCCAGGTTTACTTCCGAGACCTTGATCGCCACTTGAAGGAATTCCACACTATGCAGGACCATGAGGCAGAGCTTATTGACCTGGCCTTCTCAAAGAAGAAGGCAGATGAGCGAAAGGAATGGCTGCGTCAGTACAAGCCTGGTACCTTCCTGGATCACTCCATGGCCAAGATCTCCTACACCGACTTCATCAACAAGGAGCTCATTCTTTTCAGTATGGCGGACAACCAGCGTTCGATCCCCTCCGTGGTTGATGGCTTGAAGCCCGGTCAGCGTAAGGTACTGTATGCCTGTTTCCGCCGTAACCTGAAGAAGGACATGAAGGTTGTGGAACTGGCGGGTCTTGTTTCCGGAATGACTGCCTACCAGCATGGTGAAACCTCGCTTCAGCAAACTATTGTTGGTCTGGCCCAGACCTTTGTTGGCTCGAACAATATCAACTGCCTCGAGCCCAGTGGAAACTTCGGTAGTCGACTCCAAGGTGGTAGCGATTGTGCCAGCGCTCGTTACATTTACACTCGACTCTCGCCTTTTGCACGCAAAATCTTCCACCAAGCTGATGAGCCCCTTCTGACATACAACTTGGATGATGGCAAGAAGATTGAGCCTGAGATCTACATGCCTGTTGTTCCCTTGGTTTTGATCAACGGTGCCGATGGTATTGGAACTGGTTGGAGTTCTTCTATCCCCAACTACAATCCCGAAGATATCGTGAGAAACATTAAAGCCTTGATGGATGGTCAGCCTACCGAGCCAATGCAGCCCTGGTTCCGTGGTTTTACCGGCGAGGTGGTGTCCTTGGGCGGTGACCGTTTCAAGTTCAGCGGAATCATCAAGGAGACCGGTGACAAGGAGGTTGAGATCACCGAATTGCCCATCCGCACCTGGACCCAGGATTTCAAGGACAAGTTGGAGGAAATTATCAAGGCAGACAAGGTGCCTTCGTTCATCAAGGATTACAAGGATTACAACACCCACAGCAAGGTCCATTTCATTATCCAGCTGGATGAGAAGAACATGAAGACTGCGATGTCCGATGGCCTTGAAGACAAATTCAAGCTGACTAAAACCATCGGTACCACTAACATGGTTGCATTCGATCCAGAAGGCCGCATCACCAAGTATGCCACTGTTGATGACATCCTCAAGGAGTTCTTCCATATCCGTCTCAAGTACTATGAGAAGCGTAAGCAGCACCAGCTGTCAGAGCTTCAACGGGAATTGGAGAAGCTGAGCAATCAGGCCCGCTTCGTGCAGATGATCATCGATGGAAAGCTGGTCATCTCTAAGAAGAGGAAGCCCATTCTCATTGCCGAGTTGAAAGAGAAGGGCTTCAAGCCTTTCCCCAAGGTGGCTGATGCTGCTAAGATGGGCGAGGAGGAAGAAGTTGTGGAGGAGGATGAGGAATCCGAGGACGCTGAGGTGGAAACACTTTCGAACGCCTATGATTACCTACTTGGCATGTCCATGTGGTCGCTGACCCAGGAGCGTGTCGAAAAGCTCCGCCGCCAGATTGGCGACCGTGAGACCGAGATCGATGTTCTGATCAAGCTCTCCAAGGAGGACATCTGGCGCAAGGATTTGGACGACTTCATTGCTGAGTGGCGTTTCCAGCTCGAAGATGAAGAGCGCCGTGCACGCAAGGCATTGGGCGCGGGCCGCCGTGCTTCTTCCAAGCTTATGACCGGTGTTCGTGCTCCGGCTTCTCGTAAGCGCAAGGTTGCCAACGGCGATGACCCGGATGATGAAGACTTTGGAGGACCAAAGACTAAGAAGGCCGCGGCACCCAGGAAGAAAAAAGAAACGGCGCCCAAGACGAACAGTCTCGCTAATTTCCTCAATCAGTCGTCGAGTAAACCAAGTCCCTCATTGGGTGACGGAAACGCTGACTCAGACGATGACTTTGACCTGGAAGTGCTTCCCAAGAAGAGTCGTGCTGCATCAGCAAAACCCAAGCCCACTCTACCCAAGGATGAGGATGTAGATGTGGTTATGGACCTTGATGAGGCGCCAGTAAACACCACTACCGCTCCGGCTGCTGATGATATCTTCAACATCGATAGCGAGCCCGAGGAGGCTGCTCCGAAGCCAAAGCCTGTGGCGAAGCGAGGAGCCAAGGCTAAGCCCCGGGTAGAGGACTCGGATGATGAGTTCCTTGAGATTGCAAACGAAGCCCCGAAGCAGACCTCTAGTCGTGCCCGCAAGCCCGTGAAGTATGATGCTCCTAGCGATTCTGAGAGTGATAACGGGGACGACCTTCTTGGTGATGTCAGCCTCATGGTGAAGGGCATCGGCGGCGGCGATTCGGATTCTCGACAGCTTTTCTCTGAGCGGTCTCGTGCCGGAAGTAGCGCAAGCCTGATGGCTCCCGCCAAGCAATCCAAGATCAGCGAATTCGATGCGGACGAGACTGACTACAGCAAGCTTATCCCTCAGAATTCACCCCGGCGCTCGTTGCTAGTCAAGCCCAAGGATGTTTCTCGCATTGAAGATGACGATGAGAAGCAGGCTGAGGCAGAGGAGGATGAAGATGAGGAAGATGAGGCACCAGTCAAGCCGGCTGGTAGGGGCAAGGCTGCCCCCAAAGCCAAGGCTGCCCCTAAGGCTGCCGCAAAGCCTAAGGCTGCTCCAAAGGCCAAGGCCGCTCCCAAAGCTGCAGCTTCCGCCCCGAAGGCGCGTGGTCGTCCCAAGAAGGATGCTGCAGCACCTGCCGCTCAATCAGCCCCACCAGCATTGTCCCCGGCTGCTAAGGCCTACGCTTCAAAGCAAGCCAAGGCAAAGAAGCAGACCCAAGATGAATATTCTGAGGATGACATTGATGCCATGGCCAACGATATCTTGGACTCTCCTGCCGGCAAGATTGATGCTGACTCGGATGATGAGCCTCCTGCTCCTCGCCGTGCCGCCGCTGGTCGTCCTTCCCGCCGCACTGCTACACAAGCCAAGAAGAGCTATGCCATTGACGTCGACAGTGACGACAATGACGGCTCGGTTGATGATTTCATTGACGATGATAGCGAGTAGATTGGTGTTTGCCTCTTTCTCTTTTTTTTTGATTGTGTGTTTTTTGGGGGGCGTCAGGGAGCACCGTTGGGGCTATGTGCTTTCTGTTGTTCTGGTCTCTTATTTCTATCTTCCTTTCAGTTTTACCCATTTCTTATGGTGACGAGGCTGAGCCGACCATTGTATTGCAAGTCATATGCGAATTGAAATTTCATTAATGTTCATCCCAAGCTACGTAGGCATCCCTATGCCGTATTCCAATAGACTGTTGAATAGAATCCTTGAGATTCCCACAATTTAATCAATTTGAATAAGCAATCCCTTAAAAGACCCTGAAGAATATCAATACGTTCAAATAATACTCCCGAATCCCGAATCCCATAGATCCCCACACCATACTATTCTAACCAATGATCCCCATAGATTTGAACGGGCAAGCATGAGTGAAGCAAAGCACGAAAACAACGAAGAATCGAAAACAGGTAACAAACGAGACTGTACTCGATACTGAGACTCGAGGAACGCCAGCGAAAACATCCTACCCGGATCACACGGAGACCCGACGCTTCTTGTCATTTCTTGCCTTGAAGAGTCCCAAGGGAGGACCCCAAGGAGGTTCATTCCGTACCTCACCTTCATCATCACTATCAGGCTTTGCCAACTTATCCATATGCAGATTAAGTAAGGCATGAGCCGCTGTGACTTCATGTGCAAAGCTGCCTGTTTCCAGGTTTTTGCGATCACCATACCTGTCCTTAGAAGATCGGCCAGGGATCTCCTTTCCCTTTCCTTTTTTGAGCCGAGTCTCTCGCCTTGAGCTTGGATCCTGATATTCCTCGTCATCCTCCTCGTCATCACTGTCGGAGCCATCACTGCTAATTGGGGAGGTCAAGCTCGACGCTTCATCACCACTCATTCCGTCAATGGTGGTACCCCCCGTTGGCTCGCGATGCCACTCAGCTAGTTTATCCATCCGCAACCCGAGATTCCCAAGCCTTCCTGTAGCAAATGAATGCATGGGCAGCGTGCGCTGGTCTTGAGGATTGTCTGATCCTTCTGAAGAGGGGAAGCCTGAGCGCGGGATATTCTCGGCTGTACGAGGCAGGTTCACAGGTGTGAAGCTATTGATGACTGTGCTTTGGGGCGAGTGACAGTAGGAGGGCTCCGAAGAAGAGTCGCGTGTACTGCCAACACTATCAGCATAGCTGCGGCGAGGCACTTTTGGGTGGATCTGTCGGTATGGGATGCGATCCGCGAAAGAATCATCATTGCCTGAGGCTGGGGTTGGGTTGCGCGTGATAGTGCTTGACGGTCCCCGATCTGGCTCGAGACTACGGTAGGCTCTAGCGGTCTGGGTCGCACGGAGGATGATGGAGCTGTCAAGCTTGATGTTTGGGAAGTCACGCGCTTTCCCGTTGACAGTTGGGACGCAGATGGACGGGAAATCAGTCCCGAAGAGTGGTGTCAAAACGTGGCGGATTTCCCAGCAGAATGTGGCTGCCACAGCTTTAGCAGCTTCGTATGGCATCCAATATCCTGAAGAACTGGTTAGATTGTTACTAGAAGGGTTCCTTTTGGATGTGCTTACCTTGAGCGGCGAGAGCGCCTCCGGTGATACTGTGGCATATGTCGCGCAGGCCGTTGATGCTCGCCATTACTTTGCCAGGGGCAGTCTACAGAAGCACCCTGTCAGAGTCATCCATGATTGCGAAGATCTGAATGGTTTATTTACCTTTGTGTAGCCATTGCACCTGAACAAGTGAGTTATGCGGACCAGTCCGATGTTGTAGTCCCACATCACCATCCACTCAACATCGTCGCCGGGAATCGTGAACACGTAATGAAATGCTAGAGAATATAAGTAATTGCAAGTCAACTCGAGGTTCATGGCATACTATTGAAACTGTCCCGTCCGGTCTTCTCGTGGAAGTCTTTCTTTTGACTGTTGTAGGGGATATGACGAGGATAATCGGCAATATTGCCTAATGGGTGAAGTTTAAATTCACGGTGAATCTTCAGGAGATCCTGATCACGTTCCTCGCAAGGAGGATAGCGAACTTCACCCTTAGGCTTACCAAGTTTGAAGATAGCACCATCCTTGGGCGTCTTCGACTTGGCCTCACGCCCCGTTTTTGGTACCGCTGGTATACGTTGTTTGCGGCCCCGGAAGCCCTGAAGAAGCCTTTGGCGCTCCCATCTTTGAAAAGGCGGCCAAGATTCCTCATTACTCTGAGAGGGAGGCTTTGGTGTTCGTTCAGGCATCGGATTCAGCAAATCCTTGATGGACGCCATGGTAAAAATCAAGGATGGAAAGGGGGGATTCTTCGAGTGAGGAAGGTGAAGAAGGATAGACAAGGTCGAGGGGATAGAGAACCAGTTAAGTGGAGGAGTGGAACAAAAGGCGTTTTCCAGAAAACTCCGCGAAGGAAAACAAGACACTCCTTTCAATGGAAGAATCCACGAACAAGCGAGACACGGTTTGATATGAGATCATGTCCCTCCACTCTTTGTTTTCCGGGATTTGTTCCACGCCTTTCTTAGGGTGAGTACAGTTGTTTGCCTGCTACACGATGTCCTTTGAGCAAAAGAAAACGACACGAAAGAAAGACGAATAGGGACGTGGAAAACGACAGGTGGTGCATGATGTTTCTATACCCCTCGTCCTCGGGACCAAGGAAATGCACTGTTCTCAGTGGCCTCACCAATTGAGATCATCACGAGGAGCTTCAAAGTCGGACGAGTCCCTATAGGCCTGTTTGTCTCTCGAGCCCATATGTTTCCCATGATGATCTTCGACTCTGGGCTGACCGCTATGCAGTGTGCATGCTGTCATCGATTTATTGATGCCCCTGGGAAATGAAACTTGGGTCTTTGAGCTTCGAGGCCAGGTTTCACCGTCGTGAATGTGGGTACCCAAGGACTGTATACCGCCTCAATTACCTGCGTATGTGGTATGTTGGCCGTTATCTGGTAGCCATGTGGATATCTTGTGGCGGTGATGAAGCATATGCACTAGCTTTAATCACCACTGTTCTTTAGGCCTTGGTATGCATGCAAACAGACTTTTGCGGCCGTCTGCACCATAGCTAGGTCAAAGACCTGAGTTATACGACCCTGGCCATTCCAAAACGAAATCAAGCTCTTTTCCATATCTGGAGTACAAAATGCAACCCTCGCACCCATTATTCCCGACCGTCCAGCAAATCATCTTCATCAAAAAGGACCTGAGAGAATAAAGGACGCCCCATGTCAGAGCGTTGGCTTCGGCGCCAGTAGAAACGGCGGGCAAGGTGCTGCGGTGACCGGAGATTTTGGGTGATCATCCGAGCACCAATCACATCCAATTCCACGTCCAAGTGGCTCGATGAGACGGGTGTCAAAAAGGCCTGAGACCATCGGATGGCTGCATAGCAATCTATCCCTTGTAGAACGGGATGTTGCATGGCTTGTTGGCGATTCCTCTGGAAGTTCTGCAACATCTAAGAATGCGGTGCGGTGTACAGAGATAAACTTCTGACCGGATGGAAAATTACCAGCCATTGGCACAAGAACCTCACAAAGGTAGGCCGGAATCAACATCTCACAAGAGAACATACGCAACTTGATGACCGGTGGGGTGAGGTTCAAAGGGTGCGCCTGTTTCAGATGTAAACGGCGGCAATCTGGAGAAAGCACGACTGACCACAATATAGAGACTGCGGTTTGAATCTGCCACTCTGCAAGTGGATCTTTTTGGTGCAGCCAACATCGGTTGGAAAAGCCTAAAGAAACTTCCATGCAGACTTCGGTGCAGATAGAGAGTAAGTCTGACAGGCCGGCAACGGCTAGACTGAACCCACTTTTCTCTCGTTCCTATGTCAGGATCGGATTGTCAGATCCCAGAAATCCACAGTGACTTACCTTCCAGTTCGTTTTCTAACGTTCTCCCATTGTATTCACTCTCTTATGCAGTCAGGATGGTATTGCAACGGGTACAGGGGGAAGAAGGGGCCTCTCCTCTACTGACGGTGGGCATCTTGCAGCCTAAAGGCAGGGCACAGCATATAACGGTGCAAGCTTTATATACAGTACACTCCAATATTGCATTGATGCCATATGGCTAAAAGGAGTAAGCATCAAAGCTGGTCTACGGTGGTATTGACAACACCTCTACAGTCCCAAAACCTGAGACCGCGGCCCAACCCGACGAGTCTGAGACCAAGCCTAGAACAGAAAGAGGTCAGGATCCCGATGTCTAAGACACAGCTATGCTGGCTGAACTATTGGAAGAGCGGTAAGGCCGAGCATAGTGAACGTCTCCGTGAAATCGTTCTTTTTGGCTTCTGGAAAGGGGCCATCTTACTAGGGGTCTCGATTGGGTTGTTGCTCTTAGGGCTCGAGCCCATCAAACCCATGCTCGAACCCTCGGGAAGCATAGATATTTGCACAGGAAATTTTGATATCTACAGGAGAAACGCATTAGGTTTACATCAATTGAAACTGGTCTCTAGGTCGTTTAACCATGTGTATTGTAATGATTCTGCAATAGGTCAAACAACCAAATAGTACTACTACCTTGAAGGGCATACACTCGAGACTCGACGGACAACTCTCAGCCACTACTTCGCTGATGGAACTCTTAAAAGCTGAAATTTGTAGCTGTATCTGCTCACAAACTTTACTGACATATTGTTGGGGTGCTTGACAGACATGCATATCCGCAGTCCACGGGTCAAGGTCTCCCAAGAGTGCAAGTGCTCCACACCATACATATCCTCTCTTACTCACGAATGAACGCATCATACATCCAAAATTTTGCTGAATTCTACTAGGAACCTCGGTTATTCAAAAGAGGGAACTTGAGGATAAGAGCAAGGGTAGCAAGAAGGGAAGACGCGCCCCAGCCCAGCCCGAATCATGATGCGGAGAATGGGGTTTGGGGGAAGCTAGACCAGGATGAAACTCAACGGCTGCACTCGTACGTCGCGGGGGCTACTGGTTACATGAATTCTTATGTGGGAGGGCGAAGGAAGCTGCGTGCGAGGTTATTTGCAGGGCTCAAGGCAAGAGCTACCTAGTTCGTCGAGGTCGAGGCTCTTGCGCATCTTGATCTATGCTGCACTACCGGGTACGAAGCTGTGCTCCAGCTTTTTTGTTCTAGTGCGGGCCTACTGTGCCTCTAACATTGCCATCCCACGAAGTTAGGAGACACAGCAGTAGAGCTTATTAATATTACTGGGGATATCCATGTTACCAAGGTGAATCGGGTTCCGAGTCAAGACGTCAAATTCGTAAATCATCTTACGACAATTACATTAGAACAATATGAACCCGAAAGGGAAATAAACAGAGGGATGAAGAAGACAGCATAGACATGTAAAAGGTTAAAAACAAATGTAGAAGTCAAAGGGGTAAAGGGTGAAGGGGATAAAGCGAAGAACCACAGACATGAAAATCACTTCATCGTCCGATCGTTCAACGTGAGTTTTTCGTCATCGAGATGAAAGATTGAGGTATTGGGGGTCCAATATACATTCCAAATGTATTCGAACAGTGTAAAACCCCCCTATTCACCCTGATCTTGCGCGTCAAGAATATCCGTTAAGAATTGAAACCGGTTTCAGATCCTCGCCTGTTTGGCTATCATGGGTCCCAAGATCTCCAGCGAGACTGGATAGACATTTACACAGCCAGAAGAGGCTCCCGCTCCGCAGCCTGCGGGGCGGACTCAACTGACTCCACGACCTGGGCCACGGGCTCAAGGTTGGGGGCTTCCGGGAAATCCTCAGTCTTGATTGTGGGCTCGGGAGTGGGCTCCGTCTTCACGGGAGTGGGGGCCTTGGTCATCTCGGGGGAGACGGAACGGCGGCCAATGTATTCCTGGGCCTTGTGACTGTAGTCACCAACGTACTGCTTCATCAAGCCAGTGGCGTGCGAGGTGCGCTCACCAGCCAGATCCTTCAACTGGTTGGTCTGAGCATTGACAATATCCTGAATGTTCTGGATCTGCTCATCAATGATCTCACGGTTGCTAATGTACACAAGGGGACCAAAGTAGGCGGTGGTCACACCGATCACGGTCAAACCCCAAACCGGGACAAAGCGGATCAGCCAGTAACCGAGGAAGGCGGCGGTGAAAGCCTAACAAACCGTCAGTCATCCTTCTATACTGCTAGTTTTGGAGCAACATACCGCAACAGTGTGAACAACGTTCTCAGCAAACAAAATACGCTGGAACTCGATCAGGAAGAAGTCCAACAGCTGGGAGAGATCCTCAAGCACGGCCTCGTGGGTCTCCTTGGGGATGGTGTAGTATCGGCGGGGGCGGAACGAGCTGGCAATGCCCTTCTTGAGAATGACATGTCCGGCAATCTCAACAGCGGCGGTCACTATCCTTGATTTAGTCGTGTGCGCTCAGATTGGTAGGTCACGCGACCAACTCACCTCCCAACGACATGTACAGAAACTTGAAGGCCCAGCGGAGTAGGGGCAGGTAACGGGCTGCAAAGATGAAGCCGATGATGCTGGCATAGGAAACGGCAGTGGCGCGCGGTTGTTCCCACTGTAGATCGGAGGGGCGGTTAGCAAAGACGAAAATGAATTTGGCCGGTCCATTTCGCAAATAGAATTGCGGCACTCACGCTCAAAAGGCTGTACAGCAGGGAGTGATAGTCTGTAACGGGTTATTAGCTTGATGAGCTGTTTGTCGTGAATTTCGAAGCGAAGACATACGGGTCAAAGGCTGACCATTGTTGGTAGTGGTCGAGGGGGTGACTCGTGAGTTCTTCAGTTCTTGCAGCTCTCCAGAGGTCTTGGAAACCTCGGACTTGACGTTATCGACAATCGGGCCTAAAAGAGGGGGCGAAAAGAAAGTATTAGATGGATCACGTTCTAGAACCCCTAGCACAATGCCATTTACCCTTAGTCACGAAATCTTGGATACCTAAATGCAGAGTTCCAGGTCAGAGGCTGCAGCTGAAGGGAGAATAGTAGCGAAGTTTAGGAGTACTGTAAGAGGAATCATGGTCAGCATCATGGTGCCTGCAGAGTCGGGAGGAGTCGGTTGTCGCGGCCTGATGTTTTTTTTTAAAGGAGAGGGGGGTAGCATACCTTACTGCCCGTGTTGGGGTAGCTCACATCACCAGAATCAGCCATGGCGATAATATCAAACGATGAATCACCGGGGAAAGGGGAAATGGTGTGTAAATTGGGGGTGGAAGGAAGGAAAGATAAGGGAAACCGAAGAATTGATTTGGTGTGATGCAACCACCGTCATGTGCGCCGCCAAGGTTTCCCTGCCGAAAAGCTAATGATGTCAACCCTTTTCCCTTTATACAATCCGCCTGTTTTGGATCGACATGACCTCGTTTTTTTCCACGGAGCATTAGGAAGCTGTGTTACAATGCAAAAAAACTGATAAACACCTTACGACGTGCTTCAGTCTTCAGGTCCGGTCTCCAGCAGCTCCGGCTTGGCCCGGCATAGATCAAAGCGTCTATAACTGTGCTTATACCTGTATCTCGCCCTCCAACGCTCATGGATCCGACCTGCTCCCAGTCTCAAAGCCTCAAAGTTCGCTCGCTCTTTTCCTCTCTAGAATACCGGTAATGACCTTGCCGGTGATGTCAACGATGAAATAAGGATGGTGGACTACGATCGAAAATGGCGCAATAGACATACCAGTAAAATCCGGTGTTGGAGCTGGCAGAACCATCAAAGCACTAAGTCATTTATACAAGTCAAGAAATTAGTTACGTAGGTGTGTTGATATGCACTAGACTTCAGTACTCTGGATGTAGGCACTGAGATCTGTCACGTATCAAGGATAGGAGGCATTGCTGGAGGATTCTTGACAAGCTGGGAGATAGAGGTAAATTGGTGGTTTTTATTTACCTTGCGAAGTAGGAGGAATTTATCTACAGGGCAGTAATATCCCCTTTAACACTGATTCATTTAATTCTTAGATAGCATGATCTTCAAGTCTCCGCTCAAGTGTATAGATGCACGTGACCTACGCGTTTCCTGATTGGGAGGTCTGTTTTGATCCTCAATCGCTCCATTCCCGAGCCACACACATACACATCAACACACTCTCCAATAACTCCAACCTCCCAACTCAGATACTCATGGTCGACCTTCACAATAACCGGCTTATCGACCACTAACTTTTTACTCCGACCGCGCCACTCCACTCTTCCCATAACCCCGCCGCTGGCGCGTTGTTTACATCATGGCCGCCGCTGGCGCGAGGGCTCAAAAGCCCGTCGGCTCTGCCGCATGGATTGCCGCAGAGAAAGAAAACATGGCGGAACTAGTCGAGCAAGAAATGGAGGAGGTTGAATACCCCGTTCGGCACGAAATGGACTGGCTAAACGAGCATATGGCGGAGATCTTCTCCAAAGGTCAAACGTGAGTTGCGACCAACATGTGGTGGGCCCCGGACTTGGCGCTAACCCAGGATCCAGCAACTTTACGGATGTCTTCAAAACACCAGGAAAGATGAGAGGGAAAACACCTCGCACAGCACGCAAGCGAAATGTGGAAGAAAGTCGGGTGGTAAAGCTATCCTGCAGGGCCCCAAGTGTCGTTGCCAAGCTAATTTGATTTCAACAGCCATTGAGCGAAATATTTTCCTCTACTCACAAGCAAAGCGACAACAGGGCAAGCCCTAGTCCTTTCATTCATCGCGTCATCTCAAAATCTACAGCTGCGACAACGTCTGCATCACCCCGCCCCAAGGATGCAGACAAGGAGGCACAGCCCCATTATCCAACAATTCGTTCCAACTTGAACTCCTTCCAAACCTATAACACCGACTCGGGCTATCATGGAATGGAAGATTACGATGATGTGGTTTTGCCCGACACACAGCCAAATACCCAGGTTTCCCCACAGCCGATGGAAGTGGAGGAGCCGACAATGCTGACCCCTCAGGTCGATATCTCGATCAATCACCAAACAACTGAAGATTCCTTCCATTCTGCCCAGGAAAATGTTCGTGCACGAGGGGAGACTGTAGATCCCACAAACGTGGAGCCAACTCCCACGTCGGAACGGACTACAACGCCTACGAAGGTGATCTCTGAGGAGCCAGGACTAGAGCGGGAAATGAGCTCCACACCGACACCCAAGACACAGCTCAAGGCCAAGGAGAGACTCGGCAAGCAGAAGCAACAAGAGAAGCCAGCAGATCCGCAAGAACCCCACATCCAGGACGAGGCCCAAGATAAACCTCAGGAGGGGCCCATTAAAGAGCCGGCTTTGCAGGCTCAGTCCTCTCCAGCGAAGTCTGTCGCTGCTGCTGCGGCGTCGCAAGTGCAGCAGAGCCAGGAGCATGAAGACACGGACATGGATATGGAAGATGATTTGAAGGAAGACACGGTCCTTGACAGCTTCGATGACATTGGGTCTCCCTCTGACAATTCTACTCCCGAACGCCCATTTGTTCGAAAGAGCAGTCTCAGTTTCGCCTCTCTTCCAGCACGGGAACCTCTGACCAAGAGCATTGGAGGCTCTCGACTTTCCCGTACCAGCCACATTGATCTCCCCAAGTTAAGTAATGCCGGTAGACCTAGTTACCTGGGCAGACAGACTGGCAGCCAAAAAAATGCTCAGGTCCCATCGGACGACCATATTCGTAGCTCTGGCTCCATGGACCTTGATGACGAGAAGAATGATGGCGATACCATGGATGCGGAAAAGGCCAGCAAAATGCACAGCACGAAATCGACTCAGAGTCTCCATGAAAGAATTAGCATGCTTGGAAAAGCTCCGCCATCACGACCAAAGAAGTCAATCGCGGCACCGGTGGTGGGGACTGCATCTGCTGGTCAAGTCGCTTATCCAGAGCTACCTGCTACCAAAGCCGAGTCTCGATCCGAGTCTTCTGATCTCAAGTCTCGTGCAATTCCGACTTCGGATTCCGCGGCAGCTGATGAGGATGACTGGATTCCCCAACAACCAACTCTCGAAAGAAGCAAGACTGCAGACGTTATGGAGAATCTCCATGCAGATAAAATTCAATCTTTCGGCAAGAAGGACGCATTCCCCAGCAAAGACAAGCATTCTGCTGAGCCAGAACGACCCAAGTCATCTTACTCAATATTTTCATCGCCTCGCCCTCAAGGTCATCAACAAAGCGCTTCACTATCGCATATGACCCCAGTAGCGTCCACTACGCCCACTGGATCGCCTCGGCGGTATGATGGCCCCATCAGCGCTTCAAAGATTCGATTGCAGTCAATCATGAAGAGCGCCAAAGGATTGTTCACAAGCACCGGCAGCTCGGTCCGCATTGAACCATCCTCACCCGAGCAACCTCGTGTTCAACCTAAAGAACGAACGAGTGCGGAAAGGGTTGACGATGAAGTTGAAGACAAACCACAGCCTCGTCAGTTGGCCAATTCTCCACGACAAGAAGGCCGTCGAACCCGCAGTTCCACCGAAAAGGAGCAGAAGCAGCGGCAGAAGGACTTGGAGGATCGACAACTTGAAGAAACTCGCCAAGAGAAGGCCCGTGAACAGGAAAGACAGCGCGCTATCCAACTGAAAGCCGCCCAAGACAAATCATCCATCGAACCGGAAGAGCGAACGAACACACAAGCCCACAAGTCCTCGCAGTCATTAAGAACACAGAGTCGTGAGCCTGAATCTGCCACGGAAGGCTCAAGGATTGCCATGTCTCAGGCCAAGCAAAACGATCGACGGCCTAAACCAACTCGTGAACCCATGCAAAAGCCCAAGCCACAGCCTGTGTCTGTCCGCGTTGGCAGCACCCTGTCCCGCGCGATTCCAATGCCCACAGCTTCTTCTACTGTTCAAGAAACGAATGTTCCGGCACCCGCATCGAAACCCGCAACTTTGAAAAAGAAGGCCAGCAACAACTCTCTACACACCGCCTCATCCACGAGCAGTTTCAAGAGCTCCGTTTCCAGTCAGACACAGGCTCAGCGAAAGGCTCAGCTTGCTAGCGAAAGGAAACGGGAGCAAGAGGAAAGAAAGCGAGAACAGGAGGAGAGGAAACGGGAGCAGGAAGAACGTGAGGCTCGTCGGAAAGACGAACAACGGCGAGAACAGGAACGCAAGCGAGCTCTGCAGCTCAAGCAGCAGGAAGAAGCTCGTCGACAGGCTGAAAGTCGTGCTGAGGCGGACCGTGAGCGCCGAGAGCAGTCTGCCCAGGAGGATTCCCAAAGGGCAGCTAATAAGCAGGCAATTGAGAAGTGGCGGATGGAGAACATGCGAAGACAAGAACCCGGTGTTCCACGACCTGCTTCGCGTTTGGGCTCTCTTCAACCCTACGGACGATCGATCAACACACCTGCTTCTAACCCTGCTAAGCCGCCTAAGAGAGTGATGGACGAGGAGGCAGGTCACCGGGCAGCCGTTACCAAGCCCAGCAACGTGCAGCCTTCTGGTGAGGCTAAGCGGGTCAAGACAGATGATGAGCACGGACAACCCGTGCGAACAATAGGGCGCCCAGTCCGCCCGCCCAGCACTATTCGCAAGGTATGCATTAGTATCATTCTTTGTCGTGTTGATTCTATACTAACAAGTAAACTGAACAGCCTTCAATTTCAATGTTTGGCCAGTCTGGTATTGGTCATCAGGGTGGATCTTCAGTCTTGAAAATTGGTCAGCCTCAAAGACCCGGACCTGGGCACCCGCTGGACATGTCCTCGTTGGCAAATGGCAAGATCCCCTTCGCCGAGCCTAACCGGGCACCTCCACCATCAGCCCACAAGCCTGCTCCTAGCTCTGTGCAGCGGATCCCTGCTCAGCCCAAGCCCTCACCTAAGTACCCCAGCGGTGACAGTATCCACCTCCCCGAGATTGCCACCGACAGCGAAGACGAAGACGACTCAGACTCGGAGATGTTCCCCGTGCCTAAGTGGGCACAGGCTAAGGAACTCAATGATCTCCTTGTGGAGCAGGACGGAATGGAAGTCGACTCGATCTTCGGACCCATTGCGCCCTTCTCTTTGGAAGAAACTTTCAAGGCGGACAAGAAGATTAAGAAATACCGCGACAGAACCAGCAGTGCAAACTGGTCTGGTCCTGACGGTCTTACTCAGGAGGAGATTCGCAAAGATGTGGCTGATCGACAAAAGCTACGTCGCAATGGTGGATGGTCCTTTAACGCGTAAGGTGATCATTGTCCTGGATTTTCCCGCATATCCGGTTGGATGTAATTTCAAGCAGCACTGGCAGTTGAGGCGTTGGTATTCACCTTGGGCATTGGGTGTGGTGTGGTGTTCTACCTGGAATTATTGGCGTTATGTATTCTTACCATCATTCCTGAATCTGTTAGACTACAGCGACATAGGCAGCATCCAGTGCAAATGGTCATTAATTAGACCCTTTTCGAACAGACTTATCATTTCCCAAAGTTGCATCTACGGGCTTGATTCCAAGGAAATTTGGGGTTTATAGGGTTTTGGTATAGACCCCACTCTCACTACTTCGCTCGTTGCTGGGAAGAAAGATCAAACATAATCTACTAGATGTTTACCTTTATTTAATATAGCGCAAAATGGCTGCATCTTACATGAACCAGCATCATTGGTCTAGTGGTAGAATTCGTCGTTGCCATCGACGAGGCCCGTGTTCGATTCACGGATGATGCAAGTTTTCTTTTTTTCTCTTTTTCGAAGAACTTCAGGAAATCCCTTTTTCCGCTGTGATTCCTTGCATTCTTATGTGATTCTTTATCATTGGTTCTAGTCTCATTAATTATACTTTTTAGCAACGTGGTCCGAAGAAAATTCATGGGCCCCGGGGTGTTACCGCGTGGCGTGCCAATGATATATATTCCCTAATCACCACATATGGAGCCCTGCAGATCACATGGCAATATACCAGTTAAAGTAAGTGGGAAATGCTTTTGAACCAGAAAACCCCGATTTTTCATACATAATGCACAGGGCCTCGCTATCTATCGATTTTTCTCTCTCTTCCAACCAGAGCACCCGAAGGAAGAGTCATACCTGGCTCCCAGTTCAGATCATCCACCAAACATATGAATCCACAGCATATGAAAAAAAGTGGAATGATAAAACGAATATTTCAATGATACACAACCCAGAACCTAGCCTGACCTAGTCGCGCCGCCCATACCGAATATTGTACAAAACCACTAACTAGAAAAGTATCTATTCCATGTCAGGCTCCATATCGCTACCTCCACCCTCAAGACCTTCGTCCATCGCATCTGGGTTCAGATTTGCCACGTCTGCTGCAATGCCTAGCTTTTCATTAAGCTTGTCGTGGGAGACAGTGCGCCATCCGGCAGCAACAGTGGGATCCTTGAGATACTCAGACATGGGGAACTAGCAGCCATAGTTAGTGATTGAACCTCTATATGCGCACAAGGGAATACTCACGTAGTGGTCGTTCTTCTTCATGGTGACAACCCAAGGAACATTGTCGAAAGTCACCGCACGCAGACGGAAGTATGTGTTGTCGGCAATCTTGCGTACTTCGTTGACGAACAGGTCGAGGGTGGGAGTCGGGGTGTCATTGACGGCAGTGATGAAGTTGGTCGGTGCAAGACCATAGTGGTAAGCAGGAGAGCCACGACTCTTTAAAACGGGTTAGTAATATGCAGAGTGAGACGGGAATGAAGAATTGACTTACCCTCGCGCTCACATAAACTTCGCTGTGAAGTTTAGAAATTTGCTGTCGCACAGCATGGTGAGGCCTTTGCAGAACAGCACCGCAAAATACGACAGCACGATCGGTTTCCAAATCTTCTGTTGGAACTGTGGGGACTCGGATACGCATCTCCTGACCGTTTCGGACGATCAACGCCTCAAGGATCTCCTTCTCATACATCACATCCAATTCCGAAACCCGAGTAATAAGTTGACCATCCAGAGTAAGAATGATATCCGCCTCCTGGAAGCTGTCCGTGTTGGGTGTCAATTCTGCCGTTGGACAATCAACCTTGCGCACCATAAACAACTGGTGGCGCGAGGGATTAGCCTGCGCGACCTTCTGAATCCACTCCTCGGACACACCCATGATGCGGGCCTGGCTCATCTGAACAACATAGCTCTCCATGTTCAGAATACGTAGCTGAGGTGTGACACCCTGCTGAACCTTTGAGGTGACGGGAAGAAGCGATGGAGTGGCGAATCCCAAATGGTACTCAACATCCTTGTGAGAACTTGGGGTCCGTTCGCCGAGGTAATTCAGCCAAAGTGCCTGCACTACGCCGTCTTCACCGATCAAAACACCGTTGGTGCACTGACCACTCAGACCCGTGTCCACTGTGATGGCATCCAGGTTGATCGCCCGGTACCGAGGAGCAGACGCATTGGCTGGGATCGAAACTGTGGTGATATCGGTGACAGCAGTCTTGGCAACCACAATGCGGAAGTTCTGGTTAAAACCGACAAAGATGGTATCCTGACCCTGTTTGATAAAATCGGAGCTGAGGCGAGCGCTCTGTACAGGCGCCTGAACCAGGCTGGGGTCGTACTGAATGATGGTATAATTTTGGAGCGGGTGCAGGAAGACAACCTTGGCAAGGACAATGACTGAGTCGGCAACAGTTATAGTAATATCACAGAGGTCATATGGTACAATGGCTCGCGAAACAACTACTAGACCCTTCTCAGCGTCAATCACCAGACCGAAACCTGTCTTCTTGGCTTGCGGATACCCATCAAGTTTCAAAGGCATTGTGCAGGAGACACGCACAAAGCTGCGTACAATCTCGGCTGCCGCAGGCTGGCTTATACCGTCGAGCTGAATGAAGTCTGCCTTGCGCGCAACGGGGGCTTCCGCAGGGATGGCATCAGAAAGATCGGAGAAGTCCCAGAGCCCAGATTCATCATTGCGAACCGCAAGACGCATCTTCGGATGCCAATGGCGGTCGACATAGACGATGCTGGTGCCCTTGGTATGAAGATCTCGGATATGGCGATAGGAGATGACTACCCGCGAGCGATCGGGAATGGTTTTCATCACAGCCACAAATTCATCCAAGTTTCGAGTTTGTCGCTTGTCAACCGAGTCGATAATCCATCCGGACAGGGTGTTTTCCAGCTTGAAAGAGCCAGCAGCTTCACACACATAAACTCCACGACAGGGAATGGCATAGAGTCGAGCTTGCTGGTAAGAAAGATCATGAAAAGTGCCGCCAGCAACAGTCACAAACCGATCGGGGGTGATCGCATGGAGATCACCAACTTGACACTCGACCTCAAGATCCTTGCCTCCTCTTTGAACCAGCAGCTGAACTGTACCCCCCACACTGGAGTCTAGAATATCATCGAGACGAACAAATTGGGTCAGAAGCTCGCCATTTACTTTCAGGAGCACGTCACCTTCCTGCAGTTTCCCGTCGCCGGGACCCTCAGGCAAGATAATCTCAGCCGCGAGCATGTTGGTCTCCGCAGGGGCGGCGGCACGCACAGCAGCCTCCCATTCGGGAGTTAGGCCAAGGCGACGACATTCATCGAAAGGCTTGAGTATCCATTGGGTCTGGATAGTACCCCGGGTGACCGGCTTGCCCTGACGAATGCATTCTAACGCGCGCAGAGGACGATCCAAAGGCAAGAAATAATCGGTTGCAGCCCCATCTGCTCGACCTCCAGCTTGCAAAGCCACGGCATTGCCGTCAAGGTTGACGACAGGACTTCCTGAGCTACCACCACTAGCAGCCGCAGCAGCCTGAATATAGTTGGTGTTGAAATCACTATAGCCCTCGCCATACTCGGGTGCGTTACGATCCAATCGACTGATTACACCAGAAAGAATACTGAGCTTCTCCCCAGCATCGTTACCAACCACTCGGATTTCTGTACCGACTTGAGCCGCATTGGGTTGGAGCTTGAGCTCGGTGAGCTTCATGTACCGAATGGCCTTCGGGTCAAACTTAAGAATACCAAAGTCGTGTACGGGATCTCGATAGACAGGGCGAACGTCACACTATCAGGCAACCGGTGTTAGCTTTGCCTTTGCCTTTGCCACTTTTCACTTTTCATTCCTTCTCTCTTTCAACTCGTCTCGTGAAAACAGAACTTACCTCTTCGTGGTTGTCAAAGATAACATATCCCCAGAACGGACCAGCGCACACCACATGTCGGTTGGTCAAGATGTATCCGCGCTCTGCATCCACGACAAAACCAGTAGCTTGGCTGCTCATCGAAAGGTCTGTGTCGAAGGAGCAGGTCTGACAGAAGTGAATTGACACGACGCTTTTTACGACGGTCTCAATCATAGCCTGCCACTCTGGTGAGTCCGCCTGAGCAGGCCCAACAGTGAGCATGCGTCCCGCATCATCATCCTCCTCGACATCGTAGACGGTTCCATTGGCCGGTGTTGAGTCGCCGGGGGTTAAGACCGAGCCTTCGGGCTTGAGATGTTTTGTAGGCCGTTCCGCGGCACCAGCGATAGTGCTGCGCTTGCGCTTGACGCCAGCATCACCGTTCGCATCCATGGTGTAGGTTGAGGGAGATCGACGGGAGTGGAATGAAGCTCGGAGCGGAGGAGTGACTTGGAGGAAAAAGCGGCGATGGTCTAAGCGGCGATGACCAGAAGATAAGGAAGGGTCGGGTCGTGAAGAAAGAGTGAAAGTAGCAGGAGCGACACGAATCGGCCAATGCACAGCAGAAGCAGTAGCAAAACCTGGGAAGCTCCTGGTCAACAAAGACATTCGCGCCTGGGAGATGGGAAAGGAAAAGGGCGCAGCTAATTGGCCTGGCGGGTCCCCGTTCACACGACCTCTGCGATCCCATGCCCAGCCCAGACCACGCGCCCATGCGAAGATCGTCTGGACTAGATTTACATAGTTACTTTTAGTATGCCTATACAGAAGGATAGAAAATAAACAGATAGAAAAGTCTAGAGGTCTGATCACTCTATCGTAGAGAAAACCATATTTTCCCTCGATATATTTTGGATATCTCTTCGCGCTATCTCCAAAGTAGCCAGGCGGGTTTCTGCAAATCCCCAAAATCTTACACTCATTAAACCCCAGGTATTTCGATACCCTTGAATGTACTACAAATCGGAACTCGGAGGGCGCGAAAATAACAGGGCGGGGCGCCTGTTAACGGGAGGCGCCGTCCCCAAACCGGTTGGTACAGTGGATGGGGGCCCGTGGTCCCCCATGATGCCTCATCTGACTGGTGTATCGGGGGGGCGACAAAAGACCAATGTAAGACAAGTAAAAGAGGGGGGATGCGAAGTCCCTCCTCCAAAACATAACAATATCTCGACACATACAGGCATGACAGTCATCAGACAACTGATTCCGGCATGGGGGAAGGACTAGGCCCGCCGTTTCCCTGCACCAGTGCGGGACTGAACCGCTGAGGTGTGGGAGCCTGACCAGATCGAGGGAAGAGCTCGTTTAATTTTTGATATAAGTCGTTCAGGATGGGCATACTCGGAGGTGGGGTCATCAAGGCCGGCGCTGGAAGTCTTTTTTGTTTGTCCGTGATAGATGCGAGATACGACAGGTTGGCCTGCAGTCGTCGCATACAATCAATATACTCTTGGCTTGGCTTTTGAGGGGCAACAGTGCCATCTGGATTAGACACTGAGCCTGCCTTGCCCGACGTCTGTAGAGTGACGATCTCCTCTAATAAGGTCGAGTTGATGTCAAGGAGGGTCGTCATGCGAACCTTCTCTCGTGCTACCACCTGCGCTTGCGCTTGTAGTTGAGCAGGGGATGGCCCTTGCATTTGAGTCTGTGATTGTTGAGCCTGCTGAGCCTGGGCCTGGCCTTGGACCTGACCCATGTTGGGAGTTCCCGGCTGAGCGGACCGGGGGGAATTCATATGAGGACGTGGCTGGTTGGCCATTAGATTATTCGCGGTCATGGAGGCCATGTTCTGGGAGAAAGTTTGCGCAACGGTGGAGGGGGTATTTGGCGCGGGGTTGGCTTGCGAAAATTGAGCCATGTTTGCGGGGAGGGGAGGTTGGCTAAATGGTGCAGAGAAGTTCTCCATCGGTGCTGTTGTCATGTTAGCGGTCAGATCCAACGTCAATCAGTGTCTATTTTAGCTATCGGCTCGCGACCCGAAATGCGCCTTTCCCCTTCTGATAAAGAACAAAGCAAACGATTGGGAGCGCTTCAAATAGCCTCGAGCCAGTTGAAACAATCGTAGGCGCTATCCAACGGGAAGATCCATGCTGCAAGCCTCCGGGACAAACAAGCGCGTCCTGGAGGGGATATTGATAGCGATCAACCCTAAGCCTCAGATAGAGGATGCGGCTTTTGCTCCCTGCATAGCTAGAGCTAACAGATGGACCCGCAGGGGAAAGGTAAATATGTACGGCACTAGTCGTAATAATAATACAAAAAAAAAAAAAAAAAAAAAGCCCCGAGAAAAAGGAAGGTGCGATAATATAAAGGGGGGTAGATTGGCCACGTACCGGAAGATTGTTGGGGGAAGTTTGAAGGCATCATAGCTCCACCGGGAACACCTGGCTGCATTGGGATGGAGCCAAAGGAATGTTGCTGCTGTCCAGGCTGTGATGGGGCCTTGGACTGGGGGAATTGTTGGGGCATGGAGTTTGGGTAGAACGACATCGGATTTGGGGGCTCTGCGTCGGGACGGGAAAGCCTGCGGGATTGTAACCAGGATTGGGATCCATTGGATAATAAGGCGTGCCCATCACGAAGACAGACTATCAATGTAAGAAAGGGGCCGAGGCGTCCACGGTTGGCCCGCAGTCAATCAATCCTCCTGTTCGTGGGGATTCTTTTTTTCTTTGAACCGCCCAGATCAAGCCCGGGGAAAATTGTCGATTACGCACGCGCCGCACGGACAAAGCAAAAGGGCTGAAGTTTCCTCACTCGCCGGAATCCAGGGATGGGCAGGGGAACTGAGCCGCCGGGTATGGAGGAAGTGATTTAGACAATATGACACCAAATGGAGGGCAGTGATTGGCCCCAGATGACAGACAATGAATGGGCAGGGGGAATGGAACACGATCGACCGCTGCTTTGACAGAGCTGGACTCGGAGCAAGACAGATTTTGGTGGGTGTGGTCCGGATTCAGAGTGATCAGCCGTGGGCGGACGGGCTAATGCAGCGGAGCCTTTTTGGTTGAAAGTGGGGACACGGGCCTGATGGTGGATAATGGCTTGCTTTTTTTATTGAATTCCTTTTGAATGTTGGTTCATTAGTGATGGAGTAGGTTTGGATTTTTCAACGAGTCATTCCACATGAGAAAGCGCCAAAAAAAAGGAGGAGTTCTCGAATGACGATAATAGGTCACGGGACCGAGCAGTCCCATGTGTGATACCAGACAGTATCATAATACAACAATACCCTCTCAAGCGGTGAGACAAGCTCAGTATGTATCAGGTGACCGTTCACATCGACATGTGATGTCAAACACGTGGAAACCTTGTGGCCTGAGGCTTCAACATGGAGATTGTTAGTAAGGTCCAGGCTAAGACACAAACTCAAGAATTTGAGCCCAATTTTGGATCAAAGTCTTGGTCCGAATGTTGCATCATGACAGGGGTAGATCGGCAGCCCTTTACCGTTCAGTCATGATGTGTTCATTGCGTATTCTCAGCCGCAGAACACGAGCTGCGCCACAATAGGGTCCACCTGTGGCGCAGCCCACATGGGTTTCCAAGGTTGCTCCTCGGCGACAGTGTCTTTCGTTATTCTAGCAGACGCGGTGTATGACGGCAATGAGATCAATCACTTTTGATATTCGATTTGCAGTGGCATTTGGCATACATTCCAAAAAGAGGACCACATGAGATTCCTGATGTCTGGAATCCATCGAGGTTGTCAACTTCATGCCGCCGAGGGTCGAAGACAGGGGAGAGACGAAATTAATAATACTCCTGGAAACGGGAAATTGCAAAGGCTTCGAGTACATGATTGGCAGGTCCCAAAAATTCAGGAATTTGGAACCCAAACTGACGTGTCCTTGGTCGTGGGGCACTAACGGCGACTCCGGGTGCATCTGATATCAGATTTGGTTTCCAGACCGTTGAGTGCTGGAGGGCCAATCCAGAACTTCGGATCAGCAATGAGATCTGCATTTCCAGGGAACATAGCCATGTGACGCGGTCGAAAACAACAAATCCCATTTCATACCGCAAGTCATACTTTACGGGTATCGGGGGCCCACAATTAGGGAGACGGAGGTTATCTGGAACGGGCGACCTGCATTTCGCTAAGGAGGGGCACAATGGGTCAGGTATTCTTGACGCCACTAATGCACTTTGGAGGGATCCATTCTTACCAGTTTCCAGGAAATGCAAGTCGGTGATCTTTTCCTTGTCCACGCTAATAGAGATGGATTGAAGATGGGCCCTGAAGGTCACGGACAGCCCTAGGGAGGAATGACAGCCACTTCAGCCAGCCACAGGGAAGGAGATGTGCGGAGGTTTGAGTTCCGCCCAGGCACAGCATATGTCTGATGCCATTTCCGGAATAGCCAAGCCTTGACCTCTAAAAGGCAACTGATGGTTTCGCCGAGACGACGTCAGAAATAATGAATTTCTATGCTTAGTGTCCGCCCTGTGCAGCGTGTTACACAGCAGTATGAAGCATCCTGGTGCTCGGTACTACCTGCAGGAGCCCCCTCCATGCATATCGCGCGATGTCAACAAATGTGGCTCGCATCGGATCGATCCCATTATTGACTAGTCCATAACTTGGAAAATAACAAAAGAAAAAAAGAACCTCTACAGCACCTGAACTTGTAGTAGAAGCTGGATCAATTGTCCAAGTTCACGAGATACATCTAAACCTAATCTAAAGCCTTATGATAGGCTTGCTCTACGATTTGCCTGGCGCGGACTATCGAAGCATGCATCCAATCCCTGCACCTCGCAAGAACCCCCGCCATGCACGAGAATTTGTCAACCCTAAAGTCGATTGGCCCACACCGTGTTGCATGACTTGCATCCGGAGAACGCTCGTCTGTGTTCTCCGTTACAGCCTAGCGCGGGAATATCGGGATTCACGACGATCCCAAAGTGCGTGCCCGAATATCCTAAGCGGTCACGGGAAACGAACCCAAAGGTCGTCAGCACTAGTGACTAAGGACGGTAACAAGCTTTGAAATTGAGAACTAATCTATCATGGATATCGGGCATTAACAACCGTCCCACCGACATAAAGTGGAGATGTAGTTTCTTTATCTTCAACAAGGGCATAGATCCAAAATTCGCAATAGTGGGCCGTTTGTGGCGCTTCGTCCCACCAAAAGGAGAAATTCCTCCCCCATTTGGATGACATCTCTGACAATGTTGACAGGCCACTGACAGGGAGCAATTGCCGTGAGGGTCTACACCTTAACAAGTTTCCTAGTGGATCTACTGCAAACCGAGTTTCCAAGATCTCGAATTTGGCTCTCACATTTCAACACCCAGTCCAACTCGAACCAAATAAATGTTGAACCAGGGCTTCGGTGAATTGCAGCCGAATGTCTCAACGAGGCCCAGTCCAGGCCAAAGACTGGGACCGAGCGGGGTCCGGCCGAGTCGACAAGTACTGGGTGGCAAATGAAGGTTCCATAGTTCGATCTGCCAGAAAAACAGAAAAAGAAAAAAAAGAAAAAAATTTGAAGAAAAAAAAAAGAAAAACAATAGTGTTCCTACTAACAGTATTGTTGCATTGACTTTCGGGTATGTTTCAGCTCCCCTCGCGGGGAAAAGCCACTTCATCCGATGGACTGCAAATCCACTACCGCGTCTACAGTAAGGATCATCTTTCGGTGAAGGGAGTAAATTGATCGACCGACTCAGCCACACCGTGGCGCAAAGTTAGTGTAGCCAAGAGCATGTATTCATCGTGACGAGAACGTGCATCTCAGATACGGGGGAATAGAGACAGTTCGTGACCAGGATCCCTTGGTTACGAGGGGCTTTGATAATCAATCCTTCCTAGCTAGGGTTATATTCTCGAGTTGTTGTCTTTGCATATACATGTCATTATGGATACTAGCTTGTCTTGCATTGTGGAGAATAGTGCTATCCATGGTCCTAGACTGCACAATCTTTGGTCAATGCCATTAGTCGTATTGTCATACTTCTCTTACATTATTTGGAAAAAGGAGAACCATTAGGGCCATATCGGAGCTCATATTATAACCAGTTAGTAGAGACAAGGGACCCTCACCGTTACGATCTATTGAATCATGGTATTTATCAAATACCTTCTGATATTCCCCTTGATGAGAATATCAATGCTCCGTCATTTTAGATTAATGTCAATGTATCATCTCCGCAACTCCACGCATTCTACGACCTGAAATGGGAAAAATTGGCCGGATCTCAGCCTTCAATTGTGGCAACATCATCTGCCTGTCCCGGACATTGGTTTCAACTCCACCGAACCAGCCTTATCAATGTGCAAAAATGAAAGCCCCACACGAGCTGGGATGATAGTCCTATGTTCCATGTGGATAGGCACGGGTATCGTACAGATCTGATCGCCTTGCATTGGCGAATGCGGGCCGGAGCAAAGGAGAATAGGGAAAAATAAAAAAATAAAAATCACCAAAAATCACAAAAGAAGAAAAACAGACATGCCGATGAGCCACAGTCTGTGGCTCGCTTAGATTCAAACCCAATCTTCGTTCTTCATTCGCTGACGCCACACCGGCATTTACTAGATCTTTCTCGACCCCCTGTCGTGGATGAAGGATCATGCACGATCCTAGTTCGACCTGTATACTGATGGAGAGCTATTTGGGTGCCTGAATCTACATAATAATGGTCATACCTATGCACAAAGCTTGAAACAGCAATGATGAATAGGTTGACCAGGGTTAGATGTAGTGACTTTACGTACTTTGTCATTGACAGCCGGTAATTGATCTACATTCCACGCCTCCGGTCCGGCCGAACTGGCGTAATCTAATGGCCCCAACCTTGCGTGGAAATTCAAAAATTCTCTCAGACTATCAGCTCGCAGGAGCTGTTTTGATACTAGTTCCAATAGGATGCTGATCTTGTTCTGCCAAGCCACATCTCATCGCGCTAGGAATCTGACTTTCTACACGCCGTTTGTTGTAGTTCATCCATGGTACTGGAGCGGCTCTTATTATTGTGTTCAAATGAAATTTTCTTACGTTGAAACAGGAATGTGTTCCATAGCATCTCCCTCGGTTATGCCCCCAAAGTAGGCTTGAACTATCCCTTTGTACGGACCATGCGGCCCAGGGAACATTTATGACACTCGTGGGGCCATAGCATTGAAGATCGTCAAGGAAAAATAAAAAAGCTGCATGCAATCTGTATCTGTACATAGTTCAACGGTAAGAAAAATACGGTGCGTGGTCATAGTGGGCCTGCCCAGGTGTTGGGGCGGTTGCAGTATCTGAACCAAAGTCCGTGCTTGATCTCTCACGCTCTCTCCTCGCTCTGGAGCCGATTTCTCCACACTGTCAACAGGCCCCTTCGGCCCTGAGCGCCACTGCCAGGGCTGGCGGTGGACATATATCTACTATAAAATCTCCGGGGCAGGTCTTACGGAGTCATTTCTCCTGGCGGGGCCTCAAGCGGTTAGTGAAATCGTTTCCTTATACTGCTGTGCTCCAATCCCACAAAACAATGCTCCCTGGCTGTATGCCCTCCTGTTCCTCCCAGCTGGCTGCTTGGAGTCCCTTTCCGTCCAATTCATTAGCGAAACTGGAATTTTATCCCCAGGTATTGAGCTTCGGTTATATGGTATGATCATAACTGATCTGCGATGAGATCTCCTGGAGATTGTCGGATTGGGCACCAAAATCGAAACTGACCACCATCCATAGGTCCCTCCAGCCATGTCCAACCAACATGATGAGTTGGCTCATCCGCACTTTGCTCTCATCTATATCGACCGCGATGGTAATCTCCGTCATGAGGCGTCACCATCTATCGCCAATAGTCGCGAAGCTATCTTGTCCCCACGAGTCACGGACGCATTCTTGCAGGCTGTGGCTCGCTCCGGAGAATCCGGCCCATCGCGTTCTTCATGTAAGTTTGAAATGCTCCTTCTGTGTCGTCGTCGGCGAGAATTAGGGGGAGCCAGTGTGTTGATCCGAAAGCAGTTGAAGTGGAATCGGGCGCATCAGTCTCACCACCAAGAACAGCCTCTAGACAGGGCCTGCTTCCGACTCAAGTGAGTCAAGTGTCTCCCGGCACAGAGTCTAGAAACATGGAAAGACACAGGCTAGTGGTACCCGCGCCTCAAGACCCGACCATGTGGCCAGCGCAGCAGCAAGAGCCCTGGCCATCACAGTGGTCTCGAAGCCCACAAACCCAACGAGCACAGCCATGGAACGAGGAGATCAGCATTGCCAGCCCTAACAAGTCCCTCATCTCTATTCGGGACAAAGAATTTTTGCGTCGATACTATGAAAAGGTTTTTCAAAACCTACAGCAGACGAACTGCCGTGTGCTGGCCAAAGCATACGTCAAGCTGGTAGAACCACGCAAGCAAGTGAACTATCCATACAATGGGCGCAAGATTGTCGATGGTCGGACACAACAACTCAATCCAGAAGAGACCAAGCCGCCGTGGTGGCCAGCAGGGGTGAGCCACAGAGAGCCTGATCACCTTCCCAAGGCCGGTAAGACAGACCCAATGCCCTCCAGTTTCCCTGGGAAAAAGCCTTGGTCAAAGCACTAACAACCCCTTTAGAGCGAGTGAGACTACTTGTCTATCTACTTTGCGAGTTGCGCACTACCTATGGAATCACCGCCCGGCGGCTGAGAGAGGCAGACCAGCCGATTCGTCGTCAAATCACCCCAGTCGAACGATTACAAATGATGGACGAACTCTACGAGGTCAGAGAAGAAGAAGAGAAATTTCTAGATGGAAAGACAGGTACATTATTTTGCCCCTTACGTTGAAGCGAAAAAAAAAGAAAAAAGAAATACTAATTAGCTTCAACAGACGGGAAAACCTTAGTATCCATCGCACGCGCGAACCTTCCTGACCCCGTAGATTCACCAAGCAGCCGAAGAACCTCCCCGAATGAAGAGAAACCCACCCAAGAACCTCATTTCGAAACCATGTGTATTCGCAGTGGACCGACGCGAACTCCGAAAGACCCCAAGACTACATATGCAGCGAGCGATGTGTCCGCCAACGTGTCTCCAATACCCCTTCCTCTCTCGCACAGTCCTATCAATTATATCAAACCCGAGCCCTCTATAAACCGCGTCGGTGATGCTACCCAGGCTGCCATGGCCGCACAAGATCTGAAGAGGAAACGTCAGTGTGTCGGAACGGGAGTTCCGGTCCCTACCAGCACTGCACCCAACCCCAGCCCCAATCCATTAGAGTATTATGCCCCAGTGTACGTGGGAGCACCACCGTATATGCCGGAATCTTACCATGAACTTCATGGCTTTCCAGCACAAGCCGAATCCACCCCAGCGCAACCGCCCACCGAGTCATTTGGAGAGGACATGGACTCATCCACATTCCCTTTCTATTTCCAGTACTAGCGTTCTTCCCATTTGCTTTTGAACAATGTGACGGATCATGACTCTCTTTTGTTTAATGTTGATATGAGGGATGGCGTTACTAGATTCCCGGTTTACTGAAATCTAATTAGCGCTGATTGATAGGGCGTACCAGAAAATGGCATACAGCAATACGAAGAACGTAATCCAATTCGGGTAAAGTCCTAGCGTCTTCCCTTCTAGACTTTCAACCATAGGTAGATCATAAAGCCCCATACTCATACGCACTGCGAGTACCAATCATTATAGTACGTACACGTATACCCGCTAACACAAGTCGTCCCCCCAGTCCAATTCTCACCGCCACATTGCCCATACGCCTGCACACCAGTCGCACTTGAACCCGAGCTTGTAGTAGTACTACTCTGTGTGTAAGTAGCAGTTTCAGTTGCAGTCCCGCCTAACGCAGTCAAAATTCCCGTATAAGCAGGCTTCTTGACAAAATCCTCATCCCACGGACAAGCAGCACCTTGTCCGGAGAAGGTGTCAGGTACCCATGAGTATTTATCCGTCCAATCCCAAATCGTAATACCAACACAGCCACTAGTAGCCACACAGGCCGCAACGGTATTGGAGTAGTCAGTCTTCTGCTGGGCGAGCAATGCATCTGTCTCGGGGAGAGTCATCCGGATATCCAGCTCCGTGATTGCGACTTCGACACCCAGAGCGGTGAATGCTGCCATGTTGCTTGCCTGGCTACTCTTGCTAGGTGTGCTGCCCACGATAAAATGAGCTTGCAGACCTACGCCGTCGATCTTGGCGCCGTAAGATTGGACCAACTTGACGATGTTCTGCGCTGCTGTGGCTTTGCTGCCCGCATACTCGATGTTGTAGTCATTATAGTAGAGTTTGACATCAGGGTCAGCAGCAGCAGCAGTTGCGAATGCGATAGGGATGTAGGCTTCGCCTATGTATTGGTAGAACAAGTTGTCGCGGTAAGTGCCGTCATCGTTGAGACCTGGATTTGTGAGATGCATAACTCAGATGAAGAGGAAGGGGCATATTTCGTACCTTCATTCACAACGTCCCATGCATAACATTGACCCTTGTAGTGAGTGACTACGTTTGTGATATGGTTTTTCATAGCAGCGAGCAGGGTCGCATTGGTCCAAGTACCGCTCGTCACTGTTACGATAATCAATATCCGTAAAGTTGTATGATTAATGTGAACTCACCCCAACTTGGTAATTGCTCATACCACACAAGATTATGGCATCTCAGTTTTTGGCCATTAGCCTCCGCCAGATCGGCAATCACATCTCCCTTAGTGAATGTGAAGGTATTCTGCGTTGGCTCGGTTGCGTCCCACTATAATTAAACTCTATCAGCATCTGAACTTCATTCGGGTAGACAAGATGAGTCTACCTTTTGAGAGTTTCCAGGCGTGATCTGACCAAAGTCATCGGTATTGTTGAGTTGTGTCTCATAAGCAGTATCTGTTAACTCTGGATTGTCGGTCGCGGTTCCAAAGTATAACTTTCCGAGAGCAACAGCAGCAGTATCTAGACCGGCTGATTGGGCACTGCATTGAGTTTGGGTTAGTGGCCTCGACTTCCTATGGCAAAGAGTATAATACTTACAGTTGTGGCAGGATACTGGCTGCTAATGCCAGAGACTTGATAGATAGATAAAGCATACTGAAATACTCAGAGACTACTTTCCAGTTTCTAGCAAGTGTCAAGCTTGATATAGGCCTAGATGAAACAGAATGAAATGACCATGGCGTGGGTTAGACATCCTTTATACTAACAACCAAGAGATCGTTCAAGACAACGCTATACTAGCGAGTCTCAGATCATACAAGTCGGACAATTACCCCGTGGCGGAGTGGGCGCGGCTTCCAAAGAAAACAAGGCGCTATTCAACATCTATTTTGAGTTTCGGCTGTAACCCTAACCTACAACGATTCATACGTTCTTCTTTTCAGTCCTTAAAAGGAAGAGCCTGAAGGCTATACCGGTTAAACACTACAATTTTTAATTTCCCCCTTTAAGTTCAGGAACGTCAGAAGGTCAAGTCCAGGGACCCTGATTATCGGGTGAACGTTAGGGCCAAGACCCCAAACCGCCAACGTTTCAAGTTGCAGATGAAGGTATAATGAACACTGTACTTCAAACAAAGCAATTCATATCTGACAGTTGACATCTGTGGAGCACCGTAAATCCTATTTCAGATGGTAAAATATAATCATCACGTCCTATTACACGGGTTGTCGTAGCGCTTGGACATTCTGCAGGGAAATGCCAAGTCGGACAAGTCTCCGTCTTCCACACGGCAACATAGGGCCTGCGTATGTTCACAACCCCGCAATTGAGTGAATATGAGCCTAAATTAGCTTAAAAGGTATTCTTCAGGTGAATAGGCTAATGTCCACTAACTAGTTGTCCGTGGTCTCTTAGATTATGTTGATTTTGTAATGGTGGAAATCTGATTGCCAGGTAACTTCCCTGGGCTTTATCTATGGGTAAACCGTATATACAGAAAGAAACAATCATGATAGGGTATCGAGCTTTTTGGTGCATGACTAGGAGATTGCCGACTGGGAAATTCAAGATCATAGCTTAAGTCTTGGTCAAAGCCAGCCTGACACAAGTGAAACCAAATATCGCTTCAAAAGCAGACACCCGATGAGCGCGACAATGGGGTACTGACGTAGAGGCTTTTAACATGACCAATGATAAATGATGAGAGCCTCTTCGAAGCGGAGCGGGCATGGTTGCTCCTGATGGCAAAGCAGGCGAGCGGTACGGCGCCGGAAACAGGAGGCATGTGGGATGAAAGTATCATGGTATCCGATCTCATCCTGTTTTCCGAGCCTTCATTTCCGCAATGAAGGCTCCAGTCTTGCCACTCGGCACAATGAAAATGCGAACCATTTGATCCACGACCTCGACCTTTCCACCAGTCAGAATCTGCAACAAGGGCAGCTTCTTGCCTGCCTTGATCAGGCCACCCGAAACGGTCTGCATGAAGCACTCAACATTGGGAATTGTGTATTCATTCTTCGTGTCCCATGGTAGAGGGAACATGTAGTCCAAATGATCCGCAATGCAGTGCAACTCCGAGAAGCTCTTGATGAAGTCCGACTGGGCATCCATAGGGTAGAGGAAAACGGCGGGGAACTCGACAGAGCTTTCCGGCGAGAGCGGATCAGGAACCAGTCGAATTCTTGCATCTTCCATCTCGGGCGGCTGGTCGGTCTTGCGGGTTCTGATCTCACGGGCACGGAGAGCAGTGCTAAGAACTAGGTTTTGTTTGCGGAGAAGTTCGGCCTCGGCCTTCTTTCGGGCAGCGATACGCTCCACCGCGGCCTTGCGCTCAGCAATTTTAGAGGCAGCAATCTGCAATGACTTGTTCTCGGAGTCGATGACCAAGCCCCGCTTTGCGGCATCTTCGGCTTCGTCGAGCCTCTCCAATTTCAACAAGGCCATTGAGGAGCGATAATAAGCCTTGACGTTTTTGGGGTTCAGCTTGAGAGCAGCGGCGCAGTCAAGGATGCAAGCACGGTAATTTCCTGTAGTATATGTGAGCGCGCGTATCATCATGTCATCGTGCGTACCCAAACCTACCTAGTTCAAGGTTGCACAAAGCCCGGTTGATATGCGACAGCTCCTCCATCTGAAGTACCAATTTCTTCTCCACTGCCAGATCCTCGGGCTTTTCCCAATTATCTTCCTTGGCAGCAATGACCGCAAGAGCCTTGGTGTACATCTCCTTGGCGTCGATCCACCGTTTCTCTTGAACAGCTTCATTGCCTTGCTCCTTGAAGCTCTGTGCAACATCGCCTCGGGTACCCTCATTTTGCAGAGCAGTAAGCGCATCGAGCATAGGGTTCTCGCCATCTATACAAAAGACAAATTATTAGCACTTATTCCTTCCAATAGAAGCCTTAATTCTCAACATACTCTCGTCGCCCGCTTTATCAATATCGGTCATGAACAGCGGAGTCTTGTTCATCAAGTCCAGCAGCTCAGCGGATGTATGCGACTTGACTGATGCCATAGCTGGCGGCATATCAGGAGCAGATGGGTCAGTCTTGGCAGCTTTCAGGCGCTCCTCGTTGATGGGGAATGGTGTCTCGTTGGAAGCAGCGAACAGGTCGAATCCAGAGTGCAGCTGGTCCTGGGGTGCCACCGGAGGCACCTCATTGACAGGCAACTCATTGAGATTGAGCGACTCATCGAAGTCATCTGGGAGCTCCTCAATTCGCGACATTTTGAATGGATTTGAATGGTCTGTAGGAAACTTTTTTTTTTTTTTGATGTCACTTCCGCGGGGAAAATTCAAGACAAACAGGGCAAACACGAGGGGCGATTAGTGAGCAGTTGCTCGTGGATTCTTTGCATTTCTACCCATTTGATTTCTTCATATTCCCGTCTCATTCACTTACACTATTTCAACAGACTGAAGGAAATGAAATGGAACAATTTGATTTCTATTTGTATCACGTGTATATGAAGCCCTACGGTTGCTTCCTGAAATAGCAGGTGTCGATATTGATCTGAGCTGCTGCCTGAGGACGACAAGGATCCACTATCACTATGGAGACGAACTCTCAATACCTCTGGGCAATGGGTATACATACTGAAAATAGGAATATAGAAGACATTAAAACAAAGATATGAGCTCATTTATTACAAGCCCCAATGATCTCCGTCATCGGATACCATGCCATCGGGGCTCGCCCGAGAGCAACCAACCCCGCATTCATCGGACGAAAGACCGAATCGCCTATATCGGGACGACAGATAGATATATAAGACCAAAATAGAATACGCTTACAGCTTTCGAAACTCTTCGCAGGTTATACAAGAGTAAAGCTAGTGGTAAGAATGGCTCAAATACACAACATCCTCATCCTCCCCGGCGATGGCATCGGTCCCGAGGTAATGACGGAAGCCATTAAAGTCCTCAAAGCCTTTGAATCACCCCAACACACCTTTCAACTGCGCCAGGAGTTGATTGGTGGCTGTAGCATTGACGCAACCGGCAAGTCTGTCACGGAGGAAGTCAAGCAGGCAGCTCTGGACTCCGACGCCGTGCTCTTCGCTGCAGTTGGCGGCCCAAAGTGGGATAATGCGCGACGAGGTCTCGATGGGCCTGAGGGTGGCTTATTGCAGCTGAGAAAAGCGATGGATATCTATGCGAATTTGCGGCCTTGTTCGGCTGATTCACCAAGTAGTTCTATTGCCAAAGAATTTAGTCCATTTCGACACGAAGTCATTGAAGGTGTGGACTTTGTGGTTGTGAGGGAGAACTGTGGAGGTGCTTATTTTGGAAAGAAGATTGAAGATGAAACCTATGGTATGTGCTACACTCAATCAAGAGAACCAGCTCTGACGAGAGGTGGACAGCAATGGATGAATGGGGCTATAGCGAAGCTGAAATTCAGCGCGTGACTCGTCTGTCAGCTGAGATTGCGCAGCGTCACAATCCTCCGTGGCCAGTAATCTCTCTCGATAAGGCGAATGTCCTGGCATCATCTCGATTGTGGAGGCGGGTGGTCGAGAAGACCATGACGACTGAGTATCCAGATGTCAAGCTAGTGCATCAGCTTGCAGATTCCGCATCTTTGATCATGGCGACCAATCCTCGTTCTCTGAATGGTGTGATTCTCGCTGATAATACATTCGGCGATATGCTGTCCGACCAGGCCGGCTCTATTGTTGGAACTTTAGGAGTTCTCCCTAGTGCCAGTTTGAATGGTCTTCCGGGGGATAAGACGCTGGAGACACGACCTTATGGGTTGTATGAACCTACACATGGATCAGCACCAACGTACGTTCAATTGCATTCTGAGAATTGCATTCTGAGATTTACATATTGTAGCTACTGACTAAAGTACTAGAATTGCTGGGCAGAATATTGCAAATCCGGTGGCCATGATCCTTTGTGTTGCGTTGATGTTCCGTTATTCTTTGAATATGGAAGACCAGGCACGGCGATTGGAAGATGCTGTACGCAAAGTGCTGGACTCGGGCTTGCGAACTCCTGATCTGGGAGGAAAGGCCGGGACGAAAGAAGTGGGCGATGCTATTGTAGCTGCCTTGTAAACAGTGGAGCAAGAGTGGACTTGGGTCTGATCCAAATCCGCAAATCTTAGGTACGCATGGTCAATAGTCTTAGATGATCAAATTGTATATTCCTCCGTGATAAACGTGTAGATTCTAAGGCAAAGACAGTGGTTACACAGGTCTCAAACAATATCTTGCTATTTGCGTTATATGTCTAGAGCTTATGGAGATAAAGAAGCATAAGAACAATGAGATCAAATTGTCTTGCGCAAACGACTTATCTGTTTGGGCTACACCTTAGCGTGATTAGCATAAGACGAAAGTTCCTTTTGTTTTCTCGCTTCTACTCCCTACCTCTTGCAACGCCTGCCTTACACGTCCTTTCATTGTTGTTGTTGTTGTTGACAGCCACTTCCCACGATCTACTAAAAAGCTCGCCATATCCACCCGACGGCCCCTGTTAGCGACAGTCAAAACAATATCATGGAAGACGATTGCAATGAAAGCGAGCCCGGCAGCGCGCCACAAAACCTCAACATTCAAGTCATGACCCCAGCCGACTTCCAGGGTGAAAATAAGTCAACCCGCCAGCCCCGAGCGGATTTAAGCTTGGCAGTGCGCCTGCAAGGCATTGAGGACTGGGGTTCGGAACTCAAGACCGCGACCCTAACCTCCATTGCCGATGATGTAGCCATGACGTTAATGCTCATAGGCAAGCACTCAGAGACCGGCATTCTGAACCATACACACACACAGCGAATCAGTGATGTTATTGATATCGTTCTCAACACGGATGAGCGGCTCGCGAGGCGCAAAATACGGCGGCTCCGTAAACGAAACCGGGAACAGAAACGGGCATACCGACTTTTGGCCAGCGCGACGAAGGAAGCGCTAAAAATGTACGAGACGAAAGTGCAAACGTTGAAAGTACGGGTCCTGAATTTGCGGGGAGAGGTGCGTGTTTTGAAGGAAGAGCAGGAGCTGCATCTTGAGCAGATCGACTATCTGGAAGCAGGCGATTTTGGGGATGATGAAGAGTGTGATATCATTGCGGATGAAAAGAAGCTGGAGAGTCCACAGGATCAGGATATGGCTGGCTTGACGGATGAAGATGGGGAGTGAGAAGAGGATCCCGAGACCGAGCTTTGAAGGGCATGTTCCTTGTGTTCAATCCGGATTCAAATTGATTAGCATAGGAAAATTCGGGGAAAATCGAATGCAAGAAAATAATCCGAGCCTGATCTCGCCAGGGTCTTCTACTGAAGCCGAAGCTTTCCATGTGTAGAGAAGCACGGGGTATATATCGGCTTTCAAGTTCCGAGGTATCAGAGCTCATGGCCGACGGCATTTGAAACCCGTGAACGCTTTCAAATGGCGCTTTTTTGACGACTCTGAACGTGGACTTCCTTTCCTCTGCCAGTCCGATTCAAGCCGAGATTCGAAGGAGAGGTTCGTGAAGACATTAGTATTGACTAGAGTTCTTCTTTCCATGTGCATTTCAGTGGCAATCGATAGCGGGTTATCGTAGACCGAGAGGGACCTCGGCATCTGGCAGAGTAAAGAGTGCGCGCTGATTCGACCGGCGGATCCACTCTCTTTCCCTTCATGTGGTATTGTCTCTCTATCATTCTCCAGACTTTTCCTCTTCTTCAATAATCCTTTTCTCTTTATTCCTACATAATCAAAGGTCGGAATCATCACCGGAATCATCCAAATAGTTGTGGTTGTGGTGTTCCTGGACCAATCTTTTGAGAAACTCTGTATCGACATCACACTATCTCGGCCGAAAGGATGAGCTCTCCCTATGATTATGAGGCGGTCCGCAAGGACATCGTCGCACAGTTGAAGAAGCCCGACTATGACGATGGAAGCGCAGGCCCAGTGTTTGTGCGACTAGCATGGTGAGTTGACTTGGTTCTCCTTTTCAACTTTTTTTGCGGGGATTTTGCTGTCCCCGGGCCTGGACCCGCTCTGGGGGAAAGGAGCCAGACGCGACCGGTGTAAACCAGCTTTGCAACCATCAGCTAATCATACAACTTTCGCAGGCACTCCTCAGGTACATATGACCTCGAGTCAGACACCGGTGGCTCGAACGGCGCCGGCATGCGTTATGAAGCGGAGGGTGGCGACCCAGCCAACGCAGGCCTGCAGCACGGTCGGGCCTTCCTGGAGCCCGTCAAGGAGAAGCACCCTTGGATCACATACTCGGACCTCTGGACTTTGGCCGGTGTCGTAGCGATCAAAGAGATGGGCGGACCTGAGATCCCCTGGCAAGGTGGGCGCACAGACCTAGTAGATGACTCCAAGGTGCCACCAAGAGGACGTCTGCCCGACGGCGCATTAGGTGCCGACCACCTGCGCTTCATCTTCAACCGCATGGGCTTCAATGACCAGGAGATTGTGGCGTTGGCCGGCGGACACAACATGGGCCGGTGCCACGGTGACCGCAGTGGGTTCGAGGGGCCGTGGGTGACGAACCCAACACGGTTCTCGAACTCGTTCTTTAAGTTGCTGTTGCAGCTGGACTGGAAGCCTCGCACACTGTCGACGGGTATGACACAGTTTGTGTATGAGGACCCGGATGCTGAAGAGGATGAGGAAGCCCTGATGATGCTGCCGACTGATATGGCGCTCAAGACCGACCCTGCATTCTTGCCGTGGGTGCAGAAGTATGCCAAGGACAAGGACTTGTTCTTTGATCACTTCTCCAAGGTTTTCGCCAAGCTCGTCGAGCTAGGTATCCAGCGCGATGAGAACGGTGCCATCATCAACTCTGACAATGTCATGGGTGGCTATGTCTCTGCGCCCAAGAAGAGCAGCGAACCGACTGGCCCCAGCAAGAAGAAGAGCGAGCCTCGTGCCCGTCTTTAGAGATGTGTGGGGGGTTTGTGTTTCTGTTTTGTCCCTGCATGTTATATGGTTAATTCCCCTTTGTGTTGATAGATCTGGTTTCGGTATATAGCCAGGTTGATGTAAATAGATCATAGATCATAAGCGAAATATACATTCCACTTTAAATGTGCCAAGTCCCTAAGTCAGTTCAGTATATATATTCATGTCATAGACATATTCAAGATATGTCCTAGGCTCTAAAACACAGAATAAAAGGAGAGGAAAGAAAAAGGAGAAGAGCAGGAAGATTAGAGGTGAAGAGAAAGGGAGAAAGAAAGGGCGAGAGTCTGGGGTATGGAGATGCGGGGGCACGTCGCACGGACTTGGTCCACTATACAGCGGGATGTTTAATGGCGCTGTTGTGATTGGCACAGCGCCCCATTTACTAGTAACGGCCTTGTTTCTCATACAGAATTACTCAAGTCGGAGTTTCCATTATTAACATGAATACAACCTTGGAGTCGCGTATATGTCATTGCAAAATCAAAAGTACCTGAAAATTCAAAAAAGCAACTATCTACGCCTCAACAATCTAGACTATACCACTGGTTTCACTGATCCCTATAGCTTCATTCTCTTGGATGGCCCTTGCTCTAAGTCATCTGCAAAGCGAGCCCTCTTGTTAGGTGACTGGCTCATTGCATTGCGGATCGCCGTCTTCCGCAGTCTAAGTTCCGCTGAGGGCCTGGGAATCCAATACGGCCTCGGCTCTGGAGGGCCTTCATGAGCAGATCTTGCTTCATTGAATTCCTTCCCAACATCTTCTTCCCCTTCCTTATCCTTTCCAGACTTTTTGCTCGACTTGTTCTTCGTAGTAGATTTCTTATTATTCTTTTTGCCAGTGTCCTTAGATGTCGCTGCTCGAGCTTTGTCCTTGGACCTATCGCCCTGTTTTTCAGTACGTAGTTTGGTGATATCACTGGCTGTCGTCTCTTTCGCTGCTTTCTTAGCAGGATCGGAGACCTTCTTTATATCGCGTGTTTTCTTCCCCGGTGCATTCTTGGTAGACCCATCGCTTGGGCGCACACTCGGTAATTCTACTGCGACCCTCTGCTCAGGACTTTCGGTGGTATTTTTCTGGTGATTTCTTCTGGCAGGAGCTGTGCTTCGTTTCTCAGCATGTGCTTCCCTGAAGAAATTCAGAGAAGGTTGATTGGACTTTCTATCGCCCGAGCGTGCTTTTCGGATTTTAGTTCTCAAATATGAACCCGAGCGTCGGGCACGGCTAGCGCGTCGGACTGCGCCAGCATGCGCCGCCCACTCCATTTCATCCAAGAAAATAATATTCTCCGGGCTTGGCCAGTGCACGTAGTCCATCATCGGGGTACGTGGCTGGCTGAAAGGCAAACTATTTGCATCATCAGCCCGTGGAAGAGACGGGAAGTTGAAGGCACCGTTGTCTCCTGGAACACCTTGAGGCCACATCTCAGGGAATTCGGCCAGTCTGGAAGGTGAGTTAAGCATCGAGTCGAACAAGTTATCGTATACAAGTGGTCTCTCGGTATTCCCATCATCTTGTAGCTCTGGAGGCCAGGCGTCGAGTATACTGTTTAGATCTTGCATGTCGACGTCAGCAGGAGCCATCCCGGGTGTACTTGGCACTTGTTGTGACGTGGAGCGCGATGTAACTTGCACTGGAGTGGGAAGTTCGTCAATATGCACCTCTCGGAAACGATTAGTAGCCACGGGTATGACATGATCCTCTGGCGGTGAAATGACATTCTTGGCAGATGGATCTCCAGGTACTGGCAATCGTACATATTGCCACGGGTCGTGGCTTCGTAAGATCGACCGACCCAGTGCGATCATCCGCTTACAGTTATTGACGGTGGTAAGAACAGCATTCATCATGTCCATCGAAGGATTGATGATACGTTCGTAGATACCAATCAAGAACCCAATGTCGGTCCAGTCATGGGGGACTCGATCTGAGGGATGTTGTGGGGGGATGCCACCGAAGATGACTCCGTCGTTCACTTCGTCATCGTACATGCGAATGTTTTCGTTTTCGTTATCGCCTCGCTCTTGGTCATTCCAATAGACACGCACATGACCCTCTTTATAGTAGATTCCCCCAAGCCAGCGATACGTCGCTATTCTCTCCTTTCCATTCGAATCAAGGTAGCGGAAATTGACATTTTCAGTATGGTTTTTGATCCGGACTCGAATTCCCGCCCAATTTGATACGACCAACCGAAGTGGCAGCTCATCAATTCTTGTCTCTGAACGGTCGTTTCCCATGCCACAGTGAATACATTTGGTTTCGCGCGGAGTGAATATGCAGCTCTCGACCAAATCCGCCATCCACACACCTTCGCTGGTATCATGATCTGCAATGTTGGGTAACAAACAGTTGGCATATTTGTCACTCTCCAGGATTTCCTGGCCATTGCAAGCACACGCCCGATGGTGTTCAGAGAATGTATAGTAGAATTGCGAAAAGTTTCTTGTACATTCAGACCAGACGGCCCACGATGGAGCGGGCACTCCCATTTTGATAGAAGGGACGGTGGCACAGAGCTTTCTCAAGAATAGGTCTCGCATCTTAATGTTTGTTGTCAAATCAAGAGCCTCCCAATTGACATTTGTTATTTCGATAAAAGCCTTTTCGAGCTCGGTAATCTCTCCATATCTCCAGCTTCGACGGTCTATATTGGTGCAACCGACGTCAAGTAACATACCCAACACAATAACACAGTCAATTGAGCAGCTATAACTGCTCCAGATTGGACCCCTCCCTCGATATGGGTAGAGAGTGGTCGAGCTGCGATCAAACTCAAAGTTGGTCGGGTCTAGTTTGAGATACGCATGTGCAGCAAAAGTTCCAATCTGCACCGTTTGTAAGTCGTCAGTGGAGGACGCAGTTGCAAATGACTCCGGTACCCGGCTCGGTGCGTTGGGGTCCCGCTGGAGGTCATGGTAGGCATATTTCAAGATAGTCCTCTCAATAGCCTCCGTGAGCCTTTGGGTAGTCTCAGACACAATTAAATCTGTTCCAGATATACTTCCTTCTGATTCGCTAACAGAATGGCTAGATGAACCGGCACGAAAACTCTCAATTGAGCGAGGTTTTTCTGGAGTCGGTCTAATGACGTGCATTCTTTCTTCACTTGTTTGGCTTGCACTAGGGGCAGGTCCAAACAGCGAAGTTGAATCGAGGTCGCGAGTCCTTTTTGGGGCTTGTGGTTTTACCCCATGGCTTTTCGAGCTTTTCTGTCGTTTAGCCCCCGGCTTATCGTTGTTGTGTGGCAAGGGTTGAGTTCTTTCAGCCCGCCGTTTATCTTTCTTGGTTGACTTGACAGGGATTTCGGGTTCGACCACGGGCACCACGGGCAACATGAATTGGTGAATGATACTGTGCGATAAATGATCAGGCGCAGCAAATGGGCGCACCCATTCGGGATCAACTGGAGCCAGGGGATCTGGTCGAACTGGATGCAACCGGCTGATCGGTCCAACCTCTTCATCCCAATGCTCCCAGCCCATGAGACGGGGACCAGTATCTCGGTGAAAGTTGAAAAGCTCTGCAAAACTCGTGGGGCGGTATCTGTCTGGCATGTGATAAAACATCTTCCATAAATTTTGCATGATTGCTTTCTTGCTCTGAGCCTTGGATATGCCCCAAAAGTGCAGCCGTCCAAGTAATTTTGCAGTCTCCAGCTTGACGGATCTCACATCATGGACACGATCGTATCGGATATCAAGAAAGGTGTAGTCTTCAGGGCATGGTTCCAATACGGTCAAGTCCCACAACTTATTCGGCTCCGGAGGAAGGCTGAATTCTTCCACGCGAGTTGGGAAGCTCCGTATGTAATCAATCTCGGAACTCATTGCGACGGAATTCACAGGATATTAGAGGAATGCAATCGAAGTACTAGACAAAACAGAAGGAGTTTTACAGTGAAATGATAAAATTGAATTAGAGAATAAACGGAAGATCTTCAGAAAGGCGAGGTCGAATGATTTATGTCTACGAAGGAAAATTTTCTCTTGTGCTTTGTCTAGGCAAATAGTATCTCGAGGACAAAGAGTATACCATAAGGCCAAAGACTCGAATGAAAGCGCCACGGAGGTGAATAGTTCTAAATTTGATATTTCATAGAAAGAAAGTATGTCGATTCCACGCAATCGACCTCGATCAGAAAACAAAGAACTCAAATCCTGAATATCGCTATCATTTATTTCAGATGTCGTTGAGCCCTAGAGTCTTATAAGAGAAGTCTACTCAACAGTCTCTACCGGGTTCACCCTCGAGAAGAGCAAATATGTGTGTGACCGAGGCATTATCTATGATACGTGAAAAATCCAAGAACTATTGTCAGATTTGGCATCAAAGTATCATGTTGAAGCATCAAAGACTATGTGGCTGATGGTGTCAAAGAGAACCTCAACAGTGAGAAGGTAAACTTGGACGGTAAATACAAGTAACAGAGGCATATAATTTGAGGTTGCATTTACTAAATTTACAATACCACCGGTCATGTGACCAATACAGATGGGTCAGTCACATGACTACCTTTTACGGACTAGTGGCAATCAAGCGAGCCCTCACACACTAATTCCCAAGATGGTTAGCGTCCCAATTACCCGATCCCACAACGGACAGCAAAGTCACTCGAGACTTTCGAGACTCTGCTCCTCTCCATCCCTCTGTCGACAATTATCGCGAGCCCTCGCGCCCATCGCCCATTATGTGTACGTTCTATCCCACGCAAGCTTCGACTCCCTGCTACGCATTCAACACACCAAAAAACACCGTTGCTGGATTTTTGGGGACCGCACGACAAACCCCCCAGAAGGAATGACCTGGCTAACATGTCGCCTTTTCTGATACAGCGCTCGTGTCCGGCGAGAAGACGAACTTCCAGTACATCCTGCGTCTCCTCAACACCAACGTTGATGGAAAGCAGAAGATCATGTACGCTCTGACCCAGATCAAGGGTGTCGGTCGCCGCTACTCCAACCTCGTCTGCAAGAAGGCCGATGTCGACCTCAGCAAGCGGTATGTGTTCGATACAATCTACAACGATCCTGGAGTCTATGCAATGTCTTTGTCGAATCTTTTCTCGAATCTTTGGATGGAAATGAAGAGGGGGAACAAAGGTCACCATACAACGCCTGGAAGGAGCACACTTTGTGTGTGTCTACGATTCAAAAATTCTGCATGACAGAATACACCACCGCAAAAGGATTTGGGAATGGAACCGATTGGGAAAGACATTGCAGAGGCCTGGACAATTATGACCAAACCCAAGCGGAAGTGCTGACATTTTTTTATTAGTGCTGGTGAGCTCACCACCGAGGAGCTGGAGCGCATTGTTACCATCCTCCAGACCCCTACCCAGTACAAGATCCCCTCGTGGTTCCTTAACAGACAGCGCGACATCACCGATGGCAAGGACCACCAGGTCGTTTCCAACGGTCTTGACTCCAAGCTCCGTGAGGACCTTGAGCGCTTGAAGAAGATCCGCTCCCACCGTGGTCTCCGTCACTACTGGGGCCTGCGTGTCCGTGGTCAGCACACCAAGACCACTGGCCGCCGTGGACGCACCGTCGGTGTGTCCAAGAAGAAGGGCTAAACTATTCGTGTCGTTTTTCCGGGGGCTTTATTTGGAGGGATTCCTTTATTGTCGGTGTGTTTCTATGGGCATCCGTGGGATCTTTGTCCCCGCTGGCTGGGTGTGATGCCAGTCTTTAAAATTGAAAATGAATCATACCAATATGAAATGAACCGATTGATTTCCTTATATACGTATCATACCTATAACCGGGCATGTTCCTTATCGTCTCGCCTGGCCAGTCATATAGATGTATGTTCCTTGTGCATGTGATACATAGGTATTCCTAGACTTGGCAAGGCAGGATAGTTTGTACACACAGTAGCTAGGGCAAACTAGCCCTGCTTCGGTAGCCCGCCGCTGTCAATGTATGAAAGTCGCGTTACCTTGATCTACATCCAAGCATTGATGATCTATCTAGCCGGCTTTGATGGTACGACGCTTGTTACATGCCATGAAACCTTGCAATTTATAGTTAACGAAATCCATTGATAAACTTGATAAAATCCGAGACTTGTATGTACTTGACATTGAGACAACCCAACCACTAAAGCCAGGAGAGCTAGGAACTGCAAACAGATTGGTTTCTAAAATCCTCTCACAAGCATTGCATATGTCACATTCTATGCGAGGCAAATCCAAAGAATAGATCAATGCAGTAAGGATGATCATTGATGATCAATGGTTACTTAGAACCACTCGCCTCCCAACCAGCGGTTGAAGAACTCCAGGCTGGACTCAGGCTGGTCCATGGGGACCATGTGGCCACCACCGTAGAGACGCATGAAGGTGAAGTTGCCGTGGGATTTGACCTGGCCAATCTTCTTGCCCTTGTGCACATTGTCCTCGATGACAAGGTCCTCCAGCTCAACACCAGCATATGCCTTCTGGCCAGGCCACTCGAGAGCCTCAGTCCAGGCCTTGTTGCCGAGCCAGTTGCAGATGAAGTCGGCATCACCAGCGTAGATGAGGACGGGAATCTGCTCGAGGAGTCCCGGGACCAGGCGGTGATAGGGCTTCATCCAGTCACCGTGCATCATAAAATTGCGGTTGATGTCGAAGTTGCAAGAGTCGTAGCCGTCAACCTCGGCACCCAAAGCCTCGCGAACGTGTTCCTGGTTCAGGTAATCGCTAACATAGGTCATGCCGTCGTAGCACAGACCGGAATCACCCTCGCACGGTTTGCGAACGTCGTAGACGTTCTGACCAGTCTGCTGGTAAGGAGCCAGGAGTGCGTTATTGCAGTAGATGGAGGCCGGTACACAGACCCAGGCGCTCTCGCTGTTGTAGCAAGACTCAATCAGAGACTGGCAACGGGACAGAGCGTTGTCCATAGACTGGCAGGCGCTCTGATCCAGGACGGCTGGGTAACCGCCCTCACCGCAAGCCATGGGACGGTAGTATGCGTACTGAGTGAGACCATCAGTCAGACCGTTACCGATAAGCACAGACTTAAGGTTGATGTTCCGGTTCTTGTGAGCAAGAATTTCGGTAGCAAAGACCGGGATGTAGTGGCCAGCATAGGACTCGCCAGCAATGTGGAAATCCTGCTTGGCATACTCAGGGAATTGCTTGAAGAACAGGGACAACAAAGCATAGATGTCCTTTCCGGCAGCTACAGTATCGCTGACGGTAGAGCCACTGTAAGAGTAGCCGACATTGACTGGCTGGTCCAAGAAAATCACAGAGGCATTGGAGTTCCAGGAGAATTCATTGTAAACGGTCTTAATCTCGGCGTTGACGGAGCTAGGTCCAAGCTCCATGAACAGACCGGTAAGAGAAGAGCAGCCGGGACCGCCGTTCAGCCAGAGGACAACGGGGTCATTTACCGGATCATTTCGGGACTCAAAGAACCCTGCGCAAGCATAAGTTAGAAACATGAGATACCTGATGAGTTGGATGTTGGACTTACAGTAGAAAAGGTGCTTGTCATTCTCGTTGTCGTCGAGGTAACCGCTGTACTGCTTGACGTCAGGGTCGACGCCCAGGACGCTGGGGTCCACCTTCTTGACACGAAGATCATAGGCCTCCAGCTTTCCATCAAGCTCACGGTGCTTGGAGCCATCGGCACCTTCAGTCCAGACACTTTGCACATCCGCGCCACGGACTACAGAGTCCCAATGGGAGTCAGGTCGGCGAGTGTGCTTCTTGGGGAGCGAGAGCATGGGGGTCTGATCCATGTTGGGGAAGGCGTCTGAAACTTCCTTCCACATCAGCCGAGCCTCGTCAGAGAGGGTCTTGAACTGATCCTGGAGCTTCTGGAGTGGCTTGGACATGAAGTCTGCACCGTCCTGGACCAGAGCATGGGACTGTTGCTGGAGGTCACCCATGACCTGCTGCATGGGGACAGCCGCCGAAGCAGCTCCCACCAGCAAAGTGGCGGGCAGAAGTCTCATTCTGAATGGTATTTAAAAACAAATGATGTAAAAATGGAGGTAACGATAGCTGGTGAACAGCAGTGGGTACCTAACGGGCTACAGGGCTTCTTATCAGTAAAGGATTCAGAACATCATTATCCCACAATGTAAACAGGTCGATGGAGATAGAAGCAACATACACAATGAAGTGGTCGATGATAATAATAAAAGGGTAGGACGAAACGGATAACAGAGGACCCGAATCTGGGGAGGAAGGAGAGGAGGTTGGAACCCTGGGGGTGATGACGCCGGACCGAGAGATAAGAGGAGGCACGTGCGGGGTCACGAGCCTGCGACCCGGAATGGATGACTCAGCGGCCGATAAAGATCCTCTTCAGAAGGCGCGATCAAAAAACATACAGATACGACGTCGCTCTCCAAAGTCTTTACTGCGGACTTTTGTACTTAGATTTGGATCATCTTTACGTTCGCTGAAATCTCATTTCCTCTCTGGTTTTTTATTTCGACTTTCCAAGTCCGCTCTTTGCGGCTTCCCCCACTATGCCGATCAACCAACCCTCCAACCAAATTAAATTCACAAATGTGTCTGTCGTTCGTCTGAAGAAAGGTATTTTCCAAACGCTAGAGTGCATTTTTCGAAGAGTATCGGTTGCTAATTTTTTGGGGGATTACAGGAAAGAAGCGCTTCGAACTTGCTTGCTACAAGAACAAATTGCTTGAATACCGATCTGGCGCTGAAAAGGACCTCGACAATGTGCTCCAAGTCCCAACCGTATTCCTCTCTGTATCAAAGGCCCAGACAGCCCCATCTGCCGAGCTCGCAAAATCTTTCGGCGCAGACACACCCCGTGATGAAATCCTGCAAGAAATCCTGCGCAAAGGCGAAGTGCAGGTAGGCGAGCGAGAGCGCAAGGACATTCTCGAGCGTGTGGAGAAAGAGGTACTTGACATCGTATCGGGCAGGCTGGTCGACCCGACTACGAAGCGCGTGTATACCTCTGGCATGATCTCCAAGGCGCTAGACCAGCTGAGCTCGGCCAGTGGGCAGCAGCAGAGTGCAGACCCGAATGGCGCGGGTGAGGAGCAGCCCAAGAAGCCACTCTGGACGGGCGTTTCTTCCAACCGATCTGCGAAGAGTCAAGCGCTCGACGCTATGAAGGCGCTCATTGCCTGGCAACCCATTCCTGTGATGCGCGCTCGGATGCGCTTGCGGGTGACATGTCCCGTATCACTCCTCAAGCAGTCCATCAAGGCCACACCCAGTGCGGCATCTGGCAAGGAGAAAGAAGCGCCCTCGGGTGGATCAAAGTCCAACAAGAAGAGCAAAGGTGGCAAGAAGGCCGCCAAGCGAGGAGATGACTCTGATGCCGAGGCCGGTGGTGCGTCTGACGCTGAGTCTGCCCCTAAGGCCCCGTCTACCGTCAAGGACAAAATTATGGCCTACATTGAGTCAGTTGAATCCCAAGAAGTGGTTGGCGGGGACGAGTGGGAGGTGGTTGGATTTGCTGAGCCTGGTGCCTTCAAAGGATTGAATGATCTCGTTGGCAACGAGACGCGTGGACGAGGACGCGTGGAGGTCTTGGATATGTCCGTTCGGCATGAAGATTAAATGCGTCCGAAGCAAGCTTAGGATGCCCTTCTTTGAGAGCCTTCTTCACCGCAAACCTGCATACTACACCGCCAAGCATTATGTACTTCCATGACGAGCCATGCCCCATGACTGATGATCTTGATAGAAAAGCAAATAAAAGTTTTTTGAATTGTTGGAATGGTGTTCAATGCTAGCCTGGCTAACAAGACTGTGCTACCTAGAGATTGCCCAGTCTGCATCATGCCATGTTGATTAATTGTTCCAGGTCTGTGAGTATCTGGAAACTTGATCATATGTAAAACGCACCACATATATAACTGAATCATGATACAAATATAGATAAAAAACAAACAAATCCAACTCCTAAGAACCATCGCCAAAGCATACCTGGGTATGATAACTGTGCTTTGAAGGAAAAGGAAAAAAATTAAGAACACACAAACTGAAGACCAGGACTAAAAAGGCAACCGGAGTGAGCGCGTCTCAACCTCTCATTCTTTCCTGAATAGAGAGGAGTTTCAGACATCCAGCCCAAGACCAATAGCATCACAGCCTGTTACCAATAAAATAACATTTTTGCCTGGTCCAAGTTCTTTTGCCAGATCGATGGCTGTACCCACCGCGTGACTCGAGTCCAGCCCAGGCAGAATGCCCTCGTGGTATCGCATTATTTTGAACCCATCCAGGGCATCGGCATCTGTAGCGGTCTTAATTTGAATACGACCACATTCCTTCCAGTGAGCCACCTCGGGCCCGACAGTCGAGAGATTGAGGTCTGGCGAAATTGAGTGCGAGTCAAGAACTTGCCCGTCCCAATTCTGGAGCATCAAAGTTCTTGCCCCCTGGAGCACACCCATTTCCCCGTTATCTAAAGCGGCCGCCCCAGTGGCTTCGACGCCAATTAGTCGAATTGTAGGATTCGTGAGGAAAGGCCTAAACATTCCAACAGCGCCGCTCCCGCTACCGACTGCAGTGACGATAGCATCTGGTTGACAACCGGCCGCCTTGTGCATCTGGGCCGCAACTTCCTCGCCAAGAAGAGCCTGGAACGTGCGTGTGAGAGTAGGCAGGGGACTTGGCCCCACCGGGCCTCCCATCAGGTAATACGCAGACTCATAATTACAGACCGAATAACGGAGTGCTTCTGTGATTGCAGCGCGTAGGGAACCTATTCCTGAAGGGGTTCGTGCGGTCAGGACCCGAGCACCCAGTATCTTCATCTTCAGGACGTCCTCTTGCTGCGCGAGTGCATCCGCTGCGCCTATAATAACGACGCAACGCATCCCTAGGCGTGCGCACATTGCCGCTGTACACTTACCATGTTTGGCTGCGGCACAGTCGGTGACTATCTCTGTGAAGCCCATACGGCGGGCTAGTAGTAGCTGACCGAGGATATTCCGTGACTTATGACTGCCGTATTCGCTCTGATCCTCTCGCTTTAGCCAGATAGTGGCACCTCCAGCTAAGGATGTGAGTTTGCTTGCGATCTGCAGCGGAGTGGGTTCGGCCCGATGGTACGTGGCATACTCGGACCAAAACGAGGGGTCTGAGATAGTGGCCTCGAAGAATGAGGTGAGATTGTTGAGGAAGTCTATGAGAGATTCTGGTGCAAACCGGCCGCCATATGGGCCGTAGCCATCAAATGTGATTTGTGGCGGTCTTAGTGTGCCATCTACCTGCAGGATCGAAACATACGGTGTGTGACTATCCAGAGAAGGTATGGTGCCAGGCGATTTGGCAAGCGCTTCGGGTGATAAGGAGGGGCTCTCACTGGTTGCAGAACTGCTGGTGACATTGGACTCCGCATCGGATACGAAAGATGAAGAGTAGGTGCTAGCGGTACCAGTCGATGGAGGAGCCGACCGAGATACACTGTTCTCTCGAGAAAGTGTACTGATCAGGACTTGACGAGGAACGCGAGCATAATAACTTGCCCTACGAATAGATCTCAGGCGAGGTATGCTTTGTGCATTGTCTCCAGTAGAATCAAGGGTCTCAGAACCCTTGTAAGAAGAAAAGCAAAGAAAACGCAAAGACTGAAACATTCTTTGTGCTTGAGACCCCTGGGTGCAGGGGCAGTATTGAGTGCTTCGAGAAGAGTCAAAGATGCATATAGAAGTATAGAGCCACTTTTTGACTGCTGTTCTGGTCTGAAGATGCCAGGCACGAGGATATAAGAAGATTGACACCTGGACTGTATGAGGCGACTGCCACGTGGAAAGATAGACGGTGAACGAGGTTATACAGCAGGATGCGGATCAGAATCTGACGGGTATGTGCCTTGCTTAAATACGATTTGAAGTAGATTGCTGAGAACTATTCCATGAGAATTCTACTTATTATCGTATATCGTATCCCCGTGGCTTGCCAATTTAGCCCTACTCCCTGAGCCCTACTTCCTGGAAAACATCCGGATCGGCAACAGTAACTTCTATCATGGTCCAATGACCATACTTCCCCCTCAGTTGGGCTCGATTTCGGGTGTGAATCCATATGCCTTGTTTCGGAATTGCAGTGACTATGACTTAGTATCTAGATATTCGTGACCTGCTACTGTATACAATTCCCAAGCGGAATATGCTCCACAGCAAGAGCAGCGATTAGCATTCCATTTTCCCGATAGACCTGCCGAGTAAACCATACTGTGACATTCGGCATGCGTCATCAAAATCCAATGGCAAGTTTGACTTCAATGTGCTCACCTCCAAGGCGCGCCGCGGCAGACTTGAAACATGGCGGGGCTTCACCAGGCTCACTCATGCCTAGACATAAATAGACGCTCAGCTCAAATTCAATTAGAGAATCGTAAAACCAATAAAGTGGAGTTTGATTGTTATGTACCAATTGGCGCAGTATGAAAAAATGTATGCACCTCTTGGAAGCAAGGCCGTCCTTTCTACGAAATGATTCGTCAATCATTTTCTCTAATGCATATTTTTTTAGATGCTTATTGAGCAAAAGGCGTGCTTTGCTCACAATGTATTTGTAGGACTAATGGACCAGAGGTCTGCTAATATTGATGGTGTGCATCCCCGTGGGGCTAAATTTCCGTCAAACCTTTCCTTTCAGGAATCAATCAAGGGTAAATTCTTCGGTTGGGGTTGCATCTCTTTATTCTGGAATCATTTCAGCGCTCGAATGAAATGGAGCATAGGCATACCGTGCCACAATACCGAGCTAGAACTTTATCATAACCGGGGTTCCCGTCCCCAATAGTCATATCTCGGATACCAATGGAGCGTAATTTAAGGAAGCTTTCCTGCAACCCTATGTAATCAATGTACCCCTGTCATCAAGCTCAGTCCATCCTATTGAATGTGGGCTTTTCCCCTCTTTCCTGGCCATGGGCACTTAAAAATCTATCCATGTCATAAGATGTCCTCTCTCTTCTCCTCTTCTCCTCATGGAGCCCGTAATTAAGGTAATAGGTTAGCCCTACCTATCATGGGCTATGGGCCTCGGCGCCTATGCAGCCAACCAAACGCAAGGTAATGAGCCATTATATGATCATGAGCGAGCAATGAAGTTGTATCTCCCAAGTCAGGGCATTTCAGCCCGTCTTGGGAGGCCAAGACGAGGTTGAATTCCCACTGAAAGGGTCGTTTGGCCCCAGAGGAGAACTTGTTTGTGATCCCGCAGCAAGAGCGGGGCAAGGAAAGGGTTGTTGGGTGGGATGTTAGCTTATCTTTCAGTACAGTAGTCGGACTCTCCAGCCCGTGCTTATTGTATACTAATCTCTAATAAGGGTACTTCTGTAGCTATGCTGGTTAAGATGGGTAGTGGTGCGTGAAACCAAATTATGTACCAGATCTCGGAAGAATCAATACTGAGAGGCAAGACAGAGCAGTGATAGTTGAAGTACTACCTCGTCTACCATATTCAATGAAGACAGAATTATCCAATCAATCATTCTGCTCTAATACGTCACTACGTCACTCACTACCATTTCCAGTTACGTATACATCCCAAGTATCCATGCAGATGTCGAAAAGCAACCCCTATGAATCGACCCCCTGTCGATATACACGGAAACACAAGCTAAAGGAATGTATAGAAGCTATAGTAAGGCACGCCAAGATCTCCGACAAGTCCCCGACCCAAAAAAAAGTTTGAACCCCTGCACCACACACATCAGTCCCCACAAGGGAACCGGACAGCAGGATCCCTGCACGAACCCTGGCACCGAAGAGCGGAGAATTTTGTGCCAGCCAGATGCCAGTGCACAACCACGCATACGAGCCAGGGGTCCTGGGATGGGGGGAAATGAGCTCATCAGCCCAGCTTCAAGATAAATGACCATCCATCCTCTTCCTCAACTTCGACTGTGTACGCCTGGTGTTCACATTTCCCCGTGGGCTTTGATTTCGGCTGGTCAGATTCATTAGTAATTCGGATCCCGACTCAAGATGGGCGATGACGCTGTGTGTGACTATAATGATGGCGATAGCACACTGTGGAGATTTGATATAGGGGCGTTTATCGGCGCTTGCATAGCTGATCTGAAATTTATCGTTTGGCTCTCTTATAAAATTGTGAGAAAGCTTGTTGGGAGTCTAGCTTTACTGCTGCAATCGTTCACATAGTAAGTACGCATTGTTATTAATGCCTTTCAATGCTTCTTCTAATTGTCTCAAGGGGGCGAGTTACTCTACTCGTTACACATGTCCATTCAAGAAACAAACTCCCACGTCCACGGCATCTTGATGTCCGAATATGCTGGAAGGCAATACCAGAAGCACAAGAACAAGACATAGGCTTGTATCATTGCTGGACAGAGATTGATATAGCCGGGGACACAACTGGAAGTTATACTTAAGCTTGCTGTCATATAAGTGTGGAAATACATGAGAACCCCTTTACTCCTGACCCGAATTCAAAGGTTGCATGTGATTCTAGAGTTCCAGAATTAATATAATTGACCATATTATCAATACCATCTCCAAAGTCCTTATCAGGGCAATCCTCTGGATGCCCCTTACGCCACCTCGTAACAAAGTTATCTAACCTCACAGGGCTTGTCGTCATAGCACGAAGCCAAGTTCGCGTTCCAGCCACTAAAGAAACAATAGACTAGGATATAAGGCCGATCAGGAAGGATCATTGCCTCGTTTGTGCGATGCCCAGACTTAGTGGCGGTCCAGCGGGGTCAAAGGCTTGGCTTAGCGGGGTTGACAAGCACCAAAAAACAGGCTTCTAGAACTATAGCTTAATCTATTGTTTATTTGGAACTAGTGTAGTTATAATTTGATTTATATTTAGCGACTGGTTTATATCTATTCTAAGATGAACCGTTTTGTCGGGCGATGACACATCGCGTAAAGCAAAAACTCCGAACGGGTATACGCTCAAATGCAATGCAGGGATAAGGCCTGGGGGACAATAATAAGTAGAAGATAAGGCCAGAACCCATTTTAAGTCCTGGACATAAGTCTTCGGGGGAAAGAATCACCAGTCTCACAGAGCTGGTACCAATCGTAGTATCATATGATCGGGAGGATTCGTGCAAAGGTCGTGGATCAGCGTCCATTCGAACCAGAATCGGACACTTGGTCGTATTTCGAGGGGGCACCGATCCGAAGCATGAGGAATGTCAAGCCAGGACGATCACGGGAGAAAGAGATAGAAATACACTCTCCGGGATGTGTAACAAGAATATAGGTAGGTGTACAGATTTACGCGCAGAGCTGCACGGCAGCCAGGGCGCGGGTGAGGTCCTCTGGTGCAAAGGGCATTTGTTTGCCACGGGGCGACTTGGGAGCGGGGGACATGGCGCGCACAATAGGTGAGGAGAACCGGATAGACTCTTTGATTTGAGCGATGGTGTCTTCTGGGATTTCGTAGACCGAAGGCTCCGGGAGAAGAGTCATCATGGAGCCGTTGGAGCTGTTCGAGTTGACAATGGTAGACGATTGGGAGCCCGTGTTGACAGGGCGGGGCGAGTTGGTTGAGATGGGGGACACGGGAGAATGAGAGAAATCTGCGGCGGGGGGCGTCAGGACGGGGTTTCGAGGGGTCGATCGGAGGTCTTCCGAGGGCCAGTTTAGTACATACCTGGATCGATCGCGACTCCATCATCATCGGGAGAAATATCGCCAGTGTCGTCGGAGTCAAATGGACCAATGTCATAAGTGGCGCAAGGGGAAACAGGCAAGTCGAGCGAACGGGAGCGTTCCACCATGGCACGGTCGAAGGACCAAGCGGCTAAACGCTTTTGGTGTTCCTTATCGAACGGGCCTCGGAATTTGGAGGGGGAACCTCATGTCGACGATAATATTCAATCTTGGGTTTTCCATTCAGTTGACTGGTGCTGTTGGATGAGCGGTGGAACACCCGCTTGACCCTTTCACGGAAAGTCATGATGGCAAGAAGAACAGAGGTTGGCCTCACAGCAGACCAATCCCGGATTGGGAACGGACGCGGAAGTGCAAGCACGTAGTGGAGTAACGGTCTAGGAACTGTATGACCATTCTCTGCACAGAGTACTTAAGGAGAGTATGAAAATAAATGAAATCAAAGTAGAAAAAAGGGAAAGGACGAAGACAAAAGGAGACTGGGGGGGGCAAATATGAGGGAATTGGGGGTTGTAGACCGAAAGTGGATTCAAGATAAGCCAAACCGTGGGAACGAATCCGAGCCACATCCGGTGTATTGTTGCGTTGACGGAGCACTTACTCCGGACATGACCCCAGTGCTACAGTACTCCAGTTTCCAACTTATCCCCTCTTTCGTCTGTCATTGGTGTAATGCGATATCCACTGTCTGTGCGAGAACAACTGATACACTTGCACACCGGGGACGCCATTATAGCCCCAGTAGGAACCACTGAACGCCGATTGCGTGGAGCCCTTGAAGAGGGGCGGATTGCAGTAGCGTGTAGTCATGAATATGACCAACTGTACGGGATTCGGAAAATGTAGGATAAATTGTGATTCATGAACAAATACTACCTTCCAAAGTCTTAGGCCTGACAAGGCTCACTGACACTCTCATGAACCACGGACCGCCTTCAGCCCCGATCCAGTGTGCCTGGAGAGCTGGCAAAGTTTACGAATATGCAGCGAAGGCTTCCAGAAGACTCGGAGCAAGCGGCGTCCGATCGGGGCGAAACGCCCAGTTACATCATGGAAGCATCAGCAGCAAGTTCATTGGCCTCGTATTTTCATCGCGTAAAAGCAGAACCCGGTTTTGCCCCTACAGTGACGCCTATCTACAGCCGCTCTCACCGCCCATCGTCTTGCCACCGCCTACCTCATATGCATACTGATGTCAGCATGTATCTATATGAGCGCCACGAATCCACGGATATGAACTGTTCTATTATTCCAAGCTGTTCCAAGTGTATATGCTCATCATCTAATTGTTAAAACTGAAGAGGGACTGTGCGTATTCGAGTTCGAGAATTTTGGCAGAGAATCGGCAGAAAAGCTTTCGGGTTGTCGCGGGTTCCCCAAGGACCCACTCGGCAACTCTGTGCCGAGTGTTTAGGTAATATGGAGAGCGACCATTTGTTTTGGGTCATATGGCACAAACTGGAATCAACTTCAACAAGGCCGGCTGGCCCAATGGCAAGGCGCTTGACTACGAATCAAGAGATTGCAGGTTCGACCCCTGCGTCGGTCAATTCTTTTTTTTTCTTTTTAAATTCTTTTTTCCAAAACTCATCTAATATCTCTCTTTTCTATCGTGATTAATTATATTCCTGAGCAATGATATATATTTTGGTCTGTTCTTTTTGTTGCACCCAGAGTATCATGTAAATTTTCTCGGGAAAAACCCGGGTTTTGCTACACGGCCCACGTCGTGGGTCCTGGCAGTGCACATTTACCTCTGATCCTTGGCTACCTTTAATTAAAGAATACTATTTTCGTCTGATTATTTTTGTACTATTATGACATACTACCGTCTATCATTGTTTATTATTCAGAGGATTCAGCCAATGATGTCACTTGACCCAGCCCGTCCCAAGAATGTCCCCATGAAGAACATACCAGCAGTAGAGACCGATACACTGTACCCAGGAGAAAGCAATCTAGATGTATCAGGGGTGTGTAAGGATGTTCTAGGGAGTCTCCTGTATACTGCCCTGCACTGGCTTAACGCGGAGCCCCAGATTGCCGTTATCCCTAGTGTTAGCACTCGCAGCAGCCCTATTACCCGATTCAGCCTTAGGGCTGCACTATGGCCCGAGCGCGCTGCAGGAGGCACACGACTGAAGGCGGAACTATGAAAGGGAGGCATGTATGCCATCGCTTGCAGGTCTTCCTTTGTCACAGTGCAATATGCGCAGTAGATCTAGCCAAAGATGCCGATACAGTGTAAAGCCATGACGTTCGCGGCCATGTATACAATAGATCTGGTAAACACAGCCAATGACAAAAAGATTCATTGTATTTGCAGGCACAAAAACGGGCCAGAAAACTGAAAGAAGCCAAATGTCCTTAAAGAAGTCCACGTAATTAGCAATTGCGATCATCTCGAAATCCAATTTCCTGCGTTCCAGAAACTCTCAACAGTGGAAGAACCACGGATAGGGAGCTGCATACCATCCCTTACTTGGCCCACTCCGAGACACTTCTTCCTTTCACCATCTCCTCTCCAACTACCAATTCTCTAAAGTAAGTCTGCATACCCTGCACCTGTCAAGTGTCAGTGTCAGCCATTGCGATCAATTATCAATTGCGACCAAGTCAGCACCCCCAGCGCATTGTGTCGTCATAGTGTACCAACGTGGCAATATTGACCGTTTGTCGCAGTACCCAAACTCACGAACAATCATCACCATGGCTAAAAAAGGCGGCAAGAAGGGAAAGAAGGGCGGCGCTAAGGCCACTGCTGCTGCTGCTGTCGACAAGGTCACCGACAAGGTCGAGAATGTTGTGTAAGTTGGCCTTGGAAGAATTTTTTGAGTGGTCGCGTGTGCGACGGACACCAATCTTTGCGCAGCGCTAACGACAAGTTCCATAGAAATCCCACCGACGAGACCACAAACGACGATTCCAAGGTTGAATCCGTCAACAAGACAGAAGCGCCTGTTGAGTCGACCACCGAGGCTGCCGCTGCGCCTGCTGTGACTGAGTCTAAGGCGGATACTGAGACCGAGAAGAAGGTCGAGGAAGCCAAGGAAACCGTTCAGGAGCCCGAAACAGCTGCGCCGGTGACAGAGGCCAAGAAGGACGAGAGCACAGTGCAAGATGCCGTTGATAAGGTAGAGGCCTCCAAGGCCGGCCAAGTCAGCTCCTTGGATAACGGCGAGGCACAGGCCAATAGTAAGAGCTACCGTCAAGTGTATTAGTGTTTCAAAAACGCCTGTACTGACCTCAAATTGCAGGCATCCTCCCGGAGAGCACTGTGAAGGAGACCAGTCTCGGCGCAGAGACCTACCCCTCTACCACCGAGACCTCCGCCGAGGAGTCTGCCATTCCTGCCGTCGCAACTGGTACCACCGAGCCCACCTCGATCCCCGAGCGTCCCAAGACCGCCGAATCAACCAAGGCCCTTGCCCCCGTCACAGCCGAGCCAGCCATGGCCCCTGCCCCTACCATAGCTGCCGATCCCGTGATCACCCCGAGCGATACCGCCGAGGCGATACACACCAAGCGTCCGTACGAGAAGCCTATCTTCTCCAATGACGAGGTGAAGCCCCCCAAGATGGCCCGGACTGAGGAGGAGGCCGCCGCCGCTGACAAGGAGAAGGCTTTGGCCGGTGCTGGCCCTGCTTCGACCGCTGCGTACACCGCTCCCGAGCCTGTGCCTGCCACAGTCCCTGCCCCTACTGCCCCTGCCGCCGAGGCTCCTAAGAAGGTCGAGAGCGCCAGCAAGGCGAACCCCGATGCCGTTGCCGCTGCTAATGCCGCTATCAACACCTCCAAGACCGATAAGAGCGCTTCCGCCGCCCCCGCCGAGTCCGAGCTGAAGAAGCCCGAGGCTGCCATGAAGCGCGGACAAGAGCCCGAGGCACCCCAGACAGAGACTGCGCAGGAACAACCTGCTAAGGAGACCAAGGCCGATGAGCCCAAAACCTCTGAGCACACAGCAGAGCAGGCGGCCGAGAAGAAGAAGGGCGGGTTCTTCGCGCGTTTGAAGCGGATGTTCAAGTGAGAGGTTCCCCCTTTGCTTTTTTTGCTGTACGATATGCGTGACGCGTGACGTGTTTGCTGTTGTCGGACGAGATGAAGGAAACGGAATCCATGGATGGAAACTTGGAACTGGAGGGTGTTTTCTTTATGTTTTGCCGGGTTTTTGATGATACACCAACCGAAATCTTATATATCATAGTGCTTATTGACTAAATTTTTCTCTCTGGTTTTTTCCCCTTTTCTGAGTCTGTTCTTTTTCTTTCTCGTGAGTTGTACTTCACCGCTAGTTGGGTCAATGCGTAGCCTTGGCCCGGTGGCGGTGGGTAATGCAGGTTAGTGTTTTGGCTGGGGCCATTGATGATCATCTCGTCATTACTCTGGCTTACGGAAATCTGGGTCTTGAGTGGAGCTGATGACGATTTTTGAAGCCCAAGATGGGGTAATGAGGGTCTTTCCATCACGGTGGATCGAAAAGCATTACGCTAGACACTAGGCATTATAGATGACACTACAGGCTATTTAAAGATCAATTGGCGGCCTCAAGCGACGTCAGTTGCTCTTATAGAGAGATTTGGATGGAGAATAGGAGTGAAAATGTAGTTGACCACGGTGGAGCTTATAGTCGCATCCTTCTCTGGGCCCGGGCCAACTTGCCATTAGTAGTATCTAAGAGTCTGGATACCGAAGCTCTTCCCAGGAGTCATTGATGCAAGAAAGTCGACTCGAGCAGACCACAATTAGCTCCATCGATGTTGAAAGGCGCCATCCAACCCTCTGTTCTCTATCATCTGCCACGCTATTGTCGATCTGTCGGTCCAGAGCCAAGTGCTCGGCAAAGGTCCCGAAGATTTAATCAAAACACCAAGTCTCAATGTCATGTCATCCAATGATATTCTGAAGTGCTAATGTGCTCAAACACCTGGAGCGCTGAACACCTTTTCAATCTCCAGCCAGTCCATATGGTCTACACCCGTCAACGGGAAGATCGGACTATGAAAGCTTGAGTAGATACCTTCCGCCTCACCTGTCAGGTCCAGTCCCCAATCTACCTCCATATCGAAAACTGTCTCTGGAGCTCCCGACTGAGACCAAGATTCAAGTAATTTGCCCTCATCCAGACGAAACTGGCTGGAGTCTTGAGCCATATAAGTTGAAGAGGCTAGTGGGTACTCTAAGGGACTTCTCCTCAAATCTTTTCTTGAAGCAGTGTCTAGCGCCTGATCCCTGGATGGATCCACCTGAGATGTTTGTGTCTCAGGTGGAGCTCCATTGAAAACGTAATTTGGCCAAACGTGGGAACAAGACAGGGAGATATCCTGGAATCTTTGTTCGGCAGCAGAATTCCCAGATTGAGAGAGGAATTTGAGGACGTGAAATGCTTGGTCTAGAGCTGGTGGCGGCTGATCTGTAGTGTTGTCTAACACCCCACCCATTACCAGTACAAAGGCCGCAGAGAAAGTTGCATCCAGATCAAAGAATCCATAACGTGCTGTAAAGGAGTCAGCTCTGATTGATTGAGAGTTAAAGTTTATTAGTGAACAGGCTCACTTACGAATTGTTCGTTGTTGCTGAAGACTGTACAGAATTGCTAGGCTTCGCATTGAAGCTTCGTGGCAGGTATCGCAGAGTTTGGCTAGTATCTCCGGAACTGGCTCCGGTGGTAGAGACTTCTGCTGCCTCTGGACTTCTAAACGGACTCTCCTTAAGAGAATTGGCCGAGTGCAAAGTATAATTGCCTTTCCAACCGTCAGACATAGCAGAGCAAGAGGAGATAAAGAGCCTACCTGAAACAACATCAGGAAAAGAGACGACCCTGTGCGTGTCACTCTCTCTAGTGGTTGACTGAAATCCATGGCCAGGGATGGAGGGAAAGATTGGCCGATATCATAAAGTTCCTGGAGGATGATCTGGATTTTCCTCACTAGCTCGATCTGAGTGATAGAGGCACTGCCATATAAGGCTGGCAAGGATTAGTAGATGAAATGGTAACCTAGTCACGCAACTCACAAGACATGATTTCATCTGTAATGCGTGCAATGCGCACGTTTATTGTGATCGCAACTGGTGATTGGAAGCCAACAGCATGCCGAGGGTACCCTGCTCTTAGCTGTCGTTCATCGGCTCCTGCTGCCAGTCCGAGACCCGACGAAAGGCGTCTATGTCTATCAGCAAGGATGCCAAGGAGCAAGTATGAACAGGAAAAATAGATACCTATCCAGCATGTAAACAGTCCACCACAACCTAACCCGATGGGCACACTGAGAGGGTAGGCAACTCTGTTCATTCTCCGGTAGATTACAGCCGAGGGCAATGGCTAATCTTAAAGCAAGACCGATCTGATCAAGTCAGTAATCTAATACCGGAAGAAAGGGAAAGGGACATACATAAATGTAAGCGTCATGCTTTCGATCACACCACTGAAGATAAGTAGCAACCAATGTGAGTATTTCCACGACAATCACTCCTTCACTCCCAAAGTTATGCAGTGGGGGAAGACGTTTCAGAGCCTCTGAGAAAAGCTCAGACCCCGGTGGTTGAGATGTTGGCTGCTCAACATCCATCAGCTTCGCCATTGCCATGACGAGAAGATACTCTGTGTACCATGTTGTCTGTTTTTGTTGCTCCCGAGACTCTGCAGTCTGAAAAAGTAGTCCCATTTGATCGGAGAACGAGCGAGAGTCAAAGAAGTGTTGGCTTACTCCCAGATAGTAGAGGAATTGATCTAGCAAATGTTGGGACTCCTCTAACGACGGAATAGAAGGTTCATCAACGTTGTCAACAAGTCCCCGCACTGATATCCACCCCATTGGCTCACTCAACCCATGAGTATTGTGATATAGTCCACTCGTTGGGGAGGCATATGCTTTGGACCTGTGGAGCAGAGATCTTACTTGAGATTCAAACGCAGGGCCTGAGGTCCGATCCGTTGCTTTATGTGCAGTCAGTCGGTCTGCTACACTGAGCATATGGAAGCAATAATTACCTGGGCTAATTCCATCAACACTCTCATTATATAGCAGCGCCTCCGGTGGTTGGCCCCTTTGCAGATAGTTGCCTGGCGTGGCAGGGTTGCCGGGCGTTACAGCATCGTGCTGCCGTGATGATCCACTCGGAATCGGATCCGGGGCTCTCGGCGATAGTGATGGATCTAAAAGGTTATGAGCACTGTATTTAAAAATCAATAATAGTGTGCAACTAGCCTTCAGCCACAGATGCAAGCCGCTCCTCGTATATTCGAATTTTCTCCAACAGTTGTTTCACTTCGGCCTCGGAGTATTTTCTACGGCCAGTGGTGCCGAATATGCATTGCAAGTTATGCTTAACACATGCGCGACAAGGCTTTTCGCCGGTACACTTGACCTTTCTTTTACGGCAGGTCTCACATCTTCCTAGGTTGAACCCGAGATTAGCCACCTGAAGCACACGCCAGATATGCAAAGATGCCAAAGAATTAACATACGCGTTTGCCGATCGAGGAGTAGAGGGCGCCATGCTCTATTTACTTCCTTAACAGCACGTATTGATTCTTCGCCCTACCCAAGTTTGATGAGTTGTGCTGGGGCTTCGGAAGATTGGACCGAGCTGGTGGTCTTGGTGGGGCTAAGCGGGTGGCATGCTGTAGTTAAGGGAACCCACGACAATACCCAACCCTGTTACTCTGTTTGGAATGAGCTGGGAAACAGAATACATGACACGAGTAAAATGGCAATCAAGGTAAATTAGCCAGTTAGATGATATAGAGAAATACACCTTCAAAGTTGTGAAAGACTATTGTAAGGTTACTAGTAGAGCTTCAATAGTGGCTGACTGAGTCACGTGACATACTTGGAACTCGATATTGACAAAACCAAAGCCATATTAGCCTTGTGATTAGTCATTATATACTACTGCATACTCTCAAGAGCTTTCAAGCCATGTGTGCTGTAATAATGCTGTACAAGCCCCATGAACACCAGCACGTATCGGCTGCAGCTTCTCGGTGTGAACAGCCGAGGAGTCGGACAATCCAGCCGAATTAAGCAAAGAATAGAAGAATTCGGCCACTCATTAAGCGACTGGATTATTCATACTTTAACCCAGACCTGAAATCAAATTCACATAGTCCAATAGCCATCATTTGATCGCCTGCTTTCCCGACAGGAGGCATTATCTGCAGAGCAAGGATGCGGAACAGAGTCCACATTGCTGTTCTCGAAACAGACATACCCTCTCCTGCCGTGTATGCTAAACGAGGTCTCTACAATACACAGTTCCGCAAGCTTCTCAGCGCAGCCGCAGACCGTCTAAATCGAAATCCACAAAACCTCAAACATGGTCCAATCGATATTCTAGTGACGGCATTTGATGTTGTGGGGGGCTCTCTCCCTGATCTTAAAGATCTGAGAGCTGAATCAAATACCCCCAATGTCATATGTTCTTCAATCGATGCTATACTCGTTACCGGCGCTGTAGCCGCCGCATACGACGATCTTCACTGGATCCCTGCACTCGAATCGTTCATACAAACAGTACACATCAAATATCCACTTGTCAAGATTTTTGGTTCATGTTTCGGCCACCAGCTCATTGGTCAAGCATTACTTGGAAAAAGTGAATTATCTTATATCAAAGAATGGCCTACAAAGTTTTCGGTTCAGGCGCAATCAAGCCACGAGATAGGTGTGCAATCAATAACTCTGAATCCGGATTTCGCTTGCAGGTTTCCTTCTTTGGCAAGCTTTAAGCAAATGGAACCATTCAGAATTCAGCTGATTCATGGTGATGTTGTGGCTCCTTCCATAACTCCTTCTACTGAGCGGGATAGAATGAATGCTTCTCTTCCGGCGCCATGGATCAACGTTGGTAGCAGCGAGAAATGTCTGATACAGGGCCTCTATTATCCGGGACGTGTGCTCACTCTTCAAGGCCATTTCGAGTACGATGCATTCGCAGCGGCTGAATTATGTTTGCATTTTAGCAAAAAATTCTCCTGGCCGTCTGATCTCCTATCTTCCCATTTGGACGCAATTTGGCGCGGAAATAGAGCAGATAATGATGATGGAGATGACTCCAAAGTCGCGACAGAGGCAGTCCTCTTGTTCTTTGCTGGCGAGGATTAAAATTTGGGAAAATTTTCAGACCCGTCTTTGTATCAATAATTGCAGTCTGATCTTCTCTTCAATATGATGACAGCCGTGAATGACTACGAAAGGTGCAGAATATAGTAAGCTATAAAACATTGATATGTTATTCACTTAAATCCATGCTCACTTGCTATAGATGAATTCTTTATTGAAGTTGAATGCGACAAGGATCATATAGAGGATCGACGGAAAGCCAGGTTGACTTTTTGAAAACGATCCGTCCATCTTTGAGAATAGCTATAAGATTATCTTGGATGTGATCCAAAATGGTGATATCTTCCAGCGGATTAGATTTTAAGACCAGCAGATCAGCAATACTCCCTTTCTTGATGCATCCAAGTTGACCCTCCATCCCCAAATACTTCGCAGCATTGATAGTAGCCGACTGCAAAATATCCTTTGCGCTTAGGACACCCGATCGGATGGAGAATTCTTCGTTCTGGAGCGAGTGCAAGCCAGCCAGGAGGTCGGATCCGTAGCAAATCGTTGCCCCGGCCTTGCGTAAAATCGACAATGCATTCAAGCCGCTAGCTAACACTTGACGATTCTTGATCTGATTGACATCGTCCAAGAACTTATCGAATGGAGGTCGTGACATGCCGTAGTAAGTAACTAAAGTCGGAGTGAAGATTACACCCAATTCCGTGCAATAGGCGGCCGTTTCCTCGTCAATGAAGTTTCCATGTTCGATGCCTCGGACCCCGTTATCTACAGCATGACGAATAGCTTCAATGCTATACGCATGGGCTGTGACGTAAGTCTTGGACTGCTTGGCAGTCGTCGTGATTGCACGAATTTCTTCTGCGGTGAACTGAACCATATCAAGGGCATCAGACGGTGATGCAACACCACCTCCACACATGATCTTGATAAAGTCGGCGCCCTGTCTAAGCTCATCTCGGGCCGCGCTCAGGCACTCGGGCACGCCATTACACACCCGGGATAAGTTTACCGAGTGCCCACCGCAGCATTTATACTCATCGCCCTGGTAATTGGCTCGGGAATCTCCGTGTCCGCCAGTTTGCGAGAGGGCTTTGCCTGCTATAAATAGTCTTGGTCCCATGATCAAGCCTTCAGATATCGCTTCACGGAGAGCATAATCAGCACCACCTGTATCACGAGCTGTAGTGAATCCTCGAAGAAGCATCTCGCGTGCGACAAATGATGTGCGGTATGCAATACTGTTGGCACTCGCGGCAAATATTTCTTTGAGAGAGGACGAGCCAGGCGTTGCAGTAAGATGCACATGGCAGTCAATCAAGCCAGGGCAGATGTACTGACCCATCAGATCCACCGTATTCGGCCCTGTGGATGGCTTCGCTGCGTCCCCTGTGGTCACACCAGCAATACGCCCATTTTTTATATGCACTGTGGAATTTGAGATGACGATGCCGGCTTCAACGTCCACGACATTCGCATTGTAGAATATGATCTCTGGGGCTGCTGTCTGCGGCAGCCATGGCTTGCTGGTCTTGCTCATCGTGTTTGGTAAAATTGTGGAGCTGTACAGCGGAAAACAGTAGATAATGTAACTTCCCAAAGATCACGGATGAGAGTCAGTTCTGAGCACGAAAAAAATGGGGGCAGGACTTGGTCCTTCGATAGCCGTGGAACATCAGCTCTGTCAATGGACGGCGAAAATACCGTAAATTGCGGTTACATCCGACAATATCGAGCGGGGAAAGGCCTCCAGGGATCTGAGCACCCCAAGTCCACCATGACTTATCGATCGGCAAAATTATAGTGCACGGCAGTGCACTACGTGTGAGGGGCTCGGGGATTTGATAGAGATAAGGTTCGGAGACCTAACCCGAGCCCTTGATTCGACCACATCACGGCCTTCGACAGCAACCACAAAAATGTGTGTTAAAGTGTCAAATCTACGAAGAAATCGCCAACGGACCTTTAAGTGTCATCATAAGGATGGGGAACTCCACATGCGACACACTATTGGAAAAAAGATGCATACTGATTGCCGTGGAAGGGCAATTGTAGCTTAATGACGTGGGAACTGAAGAGGCTGACTACACCGTCACACTGGCTTGTAAATTCAACGAATGAATTGTAATCCAATTCCACGCTAAGTGAGGTAAAATAGCAGACATCCGACAGATCATCAAAACAGATCCTGTGTCTCCTCGGCAAGCGCCAAAAGTGTCGACGCCAAACCCTGCGAAATTTTCCAATGACTGATCCGTTGCAACAGATCGATAATCCTGAACAAAGACCCCATCCCCAATTTAGTGGGCTGTAAACCACCCATCTGCTCCAAAAGCGGCCCAATATCATCAACACCCTGTAGTCTCAGCTCGTTGAATTGAAAATTGTCTCCTGCGACGAGAGTTACTGGGGTTTGGTCTGCTCTGAAAGACATAAAGCATGACCAGACAAGACCACAATAGTACAAGCACATTGGAACATGGAAAGCCGGCTCTGCACCCGCGGGGAGAGACTCGAAATCTTTTTGAATGAGCATAGCATGTAGAAGACATCGTTTGGCATCCATAGAGCGAACCCAGTCTCGTATGTAGGGAAGATGGGTTTGGGCAACGTCGTAACCTTCTCGACCCAAGACGCATTCTAGGGCGTTGAGATCAACATGGAGCATTATGAAAACCGAGTGCCAGAGCATCATAAGACAGGACCAGCTTGGTCTTCCGGCCATGGTGGGCTGGTAACTGGTGTACCAATTTATGAGGAGGTGGTGGCATCTGGAGGTTTGCGACGATGCTGAAGGATCATTTCCTGATTCTTGTTCTCGCTCTTCATTGGCGAGCGCACTGATGCATTCTAGCATGGCGCATAGTTCGAAGTCTCCTGTTGGATTGGCCTGGGGGAGGCGGTTGTAGAATCGGTTCGGGATCGTTGTTGGTGATGAACCAGGAAATTGCGTGGAAGACTTTTGTATCTGAGCTTCTACCTTTAGTGCTTTCCAGTGATTAGCACTAGATGCCATGAACAGGCCGTCGGAGGATAGACGAGGGAGGCGTTCAGGTGAGCTTCGTAGAATAGGTTCGTGCTGATTAAGAATGGCTAGCTCGGCATTATGAATGGTTAAGGCCAGAGCAATCCTTGGTGTGGTTTTAGCTTCGCTTCTTTTTCCTTCTTTCTCCGGTTAATATACCTTTTTTTCACCTCCATTTGAATCCAGTCTAGCCACATATCCTCAAGCGCCTGACCGTTGACATCGATAGGATTGTATTCCAACCGTGGTAGATTGAAGAGCTTCATTTTCCGTGCCCACTGGAACTTTGTAAGTAATGGTTTGTATACCAGGAACTATTAACTCACTCCAACTATAGTGCCGTGGAATACGTCAATTCCCGCAAGATGCTTCGGTCTCTGTCAAAAGGCGAATTAGTCTTGTGATTCTCACCCAAGAATGTCGGATACATGTACCCCAAGCAGAAGAGCAAAAGTCTGCCCCAGTATAACCGCTTGCAGAGCCACCAAAGAATAGCCTGCTGATTTTGTTACATATGTTTCCCACTATGTCGGTCAGTAGATTGGACTAACTATACCAGCTGTAGTCATACCGAAGAGAGGATAGCTTTGTTCAGCCTTTCAAACATGCTGATACCGTGAGATATTGCACGCGGTGACCCTACTACCAGGCTTCCTGCGGAACATATGGAAAGAAGAAGAATGGAATTTTGGGTCCCGGGTCGAAAAGTGGGCACGTGCACAATAGGGAATAAAGGGTGAAACTTGGAGAAGTATGCTTGGATGCACAGGTCCTTGATAAGTGTTAGTATGAAAAGAGATGTGCGAAGTGAGCAACCATACAAGAAAAGGTGTTGATGGTAAAATTCCATGCTGTACGCGTGGTTGGAGACGCTCTGCGAGTCGGTTTCGATAAGACTCATCAATAATACTGTTCTCCGGTTGTCCTGGAGTCATTTGACCAGAGCAGATTTCAGAGAAGGTATGCCATTTTTCCTGGATTAGATTTGTATGTCGCTTAGTAGAGTCTGCGACAAGATTGGGAGGTGGTTGGAGCCGACTCGTGTCTAAGTCGGGCATGGCATCCGGTGGTGGATAGTCTGATGTTGCGCATAGTAAGGATAAATTGACCGCATCCAAATCAAAGTTCTCTCCTGTGAGTAAAGTATCCCACTCCCTATTGTCACGTAGATAATCCCACACCGGGGGTGGCAGAGGAGAGGTCTGATCCTTCCAAACGTCCCCATCAAGAAACAGCGAGGTCAAGGGGCTCACATGGTTAGGATAAGTGGTGTTGTCCCTAACCGATAGATTTGGAGTTTGTTTGTCAACCGGCGCACTATTTGGCGGAGACATAATAGATACCATACCACCGGTCATTGAACCAGGATCTGGCCCGATCGGAACTGACGGGGGGTCCGCAGCCATGGAAGCAGCAGGCATGATTCTGGAGCCAATATCTGTCTCGTGATCATCCACAGACATGGAGTCCAGTCCAGCTGAGTCAAGACTCTCATTGCTTGAATGGGATCTTGAATGTCGCAGAAGAGTATCCCTGAATAATTAAGAACCGACTGTGAATGTAATCATGGGGAACTTACTGCCGAGCAAAGGCCTTTTGGCAGACAGGACAGCTAAATGGCTTTTCTTTTGTATGGGATCTCATATGGCGCGCTAAATGCTCCCATTTCTTGAAATCGTTCCCGCAGATAGTACAGATGCGTTGTTCCTTGGATGTCTTGCGCCGGCGATGGAGCTTCCTGTCACCAAGAGGCGACTGTTGAGAGGTTGACATATCGCCAAGACAGATTCGGAAATAATCTTCAAGGGATCGGTGATTGTCAGATTTCAAAGATGTACAGAAAGGTGTGAAGAAGCTGGAATATTTTTACCCCGGAATTCCGGAGGCTACATGCTTCCCCCGCTCAGCGGGTGGCGATCTACAATGACCAACAATAGTCTGCCAGGGACTGGACCAAACTTCAGCCCGGTGGGTTCACAAGTGGATAATTTAGTTTTCGTATTCAGGAAAGTATCGATTGCAATCAAAAATGGGAGATGTTGGGAAATGTGACGAATGTGGGATCTATCATGCGGGGCTTAATCCCCATATCCGAGCAGCCGAACACGCGAAACTCAATAGTGAACCATCCGGTTTCTGGTGGCAGCAACGCCATCAATTTCCACTTCCACAACATCCCCATTCTTCAGGAATTCTTTCCGGAAGAACCCCACTCCCGAAGGAGTTCCCGTCATAATGAGCGTTCCCTTGCGAAGAGTTGTTCCTCGGGAGAGGTGGCTGATGATCTGGCGAACTGTATAGATCATGTCTCCTGTACTGGTCTCTTGCTTGATAACACCGTTGACCTTTGTCCTCATTTGCAAAGCTTGTGGATCCGGAACTTCCTGTGCCGGTACAATGGTGTGTCCGATCGGTGCGAACTTATCGAAGGATTTCGCGTAGCAGAACTGCCCGCCAGATACCTCGGGAAGCTGGAAGTTTCTTGCGGAAACATCGTTGCCAGCGGTATAACCTAGAACATAGTCGAGCGCATTCTCTTCAGATACATTCTTTGCATCCTTGCCGACTACCACGGTCAGCTCTCCCTCGAAATCGAGTAGTTCCGCGGCGTCAGGATGAATTGGAATATCTTCGAAGGCATGAGCAAGACTGTCCGCCGGCTTCATAAAGACACTAGGGTATTTGGGTACAGGTAACTGTTCAGGTCAGATACCTTATATCGTAAAGTCTTGAACTAACTCACATTAGCTTCTGTTGCATGTTGCCTGTAGTTCAGCCCGATGCAGATTATGAGAGGTGTGCTTTCGATCGGACAGAAGAGCTAGGAAGCGTAAGCATGACTATTCTAGATATCTGTGTTCGCAAATTTAGACATACTGTCTCTGTCTCATGGATTTCTTCCGTTGTCTCCAAATTTGTAAATGGACTTCCTTTCAATTTGCGAACGGTGTAGTTGTTTCCAACAGCCCCGATCAAGTCTCCGTAGTGGGTTTCGGCACCAGCGGCGAACCGCACGAGTTTTTTGAAAGTAGCCATGATGAATTCAATGAATCAAGTCTGAAGCATGAGCATTGAAGCTAGCTTTTGCCTGGAATTTATACAATGTTTATGGCGGGGAAGAAAGAATACCAAGTCTAGGAGTCGAATGTGGGATCAATCTAATCCCCACCTCATGCATGTAGCGGGGATCTTATTCTCTCTTTCACAGGCCCCTCAACCAGACCAAAGGTCTCCACAATACAAAGATGAGAAGCGTAGTATATATTGTCCAGACGAGCGTTAGTTGTTATCAACATCATTCCCCTCTTCGTCTATTCACTTGTATAACAATCAAAATGTCAACGGATAAAATCCCACCCAACCGCGGGGCCTCTGTGCCTGACGTGGTTGCTGTCGGTGAATCGAATGTGTCCCAGGCAGAATGGCTTGCGAAGCAACAGATCGACACCAAAGAGCGTGTCAATTTGAAAAAGCTGTCCCACATGCGGTACCAACATCCTGACCTGGAAGAAATTCAGGTGTTCATGCTTGGTATTTTTCTCGGATCTGAAGATTTGACAAAGTAAATATCTAACATGAACAGATTTTGGGATGGAAATTGTGAAAAAGACCGAAGAAGAAATATGGTTCAAAGGATATGGACCTGATCAATACGTATACTATGCGCGCAAAGGACCCAAAAAGTTCCTTGGTGGTGTTTTCGAGGCCCAGAGCAAAGAAGACTTTGACAGGTAAGATCACGTCGTTCCATTCGAATACGAAAGCATTTGAAAGCTAAGTATCACACAGAGCAGCAAGCCTCCCCACGGCAAGTGCAGTGGAAGAATTGAGCCAAGCGCCGGGTGGTGGATGTTTGGTGACCCTTACCGACCCAGAAGGATTCCCAGTGAATGTTGTCTTCGGTCAGGAGCCGACGAACATCGAGGTTTCTCATCCCGAAAGGCTCACCTTGAATTTCCCCGGCGAGAAGCCGAGACGGCGTGAATTCAATCGTTTTGAGCCAGGACCAGCAGCTGTTCACAAGGTATGATCGATATTCTCGCCTTCCTACCATTTACTAAACATAGCCACAGCTGGGTCACTTTGGATACGCGACACAGCAACTTCAATCGCAGGTGGAATTCTATACGTCCACCTTCAACATCGTCCCAACGGATCTGCTGTACATCGAGATAGAAGGCCAGAAAGTTCTCGTGACTATGTTCGCCCACCTTGATCTCGGGGAGACCCACACTGACCACCATTCGTTTTTCCTGAGCTCTAACCCCAAGGCCGCTCATGTTCATCACTGTTCATTTGAAGTCAATGACTATGATACTCAGCAGCTGGGGCATCAATGGCTTGCCAAGAAAGGCTACAAGTCTGTGTGGGGGGTTGGTCGGCACATTCTGGGGTCGCAGATCTTTGACTATTGGTGGGATACCACGGGGAACATGGTCGAGCACTATGCCGATGGCGATTTGGTTAACAAGGACACGCCTATTGGAGATATTCAAGCTGGAAGTGAATCTCTGGCTGTATGGGGTCCAGAGGTTCCTGCTTCGTTTTTGCAGTAAATTGATCGTGTATCTTGTCCAACAATTTATATCACTCTTTAAATGTTCTAGATTTATCTATTATCGTATAAAAAGGTGACTCATGGTGAAGCACTCAACATTTGCTTATAGTCATGTGAGAAGATACTCAGGCTGAGTTGACTTCGAGCCTTGAACTCTGTAGCTTAAGCCCTCAGGTAGGTATCTCAGTTTGCTGCTTTCGTAAATGCCCAAAACCTTTTCATTTACCAATGTGTCTCAACCACACAGCATCCGCCCTTGACCTCAGGGGAATTCGCGGACGATGAAGTCCCAGAATTTGTATACGCTATCTTTCCTCATCGCTAGCGCGATCTGCCCCTCTTCAGCCATTTACAAACAGGTACTATAATGCTACTGCTTGATAGGACCAAGTTCTCATACACACTGAAGAGGACCAATTTGTCTATATATTCAGCACTTTGATACGGGATATTTCACATAAGGGACATTTATTAATGACAGAGAATAAGGTAGGATTCTGAAGTGACCATCGCGGAGACGAGATCGGTAAGGAATGGAAGACTCGGACATAAAACAGACCTGCGGATATATGTTGGTATATGTACAGTATACGTGTCATGGAGGATAGGGGGCTAGTTCATTCCAGTACAATCTGCAAGGCTATAGTGAATATCTTCGCATAAAAGATCCCACAACTTTATTTTGCCACTTGTGGGAACCTTAATATAGATGACACCCGCTATATGGACTTGGCCCTACACTTTGTTCCCGCAAGTCGTTAGCCCCGCAAGTTTTGCTTCACCGCTACAGGATTATTTAATTGCAGCTGATAAAACAAAGTATAAAGCTGTTATTTATTTTCAATTATAATTTGGAGCTTAATCAATTCTTCAGACCATTCAAGATGGTTGATCAGGTAGAGACAACGGACGTGCTGATTTGCGGATGCGGCCCGACTGGGGCAATGTTATCTGCCTACCTAGGACAGTTGGGTGTGGCCAATGTCATTGTCGAGAAAGAACCAGGCATCACGACTGATCCGCGTGGTATTGCTCTTGATGATGACGGAATTCGGTTGGTTCAGGGCCTTGGATTGTACGAACACGTATTCACAGAGATCGGGTCCAGTGAGCACATCATATGTTGAGACTGCCAGTGTTGAACGAGTTTACTGATGAAATATTGATTTCAGGCTTGTCTAAGATTAATTTCGTTGGTGGAACGCATCAAAATTTAGATGCAACCCCATTCCTTACTTTTGATGCAGGCTCGGTGAGTCCACAATATTCTACACCTCGATGACTGGAAGAACTAACATATTTGAATCAGAGCGAAGGAATGACTGGACATGTCGGTGTTCTTGCACACCGGCAGCCTGTTCTTGAAAAGCATCTTAGGAAAGCAGTGAATCAAGCAGAAACAAGTGAATTGAGAAGCAACTGCACTGTGAATTCGATATCCGAAGATGCGGACTGGGTCTATGTGACATATGACGAATCTGGGACACAAAAGAAAATCCGTGCAAAGTTCCTGGCTGCAGCAGATGGGAAAACAGGCTTTACTCGCAAGAAATATTTGGAGCCCAAAGGTGTGAAACTGGAATGGGCTGAACAGTATGTCTACCCCTCACCGAAGAAGGAAAGTAACTCACCGGGCAACCAGAACCAAATATCAGGAGACTTGGGTTGCGCTCAACTGGAAGTTAACTCTCCCTACGAAAGAAACACACCCTTCATTTCCGCTATGGAAACTCGGATACACCCCTCAACAAGTCTACGACACCTTCTTTCCGGAAGACTTTCGCTTCCTATGCAACCCTGATAGGCCAGCGGTATGTGGTCGATTCGGTCGCCCCGAAGATCGACATTGGCGATTCGAATTTGTCGTTGCGAAAGACGAAGATGGCATGGAGATGGCAGGGGAAGAGAAAATCCGTCAAGTGGTGTACCCGTATTTGACCCACTCAGGACGACGTTACGGGTAAGGACCACACCTTTTCTGAATATTTCACATACTAAAAGCACGGGCAGGCTTAAGGAAGACGTTTCATTCCCCGAAGACTGTATCGAAGTTCTCCGATCTCGGCCATTTAGCTTCTCTGCAAGAAGCTGCAATAAATGGGCACTCGGCCGCGTGATTCTTTGTGGTGATGCAGCCCATGTCTTCCCGCCATGTATGTACCTTTATCCCCAAGCCAAAAGAAAGAGCTAACGATGAACGCTAGTCGGAGGACAGGGAATCGCATCTGGGTTTCGAGACGCCATTGCGCTCTCCTGGCGCCTTGCTATAGCATGCTTACCCGAATCCAAGGTAGACTACAACCGTCTCCTCGAAGGCTGGTATCTCGAAAGAAAACAGCAACTGGACAAATCGCTCGCAACCACCGTCCGAAACGGTGACATGGTCAACGGAAATGGCCGCGTACAGAGCTTCCTCCGCGATTGGGGTTTACGGTTATTGCAGTTAGTGCCTTCCTGGAAGCATAAGATCGAACGCGGTCCTCGAGGCGAGGGTGCCACTCGGTACGTTCATTCGCCCGGTATGCCTTTCATGCCGGAGCTTGATGGAGGAGCGTATTTCCCCCAGACATATTGTATCGGACTCCAGCGGGATTCAGTCGTGCAATTTACCGATGATGTCATTTTTGCTGGTAAGGGGGAACCTTTTAAGATTGTCGTTCTACTGGATGATCCTTCTGAGTTTGATGCTGCAACACGCGATCTCGATGGATTGAATAACTCCAGAGGTCTGTCGCAGGGGGGAACCACATTTTTCGTGCCCCGTGCCAAGTGCACTGGCATTACTGATCAGGGACCTGAAAACGAATGCCAGCGTCGGTTGTTCCGCACTGCTAGTGCTGATGAATTCAGCATATCGCCTTTGTGTACTTCACGGCCGGCTCCATACGGTTATGATGAAACGCTTATGTTCACAACCGGCAAACGGTATGTGGTATTGAGATTTGACCGGTTCGTTTACGCCCTTTGTGATACCAAAGCCGAGTTGGAGAAGGCCGCCGCGCAGATATCCGAGATGTTTTGAAAAATGCAATTGTACAATCTTTGGTAATTTATGGAGTCTACTTCAATGCCATGATTCGCCGCCGCATCCAACAATCCATGTTAGGTTAATATAGAAAACAATAAAAACACATCAAGGCTGAGGGATAAACTTTGACTCTCCAGCTGTAAGTGGTAACGAGAAGGTAAAGCCGTGGAAGAGAGGGCTGACATATGCCCCTTTTGCTCTCTTCGAACCGGCGCCATTCTGCTTTCCCATTAGGCAAATTTTCTTCTTCTGGTCTGGGAGAAATCTTATTACGAGATAACCAAGTACATATGGTCGAACGTATCGAACCTCCTGTTCAATAGTTTGTGGGTCTTGAGTAATCGGGTCTAATTGCGGGCCAAAACAGTCAACATTGTATCTTGTTACCGTACTCTGGTAGCACCGAGCAGCAAGTAGTACATGGATGGGAAGTGCGACCTATTCTTCTTGTCCCTTGTTTTAGTTCTCTGACAATACTCTTGTCTGGTGTTCAATTCTTCATAGCTTTGAACACATCCCAATCACCAGATCAGATCCCATGGAAACCACAGTGAATACGATTGATACTCGTAGATATCTTCTTTACAGCCACTCACACCTGCCATTTACGCGAGAGAGACTGATCCCGCACTCAAGGGTCCCATTATTCAGTTTCGTGGGGCTTACAAAAGCCATTGCGTGCGGGGCTTATCACTGGAACATGGGGTAGTGATGTGCGGCCCGCTCTCGCCCCAGTACTCGAATGCTTGGCGCATCTGGGCCTCGGTTACTTCCCCAGGAATGCTGATAAAGCCCAGCTCATCACTCACAATTGTCCTAAATACTTTCCTCTGGGAATCCTACTATCAATCACCGTCCATTGCCAGATCCATTACCAGATCCACAATAATGTCAGTGCCCATCCCCCGGAAGCTATGGGAGCATCCAGACCCGGAATCAACATCAATGGGTCAGTTCCGGCGAGAGCTGGAGCGGTCAACCGGGCAGCGATTTAATGTAAGATCCTTTGTGAGCGAAATTAATACATCTACCTCGGTAGCTAACGTACAGCGAAAATGGCAAGGCATTCTATGACATGTATCTCTATTCCATTCAAAACCGCACTGCATTCTGGGACTTTTGCTGGAAGTACTTCCAAATTATCCACGAAGGCTCATACACGCAGATCGTGGATGAATCTGCCCGTATGGATAGTGTGCCAGAATGGTTCAAGGGTGTCAAGTTGAACTTCGCCGAGAATATGCTCTTCTCCGGCAATCCGGGGAATACAACAGGCAAAGAAGACCACAAGGTTGCAATCACCGAAGTCCTAGAGGGCGCCAATAAAGATGCCGTTCACCTCACCTGGGGAGAGCTGCGAAAGAAAGTCGGGACTTTGATACAGGCGATGAAGGCTAACGGGGTGGTTCGTGGTGATCGTATTGCGGTTTGCAGTGCAAACTCAATCCACACAATGCTGGTCTTCGTGGCTACGACCGCTCTCGGCGCGATCTTTTCATCCAGCTCTACGGATATGGGCACTAAGGGTGTTTTGGACCGCTTGTTACAGATTAAGCCGCGCTGGCTTTTCATGGATGATTTTGCCGTATATAATGGGAAAACAATTGACCTGCGGGCCAAGATGAAGGAAATCGTCCAGGGAATGGATTCGGTGTCTGAATTCCAAGGAGTTATTTCCCAACCACGATTCGCTGAAACCCCAGCCGAGGTGGGATCGATCCCGAGAGCTCAGACGCTGGCAAGCTATCTGGAGAAGGCAGCTGGAAATGACCATCTCGAATTTGAGCGTGTTGCTTTCCGGGATCCATTCTTGATCGTTTATTCGTCTGGAACAACTGGCCAACCCAAGTGCATTGTCCACTCGGTCGGAGGAGTGCTGCTCAATGCTAACAAGGAAGGAAATCTGCATATGGAGAGTACATCGGATAGTGTTGCGCTACAATATACAACGACTGGATGGATCATGTATCTGACCGCGATGCAAACTTTGCTATTCGGAGCTCGAGTGGTGCTCTACGATGGTAGTCCTTTCATCCCGAATGTTACGGCATTGGTGGAATTGGCAGCTCAAGAGAAGTAAGTGCTGATATTGAAAGCGAACTCAAAATCTGCTAACTTATCATACAGGGTCACACACCTGGGAATCTCCCCACGCTGGCTACAGGAGCTTCAGCAAGCAAATATCAAACCCCGTGAAATGTTCGATCTAAGCACTCTTCGCGTGGTGACCAGCACTGGCATGGTCCTACGTGATGCATTGTTTGAGTGGTTCTATGATGAAGGATTTCCATCTCATGTCCGTCTCAACAACATCTCAGGCGGCACGGATCTAGCCGGATGTTTTGGCGTGAGTAATCCTATCACGCCGGTCTATGTTGGGGGCTGTGCAGGGTTCAGCTTGGGAGTGCCAGTGGAAGTGTACGATTCAACCATCGAAGGCGATGGGGTCAAGGGTATTCCCGTGGCTGATGGAGAGCCAGGAGACCTGGTCTCCACTGCTGCCTTCCCTAACATGCCGACGCAATTCTGGGGTGACCACAGCGGCCAAAAGTATTTCAATGCATACTTTGGAAGGTTCGACAGTAAGTGTTGTCCGTCCTTGGTGCAAAGGTTTTGACTTACGACTCCATAGACGTATGGACCCATGGGGATTTCATCTCGATACACCCTATTACGAAGCAAATCACCTTTATGGGTCGGGCAGATGGGGTCTTGAATCCCTCGGGAGTCCGTTTTGGATCGGCAGAAATTTACCGAGTTATCGAAGGCCTTTTTCCTCGGGAGATAGCCGACTCCATCTGTGTCGGTCAGCGTCGACCAACCGACAGTGATGAGCGCGTCCTGCTTTTCTGCTTAATGAAGGAAGGGGTCGCTTTTACGCCAGACTTGGTGACTCGGATTAAACAAGCGATTCGAACGGAACTCAGTGCTCGTCACGTGCCAATGTACATCTTTGCGACTCCCGAAATCCCCACCACCGTGAACTTCAAGAAAGTCGAACTGCCAGTAAGGATTCAGCTCCGAAGTGGAATTATTGCATACTAACTATTGGGAAAGGTGAAGCAGATCGTATCCGGCAAGCGGATCAAGCCATCGGGCACCCTACTCAACCCCGGTAGCTTGGAATACTACTACCGATTCGCCGAGGTTGAGAAGCTCGTGCGGGAGAGTAAGCTGTAAACGAGACGCCAGCGCATCATGTCTCTCCATTTATTTCTGAACACCGCCACTTCTTATCCACTTATCCACTTGGTTCAGGTTCTAGACCCACCGCTAGCGCAAAACGTGGCCCCTAACAATTGGCAATGGAGGGGTCGATCGGATACATCGGGAGTACCAAGCTCAATGATCCCCCCTCCGCCAAGCTTTTGTCCATAACACCTTACCGTACATTGCTAAGCTTTGCGCAAGCTTTTGAAACCACCAGAACAGTACAGGTGTACATATGATATCAAACAATTAAACCTTGATCCTAGTAGTCATGCGCGTTCATTGGACTCGTATACGCCGATCTGGAACGTGGTAAATGAAACGGAGGATTCGGGAAACCAATTGAGAGGAGCCACTGCGTCATGCCCCGCACGAGTTGTTTGGGAAAACTTACCTGGTTAACCCGACCAGCTCGTATGATAAACTGGCTTTCCTGCTCCTGATCTTTTCATTTCTTTCATTTCTGTATTACTTCCTCCCCATACTATCCATCATGGTTCATCTTGCTGCCGTTAAGAAGGACGACGAAGTCTTCCACCCCGCTTCTCGGGACTTTGAGACTATTGGCGATGCCCCTACTGTGGATGACATCTCCTCCAATGTCTACGGTAGCCACTTTGCGGCCGACCACTTGCCACAACATGAGATGCCCGAGGGGGAGATGCCTCGCCAGGTTGCTTCTCGCTTGATCAAGGACGAGCTGAGCCTGGATGGCAACCCCAAGCTCAAGTAGGTTTGAATTGTTTAGGCTAATGACGGCAACAGCTAACCCACGTCTACAGCTTGGCCTCTTTCGTGACCACCTACATGGTATGTGTTATAGCGGAACTTGATACACTCCATTGGCACAAAAAAAAAAAAAAAAAAAAAAAAAAGAAAATAGCTAATAAATCCGCGCCGTGTAGGAAGAGGAAATTGAGCAGATCATGACCGACTCCTTCAGCAAGAACTTCATCGACTACGAGGAGTACCCCCACTCTGCAGAGATCCAGAACCGCTGCGTCAACATGATCGCCCGTCTTTACAACTGCCCCACCGACCCCAAGGGCGACAATGCCATGGGTACCTCTACAATTGGTTCTTCCGAGGCCATCATGCTCGGCACGCTTGCTATGAAGAAGCGCTGGCAGAACAAGCGCAAGGCTGAGGGCAAGGACTACTCCAAGCCCAACATTGTCATGAACAGTGCTGTCCAGGTCTGCTGGGAGAAGGCTGCCCGCTACTTCGACATCGAGGAGCGTTATGTCTACTGTACCAATGAGCGCTTTGTCATCGACCCCAAGGAAGCCGTTGACCTGATTGACGAGAACACCATCGGTATCTGTGCCATTATCGGAACCACCTATACCGGTGAGTACGAGGATGTCAAGGCTATCAACGACCTGCTCGTTGAGCGCAACATTGACTGCCCCATCCACGTCGACGCCGCTAGCGGTGGCTTCGTCGCTCCCTTCACTGTCCCCGAGCTGGAGTGGGATTTCCGCCTCGAGAAGGTTGTCTCTATTAACGTCTCTGGCCACAAATACGGCCTGGTCTACCCCGGTGTCGGTTGGGTCATCTGGCGCTCTCCTGAGTACTTGCCCCAGGAGCTTGTATTTAACATTAACTACCTGGGTGCCGACCAAGCCAGTTTCACCCTGAACTTCTCCAAGGGTGCCGCTCAAGTCATCGGTCAGTACTACCAGCTGATCCGTCTTGGCAAGCACGGTTTCCGTGCCATTATGATCAACCTGACCCGCGTCGCCGACTACATGGCCAGCGAGCTGCAGAAGATGGGCATGATCATCATGAGCCAGGGTAAGGGTAAGGGTCTGCCCTTGGTGGCATTCCGCCTGCCCCCAAACAATGACCGTATGTACGATGAGTTCACCATTGCTCACCAGTTGCGTGAGCGCGGCTGGATTGTTCCTGCCTACACCATGGCCCCTCACAGCGAGAAGCTGCAGCTGATGCGTGTTGTTGTCCGTGAGGACTTCAGCATGAACCGCTGTGACAGCCTTTTGACCGATATCAAGCTGGCTCTGCAGACTCTCGATGACATGGATCAAACCATGGTGGCCAAATACAAGGCGTAAGTTTACTTCGATCCCGCCGATTCCCGACTTTACTGACACATTCGTTTTCCAGGCACATGGTCTCGCACAGAAACAACCCCCGCCACAAGCACAGCCACCATGCTTATCACGGAGAGAAGCACTCCCTGCAGGGCAAGGAGGGCAAGTCTCACGTTGTGTGCTAAATTATTAAGTTAGTGAGATAGGTGTAAGGTAAAGAGGAAAACCCATAAGGATCCTATCTGTAACTAGGCGGCATGTCACATGATATTGTGTGCTGAGCTTTTTTTTGCCCTTCCCTATCACGAGATTTTAGAGATGAATAAGTTATCGAATTCAGACTCCGTGGCTTGTAGGCTGTACAGTAGCCAATGTTCCCGAAGTTGCATGATCTCATACTTATCAGTGGGGTCGCAAATGGCGCTAGACCATATTAGGCCACAGGATACAATTTCATCTTCGATACGCATCGTCCAGCTCATGGCCCGATATTCAATCTCAATCTATCACAACCTCCCATGACAAGGGATAGGCAAAGAGTCCATTGACGAAGGCACACAATTACCGGGTGGATCTTCTCAACCACGGATCACATTGGACTACCACCGATTAATCAAAAAAAGGAACCAAAACAAGACCATCAAGACTGCAATAAAGATGAATCCAACAATACCAGGCTTTGACATGGCCTCATTCCATCCAGAAAAAATGCAAGCCTGGCTTTACACAAACACAACAGGCGGAATGGAAAAGAATCTTCACCTCGACTCATCAGCACGCACACCACCGCCCCCTAAGGGCAACGAAATCCTCGTGAAAGTCATCTCAGCTGCACTAAATCCAGCAGACTATAAGCTCCCCGAGCTAGGCATTCCCTTTCGCATGCTGATAGGCACACCTGCATCGCCCGGCATGGACTTCTGCGGACGCGTAGTCAGCACCGGACCACTAGCCACGCATCTCAAAGAAGACACGCTAGTCTACGGGTGTTCGAGCCGACCGGTCCAATTTGGCTCGGCTGCTGAGTACATCGTCATCTCGTCGGATAGCGTTTCCATTGTACCCGATGGTGTTTCGGCTGACCATGCCGCTGCAATGGGTGTTGCGGGGCAGACAGCGTACCGGAGTTTAGAGGGCTACGTGAAAGCCGGAAATAAGGTATTGATTAATGGCGGTTCCGGTGGATGTGGAGTGTTTGCTATCCAAATTGCGAAGGCGATGGGATGTCATGTTACGACTACATGCTCGACACGGAATATGGAGTTGTGTTTGAGGCTTGGCGCGGATGCTGTGATTGATTATACGGCTGAAGAGGATCTGGTTGCGAGATTACAGCAGCTTGGGGTTGCGTATGATCACATTGTGGATCATGTTGGGCTTCCTGACAATCTTTACTACCAATGTCATCTTTTCTCCAAGGACGAGGCGACATTCGTCCAGGTGGGCGCTTCGTCGATGTTGACGTTTGTGGCGAGACTTGGGTGGCCTTCTTTCTTGGGTGGTGGGAGAAGGAAGTATGTCACTTTGACGCCGACGATCGATCAGAAGCGCTTAGCACAGCTGGGTGAATGGGTGGCTGATGGAACTATCACGATGCAGTTGGATAGTGTGTTTGAATTCTGCGATGCTGTCAAGGCCTATGAGAGGCTTCGGTCTGGCCGATCTAGGGGTAAGATCGTTCTGCATGTGAGCGATCCATCTGCTCGGAACATGGAGCCCTTTGGGATTGGCCTTTGATCGGATCTTGCAAGTATATAAAGATTTTTACCTTGGTCGAAACATGTACCAGTAGCATCCTCGTTCTTCATTTTGGTTCTTCAAGCGCTATTTAAAAGGAACTTAGTCTGCAACAATAAAAGATATTTGGAATAAGCTATCATTAGATGTCTGTGCCCTTTCTTTCCCCTTGAGCTTGAGTGGATCACGAATGTCAAAGAAAGGAAATGCACAAGTCGGTGAAATCTGACACTGAGTTCGGTGAATCATGAATCAATGAAATTGCAAAAACAATTGAAGCGTGCAACGTGTGACGGTAAATATTTGAACGTTGAAGTGTACATTCTGTATACCGTAACAACTCAAGTATATCGATCAGATATCAGATGTCCCACATCTGGTGGCGAATTCCAGCTCAAGCATGTCACATTCAGAATAGATCCACGGTTCATTGTTGTTTATTTTTATACATACTTTGACTCTATATACCTTCAGCCATCAAGCCTCAGGGCTACTTTACATGGGGTTCAAGGTAGACTTTGCCAGGTCCCCTCTTTCGCCCCCAACTTTGGAATATTCAATGTTCGAACTGAACTTACTTTCTTTGTTCACCTGAGCCTGTTCTTGACCCATAATCTTGTCAGAATTCCACCCCTTGGCGCCTTTCCAGGGTTGACCCGGCGTTTATATATAGAAATCCCCGCCAATCATCCAATCGTTTCCCGCCGATCTGAGGTCCCCACCTGCTTTTGCCCTCCCCTCATTGCAGAGAAGGTCGCAGTGTCCTTGTCCATCAGATCAAGGATGCCCCTATTCAAGAAATCCAGGACGCCTGCGAGTCAGCCAAGTCGCTTTTCCGCCCGCTCTGTCGAGAATCTGGTCCACCCCGCGCTGACTCCACCGGACCACAACTCCAACTACGTGGACCGCCACCCTTCAGATCACCGCCTCACCTACGAGGCATCCTCTGGCCCTCCATCAACTCAGGACCTGGCTCAACCGTCATTGCGTCGCGCCCAGAGCCTACGTCAGCAACAACAGCAGCAGCAACCACAGCGCGACCGACAGAACCCCGAGGACTCACAGCCTCGTCGGAAAAAGGCCGGGGGCATATTTCAGCGCCCAACCTCCAGCTTAATTGATCGCAATTCCTCCGTCAAAGGGATCAGACAGGTTTCGCAGCCCCTCTCGCAGCCAAGCTCCCCCCGACACGCCCCACCCTTCGATACGCAAGATCAACATCAGAACGTATACCCAGAGGACGAGTCTCCAACAGACCCGCCCGCTTATGAACCGCGGTCGGCATCACTAGCCTACCAGCAGCAGCACCTACAACACTCTCAACGATCCCTACATCAATCCCACCCTTCCGTCAGTAGTGATATCCAGGAGTGGTCACAACAGTCAGAACCACAACAGGGCCAGCTCCTTATTCCCCCAGGGCTCGAACGCACCAGTACCGATCCAACGTTGGCCCAGCAATACGGCCGACCGTCACCAACTGAGCGAACCCCAGATTCTCCACGCTACCTTCCCGACCACGGCCACCGGGGCCCGACGCTGTCTCGCCCTGAGCACGATCTGGTATTAAATACTTCCCGGTCCCCTTCCCGGCAGACTTACGAGTCCCTTTCCCCAAGTCGTCACCAGAACCCTCCTGACGCCATGCAGCAGGCCTCACAGGCGACACCACAGGCCCAATCCACTGATCGATCGGGGCAAGAGCGCAGGGGGAGCACCGCCCAGAACATGCCAACGGAACACACCCGGAACACGCCAACTGGGCCACGGACGCGCGATGACTTGGAGAACCTTGATGTTCGGGCATTGATTCAGAAACATGATGAACTACGTAAGTCTGAGACCAAATGCATGTGTGGAATGATATTGATGGACATTGTAGAGAGTAAATACTCCAAGGTGAAGCGTTACTATTTCGAGAAGGAGGCACAGGTACAGCATCTCCAGAACACCGTCGCACATCAACGGATGGCTGTTTCTCGCACTGTGCTCGATGACAATGAATATACAAACCGATTCCAGCGACTGGACGGCGCCATCAAGGACCTAGCATTCTCCGTGCGGAAGGACTGGCGGATCATTCCCACATGGCTGCATGGTCTGGTAACGGACGATGCCCTGACGGTGGGAACAAAAGAAATGATGGCGTTAGGACGTGCAGTAGTCAGTCGCTGGTTGATGGAAGAGGTATTCCAACGGCACTTTCATCCGGGGCTGGACCCTGGTCTGAGTATTCAACTGAAGTCAATCGAGATGAACCTGCGACGACAGCAGATGCGACCAGTCACAGACGAGGACCGTGAAAATGCCATTGCCAAACTCTCCAACTGGCGCCGCACTACCTTCGACGGTCTAGGTGATACTCTGGCGAACCCGACCGCCCAGGAGCACCGTGCCGAACTGATTGAGCATTTGACTGTGGAGCTAGCTACCTTCCTCAGCACACAGCTGCAAGACCAAGCACTTCCAGGACTGGAGGCCGGCGTGCGTATGATCATCGAGAACACCATTAACATCATCGAAAAGATACCGCTAGAGGCCCGTGATGTCTGCGTCGAGTACTTCCCACCCAACATCTCCTTCCACGATAACTACATGAAGGTTGAAGGTCAACTGCCACCACTCACGCACCAACCGCCTCCACCAGCGGACCAGGAAGTCGACGACGAAGGCGATTCCTCGCCGGCCTCGAACTCCACAGGACCTTGCGCAGACGGGGCATCCCCCGCCCCACGCGAACCTCGAAGAAGATCCGTCTTCGGCGCCTTAATGGGTCGCCGACCCGCCGACCCACCCACTCGTCCAGCGGGTGGAGAAAAGACAGAGCAGGCCGAGCCATCTCGCATCCGCTTCGCCTCATTCCTCACCGTCGAAGTACGCGGCAAGGGACCTGCGACTGTCCTGATTAAAGCGCCCGTATGGCTGATCGAGTGAATGCCCAAAAGCGAAATATTTCATGACCCTGAGCGTTGTATATAATTGATAGTTCCACGACTATGTGGCATTGATGACAACCATGATCGCATTGATATCCCATCGAGTTTCTTTTTGTGGCGGTTGTTTGATCTTTGGGAATCTTTTATATCTTTTTGAATTTAGCCGGCTTTGGTCCAATTTATCTCTTTGCTTGCCAAGGTGTCCTTTCATTCAATGTTACCTACATAGGATAATCTGAACAGATGATTCTTACATTCACTTTCAAGGTTGGCACTATAATCGAGATTACCCGTGGATCCTAGGAAAGATGCATCCTCCAAAGCCTCGCATACCGGAACTTTAAGCAGAGGATCTCGAGACAATCTTGGATTCCTCCACCCGGGCAGCCCGATATATACTCCAGCTTTTCAAGAGACCATCCCACCGAGTACTGGGCTCATGCCCTGGTTATAGCTGGCAATCACATTCCTAGGTAGTCAATATCGAACGAACCCTGAGTTGGGACTATATTGTATAGTTCTTCTAGGTATACTTATAGATTTTTCATCACGACGAGGGATTTACTAGAACTCAAATTATGCGCGCACTTTCAAATATTAAACAAATGTATACAACTAGCGTTCCATACAAACCCCACTCCAGCATAATTTCAATAGTTCATTTGATTATAGGGACTATGCAGCGCTATTAGAAACGGACCCTCTATGCCAAGTGTGGGGTCGAGACAACCTTGGAAGTTGCGGAGTCCAACCAAAAATGACATCACAAGTACGCTGCTACTGGATAATATTACTATATTAGAGTATAGAGTACGGGACTATCCGTAGTATATCATAACAGACGATTATAAACATTCTTGGACCTTGGAAACCCAATGCGGGGATGTCTGCCATAACTGGACATAGGAATTAACCTCAAGGCAAACCATGTTACTTGCGTACGTACTACACACGCAGTACAACCTTGGAAAACTCAAATATAGATTGGAAAAGTCATATTCAAATAATCATATATATTCAGTCTGGTTATATCTACCTTAAGGTATCAACTAAACAATCATAATGGATGACATGACACCCAACCCGGGATAATAACAAATATATACAAGAACCCACATGTGCAAACCCACAACATGCTTTTTGAACACGCGACAGGGCCAAATGCAAATTAATCGGGGAACCAAAAGAATTCATCGAAGAGAAAATAGTTCCCGGGTATAGCGCCTCGCTGATGAGATGGAAAAAAAACAAACAAACAGGAATTCCCAAAGGAAGCAAAAGTCAATGTAAATGAAAGGCAATGTCGTTGCTGAATGGCAGATGAAATCGCAAATCGCAGTTGAAACATCGAAAATGCTGAAAAGACACAACATAATTATGTGGTGATTGCCCTTTTCTACCCTAGTGAGGGAGGAAAGAGGGTCATATTTAAACGGTAAGGCCGTGCTCGTTAGCTGCCTGCTGCAAAACGCGAGGCCAGCGCGAGATGAGCTCGACGTCATCCAAGATGCCCTTACCCTGGTTACGCACGTACTGAGTGCTAGGGTCGACACGTGGCTCCCAGTCCCAGTTGCGGGGCGTACCCTCGATCAAAGCAGAGTAGACCAGACGACGACGGCGCTGCGAGGTCAGGACATCCTGGCGGATCTTCTCCAGATCCCAGCGTGCGTGGACCTCCTCAGTGAAGTAGGCGAGCATCTTCACAGGGTCGGTAGTGTCCGGGAGACTTTGGAACTTGGCAGGGCTAGGGGTGCGTGGGGGGTGTAGGCGTGGGGAAGGGGTAGCCGGCGTTCTCGCCAACACGCTGGGGGATGGGAGACACGCGAGGAGTTTCGCCGGGCGTGGGGAGAGGTGTAGGCACGCATAGAGGATTGGCGGACTTCACTGCGAGAGGAGGGCGGGGGGTTGAGGGGGTGGAGAGACCAGCTGCCAAATTGATCTTCTCCTCTGGGTCGGCCGCCACGTTGAACAGCATGGGCGGGTCGATGGTGGAGTAGATGAACTTCCAGCAGCCACGGCGGATCATGATCAAAGGAGCCTGGGTACCTTCGCCCATGTACTCGCCATAGACGGTGTCGGTACGAGGGCCCTCGCCGCCGGTCAAATAAGGCATCAGAGAAACACCGTCAAGGGGCAATTCCTTGATGAGAGGAGCGCCAACCAGATCGACGAATGTAGGGAGCATATCCATAGTAGACACATTTTCCTTAATGCGCTTTGGCTCGAACAGCTTGGGGGCGTAGAAGAGCATTGGCACGCGGGCCGAGTTCTCGAACCAAGTCATCTTGTACCACAGACCACGCTCGCCAAGCATGTCGCCGTGATCACCAGTGAAACAAATGATTGTGTTCTCATCCAAACCAGTGTTCTCCAAAACCTTCAGCAGCTTGCCAATGTTGGTGTCAACGTAAGTGCAGGCAGCGTAGTAGGAGCGGCGGGCAGCACGAATGCGGTCTTCCGGCATCTTCTTGCCCCAAAGGTCAATGCACTTCATCACACGCTGGGAGTGGGGATCCTGCTGGTCGTCGGGAATGTTGCCGTTCTTAGGGAGCGGGATGTCGACATCTTCGTACATGTCCCAGAATTCCTTGGTCATGGCATATGGGTCGTGGGGATGTGTCATCGACACTGTCAGACAGAAGGGCTGGTCAGTGCGCTGACGCACATGGTCGTACAAGTACTGCTGCGACTTGTAGATAACCTCCTCGTCAAAGTCCAATTGGTTTGTGCGCACCACCGGGCCTGCATCCATCACCGAGGCCATGTTGTGGTAGTAGTCCTGGCGGATTTCCTAGGGAATTGTTAGTTCTGGTTCGCTATTCACGGAATCTCAATGTTACCTACCGGCTCATCCCAGTTCACGGACCAGCCGTAGTCACCGGGGTAAATATCGCTCGTCAGACGCTGCTCATAACCGTGCAACTGATCCGGACCGCAGAAGTGCATTTTACCGGCGAGAGCCGTGTGGTAACCCTCTCGGCGCAGGTAGTGGGCGTAAGTCGGAGTGTCCGCGGGCAGATCGGCAGCGTTGTCATAAGCACCAATCTTCGAGGGCAACTGGCCGCTCACCATCACATAGCGAGACGGAGCACACAGCGGTGAATTGCAGTAGGCCGAGTCAAAAGTCACACCACCCGCCGCCAAACGGTCCAAGTTGGGCGTCTTGATGGGCGAGTCCTTGTCGTGCAAGGACAACAGGGGCGCGGCCATTTGGTCGGCCATAATGTAAAGGATGTTAGGCTTCTTGTTCGCCATGATGAAGGATGCTAGTATTCACGATGGCCTATGGCAGAACAAAGAAGGTTTGACAGGAGATGGGTTTTAAAAGAAAAAGAAAGGCCGGAACCAAGGTTGGGGAGGATGGGGGCTTCATATAACAATCCCAAAAGTGGCACGTGTGGGGAATCAATCCCAAAAAAATAGATAAAAAAAAAAAAAAGAATGGGAAAGAAAATTTTTTTTTTTTTTTCTATGATTGATAAGAAGGTCCGAGAGTATATACAATGGCCCAGGTTAATCAGGAAGAGATTAGCAAGTGGGAATTGTATTGCGCTTACAAGCGCGAGTATTGCCCACGGGGTTATACTTCCCAAACCCACCTCCATGTCACTGTGCATTCCAGACCGCCATGAAAATCGCGTGCGAAAGACTGCAGGCCCAGATCTTTCCCCGATAAATCCACAGTAGCGGCTGTACTACTGCATGGAAGATCAGGGGAATGATCCGGCACTGACGTATCCTGAAGGCGCAAGATAGCACAATTCGAGAGTGCGATGGTGTGATTGACCCAGAAATGGAGACGACGCAGTGGAAGGAGTGGCGTATTGTATTGTATTCGTAATCGTATCAAGTTTGGGTCAGTTGGGTCATGTGGCTCATTGCCTATTATTGATCTGAAAAGTCAGGAATGGGTATCCTGCTCGAGAAATCGAGTCCTGTCCACTCAGAGGCTTGGAAAAGGAGGTTTGCTGGCCCGCAGAAGTCCCGGGACACCGTGATTGCCGAGTTGCCACCAGTGTAACAAGGCCGATACGTCCGTAATACCGCCAGTCGCCGTAATATTGCTCTTCGATTCCCACCCATCTGCCCACTCCCGACTAGCATGAAGCCATTAATTTCACTCGACTGTTTCAGCCATATTTGAAGCCGGTGCCTTTTTTTCTCGGAGTCCACTCGACCCCGGAGTGGACAGGAAGCTTCGAACGCTGCCGTTGGCTCCGCGACAGACCCTTGTAACGGGGACGATCCAAACCGACTATCAATGCAAAGTCTAAGACCCACCGATCTTGTCATCGCGTTCGCAACCAATCACCGCAAAGGTGTTGCCCCTGGTATTACCGAACTCAGTTAGCATGAATCCTTAGGGGGTTTAGGGGCAGGAGCTCCACTTGCTTATCTTGAGAACCAATCACAGGGGAAAGAGAGCAACCGCAAATTGAAAGAGTGACGAAGCGAAGAATGCCTGTGAAGGACCCGCGGAGTAGGCCGACAAGTGGGACAACAAGCGGTGTATACATGCATGTCCACGCTGACACGGTCGCGCATCGAATGTATCAATTCAATCAATACCTCCGGGGACACGCAATACACATCTAAATGAGGCATTGGAAGGGATCTGCATTTCTCCAGTTGTTTCATGAGCAATCCCCCCTTTCAAGCACGTCATGTGGCCAGTCCACATCGAATCCCCAGAGACCCACCTCCCAGTGACCAGATGAGCTGCTTTCTGATCCCCGGATTGCCAAGTGGTCACCGCTAGTCTTTCGTGGCGGCTCTTCCGGGAAAGGCGCTGAGAGAGGTTGCAGTGTCTCCACCTCGACACGTTTGCATTTCGTGGCGGGACCGGATCACCCGATGCAGAATGGCGCAATCAGAGGCATCGCATCCAATGACATACTCGAAGTAAACCTGCATATGCACTGCCTTCGTCACAAAACATGGAAATTAAACTCTGATCTACTGCATGGAAAGGAGTTGGAACATGTTGACCTGTTTTTGCGGTTTTCTTTTTCACTTGACTGAATCAAACTCAACTACCGCCACTGCATTCTGTTCCCATTTTGTTCGCAGTCGCGAACTGAGCATATCAATATGGTCCATGTGTCCTCAAAATCAAAAACCAGCAAACTCGCGTAACGATAAACCAGAATGAATGTAAAAGCAAACTTCCTCAAGCTCGAAAAACAAGAAGGAAAACAAGAAGGAAATCAAAAAGGATTCCAAAAAGGATACTGAAATGGATACGAAAAAAGAAAACCCGGATCAAGGCCATACGTGCCTCGCCAATCCATCATTCAGTCGACTATGATCATTGGCAGAAGAGAACCAGGCGCCAAGGAAATTGGACCAAGTGGGAAGTGGCCGGGAGGGCGAAGACCGAATCACCTTCAATTGTGGTAGGCCCTAATCCTCAGAAAGACCCGACACTCATGTTCCATTAGCTCCCTCTCCCATTCGCCGGGACGATTGCTACCCAACCTAATAAGAGGTTCATGGTCATCCTGACGCTTATGAGGAGGCAGATGTTTGCCATACCAGAAGACAAGGTCCCGGCAGGCCATTGCATCCTCGAGGCTGTCCAGCCCAAACCGGCCCTGCTGAATATTGCGCTTGAGATGCACAAAGGCAAGCCGTTTCAAAGTCCGGTTTTTTTTCTTTCGAGGCCGGCATGCGTCCCTCCAGCTCATGGGTGTCAATGACCTTCCTGTGGGCCCACCGCAGATGGATCAGCTCCTTTTGGCCTTCGTGCAGGACGACATATGTGTTTGGCGTGACAAAATCCCAAATACGTTGAAGAGCTCCTTCACGACCTTCAAGGCAGAGGCCCCTGGCGTGAGCCTTGTGCATCATCTCCCAACTAATGCAACTAGTACTGGAATCAAGGTGTAGCATGGGATTGTTGGGCCACACAAGGTTATCAATGAGGACTTGGCCGGAATAGAGGTCAACGACACTGAGGCGAATCAACTCTTGTTCCCCCCAACGGTTAATTCCCGTTTTGAGGGCTACTACCACGCCAGAGCGGGTGTTTGGTGGAATCGGAAATCTGTCGGGAGTCTCGTGGAAATGCCACTCAGGCCCATTGCCTGGGTGGCTTGGATCATATTTGTGCATGCCCATCTGGACTTCTCGCAGGTGGTCCCATCTCAGAGCACATCCACGTGTGAAAACGCTCTGGTCACAACACGTGAAGACCTGGTGACTGGTTAGAGCTTGGTTCCAAAAAAAGTAAAAACAAGAGAGTTTCACTGACATCATCTCGAGGCTCACCAGGGTGATACAGGCAGTTTGGGACCCGGCTAGCACCCCGCCCAAATTGACTGGGCTCGTGTTCGGCAGATACGAGTACCTGGTAAGTGAGCTCACCGTGGTCAGTCTGACACTTGTATGAGACGACTTGGTCACTGCCATCGTTGGTAGTTGGGGCCTCGTGGGTTTTACATTCGCCTTCTTCAGCGTTATGACACGCGCATTTGGCTTTTTTCCCAGTCCTAATCACAGCAGAGTCTTCCTGGGGAAGTCCTTTGTAAAGCCTGGATGCTTCCTGGAGAAGTTCAAAAGCCTTCTTGCTAGTGGACCCTTGCCCGAAATTTCTCTTGAGAACTGTCACTGGATGTCAGCCATGACAGAAATTATGGGAGACGAAAAGACAGTAAGAGAAAACTTACGGAAACAACGACAGCAGCGAGCTTTTTTTGGGTTAATCCAGCCACGCAACCAGGGATAAAACCGGTAGTCCAACCTGGCTTGGTCTTGTGGCTTGAGGTAGAGACCGCGCATCATTGCCATCATCGGACGTGTCTCTTCGATATCCTCCAGCACACGAGGAACACGCTGAAGGTTGAACAGCGGATGATCCGCACTATTGTACTTGATTGGAGCCATGATTGCAGGCATGGTTGCTGGCATGATGAAACTTCTGTCTTTTCTGAAGCTTGAAACGTTCAAAGCTCGAAGTGAAAGAATCGGAAAGATGAGTGGAGATGAGAACAAAGACCGTTCAAAAGTCACCGTCCTTAACTATGCTCAAGGGTAGAGACAAGGAAGCAACCTCCAGTGAAAGACTCGGGTTGAAGGAACAAGATTGAGGCTCACGTATTAAAGGGACTCTGGAAGGGATGTTAGACTTAATGCTTGGTACCAGAAGGCTTGTGAAGAGAGAAGCATGTAGAGAAGGATGTTCAAGGGAGTAAGCGGAGAAAGAGAAATCGTGAAGGGTGGGAGATCAAATACATGGCGATGGTGGTGTGAAAGCTTTGCGATGATGGCGTGAAGAAGTAAAGGTGAGTCACGTATAATAACGTGCAGTAGAGAAAGATGAATGAAAAAGATAGGTATGCTAAACGTAATGGCATTCACAATGAGAAACATCGAGAGGGAAGAAAATCGAGCGCCGGCGAGGTATAGATTGGCGCCGGCGAGGTAGCTAAAGTACACATATTTGGCAATAGCCCACGACTATCCAACCCCATGTCAGCCAACCATCACACGGTAACACTCGCTTGCCTGGAATTGCAAAAAGCGGCAGATTGACTCGAGTCGGATAGATAGAAAAAATAAAAGAAATTATGAAGGGAGGGAAGGGTAGATGAACGAGGATCGTCTTGACGAGCACAGGCTGGCGATAAGGGAGTCGAAAATAAATGCAATGAAAAAGACAGTATACGCCGTGGTGGTCAGCTGAATCACCGATGCTTATCAAACAGATTACTTCGTTAAGAGGCGTGGTCGGTTCCAGTGTATTTGTGGTGAAGATATCGAGGTATTTCTAGTCAACCTTGATCGCGCTATAGACACGACGGACAAAGGCGTATGCAGCCAGGAATCCGACGGTTCCAGTCAACAAGAAATACACTGTACAAGCGAGGAAGCTGTAGCTGAAGAACAGCAGGGTAGACACAAATCCAGTGACGTGCAACTTGAACATATAGTACCAGATGCAGTAGGCGAAGATCCAGAAGGCACTGCTGCCACCTGTCAAGAAGCTCTGCCACCACCAGTGGTAATTCTATAAGGAGTGAGTTGGTGTACCGAGAACCAGTGGTTCGGGGGGACTTACCTCAGAGCAGAGTTGGCTATATGTTGCAATGACAGTCACTTCAATGACGGTGACTATCAGCACTGCAGATACCGCACTCAGAAAACCAAACACGTAGTAGTAACCACTCTTATCCTGCCATAGATTCTTGAACACAAACAGTAATTCAATGAAGAGAACGGCAAATGGGACCAATCCAGTTAGAAGGGGACCAGCGGGGCTACTCAGATACCACGGCTGGGATGGGACTTGTCGAGCAATAGCGTTTGTCTTCAGAGGGTGTTCCCAGGGCTTCGCTCGCACATACCCAACCCAGCTACCAAGGTAGACAAGGGGAACTTGAATGAGCAGCCAGAGAGCGAGCAAGCCAATCAATGTACCGAATGGGATCGCCGTGCTGGAAGCCTGAGTCCAGACAAACAGATTCAAGATCAAGACAAGAAGGAATGTCAGTCCGGGGAAAAGCAAGGCAGTCTGGAAATGAAGTCAGTACAAAAATTTTCACAATACCATTGTGTGACCGGTCCACCTACAATCAAGGTATTCTTCCGCCATGCAGTTCCACTGAAGGTCTTATAGAGTCTTCCGGAGAAGTAACCAGAGAACAATCCAGCAAACACAAACAGGCCCATGCCGACACTGACGAATCCGCCGCGGAAACTGGGATTCAAAACTCCCAGGCAGCTAAGCGCAAGCAAGCCAGTTGCCATAAACAACAACTGCATACCCGATCCAACCAATGGCGCCAAAAGGCCGCTATATGCTGGAATTCGAAAAACATCGCCGTGAAGAAGCTTCCAGCCGCTAGTGTCCTCGAGAGGTTCATCATCAGAGGACATATCGGCATCATTCTCCACGTCGGCATTGTCCAGCAGTCCTTCCTTTTTCTTCTCGCTGCGCTTCCGGCGAGACTGGCCCTTCAGCTTTCGGTCCTCCATAGCTCCATCACCACGGCCCTTGATGTCGCCCTGCACAGTCCGGCTCCAGATCACGAAGACAGTCGCGCCGAGTACAGTGGAGATGATCAAGGAGTTAACAATTGCCAACCAGTGCGTCATTGAGCCTTCCTCCTGGTTCGTGAAGTACAGATCCCAACGGTTGGCCCAATCAATCTTTGGCTCCTCGCGAAAGTAAACGGAGTAGGTGTAAGGAATGCTCAAGGTAGATCCATCGTCATCGTCATCGTCATCCTCGGGAATGTATGATGAGCCAGGGTATTTTTCCTTCAGCTTTGATTTGTCCGGGGCAATATACAGACCAAGCCCTTCATGATCCGCGTGGATGTCCTTTGGACAACCACCTTCTTTGCGGTCGGCTGCGGAGACACTTTTTGGATAAACCTCAAATCCATTAATCACCTTGCCTCCCTCCGGTGCGCTCCGCCAGCGGATGACAATCGTGAAGTGGTTATTAATGAAATAGCGTGATCGGCCGGTAGATGGGGAGATGTCCGTGTAGCCCAGCTTGAATCCAGAGGCGTAGTATTTTCGGCTTCGGTCAACGGTCACGAAGCTTGTCGCGCCAGGGAGGTTGTCCACAATCCACTCGATCACATAATTCTCCTTGATGAGGTTGCGAGCCCACTTAACATTTGAGCGACTGACCTCACGAGTGCAAAGTGCTTGGCATTCCACGTCCTTGCCCATTGTGAGCTCGAAATCAGAAGTCATGATGCGATCGCCGCGCAGCACTTCACCCAGATTGAGAGAAATGCTCTGACCAGATCCAAAGGGTGAGCCGCCATGTGTCTTACCACTCGGTGGGCAGACGAAGGGGAGATCAAAGTAGGCATACTGGAGCTGCGTGTGATCGGAGAAGATTTTGTTGACGAGGAGTGGAATTGGCTCGTTATCATTGTACCGAGTGACTGAGTATCCTATGGAAGAAACGCCATGTTAGCGGCGCCTGGGTACCTTTGTGTGATTGGGAGAAGCTTACCAGGGATGTAAAAAGCACATGCACAGGACATGAACGATAGCACCAACAGCGCCCAGGCACCAAGGCCGAGCGACGTCGAAGTCGCCATAGTTACTTCAAAATCAAATCCTGTCCTCCTTGTTATCTGGATCGGATGCGCTGCTGCTTGTTCCCCATGCACTTAGTACGAGCACGAGTCTGGTAAGATCGCACGTCACCGGAGTGCAAATCAGCAGCGTCTAATAGGAGGCAGACTTCGATTTTCCAAGGTCCACCCCGCGAGAACTGAATGACACTTCTTCACAAAGTTGCCTGGTGACAAGTATATATGTGATTGCCAAGGAGGCGGTAAATGCTCGTTAGGGTGATGCTTGGCAAGCGCTAGGGTTCCAGTATGGGTTGTCTCAGATCGATGAGGGTGCAATTGGGGAAAGGGATCGTGGAAGGTGAGAAAAGGTAACGAGTGTAATCGGCACCGAATGCCGCAGGTGCCAGCAAGATGGGGATTCGGTGCTCGTCCAGAGAGTTTGAGGGTGAAGCACCGGAGATGATGCTCAACGTGTCTGGAACACCGGAATATCTATCAACCGATGTTTGCAGGACTCTTGAAGCTGCAGCCTTAATCGCCAATCAACGTACGTGAATGAAGAGAACTTCCATGGGATATGCAACAATATAAATTAGACTCGGAAGGTGATTAGGCCAAACCCCCGTGCGCATGTGGTTTGTTAATATGACGCATGCGGTCGGAATATGTCGGCCATCAACATACATATTTCCCAAAGGGTTCCTTTGGAACTGGATCGATGGACCCACTTTATGGGGATTCGATTATGTATATGCTACATAAAGTATCCACCACAGGTACAAAATACAAAGATACAACCTCCCGAAGAAAAGACTTGATATTGAACCTACATATTCTGGCTAATAAATCTATGATAGGAATCCAGAACCGGAATGACTTGGAACTAAATGTGATCATTCGCTAGGGCCCTGTTGAGACCGGGCAGAATGGGCATAGAGTAAAAGAAAGATAGATTCACATTCAAGAGTAGGCATGCAACAAGGGGGAATGGGAAAGTCGTCAACTCGGAAGGCCGTTCGGTAGCTAAAAACAAAACTGGCCATGGAATACATAGAGTGGAAAAAATGGACAGCAGAAGAAAAGAGTTGTGAAAAGGATGGGGTTTGCCTATGACGGGTAGCTCAAGAGATATTCCACGGCTCCTTGCACACTTCCACCAGTCCGTCGCAAAGCTTCAATGTTTCGCTCAAACTCAAAGAATCCCATATCGTTCAATTGACGGAGCTGGTCCGCATATCGCTCCTCAGGAGGCCGATTGTCCGCTGGGGGTGGGGTGCCAAAACCACCACCTCCAAACAATCCGGCACCACCCTCTCCACCTTGGCCACCCATCGCCTGCATCATTTGGCTCATAAGAGCAGGATCGCGCAGAAACGGATTAACGTTGCCGCCCATGCCCGCGCCCGCCTGACCTGCACCGCCCTCTCCACCTTGTCCACCCATCGCCTGCATCATTTGGGTCATGAGAGCAGGATCGCGCAGGAACGGATTTTGTTGAGGATTGAAAGGATTGACGTTGCCGCCAATGCCCGTACCCGCCTGACCTGCACCGCCGAAGATAGACGGGTTGAGTAACGCTGCAAATGGATTCTGTGCTTCTCCGGTAGTAGATCGGCCAGTGGTGTTTTGTGTGCCCTCAGTGCCCTCAGTGCCCTCAGTCTGACCAGCCGTTCCTGTGGCGGCCGGTTGGGCTGGAGGAGCAAACGGATTAGCTCCAGGATTGCCGCCGAACAGACTAGCAAATGGGTTTCCGGCGCCCATTTGAGGTAGCTGACCAAACTGACCCATTTGGAATGGGTTGGGTGGTGTATCTTGTTGCTGAGCGTTCTGATTTCCCTCGGTTGTGTTAGTCACACCAGGAGCTGGGAAGGCGCCTTCACCACCTGCACCACCTCCTCCCATACCCATTGATCGCTGCATTTGCATCATCGAGCGGATGGAGTTGGGATCCGTCAACATACGACGAAATTCTGGGCTCTGCATCATCTGTCGCACTCCAGGTCCCATATCCCGTAGCATGGGGTTTTGCTGAATCATCATGTCAATCACCTGAGGGTTTTGGAGGGCCTCATTGATGCTCGATTGGAATTGAGGGTTTTCGAGCATGTTCAACATGGTATCGCTATCGGGAGGTGGACCCATCTGCGATAAACAATATGAGTTAGTATATTGTAGATCCAGCGGTGTTCCAGACCAAGACTACATATTGAGCTCACTTACCCCACCATCCGGGCCAAAGAGTCCCGCACCCGGTAGCTGGGCGAACCCAGCATATCGGGCTCCAGTCAATCCAGCTAGAGGGTTGTTGCCAGTACCTGCAGCAAGGTTGGTAGGGACACCTGCTGCAGGCTGACTTGAGGCAGTGGCAGCAGGGGTTGCCGTCGAGGTAGACTGGCCGGATGTGTTGGATCGTTGTTGGTTGCTTGCAGCACTCTTCACTAAGTGAATGGTATGCCCATCCTTAATCTTGTAAGAATCAAGGGTTTCATCATCCTTCAGGACTCGACCAGAGTAAATCAGACGCTGGCGTTCAGCTGGAGTATCTGCATACTCAGAGCTTGAGAGCTTCTGTTTCAACTCGGAGACGGGAGTAGAAAGAGGGAGGGTGAATGTGTATTTGGCATCAGTTGAGGATTTGACGGTAAAGGTGATGGGAGCATCTTCTGTAGCACCGCTATCGGCCATGGTTGTTTGGGGGATCTGCTGCTGAGTGGGGTGAGGGGAAGCTGAGCCAGCACCAAGGAAATCAAATCCAGAAGAATTCTACCAGTGACAGAAGATGAGGCACTGATGGAATATATTTCAAGGAGGCAATGGCGTAAAGGAACCAAAAAGCCCAAAGACGTGATGAAGATTTGAATGTTGTCTCGAAGTGGTCTGCCCTGGCGAAAGCGTTCCAAGAGCGTCATTACATAATGGCGGATGATGACAGTTGGAAGGCGGTCGAACCGGATGGTTGGTACCACGTGACAACCCGAGGAAACAGCTTCGCACTTTTCTATTTTGCTCCCGCTTTCCTCTGCCACCACCACACGTTCGTTCTTCATAGAAAAGCGGCACCAAGCACGGAGTCTTTTCTTTGCTAGTGACTCCACCAAGCAGATATGGGATTGATGTGATACTTCCATCTTCCTGGACTGCAATTGCCCATACTCACGCGTCTCTTTTGCTTGGTGTTGGAGCTGCAAAGCTCTGCGAGCTAATTGCCCACCATGGCTACTACCTCGCATATGTTCATGTACTCCCTGACTATCCAGCCTCCAACTGCGATCACACAAGCGGTTCTGGGCCAGTTTTCTGGAACCAAGGAGCAACAGGTCATCACGGCGTCTGGCTCCAAGCTCACTATCCACCGACCTGACCCGACCCTCGGAAAGGTTACCCCAATCTTCTCACAAGATGTCTTTGGCATCATCCGCTCATTGGCAGTGTTTCGGCTGGCTGGCAGCAATAAAGGTATGTCGTTTTTTTAACCCGAATCTTGCATTTACACGAGTTCAACTTAGTGATTCTTGAAGCTTCCCGGGTAGCACGGTCCTGGTTTTTCGACCCGACCCCTTGAAGGGTGGGGGACCTGCCCTGGCCAGCAACGTGGACGCTGTTAAACCCATAAGCGAAACTTTGCTGAGTCATTCTCCTTTGCAGATTATCTGATCATCGGCTCGGATTCGGGTCGCATCACCATCGTTGAATATGTTCCCTCGCAGAATCGCTTCAACCGGATTCATCTGGAAACATTTGGCAAGTCCGGGGTCCGCAGAGTCGTTCCGGGACAGTATCTCGCGGTTGACCCCAAGGGGCGTGCGTGTTTAATCGCCTCGGTGGAGAAGAACAAGCTGGTCTATGTTCTTAACCGGAATTCCCAGGCTGAACTCACGATCTCCTCGCCTCTGGAAGCCCACAAGCCCCAGACCCTCGTGTTTGCTATGATTTCCCTGGATGTCGGCTATGATAACCCTATCTTTGCTGCTCTTGAAGTAGATTACTCAGAGGCAGACCAGGATCCCACGGGCCAGGCGTATGAGGAAATGGAAAAAGTCCTCGTCTACTACGAACTTGATTTGGGTCTCAACCATGTCGTCCGTAAATGGTCCGACCCAGTCGACCGCACTGCAAACATGCTGTTCCAAGTGCCGGGAGGCGCAGATGGACCTAGCGGCGTTTTGGTCTGCGCTGAGGACAATATCACCTACCGTCACTCCAACCAAGATGCATTCCGCGTGCCTATCCCACGCCGAAGTGGCCCCACCGAAAATCCTGAGCGCAAACGAAGCATCGTTGCCGGTGTGATGCACAAAATGCGCGGCGCATTTTTCTTCCTCCTTCAGACCGAAGATGGTGACATTTTCAAGGTAACCCTTGAGATGGTCGATGATGAGAATGGCCAAGCGACCGGTGAAGTCCAAGGTCTCAAGATCAAGTTCTTTGACACCGTCCCCGTCGCATCAAGTCTCCTGATCCTCAAGAGTGGCTTCCTCTACGTTGCTAGCGAATCGGGCAACCATCACTTTTACCAATTTGAAAAACTTGGTGATGATGATGAAGAGGTCGAATTTAGCAGCGAGTCTTTCTCTGCGGATCCCTCCGCTCCGTATGAACCGGTATTCTTCCGTCCTCGTCCGGCCGAAAACTTGAACCTCATGGAATCGATCAACTCGTTGAACCCATTGATTGACAGCAAGGTCGCCAATCTTACAGAGGAGGACGCCCCGCAAATCTACTCCGTTTGTGGCACCGGCGCTCGCAGTACATTCCGCACTCTCAAGCATGGACTCGAGGTTTCAGAGCTTGTAGAGTCGGAGCTTCGTGCAGTACCTTCTGCTGTTTGGACTACCAAGTTGACGCGATCCGACGAGTACGATCGATACATTGTTCTGTCTTTTACCAACGGAACAATTGTTTTGGGAATCGGCGAGATTGTGGAGGAGATCACCGAGGATTCCGGCTTCCTTTCCACAGCCCCTACGCTTGCTGTCCAACAGCTTGGCGAAGATTCTCTCATTCAAGTGCACCCTCGTGGTATCCGCCATCTCCTCGCGGATCACCGAGTGAATGAGTGGCCTGCCCCGCAGCATCGTTCCATCGTCGCTGCAGCCACAAACGAACGTCAAGTTGCTGTCGCTCTCAGCTCGGGAGAAATCGTCTACTTTGAAATGGATGCCGATGGATCTTTAGCGGAGTATGATGAGCGACGCCAGATGTCCGGCACAGTCACTTGCCTCAGCCTCGGGGAAGTTCCCGAGGGCCGTGTTCGGAGTTCATTCCTGGCTGTCGGCTGTGACGATTCGACTGTCCGCATCCTCAGCCTGGACACGAAGAACATGTTGGAAAACATGTCTGTCCAAGCACTCACATCGGCGCCCTCGGCTCTGAACATCATGGCCATGGCCGATTCAAGCTCCGGAGGCACAACGCTGTACCTGCACATTGGTCTCTACTCTGGTGTATACCTCCGTACTGTCCTCGACGATGTGACTGGCGAGCTTTCAGATACCCGAACCCGATTCCTTGGAGCTAAGCCTGTGAAGCTGTCGCAAGTTTCGGTTCAAGGTCAAACTGCCGTCCTTGCTCTGAGCTCCCGTTCGTGGCTCGGGTATTCTGACACCCAAACCAAGAGCTTCATGCTCACCCCATTGGACTACGTTGGCCTTGAGTGGGGCTGGAACTTCTCCAGCGAGCAATGCTTAGAGGGTATGGTCGGCATTCAAGGTCGAAATCTACGGTATGTGGTTCACCTAACACTTCCCTTCTTCCCTTATTGCCTGCTATGATCATATGATGAAAAAATGGGAACCGAACCTCCATGTGGATCAAAAACATGTTTTTATTTTTCCAATTGTTCCTACTGAGATCAACTACCGTCATTATCAATGTCCCCGACTTGCTATTGCAACGTGAGCATTTTTGCTGACCTAATCTAGGATTTTCTCCATCGAGAAGCTCGACAACAATATGCTCCAAGAGTCAATCCCATTGGCTTACACTCCTCGTCGCTTTGTCAAGCACCCGGAGCAACCCCTTTTCTACGTCATTGAATCCGACAACAACGTTCTCTCTCCTGCAACACGGGAAAGCCTCATCAAGGACTCAGAAGCCCGCAATGGCGAAGCTGCCAGTCTCCCACCTGCCGAGTTCGGCTACCCTCGTGGAACTGGTCACTGGGCATCGTGCATTCAAGTCGTCGATCCAATTTCTGACAAGGAAGTCGTTTTTACCCTTGACCTGGAAGACAACGAAGCAGCAGTTAGTGTTGCCATTGCACCATTCTCGAGTCAGGATGATGAGTCGTTCTTGGTTGTGGGAACTGCAAAAGATATGGAAGTCAGTCCTCCCAAGTCAAAGGGTGGTTTCATCCATATCTACCGATTCTCCGAAGATGGCCGCAAATTCGAGCTTATCCACAAGACGAGCACTGAAGAACCTCCTCTTGCTCTCCTCCCATTCCAAGGCAAGCTGTTGGCAGGCATTGGTTCCATTCTTCGTCTGTACGACCTAGGTGTGAGACAACTGCTCCGCAAATCGCAAGCCCCTGTGGTTCCCCAGACTATTGTTGGTCTTCAAACCCAAGGTAGCCGGATTGTGGTCAGTGATGTGCGGGAGAGTGTGACCTATGTTGTCTACAAACATCAGGAAAACGTCCTCATTCCCTTCGTGGATGATTCCATTGCTCGCTGGACCTCTGCCACGACCATGGTCGACTACGAAACCGTTGCTGGTGGTGACAAATTTGGTAACCTGTGGATGATGCGATGCCCGAGCAAAGTTTCAGAAGAGGCTGACGAGGATGGATCTGGGGCGCATCTTGTTCACGAGCGGGGCTACCTGCAGGGTACTCCCAATCGCCTTGAGCTGATGGTTCACTACTACACCCAAGACATCCCGACTAGCCTGCATAAGGCGCAGCTTGTGGCTGGTGGTCGTGACATTGTTGTCTGGACTGGTTTCCAGGGAACAATTGGAATGTTTGTTCCCTTTGCCAGCCGTGAAGATGTTGATTTCTTCCAAAGTCTGGAGACGCAGCTGGCTACGCAGCATCCCCCTCTTGCCGGCCGCGACCACCTGATCTATCGCGGTTACTACGCGCCCGTGAAGGGTGTTATCGACGGTGATCTGTGTGAGATGTACTTCCTGCTGCCCAACAACACGAAGATGATGATTGCCGCGGAACTGGACCGATCTGTGCGGGAGATCGAGCGCAAGATCTCGGTAAGTTGCTCTTGGGACCCTCTCAAATGACCTTCATTGACTGACTTGCCCTTAGGACATGCGGACACGGGTGGCTTATTAATTTCGGGCAGTTCTGGCGTCTAATGGCGTTTTCATGCCCTGTTGGCTTCACATAGGTATTAAGGTTATGCTAATTGATATCCCAATTCGCGGTCAAGACCGCTTGATTCTTTTCACTGTGATCCTAGTCTTTGCCTTTTCGTTTTTCTCCAGAGACGTCTCTTGCCTCGCTCGGTCTGCCGCTTTCCTCGGCTAATCTTGAGCTGGATGCAGTCCAATCACTTCGGTGGTTGGGGTTGTATGAGACAAAATTAAGCGTGGTCTCCACGCGTCGACGTTTTTTGAGTACGGTTTTGTCCGCTTTTGCACCACGGATCTACACCGTAATTTATCTGTCGGGACATCTCGTAAGTGCCATTGGCATATACATAGTCAAAGATATTGCCAATTGAACCATGAAAAAAAAAAGAAAAAAATCATCTCTATCCACACTTTCTTTACCTGTAGCTATCGAATAACCTTGGAATCGGAATCGGATCACGTAAATTATGCCGATCTCAACCTGGGCCGACAAAAGCACCGAGATTTAACTACCTGCATCAAGGACTTCCCCGTTCACGCCGAAGAAAAGAACCCACTCGGCATCCAGACAACTCGGTTACGGTCGGAAAGATCTGGATCTTGCCGAACGGCTACCGTCGTCCGCGGGAAAGTCCTTGATCACCTCATCGCTTCAGAACTTGCTTCATGAGTCTGTAAAGCACGATTTTGCCCTAAAAACAATGCAAAAAGTATTGTCCTGTTTTGATTTTCTGCTTTCAAATCCCGTATTTGGTCAGCAGGCCTTTCCGCGTGCATGATGGAAATGATTGGCCACATCTAAAGCCATGACGCCCTGCGCATGACGCCGGGGAATGTGAGTGGGCCCAGCCGAGTCGTCCAAACACATGTGGAGCCACCAAGGGCGTGCATGTCGGCGTAAGGCGCACTCCACCGGTCTTCGAGGTTCTGGAGTTTGATCCCGATATCGCATTTGCAAACCCTGACAGATGTTTGAGACTTGAGTCCAGAGCTTTCCATTTGCGATACGAAGGCAGAAACTGCAAATCCATGGGTAGAATCGGATCGAAGCCCAGCACAAGGGATTCTCTCCCTGATCGGTCAGAGGAAAAGCGCCCGAAAAGTATAGCTTGAACTGGGAATGTCAATCCAAGGGCGTGAGCATGGACCAAGATGTATAAGCCAATCATGCACGATTGGGTACGGGGGCCTTTTCTATGGGTCCTTTACACCCCAACTCCCTTTAACTGCTTAGACGGGTTCGATTTCTCTGTGTTAGTTCCCGAATGAGTCACGAACGATGAACTGTCAGATGGAAATGCTGAATGCTATGATTGGTAAACGCATCTCTGACGATTCTGTGATCCTTTGTACTTTGTATAAAAGCGGGGGTGATGCCCCTCCCCTTGTTATACAACGCGGTTGTTCACGGCTCCACTTTCTACTTTTTTTTTACCCTTAAGATATATGAGGAATCCAGTGATAACTTCACCTTTTCTTTTCTTTCCCCCATTCTCCAAGTGACGTGACTGCCTGTGATTTTCGTGGTTCCTCCGGGAAACAGGGGTTCGCTTGTCTCCTGCCGTACATTCCACCATCACAAAACAATGGCAACCTCTATTATGAGTCGTGGCTCGGAAGGGCTGGATGTTTTTGCTCGGCGCTCAACTCCTAAGATTGAAATTGATCTCGAAGGACAAAAGCCTGGTCTGGTCAACTCTTACACAACCGGAGATTATATCGAAGGCACTGCCAAGGTTACTGTTGACCAGGAGACGCGTTTTGATGAAATCGAAATCATACTGCAAGGTAATTTCTACAACTTCACAAGATAAGGTATCTGTTACTGATATCGACAAAGGAACCTCGCACACTACAGTAGAACGAGCGGCATGTCCCGGTCGTACAGGCTCACAGCAGATGTTCCTCAAACTTCGCCAGCCGATTGAAGATGCCGACTACCCTACCCCTCGAGTACTAGAAGCTGGTCGCACATACTCATTTCCCTTTACATTTGTGGTCCCAGCTCGCTTGCTGCCACAGGTTTGCTCGCATGCAAAGAAGAACAACCACATCCACCGATCTCACACTATGCTTCCACCGACATTGGGAGATTCCATGGTTTCTGCAGATGGAAAGACCTTGATAGATGACATGTCACCGGACATGAGCCAAATCGCATACATTGTTCGTGTCGCTGTGTTGAAGAGATCGGGCCACCATGAGAATAAGACATTGGCAAATGTTGCCAAGAAGGTCCGCATTATCCCCACTGTGGAGGAGGAACCGCCCCTCAATACCGTGGATCACACCAACTACTGCACCCGCAAAGAGAAGACCGTGAAGCGTGGTTTCTTGCGCGGAAAGCAGGGTCAGCTCGTCGCCGCGGCCTTGCAACCCAAGCCGATCCGTTTGCTTCCTCCAAGCTGCGAGACACACGATACAGTTAGCACAGTGGCAAAGGTGCAGCTTCGATTCGATCCCGTGGGCAATGAGCAGCCACCACGATTAGGTTCGATGACCAGCAAGATCAGGGCAAGCACATACTACAGCGCAAACCCTTGGGAAGATTTCCCATGCCAGTCAGGTTCACTGGTATCACAAATTGGCCAGGGTCTATTCACCGACACTGTCTCCCTATCGAGCATGTGTGTGGCTTCAGCCAAATGGGAAAAGCATTCCTCAAATGAGCGCCGTGACTCTGTCAACTCAACCTCATCATCTTCCACTGACTCCTCCGATGACTCAACCGGTCCCTCTGCGTCCTTTACTGGAGATATCTATTACACCGCTTCTCTTGTTGTCCCCGTATCACTACCAAGCTCGAAGACCTTCGTGCCGACCTTCCACTCTTGTCTGATGTCTCGCACATACTCGCTCGATTGGTCTTTATCATACCACACCCCAGGAGCCAATGTTCTGACCCCGACAATTTCTCTTCGACTCCCAATCCAAGTGATCACCCAGCCTAAGCACGCTGAATCAACCAAGTCGGACTTGGGGTTGATCGTCACACAAGAGGAATTGGATGAGTTCTTCCGCCCACGATCTATGAGCTTAGCCTCGAATCTGGTTGTCGACGTGGCAGAGCCGCCCCAATACTCGGAACGACCAAGGCGGCGCAGCGTGCGAGCTACCCAATAACTGGGCCATCACCTTCTACGAATGTCCTACTTCCTTTTATTTTTAATTTTTGTTCGGACTGGTCAATACCCTGCTTGTTATGCTTACCATAAAAAGTTCTTGTTTCTACATGGCGTTTACGATTGACATGGCCTCGATTTCTCATTTGTTTGCATATACCCCTGATTGTTAAACATTTACTTGTATGAATCCTAATACCAAATACAATTCATCAGTATAAACATTGATAACGGAACGTAATTATCTGTATCTCTTTCCTACTACGGAACCGGATGGCAGAACATGATGACTCAGCACACGTAGAGACAAGTGACGTCACATGCGGCTGAATATCGAGATTGGAGGGTACAATCATGATGTTGAGAGAACAAATGAATGGTGGCAAGAGAAATATAGCCATAATATACTTAGATGGGTAAAAAACTATGCTTAAGGCCCTGCCACAAGTATTGACATGGATGGGTCCATGTCTTCAGTAAATCAAAGCCCCGTGTAAAGAGGGATCTTTGTTGGATCGATCACCCTCGGACGCATATACATCAAAGGGCAAACCTCATGCATGGAGAAGCAATTCAATTGGCGGGCAAAAAGCTCATAGAGAGAGTCAATCTCAACTCTCATAAAGCCCCGATACTGCATGTTGCAATAGCTCTGACCCTCCATATAATGAGGATCAATGACACCCACAAAGCCCTGCGGAGCCCAGCTACCCCTGTTATTTTCAGGCTCGTCGAAAGTATTCCTAATAGATTGCAAACACGCCTCATCAATGAAAAGGCATGCAGTGGATCTAGCTTCGCTTTCTCCGACAGATAAGCCGATTGATTCCAGATGGGTGATGAAATCAGCACGGATCTGTTCCACCGATGCGCCGTCCCAGCGTTCTCGATCTTCAAGGATGACGTTCTTGAGTGTTTCTATGAGAATTCGTTCAGGGGTTTTATCTGTGTATTCCTTCCCGTGTATGTCGATCTCCCAGCGGACGGATTCCTCGATCTTGTTCAGACAAGCGGCCCATACTTGATCTGACTCTGGAGTATAGACCGTGCGATAGATTATGAAGCCCCAAGGCCACTTGATACCGCTCATGAAGTTCACAGACGTACGGTTCCTGTCACGATACCAGCCCTGTTGGATCCAGCGGGCTCGGCGTTCATCGCAAGAATCGGCAAATTCAGGATGAGTCCAGCGCTCGGGCCACGAAGGGTGGTGGAATAAGTCTTCTTCGGCATCTTGAGACATGAGTGATGGAATGTATTGTGTTAGGTGGCACGATGGTGAGGTTGAGCACATTGATCAAAAGGTTGGGGAGAAAGACAGACCCTTAAAAACAAGCGCCTTGGCAAAGTCCATGGTTGCCTAAGAAGCGATAGTAAGCGAAATTCATCGGAGTTTTGGGAATATAACCAATGTTGACACCCAGAGTAGAGTAGCCCGATGCAGCCAACCACTCTGGATAGATCACATCGCAAACCTGGTACACCCCATCTTTTCCAAGAGTTCAACCGCGGAAGATAAAGTCAATCCAGATAGCAAGGCTCTTAGATGCTCACTTAGGCTAGAAATTCCTCTTGCTTGTGGCAACGCATGGTATTGGGAGGGTGCTGGCCTTTGTTGGCTGGTCTGGAAAGCATCGCTGTGGCGGATAGCGTGGGAGTAGAAGACTGAATTACCAGACTTTATTGTGGCAATTCTTCATTACCTCTTGTTGTAATCATTATTGTTTTAGAAATCAACACTCGATTCTCTGGAAAAGCTCCAATTCCTCCTGAAGGTGGCGCATATTAAATAAACTACTATTAAGGTTGCGGCGCTTCCCGCTATCCCGCTTGTTACCAAGGTGGCCATCGTTTTTGGGGGGGACAAGGTCAATCGACTCATATCAAATTCCTCGTGTCACTTGATCCTACTGCGCCAAAGAATCAATGTTGACTTCTTTTTCACTCTCCCCCTCTTTGTTAACCTACTGTCACCCCACGCATCCACCGCTCCGACATTCGCTGTCATCCATCCGGAATCATGCCGCCAACCGCATCAATCACAGCTACACAAAAGGTGTTCCTGATACCAGAACTTGTTGCTGAGATTCTGTACTGGCTAGCTGGGACACTTCGGAATGCCCCCATCTGAGGAACTGGTGGGCAAACAACCATTCACGACACCACCTGGCGGCTCAGTACATCACAATAAACAGGGTATTTTTCTCAGAATCTGTCCGACTTCTTGGGAAAATCCCTCTCAACACCCTTCACCCGCAACGAAAAAGCCATAACTTGCCACTACTTCCACGTTTTGAAATAATCACATCTCGTGATCGTGCACAATTCTACGCAGACTCCCTCGAACAAGCCCGAATCACCTCCGTCAGACACTCGAAGATCCGGAAGGCCAATGCAACATTCAAAGGAATAACATTCCCAAAGCTTCAACAGCTAGAGCTGAAGATCAATAACTATGTCCGGAGTGTCAACATCCCTATCATGAGGTGCCCAGCTTTGAAATCCCTGGGAATCATCTTTGACGAATATGCGGACCCTTGGACCGCTCGAAATGATGACCTGTCCTATCGTAATGCTGTCAGAATGGCAAAGTGGATCAAGGTGCATACTAGTATTTGGGTGTTCAAATACGATAGTACGAGTATTAAACATTCCTGATTAGGCGTCTTTTCCTGAGCTGAAAAGCGTGCTTTTTCAAGCCAACATCCCAACGAGTGCTCTCAAGACCCTTTCGGAACATCTGCCGAATGTGAAAGTGGAACGGTTGTGGCAAGACAACCGGTCGATTCGGCAGCCAGATGCACCTTTGGTGTTTGGGATCAGGGTACCACGATGGGCTTACAGACTTGTTCGGTATCACACCGCTCTGTGATAGAAGATGAGAGGTGCTGTGTTTGAAACACAAGACTGTCGAGTTCATGATAAAACTCAGGGGAAACGGACCAGCATGATTATCGGGGTGAGCCGGGATTCGGTAATATTCAAGTTTAGATCTACAGTTACTCTTTGTATCTTTTTCTCTACATTGCATGATATAAGCACAGTGTTCCGTTAGTTTTATTCGATTGACTGGTGCCTCCTTTTCGCCTGGGTGGCAGGATGATTTACTCTACTTTGATTTGGGACTCAATATTTGGTCACAGTGTTGTAGCGAAGCGTTGACTGTTTGCATTCTTTCGAACCTTCCATCCATCTACTTACCGGATCTCTGAGGCTCAGCTAAATTGCGATGATTATTTGTACCTGCCGTCGCTAGGGCCTACAGTATGTGGTGGGTCGCAGCCAATCACATCTTATTGACACATCACGTGATGACACCACCCTTGGAAGCAGTTTGATACTCAGGAACCGGGATTTGCAAGCTTTCAAACAAATCCCGGGACACGGGTTTATTCAATGACATGTACACTACTCCGACACCATATCCTATCTTAGTAATGATTTGCGTGGATGAAGTTTGATTATGTAAGTCCTCTTAAAAGTGTCAGGATTTAGAACTTGGAAGTCAGCACTGACATATTCTTTTCGTCAGATCTTATTGACATGACATCAGAAGTAAAGAACGCGCTGTGCCGGCCTACCCGGCTACAAATTTATAGGAAATGCAAGCCCTCGATATACGTATCAGTGGTACTACACTATAATTAGAGTAATTATCAATCATGTCTACAGGAAAAGTCAATCTCATTTCGCCCGGCTCGACTCACGAATTCGACTTTGTTGTTGTTGGAGGTAAGAGACATAGTACTGGTGTGCTACTTAGACAATTATGATGGAGATTAACCTTTAACAGGAGGCACGGCAGGGAACGTGGTGGCCGGTCGGCTGGCTGAGAATCCGGAAGTGTCGGTCTTGGTCATTGAGGCTGGACGAGGGTATGAGTCGCACCCCATTTGGTCGTACAATGCATGACTTTTCTACTAATGCGTCACAGAGATCCGGAAAACATTGCTGAAATCACCACTCCTGCTCGCGCTTTTGAAACCCGCAATGGACCAAACGATTGGAAATACAAAACCACTTTGATTGATCGCCCAGACTATACGCGAGTTGAGAAGCCCAACACACGAGGAAAAGTACTAGGTGGTAGTAGCTGCTTGAACTACTACACCTGGGTCCGAGGCAGCAAGGCAACATTCGACGACTGGGAGGAGTTCGGCGGAAAAGGCTGGAACTGGCATGCACTGAAAGATTATTTTGACAAGGTACATATAAACTTCACCCTCGGTCGACTATGCTAATTCTTTAGCCTGCCACGTACCATGACGACGAGAACAACTACCCCCATGTCAGGGATATTGGAATGGGAGGGCCGCTTCATGTTGAGCATGCGGATCTCGTTCCCGAGCTAAGGCCCTTCCGGGACGCGTTGCTGAAGGCGTGGACGAGTAAAGGGCTCAACATTAATGACAATATTTACGATGGCACACAAAATGGGCTGACCCACTGCGTCAACACCATATATAAGGGCGTTCGCTCTTCGAGCTGGTCCTTCCTCGTTGGGAAAACCAATATCCATGTATTGTCATCCTCGCACTGTAAGCGATTGCTTATCGATGGTGATCGAGTCACCGGAGTCGAAGTCCATGGACCAAATGGCGAGGATATTACGATCCAGGCACGCAAGGAGGTTATAGTTGCCGGTGGCGTCTATGAAACACCGAAGCTATTGATGCTGTCTGGCATCGGCCCTGAAAAAGAGCTGTCCAAGTTCGGCATCAAAGCCATTTCTAACTCTCCCCATGTCGGCCAAAATCTGCTGGACCACCCGATTATGCCTCATACTTTCCGCCTGAAGGATGGACTCGGCTTAGACGACCACCTACTGCGCGCAGGTCCTCAGAAGGAGGGCGCAGTCACGGCATACAACCGAAACCACTCTGGTCCTCTGGGTAGTGGTCTGTTGGAGCTGGTTGGATTCCCACGTATTGATGAACGCCTGTCTCGAATCAAGGAATATGTCAAAGCAAAGCAAGAGAATGGCGGAATAGACCCATTCGGACCAGGGGGACAGCCGCACTTTCAGATTGACTTCGTGGTGAGTAGATACATTGGTGGTAGTGTCTTGAATGATAGCTAATCATTCGCAGCCTATGTTCTCGGACGCATTCCAATGGCATTTCCCTGTTCCTCCAGAGGGAAGCTGGCTAACTGTGATTGTTGATCTTCTGCGACCAATTTCAAAGCCAGGCTTTGTGAAATTGCGCTCCAAGGATCCGCTTGACGATCCATGCATCAACACCAACTATTTCAATAATCACCTCGATGTGATTGCTCTGCGGGAGGGTGTCCGAGCTGTAGATGAAATTCTCATGACTGGCGAGGGCTTCAAAGACATCATTGGCGAAGATTATCCATGGCCTATGCCGCGTAACTCAGACGAGGCAATGGAAAAGGCGATTCTTGAGCGCTCTCAGACAGGATTCCGTACGTACTCCCTTCTACGCGCTTTTGCGACTTTACTAACATCTTTTAGACCCCTGTGGAACCTGTCGTCTTTCACAGAACATTGATCAGGGTGTGGTCGATGGAACATTGAAAGTGCATGGTTTCAAGAACCTGAGGGTGGTTGATGCATCTGTGTTCCCTGTCATTCCGGACTGCCGTATTCAAAATGCCGTCTATATGGTTGGAGAAAAGGGCGCTGACCTGATTAAGGCAGACCACAAGGACCTTTACTGAATGTAAAAAATGTCAATAGTGAAGACAGTCTATCCGACGAGCTATCATATAATAATGAGAAGCTTGCTGACTTGCTTTTATCAAAAGAATCTTACAAAGCCCGTAGCTGCTCTTCATACGTTTACATAAGTATTTCATGTCCAATGGCTGAATATTGAAGTTTGAATGAACCCCAAGAGCGTAATACACATTTAAGAGGGCCGAGAAGTGACTCCTTCGCAGTCTTGAACGTGATTTCACATCGCAAATGAACAATTTCAAGTTAGCATGGACATGCCATAATATCGAGGTATAAATGCTGCATCAAACGTCTCACTCTTCCGTGACTTGGCCCCTCACCCCCCCCAATCTTTATCTTCTTTTCTTCTTGACGCATCCCATTCCAGGATTCCTAATCACAATTGATGAGCAGTCATGACAGATCCTATCAAAGCCACCGCGGCTCAGAAGGTGTTATCAACATGCGAATTAATCAGCGAGATTCTTCAGAATCTCTACGAATACCATTCCACCGATGAGACTAACGAAATCTCCGAGCACAGTCCACCGTCCTGGTACTCAATGCTAGCAAAGTATAGCCGCATCAACAAATCCTGGTTCCGCGAAGCAATACGCCTCCTCTGGCCAGATGGAACAGCAGTCAAGCACCGCTCACTCATCCAGATTTTATCCACAGTCGAGCCCAGTCGCAGACAGTTGTATGCGAACTACATTCAAAGCGCCTGCTTTGTGGATGTCTGCAAAGCGAACATCCGCAGAAATAACAAAATTCTCCGTGGCATGGTCTTCCCCAAACTTCGGTACCTGGCTGTCATAATCAACCAGTGCGGTCGACAAAAACTATGGATGCCATATCTCAATGCCCCGCGGCTTGAGGCTCTGCATGTCCGACTGGCGACTATACAGTGGACTGATCTGTACAGCAATGTCAAAGTGAGGTTTGAAGGAAAACATTGGCGGGGACCGTCGCTTCAGTCCAACATAGTGATGAGGCTCATCCGCCGCATTCAGGTACGTTACCAGCCTGGCTCATAGAGGTAGAAACTGATATAACGGCTTTCATAGAGGGTTCTGAGAGGTGTCAAACTCGTTTTATTTGGAATGGAGATGGTCATAAGGCAAAGAATCATTTGGAGGTTTTCCAAATTTGTTCCAAACGTCATGATTACCTATGGAAACAATTTTGATGGAAGTAGAACAATCGAGGGATATTTGAAGACTTGCAACAAGTGATTTGAATGGCAAGCTTTGCGGATTGTTGATGAGAGAGTTTTTTCCCAGCTTTGATTTTCCCTTTTCATCATGCGCTTCCCCTTCCATGACTTGGAAATTGACTCAATTTTGACAGTGAACTTTCATATTCAATTTTGACTGTGAACTTTCATATTCGAATCGGATGTGGTTTCAGGATCTTTGATTCAAGGCTAGTGCAGTAGCCTCATTCCGAAATATTGATAGGTACCTTATCGAAACCAGAATAAAACTGTCCGGGCTCGAGCTCACCTCCAAAATTTGCAGTTGTTCTGACCTCCTGGTGCCAGCACTAAATCACGTCCACCGATTATTCCTATCAACCCAAAAATACTAAGAGAGAGGAAGAGATACTGAAATAGTTGGTGATACTAAGAGAGATAGCCCCTGATATGCAGATAAGTAGACGTTCCCCGACAACAACCATTTAGACTGTCACTATATACTGTCTCTTCTTTGTAGGCCACACTATATGCCAGATCTCTCTTTCAAAGTGGTCTATTAAGAGCTGGTCACTGGTGTATTGGTACATATATTTGATTCCATTTCGCTCTGCAAGGACGGTTGCAGTGCATGCTAGGGGCAAGTAAGTGACATAGAAGCATTCCAATGCCATACAGAACACCTTTTGAGCGCCCAGGTGAACATATGAGGCCATATTCTCCACTGTGAGAAGAGTGGCTTGATCACTGGCACCAGAAAATGTTAGGTCCACTGGGTCCATACTCTGCTCGTTTAAATGTACATAATCAGGGCCTATGACGAACCACATAAAACTCCATCTTCTCTAACTTCGATCAACGCATTTAAAGTCGTCTAAGAACGTGTCTCACAATCCAAGTAAGGGATATATCGATCTAGACCAAGCATATCAATTACCGAAATCTGTCTTGAGTTTCCACCTCTTATGGGGGTTTCAGCGAAATTGGGGCCATCGGAAAATCATCCGAATCGACCCAGGCAAATCCGCCTGCCTTGAAGGTGGATCTATGTGGATACCACAGCGTTGATACGGATGCGGGGTGCGGAGACTCCTAGGCCCAGGATACTGATTGAAAGGCGGGAAAGCGTCCGGGAAATACGGAGTTTATCACATCAACTGGTGTCTATCTTTTGTCACGTCGGATCGCGTCGGTTCATCGGGAAGCTCCCCGGCATCCTAAGCGACAGTCATAAATCAGAATAAGGTACAATCAGATAACAAGAAACATAATTTACCGAAGCTGAGACGTCTGTCTCGGGAAAAATACCCCAGGTTCTTCCACATAGGAATGGAGCCACGACAGCATTATCATCGCTCGTCATGGTACAGTGGGGAAACCCAACATGGAGAAGCACTTCAGAGTGATGGTATGAATTGTGTCCACTTTCAGCCACTAGTAAGGCATTGTAATGTGCTTATGCTTTCCCTCGCTGGTGGCTAGATTGAGAAATTCCTACTGCACCAGGCAAGGAGAGCCACGATAAGGTCACATCGGCCGTGTACCCGACCATAGATCATAAAATTTATTTTTAAAGGGGGATCCATGCCCCCCCTATTTTAGTAGTGGCAGATTGAACTCTTATCACCTCTACCCTGCTAACGTATGCCACAATGCCAGAGAAGAAAGATGGTGGCAACTTGGATACCGTCCCTTCACAAGTCGGACAAGTCCTTGAAGACCAGTACTACGAGAACGATGCAGTCTTTGGCGAGATCACGGGAGAAGGACCGAACTACCGCAGCGTATGTATGTCCTGATGAGAGTACTATCATATGAACTGACACCTACTAGTTAGGCTGGGTTGGTACTGCTGCGCTTATGATGAAAAGCCAGATAGGGTTAGGTGTTCTGAGTATCCCCGGGGCCTTGGATACCCTCGGTATAGTCCCAGGGGTAATTATATTGATTACTGTTGCTATTATTACAACATGGTCGGACTACATGGTTGGTGTCTTCAAACTCCGGCATCGCGAGGTCTATAGCATTGGGGATGTCGGTGGAATGTTATTCGGTCGTCCAGGGAAGATATTCTTTGGAGTGGCTTTCGTCCTCTGTAAGTGCTCCACACCTTCCTTTGTCTCAGGGCTCGCTAATATGAAAATAGACTGGATCTTTTGTGCCGGGTCAGGAATGCTAAGCATCTCCATTTCGCTGAATGCCGTCTCAAGTCACGGTGCCTGCACTGCGATATTTGTTGCTATTGCCGCAATCATAGGCTTTGTGCTGGGTAGCATACAGACGTTAGGTCGTATGAGTTGGCTTGCATGGGGTGGATTGTTTTGTATTCTTACTGCGAGTGAGTTCCTCCACCAAAATCAGTCGACCTTTTTTGACAAGATCCTAGTTCTCATAGTGACAATCGGGGTCGCCGTCCAGAGCCGTCCATCAGCTGCGCCGCAGGATGGCGTATGGGTGTCTGATTACCAGATTGCAGCCACCCCGAACTTCACCGATGCTATAACCGCAGTCTCAACGATCGTATTTGCGTACGCTGGAACGCCGTCGTTTTTTTCAATTGTATCCGAAATGCGTGATCCTCGACTATACACCCGGTCCTTATTGTTCTGTCAAAGCGTCGTGACAGGGGTCTACGTATTTATTGGCTGCATGGTCTATTATTACTGTGGATCTTATGTCTCCTCGCCTGCACTTGGTTCAGCAGGACCGATGATGAAGAAAATAAGCTATGGCTTTGCACTTCCTGGCCTTATCGTCAGCACAATGCTGCTCATTCATGTAAGTCTGCCTTGGTACAATGGAGAGTATTGAATTATTAATAGGGCATTAGCTACCATCGAAGTACATTTTTCTCCGTCTTTTGAAGGGTTCTCGGCATCTTACGGCGAACACCGTGACTCACTGGATGACCTGGATCAGTTGTACCTTTATGATTGCCATGGCCTCTTATATCATTGCGAGTGCTATTCCGGTATTCAGTGGCCTCGTGTCACTTGTCGGTGCCTTACTCGGTACTCTTATGTCGTTCCAGCCTATGGGGTTCATGTGGCTATACGACAATTGGACCCAAGATAAGGCAGAGAGATCACTCAAATGGAAGTTGATGGTCTGCTGGAGTGTCTTTGTGATAGTATCAGGAACTTTCTTGATGATCGCTGGCACTTATGGTTCCATTGTCAGTATCATTGATAGCTACGGAAAATCTGGGGGTTCGGCCGCCTGGTCGTGTGCTGACAACTCTAACTCCTGATAAAATATACAAGATCTATCGAAGAGGGATATGTGCTTGAGTAGCTGTGGACAGATCTGACTGGTATTTCGTAATTGATACATGCCAGTGGCCGAATTTCGCTTTCAAATTGAGGTCTCAAGGTGGAAGTATCTACAAGAAAAATAAATCAACTGGGCATAGTACCTTTGGAGTCTGATAGGACTTACATAGAGCGTGGAAGGTAAACATGCCGATCAACAAGGGAGAGACGGAGAAACGTGGGCGCGTTGTTAGTTCCTTCCCTGCAAGCCATGCGAATGTATTTTCTTCCGAAGTCCATCTCCACATCTCTCGAAAGGTGACTCTATATTCCTCTTCTGGATAGCATGGCACAAGCTCCGGTCGCATGGCTAGGTGTTACATCGGCTGAACGCCCAGATGATGAGTTCCTGAAACAAACTCCGACAATTAGTCTCAACATGCCTTCAGCAACACCTGCGATGCGGAAGATACCGGTGAACGCATGTTACATCTGCTTATCAGCCCAAAAGCCATCTCGGCCTCGGTATTCGAGAGGGTGTCACTCACGCACACGACCTCTCCTGGCGTTCGCATCGGTGACAGAGGAAGGCTCTTTACACCCCGAAGATCTATAATCGATCGAGAACGAAAGAAAAAGACAATGTCACCATCCGCGGATCTAGCGTAAATTCTGCTCGCCGATTGGTCCGAGTACGCCGAACCCAGAGGTCGGATATTTGGCCGGTACAAAGTACTGGCGGGCTTGGTAAGCTCGTCGCTTTACGTTGCTTACATTAAATGATCCCGATGCCCTAGAGAGCGACTTCGGAGGTTCATCGTATGGCTTTCGGTTGGGGTTTGCGTGCTCTCTAGGATGTGCCAATTGTTAACTTGTTGAACCTGCCGTGGCGGAAAAAAAAGAATTTGTGTTAACATTTGCAGGTGTGGATCACTCCGCTATGCTGATATTCACCTCACTTTTGAAAAATCAATTCCTCTTTAGGAATATGCGCTCTATGAATTACGGACAATACTTCCAACAGAGAGTCACTCTGCAGGAGCGTCGCATCCAGTTTTGTGCACCTTCTACATTTGAAATGATAGGGAATGTTGTTTCAATGCATAGCGATCGGCTTACAAAATGGGAAGATGGTTTGAGGTTTTTTTATGATGGACTACAAATAATGACGTTGGCTCCTCTCGAATTTCGATTGATACACTCGATCTTTATTGGCGCTGCTACAACCATAACCATAGTCCATCAATACCCACGTTGTCTGACATGCATTTTGTCATTCCTTTCCTTCTAGGCCTAGGCTGGCTTGCACGGGCTACTTCTATGCCCTGTCAAGATGACAATATTACTGCAATCGAAGCTCGTAGCGGAGGAGCCAATTTTCGCTCAGTGGCCTACTTCACGAACTGGGTGAGGTTTCTACTGCTATCGTTCTATGAAGACTAATAACATTTCGTATCCAGTCTATCTATGCAAGAAATTATGTTCCTCAGAATTTGCCTATTGATAAACTGACCCATGTTTTATACGCCTTTGCTAACATGCAGTCCAGCGGGCAGGTTGTTCTATCTGACTCCTGGGCGGATACTGATAAACACTTTGCTGGTGACTCCTGGAATGATCCGGGAAACAATGTCTATGGCTGTATTAAACAACTGTTTCTGCTTAAGAAGAGAAACCGGAATTTGAAAGTCCTCTTATCCGTTGGTGGATGGACTTACTCCACTAGCTTTGCAGGGGCACTTAGTACGGCAGCAGGTAGGGTACAATTTGCTTCTTCGGCGACCACTCTAGTTCAGAACATGGGATTCGATGGCATAGATATTGATTGGGAAGTAAGATATTCTGCAATACTCCTCTAACGATGCCTACTGAAATCAGAGACAGTATCCTGCCGACAATACCCAAGCTGCCAACATGGTAGCCACTTTGCAAGCGCTGCGCCAATCTCTGGATTCGTACAGTGCAGCAAATGCAAATAGATATCACTTTCTCATAAGTGTTGCTAGCCCAGCTAGTATGGCCCTCGTCTGTCATAAAAGCACCCTCATTAACAGATAAGCAGGCCCTTCGCACTACCAGCAACTTCAATTGGCAGCCATGGACAAGTATCTCGATTTCTGGAACCTCATGACTTACGACTACTCTGGAAGCTGGGACACCGTCGCCGGGCATGATGCCAATCTCTACGCATCGAGCTCCAATCCAAGTAGCACTCCGTTTAACACTGAACAAGCTATCAACTACTACACCTCCAATGGCGTACCAGCCAACAAGATTGTCCTAGGAATGCCGCTTTACGGTCGGTCGTTCATGGATACCAACGGACCTGGCACTGCTTATAGCGGTGTGGGTAGCGGAAGCTGGGAGAATGGTATATGGGATTACAAGGCATTACCTCGACCTGGAGCATCGGTTAGTTATCTTGATCAACCCGTCGCAAGCTACAGCTATGACTCTCCCCAGAGGATGATGGTTAGCTATGATACTCCTCAAGTTGCGCAGAAGAAGGCACAATATATCGCCTCCAAGGGTCTCGGTGGTGGAATGTGGTGGGAAAGTAGCGGCGATAAAACAGGTTCGGACAGTTTGATCACTACGGTACGTTGTTTACTCTCTATCAACAGATAATTATTGTACTAATAATGTTTGGTAGGTCGTAAATACGCTTGGAGGCACTGGCGCTTTGAGGCAGTTTCAGAATCAACTTGGCTATCCAGCTTCGGTGTACAACAACATGAAAGCTGGATTCCCCAATCAATGAATGGTAATAACAACTATCCAATATGGGGCTTGCAGATACAGGTAATGTGCTTGGAACATGGGAATTTGACGATTAGGTATCAGTGTAGCATTTGAGGTATGATTTCTCAAGAAGAATCAACCGTGGAGAATCGGGTATTTATGTCCAGATCATCATTCGCTTATATCTACTGAACAGCAAATATTATGGTTATGCTACCACTACGGCAGTACAATGCCAAGTATTCCTCCGGATCCTTGGGTTAAGGACCTCGGGACGTGTTGGAACGTAATTATGTATTCGAGGAATATCAGTAGTGAGAAAATCATTCATACGTTCGGAATTAAAGATAAAAACTCCACCGATCACAAATTTCCAACACCCTGAATCAATACAATGGTGACTATCTTTGCAAAACGTCTTTACTCCTTCTTCTCCTGAATCTCATCGCTAACGGATGCCGCAGACGGAGATGATGGAGAGCCATTGCTGCCCACGCCCTTGATATTGGTATCATAATTCTGATCATCATTGCGGCCAGTCAGACCGCGATAGATCTGGTGAATTTGCTGAATACCACCATCGATAAGTGGGTACACAATCGCGATCAACATGGTACCCCAGAGCCAAATGATGGCAACCACCACCCAGGCGATGAAAAACTGACCCAACATTAGCTTCTTTTCCAAGAAAGGAGAGATCAATATGAATCATACCTTCTTCTCAAAGATATAACCAGATCCATACATAGGCAACGGCCAAATAACCCAATGGCCCAAGAATGTCGCGATAGACCAAAATGCAGCAATGCGGCCCCACCTCTTCAGCTCCTGAGCATCGGAGGCCGAACTTCGCACAGCTCCATCTTCAAGGCCATTCAACTGATCTTGAACTGGACTCCGATCATGATGTGCGGTAGTCAAATTGCTATCCAGCTTTTCCAGGGCCAATTTCTCTTTCTTGAAATCAGCCCAGTCGTACCGTTGGGGCTTGAGGAACGTGATTACAAGGGAATACACGATGGGTGAGAAGCAAGATGCCACGGTGCCGTACATGCAAGGAAGCACTTCACCCGTTGTCGCGACCGAGACTTCTCCACCAAAGTGGGCAGCGGTACCCAGCCAGACTGCCAGTCCAGTGATCATACCCATGATTGGAGAGAGGATAGCAGCGGCCTTGCTTTGGTGGCGCCAGAGGATGGTGAAAACCATTGGGAAGATTCCGGGGCAGGTAACGACACCTGTAAATTTCATTGTAAGTAATTTGAGTTGTTGTGTTCAATAGAGAGCAATACTTACCAAGCATGTATAGTGTCCATCCCAGGTCAATTCCAACATAATGTAGCATTGTGCTGAACGCAGCAGAGAATGCCGCAAAGAATATAACGCCAAAGTGGCTCGAGCGGATCAAGTCTCGATCAGAGGCAGACTTCTTAAAATACTCACGATACACGTCGAAGCTGAGAATGGAGCTGACTGCGATGACTTGTGCAGAGAGCGTCGAGGTACACGCCATAAAGGTGATCAAGAGAGATGCCGCAGCGCCACCTTTGCCTGCGATCGTCATCGCGGCATAGGGGAGTACCAAGCCATTACTTACTTCAGATGTAGTCATTCTCTGCAACACATTAGATATTTCCCTATTTCACCTGAAGCCGATAGGAAGCATACCCGAGGATAGGTTGGGAAGTTGGGCTGGTTCTCGAGTCCCAAGGCGAGAGAGCTCATGACGGTTCCCAGGCCCCATGGGACGGCAAAGTAGGCAATACCTCCGATGGTGTATCCGGGGACCACTGCAGCAGGGGATGCTGAGAACGCTTTGATGAAGTAGCTGGTATCCATCTACACAATGTTAGATTGATATCCCCGGAGCAAAAGGACCACTTACAATAACTAGACCGAAATTACCCAAAGTATGCAAAATACCGAAGATTATTGCCTAGAGAGTGTCAGCTATAATTACTTCATGCTCGGCGTAACGAGGACCCTACACTCTTAGACTTCATGGTCAAATAAGTTCCACCTTGGTTTCCAGAAACAGGGTGTCGCTCGGCAGCCGCAACAAGTAGCTCGTACAAGTTCCCGACAGAGCCAACTTGATCTACAGAGAATGCCTTGGTCGTGAAATAGCATGCGATGATCAGGATGATCGCAGTGTGAAAGTAGTCCGTAAGAAACCTGCGGTACGTCAGCCATGAAAGAAAAGGAATTGCGTTCGAGGTCAGGAGAGAACTTACGTTGCTTTGATACCTCCAACAAAAGTATAGACTGTCACTCCGACCGGCAACAAAAATGTCGCAGCAATAATATGCATTCCGGACCTTGTTTCGTTAGAAATTTGACCTTTTTCTCCTTCCGTTCGAGACGTACATGGCGGTGATGACTGCACTCGCACCAAGAAGCATGTTCGCGCATGCAAAGATATTGTTAATCAGACATAAAATAATGAAAACGATATGAGCGGTCCGTCCTAACAGAAGTTTGAAATGTCCTGATCAGTCAAATCCAAGCAAAGCACCGGGGCTAACGTACCATAGCGAATCCGAACTACTTCGAGAGATGTATGTGCCTCAGGAATCTTTCGCTTGCAGGAGATACCAAGTAAAGCGAAGAAAACAATCATTGGACTGCAACCAGCAGCGAACCAAAAGGGTCCGGCAACACCATAGTCGTAGCCCACATATGATGAGCCAAGTAGTGCAGTAGACCATAACCAGGACTATAGATAAATCGTAAGAGACCTGGAGCATTCAAGTTCAAGGGAGACTCACAGAGATAACAGCCGAGGCAGTGAGGCCAGTCCTAACGGTGCGATTTGCTGTCATAAACCTAATTAAGATATCAGTATCAACTACAGGGCTGTTTGATTAACTTCCTTACATTTCGGTCTTCTGATTGTCCTCTCCAGTAGTCTTCTTCAAGATCTTAGTGATCAGCATCATGACTGGCCAAAGTCAGCTCAGCTCTTGTCGAAGAATCTCACGATTAGTTTTCTCACCCAGTGCTACAACCACACCAATCACGACAACAACGACATATCCCACTGCCTGGGACAGAGGGGGTTCCACGCTTGATACGCCATCGCGCGTCTGCAAATTGGACATCCTAGGTAAATCCAAGCTGGCGAAATGTGCCGAAATAACAAAAGAAGGCAAGGAGCTAGGGTTATGGGAGTTTCACGCGAAGCTTCTTAAGTTGACATTGACAGCTTATGCAACGATCAGAAAAAGTATTATAAAATAATTATGAAGGTCCCTGGTTCGTGGTCGACTAGGGATGAGGTGCATTTAAATGCGATAGACCCCGTAGACTGGGTGCAGGGGAACCCAGATCTACGACAGCACAGTGCCAGCTGAAATGAGAGCGAATCAAAAGAGTCTGATCCACAATGACTTGATATATACTCGTGATGAGGTGCTCATGGGCGATCAAAGCTCGAAGAATACTAGGTCGAGATTTTAAAGTTTAGGTTGCTGAGATGGTCGATAATGCTGCAATCATGTCATAAGAACAGGAGAACCATTGCCCAGGGGAAGAATGGGCAGTGGATTTGAACACCTTGGAGTAAAATGGTAGTTGCACTACTTGACTTCGTCACCAGGTGGTATTTGAACAGCTCAGTTAAGAAATAAATGACTTTGGCCGGGGAAATGGGTGCCCTGAATACCCGAGGTTCAGTTAAGAGATTAGCCATTCAAAAGTATATGATATAACTGAGATTACGAATCTAGATCCTTTCGCCTAGATGAATTGCGTCTCCTCGGATTGGCAAAGCTCATAAATGGACCGAGACACGACAGCCCAAACTTTGTCACAGCACATCACTGCGGAGTGCATCCTGCAGGGCTCTATCTCTCGGGCGAGAGAAAGCGCATCGTGAAAAGCAACGACAATTAATGAGAATGTATTTTCACTGGCCAGCATGCACAAGCCTAATCCACATTGAACCAATAATGTTGGTTGTTTCTCCTTTTCGTGCCCCTCAACGATCTCCTTCATCGCGCCATCCCGCCCCACTTTGATGCTATACTACATCCCATGGGATGTGACGCACGCGGGGATGTATGGAATGGTGTGCTAGTCGATCATTTGATGATACAAATTGGAAGAAACCCCTCCTGCTTACTTGGAAACATATACGGAAATAATTGTAGATTTACTTTTGGGTGCGAGAATTCACCTTATCTACTGCCAAGAACCCTCGACACGGGAGAACTTGATACCGTTAGCCATGTCGGAGACCAATAACGGAGCTGGCGAGAAGCCTAAAAAGTCTTTGATTCTCAATGCCTTCGTGGAGATGTGTAAGTTTGGTTAATCACCAATAACGAGTCAAGTTCTAACTATCATTCAGGCAGTGGTCACCAGTCTCCTGGACTGTGGCGACACCCCGAAGACGAATCTCACAAATTCAATGACATTGACCACTGGGTAGAACTTGCTCAATTGCTTGAGTCGGCCAAATTTCATGGGATTTTCATCGCCGATGTTCTTGGTATGTTGACTTTGGACGATCAAGATAATTCGTACTAACACGTCATGCAGGAGGCTATGATGTCTACAAGGGACCCCGAAACCTGGACCCAGCCGTGATCTCTGGTGCTCAATGGCCAGTTAATGAGCCTTTGGCTGTGGTACCGGCTATGGCAGCAGCAACCAAGAACATAGGGTTCGGAGTTACTGTCACGACGACTTATGAACAGCCCTATCATTTGGCACGACGTCTATCAACCGTCGATCATCTTACTAAAGGACGGTAAGTAAGATCAATCAGATGACTCTGGGAACATCACTAACTTAGTAAACTTTAGATTGGGTTGGAATGTGTGTAAAATACCACCACGATCGATCAACACAGCAAAAAGGACTAACAAGGGCTATAGGTTGTAACTGGATATCTCGATTCTGCAGCCCGAAACATGGGCCAAGCCGAACAGCCACACGTAAGTTCTCCTTCCTAGTATGAAAGACACCCTGCTCACTTAGACACAGCACGATGACCGATACGCCGTGGCAGAGGAATACGTCAAGGTAACCTACAAGCTCTGGGAATCGTCCTGGCGCCAAGACGCCGTGGTGCTAGACCGCGAGCGAGGCGTCTACACCGAGCCCTCACGTGTACGACAAATCAATCACTCAGGCAAATACTTCAACGTACCAGGCCCGCATCTCTGCCAGCCAAGCCCACAGCGCACACCCGTCATCCTTCAAGCGGGAACATCCAAGGCCGGAAAGACCTTTGCAGCGCAACACGCTGAAGCCATTTTTGTCGCGGGACACAGTCCTGCCGTCGTCGCCAAGAACGTCGCCGAGATCCGTCAGCTTGCGCAGAGTGAGTTTGGACGTGATCCCCAGAGCATCAAGTTCTTGGCTCTGCTTTGTCCTGTGCTTGGCCGGACGGAGGAGGAGGCGCTTGAGAAGTTCAAGTATTACCGTAGTTTAGGGTCGATTGATGGGGCTTTGGCACTCTTTGGGGGCTGGACTGGGATTGATCTGGATACTTATGGCGACGACGAAGAGCTGAGGCATGTAGAGAGCAATGCCATTCGGTAAGAATATGTTAAAACAGCCTTTGGAGAACACATACTGATTTTTATTTAGTTCTGCCGTTGAAGGCTGGTCGAAAGCCACTCCCGAGGTCGCAAAATGGACCAAAGCCACTGTGGGCCAGCATATCACCGTCGGTGGCCTGGGTGCCACTCCTGTTGGTACAGCGGCGCAGGTGGCTGACAATATGGAACGCTGGATCAAAGAGGCCGATGTTGACGGATTTAACCTGGTAGGATTGGCATCTTGATACATCTGGGGGATTTGTCGCTAACACAAACATTAGGCTTATGCGGTCAAACCAGGCTCTTTTAAGGACGTCATTGATTTGCTGATTCCTGAATTGCGTCGGCGTGGTTTGTTCTGGGATGATTATGCGGTACAGAAGGGAACATACCGCGAGAATCTGAACGCGACACCTGGCCAATCTGGTCCCCGTGATGATCACCCTGCGGCAAAGTATAGATGGAAGGCAGGCGTTGACGCTGCTGATCATCCAGTGCCGGAGAATTAAGGTCGTTCAGGGTCGAGTCACTAAATCACAATGCCAGGTATATGAGAAATAACACCCCCAAGGCCATGTTCATGGTAATATTGAAGTGAAATATATGGAAATATCTTTTTGTGCAGGTCTTACGCTGCAAGACCTATCGGTCTATTTTTACAAACGCCAGATAAATGCGATTTTTGTACATGGCCGTGGACCCTTAGGTCAACATATCATCTAGTCGCTCACCCAGTACACTCTCAATCTTCTTAACCCACTTCCGCACTTCTCTCTCAACACTCTCATCCTCGTCCTCCATAAGCTCACTGATGTAGGGCAGCATCTCCGGAAGCAGAGCCAGCCACTCCTCGCCAAGCTGCTCAGTAAGAGCCTGCTCGGCCTTCAAGGCAGCAAGGCGAGTGAATGGGTTATCACCACCAGCGGACTTTGCGTTAGGAGCAGTCGAGGGGCGGAGGTATCTCATCAGAGCAATGTTGAGCTCCTTGTGGTTATCGGTGGAGTCGGCCGCGGTAGCAAGCTCGGTAATCGCCGGAATGACCTCTGCGACAACGAGATCCGCAGACCTCGAAGTGGTTGCGTGAGCCAATTGCGCAATGAGAGGAACAGTGATGCTGCTGAGGTGGGAAGGAGATTGCCAGAATTCTGCAATCTAATTAGTACTTGCGAAAGATATAAATAGGGGGGAAAGACATACCATCTTGATCATGCTCGAACGAGTTGCGCAGGGTGCGAAGTGTGGCCAACCAGAGTGGCTTGGTAGCCTTGGCGGGTCCAGTTGAACCCATGATCTTGACTGTCTGTTCCAAGATGTAGCTGGAGTAACCAGTGACAATAGACTGCAGGGTTCCGAAGAACACCTGGAGGAATTTGTAAAAGGTTGTGAGGCGAGAGATTTGAGCTTGCTCGTCCTTCTGAGCACTGGTAGCCCATTCGACCATTTTGGTGAACAGAGGTCGGAATGTGCTGTCGTTGAGCTTGTAGATCATCTTAATGGTGACATCGTGCATGGTGGTCTCGGCTTCATCCAATTCACCGGCGTCGAACTTAGCACGATCGCCGAGGGCGATCTGTTCACGTCGCAGATCAAAGGCCTTGAAAAGAATGGTAGTAAGAACACTAATGTTGTTGGAGACGGTCGACTTGGCATTCTTCTCGACAGCCAGGCTCAAAACCTGTAGGACCTCGGTAGTGGCAGTAGGTCCAGCCTCAACGGCATTTTGCCAGTTGCGGTCAATCGCGCCGAGGGTGGCGGTAAGATCCATCTTACGGGCAGCCATGAGGCGAAGAGTTTCCTCGCGACTGTCCTCGCACGAGTCGTCAAGGTTAGCATTGGTGGACTTGAAAGAGAGAAGCAGGATCTTGTCAAGGGTGGCAGCGGAGATCATGAAAGGAAGGTTGTCGAGAAGTGCAGAGAACAGCGAGAAAACGGCGTCGTGCAGACGCGAGTTCTCCTTTCCGGAAACTAGGCTGAGCTCGAGCAGCTTCACAGACTGGTTGAGGGTATCTGGAAGAGCGGGAATCATCGCCTGGCCCAGAACCTCAGCCATGGAGGCTAGGCACAGAACACCCATGATGCGAATGCGCTCATCATCGTAGCCAAGACAAGATTCACTAGCAACGACCTTGGCGGCGGTAATGACCTTAGACGGATCCTTCCGACCGTACTTCTCGGTGATGCGATCAATGCAAGCAACAGCGGCATGCTTGAGCATGGTGTCGGGCGATGATTCAACAATCTTGACCAGAGTAGGCAAGAAGTCAAGGACACGGATTTGGGACTCGTTGTCACGTTCAGGGTTCTGGCGCAAGCGGTTCTCCAGGAGTCGGAGGACCTTGCGGCGGAGGTCATCGTTAGGCTCCTGGAGCAATACCTCAATCGTATCCAGGAAGTCGACGAGGGACAGGGTACTGAAGAGAGCACCAAGGACCTCACCACACGCCTGGCTCACAGGCTTCATATTTTGTACCGATTCGCCAATGTTCAGAACTTGTCCCAAGACGCGGGAGAAGCAAGCGCGAACTTGGCCTGCGACCTCATCATCCTTCTCGAAAGCGGCCTCCAGCTTCGACTTGAGGGAGGAATGCTTGAGCAGATGAGCGAGATCACGCAGCAAATCAACAGCCACCTTCTGAGGGTCACGGCCATCATCACTTCCAATTCCTAGCAGAACCTGAGAGATACCGGCCTTAGGCTGGAACGCATCGATGACAAGGTTGAGGTACTTGCTGTAAGTGGTAAGCTCGACGACAGGAGTAGTGTCCGATGCCACACCAGTCATCAATGTAAGAACGTCCTTGTCGTTGGAGTAACGGTTCGCAAGCATAGCCAAAACGGCAAAAAGGAAGTCTTGAGTGCCAAGCTTGGTGATCAATGCATGGAAGAGACGTAGACGTCGATGCGATGGGATATGCTCGAATGCTGCGGTAAAGCTGAGGAGGAGCTCCGAAGTTCCGGAAACAATATCGCGTTTCTGGCTACGCAGAGACTGGATAAGAGCCGGCACAACATGGTCGATAGTTTGATCGATGACAGAAACAGAGTAATCGTCATCTTTGCGGAGGACACTTGATCCCATGAAAGTGAAGATCGGCATCACGCTGTGAAGAACGAGCTCAGGTGCAATCACAGAAAGACCAGCAACCAGGAGAAGAGCGGCATTTTGCACTTGTGGGCTTTCGGTTGTGCGGACGCAATCCACCACCAAGTCGGCCCGAATGGCAGAAGTGTCAAATAGCGGTTTAGGTGACGCCTTGGACTTGTTGACGATAGCCAACAGACTTCCCAGGGTGAGACTCAGAAGGTAGCTCATTCCGGACTGGATCTGTGACTTAAAGTGATGAAGAGCAGCAAGGGTCTGGAAGAGGCCACCGGCGAGCTCGGGGTGAGAATCAGGGCTAGAGCTATCGACGACTTCGAGAATGAAGGTCATCTTATCCATAAGCTTGCTGAACTCTCCCTCGTCCTTAACAGTCATTGCAATCATGTTGTTCTGGCTGGTCCGTCTCCGCTTTGGCGCGGGGCCAAGGCTCTCAATGTGAGTCAAGGAAACAGGTATTTTGTTAACGAAGCTCACAAGGATAGCGCCCGACAGCTCGACACTGCGAAGGACAGAGCGGCAGTTGTCTGCGAGGGGAGTTTCATCCGACATGTCAAGAGAAATGTCCAACAGCTTTTCAGCAGCTGTTAATTGGGCATCTTCTGGGATCTTGTTCCAGACCTCCTTCATGCGAGAGAATCCAGCTGTCACAAATGAGGATCGAACAGACGCGGGGCTAACATTGTTGAGAAGAATTTCGATAGCATCACTGTCCTTGGCGCTGACAATGGCAACGATCTCTTGCTCAACCTCGGGAAGGGCAAGGCGCTCTGCGGCGCAAATATCTTCGACTTCCTTCTGGCTAGAGCTACGCCAGTTCTGGAGCAGAGGCAGAAGTTCCTTGGCACGAGTAGTTCCCGAGACCTTCTTAATCTTGTTGAGCAAGCGGAGCAGGCCAAACTTGGGACCATAAACTGGCATCTGGATCGTGTGCGAGGACAGGCAAGTGAAGAAGCTAAGACGAAGAGACTTCTTCAGCTCCGAAGCACCAGAGTCCTCCGACAAAACAGATCCACGCATTGTGGCATCGAGGACCTTGGCAATATAGGTAGGATCCAAGATATATTCTTCGAGTCCAGGAAGCAATGCACGATCAAGCACCTTCAATGCATCGCTAGTTGACAGCCATGAGACGTTAGTAGATTGGCTTCCCTTGCCGTAAATTAAATCGTGGGCCCAGGGCTTGACATCTGCCTTGTTGTTGTTTTTGTAAATAGTAACAACGAGAGCCAAAACACCAGTGGTCTCACGGCGGATTCGCTCAGATGGGTCGCTGAGAGCAACGAGCAGGAAGGGCAACAGGGCTTGAGGGTCGAAGTCACCAGTCACGGATGACAGAACAGACGCAATGGCGTTCAGGGCAGCAATCTTTGTTCCCATTGGATAAGGTCCGGAAAGAATGCGGGTGAAGAACGACAAGAATTGGGGAGATTTCGTCGCATCGGACTTGGCAAGAATTGGCAGACCAACAAACTGCGCAATCCTGGATTCGGATTCGACAGCCAATGCGAACACTTGAACAAGGCTGTTGAACTCGGGAATGTACTGCTTGGTCAAGAATGAGGAAGGGAATTTGGGTTCCTTAGACAATGACTCAAGGGCGGGTGTGAAGTTGTCTAGATCACGCTCATCAACATCCTCCATTTCCACATCTTCAATAAGCTGGGGTTGGATAGGGGCTTCAACCACGGTTTGCAGGTTGTGCTCCAATGCTGAGATATTGAGAGACGATTCAGCCAGCAGCTTTTGGAAGGCAGGCTGAAGAGAGTTGGAGCGGCTGAATCCCTGGATCATCTCGGCCAGCTGTGTCTGAGTATCCAGAGACATGTCGCGAGTTTTTTCAACATCACTGGCCGACTTGATGACCATGGCCATGGCCTGCTTCATCTCCTCCTCTTGAAAGACGTTTGCTTCGAATACAGATGACAAGAGGCTGAGGTGCGAGCTGTTCTTCTGCAGGTCACTGGCGAAGCCATCAACAAGCCCAATCAATAGTTTAGAAGTGTTATATTGTGTGGCAACTTCCGATATTTGCTGCATAGGACGATCAAGGCGAACAAGAGCCTTGAATACCTTCCTCGGCAGGGAGGATGTTGGCTTCTGCTGGGCAAGAACCGACAAACAAATCAATCCCGAGCTTAATGTTTCCTCTGTCCATGAAGACACCACGGTCTCCATCAGGCCATTCAAAACATCGTCGGAAAGAGAAGCCTTTTGAGCAAGCACAACTGAGATCATGTAGCAACCGATAATCAACTCAGACACCTTCTTCAGTGCAAAAGCGTTGCTAAGAATTGGGAGTACACGAATGATGATATCCTCGTGCTTCTGCTTTTCAGCCTCCCGTCGACCAGAGCGGGCGCCTTCCAGCATACCTGCGACAGCCTCTGTGGTAATACCAGCCCAGAAGGAGAGCAGGGAGTGGCTCTGGGCACCTTGCTGACAGGCCTTCAACACATAGTTGTTGAATGCGGCGAAGAAAGGTTTGTTTGTAGTGGCGCTATGCACGATTGGGTGTCGTGGAGGGTTGATCAAGCCTGTCTTATAAGGGTAAAGCACTTTCAGTGTCGGTGTAAGATCGCTAGGCAGAATCGAGAGAAGGTTCAGGAAAAGTGGTGTGGTGTGATAGGGCAAAAATGTCAAAACCATGTAGGTTGTGTTGTACTCGTGCGATCTAAGGTCAAAATAACTGTGATTAGTTCTTCTTCCCAAGAAATGCGCAACGCAAAGATAAATGCTACATACCTAAACCTTCGTACCAACCAATCCACCGCCTTGACTGCGGGACTCAGCTGCAATCTTCCTCCAACAAGCGCGAGGAAGTTTTCAATGACGACATCCAGTTCCTGATTCTGGCTGGCATTCATCTGTGTTCGATCCTCGGCCTTGCTCTGCTCACTAAAAATCGTGCGCTCAAACTCCTCAAATCGGCGATCCAAGGAGCAAAGCTCACGGAATCCTTCATAGCAGATATCATAGATAGTATCAAAGTCTTGAGTTCCCGCGATTTGGGAGTCAAAGATCAGTGACTGTGAATGGGCGATTCTCTGGGTTTTGAGATCGAGCTCATGCGTCGATTTTGCCGCAATCTGCGACAACTGCGCCGAAAGAGAAGAAGCCATTGTTCAGGATAGTCAAGCGTAGTTCAACAGAGATCACTGAAGCCCATCTCTGAAACCCAAATAGTGGGTGTTAGTTTGTAAGGTGGGGAGTGGGCGCGCACCTCTTATTTGAAGCGGCTTGAATCGCAACTTTTTTTCTGTCGCCGATCCCCGCTCACCGCTCACGGAACAACCATATGCCGATATATGCATCTCCCTTCTCACCGCTCTCGGAACAACCCTTGCGCCGAACTATCGGACTCCATGCCCGATAACACTACAACGACGATGGTGTCCGATTCAAAGGTGAGTGTTCCATTCTTCGGCTTTAAATGATACACCCTGACCCCCCGCTTCAGGACAAAAAGTCCATCCCTAAATTTGGTAGCTTCAAGCTACCTTCAGCCACTGGCACAACAGAATCACCTAATTACAGCCCTCAAAGCCATTCGGAACGCGCCGATTCTAAGTCTCGTTCATCACGGCGATCTGAAAGAAGTCTTCGTGACAGATTACATGACCATTCATCTCGCTCACATCATACTCCTCACCTTTCATCCAAAGACCGTCACCATTCACGAAAGCGTTCCCGGTCCGGCGACCGCACTTTACACTCCCGAGATCCCCGATCCAGCAAACGCGATCTACCCACCGACCAGAGTCTATCTACCAGGTCCAGCAGTAACCAAGATGGTTTCCGGCTCCCCGACCAATTTACTACTCCGGGCAGCAGCCGGCTGGAAAGGATCGATACGGTTTCGACCGCTCAAAGTTCTTACCTGGACTCCTCGCCGGAATTCTTCCTTGATTCCAAGGGCGATCGGGACATCCTCACATATGGGACAGAGAACCGCTGGAGTGTACCACGTTATCGCCGAATAGGTGGAGGCTTTGTTCTTGGGCTTGATCGCACACAGAGGATTGACCGAGACCAGTCCCATGGAAGCCAAATAGTGTTGCGCCCAAACGCATTCGCAGACTCATCGACGAGAGACGGAGAAAACCACCTCTCATCGAAGTCCCGCAGGCTACCTTTGCCCGAATATCATATTCGTGGCTCGGCTGCCTCTGCCTTTGAGGTGGACGATGACTTCGTCTTAATTGACGGAGAGGATTGGGGTAAGCTACACCCTTGCCCAGTTGACAACACTGATCGCCAGAAATGGCTATCCAATATTAAATGTATGCTGATTGAGAATTCACCCGCAGACCCTTCGGAGATAGAACAGGCTACCGAACAATTCGACCTCAATGCCGAAAGAAAAACCCGGAACGCAGCCTTTTGGAAGACAGTTGAAGATAATCCGCAGGATGTCAGTGCCTGGCTCAGGTTTATTGATCATCAAGATGTATTGATTCTTGGGTCGCGAGGTGATTCTCATTGCCTCACCCGCGATGAGAGGACTAGCCTTGCCGATTTGAAGCTGTCCCTCTATGAAAAGGCCCTTAAGAAAGCGACTGGAAGCCCCCACAAAGACCGTCTTTTGTTAGGCAGGTTGCAAGCTGGAGCACAATTGTGGAATTCTGAAAAGTTGTTGGCTCAGTGGAAAAAGACTCTCCTAGAAAATTCTGAATTCATCAGTCTGTGGGTCAAGTTCCTCGACTTTTGTCAAACTGACTCCCCAGATTTCACATTTGGGAAGTGTCTCGCTACTCATGAGGAGTATTTGAGGCATGTTTCATCATTGATTCCACTCCGCCCTAACATGGTTCAGGTTCTTGTTTACATATTCCTTCGTCTCACACTTCTCTACCGGGAAGCTGGCTACAGTGAAATTGCGGTTGGTCTCTGGCAATCTGTGCTTGAGTTTTGTTGCTTCAAACCCGAGTTCCTTGATGACACCGACGAAAGCCTTTCCTTGTTTCGCGAATTCTGGGAATCAGAAGCCCCTCGTATTGGTGAGGATGGAGCAAAAGGCTGGAGTAACAACACCAATTCAGACCCAGACCCCATTACTACACAGTACTCCGCCAATTTTTCTCTTGCGTCTAATGTGACCTCTTGGGTAGAGGCAGAAAGAGAGCGTATTATGGAATCTCAATTGCCATGGCGCAGTTTAGATGGATCAATACCGGACATTGATGACCCATACAAAGTGACGTTGTTTTGTGACGTGGATCAGATTATTCGGTCATTCCGTAATTTGGCCCAGTCAGATGAACTGATCGATGCTTTCCTGTACTTCAGTCACTTGCCACACTTGACGTTTCCGAGCAACATCCAGACCACTCGTGTGTGGGGATGGGACAACCTCCTACGCAACGAGTTTGTGGCAGATCATCGACTTGGGCTTTCTTCTTGGATCCCGCTTCACGACGAAGGAAGCGAAAGGTCAACAAAGCCGTTCCTTTTTCCCCTGCACAACTTTTTGCACACCACAACCACTCTGTTCGCTTCGCCCGATCAGTGGTTCCACTCGTTCCAGTGGTGGGTCAAATCCCGTTCAGCTCAGCCACCTCTCAAGACCCATGACTGGACGTTGCGTGTTTTGCGTGTTCTAGTGGATCGGTATCCAGATGATGAGGAGCTAGCAGAATATTCGTTGGCGTTGGAGTTCGCATCTGACCCTGTGATGGGCAGGAAGGTTGCTAAGAAGACTGTGAAAAGGAGACCATCCAGTTTGAGATTATGGAACGCTTTTGCACTGATGGAGTCAAAGAGTGAGGATTATGAAGGTAGAAACAGAGCTAATGGAGTTTGGGCGACTGCTCTATCAATGAGCATCACGTTCACGGACACTGAGCAAAAGACTGACCGTGCTATTCTTTGGCAGTCTTGGATCTGGCAGTTCATGGAAAGAGGAGAAAAGGCCCAGGCTTTATACATCCTGCACAATATAGCCGAGGAAAAGGTTGACCCAGTGCAAATTCCCAAGGGAGAGACCCCGCTGCTTTTCCAGCCAACCACAACTGTCAAAGTACAGCAGTACTTACGAGCGTGTCAGGAACAAGCTTTGGCAGCCAGAAGAGCCCAGGCATACGTAGCCTACACCGATTGCTTGGGTCTCATCTACTACCTTTCAAAGTGGCCGCTGATGAGCGCCCTGGATGTCTATGGAAAAGCCGTCCTGAGGCTCAAAGAATTGTTCTCGGACCAAGAAGCCTTCAAGGAGTTCACGGCCGAGCTACTCCATCAAGCCCGCGCAAGGGTACTGTACGACTCCCTGTGCCAAAAGGGGCAAGATCACAGCCCCTTGGAGATTCACGAGCTTTTCAAAGAAAGCATAACCCTGTTCCCCCATAACACAATCTTCCAGTCTATGGGTATGTGGAATGAGTTCAGAATCACCTCGCTCGACCGGCTGCGAGATCCACTTAAGTTCGCAAAGGAGGCCATGGACAGTCAATACCAACTCGATCAAGCCTCCTCACCAGTAATTCGCCCACAACTGGTACCGATTTCAAGCTACCTCTTGCCCATTTGGATCCAGCTCTCTAGCCCGCGATCAACCACTGGCCCCGCAAGTTGGATCGTACGTCCGGCATTCGAGAAGGCTTTAAGCGAGGTCCTCAACCCTGCAGAATTTCGCTCAGGCGGGGCAGCTGTACGGAGCCGCTTCGGTGAAGAAAGTGCCAGATCAAACCTCACGATCTGGAAGCTTTACATGCTCTACGAGCGTTACCATGTAAAGGACCTCGAAGCTGCGAAGGCGGTGTTTTTTCGGGCTATCCGAGCGTGTCCATGGTCGAAGGAGCTGATCATGTTTGCCTTCGAGCATCTTCGCGACGGAATGCCAGTCTCGCCTGAAGATATTCCCTCGAAAGGTGCCGGGCTGAAGGAAGAAGAGCTGCGCCGGTTAGTGCTCGTTCTTGGTGAGAGGCAGCTTCGTCTGCACCTTCCTATCAAGCTCGATGTCAATTCTTCGGACAGCTTTGAGGAAACTCAAAGCGGCTGAGGACATGAAGCCTATGAGGCACTAGAGCACTTGTTCTTATATCACGCAGAATGTTTCCTCCAAAAATCCGCCATATTCCGGAGCTTCGCTTTCAGTTATCAACGAAGCAATCCAATTTAACAACGATAATTCGATATTTTATGTTCACTCCTCCGAAGCAAAAAGGAAACAATAACTCCTCAGAGAATACAAAGCAGTTGCCCCTTCATTGCTTTCTCTGGAGCCATCCCAATACGTCAGTCGTGGATTATCATCAACGTAGCGACATGAGGTCTTACAATAATGCCAAAGAAGAGACACTATAGGAAGTCGTGGATATGTCCATTCTGGTTCGGAGTTCGGGAGTAGAGCGCGCAAATGTATTACTAGTCATTCTGAATATCATGTATGATCACCCCTAAGTTCGTCCAACCTCGGAAGTTTTCCGTATGCTACTTAAGCTTTTCAGCCCCCCAAGAGCTTGATCACACCCTCACATAATATCGATCCTCGTGATCGAGGACCATGCTTCTACAAGCGAGTGACTCATAAGATGATGCTTGAGTAACGCTGCTGGCATAATAGCTGGCGCTTAGGGCAGATTTATTCTGCCTTTTCTCTATATGACGGCAACGAGGATGCACTTACGGCAATCCCGGTGAAGTGTGCACATTATGAACTGACTATGCCCGGTCTCCGTAGCTGCACTTACATCAGTCTGGTAGACCTCGGTCTTTTGAGAAACGTTCCAGATTAGCTTTTGTAAAGAAAAAAGAAAGGATCTACGTAGCTCAACAAATCAATAATGGTCATGATTTGATATAATATGCTAGGTAGCTTTTGATGACACCTCGCGGTATTATCAACTATAGTACATGAAAACAACTAGTCTGGCGTATATACTTCCGAGGTCAAAGAACCTTCGGGGTATAATGAAATGGAACCAAAGAGGAAAACAGAGACTCGTCACTCGTTAAGTCATGCGATATCATCAACATCGCTGGAAAAAAGTAAATCAAAACAAGAAAAGCACATATACCTAAAAGTTCTCCTTCCAGAACTTGAACCGAATATCCTTTGTCGACGCAAACCTCGCCGCATCATCAATCTGCAAAGCCGCAGTATTAGGTCCACAAAAGTAAACACCAATCTCAGTGGCATGGGCACTCTGCAAGCCCCGCATATAAGTCTGATCCAACAATCCAACCCGCATAGCCTTGAACAAGCGCTTGAAATCCGGACGACCGAAGTTCGTTCGACTCCGTAACTCAGTAAGCGGATCAAGAGCCTGACCCACAGAATTCAGATAAATATTCGCAGCAGTATCATCATCGAGTCTTTGAGTGAGATATGTATGAATCCGTAAAAACTCTGTACTACCCTCGAAAGCTGCGGCGCTCGCTGATTGCGCTTCTAGCGACGAGAGAAGAGCCTGGAACCACTCAAAGGAGGAGGTATCTTTGCAAATCCAGATGAACTCTACACGACGTAGACGGCGAGGTGCGTTGGGGCTTGAGCGGAGATGCCAGATATTCTTTAGGATTGAGGCCCAGGGCGTGACGCCGATACCTGTTCCGATTAGAACGGCGATTTCGTTTTCGAAGACATCTTCGGCTGGTGCTCCGTATGGTCCGTCGATGCGCATTTTTGGCATGGTTTGTCCGTTCTGGAGGGCGACTTCGTACATTCCGTTGGGATCTAGGCCCTCGAGGTCTTTTGCCTGGGCGGGTCCGCAACCGAGAGCATCTCCAAGAGCGCGGGTGAAATCGCCTACTTGGCGGACGTGGACGCTGATGTATGGGTCAAATGGGCAGGATGTAATGGTGAATGGATGCCATTGGGTGGTTGAGACGTCCGGGACTTGAAGGAAAAGCCATTGCCCTGCTTTATACTTCATGCTTGGCTTTTGAAACTGGATTTCCATGGCGGCTATCTCTTTGTTAGTGTGTAACTTTTGACATAACGGTGTGCTGACATACCATAAGGATGACGAATGACCTTGGTGATCACAGTCTCTTTTCGAGATCGAACCTCGCGGTACAGTCGTTCTAGTAGGTACATGGTGCCTGCCACGAGTTCCCATCTCCATCCCTCATAGCCTATGCAGTGGTTCCAGAACTTTTCACCATCAAATGGTGAATATCTCTCGGGGCTGTCTCGAACAAAGCATCCAGTGGCATGGGTGTATAGAGCGAGCATGAATGGAATGAAGAGGTGGTGGGTATACCAAAATGTTTCGAATGCCTGTTGTCGAATACGAGCATGCGCCGTGGTGTATATTAGCAACATGCATAACAACATGACATGGCCTGTGATACCGGCCGCAGTCTTGTAGTGAAGTTCCACTGCAAGTACAGGACGGATGTTATCTTTCTCGATATTGTAGAAACTAAACCGGTCAGCACTTGGTAGTACCTGCTTAGGCAGGAGGTCAACTTACTTGACGTAATGTGCTGCCACGTGAGCGCATGTAAAAAATAGCATGGCGTAGGCTATTTGACGATGAAACCACGCAGACTCGTCGAGAGGTAACCAACGAATTTGAGGTCGGATCCATCGAAGCACATTTCGACACATAGGCAGAAGAATCAAGGTAGCGTCGATGGAAAGTATGAGACCAGCACCGCGAGAGATATAAACGGAGTACGTAAGCACATTCAAGCCCGCTAGCCTCTTATTTGTAGCTTGTGCCCAACTATCTCCAAGTCAGCGATTCTGGTTCTCCATTTTCCGTGATCAAAGACTTACCATCCCACGACAAAGATACCAAGATGTACAGCCCAAAATACCAAATGGAACCAAATCTTGGAAAAAGTTAACTCGGCTCTTTGCCGACGAGACATATTAGACACAGCCATAATGTGTGATTTTGAGGGTCGACCAGCGACAGTGGTGATTAAAGGAGCGACAAGCAACGTAGGTTGACCGGCAACCAGAAGCCGCTAATGGAGGACCTTGATAGGTAGATCTAAAGATCTGTCTTCTCAAGCGATCGATTCCTTGATTTCAAAAGTCAAGTGTTATGGGGCTGGGCAATTGCGTCTTTGGATGTGCTGCTCCATGGACTTTGCTCAAGACACAATCTGCGATCAAGAACAATTTCGCGATCCAAAATGAATATGCGACGTCAAAAAGCCACGGTGCAGAGAAGGCGTGTTTGCTGCGTTGTCAGGCGAGCAGTAGATGCGATGAAAGCCCCGCGGGGATATTAGGTGGATTTGGGCCCAACAGAGGCCGTTGAACAGGCTTCAGGAGTGACACCGAGTGAGATTGTCCAATATCTCTATGGAAAGTGGAAGTGACAAACTTGAGGCATATGGGTAAAGACAAAACCGAAAGAACAGAAGTCGCATTGTGGTTTTAGCTGCAGGGGTGGGAAGAGGGGCCGATCTATAATTACGTCGCTTCTGTCTACCAATCGACTAAACTCTATATTGTACATTTACTCGGTTCCCCGATGTGATAGGTAGGTCATAGCAACTGTTTATAGTCTCTTCGTTTAATATTACCTCTCTCTTGGTGATTTTTTATTAATAGCTATTCCGAGAACGACTACCAGATCGGCCTAATCACCACATGGCTGAACTGGCTGCAGTTAAAAGCCAAGGAACGTACGGTCCACATTGTGGAAAGCATAAACTCGATTCCGACCTTTTGTTCATTAATGGCACCAGTGAAAGAACGGGTCTTCGTGGAATATGTACTTTCGTGGCCACAGTTCCAGTGGTTAGGATTCACGGGGGGCTGGTGAGTGGTCAGCGCTAACTGGAACCTCAACCGTTACTATGAATACGACCTATGAGAATCAAGCTGCAAGCGCTCAATTTCCCATCACACACGGAAGCTTGAAATTCTGGGGCAAGTCGGTGAAGCATGTCATTCGGTTCGGCCACTCCGTAAATCCAAATATAGTTCTTAAAGCTTGTGGTGTGATTCGGTTCTCGCTATCTCTCGTTTTCGTTCTTGAACACATTTGTAGGTCTCGACCCACTTGGCACCGCATATCACTTTGGGCACAACTTTCTCAAGCTGACTTGCTCACGCGCTCACCAGTTCGAACTGACCTGGGTATCGTGGTGCAAGCGGGTGTGAAGCTAATTTCAAAGCTTTGGTGACTGAATCCAGGGCCAGTATGGTCACCTGATTCGTCGCGTTGGGAATAGATCTATGACTGCTTGTCTCCAACATAATGCTGGAATCTTCGGAGGACTTTGGGAATTACAGTAGAGAAAAAAGGAAATTCGAAAGCCAACCAAGCCCACACAAGCCACTCGAAATCTTACAATTCGAATTGTGCGTGAAACTCCCTGGAGGCGTGTGCCTTGACCTGCATCTCATCACGCCAAGCCTTGACTCCACGGCCCCTGATAGGTGCACGTCCACGTCAAGATCCGCTTCATCACATCCCAACCCCCCCAATCACACCGCACCCAGTCTCCGTGAAGAATTACGAAAAGAGGGGGTGGCTCGGGACTCGGACCCTTCCAGGGGACTCATTGGCTCAGGGCGCTTAGGTGCATCTGTGCGGATCACGAAGCCCTCCTTTCTACGGTGCACGAAAGTGGATGAACTGTCGACCCAGAAGTGCATCGGTCACGTTTAGCGCCCAGTTGTCACATATTTGACGGATCTATGGGTTATCTTCACCGTGGGGATGTCGGTAAGCTATGTATAGATGCATGTCCCTCCCCCGCTTCCAGGGTGCCTGGTCATTTCACCAGTTTCTTCCCCAGATCAGTCAAATTATGCCAACGCAACAAAGCTAAGCGTTGAGTGCGGAATCTCTGCGCATTCCCAAGCGATATACCATCTCCCTCCATGCATCGCTGAAAATTTGGGTCACAAAGTAGACGCTTTCTAGGCGAGCGTTTCTACCTCCACACTCGACTCGCTCGCTGGCCGAGAGATTCACATCTACAACTACATTAATCTGCCAAAATGGGAAGACTGATCAAGAACCACTGGGCCAGGTTGCTCATAATGGTTGCCTCAGCTTGTAAGTATCGCATCCCGTAGCTTACCAAATTTTAGAACTTGCGCGCTAACCCGTGCGACATAGATCAAGTCGCCAGCGCAATCGAAGGCTTCATCTGGCCAAAAGTCTTCTGGGACTTTATATCCAAAAACCTCGATGCCGCCGTCAACCCGATACCTGTCCTTCAAATATTGAATTTAATCATGGGCCTGATCGGTCTGGCTTGGGAATGGCCGTTGAAGCCATTTGCGGGAACATTTCCCCACCGGAGTATCGAGATTCGGCTCATCATCTACCCACTCAGCGCATTACTTGCAGCACTGCTCTATCAAGGCACCGATCCAGCCGGCTACTATCTTATCGGCATTGGTGTGTACTTTTGGGCCTACAGTGAGGGAGAGGTGGTATGTCCTGAACCGTGGACATTACCCAAACGATCAATGGTCATGAGGGGATAGCTTTGATTCTTCCTATGCCTTGATTGCGCTGAATATAAATTATGTATTTAGTAATGATATAATACAAATGAAGACATGATGAGTAACTTGCCTAGGTGTCTGAGAGTCGGCCGAACTACAGACCCTTACTAGAACATCAACAGGTACGTAGTACCCCTAACATACATATTTATGCATTCTAATTATATTCATGCGAATGTACTCCTAAATCTGAGGACTAAAGACTCAGTCATTACCGAATCCAACAAAATAGTCAATTCAAGTTATACAGCGCTAAATGGTAATGCTTTGTTCATATAGCGGTAATTGGCATCACGTGATAGCAGCAGGATCCAAGCTCGCCACGCCACCACAATGAAGCAACCCTCTTCGCTATACTTTTGAGGGTGCAAATCAATTTTGGAACCATACTCATTGTACCAACTGACTTTAGCGTTTGTTTTCGCTTATAGCTTATATCATGGCACCACTTGATGCCTTCCATGACTGCCATGAACTACACAATGACTGCACACCAGATGAAATCGGTGATATGCCAGTTAACAAACTTACAACTTTCAACGGTGCCCTAACTCGGTTTTTGCACCCAGGCAGCTCAACTGCGCTTGAGTCTCCAAAGAAACTAATTAGTCCCTCGAAACGGAGCTCTACCCCCGATGAATCAGACCGAGGACTACCTGCAACAGACACAATGATACCCACCAAAGCAGTCAGAAGTCGCAAAGCCACTGCAAGTCCAAAGATAAAGAAAGAGGGAAATGCCTCAACTCCAATCAAATCCGAAAATACAAGATCAACATACTTCACTCGGTCCAGCACCTCTTCAATTGCCTCACCCTCACTCTCACCAACAAACCTCGAAAGCGAAACAACTCCATCTCCACGCCGCCGCAAACGCAAGCCAACATGCGCATCCGACAACCCGCCCGCTTCATCCTCCCTATTCCGGGACACAATCCCCCCAAACCTAATCCTCCTTCTAGTAGGCGTAAACCCAGGCCTGATGACCGGAAGAACAGGCTTCTCCTACGCCCACCCCTCAAACCGCTTCTGGCACCTCCTTCACACATCAGGAATAACCAAAGTCCGCCACCCACCCTCAGACACATACAAGCTTCCAGAGCTATACAGCGTCGGCAACACGAATATCGTGGTGCGACCGACGCGAGACGCAAGCATGCTCACAAAAGCCGAGATGAACGACGGCGTGCCGATTCTCGAGGCGAAGATTGCATCTCAGCGGCCTGAGGCTGTTTGTCTTGTTGGCAAGGGTATCTGGGAGGCTGTTTGGAGGGTGCGATATGGGCGAGGGATTCGGAAAGAGGAGTTTACGTATGGGTGGCAGCGGGAGAGTGAGAATATGGGACGTATACCTGGGGTTTGGGATGGTGCGCCGGTTTTCGTGGCTACTACTACTAGTGGGCTTGCGGCTTCGATGAGTATTGCGGAGAAGGAGGCTATCTGGGCGGAGCTTGGAAAGTGGGTTGTGAAGAGGAGGGAGGAGAGAGAAAAGGATAAGAAGGTTGAAGTTGCTAAGGCTGCTTAGCTTTCAGTGTCATGGGGATCGCTTTGGGCGGGTTCGCTTTATTTGCTTAGACCGCAGTGTAGACGCCATTTAAATACGAATTACGATACTACGTCAACGCATAGCTTAGATAGGCACCAACTCTCCTGTTATTCGGAAACAACAATCTCAGTTCTGAATCTTGGTTTCATTTCAATATTGGTATTTGTATGATGGGTTCGAAGACCCGTCTCATTATCTCATGATATCAATCAAGGGGACCTGCCACTGCTCATATGCAATACAACCAAGAAAGGAAAAAGGACAACCCCGCAGGGATAGAACTTCCCCTCGTGTAGATTACACGATCACAATCATGTCAGAACCCGGGTAGGTAGGGTAGACGAGTGGTTCACAGGGAACGGGGAAGCGGGGGGTAAGCGGGGGAATAGTAGCACCGCAAACCCCACGAATGGGTTCAATGGGCAAAACATTTACCGGCCAATGTTGGCAGGTGCCTTGGAATCATTGGTGCTACCAACGCGTCCAGAGTTCTGCAAAATATGTTAGTCAAACTTTTGAAGCTAGAATGGAAATGAGGGGAGACTAACGCTATCGGGCTGGTATTCACCACCCTCGAGGATCTTAATCATAACTTCGTCTTCGTTCTTGGTACCGAACTCGTTCTCTAGAGCGGCTTTGCTAGCGGTGTCCAGGATACCCTGGGCTCCATGGCTATGGTTGATAGAACGTTAGTGGGGGTTCACAAGATCAGGTAATGTTCAGTTCAAGCTTACCTGTGGGAAACAAGAATCTTCCAGCCGTTCAATACATCGGACAGGGCGATGCTGCGGTCGTTCTTCCACTTTTGCAGGATCTCAAGGTCATCGACGTAGACGATGAAGTCCTCAGACTTGCCCTTGTAGAAGACCTTGCAAGCTGTGCTGGCTCCGCGAGTCATGATGAATAATAGTAGTTGAAGATTGAGAGATTGGTTTAAGTTAATTCAATTGAAGAATTAAAGAGTGAAATGCAGGAGAAAGAGAGGTGGGATGGAGAGCTTTAAAGAGCTGATGATGGTATATGACGTCACGCAATGGCTGCTAATGGAAAAGCTCGTGTGTCATGGAACATGAGCTCCCTGCTTTAGTACGTCATATGATCCTCTACAGTGGAGAAGAACCCAGTGCAATAATGTACCAATACCTTCCATTCTTTGCCCTTTGTTTCGCCGAGCTAATAACAATGTGTCCTATTGCTTCATTCGACCCCATACTATACGCCCCTTTCCCCCACTTCCAAGCTTCGATGATCTTCCCACGCTCACTCCTCTGTCCCTGACTCCACACGAGACCGGATGAGATTCTTGGGTGACAATGCGCTCAACAAGGTCATCGGTGAGCTCCATTTTTTACGGGGCGACGAGTCAAGATTGTCGTCTTGGGTCGGCCGCTTCTCGCGAGGTAAAGAGAGTGACTTCTTGGACGTAGCTCCAAACCGGACGGTTTTGGAGCGCCCCATAATCGACGTGGGTGTCTTGGGAGACTCACAATCCGTTACTGGCGATTGCTGGTCGCCACACCCATCCTGGCTCGTAATCAATTGCTTTTCCTCTCCATTGTAATTGTCAATGGCGAGTGACTCAGCTACCAGGGGCCCTGAGTGAGAAGTGCTGATCGAGATGGGCCGTTTCGCGAATCCCTTGTGCAAGCTAAGATGTCTCATGATCGACCCGCGGCCGAACAGTAGGTCCCCTCGACCGAGAATCATGCCGGGCCATGGCAACACATCGCGCGTATAGACCTCCGAAATAAGTCGTTCCAATCGCACTCGATCCATTCGTTTCGCTGTCACAACCCATGAAGTTCGTGCAATTGGGGAGTTGGGCCGCTCAATCTCACTACTCGATTCGGTGGGCTCATCGTGAGTCTGTGGGCAACGTGTCTTCCGAATGACTACGTGTTGGGAAGTGGACTTGCGTGAGATTGCCACGGCATCCATGGACCTTCGTGCAAGCGAGGCCACTGTATACTGGGTCCGATCCAAAGGCACCAGAAGGATGGTCAAGAGAGAGTACTTGCGAGGTTCCTGTGCGCCTGGTCTGCCCAATTCCGACAGAGCTGCCGAATATTTCAACGTGTCTGTCTTCCACTGCTTTTCTTCAGTAGCAGATGATGCACTGAGCACAAATTCGAAGTTTTCCTCTTGGTCTTGAAACAAGATCTTCCATGAAAACGGACAACCATAGCAGTAAATACCTGGCCAGTCAGAGATTTCTCAGATATGATAGAAAAGAAGAACTCACCTCGTCCATTTTGGATGGTGTCCATTTTCAAATCATCCATATAGATACAAGCGACGGCCTCCAGTCGGTGGGAGTCGTCAATGACTTTCGCAATAAGAAAATAACTATTGAATAAAACGCATACCATGAAATCGCCAGTAATCTGTCCCGATGTCTGATAGGTGACATGTAGCACTCCACAAAGAATCATCGGTCCAAGGTCCTTGTACACATCTTGTAGCATGTACTGTTGTTCATCATCCAAGTTATTAAATGTTCGCAACATATCTAGGGACAGACATACCGAGTCAGCAAACTGAATCTTCTCTTGTAAAAGCAGTGTCTTATGAATGCGATCCTTATTGACAGGGTTGCCCGTTGCCGAGTTGATCTGCGTCACCAAAATCCGTATATTGTCTAGGATCTGCCGGATTGCATCATGAGAAGTTGGGCAGTCGCTGACAGGTGTATGTCGGAGGAGGTCCTGGAGGAGCAGTGGATACTTGCACAGGCGTTGTATGGGCTGTTGTGTGGTTAGCGCTTGAAAGAAACACAAGCAGAGGATTTAAACCTTGATCATCAAATCGCCCATCGACATTGACTTGTTCTCCTCGTGTTTGCGGCTATTGACAGAGGCTACGGACTTTGACAGTGCTTCAATGCCTTGATCATGGACTGACCAATTTGGAATTGAACGACGCAAGATGGCGACATCCTGTGATAGAAGGTCATAGTTGCTGCAGAATTCCTCATATGCCGAGAAAGATGCAGACTTATATAAAGTTAGTGGACACTCTTCCCAGTCTGGTGGGCTGGGAGCATACCAAATTTTCGATCTCTCGTGCTACCTCCAAGGCTTCAACTGGGTCTGCCACCAGAGATTTGCGGTGTTGGTCGACTGCTGCTTTGAAGCTGCGGATTCTCAATGATCGACTCGGGAGACTTTTCAGTCCTCGGAGGTCAATGCCGCCTAAGCGCTTCGATAATCCACGAGAAACAAAATCTGACGCTTCTGCTGCAGCTTGACGGCTCGATAAAGGCGACATCTGATGTAGCCGACCTTGGAAACGCTCGTGGATTTCACCGATTTGTTGTATATTGTGCTGAATCTGCGTTCGGGCGCTAAAAAGCGAGAGAACCTGTCAAATGATCAGATGGGTCACAGTGATAAATATGCAAAAGTGGTTGCTCACCCCAGTCAGAGCTTTGAGGCCAAGAACATAATCGTCTTCGGTCGCGACCAGTTCCTGCAGCACGCAACGCCTCTTGGTGGCCCGGATTTCCGCTGCTTCATCCACATAGTTGCTGGAGCTTGGTCGAGAGCTGTCTGCCGAAGCTCGCACATCAGACAGTACACTTTGAGTTGTCGTGCTGTGTGTTGTTCCCCTCGACCTCTCCTCACTTTGGCTTGTATTGCTGATCGTAGCAGTCTTCAAGGCCAGATGTGACGAGTGTCCAGAATTTCTCTCCCACTGCGGATCCTGTGCCGAAAGATGAACATTGCCTATCTGTGGATCATCAGGCCAGCCCTCTACATAACGCTCAGGAATTCCTGGAGGTACGTATTTGCGGGTTCGAAAGGTATCCATCCACTTCTTGAACGGATGAGCGGTCTGCGTTGGAGTTGTCTCGTCCGTTGGGCTCTGGATTTTGTCGGCCAAATCATCCCCAGCTGTCAGTATTTCTGCCTCGATCTCATCCTTGTGCTCCATGATCAAGCCCGGGCGCTGCGCGCTGGTTTAGTATAGGCGCGAAGGTCATGAAGATTGACGACAAGGATGCGCCCCAACCAAACCACACGCAGCACCCGAGACGATGTCAAGCATCATGGTTTGGCAGTCACGATGGGTTGGGTTTCGTGTGGGAAAGAATGCGTCTTCGTCTTTTTGAGGGGAAGCAAGATGCTGGTTCTTTCTTTCCTCAGGACTGCAATTCGCCCAATTCGACAAGAATAGCGAAACCCGTGCCATGGCAATCGCGTCGGCTTCAGACAGATGTTGTACTGAGGAATCAGCAATTTGAATCTCATCCATGTACGTCATGACGTGAGGCCACTGGATAGGTGGGATTTAAATTGATTTTAAATCCTGCTTCCAGGGCTACAAGCGCAGGGATTGAACGGTCACTTGAGGATGATATGATTCCGCACAGCACCGGTAGCAGGGATGTTCGATGTGTTTAGAAACAATGACCCTATTAGAATTGCCAAATGATCGTGCGTTGGGTATTTTTGGAATAACATCGTGGATTATATATCCACTCATAGTTGTTGGCGCGGCTATAGGCGCTTATATAAAACCGCCCCACCTGGGCACCGCCCTCATTTACACGCGATGGTTCGAGCTTCTTCCCCCACCTTTTGCTTTTTCTCGACTTGAAGAAAGTTTAGCTATGGGTGATAACATTCATGCTCCCACAGTGGCCTCTGGACCGACGTCTGGAGGCATCCAGATCGACTGGTCGAAATTGACGATGCCCGAGCTGATGCAGCAGAAGGAGAAGATCGAAGAGGAGCTGAAGGCGCTCAGCACGGTTCTGACCTCGGTGAGCCTCCACTTCCATATCGATGACGTTCCTTGCATTCCCTAATGATACGCATTTGTACAGCATGGAGTGACGATGCGCTCGACCCTCACAACCTTTGACGGCTATCCTCGTGACGATATCGACATCCCACAGGGTACTTAACTCTACACCCATGGACCATCATCTTACTGAGAACTTCAATAGTACGAGCTACGCGTGTTCGGATGATCCATATTCAAAACGATCACAAGGAAGTCATGAAATACCTCGAAAAAGGGTTGCATGCACACTTTGCGCAATTACAAAAAGCCCAAGCTACTGCGACAACCAACGGTACTACTGTGCCTATTACCGCACCATCCACGGCCCTCGAGAATAGCATCAGCGATGCGGCTGCCCTCGGAACACCATTCGCCAAGGTCAACAGTGTTGAATCAGGGAGTCCGGCGAATCAGGCAGGTCTGAAGGCTGGTGATTTGGTCCGGGCCTTTGGAAGTGTACACTGGTTGAACCATGAACGGCTTTCGAAGGTCGCCGAAGTGGTCCAACAGAATGAAGGGGTATGTTCAATTTATTTCGCCTTGATTCACTGCTGCATGGGCCATCAAGCTAACGAATATCAATGCATAGCGACCAGTGGTGATCAAGGTATCCCGCAAGGAGGAGGGTGGATCGCAGACTATCGAGGTGGAGCTGCAGCTCACTCCCCAACGTAATTGGGGAGGCCGGGGACTTCTGGGATGTCATCTTGTTCCGCTGTAGAGAGGCTGGTCCTCCCATATGTGATAACTGACTTCTTGTTGGGTATTCTATGCGGCTCTGTAGGGCTGCGTGTAGCGTTCGCGCGCAATTTTGAAATTATGAATAACGAGTTGACACTTGAGTTAAAGTAAAAAGGAAGTGAAAAATTGAAGGAGTATATCAGCCATACTTAGGAAACAATGCAGGTCGAAGACTATAATTAGGCCTTCTTATGCTAAAGAATCAAATGTTTGACAACTACGTCAGGCCTTCAGGCACACAGACACGTGACCGCCCGCCGACCGGGCAAAAATTCCCTTTGAGCGTTACTCACCTCCTTCCCTTCCCCCCTTCGAAACTCATCCTCTTTTCCCAGCAACTTTCCCGCGAAATTTCCAGCGGTTCTGTCTATCTCATCAAAAGAGTTTACATCGCCAAATTTCCGCAATGGCTCAGGAGGTCCCCACTTTCAAGCTTGTCTTGGTCGGTGACGGTGGTACTGGAAAGGTAAGCGACTATCACTGAATATCCAGGCGTCGGGCGGTCTTCAAAAAATTGCAAGAAGGATCATTTCAAAGGGAGCAAACGTCATTGAATCCCTGACGAGGGCCATATTAGCCTTGCTACTACCGAACCCCCTCCCATCATTTCCCTTGCCCCGCCATTGTCAACAAAGACGAAAAAATATCTGCCCGACGACCGCCTCATCATCCACGAATCACTCGATCGCTAACGATCGACCAAACAGACCACCTTCGTCAAGCGCCACCTGACTGGTGAGTTCGAGAAGAAGTACATCGCCACCCTCGGTGTCGAGGTTCACCCGCTTGCCTTCACCACCGTATGTTATACCCCGCCGAGAGCCCCGCTTCGATCGGTTCCCTCGCTGTCTCGTCGTTTAACAACCAACTAACCATTCAAAACTTGAATAGAACCTCGGTAACATCCAGTTCGATGTCTGGGACACTGCTGGTCAGGAGAAGTTCGGTGGTCTCCGTGATGGTTACTACATCAACGGTCAGGCCGGTATCATCATGTTCGATGTTACCTCCCGTATCACCTACAAGAACGTTCCCAACTGGCACCGTAAGTAACATCGATAACGAAATTGCTTTTACATCGTCTCACATTTATTCCAGGTGACCTCGTCCGTGTCTGCGAGAACATCCCCATCGTTCTGTGCGGTAACAAGGTCGACGTGAAGGAGCGCAAGGTCAAGGCCAAGACCATCACCTTCCACCGCAAGAAGAACCTCCAGTACTACGATATCTCCGCCAAGTCCAACTACAACTTCGAGAAGCCCTTCCTGTGGCTCGCCCGCAAGTTGGTTGGCAACCCCCAGCTGGTACGTATCCCCATACTCGGGAACTGGTGATTCATGTCCGGATTACTAATCTATTCTATAGGAGTTCGTTGCCGGTCTCGCCCTTGCTCCCCCAGAGGTCACCGTCGACGAGGCCCAGCTCGAGGTCTACCGCAAGGAGATGGAGGATGCCGCCCAGCAGCCCCTTCCCGATGAGGATGACGCCGACCTGTAGAGGACCAATTCCGATTTGGAAAACGGAAGTCCTCGCGCCCTCCCTCTCTTGGTGTTTTTTTGAAGACATTCAAGGAGTTAGGGAGGGTATCATGATTGCCTGATTTTGTTGCAAAGGCATAATCGGTTCTCAAGAATCACGATACAATGAACGCGGCTGGGGCAGTGGCGGCTTGAAGAAAGGGACAGCACGATTATGCATTTCGATTTTTTTTTTGTTTTTCTCCCCCCAACCTTAGTAGCTAGACTCTTACCATCTCAATGCCTTTTTTTTCTCCCCGAATGAGCTGCTGAATAAAAGCAAGTCCTCTTTCAACAAGATTTAAAACAACTTGTTCTCTATTATCTTACCAAAAGCAAGTTACAAGGCAATAATAGGCCGAGCAAACAAAATAAAAATAAACTTGATTCTGATTCTGATTCTGATTCTGATTCTGACTCAAATGCTCTATTGTAACTCCGAGAAGAAACAGATGGTGGTTCTCTACCAAGACAGTCTGTTTGTGCGTGTAAATGACAAAAGGGTATAAGAATGACAACGAGGGAACGCCTAGCAAATAAGATAGAGCGAGAAAGCACAAGCAGAAAATCACGACATGAAAAACCCGCTCGAAAGGAAAAGCGGAATGCAATCTGAAATCCATCGAAAAGAAACCGAAAAAAAGAATTTTGATCAATACTTAGTGCTGCTCTAGGTCGAAACACCCTAGATAAATTGTACGGGTTAGTAAGAGGCATAACAAGGAAACAAATAAGCCGCATAACGGAGAGGGGAAACTAACAAAGAGGTAGGCCAGCTCCCTGGTACCAAGTCGAGAGACGTTCATACTACCACCCTCATCCAGAGCACCCTCGATAAGCTCACGCTTTTTCTCTTGTAGCTCAATGATGCGGTCTTCAACCGTCCCCTCAATGAGCAACCGATGAACGAAGACATCCTTCGTCTGTCCGATACGGTGTGCACGATCAATCGCTTGGTCTTCGACATAGGGGTTCCAGAAAGGGTCAAAAAGAATAACATGGGACGCGGCTATAAGGTTTAAGCCTGCGTTACCAGCCTTGAGGGAGACAAGCATGATTCTGCAATCCGGGTTGTCGGTGAATGAGGCTACGGCTGCGTTGCGGTCATGGACGTTCATGGTACCGTCGAACCGCACCCATCCCCATCCCTCGCGGGCGATAGGAACTTCGAGAAGGTCTAGAAGTGAGGTGAACTGGCTAAAGATGATGGTCTTGTCACCAACACCGCGGGTCTCGTTGGCCTGAAGAATCTCGATGGCCTTGGTGATTTTGGCACTGGGTGTCCAGTGTTTCTCCAGACGGCGAAAATACTTCCGTTTCTCGGCCTTGTTCCGTTGGGCCGCAGTACGCAGTTCCGCCAGGGATTTTTTCTTGCGCTTTTTGGCCGATCCGTCGGTCTCAGTATCAGAGTCGGAGTCGGAATCAGTGTCGTCAGACTGCTCAGATTCCTCGGCCGCAGGTGATTCAGCATCTGAGCCGTGGGCTTTGTTGAAAGAGACGGCGTCCGTGACCTTGGTGGGATCAACTTCTCCACGGCAGTTTTGGCACTTCACCAAGCCAGACTCTTGGTGGGCAAGTAATGTAGGATCAGAAATTTTGGCAAAACATTCCGAACAAGAGGAGTGTCCACATGGGATGTAGATGACTGGGTTTTCGGGACTGTCCATGCAGATAGGACAAGTGCCATCATCGTCATCCTTGTTATTCTTGATCCGCTCCACTGTCTGATCATCTAGGAGCTTAGCATTGGCAACTAAATCCACGCCTTGAACAACGGTTGAACTCTCGGCATTGAAGCCTTTGATCAGCAAAGGATGGTCGCAGGCTTGTCTCAGCCGAAGAAGAAGAACCAGTACATGACTGTAGTTCTTACCCAGGGTACCCGCGTTCAAGTACTTGCGAATCTGGTTCTGGGAATCGGAATTAAGTTCATCGTAAAGCCCCTTCTCCTCTTCGTCAAAAACGACATGAATCTTCTCGATGACTTTTGGTGGAAGCTGCAAAATCGGCTGTCCGTCAATCTTGGTCTTCTTTGTACGACGTAAACACACGGACTTGACGAGGACGCGGAGTTGTTTCATGACATTCTCCTCCCCCCACCCGTTCTTGATAGGCCGAATAAAGTCCTATTTTGTTGATTAGCCTTGATATAGTCACTCGTTGCTTGTATTAATAGCTTACCCGTTTGAACTTCTCCTTGTTGTTATAAGGGCGGATTCGGAGGAATCCCAACAAAGATTGAAAGTCCTCGAGCCGATTCATCATCGGAGTTCCAGTCAAACACCATCGGTAAGTTGCATCAAGCCTGCAGCAGGCCCTCGTGGATTTGGCGTTTGGATTCTTGACATTCTGGGCTTCGTCGAGGATGACGCGATGCCATTTACTCGCTGAGCTATAGAGCACCGCACCATCGCGAACCTTTTTCACGATACTCGCATCCTTCCCTTCGCTCTGGAGCTTTTCCGCGTGTAGAAGAATTTTGTGGTTCGCGGTCAATGTACCGAATGTTGTGATGATCACATCGTAGTTCCGGAGATCTCTCCACGGAATCTGGCGTTGAAGCCCGTGAAAGATGAATACAGACAATTGGGAATTCCCAGGTTTGACATGTCTGCCAATCTCGAGCCTCCACTGCTCCATCAGAGCTTTTGGAGCGACAATCAGGGACGGGTGTCGATCAGGATCTGTGGGTGGGCGAGCGACCATAAGTGCGATGGTCTGAATGGTTTTCCCAAGACCCATGTCGTCTGCTAGAACACCACCCTTGTGGTTGCTCTCTTCCTTCGCCTTTAGCCATGCCAGTCCGACTTTTTGGTGCTTCATCAACGTCACTTTTAGCTCTGGGGGTGTATCATCATTGTCTGCCTGTGTCGCTTTATTGATGTCTTTGATGCCCGTGAGCAAATTTTTAATGTCATCGGGAAAATCTGCCTCCTTATACATTCTGCAAATATCGTGTCAGTAGTCTTCTAGGATGCCAGCGGATATAAAATTGGAGGAAAACCTACTCGAAATCAATGGCGTCTTCTTCCAAGTCCTGCTGTTCACGGATAAGGTCAAAAGCCTTCGTTTCAAGATGTTGGCCCTGCATCCACGGAAGGCGTCTAGGGGACATATGGGACAATGGACCCCCATACCCATTTGCATAGCAGAAGAAGCTGGAGAATAACCTTGGGGCATGTATGGATATTGTGCCGCCAAGGCAGGGTACATACCGGGCATGCCCTTATGTGGTGACAAGTAGGGTGCTTGATATGCGTGACCTGGTGCCGGCAAGTAGGACGGCGGCCGAGGAGGGTACCCTTGTACCGAATTGAAAGACTCGGGGGTAATTTCTTGAAGATCATCATCCGAGTCCAGAATTTCCGGATGAGGTGAGCGATAATTATTGCCGTACGCCTGATGCTTTGGTGCTGGAAAGGAAGGAGGGCGGGGCAAAGTCCGATCAGGAATAGCAAAGCTCGGATGCGGGAGCGGTTGAACTTCCTCGTCATCCTGAGCCTGGATCATGCGAGCGTATTCCTCGTCTTTCTCCATCTGAATCATTGAACGAATGGTCATCTCGTTCTCACGCTCCTCCTCGTTGATTTCATGAAGGACTTGTTCTTCAGACATGTTCTCCAACCTGGCTGTCTCCCGAACCTCCTCGGTCGATCTCATGTTAGCATATTGGCGGCGGTTCCTTTCCAACTGCATACGGAGCTTCATGTCAATTTCTTGGATCCTATTCCTAGACTTGTCCATGATTGCCTTCTTTGACGGCTGTTGAGAGCTCAGAGATCCGAATGACCCCTCCCGTGGTCGTTTACGAGACCCTTCACCAGGACTGAATGATGAGATCGGCGGCAAGGATGGCCCGGCATGAGCGCTAGGCTGGAAGCCAAAGGGCGACGGTGCTGATGAAGGCCAATGCGGGTTCGAGACTGGTAAAGGATTTTCCGGTCTTGGGGGTGTGGCTGATGTTACCCGAGGAAGCTCTGGAGTTGTAGGTTGGGGAGCAGGATGACTGTCAGATGGTGGGGAACTTGGAGCGACGTTCCCAAGAAGACCCGCGAGCCTAGCCTGCAGCTTTTTGATAGTGTCGCGTGTCTCCCCGATTGCCTCCACGTCATCCGGTGTGCTTGTCTTTTGATCAGTCAAAATGAATTCATAGAGATCCAGCTCTTCGAGGAGATCCTTAATTTCGTCCTCTTTGGGGTCCGCCATTGTGACAGATGGGAGGAGAGCAGGACAAATACAGATTGTCTTTGCGAGCAGAGCGTGGCCAAAGAGTAATGGAAGCGAGGTTTTGGCGAAGAGAAAAAAAAGAGTTGAAGTTAAGCAGGTAGGTGAGGCTGATTAGAATCCAAAATGACAGCAGGATTGAACAACCAAGACAATCTGGTCAGTATTGTTGTGGAGCTGCACGTTGTATTAGCCTCAGAAAGCCTATGCTGCGGGTGCAAACGGGAAAGCGGTGGCTATGAGAGGAGCAGGAGATGAGGCAAAAGGAACCGGAAGGCCTCGGTGTTTTGCACATCCATGGGTGTAGGTATGTTTGTCCCACCTCATGATGATGGGGCTGATGTGATAACTCACCTTTTCAAGCAGAAGAACACTGCATGAGACGCTTGGCTCAAACCCGGGGGATTGGGCGTTTCGGGTCCGCAGTGGAGAGCGGGGCAGGGCGCCCAGCGAAAATGAGGCTCAGAGATTAGATGCCCTTACTATCTTAGGCGGCCATACCAGGCATCTGTTACGAGGGTGTGAGACTAACGAATGGGCCCGCTGGTGATGAAGATGTGATGTTAAAAGTTGCCAACGCCAGGCGAGAATCCAATGCTTGCCGACTCTTTTCGTGGCAAACTTAGACAACCACTGTTATCTATAGAGCCACTTGTTGGTTCCGCTTGTTCATTCCACTTCAAGCAGTGGCTCCGTTCGCATTGTTCTCCTTTAAAGACAACAAGGCAATCTCTACGTTGTATTTATCTTCATCGTATACAAATCGCGTCCGATCGGAATTTGATGTCTTATCTCCACGTGATGATAGGACGCGTCACGCGCTGTGAGTCAAACCTTGCAAACAGGGCTTCACGTGTTAGCCCTGAGTTCCGAATTGGTCATGTTTATGATACCTCAGCTCAACAAATGCTGAACCGGGCTATACATGCTGCAGTTGCCATTATGACTGCTACCTATTCTTTTCCGAGGTCAGGTTTGGTTCCGTCCTGAAGTGACTCATTAATCTGACTGAATGCATGATCCTCGGATCGGAGGCTGAATGATTTACACCTTGCAGGTTAGGCTTCAATCTATACTTAGACATGCAGCATGTATATGAAGTAGAAATGTTAAAATCAAATTAATCTGCCCAGGTGGAGGGATATTGCATATGTTAAACGAGCAGAAAGTTAATGTCTCCTGATCTAGTACTGTCAACCCTTGGAAAGGTACCGCGATCGACCCGTATTTTCGTTCAATAAGAATGGCATCAGAACCCATTCTTGCTCGAGCATGGAGGAAACAAGTCGTCAGTGATTTACTAGTGTGCCATTTGACCAAAAGCGACATCATCTCATGCCGTTTGGTATGCCAAAGCCTGGCTATCCAGCTGGCACCGCTTGTTTTCGCAGACATCACAATAACATTTCGAAGTCGTATATTGAGTCGACCCTCTCGAGTGGCTGCTCTGCGGCGCATCGGAAAGCACATTGAAGCGATCACCTTCAAGATCTCACATACGGCAGAAACCTTTCTACCTCCAGTGCTAGATATGGTCGCAGGCATGGAGCAGACATTTGCATACATGCCACAAGGCCACCGGACCTCTTCCAAGATCACCAAGTATGGGAGTCGCGAGATGACCAAGCTGCTAGTCCAGCAATACCCGCCGTTGTTCCATGCCTCTACCGATGTCCCTTCGTTTGTACAGGCTCTATCCATAATGAGAAACCTGCGTCATCTTCGAATCAATTGTGGAGGCCAACCTCCAAGCCATCGGTATCGTCGAAGCGTGGTGGATTACGCATTAATATCTTTGCGAATTGCTGTCGAGCGAGCTCCGTTGCAGTTCCTGGAGTCTCTCTCTCTGCTGTCAGTCCATCCCGGGGTTGCACTTTATCTGAGACCAGATATGAGTTTCGGTGCATCACCTGCCTCTCGTAAGCGCTGGTCTCAGATCCGGAGTCTAACCATCCATATGGAGAGCTTCCACCACCATGCAGGCTTGCCAACCGATCATTTCAAGCTGCTCCACGCCTATTTGAAAAGCTTTCCCGAGCTCCGGAGATTAGTATTTCATTGGGAAGGCGAGAGGGGCCTATCACCGTTCTCCCTGGCTACTGAGCCATGTCTCCTATACAAGATCAAAGCCGATTTGTCTCAACATCGCCCCCAACAACAAAGACTATTTCTGAGTCCATTGCGATTCCGCCATCTAGAGAAAATGGAACTGGCCAACGCAATCACTGATGCATCACAGATAGCCTCCTTTGTATATGACCATCGCCACAGTCTGCGGGAATTCAATTTTCAGAACACAACCCTGCGTAATGGAACCTGGGACGACGCTTTGGCCCCACTAACCCAACGCAGGGGCCGGGAGCCTTGTATAGAAGCGTTCAAGGAAGATCCCGTCAACGTACCCATCATGTTGACACCGGTAGATATCAATCAGCAACAGTTGCAACGAGTGCTTTGCGCTGCTAAACGACAGCGAGGCGGGATAGGGAGTTTGGCAAAAGCGAGGGGAAGCAGTGGGAGAAAGCCGATTATATGAAGCGGCTATTACATCGATATTGAGTTGGAAGTGACGTGTGTGGAGAGGCCGAGACACGAGCTTTCCTCGGAGGGAAGCGATTGTCGTTCGCGGTGAATGCCGGATTTGTACGACCCATTGAAAGGAGAGAGCTTGGTCTGCATGTGGGCCCAGGGATTCTGGGGCGGAAAGGGGGTTCGGAGAAAGTTCTTGCTTTAGTGTATCTTAGCTTGTGGGGAGATGCAAAGTGGTAGAGATCGACGATTCAATGTTTAGTGTAATCAAATTGTGAAGGTAAAAGGGTTCAAATCAAACGTGTAAAGTCCGGAGTAGTACTGATCAACGTGTGGAGAACGCCTTTCACGGGGCCTCGGCACGGGCTACGGCGCTTCACATGCGACCCCGGTCGATTTCATCATCGCTATTTAACGTCAACTTTCTGCCCTTGCTCTCAACCACTTTGAACAAACCACATTATACTCACTATGGCTCTCAAGAAAGGTGTGTCTGACCTGCCACTATTTCAAGTCCATGCTAACCACGCCCCATAGATTCCCACCCCTCCTCCGCCGCGTTCGACGTCATCAATGAGACCCTCCAGGGCGATGAGGCTGGTCGCAAGGAGGCTATCAACGGAGCCAAGGCTATCGTTGCCTTCAACGTCAAGAACAAGGATGGCAAGGAAGAGACCTGGCACCTTGATCTGAAGAACAAGGGCGAGGTTGGCCACGGCGCCGCTCCCGCGGGCGCCAAAGCTGACGGTGAGTTGCGCCTTGACCGCATGACCAGCAAGCATTCATACTGATCATTTTTTTCCAACAACATAGTCACCCTTTCCCTCTCCGATGCCGATTTTGCGTCCCTCGTCTCCGGCAAGGCCAACGCCCAGCGTCTGTTCATGGGTGGCAAGCTCAAGATCAAGGGCAACATTATGAAGGCTACGAAGATGGAGCCTGTTCTCAAGAAGGCCCAGGCTAAGGCCAAGCTGTGAAGATCTAGATACCCCTTTTCTTTTCAAGAAATTTGTATATGAATGTCTCTTTTTGGGGGGTTTGGCTTTCCAGCCCCCGATATGCCTTAGCAGTCTTGCTACACATGTGTAGGATAAAAATGAAATTCTAGCTGGCCTTCAAACCTTGCACATAGGTCAAGTCAGGTCATCAGTTCTTACTATGGTGCCTGTCACGGAAGGGTGGCAGGTCAGGAGATTCATTGTCTTTTTGTGGCTGGAACACACTAGTGAATGAAAGTGCCTCTTCATTAAAGCTTATACACATGATACTTCACTTGGTTTAACTCACAAAAGTGAACATCTACTTGAATGCTCTGAAATGCCTCCCCATCGGCAGGGCTCCTTCACTTCAAATCTTTGTCTGTGTCGCTTGTGCATAGCTAGCTTGTCTCTTCCGCAGTCCACAGTTCAACAGATTTAGAGTGATCCTCTTTCTTCAACATGACCTTGCTGAGCTACTCGACCCTGATCCAGGACCACAAAAAAGTCTGCATCTTTCACGGCTTCAACCCGATGGGCAATAGTTATGACAGTAGATGATTGTAGCTCCTCGCGAACAATCTGTTGCATTTCAAGCGAGGTTTCGTGGTCAATCGAGGCCGTGGCCTCGTCCAGAATAACAACAGGGCTTCGTCGGAGTACAGCTCGAGTAAGAGCAATCAGCTGGCGTTGACCCTGGCTCAGGTTTCGACCACCTGCTTCAATATGTGTATCAAGATTCCAGCCATGTCGACCGCAAAGACGCTCTAGAACCTCTGCGCACTGTTCGTTTGCAAATTCCTCAGTCGGATCGAGGTTAAGGCGAATGCTCCCGGGGAAAAGAACTGGGTCTTGTGCAACAAAGGTAACTCGGGTTCGAAGAGCCTGGGTGCTCACATCGGCAATGTCGATGCCATCTATCTTGACACAACCGGTCTCCGGTTTAATAACACTGAGAAGAGATACTGCCAGTGTAGACTTGCCGCTACCTGTACGGCCGACAATGGCAGTGGTAGATCCTCCTGGAATTCGGAGAGAAATGTCGGTCAGAGAGGGATCTAGATGTGGTGCATACCGAAGGGTGACGTTCTCAAAAGTGATATCACTGCCATATCTGGGCCATGCAGCTGGGGGTTCAATCAATCCCGGTGACTCTTCCTCTGTATGAAGCAACTCGTCAACTCGCTCCACTGAGACGAAATCCATCTGTAGCTGGCCGTACTGCTTGCACAGTTGGTGCGTTGAGTCTACAAAATTATTTGCGGCTATCAGCACAAATGCCGTCAGTCCGGGTGTTGTATTTGTGTACAACGCCAAGGCAGTGAGAAGGAAAGTTGAACAAGCTGATAGGGCTTCAAAGCGGCTGATCAGCCAGGCTTGGAGAGACCAATAGAAGTGGTCCATGCCTTGGAATTTATCAACAACTGAAATGACACGGTTTTGAAATCGCTCTTCTGCACGAAAAGCACGGACCGTCGTCAGGCCATGCAGTAGTTCTCCAAAGTTGGACAGAAGTGGAGTCAGAGATACCATTTCGAGCCTCCTGAGGCTTTGGGATGTTGGGAGGAAATGCAAAAAGATCAATACAAAGGCGATAGTGAGAGCGAGCGAGAAGATAAGAAATGCCGGAGTAGCACTAGCAATTACTAGCACTGAAGAGACCCAGGTGATGGCCTGGAACGCAATGACTTGGAATTGTTCACTGATGTTACCATCTACCACACCAATGTCCGATGTCAGACGATTCATGAGTCGACCAACCGGGGTAACATCATAAAATCGGAAGGTTGCGTGGCTGACTCGAACCATTACCTGTCTGAACAGTGATTTTCCAGCGTAATAGACAATAACCAGCATCAAGAGTTGTCCGACTAGAAGGGCCACTGCTTGCAAGGTAGCAATAGCAAAGAAAACCCATAGCCAGGGACGTACGTCATCACGAGGTGATGGTAGGCGGTCTATTGGGTCTCGAGGGAGAAAGAATGCATCAACATTCGATGTCGTTGCCATCAGGTTATCCCCAGGAAAGTCCTCGTTAAGAGAAGATGCAGTTTGATTGTAGGCCTCGCCCCATCCTTTGAGGAACCATGATTGGGCAACGTTGATGAGTCGGTAAATGGTCAAGACCAATACGAGAGTAATCCACCAGCGATATTTGCCAGCCTTGATATAGGTCCAGTAGACACGGGCTTTAACGCCCCACTCTGCACGATGCTCCTCTTCGATGAATTTGTCCGGCACAGCATTTGCGTGATCCTTAGCATTGGGCTCCTCTTCTGTCTCAGTTTCAGAATCCTGGAATGTAATGGTATTCTCGATGGCAGTTTTGTTGATCGAATCAGCGATACAGGTTTTGTCATGAACTGCCGCTCGTCCATCATCTATTTCAATGATCTGATCTGCGATCTCTCGAACAAGTGCGACCCGATGCGTCACAAGAACTATGGTGCGTCGATGCATTAAGGGACCAGATAAGCACTTCCGGACGACGAACTCGGCGGTGTTGTGGTCGAGGGCTGATAACGGATCATCTAGTAACAGGACTCGAGACGAGCTGTATACAGCACGAGCAAGCGCCACGCGTGCTTTCTGCCCGCCAGAAAGACCGATTCCGTTTTCACCCACGAAGGTTAGATCTCCGTGTTTAAATTGTGAGAGATCTGGAAGAAGAGCACAGGCCTCCAAAGTCTGTTTATAGCGTACCTCCTCATAGGGGGCGGAGAAGAGGATATTGTCGCGAATACTCATGCTTTGTAACCAAGGTGTCTGTGCACAGTAACCCACCATCTCGTTTGGAATGTGGGATTTTCCGCTCAGTGGATCGAGTTCACCTAATAGAGCTTGGAGGAAAGCCGTCTTTCCTGCTCCCACTTTTCCAACGATAACCGTTAGACCTTGGGAAATCGCCACGCTTATATCAATGAGTACCGGTGACAACTTCCCAGGCCAAGCGTAAGAGCATGATTGCATTTCGAAATTCGTGTCATTCACTTCGCTATCAAGTGGAATGCTTTCTTTGTTCGGTTCCGCCATGAAATCTTCAATTCGTCCGAGGGCAATGTAGGCGTTTATCATGGTTGTGATAAGTCTAGGAAAGTCGCGCAGGCGCACCTCCAACATACTGAAAAGCTGAAGCGCGGGAAAGATTATGTCGATTCGCAATTCATGACCTGCAAGCCTGGTGTAGGCGTATAAAGCAATGACTGGAAAGACGCCACTGGAAAAGGCATTGACAAAACGGATGACAATATTCCAGAGACTAGTGACGATGCGTAGATTCAATTCATGCTGACGGGCCTCCATGACTTGGCGCAGCCAGTGATTTTGCCATCCATACCATCGCAGGTGGCGGAGCGCTTCCACAAATTGCGACGTAATCTGGAGTCGAGCATCTGTTGCGGCTCGTCTGGTCTTTTCCCTTTTGAACAAGTACCTAGTGATGACTGCGTTGATGACTTGGCCCAACAGAACAGCCAGGACTCCAAGGAAGCATGATGGTCCAAAAAGTGACCAAACGAGGCTAATGGCGATGAATAAACCCACAGGTCCATCAATCAGGGTATCAACCTCCCAGAATCTTTGAGCCACCTCATAGACATCTCCTCGCAGAAGATTAAAAATCTTGCCAATAGAAGCAGCCTCTTTGGCCTTAACGGCTTTGTCTTTCTGCTTTCTTGGCTTGAGACAGCTCCAAATACTAGGCTTTGGTGATGCTGATTCGGTCTCTTGATTGCGGATATCACGCTCTTCCTCTTCAGAAGGAGTATCATCTTTCTCGATTCTCAAACCAAGAATATTCTTTCTTGATAATGCTTTCTCATACACCATCATGACCATTTCACCTCGAGATCTTTCATAGCAGCGTCGACCGTACCAGAGGCTCAGAACTTGGGATTGCGCAGCGATCAATCGAGTTATGAGCCAAATAAATGCGTAGGTCAATGGTACACGCTTGGGCTTGGTTGTATCTTGCATTGCTTGTAGAAGCATTTGAAGGAGAACTGGGGTGGAAAATTCTGCAGCAAATATCAGCTAAAGGTGCTCGCGTGTTTTCGGTCGCTCAAACATACGACACACCAGTTGCACTGTAGCAACTGCGGAGATAATGAGAACGTCTAGACTGTTTGCCTTCAGGACTCGCGCTAGCACAGATCCTCTCATGCGGCGAAACTTTTCATGGAGGCGCTTATGCTGAAATTCGAATCCAAGAAACCAGACATCGGGCTCATTGAGCTGCCTCTTCCGGCCAAGAGAGATAAGGGGCGCCATCCATGAGACCGTAAGAAACTGCCAGAGTCGTAGGTTGTCTTCTGGGCTGCGAAGCATGCTGGATGGCGCTTCCCCCACAGCACTGATCCCAGAACCTGGAGAAAGGTCCTCTCGAAATGGCATCAGCAGGATTGTAGAAGAAGCCGCCAAGGCTGCTATGGCAGAAATGTAACAGGCAATAACTTTGACTGTCGGACGAGCATCATTATGCGCTGCTAGTATTATCTCAACCACAAAGGTCAAAATGAAATATGCGAGCATCCAGATAGAACACGATCTTGGTCGTTTGGCAGCGATGAGAACGCATATTGCTGCCTAAACATAGGTGAATAACAAGCTCGAGCATCTATTCTAGCAAGGAAACATACCCATGATGCGACAAGTACTACCGAAGGAAGGTCGACCTTCGGAGGGAAACATTGCACAATTTCCCCTGATAAACCGATGGCTGAAAAGGCCAAAAGAGTAACGGTCCATTGAAGAGATCGTTTCGGTCCTTCAGAAGGGATATCTGGTTGGCCATCCCACTCCGAGATGAATGGACGCGTCCATTGGGGACTCCATCGTCGGAAAAATGGGCCACTTATATGGCCAAATGCAATGAGCAGAGCGATACTCGCCGGAGCAATGACGAGGTATGGCAATGCACATGGGGATAACCATGCGTTATCCGCGTCCTGGATTGGTCAGTTCCGCGCGTACCACTGCAAGGAGGTCTCGTACCCAGAATTGGCGACAACCGCGCCCGGCGTCAATTAAAGGAATCTGATTCATGTTCAGTCCATTGGAACCAAATCAATCCTACGAGATCCATGAGGAAAGCTCGAGAGTAATGCGTTGCATTCGCGCGGGGGAGTGGGAACAATATTCCTCCGGTGGGGCGTCTAGGCGTCACTCTAGGCGGCAATGAGTAAGATTGGAATGTATACTTTACTCTCTAAGGCAAATTTCTGGACTTATCGAATTGGTTTTGTCTACAACAATATAGATCTAGCTCCTAATAAAAAATTGCCAAATGACTCCCATACCTTTGCATCTCATAGGCGTTATGAAAATTACATCTAAAGTCTGGGCTTTACTAGCTAATCAAAAGTACACAAGTATCCGCGTGGTATAGATCTCATTCAGTAAAGACCGACTAAAGCTTCGATAGCTAAGCCTAATCGCCAACTATTCCAGTGACATCATTACCAATTGGCACAGTGTGACATCCATTATCCATAGAGCCAATGGTGCCGACTAGTGCCAGCCACCACCGTAGCCATGTCCCCAACCGCCACCATATCCCCAGCCGGGGTGTCCCCATCCCCAACCACCACCGGGTCCCCACCACTGACCATTCTGGCCATTCTGAGCATTTTGACCAGTTTGAGAGTTACTCTGGGCCTCGTCGCCTCGTCGCCTCATTTCTATAATAGTAGAGCTTATTTAGTAACTGTGGTACAATGCGGGCATGTGAGTAGTTTGAATCATCCCCGACGTACCGGGCTCGGCCTCGGGCTGAGGGGCTGCAGCTGCGGCACCCACTAGGCCAATGAGAGCAACAAAGATGCTAAAATGCATATTGTTGTTGTTATTATGATGAACTGGATAGTATTAGCTACCTTGGCTGTAAGCTCGCCTATCCAGGTAGTATATGGGAAGGAGATCTGTAAAGAAACTTTACCAAGATGTTGAATATATTGATTTGATTATTGATGTATCTGTCTGGAGAACTTTCAATGTCGAAGGAGAATTTGGCTCCTTTTATATCTTTTCCCGCCCTTCAAAGATCTCGAGATGACGAGACCTCATGAGTTGGGTTGGACATTTCAAACTGTGATTTGAATACACCCCGAGATCTTCAGATTTGGAGCCAGTGACACTGCCTCCATTGCATCCGAGTTGAAAATTGACAGGAAGAGTAATTCTCTTCCCTGCCTTTTTGTCTGTTGTTCCTCGGGGATTGTTTTGACTCGGCCGACATCTCAAAGTGGCTGATCGATTGGCTCTGCTCTTGATCATCCTTGTCTCGGGGCCATGGAACATGCAGTTTGGGGGCTTAGATTGGGTCAAAAGATAGGTCGATAATCAGAATGGCGATGTCGTTACTTGACATGTATCACCAATTGATACTGCCTGTGGTTTGACAAGAACTCCATATGTAAAAACAAGGTCATGGTTTAAACACTCGACTTTTAACTCCAGACCACTCGAGATCACTTCATTAGACTCTCAGTCCGGTATATAACGAAGTACAGAGGGCAACAGGGAAAACATCGTGAACTTCTCCATCATTAACATAGGAAGACCTGGGTAGTGTGTGGCTTTAGAAGCAAGATATGAGCCATATTATTTCACGCTTCAGGAGAAGCTCACTACAGTCCGGCGGAAGAGCTTTTCCAAGATTTATGGAAGGATCGATAGTATCAGTGGAAACGTTTCTAGTCCTGTTTCTATTTGAAGGAATTACCTTTGCTGTTGATGGGATACATCTTTTAAACACTCGACTTTGTTACACAATTTCCATGGTTTTGGTGCTTATTGAACCATGTGGAAAGGCCAAACCAGTCTGACAGTGTTACCTGAGCGTTATGATGCTATCATGATAAGACTGCTAGTAAGTAGAGTAATTTGATCTACTTAAATGCTAACAGCAATGAACGTCATTCTAAACTAGCTTTAATAAATTCTACAAACTGCTTTGAAGGCAAAATTGATCAATTCTGATGGTCAAGGTCTCTCAATGTGAAAATTGAATCTTGCCTAGATCTTCGGGGAATATGCTAATAGGGCCCAGTCGTACAAGATCCTGAGCCTCCGACTTCAAGTCAAAATGAAACATGTGGAGAAGTCCTTTGTTGACGTTGGCCATTTGTTCCATGTGAGGTTACATATCAAATCTTCCAGCATGATCCTGGAACCTCAGTCCCATGCAAATCACAATCAACAAGGATAAGCTCACAAACTCATAGTAATACGCGAGTGTGTGCGTACTAGAGATATTCAAACAGTATTTGTCTGCTTGATGACTGTCAGACGACTGTTGCTATTAAGAGGGCAGGCTACTGTGTGTTCACTTCAAAGTTTCAGTCATATTTGTTATGTACACTAATATGCGGAGTTTTCCTTGATCAAAAGAAGAATATGTCTTAGAAAATGGCAAAAGCATTTGGTGGACTAGCCACTCCGCCAACAACCTGATTTGAGTCAGTCGAGCGTCCAATTCCAGTGACATGATGACTAAACATACCTTGAGAGGCATACTAGACAGGAAGAAAGTATATCTCCCTGTAGCCTTGCAATGTGCCGAGAGCTTCTCCAGATCAAACATCTCACCGATGGGAGTGCCCCATCCCGCCAAAACCCACTCGTGGAGGTTGTATTCAGGGTCTGCATGGCTACCACGGATCGGAGCGCGCTCAAAACTCGGTGCGTCCCCTCCAACAGCGGCAAATTGATGCTCCCATAGCCATCGTACCATACCTTCAGTCGCTTCGACGCCACTGAAATCTGGGTTTGGGCGATTTGGCATGTCTATCCGTTGCTGCTCGTTCAAGCTGTTGTAGGCTGCGGTGAATCCACTGCGGATGAATAAGATGTCACCCCGTCTGAATTCGAGCTTGTAGTCTTTCACCACCTGCTTGAGGTTGTCCAAAGTGATAGCTTCAGACTCGAGCGCCGAGACGGAGACGGAGTTTGTTGCTGCCCAGTCGGCAAAATCTAGCAAGACGCCACGGCCAGTCATACCACCATGCTCAGCAACCGCTGCAAGATAAACTAATTAGTATATTCACACTCTGTGGGTATTAATCTCATACTATGAAGACCGATCACATTCGAGTTCTGGATTTCGTCCGTTGTGTGTCCATTATAAAACTTTCGTGACTTTTGATTAGCTGTGAAAGATCATCAGCTTAATCCTTGCAGATAGCTGGGTACGGCTAACCATAGTGTCTAAAGCCATCCCATTGAGAGGAGCCTTGGCTATTAAACGTCAAGATGTCGTCGAAAACACAGTTTGGGTTCCTCAGCACGATCTCTTGCTTGAACGGATTCCGATTAAAGCTCGGATAAGACGGCATGCTGAGTGGCCAGTCCAGCGAGATGCGCACTCCGGTCTTGATTTCCTTGGCAGCTTCTACGATCACCTCTGGTGTAAGAAGGTTCAACGTTCCTAGTTCATCGTTGGGTCCGAATCGTCCCCAGGCATTTCCGCGGGGGCCTGTCGGGTCTAGCGGGAGAGCTTCGAAGGGTATCGTTTGGTTTGTTGCTGCCATTGTGGGACTTGAATTACTGAGTTAGCAGAAGAGTATCGATCAATATGGGAAACTCCTATTTAAATAAATAGCCCTCGGCGTATCCTTAGTTTTATTGCCGAATCATGACCCCCGCCTTACTCCACTACCCCACACGCCACGCCGGATTCATTTCCGTGTGTTTGTTCATCCGGATTTCTCTCCGATCAAATTAAAAAATAAAATAAAATTGGTCAATAAAAAAGAAATCCAAAGGTGATAAGCTTGTTTTCTTGTCAATTCCCAAAAAATGTTGTTTCCTTTCTTTTGTCACTGCTTGTACAAGGAACGAATCAGTGAGGTTAGGTGTCGCTCCTACCACGGTCACTGCCCTCTTTGTTGAGAACGACAAAGAAAACCTACTCAGTAACGAACAAGATTATTTCTCTAAAACAAAGAGAAAATTGAAATTTGGCATGTAGCAAATTGATTCACTCCAAAAGTTGCATCTTTATGGAATTTCCAAAGTAAATATTCTTCTCTAGCCATTTATTGATGAAGATATCCATCACTCTCACGGGAAGTCACGGCCCTCAACACCCCGGGGTTCTAAGCAGCTAACGGCTCGGCACATGTTTCTTCTCATCTCTCTATCGTACGTTGTTTCAAAGAAGAAAATTCTCTTAGTCCTTAGAGCCCGCAAGAATGAATACACACAAGGCTGGAGCACCGACATCAAGTGGTCCTGAGAGGCCACATTCCAGGCCCCAAAGACGGCGGTGGACAAATCCAAACAATCAATCCCTCAATGACTGGGCGCTATTGCCCGAAGGATGGAATATTGACGAGCCTGATCTCGATCCTCAAGATCTAGGCGCTCAGATCCAAAGATGCAAGGAGAGAATCGAAGACGATATCATGCCTTACATATTCAAAATTAGACTGAAGGTCTTAGAGGATGCAAAGGCCAGTCGCGAGTGAGATCCATGTGTCGAATTTGCAAAAAGGGATGCTAATAACTCTTCAAGTCTCATAATGGCTCAATATCAAGAACAAGGACTAAGCTGGGACGTCATCCAGCGATTAGAAAGTCTCAAAGCTCTCAGAGAGGAGCTAACAGCAAATGGCGATGTTTTTAAAGAATTGCCCAATATCGAGTCCATTATCGAGGCTTATGGCTCTGGTGCTTTGAAGATGGATGGACAGATTACATACTGGTCTTATGGAAGAGTTGTCTACCGCTCGCATTCATTTGACTGGGATGAGTTCAAGCTGGCAAACAGGACGCATCAAGGCTACAAAGGATTTTGGGTGGAAGGGGTAGGTCAGCCACAAGCTTGATTCCACTGTGCGATATACTCACTTATACTTAGCGAGGCGACCCAGGACCATCATCAGTGAATTCTTATAAAGCCATCTGTTCAGCAGATAGTGACGGACAATATGTGGTATGTGCTTCGCACTCCTTGAGCTAGTTCACATCGTACTGATACAATATGAAGATCCCACTGGTCCTCAGACTAGGACAAGAACTAATGCAAGACAAAAACGCAATGAAAACTGAGCCAGAGATTGAATTCGACTTCATCGACGATACAGGCTGTGGCCCGTTGAAGATCTACACGGACGATGTCGCAATGCTACAAGGACCCAATGCTGCAGATGGAATTCACTGGCCCTGGCCGCAGCTCATGGGATACGAGTCAATGAAGAGTGCAGATGGCTCAGTTAGCTATATTCTCGCTATCATGGTCGAAGTCAATATGTACGATGCGCCGAGAGGCCACCCGAATCGCCAATTCATGATCCCGTCATGGGTCCCGGTGGTGGCTCTAGTTGATCCTGCGAAGTCGGTGGGCCCGGTTGGGTCCAATGAGAGACTGAGTGGGCGTTGGATGAGGTATTCTCTTTTTACTGCAACGGCGCCGGGGTCTCAACAGCGTCTATTCATCAGTTCTACGAAAACCGGGTTAACGGAGAAGGACATGTTGCCCAAAGTTGATGCGAAGGATATCAAGCCGATGAGGTTGGTACGCTCTAGGTATGCTGTGCCTCGCAGAGTCCAAAGGAAGGCGAAAAGGGCATATTCCTATGTCGCAAAAGAAGGAGGGTTATCAGTGGATAGGAGGGAACTGAAGTATATAAGTTTTAAGCATAAGACTTGACAAATTTTCCAGGTAAGACTGAATGCCAGGTGAACTTTTTCTCCCATATGTGATCTGATATTTCATAGAAATCGAACATAATAGATAATTCCAGGGTATAATCAACAGAAGGGATTACATATAGCAAAGTATGTACAATGGAGTCAAGAAAACAGTAGAAGTCCTACAGGGTGAAGTATGCGATCGTAGCGGCATAGGTATCCAAGTTGTCACTCACGACCGCCAAAGAAGTCCCATCCTTAACAATCATGTTGGTCGTACCCACTGTGCTGAGAGTATAGACTGTCAAACCACTGGTAGAGCCCTCAACACTAAAGATCTCGCTCTGGCAGTTCTCTGGTGTAGGGAATGTAGAGCAGTCGGTGCTGTAGTTGTTGAAAAAGCTGTATAGACCAGCACCGTAGATAAGAATGTTGTCGCTGTCAAGAACACGCAGACCAAGAGCGTCACAGTTGCCAGAAAGACAAGTGCTATAGTCGGGGTCATTGAGGGTGGAGTTGGTAGGGTATGGGCTGTCGGCCGCATCGGGATTGGGCTGGTAGTATCTACGAGGTAAAGTGTTAATATGCTGGTGTTCGGTGCCATATTTGCGCCTGGCTTTACTTACGGTGTTTCGGTCTGAATGAAGCCTGCCACGACTGAGCTGGCACCAGAGAACTGGTATTGGTAGAGCGAGTGGTGCTCAACGGCGGTTGCGTATCTAAGAGGTTGTAAGCAGGAAGTCAATTACGGGAGAGATATCATCAACTCACAGCCATATGGTCGTTCCTTCAACCAGCAGACCACGACCAGAATAAAGAGAGACACGAGTATTGCTTGCATCATCGATATCGTGATCAGCTGTCCACAGCCAATTATTCTCCATGTATACACCACTTGCGGAGCTAGTGATGTGCATAGACATATACGCAACTTCACAGGCTGCAGAGACAGCTGCAGAAGTAGGGCACTGAGCGATCTGTTGGTCCGAGCCATCGAAGCCACCAATACGGGTGTGGACATCCCACATGCCAGAACCTGACTCAGCTGCCAAGTTCCATTCAATGAGTACAGCACCAGGTGCGGACCCCTGGGTGCTAACAATCATATCGGACCATTCAATTGAGCCAGACTCTCCGCTCTTGCCGACTTGAATCACTGGGATGGGAGTGGAAATGTCAGAGAAGACACTACCGCTGGCCATGATCACAGGGTAGGCCTCTCCAACGAGTCGAAGTCCAGGGGGAAGTAGAGAGTGTTGGTGACCTTGTATGTTCCTTGATCGAAGAAAATGATTGATCCGGAGGATGCAGCCGACGTCAGGGCAGATTGAATAGCTGTGGTGTCGTCGGTTGTGCCGTCACCTGCGGCACCTGCGCTTCTTATGCTGACAAAGGAAGAGGTGGGCGATGCTGAGTACTGGGGCTTCGTCTTGGTGTAGTATCGGGAAGACCCACTAGCAAGCAAAGCAGATGGGCGCGTTGGGGCAGTGAATGTACCCTGGAAGCTGGTAGGACCATTGGGAGAGTATTTGTGGCCTTGACCCCATGCACTGATGGTAGTAGAGCCTGACGACCCGGCAAGGACGGTGCCGCTGGGCCCCTCCACAGCAACAGGGACGTCAGTGAGAGCGATGTTCTCTAGAATTAGACTGCCGTTGGACGAAGTTGAGGTTTGCCAGGCTGTGGTAATAAAGGTCGAACAGTCCACGATGCTGCTGTCGAAGACGTTGACGGAGCCAACAAGCTGGTCACCAGCACCACCATTGTTGATCGAAATTGCAGTGGTACAATTTGTGATGGTCAGACCTTGGTAAGTCCAGCCCCAGTCCCAGATCTGAGAGATAGCAGTAACTGCATTGGAGATGACCAGGTTATGCATGGTAAACTGCTGGTTGCCGATGTTTGCGCCATAGAGACCACCAGTGATGGTGATATCGGTCAAGAAGCCTCCAGATCCTAGAAAGCGATCACAATCAATTTCTGCTCGAAAACAAATAGATGGTCATCTTACCATTCTCAATGAAAAGGCCTTGGTGCTGAGTTCCTGAGGCAGAGCTCATCACGATCTCAACATTCTGGATACTAGTAGCCTGTCCTACAGGCCAGTGGATCCCCGTCGCGGCAGTTGCTGCTGCAATGGAAGTGAGATCCAGTTTCAGATTCCGAATCTGTCTGAAGAACACGTTCGTCGCAGTCCAGCCCGCATTTCCACTGCTTTGGTATTGGTCCCCATCAATCATACCTAGGCCCGTGAAACCTGCAGTAGCCTTGATCACCGGGATTGAGTTTGGATTGCCAATCAATTGGGTGAAGTCATAGTCGATGATGGAGGTGGAGATCAAGTAGGTTCCCGAAGGGAAGTATACAATAGCCGGCGTGGTGGTAGATGTCCGTCCGCTCGACGGACCATAACGACCCCCGGAACTAATGGCAAGATTGATGGCTGCAGTGTCATCGGTTACACCGTCACCTTTAAGAAAGAAATGTGAGCAATTGCAGTCCTATTGGAAGAATGCTTGTAGACATTACCTTTGGCACCATAGTCCTTGACGTTGCGGAAGACAGTATAATCCGAGGGATTGGAGTTGAAAGCCGCGATACCCTGGTGCGCGATATCTGCCAGCCAGTATGAAGCATCATCCGTCGCGTCAATAGACACATCTACCGAGAATTTGAGAGACGCGATGGGTGTTGGGACACTAATATCAGCCTCTACTGAATTGCGAGGCGCATAGACCGATCGACGGTCCGGATGCAAGTCCCGGTGTTGCTTACCCACATGCCGTGTGTCTACCACATGGGCATGCGCATATGCTAGCAATGAAACACAGGAGATCAACGAAGCAAAATGCATCTTGACACCAAGCCTTCACTAGGGAATGGAAGTGGGGTGGGTCATTGATGCAGAGGGGAATCCCGGTCTTATACCCACCTGGGACACAGTCTCGAGCATCAAGTTCGATGTGATGCATGATACGCGCGTGTCAACACAGAGCCAGGGGGTGGAGCTGGAACGCCTCCACACCATTCTTAGTCCAATGCGAACCAGTCATAAAATCCTACCCCGGAATACAACTTGACACGGGGAAATTAGATTGCAAATGACCCTTAAATTAGAGCGTGACAACCTGATCCAGTAGATTGCCTTTCCCATTGTCCGCTAGGATTCAGGTTGTCACGCTGGTCGGACTGCCTCATGATCTGGGTGGAAGAATTGGAATCAACATGCCGATCCTGCCCCACTGGGCGTTCCCCTGTCGATACATTCGGGGCTGGCCTATAGGAGTTGATCATGTCAGCAATAAACACATCATGTCGGCGATCTATTCGGACTAGTCAAGCGGAGCTGATCGAAAAGCGGAAAGGAATGTGACTAGCTGCAGATTTTATTGCCGCCACAGTTAAAGAAAATGCGACTCAGGGGTCATGCTGGGTGTGATATGTGTCACAGGGATGAGAAGAGACGGGTGCTTTTCTTTTCAACTCCTCAAACATGAAGCGAGATGATGCTCCTTGTTTTTCTTCGTGCGGGGTGCGGTCAGCCGGCTGTGCTTGATCCCCAGAAAAAGCCGATTGGAGAGATCACCCGCTGCGGAGATTTGTGAAGAGTTTCCAGGGTTCCAGATTCTGCATTCACCCTGAAGAGTCCTAGTTTTCGAGTTCATAGGATCTGGTTGATCATGACGCCTAATCCCTATGGTTTAAAATGGCATGCAAGCGCTCGTGGCTGAAGATGACGAATGCCTTGTTCCATTTGGCGCGGGAGTGGGATCTCTAATCCATAGAATGACTTGGGATAGTATTCAAAATAAGTCATTGACATGAAGTTTGAGAAGACCTTTTCAAAGTCCACAAAGCTTGTCGGGCCTATATGCAGGTGCGCAGGAGCGGAGCGGGTAACCTTGTAACCTTGAGAGGAACACATCTGCTGAGTACCTATGCGGAAATTTTCCATTGGTTTTTTTTTTTTTTTTTTTTTTTTTTTCGTTCTCAAAATACTCGAACCTTGAAAACGGGACCTTGATCTGTTTTCCAGGGCTTGACGCAGAGCTGAAATATACTTGTACAGTACACATGGATGTGTTTTACCAGACTTGGATTGTCCCGACACGGGAAGATATATATCATCATCTAGACCTTCAAACGCTGACTGTTCAACCTTGTGATATAGACACCAAATGACATCTGAAATATGTACCTACCTACAGCGAGAACAATTCCATGAAGCACTTGGAAGTTAGATGACTGAATTAAGCAACAGCAACCTTGAAACCCTAGAAGATGAAGTGTATAGAGACATTCCCTGATTAACCAAGTCCAACCAGTTGACTTGTGCACGGGAACTTGCAGCAACCAGGTCAACGGGTTTAAGACGGACTTTTCTTCCACTGCGTCATGAGCCGAAAATCCCTCCAGATGGATGCTAGAAAGATGCGCCCGACTTCATTTCATAAAATGTCTTAACCTCGGGCTAGTATTTAAGTCCTTGCAGTCAAATTTGACAAAATTAATGTAGTCGACAATCAAAACAACCTTGTTGATTTGTTTTTGCATGCCAAGAGCACTATCACGTGACTAGGATTTTTCGTTCATCCTTCATGTCTCTCCGCGACCACGAAAAAAAAAATCCAACCAGCGCCACTTCTTCCCTCCCATTCTAACCTACCCAGAGTAGCTTCTCGATCATCAAGAGAGCCTCTTCCAACTCTACATTTCTCTTGATTATCTTGATTCTGACCCTGGTGACCTTGGTAGCTTGCGCGACGGGTCGCGAACAAGGTCGTGTCAAACGGGACGACATCATTTCACCCATCGAGTCCATCCTCATCAACTCGCATTCACCTTTCTCCCCGATCGGTTTCCTTAATTTACTCTCCCGTTGAAGTGGTGGCTAAGCTTTTCCCGGGAAGTCGTGGATCCAGAGATCCACCTGCGACAACAGGTCAACATCACGCGTGACGGACTCGAGTGCGGACTGCTACCGAGCGCAAACATAGTTCGAAGTCGATCGTCCATTGAGAGCCACCAAGCTCATACAAGGCCAAGAAGACCTGCAAGCTAGTGTCGTGCATGTCCACAGCTTAAATCGAGGGATCGTCATCGATCTTCAGAAAGGGTGCATCGGGTTCTTGCGATTCACGACTGTGCATAGTAAGATTTGGACCTTGTTATAATATCGCCATACATACCGCCATACATACCGCCACAGATGTCTAAACGCACGGCGCAAGGTCCTCAGGGATCCAAAGAAGATGAGAACATTTTCGGCATGCATGGCACACCGGAGGAGAAGCCCCAGCGGGCAACAGCTGCGCAGCTAGCGAGTAGAAAGTGAGTTTTGTGAATTTTTCTTAAACATTTCATATGGATTTCTCGAGTCTTGCTATTTGAGTGAAGGGAGGATTTGGAAGGGCATTGATACCAGGTAACAAACCTGGTTCACATGTTGATGCTGAAGATGCTGGAGATGGCAATGCTTTGTTCCCAATTGGGGGATCATTGCCTGTTGAAAGTGCCGGAGGTTTTTTGACACCCTCCAGCGTGTCGCTTCACTGCTCTCCCCTCTTCCTCTTCTTCCTCTCTTCTTCTTTCCCCTTCCCCGTCCTAGAACCACAATGATTATTCCTGAATTTGGTATGCGGGGGTTACTTCGGGGCCCAGTCCTCGAAGGCCCCTGATGGTGGAGGAAAACGACAGAAACAGAGGGCTGACTTGGACTTCGATGATTCCAGGATAAAAGACATTAGAAAACGCCCCAGGGGCACAACCCCGGTTTCCGGTGCTGGTGCTCCCCAGCAATCTGGCGGTGCATTCTCTTCCCTGTCCGCGGTCCCTACTGCTGGATTTGGTGCTTCCCCGGCTCAGTCGACAGGCTTCAATTTCGGTCAGACTCAAAGTTTCCCGGGAGCCAGTTCGACCCCCGCGCAATCCAATCAAGGCAACTCAACCCCTTTCTCTTTTGGGGGTGGTAGCCAGCCAAGTTTCAGCTTCTCTGGAGGCTTCGGCGCCTCCAGCTCTGCTCCTGCCTCTAACCCTTTTGCCGCCGGCTCTTCTTTTCTCCTGCTTCTTTCCCTGCTGGTGACTCCACTCCCTCCCAGCCAGCCCAGCAAAACACACCTTTCTCTTTTGGCGGCTTCGGAAGCAATCAGTCTACCACCCAACAATCATCCTTTGCATCCGCTCCATTCGGAGCCCAGAACCCAAGCACAGCTACCGGGACTGGCCTGTTCGGACAGCCGGCTATCAATAATGCCGCCACGAACTCCGTTGCAGACTCCATGCAAACCTCACCTGACAGCAAACCCAAGATGCCTGCTGGGAACACCTCGCCCTCTTTGCCCTCGCTTTCACTGAATCGTAGTTTGTTTGGTGATTCGAAAACTACGACCCCCTTGTTTGGTTCTTCTACGTCTGCTACACAGCCAGAGAAAGTGGACACCGCTTCATCATCGGCTTCCAATCTCTTCTCCGCCACAAAAACTGCTGCACCAGCAACATCAAGCAATCCATTCAGTGGACTCGGCGCTTCATCGACAGCAGACAAGCCTGCCAGCCCGTTCTCCTTCGCTCCAGCGACTTCGAAGCCTGCAGAGCCTGAAAAGGTCAATGGGACGCAAAAAGCACCTCTCTTCGGTGCTACTACACCTTCCACCTCACAAACAGAGAAAGTGAACGACGCCCCATCCACAGTTCCTAATCTATTTGCCGCCACGAAAACTGCCGTACCGGCAGCTTTGGGCAATCCATTTGCTGGGCTCAGCGCTTCATCGACAGCAGAGAAGCCTTCCACACCATTTTCATTCACTCCAGCGGCCTCAAAGCCTACGGAGCCTGAGAAGGCCAATGGAGATGGAACGCAAAAAGCATCCCTCTTCGGTGCTGCTACACCATCTGCTTCCCAACCTGAGAAAGCGAACACCACTTCATCCACAGCTCCCAATCTCTTTTCTGCCACAAAGACTGCCGCATCGGCGCCCTTAGGCAACCCATTCAGTGGACTCGGCGCTTCATCGACAGCAGAGAAGCCTGCCAGCCCGTTCTCCTTCGCTCCAGCGACTTCGAAGTCTGCAGAGCCTGAAAAGGTCAATGGAACGCAAAAAGCACCCCTTTTTGGTGCTGCTACACCTTTTGCTTCTCAACCAGAGAAAACCAACAGCGCTCCAAACGCAGCTACTAATCTCTTTTCCGCCACAAAGGCTACCGCACCGACATCTTCAGGTAATCCATTTGCTGGACTCGGCGCCTCAACAACAGCGCAGAAGCCTTCCACTCCAGAGAAAGTGAACACCACTAAATCCGCAGCTTCAAATCTCTTTTCTGCCACAAAGGCTACCGCATCAGCATCCCCAGGCAATCCATTTGCTGGACTCGGCGCCTCATCAACAGCAGAGAAGCCTTCCACTCCAGCGGCCTGGAAGCCTTCTCAACCAGAGAAAGTGGACACCACTTCATCCGCAGCTCCTAATCTCTTTTCTGCCACAAAGGCTACCGCACCAGTACCCTCAGGCAATCCATTTACTGGATTCGGCGCCTCATCGACAGCAGAAAAGCCTTCCACTCCGTTCTCCTTCACTTCAGCGACCTCCAAGCCTGAGAAAGTGAATGGGGCTAGCTCTATGACACCTGGAACGACGCCTCCACAGTCCCCGTACGAAACCTCTGGTCAAAAACCACCCGCGGGCCGTAATGCCACCTCTTCAAATGACATGGGAGGGCAGATCTCAGCTCCTGAATTCGGTGACGATTTGACCCAGGAAATCAAGGACAAAGCCGAAGTGCTTTGGAAGATTCGGACCTTGGATATGCATTTCCAACAGCAAATCGCGAAGGTCAAGCCTGGAGAGACATCGTTTGATAACATCCTTCTTTTCTATCTCAAGGTTCGCAGGAGCCTAGGTCAGCCAGTGAAGAAGTGTGACAACGAATCTTGGCCATCTGAGAAAACTTCCACCCAGAACGGCCAATCTAAAACCTCTGTGACCAATGGCGTAAACGGTTCCGCCACGTCCAGCATTTTTGCGAAGTCGTTCTCATCGCCTGGACCTGCTCCCCCTCAATTGGGCAATGGCTCGCCGCAGTCTACTCCAACGCAGTCCGGCGGCGCGCCGTCTTCCCCTGCTCCTCCCAAGTTCGGTGGGGCAACTTCGTCTTCTGCCCCGTCATTGTTCAGTGGTGGATCGTCCCCTGCTCCTCCCAAGTTTGGCGGGGCATCTTCTTCTCCTGCTCCGCCATTATTCGGTGGACCATCGTCATCTGCTCCCCCCAAGTTTGGCGAGGCAAATTCGTCTTCTGCCCCACCTTTGTTCGGTGGTGCACCCTCTGCACTCAAGTTTGGGGGTGGTACCTCCGGCCCTGTCGACTTCATGGCACAGTTCAAGAAGACAGCCGAAAGCAATGCGGCCAAGGAGAAGGCCAAGCGCAAGGCTGAGGAGTTTGACTCTGAAGAAGACGACGAGGAAGAATGGGAACGTCGCGACGCCGAAAAACAACGCGAGAAGCTTGCAAAGTTTGAGGCTGATGCTAAAAAGACTGAAGCCGCTAAAGCCGCCTGGGTTCCAGGACAAGGCTTCAAGCCGGTGGATGCCGCCAAGTCTGCCACACCTACTCCTACTGAGAAGCCATCCCCCGTTCCATCTTTTGCTGAAAAGCCATCTCCCGCTCCATCTTCTTCTGCCTCCATCTTTGAATCATCTTTCCTTCCTCTTTCTAACTCGGAGAATATCTTTGGTCGTATTTCTACACCGAAGCCCTCCGAGGGTGACAAAGACAGTGATGAGTCTGATGCTGAGGACAAGACTGCCACGCCTAAACATCACGCTGAAGATGATACCGCCGAGGACGCCCTGCGTGATTCTAAGCGAGCCAAGCCTTCTGATCAGACATGGAAGCCCACCCAGCCAATACAATTCGGAGTCTCTCAGACTTCCTCGACAGCAGTGACTCCCTCAACACCTGCTGTCGAGATCTCAGGGAAAGTCACTCCAACACCTTCTGCCGAGACCTCCGAGAAAGTCAACTCGGAGGCCAATGATGACGAGTCAGCACCTGGTGCCATCTTTAGTCTGGCTGAAGACGCAGCTGAAACGGAAGGTGAAGAATGTGTCTTCAAGTGTCGTGCCCGCGCTTTCAAGCTCGGCACCGGCTGGGTATCTCAGGGCACTGGTTTTGCCAGCCTTCTCGTTCACGAGAGTGGTCGTGCACGCATTGTCCTCCGTGCGGACCCAAGCGGTTCTGTCATCTTGAACACACTTCTCAAAAAGGAATTTGATTATCAATTGACGAATAATTCGGTGCAATTTATGGTACCGCAGGCGGATGGCCCGCTCGAGCACTGGGCCGTCCGGGTGAAGGCCGACACGATCAAGGCTTTCCACGAGAAGGTAGAGTCTATCAAGTACTAGACGTGCCTAGATACTTCGATACCAAATCCACGGTGACTCAAAACAATGTATTTTATGATATGGATAGTCATTTCCGGAGTTTCAAATCAAAATCATGTTATCACTTATTCTTGTTAATAAATTTCCTCATTTCGTTCACTCATCCTTTAGTCACTTTTGATTAGGCTCTCTTGGAATATAAGGTACGATTCATATATTGTGGGAAATGTATCATTGTGATGATATTCAATGGGTGTAGGAGTTGAATCGATTCATACCACAGTTTGATTCATCAGCCATGAATGCCAAGTTCTGCTCTTATACTTGCGCAAGCGATGTCAACAGTACTCACATATAGTGGTCCGTTACAATTCAGCAATATAGACAAAATATCTCCAAAGTTCTTGAGAAACTACCCATATATCTGTATTCGTGCTTGTCAATATAGAATTGACGGAGTCGGAACGAACACTATAGTGCGGTTTACCTGGAATCTACAGACAAGAACAGAAGCAAAGGTATGAAAAAGGTATTTTTATTTTGAAAAAGCCCCAACCGAACCCCAAGTGTAACATGGAATCATAGAAGCGAAGATAACGACAAGGTGGACCTCATTTACGCGTCATCGACGGTGGCGGTGTGCAGACCCTTGGGGTTCTTGACGTTGACAGCCTGGACGTGGGAGTACAGACGCTCCTCAGCACCCTCCTCATCGTTACGCTTGCGGGAGATGCGAACGCGGAGACGGAAAGGAACACCCTTGATACCGGCCTCCCAGACCTTCTTGTTAAGCTGGGGGTCGAGGCGGACATCCTTGGTGCCCTATAATTTGCAAAAGAAGAACGAGAGTCAGAAATCTGGGACCAGATGAAAAGTCCCCCGGGTAGGGGAGTAGGGAGAAGAAGATTTGTTACTCACCATAGCATGCTCGGCGAAAGCACGGATCTCCTTGATGGCACGAGGAGCGCGCTTCTTGAAGCTAACACCGTGGCACTATATTCCCGAAAAGAAGTTGTAATTAGTCTTCCGCCCGAATGCCATCATGTAGAGACGAATCTCTGTGATGTTCTGGTTTCGGCCATATAGGTGGACTTCATCAAACTAATTCTTCTTTTTTTCTGGTTCCCGTTCCCGTTTATAGGGTCTGGGATGTCACTTGCAAAACTATATTTCAAATCTGCAGATGACAAGTTCGTCGCGAAGACGAGTTAACACTGCGGTTGCCCACAGATCGCATTCCGAGGGTGCTGGCATGGGTTTCGAGTCGGAGTGGAGTGAAAGGAATTTTACATCCTAATCACCAAACCAAGACGAAGACCCGCGCACAAGAACCCTCAAAATTCATTGAAGAATTCAAAACCCCGACTCCATATTTCAGAAGCAAGGTGTTCTCTGTCCATTTCCATAGTATGCCTCCACAGATCTCTCACTGATTCGTCGTAGGTAAAGGGTTTCGGGTTCAACATACTCTGCGGTGCAGGTTGATGGTGTACTCGCGGGACACCACGTCGGCAATGGCCGAGCGCTGCTTCTTTCCGGTCTGCTGGACGTTGGACATCTCTGCAAGAATGTTAGAGAGGGATGGGAGGGTGAATGAGCGCAGAAAGACTGACTGAAAGGGTTCGGTGTCGACTGTGGGCGAAAGTGGTCGATGAGTGGAAATTCACAATTTGTGGTTTCGGGTGAGTGTGGCTCGCTTAGGCGGTGGGAGGACGATGATTGGTTGTGGGTCATGTGATGTTACAGGGATCAGTTGTTGCCACGAACTTCGGGTGTCCACTTCTGAGTTCTTTTTTCTCCTTAATAACCAGGCACCAACTTTTAATTTCCCCAAGAACAGGGCAGAAATTGGAAGAAAGTTACATCTATTGTATTCAATTTCATTCTGAATGCGTGTGGAGTACATCTATTGAGATCCCTCGCCGCTCACATCAGGGTAAAGGTCAAATCGCCGCTGAGTGTAAATGGGAATACTCTTGCGAATATTCACAATGCTATCATTATCCAAGTCCGCATAAATAATAGTCTCCTTCTCCTCCGCCTCAGCCAGGATATTGGCACTAGGATCAGTAACCAAACTGTGACCGTAGGCATGGTAGGTGGCGTCCAGATCACGGGCAGGACTGCACAGCGCCACATACGACTGGTTATCCACAGCGCGCGCCCGGCCAAGCAGGGACCAGTGGAGCGGGCCGGTGGTTGTATTGAATGCGCCGGGGTAGACTAGTAAGAAAGCGCCCTTGCGGGCAGCGATCATAGCAGCCTCGGGGAACCGAATGTCATAGCAGATGGCCAGACCAATCTTTCCATATTCCGGAAGATCAATCACAGTCAATTGATTACCAGGCGACAGGACATCGCTCTCCTTGAACGCGATCTTGCCCGGGATATCGATGTCGAACAAATGTGTCTTGCGATGGGTTCCGATCAATGAACCCGACGGCGAGAAGACCAGTGAGGTATTGTAATATTTATTGGTGGACTCTTCGAGCTCAGGGATACTGCCGCCGATCAAGTATGCGTTCGCTTCAGCGGCGATGGCCGATAGCGCGTGGAATGAGGGCGACTGTTCCTTCGTCGGAGGGGAAGGGTGGAGAGTTTCGGCGAATTTAGGGAAGTATTGTGTGCCGTAGGGGGAGTTGAAGCACTCTGGGAGTACAATCAAGCGTGCGCCAGCTTGTGCAGCCTCGAGGACCTTGCTCCGGGCGTGCGAGAGGTTGACGGCCTTGTCCGCGCCTAAAAGAGGTTAGTCGTCGACACTGGTGTAGTTAAGTAATATCCATACCGGATGCAAGCTGCACCAGGGCAAGCTTTAAGGGCTTCTTCAGGAAGGTAGCCATTGTGGTGATGGAACTTGAACAGGGGAGAAGTTGCGTAATTGGGAATTGGGGTCGCCGAACCTTGGAACTGCGGGGAGTTTCGCTGATAAGACCGACCTCGGGAGTACTGCCGACATACATCACGCAAGGGACCGTTAGATAAGGCAAATTTTTAGTACACTGCAGTTAGTAAGCTTATTATCCCAACATCAGTTCATGATTTGGCTGTCAGATTGTGTTATAGTAAGCCACCCTTGGCTAGGTATTTGAGTGGAGCCATCCGGGAATATATCTCAGGATGTTTACGCTGTCTTTATCTTGGCATTATGGAAGTTTCACAATCATGCATGGACTGTACCACGATTTGAAGTAGCGGAATTTACGATGTTGAGTATGTGAAAGAGAGGCCCAATTTTGAATCATGGTTATGCGTGGTATTCTAGAGTCAAAGCTGCCATGATTGCGGTTGCTTCGACGAGTCAATAATGAGAATATCCGTGGTGGACGGAAATGCTATTCCCCAGTATCTTGGATTTGTACCCGATTTCGAATGAGCAGCACATTGCTGCTATGGCTCTGATATCCCGATAGAAGTCTGCGGCATTGGAACATTAGAGCAGCCATAAGAAGGCAGACTCCAAGGTCATAGTAGCCGCCTAACGAACGACATCGGCAGAGCGAAAAAATCTGCTTCACATTGAAAGCACATTTTATAATCACCGGGCCCAAGGAAGAAAAAAACCATCAGGCAGATTTCCCATGGTTTTTCCCGGCAACTGATTTAGCTGCTTCGTCGGCCATATGGCTCGAAGGGCAAGACTGCGGAAACGAGAGCCATGACGATGTAAAGCGCGGCACAGATGTAGATCGGAACTGCTGTCTTGGTCTACATAACGATTAGTATTGTTTGCATAACTTCAGGCATGCAACTTACATCGGCAAAATGGGCTACGATGGCACTGACGATACCCATGATTCGATTGAATCCGATGGCAACTCCATTTCCAGTGCCTCGATGGGCCGAGGGGAAAACCTCAGGAGTGTACGCGTATAGAGTACCGTAGTAAATGTTCAAACAGAACGAAATAGCGCACGTGAAGCCTACATTCTCACTTTCTGTGCGCACCTGTGTGTAACAGAAGAAGAAAATCATGGTGACCAAAGCGCCGATGATCATGGTTCCTCGACGACCCCAGAACCAGGGCGAGCGGCACATAAAACCTGCCAAGACAGGTCCGAAGATACTGCAAGTGTTGTTGATCGCATAATTACGCCAGGTGACGTACTGACTTGAATCTCCGAATTGGGCGCCGCGGGATGCCAGGTATGAGGGTAGGAAGACGTTGTACAGCGGGTAGGCGAGACCAATCAGAAGCCAGGAGAACCACACCAAGGTAGTAGATAACGCCATTTTCCGTGTCGCATACAGTCCCTTGAAGTGGAAGATCACCTCCCGGGGGTCGATCAGTCGTTCGGCCATACGGGCTGCTGTCGTCCTGCGTTGGCTTGTCATTCCACATGCTTGGAGTCGCTCGAGGGTCAGACTGCAAGGGCGCTGGTATTTATCAGCAATATTGCGGAGAACACGCAAAGCATCCTCGTCCTTTCCTTCGGAGAGAAGAAACTTGGGAGTCTCCTCCAGCCGGATGATCGTGATGCGCAAAATAGACAGAACAAACACAAAGGCGCCGGACGTATACCAGACGTAGCGCCAGCCCATGTTGTTGTCGTATGTACAACTGGCCGCATCAGCGCACGAGTAGTTCGGGAGGAAAGCCCACGCAAACAGACCGGCGATAAGCTGACCGAGACCTAGGAGATGCGAAAAGTGATTAGTCGTCGCCTTCCACTGACTCTAGAGGACATGCTTACCCCACCAAGCCGCCATCAGAGTTAACAGCCATTGGTTCTGACTGGGAAGATACTCGAGAAAAACGGTGGTGTCCAAGACGAGGTTTCCACCGGCACCAAATGCGCTGAGGCAAATGAAGAGACCGAGGACAATCCAGGATGGCGAGGCGCCTGCCACGATAGTGAAAACCGCAGAGACAAACAGCGAAACATTGAAGGCAAAGCGACGACCGACGATATCTGCAGAGAATCCCCAGAAAATGGCGCCCACGAGCATTCCCACGTAGACAGCAATTGTCAACCCCGTCGAAAAGCCCGGCTGGAATTCGTACCCGGCCTGCGTGGAAATGATCGACTGGATAAGGAGGATGAGCGAGTCGACGGCATACCCGAAACCGTTCAGACAAAAGAGCTTCCAGTGATGGGGAGTGAATCCGATCTCATCAATAGCCTGGACCAGGGACATAATTAGCCTTTTGTTCTTGTCTTGGGTTGTACGGTGCATCAAGGGGACTCACGTCGTTGATCAGAGTCATCTTGGCCGCCAGCACCTGGTCCACATTCTCTCCTCCCAAAATGTCATTTTCACCATGCGCGATCGAGCGTTCCGCTAACGAAGCATTGCTGCGCGACTTTATTTTGTCGGCTGCAGACGCAGAGCTCGTATTTGCTTCGACGTCCATTGGTTGCGATGGCGCTTATCAGCTTATCGGAGCGATAATCTGGGGAAAACACAGGCGTTGGGAATTGAGGGCCAAACCAAGTGATATTTATAAGAGCAAAAAAGGACAGAGAAGCGGAAAAGACTTGAGGGGGAATCGTCGCATGTTCATTTCCCTCTTTCCTCCCCCACGCGGTTTCTCCTCGTGGCAAAGTGCTGCATCGTCGAGGCTACTCGCGCACGAGGCAAGCTGATTGGCTATGAAGAGGGTCCGTGGGAGGTCAAATAGCGCACTAACCGTTCCAGGAAACAATCGGCCTTTTCATTCCGTAGCACCAACCAACCAGCGCACTTCTGCCCGCGTGCCTTGATAACCCTCGGCTTCCCCTAATTGGCATTGCACGAGGGGCATTGATTCATTGAAATAAAGCCCCATGCAGGTCAAGTCCAGGGTAGCCAAGTGGGTCATGGGGATCTATGGGTCCTATAGACCATAATTCAAAGAATTTAAACCAACCGTTAACAATCTATTAGGCAATTGAATGGCATGGTTCCCACTTGAAAACTGCTTAATTTGACATGGATAAAATTTTAACCCCTTATCCAGGTCTATGGTTTTATCGCTTCTAAGTATCTGATCTATCACCCCACTCTTGCAAGTGTAGTCGATACCAGGACTAGACTACTCAATGAGGAAGTAAATGTCTGGGATTCGATAGGGAAACTGGAGGACTCAAGATGTACCCACAGATAGCTATCGTAAGATGCCAAGAGGGCCGCATTGGTCAAGTGCAGCCCCGTAGATAAGTCGCCGAGACTAAAGTGTCGGTGCTAGTGCCACACCTTAGATTAATCTCCGATGAGCCCCAAGAAGGTTAGATTGCCGATGTGTATCTCCTTGAGACAGGATTAAAGCCTCTCACATCAAGCGAGAAGGAAGGGGGGAGGGCTTGCAAGTAATTTGGCCGTTCGAACAGATTTCTACCTTCATATAACGTTCAACGGATTTTCAAGGCCCCGCAACTGGGAAATATCGAGGGACCTATTGAGGTTAGTGAACATTGATTGGATGAGATCAGATATCAGATAGCACATCCCTGTTTAAGGTTTGCCTCTGTGCGCTTATCTGCATAATCCCTGTACTTCATCTATGCGTTCTTCTTTGATATCAAATGCTTCGGAGTCTCCCGATGTCAAGATCCTCTGCATGATTATCCTGCGGACTCCCATCTCTGACCATGTTTGATCTATTGAACCCGGCGTCAATTATGCTCCAGCGACAGGGCACCGATATTGTAATAAATTATGTAAGCGCGGCGAAAACACTGCGTATCACATATGGAAAGGCGATTGAAAAAGCATGGACTGCTGAACTGTAGAGAACTTTTACCCGAAAGTATGGGTGAGAGTGAGGGGAACAACCAAGAACACAAGAATAAATTAGAAAAAAAGTTCTATAATTTGAAACAGAAGGGGGCGGTTTTAGGGTCGAGAATCGCGCCTTCCTAATACAGATTATTGACAAACGAAACATCCCATGCAAACCAATTCAACACTTCAAACACGACAGTCGACCATTCCAATAACCCGATCCGAACTGCGACAAATGAGGTCTTCAAATTCTACAGATTCTCTTCAATCGCTTCTTCATTGTGAAACTTTTATAGGTCATCTAGAATTGCTCAGGAGCTGTGGATTCTCCGAGCACAGTATCCGTTTGAGTTTCCTTCAAATAAGGGCTTTCTACCCTTGCAAAATTCGTCATCTTCTATTTTCCTCTGCTGGTTATTTCTTGCTGTATCGGCGTGATTGTAATTTCCTAGCAAGAGCTGTCTGATAATTCTGGATGCGGGTGCAGGGGGGCATGTGATATATGGTATTAGTGAAGAAAAACCGAAAGGGACCAGCGCTTGGCACACCCATTCCAACTTACCTCCCAAAAGAGCATGGCTAGGACTTTTGAGCTCAGGAAATCCTTGAACATGACACAATACCAATGGGTGAAAGGAATTAGACCCGATATGGCGAGGTTATTGTCAAACTGGCATGGCTGGCTTTGGGGGTGAACCCTAATATCAAATTGCCGCTGGTAATCTCAAAGATGAGCTGGAGAACAGGCCAAAGGGTGTGTGTCAGTAAGTAAGCAGGAGTCAGTACCTTTTAAGAAAATAATTAAATATATTATTAATTTGTAAATATATATATTAATGTTTTAAACGATGGAGGGGGAAGATCATAAGGCTGGTACTGCAAGTCGTGAAGCTGCATCTGCTATGATGCATGTGAGAAAAGCCAAAACTGACTGTTTTTGACCCCTCTCATTTGATAAAGAGGGCTGAGCCTTGAAGTTCCGTCAAGTCAAGTAGAATAGGCTTTCATCGTGGATGTATAGGTCTGAAACGCTTACCACATGTAGACACTGCAGGGCTTGTGGGGTACCCAACGGTGCAATTTACCCAGACAATGATGAAGGCACTTCCCATGCATTTTATCAGGCAGAAGCCTTTATTATTTGATTTCATTTGGCAATCTATGGATAATCATCATCGAGGATTATGTGCCGTTCGTCGTTTCAAATATACCAGTGAAGGATGACCTTCGCTACAAAAATAGTGGGGAAAGCCCAGTGATATCTTTAACCCAAGCTTCAATTGTTGCTCATTCTCAACTTCTGGAGAAGTGCGTTCCGAATATTTTCAATTGCCTGAATGGTGTAGGTCTGGTAGCCTGGGGAGATCAACATGAAGTGTAAATAAACTCGCAGTAGTTTGCATTTGGCTGATCTTACCGATAGGGCTTGTAGTTCATGTGGCTAAGGTGGATCTTCGGTGTATATTCGAATATGTACCTTTGTCGATCCTTGCCTGGTGCTCACTGATCTACTCTATATTTTTGCAGTCATTTATTCTGATGGAGTCTAGCTCGCTCTGGGTTCGTTACGCAGACCCACTACCAATGAGGTGTTGATGGGAATGGACGCCTGTTCATAGAAGGGTTACTCTGATGGATTGGATTGAGGCTACGGCATCTGTCAAATAGTACTCCAACCCTGTAGAGTTTCTCAGATTCAAAATGTTCCAGCTTGTCTCAATGATACTACGTCTCTAAACCTTAGCAGTTGCATGAGACCAATGCTTGCAAGGTGACCCTGAGATTGATAATTTGACTGAGTGGTTTTATCAAGAGCCATGCTACATAGCGGCTAGCCCTAGGAAAACCGGATAAAATTATTTTCGCTGGGATGGCACCCAAGGTCAGAGTCAATATCCATGACACCACTCTATATATCATGCAGGCGTCACCGCACGAAATGGCAGGTTGACAGCTCCACAAACTACGCCTCAGCTTGCACGAACCCTACATCGGAGCGGCAACATTCAAACGTATGACACCACCGATTCTAGCTTTGATCTGATAAAAACTCTGCTGTCTCAGCCAAGGGAGAGGCCCACCCATTATTACCGGACCTAATCCACTCGTTTACGTAACGACCGAAACACGGCGAAGTCCCGTTAGCCATGATCAAGAACCACTAAGAATCGCTTGGCAGCTTGGCATGGTCATGGCATTACACCCAGCTCCATCTCGATTAAATTTTGACCCCCAACACCCGCACTACGCGGGCCTTTACGGGATAGGTGGATCGAGGTCTCACCAGCGGTGTAACTAACCATGGACACGGACCCCTTGCAATTTCGAAGCCAAAGAATTAAAACCGGAGAGAAATCTAATCAGATGATCTTAACCATGGTTGGAAATCACTTCCTTTAAAACGGACTGGGTTGTGGGTGGAGAAATCATGTTAGCTGCAGGCAGATGTAGCCAATCAAGGGCTTTATCACGCCGCAGACCAACTCGGTTGGAGGATTCTCCCCTTCTGGATTTCTTCTTAGCCCCCTAGTTGCAGCTTGAAAAAAATTACGCGGCCACGTGGATGGCATTCGTTTATATGTCCGAAAATTGACATGATTTTTATTTTGCTCGGCGGTTCCAAGGTCCGTGTACGGGGTAAAGAAAGTTATCTGATCGTTTCCGCCCGTGGGTCGGCGCCGGGAGCCGAATTATCACCGGTGGTTCAACTTGGATGTAGACGGCGTGCTCCGTCCTTTGGCTCGTGTAGGTTTGTGTAGCCGAGTTATTGGGGCCCAATTGAGCCTTGTGACTGGAAAGCTTGGTGGACACGAAAATTGACTTCGAAATCAACGAGCAAAAAACTCGTTATTTAGGGCTCCACCGTGCACCTGGGCAGCTGCATCACCGTATATAAAACAGTGTGTAAGTTACCAAGTAATTTACCGGCCTCTGGTATTGTAAGTAAAGTATGTAACATAAGTAAATTACAGTGGAGTGATCCTGGTGGAGTCATTAATCTTATTGGCGATCTGACCATGTTGAACTTTTTCATAATATGCTGACTGAATAAAAAAAAATTCAACGACTTGTTCATGCGAACCACTCCAGTTTCCCCTTCCCGAAATGGCTAGTTTCACGCGTAGAATAAGAAATACAGGTCCATTGTTCTAAAAACACGAATTATCTGATCTTTACCGGGAAGCGCAAACAGAAAACCCGCCTAGCAACCCATGGTAATATCTTACTAGCGCATGCCACACCTTATCGCTCATCTGATAAGACTGATAAGATGATTTTATCTACAGTTTTGATTTTGCCTCACAGCTTGGAATCAATCCAATTCGGCGGTCGCTTCTCCACAAACGCCCGAATCCCTTCGGCAAAATTGGCACCGGCATAAAGCCGTGGGTACCACTGATCTGCCAGACTCGTAACAGCGTCCTCTGCGCTGCCAGCTTCCCAGCTCAGCCGAACCCCGAGACGACCCACAATGATCGCGTCCGGACTATTCTTACACATTTCCTCCGCTAGCTGCACTGCAGCTTGCGCAACGTCCTTGTCGGCATCCACAATCTGGGTGACCAGACCGTAATCGTAGAGTGTTTTGGCAGGCACGGTGCGTCCGGTCAGCACCAGATCCATGGTCCGTTGGAGACCGATGGTCCGAGTGAGCCGCGGCAAGCAACCTGCGACAGGGACAATACCCCGTTTAACTTCAGGTAGAGAGAAAACAGCAGATGCGGATGCGATTACCAGATCGCAATTCGCCACCATCTCGAAGCCGCCGCCCATACAGATGCCGTTCACAGCGGCGATGATCGGCTTCTTGCCATTGCGACGTGGGAGACCGGCAAGACCAGGTGGTGACATATCATTGACTACACCAGCCTTGACCATTGCATTCCATTCTAATGGACGTTAGTAAGAATATAATTCCAGGGGTATGGACATCTCAATCTCGTGACATACCGCCAAGATCGGCACCGGTACAAAAGGCTCGGCCGTTGCCAGTAATGATTCCCACCCATAGACTCTCATCTTGATCGAATAGTTCCCAGATTTCTGCGATCTCGGCGCTAGTCTCCTTGTTGATGGAGTTCAGTTTCTCTGGTCGGTTTAGGGTGACCTGCACCACGCGTTCATGCGGGAAGGAGACATTGAAATGCCGATAGGATAAGGGTCTTGATCGAAGTGACATGGTGGGATTATGCAGGACGGTGGTACCGTGAGACCCGGTTTTACCTTTATAAATAAGCAAGGGCCAAGATGGCGGACTTACACGGACAATCCGTGAAATTTCGCACTGACAAGCAGAAATGTGGCGCCGGGTTGAGCCTTGGAACCCCAATGATAAACCCGCACTGTGGAGAACCGAGGGTAAGTCGGCGTCCTGGGTTTTTCAATTTCCATTCAAAACATGCCTATCTCGGTCTAGCCAAGGCAGAAAGGTTCGCTTATTTGAATCATTATCCCAATCCAAGATAGTCTTGCCTCGGCTTCTATTTATTTCCAGGGTTTGCACTTAATTCCGGCATTTTCTCCAGAATCCTTCAAACCAATCCCACGTGGCCATTAGATCTGATAATCTGATAATTTTTGGGCTTGACTTCTTCACACTCTATCTTGCTGTGAAACTCTCTACAAGGTCAAACTATCTGTCCGTGCGACAAAAAGTTACATATGACCGACATAATGGCCGGACACACTTATCCCGCTGTTAAACTTCCCCATCCCTTCCTCACCGCCTATCAAGTGCGCGCCATCGACAACGCAACTCCAACAAAGCGCGTGCTGGCCTTGCAAGATCAGCCTGCTGCCGGCAAACCCTTATCTGAGCCTCTACACCTCGATTCGCTCTCATGGCTTGATCTGACCTACCGCCCCAAGGAGGAGCAACCTCCCTCCAACAACAACACCGCTTGGGGCCGAGCCCGCCGCAGCCCCGAGACCATCTTCCAATGGACTCAGGATACTCCCTCCCTGGGTCAAATCTGGGGTATCGTCCACGCGATCTACCTAGCCTACCCTACAAATGAGTACTTCCGCGTGACTCTAGACGGAAGAGGCAAAGAGACATTGCGAAGCGAACTGCTCGCGACCGGCCTAGCTGTTGAGCACCCCAAACCATTCGGTTCCAAGGAAATCGCACCAGAGCAAGCAGAGGAACTGCTGATCCTGCGCAGCTCATTCTGGCAAGGCGCCGCTTCACCAGCCGGTCCACGTCCGATCTGGGCTGCCGGCGACGGAATCGACGGACCTGCCCGCGAGTCATTGGCCCGGTATCCCGTTCTACCAGAGAACTACCACTTCACAAACAAGTTCCCTGAAGAACCCGTGTACACCCGGCACCCCATTCGTCGGCCCAAGCCCGCACCTGGCTCTATCGCATACAGTCGGTACATCCCCGAGATTGACGAGCACTTCTCATTGGAGGTCGTCAATTGGGAGGATGCGGATCACTTGAAGCTTTTCAACACTTGGCAGAACGATCCTCGTGTAGCTAAGGGCTGGAACGAGACTGGTACATTAGATCAGCACCGGGAGTACCTGCGTAAGCTGCACGTTGACCCGCACGTTCTGTGCTTGTTTGGCCGCTTCAACGACACCCGGTTCTCATACTATGAGCTGTACTGGGCAAAGGTAAGCTAAACTATCCATTGTGCTCAGTGTTTGCCAATTTAATGCTAATAATTTCTATAGGAGGATCACTACGGCGCTCACTACAATGCTGGCGACTACGACCGTGGCCGCCACTCTCTCGTTGGTGACGCGTCTTTCCGTGGTTCGCAGCGTGTGAACGCTTGGTACTCCAGCTGTATTCACTACTGCTTCCTCGATGACCCGCGCACAGCAAACGTCGTTGGTGAGCCTCGCGCTACGGGCTCCATCATCCTGTCATATGAGAATGCGCAGGGTCTCACGATCGGCTCATACGTTGATCTGGGACACAAGCGTTCCGTGCACTCGATCGCCAGCCGAGAAAAATGGTTCCAACTATGCCCAATCTTCTGGGATGGACGGGAGCGCCCGTTAGAGTCTGCTGATCGTGCGGCTTGGAATGCTAAGCTATAATCGGACTCGAGGCTTTGTGTTTTTTTTTTTTTTTTTATAACGGTTGCCATGTATAGTCATTCCCGGGTATATCTATAGTTTCTTCATGTTTTATTCTCAAAATTACAGCCTTTGTTCTTCACCGATGATCATCTGTGATGTTACTGCTTTAATTTTTACTATGTAGATCTATAGTTCCAGTGGATGATGAGTCATTTTGATGTGATTCACTTCTAAGGTAGATTTACGAGTATCCAGGTGTTAAATGTGTAGACTGCACCTGGGCATTGACAGATCCCTCTGTCGGCAGTTCATACATCCTTTTTATGGAAAGCAGAAACCTTGAAAGTTAGGAGAGACTAGTATCTACGCTGGACGAGACGGAGAAGATGCAGACAAAAACCAAGATTCTTTTTTAAGCGGCCGCACTTATAGAAGAAGTCTACAGTGCAACAACTATGGATCTAACTATTATTATAGCACATTCGCTGCGTAAACAGCCATTACATATCATATATCAATACTTCAACTTCGATCACATCCTGTTGTAAAACTACTTAAGGTAGTGTTATAGACAGGTTTCTGGGTATATAAAGAGGGACAAAGAAATGGGTATATGGATCCCTTCCCAGGCACTCGAACCATCCTCCAAGACAATTAGCTTAGAAGACCATTCCCTTGACCTGGGGCACAGCCTTAAGGTCAATGTTGCGGATCATCATGGTCCAGATGAAAGCAAGAGCGAAGACACCAGTTCCGACAGCCAACATGCGGGTCTGGGCGTAACCGTAAGCCTCCTGGATAGCAATGCGAGTGGCGCTGCCAACGGGGTAGCTGAGCTGGGTGGTAAGATCCTCGTAAATGTTCTCGAAGTTGTCCATCGCAGCGTCGGGAAGGAGTCTGCGGAGGGCGTTGGGGTAGGTGTTTTGCCAGATGACACCGGAGATGGTAGCACCAATACCGTCACCGACGGTACCGACGACGTTGAGCAGACCCAGGACAGCGGCGACGTGCTGGTGGTCAACGGCAGCCAAGATAGAAAGCTGCTCGATGATGATGAAGACACTGCCACCAATGGAGATCAGGACTTGGCAGAAGATGAGGTAACCGACGGACTGGTCGGGGCGACGGAAATAGATCATCAGACCCTGGGCAAAGATGTACAGGGGCACGGCGACCCAAAGAAGCCACTTGAAGCGACCAGTGCGGCGGATCAGGAAACCAACGAAGAGGAGCAGGACACCGGAGACAATGTCGAAGATGCTGCTGACGTATCCGGCCTCGGCGACGGAGAGATCATTCACGACCTGCAGGAAGGAGGTGAAGTAGTTATCCCAGCAGTAGTAGCAGAGCTGGTAGGTAGCATCCAGCAAACAGGCACCGAGAACAGTGCGGTTCCAGAGGAAGCTGAACTCGAACAGACGTCTGGGAGCGAACTTCCACTCGTAGACGATGAAGACAAAGAGCAAGCAAAAGCCGACCACGATCATAGCAATGATATAGTCAGTACCCCAGCTATTAGGGGCGCTGCCGGCGATATCGAAGGGCAGGAAGAAGAGGACAAGACCGGCAGAGAAGAGGATTAGACCAAGGACTATTAACAGAGTTAGTATGTTATACAGTCGGGTTTCAGGAGATGTCTCTTACGATCCAACTCAACAATGTAGAACCACACGCTCTGGATGAAAGTGCGGCCGCTGGGAGCCTTGACAACGTGACCAGCCTTGACAGCCTTGCGCAGGTTGTACTTAAGAATCAAAAAGAGAGGACTGGCGACGATGGGGAAGATAATGGCGAAAACACCGAAACCCCACTTCAAGCCAATCGTGTCGAGGATATCGTTGGCGGCCTTGGAACCACCGAATGCGGTGATGATGTAGGGAGAGGAGGTGAAAGCGTATGCGAGACCTCGACTCTTGAGCATGGACGCATCGGCAGTCACGACATCAACGGTATAGGTCATACCACTGGTACCGAGAGAGTAGAAGACCTATGATTGTATTTGTTAGCCAAATTTTCAAATAGAGGAGCGGAAATGGACATACGTAGGCAGCACAGAAAGTGGGCAGATTTTCGCAAGCAGCCATCATAATCAAACCGATGGTGGCGCAGAATATCATGAAGGCGAAACCTTCGGCACGACCCCAGATATCCATGATTTTACCAATGGGAACGTAACAAGCAGCAGTGATGGCGTCGGCAACAATGTAGATGACATTCAGCAAAGAGTGAGAATCCCAGTCACTGGTCACGTAGGGAATCAAGTTGCTGAGGACGGAGCTCTGGAAGGCATTGATGAAGTACAGCATCCAGATGCTGTGCAAAAATATTAGTATGAAATATCATATAAAAAAATGAGGAAGCAGAAATTACCAGCAGAAGACTGAGATCAGCGACCGCCGTGACCAAGTCTGGGTCATAGCCTCCATATCGGCAACACCACGCTGGGTGTTCTCATCCGGGGCCTCAAAGACAGGGCCCTCACTGTTGACCTCGGGAACCACAGGGTTCTCCGAATCAAAGGCACCCTTCTCGTGGACAGCATTCTCCGAGCTGATATTGTCAGACTCAGCGGCCTTAGACTCCGCAGAGTTCACATTGACCGTGGTGACAGCATCTTCAGTCGACTGGCGACTAAAGATATTCCGGAATCCCGCCATGATCGAAGATCTCACGTCGGAAGATGGGAAAAAGATAAGATGGAAGATCAAGAGGGACCAAGCTTCGAGGGAAAACTCTGTCCCTTATAGTGTTGTACAGCTTCCTTAGAATCCACAGATTGATAAAGGCCGAACTTCGCTAGCCTGTAATGGAACTGGAATCACCCACCGCATGAAGCCACGCAAGCCCAGACCCGAGACGCAATACTAACGAGGGCATTTCATTTGTCGATAAGTGCGGCAAAACAGGAAAAAAGTGAGCCGATCCACCTATCCACCTGTGGCGTGTGTTCCTTCGCGGACGAGACTAACGCAAAGGTTGTTCTAGCGCTCGGGCATTTCGTAGGATTCGATTCTTAGTGGAATTGGTGAAATCGGGGCTTTGTATGGGCTGGTATGCGCTTGTACTGGCATGTATTACGGATGTAATACCTGTACTTTACCCGTAACGGCTCGTCTCGCGGTATTCGCGGAACATGCGTAATGTCCAAGCAACAGCCCACCTCGCTTCCAATGCAACGTGTGAGTGGGGAAAGTTATCTGATCATCATTGACAGTAATTGTGGACCGATGTCGGCTGAATCCGAACGCCTTCACTCGGGGGGACGCAATTTTTTTCTCTTAACAAAAACCCACGCCGGACCAGCGAGGAGCCGGGCAGACTCTGCGAAAAAAAGTGGTCCTTTCAGAATCGAATAGAAATCATTCAAGTGGATTCGGCAGGCTCCCTTTCAGGCTTAGTTTCCCCTGATTGATAAGATTCGGCTCAGATTCCCTCGACAGAGCTCTTTTAGCTTTAGCAACCCACTCGCTTTCAATCCATTGCGCGTTTCTCTGCACTCTTTCGAGGAATCAATGCATGGGTACATCTCTGGTGATTCGTCCAAGTAACTTCTACCCTCGCGGTCGACAATCCTCCATTTGGTAACGAAAGCCGCCTACTCGTCACCATGAAGGGCTTTTCGAAACTCACGAGCTACTGTAAGCTCTTGGTGGCCTGCAACCCCTCTAGACGTGAGATTGGCATGCTAGTAGTGGGATTCTTCAGTGCAATTGCATCTGGTGTCCCATTCCCGATCATTGGTATTGTCTTTGGTTCACTGCTTGACGATTTCAACTCGGCGACTTGCGCCCAGGAAGATGGGACCGCAACAGCCTCTTCTGAGTCCTCCGACCAGGGCTCCATCAACAGCGAAATTCTTCTGATCGTCTACCTGGCCATTGCGCAGTTCGTCACAATTTATATTCACCTCACATGTTGGACCATGACTGGCGCCCGATTGGCGCAGCGACTCCGCGAGAATTACCTCAAGAACTTGCTCCGCCAGGAGCCGTCATACTTCGATAACCTGCCTCCCGGTGAGGTCGCCTCGCGTCTCAACAGTGATATTCAGACCATTCGATCGGGTACATCCGAGAAAGTCGGAATTGTTCTGTCGGCGATCTCGTTCTTCATTACCGCTTACATCGTTGCCTTTATCAAGGACTGGAAGCTTGCATGCATGTTGCTGTCACTGATCCCAGCCTATATGTTGATGTCGTTTGTCGGCAGTCATTATATTGAGAAGTACTCCGGGCTCATGTCCGATCATGCCGCTACCGCTGCATCCATTGCCTCAGAGGCCCTGTCCAACACTGTCGTGGTACAAGCCTTTGGTGCCAACACTCGTCTAGAGGAGAAGTTCTCCAAGTCACTCAAGCTCTCGGAAACCGAAGGCCTTAAAAAGGCTTTGGTGGTTGGTATCCAGTCTGGTGTCCTATACTTTGTTGCATACGGTGCGAACGGTTTGGCCTTTTGGCAAGGTGCCAAGTCAGTCGCGAAGTCTGTGGCAACGGGGAATTCAGGTGTCACTGTTGGTGCAACTTTCACTGTGATCTTTGTCTTGATTGAAGCCACTTTGCTGTTCAGTCAAGTTTCGCCATTTCTTCACCTGTTCGTCCAGGCTGTTTCCTCATATTCCAAGCTCAAGGATGACCTTGAGCGTGAGCCCAAGATTGACGGTACTTCTGAATCCGGTATTCGTATGACTCAGGCCGAGGGTGGCTTCGAGTTCAAGAACGTCTCTTTCACCTATCCTTCCCGACCTGAGATTACCGTCCTCGATAACATCAGCCTGAGCATCCCCGCCAACAAGCACACCGCTCTTGTTGGTCTGTCTGGAAGTGGAAAGTCGACAATCGCAGGCCTGATCACCAGACTGTACGACCCCAACTCCGGCCAGATCACATTCGATGGACATGATATCCAGGAAGTCAATGTGAAGGATCTTAGAAGTTTCCTCAGTTTGGTTCAACAGGAGCCTTCTCTGCTCGACCGCTCTCTTTTGGAGAATATCGCCCACGGTTTGATCAACTCGAGCAACCCAAGCCATGCTCACCTCAAGGAGGTCTTCATCCGTCCTGATCTGGAAGAGCTCGCAACGAATCTGCGCAATGGAAAGGATCTGATGACTGAAGCCGCGAAGTTCGGCTCTGACGTTGTCGAGATTGTGGAACTGGTCAAGAAGGCTACTGTACTGGCTGACGCCGAAGGCTTCATCTCTCGCTTGCAATATGGCCTTGGTACTGTCGTTGGATCCAGTGGTCGGTTGATCAGTGGTGGCCAGAAGCAACGTATCTCTCTCGCTCGTGCCCTTATCCGTGATCCTGCCGTTCTCATTCTCGATGAGGCCACGGCCTCACTGGATTCCCACAGTGAACAGCGTATTCAAAAGGCCATCAACAACATTGCTACCGGGCGTACCGTTGTCACCATTGCTCACCGATTGTCCACCATCACTGGAGCTGACAACATCATCGTTATGCACAAGGGTGTCATCATTGAGCAGGGTAATCATGCCGAATTGATGGCCAAGGATGGATCGTATGCCGAACTCGTCAAGTTGCAGACCCTCAGCAGCACACCCGACAAAAACGAAACTACCATCAGCGTGGAGACTGCTAGCAAATCTGATCAGAGCTCCGTGACAGCTGGTGATATTGAGAAGGCCGAATCATCCAGCACTGCTCATGAGATCATTAAGGAGAAGGTTCCTTCAACCGAGGAAACCCCGGTTGGTGACTCTGAAGATGAGGCCGAGGAAGAAGAGCTGCCGGCTCCCAGAAAGTCAGTCTGGGCTCTTTGCAAAGGGTTTGCCCCTACTATGCGCCCGCATCTGCTCGTCATTGCTCTTGCCCTGCTTGGCTCCGTCATTGTCGGAGGAGCTTTCTCTGGCGAGGCTGTCATTTTCGGAAACACTATCGGAAGTCTGAACCCTTGCAACAGCGCGGCCTACATTCGGTCGCAGGGTGATTTCTATGCCCTCATGTTCTTTGTCCTTGCCATTATTGAGTTCTTCGCCAACGTCGTCAGTTGGGCTGGATTTGGTTGGGTCTCTGAGAAGGTTGTCTACACCGTCCGTGTGTTGTCTTTCCGGTCTTTGTTCGAGCAGGATCTCCAGTGGCACCAGTCCAACGGACGTACTCCTCCTTTGCTTCTTTCCTATATTACCAGAGACGGTAACGCTCTTGCTGGCCTGAGCGGTTCCATTATTGGTACTTTGTTCTCTATCACCGTCAACCTCTTCGCGGCTATCATCCTGACCCACATCATTGCCTGGAAGATCGCCTTGGTCTGTCTTGCTCTGGTTCCCCTTCTTCTCGGAGCGGGTTTCATGGAACTCCTCATTCTCGGCCGATTCGAGGAGCGTCACGAGAACGCCTACTCTATTTCAGTGGATATTGGTGTTGAGGCCATTGCCAATATTAAAACCATTGCCTCCCTTTCCCTTGAAGACCAGACTCTGAAGACCTACCGCAAGTCCCTCAGTGGCCCTCGCAAGGAGACCCTTAATGTAACCCTGCAAGCCAGCGCCTGGCAGTCGACTACCTACTTCCTCGGTAACTGTGTGAACGCCCTGGCATACTGGTGGGGCGCCAAGCAGATCATCAACGGTACCTACACCCAGACACAGTTCCTGATTGTTGTTTTCTCCCTCCTTGTGAGCGCTCTATTGTGGAGTCAGATGTTCGCTCTTGCCCCCGAACTTTCTCAAGCCCGAGCTGCCATGGCCAGAATCCTGGATCTCATTGAGCAGGGCTCTGACAAGATGCGTGGCCGTGTTCCCACCCACGCGCCCAACGTCGCCCAGACAGACGGAGACATCGAGTCCGTCGAGCCCAAGTTCATCCAATCTGACTCACCCGCGTCCAGCGTCCAGCTTCGTGATGTCCACTTTGCCTACCCCGCTCGCCCGGATATGAAGGTTCTGAACGGCCTGTCCATCAACATCAAGCCAGGTCAGTTCTGCGCCCTCGTCGGCCCTAGTGGTGCTGGTAAATCGACAATCATTTCCCTTGCCGAGCGTCTCTACGTCCCAGAGTCCGGGTCAATCCTGATCGACGGTCTGGATGTAACAAAGACCCGCGACCCTTCTTTCCGCGAAAACCTATCCTTGGTACCCCAAGAGAGCGTCCTGTTTGAGGGAACAGTCGAGTTCAATATCGGTCTCGGCGCCAGACCCGGCAAAGAAGCTACCCACGAGGACATTGTCGAGGCATGCAAGCTCGCCAACATCCATGAGACCATCGAGTCATTGCCAGAGGGCTATAACACCATGTGTGGACCCAATGGTAACCAGTTCTCTGGTGGTCAAAAGCAAAGATTGTCAATTGCCCGTGCGCTGGTTCGCAAGCCTAAGCTGTTGATCCTGGATGAGTCGACCAGTGCATTGGATGCTGAGTCCGAGAGGCTTCTCCAGGATGGTCTAAGCAAGGCTGCTAAGGGTATCACTGTTATTGCGATTGCTCACCGTCTGCACACTATCCGCAAAGCTGATGTCATTTTCTTGATTGATGGCGGACGTTGCACTGACCATGGATCGCATGAGGAGTTGCTTGAGAGGTCCGAGAGTTATCGGGCTAATGTTATGCACCAGACTGTTGCCACTTAGGTGGTAATGGCGTGAAAATACTTGTAGATTTTGATTTTAATACCTGGCGGTGCTGACTTGGCCGTCACCTTCGCATGTACATAGCGTTGCTTTAATCTTTCTCTCTTTATAGATGTCTTATAGACTGATTCAATCCTACCTTTCCTTTTTCCATTAACTAAAATATGGTATGACATGTACATTATTGAATCTTCGTAGTTTAAGAGGTTTTTGTCGAAGAAGCCGTCCTCATTGCGGCTGATGCATTCCACTCATCTCATGTCTCGAACCCATCAAAGAGCGTCCGTCTACTGGAGATGTAATAAAAAGCTAGAATGGGCACTGCTTTCTTACGAATATCAAGCCATAGCTTACTGTATTATAAGATCGTATTTGAAGATAAAAAGAAAAGCAATATCGATATAGCTATAAAACAAGACACGAAAAATAAAATAGAAATAGATAAAATGAATGACCATTATATCCCATCTAGAAGACCTCAGCATCAAGCAAGGCCTCCGCGTTCTGACAACTTAATTCCTGCACAGTAGCAGCCAATTCATCCAAAGCCTCATCGACAAACACTGAATCATTCTCACTTCCGACAAGACCAACATTAACCTTGCCCTCCTTCACAAATGAAACAACCTTCATCGGATAAGGAGAATCACCATGAGGGTTCAAAATGTCAACCTTGCACACTCCGCCGGCGAAAGGCATGGTATCGAAATCATCCCAATCCTGATGATGAACGAGAGAATCATAGAACTGACCAGTAGACCACTCAACCTGCTGAGCAATCTTCTCGTAACCAAGGAAATCGTACGCAGCCGACTCGGCACTTTGCTTCTGGACATATTGCAGGAGATCCATAGCGGTCCAGTGAGACTCGAAGAGAACACGGATAGGTGTGAGTTGGTAGCAAGGACCAACAATGTTCTCAACATTAGGCAGGTCGATTGTTCGGCCTGATGTAACACCACCAAATGTGACATCTGCCTTGCCGAGACGACGGGCCAGTACCAGCGCCCAGGCTGCTGTGAGCAGGTTCGCGGTAGTAATGTATTCCAGAGGCTGAGAATTCTCGACAGTCTTTGTCTTGAAGACACCCCTGTCGCCAGCCTTGACAGATGTTCCTTCGAGGACGGACAATGAAGAGCCCTTGAGGAGGTTACCCCAGTAGTTGATAGCGGTCTTCTGAACGCGCTCATCTGAGACACGACCCATGTACACGGAGAAAGGCTCATGAGCAGCGATCTCACCACCAGTGTAGAAAGCCTCAAGATCCTGAAGCACCTTCGGTAGAGAGACACCGTCGTATTGGGCATGAGACAGGCCCAGGACGAGGCATTCGCTACCGTTTCGACCCTCAACATGCAAGATCTGCAGGAAAGATGAGCCGAGGTTGTAGTCCAGCTCGGCGTGGACGGCGCAGACCTCCTTGACGGACTTCTCGAGATCCTCATCAGCCAAGTGCTTGGTCAAAGGTGTCTCCATCTCATTCAAAACAACCTGGTAGAACTTCGACTCGTGTTCGATGAAGACTGTGCGCAGGATTTCGTGGGTCTTGATGAGTTCATTGCAAGCGTGGAAGACCTTCTCGCGGTCAATGCCTTCATCAAAGAACAGCATTGTGTACTGGATAGCAGTGCGAGGAGCGTTGACAGTGGCCTTGATATCCACGACCTGGGAATCAGTCACAGGGGTGACGTCGTGAATGGTCCATTCGGGGTTGGCCAGCTTGGGGCGGACAATATCGGAGAGGAAGGAGTCCAGGTTTGATTGATCCAGGGTAGAGAAGGGCTTGTAAGGCTTGATGTTCTGCTGGGAAGCCTGGTCAAGCTTCAGGACTCGCGCAGCATCTCCGAGGCGCATGTGCTGGAAGATATCTGCCACGGTCAAGCCGTGACCTTGCGCACGCAAGCTGGATACTAGCTTCATGGCCAGGACAGAGTCGCCACCAAGACGGAAGAAGTTGTCATCAAGATCAATCTTCTCTGACTCCATGCGGAGGATGTTGGCCCAGGCAGTCCGAAGGACGTTCTCCTTGGGGGTCAGGTTGGCCTGTGCCGAGGTCTTCTTCCACGCCTCTTGGAAGCCTTCACGGAGCTTGTCGAGCACACCTGCAGGGATGCTAGAAGCCAGCTGATTGAGAAGGGTTTGGTAATCAACTGACTCGGACTCCTCGGGCAACTTATCAACGACCACATAGGCTGAAGGGGCCAAGTAGGTGGGAAGAGAATCGTGAATGAACTTGTCGAGCTTCTTCAGTCCCAGAGCCAGACTAGAAGTAACAGCCGTACAGGTTGTCGCTTTGCAGCCCTTTGTTCCGATCTCGTGTTTCTCAGTCATGATGTCAATGGTCTTCTCCTTGGAAGCCCGGGGCTGGAGGAGGACAATTAGATTTGGCTGCTGATCCTTCTGACCTTCCGAGGCTGATTGAATGACCGCAGTAGCAGCACGAACTGTCGGAGGAAGGTATTTGGTGAAGTGAGTCTCTAGCTCTGCAATGTTCACTGCATGTCCTTGAACAGGCAGAAGATTCTCTTTGCGACCGACAAACACCATGCTTCCATCCTCTTGTAGCCGGACGATGTCTCCTGTGGGCTGAACCTTTCCAGTACGACCACCATATGCCGCGCTTCCAGCCACGAGCCACGCCGGAGAGTCAACGGTCTCCCCAGAAAGCATGGCACCCTCTAGCCAAAGCTCGCCGACACAGCCAATGGGTGAAAGAAGCGAAGGGTTTCGAACATCAACGACCCAAGGCACCACAGCACTGGGATACGGGGATCCGGCCTTAATGCTTGCATTGGCACGGAGCGTGTTACTGGATCCATCGAGAGACAAAGGAGGAGTCTCATTCCATTTCCAAATCCGATTCAGCTCTGTGGAAGGAATGCAAGAAATCTCATCCAATCTCCTTGAAAGATTGCGGGTCAGCTCGAAGCAAGCCGCCTCCATCTGCGCAAGAATGCGCTCCATCTGTGGAGCCTGAACCAGCGAAGTATCAAAGTTGGCGCGAATCCTGAAGCCTCCCTTTCGGATTCCACAACCGATCATCAGCGGGTAGGGGTTGAAGTGAAGAGCTTCGCGAACCACATCGCCAAGTGCGAAACCAAGCTCACCGACTGCGACAGAGTCGGGATCTGGTTGGATGACCAAACCGGTGGGAGCCTCGCATGCGTGCTGGGCATCACGGCTAACCTTGCGGATATTCTGCATACCCATATGCTGGTAAGGGCTGCGAGTGAGCACACCAGACTGGACGGCTTGAAGGAAAGACTCGATGGTGGTCTGTCGGTTTACGCGAATACGCACTGGGACAGTAGCGATGAGCGGTCCAACGATACCCTCGACTCCAGGTAGAGAGATATCACGACCGGTAAGAGTCTCGCCAAACACAACATCGTCGCTTCCCGAGTATTGAGAGGAAACAAGAGCCCAGGCACCGCGAATCAATGTCGCCAATGTGAAAGGATATCCGGCACCTGTCTGGACTGAAACCGAGTGCTCGACATTGCCATCGGGGTTTGGCACAAAATCTCTTGAAGGGAGACGAGGGAATTGGGGACCGACGGCATTCTTCAACTCTCGGCGCCAGAATTCTTCCATGGCGCCCTCGTCGGTATCCTTCACCCATTTCACAAGCTCTCGCATCTGAGTCTGAATCTCAATCGGCTGCTCTTTCAAAGCACTGCTGACTTGAGCAAGGACTAAAGGCTCGGACCATCCATCGTAGACAACGTGGTGGATTGTCCAAACCATATAATTCTTGCCATCCTCCTCAATAATGGCATACCGGGCAAGGCGGTCTCCAAGCTGCATCCTGTCATTTCGGTCTTTTTCCAGGTAAGCTTCAAGATTATCCGAATCTCTCCAGTAGATGGTGTCCTGCAGTACAACTTGCTGGAGACCGGGTTCCTGAAGCTGAGCGAGGCGAGTGCGCAGGATAGGGCTGTTGGTGACGACCTTCTCCCAGGCCGTCTTCCAGGTAGCGACCTCGATATTAGATGGAATAGTCGCGACTCGCTGGGCGACATACGGCTTGACGGACTTGAGGGAGAATGTGAACAGTGACTCTTGCGTAGGTGTGCAAGGGTAAATATCCTCAATGGCAGTCTTCTTGAATCCATAGATTTGAGAGGCCTCGGTACAGGCACTCTCCGCAGCCTGAGAAATCATGGAGAATGCAGGTGTCTCGGTTTGCACTGCAGCTTCGCCATCCAACCTTTCAATAACGCTAGCCATGGCGGCAAGTGATGGGTTGCCGAACATGCCAATCACAGAAAGGTCAAGGCCCTTAGACCGACAGACGGAGACAAGTTTCATTGCTGCCACAGAGTCACCACCCAAAGCAAAGAAGTTATCATTGGGCTTAATGCCTTCCGCGTCAAGCTTCAATGTCTGGGCCCAAACATCACGCAACTGCTTTTCCAGGTCGGTCAACTCGCGGTTGGCCGCAGCTCCATTGTCAGAGTCCAACTGGCGCAGGTCAATAGTTGCACCAAATGCTCTGAGCTGCTTGCGGTCGGTCTTGCCTGAAATCAAGACTGGGATATCGTTGACCGGGATATAGGCTGTGGGGACCATGTACCGAGGGACGACCTTAGCCAGTTCTGTGCTGACCTTGGGCAGGATCTCGCGCAGTTCATCAGAAGGCTCCGCTGAGTGAACACCGGGGCCTCCTTGCTCCTTCATGGAGGGGGTGGTCACGAATGCAATGAGAGTGGCCTGGCCTCCCGTTCCTTGGGGCACGATAACTTCGACGATCACGTTGGACTCCGCTGGCAAGATGGCTCGAAGCTGACTCTCGATCTCGCCCAGTTCGACACGCTGACCACGCAATTTAACCTGAGTATCTTTTCGTCCGGCGAAAACAATGCCACCAGATCCATCGGGATCGTATCGTCCAAGATCACCAGTCTTGTAAAGACGGCCGCGGCGACCAGCATGGCCCTTGTAGCCAGCGACCAGCCATGAAGGGTCCTCGATGAACACAGAAGCGGTCTTCTCGGGGTCGCCCAAGTATCCCTGTCCAACGATCGGTCCCTCAACAAGCAGTTCACCAACAGCACCAATGGGCATGAGCTGCTCATGATCATTAGGATCCACGATCCACATGGCGGCACCATTGCCGGGTCCAATGGAGAGGTAATCTCTACCCGTGGCAGCACTGCTGTTGATAGTACATCCAATGGTACACTCGCAAGGACCATATCCAATGATGATACGAGCGTCCTGGCCCCAAATGTTGGCGTCTCTTGCAGGAACAGCCTCTCCGCCAAGACCAAGACCATTGGTGAGCGACTTGATCACATCCGGGTCCAAAATACGGGCCACGGAAGGTGTCATACCGGCATAGTTAATTCTCATACCTCGGATCACCGCATTGATATCATTCAGGCGGTCCTCGTCGGAGGGAATGCAGAGAGTACCACCCTTGGTCAGCGTGCAGAGCATACTGTCAATACTGACATCGAAGGCGTAAGACGCGAAATCGAGGACACGCGAGTCTTCTTTGTAGCCCACAGCCTCGGATCGAGGAATGCAACTGCTGGTATATGTTTCATGCGAGATGGTGACGCCCTTCGGTGTACCGGTACTTCCAGATGTAAAGATGATGTACATTAAGGTCTGTGGGGGAACTGTCGGCAATGGGGCAATGACCTCCGTCTTGGGGATATTGGCGAAGGCCTCTGCCTCCACAACGAAAATTTTGTCGCTTGGCATGATCTCTGTTGAGAATTCAAACTGGTTTCGAGATGAAACCATTGCCTTTGCACCGACTTGCTTTGCCATATTTTGTAGTCGAGCGAGTGGAAGGGTGGGATCCATGAGCGCAAAGGTTGCGCCTACCTTCATGACGGCAAGTACTGCGACGATGGTCCATTTGGACTTCTCGAAGCACACGGGCAGCACATCGTTGAGCTGGACCCCCATCTCTTCCTTGAGTTTCCATGCCGCGTAGGATGACCATTGCTCGATCTCGCCGTATGTCAATTGGCCATCCCATGAATCAACAGCGACCTTGTCGGGGATTTGTTGAGCTCGTTCGGAGAACAATTCGTGTGTTCCGAAGCTGTATGTGGGGGGTAGCTCATGGTTGAGGCGCCAGGTTTCCTCGATGTCGCACTCAACTGGCTTCAAGCTCTCTTCAATGGATGCGGATGGGTTTGCGAGGCAAGTCTTAATAGTGTCTGCGAATTGCTCGACAGTGTGTTTAACGGTATGTTGTAGCATGTTGTCGGTCTGCCATACTGGGCGGATCTGAAGCTGGTCGTTCTCAAAGCGAACCTCAAAGTGCATTGCTCCCTGAAGTTCACAATTAGTCTTCATTACCCCACCATCGTGATTCCAGGGTATACTTACTTCTTCATTAGCTTCCGCATCGTACGTCAAAGAGCCAGAGCTCAAGATGAGCGACACTGATTTCGGGGCAGTTCCCAGTTCCGCCGGGGTCACTGTTTTAATGTGTTGTGAAATAGCTGTCGCAATCTGCTCAACGCTGCTGTCCAGGCCCGGGACCAGAGTCTCAGTGGGGAGTTCGTTGTTAACGGACTTAACGCCGGCATCCTCGGCGCGATTCTTGTAGGCCCATTCAAAGCGAGGCAAGGTACCCTCGCGGGTGCGCATTAGCACGACCAGCCAAGCGAGAAGCACGACCTCCTCCTTCATGCCTGAAGGCGTCGAAGCCTCGGGCGTAAGTTCAGCAACCTGGAAGCAGCGGAAGCCGTCGCGATCCACCGGGCGCGATGGCAAGGCAACGCCGTTACTTTGAAATTGATCGCGCAGATCATTCTCGTGGATGAAGCCCATACTGGCGACCGTCCTTCTTCTCCGTGAGATCCAGGAACGGATTGAAGCAGGGAACCTTGGAAAAGAGGAGTCGAACCTCGGTCGTCCGTGAGCTTTGCGCAAGTCTTAATTGACGGAAAGGGTATAGTGTAGAATATATAGTCAGGCAACTTGCATGATGCTAGCTGTCCCTTTTTCGTGACGAGCCAACCGCGGGGCAGAAGGAAATATTCCGTACAGTTACTGTATACAGAGCGAGATCGGCAAGTGTGAGTGGATTCGTCATGATGCTTTTGCACGTTTTGGGTCTAAGCGGGGGTTTCCTGCAGCAAGAAACCTTCGAAACTCTCGTAAAAAAATCCCATTCGGTCATTTTCACTGGTCTGTGGTAGTCCATACCAAGGAAATTAAAAACCACCAAATCCACACAATAACGGGAACCAGAATATTGAATATTTTTGTGAGGAAGAAAATTTTTATCAGATCCGCACGATTGTGGATCAATCTTATCCGATTGGCGTATTCGTCATGTTTTGGGTTTCAGACTTACAGACACGATGTTACCAAGGTACTGGTATACAATACCAGAAACAAGAATATCAAGCTCTTGGCTCTTTCGACCGCGCCTGGCGCCATGTTGGGTGTCTTGGCTCGCTTGTGTATTTCCACTAATATACGGGGCTATCACCATCCTCGTTGCCCAAGTCCTCGTTAACATTGCTTAATCTGGTCATTGCTTTTTTCCATCTAGGTGTTTATTTTAGAATTTCTGGTCAAAGGATCAATCCTGGCGGTATAAACCGCGATGCTTCATTTATGAGTCTTCCTACCGCTGACACAGAATCGCATCAGCTGAGACTCAAGCATGCTGCCCCATCGGACCCATTTTCTTGACGCGGGAATCACCGATTCAACGATTCAAGGGTGCGGCCCCAGCTGCAGTGTCAGGCAGGTACAGTCGTCCCTGTTCGGTCAAGATCGCTGGATAAAACTGCACCCGCACAGATGAAACATGTATTATAATTTAAACGAGGTCATTTGATGCATGTTCAACTAGCACGGTGCCCTATTGCATGCATAAGTGAGTTACAGTAGGGTAGGCTTTTGACCCTGACTAGGAATTTGTGTCCGTTCCAGTCCGAAAGCGGGGGTCGTGCGCCGATAATCTGATTATTTATGATTATTCTCCGGTCTTACCGCCACAAAATCTAATCTCCTAGGATACCCAAGACGCCGTGTTAGCACCGGAGCTAGACCCACGTTATGACTTCACGTAACTATACGTATGGATACCGGACGGATTTCCCGTATTACTAGCCTTCAATACGCCGTACCGCATACTGAATACCACATACCGCATACTACAATACGGGTATGGTCCGAATACACCGGTGCCCAGCATTGGTGGACTCCCAGACATTTGACGTTTGTCCTATTCTCATTTCGGTATGTCTCTACGGAGTAATACTCCATAATTAAATTTAGCGATGGTGAATCGGGGAAGCGAGAACCCGAATGAGATCATTTCGAAGTGGGTCTGTTATGGAAGAGGTTTAGGGCACATCCGTCGCGATGCCGACACACAGCCGGTTCTCGGAAATTAATTTTAGTTCGATCTGATAACGGGCAAGCTGCATGAACCCCGCGGCTGAATACATAACCCGGTGTCAGTCACTTATCTCTACGGAGATACCTATCCCACCACAACCTGCCACCTCTACACAATCCCACACGGTCACCACACACAATCCTCACCCACAGCTACAAAATGTACTCCAAGTTCTGGCCAAAAGGGGGTCTCCCAGGAGTTCTGCACCATTACGTTCGTCTTCCTCTCCAGCATCTACCTGGTGCGCCAATTGGCCCCCGCAGCATAGCTAACACATCCCAGACCGAATCCCTCGTCACATTCGAATACACCACCGCCGCTGCCCGTAAACCCCACAGTCTCCTCTTCGTCGGCGGTCTCGGCGATGGCCTCGCAACAACATCCTACATGGCCGACCTAGCCAAAGCCCTCCAACCAACCGAATGGTCCCTCTTCACCCTGAACCTCACATCCTCCTACCAATCCTGGGGTCTTGGCCACCTGGACCGCGACACAAACGAGATTGCGCAATGCATCCGCTATATCAAGGATTACAAGACTGAGAAGTTTGGCGAGGGAAAGATCGTCATGATGGGCCACTCAACCGGCAGCCAGTGCGTGATGCACTACCTCTACCGACCGAACCCGCACCTCTCAGCACCAGCCTTCGATGCCGGTCTCGAGCACGCCGACCGTTTACCCCTGGACGGAGCGATCATGCAGGCACCTGTCTCGGATCGGGAGGCTGTGCAGCTGTGCATTGAGCATGGATTCGGCAGTAACTCGCCAGAACAGATGCGGGAGATTTGTGATAAGATGGAGTCTATTGCGAAGGAGGCTTTGAAGTCGGATAGTAAATATGATACTATGCTTCCGCTTGAGTTGACTTCGGCTATCTACCCGTCCAATACGCCAATTAGCTGTCGCCGGTTCTTGAGTCTTTATAGTCCCGAGAGTCCTCATATCCCTGGTGAAGATGATTTGTTCAGTGCGGATTTGAGTGACGAGCAGTTGGCAGCAACATTTGGTTTGATTCAGCAACAGGGGCTGTTAAGACATAGACTTATGGTCTTGTACTCTGGGGCTGATCAGGCTATCCCTGGCTGGGTTGATAAGGAGAAGAACCTTGCTCGCTGGAAGAAGGCTGTTGACCACGGCGATAAGTTCCAGATCTGGGATGATAAGCACAGTGCTATTATCCCGAATGCTTCTCATGCTTTGAGTAATGATGATCAAGCCGAGCCGCGCAAGTTCCTTGTTGGCAAGGTGATGGGATATCTGGATACCGCCCTTGCGAAATAGAAAGCTACGGTCATAAACTAGATGGAGTTGGATTGTCATGCACTTTTAGCCGGTGCCTCTTGTGTCTTTTTTCGGGACGCGAAAATGTTTATAGCGAATGGTTATCTCATATTGCATAGAAGTATACAATCTCTATGAACCTTTCTATGAACGTAAATCCATCTATCGAATAGCATGACCTGAAAAGAGATTTAAACTACATTGACCGGCACAGTCTCAGCCAAATTAGTTCGCAGCCAACACAGCAACCGACCACGCAGGCATAATGAATGTAATTGTTCCATCCGAGGCAGTCAGGGTTGATACCACAGGCGCAACAGGAGTCTCATCAACTGTGTTTGCAGCATTTGCGTCATCATCTCCAACCACTGTAAGCTTTGCAGTCGTCGTTCCATTGATAGTAACACTCAGATCCTGGGTATCACTACCATAGTTGGCCAGCTTCACGAAGTAGGATGAATCGCCGGCACTAGATGCAACCCAGTAGACAGGTCCAAATGCAGAATCGCTATTCACCTCTTTGACGGTATCCCCAAGATTGGAAGCAAACATCTGTTGAACGTAGTAGCTCGTAGTTTCAATAACCACGTTAGGGCTCTGAGTAAATGGAATCAAGTTGGGCTGGATAAAACCTTGTTAGCATGAAGATAGAGTATTCTTCTGGGGTCCACATACAGTCCACTGGGTAGAGTTGGTAAGCTGCAGGAGAGGAGCGTACGAGGCCATCTTGATAAGATCACTATTACGCTCCATACCAATCATAAACACAGCCTCGCCCACAGAGCCTTGCATAATGGGGTAATCCGACCCGGTCTGTGCATATTCTCCAACAAGGTATGTCACGTTGCGGCTCACGTTGTCGAAATAGTTGAATTGCGATACCAGTCCATCGGGACTGTTGTAGTCATGGTAATCCACCATAGATCCATCCGGCATGGAGCTTGGAAGACAGGACTGCTCGTTGGTACTGGCGATCAGAGTCAAATCAGGGTAGGCGGCGTGGATTGCATCATAGAATGCGGTGAATCGCTCAGCATAGGTGTCACAGCCGCCTCCCAGCATGTCCTCATTGCCAATCTCCACCATGGTGAGATCCCAAGGATCAGTCTGCCCATTTGCGGCGCGAATCGCACCATATGTTGTGCTTGAATCGCCAAGAATGTACTGCGAAGAGTTAGCGACAGACCTAGATGCAAATTGTATTCACCTACCTCTAGCTCGTTCAACACATCTTTGATATAGGGAGTCAGCGCATCGCCAGTCACTGGAGTACCGGCGCCGGACTCCAAAGAAAAGCCATCCCAGACAGCCAGCAAAGGTGTCAGACCCATATCCTCACACCAATAAAAGTACTCGGCAAGACCAAGGCCATCAGTGTTGTAGTAGGTCCATGTCCCTTTTTCAGTCCTTGTTAGCCGTCTCTTCGGTGAAGTTCTACTGGTTATATTGCTTACCCATCCGTCCAGGGCGGTCTTGCACGTCTCCGATTGTTTCATTCCACTTCCAGCGATTGTCCAAAGATTCACCCTCCCTATACTAGTATTAGCAATTTGGAGATTAATTGTGTGAATAATGACACACATGTTGTTTCCACCCGGGAATCTGAGGAAGGAAGCCTCTACAGCCTCTAGTACATTAGCGATCCGAGGCTGAAGACCATTGTATCTAGATTGCCTCGTCAGTATACTAATACCTTTCCGATACGGGGGTCAACAAATACCTGCTCTTGTAGGTCGTAGGAAACAGCTGCACAAGACCAAAGTACAGCGAAGAGCCAGCTACAGCCGAAGCATCCAAAGATAGCTCATAGAAGACATTTCCATCGGGTGCCTTGGTTGTTGACAAAGAAGCCTCAATGTACGTGAATTTGTCTGCGGTCGAAGTGACGGGGATTGAGGTTGATCCATACACTATCCCGGTGCCATTACCCACTAGGCTTGCAGTGATATCTCCAGATAGGTCTCCCTTCACCCAGAAATAAGTCTGATGTTCGCTCCCGTCCACTGGAATTCCCCAATAGCCGGCGTTGGTGACACCAACGGCTCCAGTAGCATCGCTAGGAACATCCAAACGTAGAGACTGTGGAATAGCCGAGCTAAGTGGGTTGTCATAGTCAATGGCGATTGTAGCATCTCCGACAGTGCCCCAAGCAGTTAAGTCTGGATCATCGCCTTGCAGGCCGTTGTTTTGCAACATCTGGCCATAGAGACCTCCATCACCAGAGTGGTTGATATCCTGTGTAATAATCAGCGTCTACCCTCGATATTTGGACGCGACACTCTTACTTCAAACATAAAGCCATACATGAGAGGGCTTGAAGCATTTCCTCCACTTGTAGAGACCTCAAGCGAAATACCTTGCGCAGTTTGGAAAATTCCACTGCACAGGGCAAGGGCACCAAGCCCAGGCTTCAGAAAAGAAAGTCCCTTGAAAGCCATCTTTTTAAGCTTGATGAATTCTTTCAATTGAAAACTCCATCATACCATGCGGATTGTCCTTATATATTCCAACCCGGTAGATGGAATTAACCGAGAAGAAGCACATCTTTTCCCTCAATCTATGATCGTCCTCCTGCATCAACAGTTCCCTTTCTCCCGAGGACACCTGTATATCATCCGACAATAGCATCAACCAATGCCATTCAACCGAAGGTGGAGATGTCTTAGACCTGCTTGACGTCTACCAAGACCCTCCAAGAGTGCAAATATGTCATCCTCGGTCGGTCGGTTACCCCGCAGAATATATCGAGGCACCGAACCAAGCGTGAGCTTTCAAGAAATGTTCAAGTGGAGACGAGGTAGTATTCAGGTTTTCGGCTTGTTCGCGGCATATCGTAGATGGATCGCACGGTCAAACCTCGGGGGATCATCCGAGTCTCCATGGCCGGAATGCGGGGTCAGGAACTCCATACCCCTGACGATGGCTTTCGAAAGAGGCACTGGTACAGATCGGTGGCTGATACCAGCCGCTGCTTATTATTCAGCCAGCAAGCCATGTTCGCACATGGGAACCGCGGTATGCCAGCACCCTGGTCGTTCTCGGGTTTTCGTTCAGCCTTTGTTGCAGGTATCGTGCATATGCGACCATGCCTATTAGCGGGGTGAAAGTGTAGATCGGTTGTGTCTGGCAAAACCCCGGCGGAGTAGCTTTTGAACCCACAGGGTCTCCACAAATACCCCATCTGAGCGCAGCTCATTGGTTGATACGGAGAATAAATTAGATCCCTCCATGGTGCTCTTCATGGAGACCATCATAAATCATGGTAAACTGTACCTGATGACCGTGTCTATGGAGCGTCTTTCACGCAAGCTCACTGGCTACCGATTACAGGTGGTACAAGAGATGTAGTGAGCCAGATCTCAAAGCTATCAGACTTCCAAGAAGCTCATGGCTATGACGGGTATGAGTATGGGTTAAACCACGGCTTTTTACATAAAAGCTTGCTACAGATACACAAGGACGCAATCAAAGGCGAGCATTGTTCGACAATAATACGTGGAAATAAAAAAGAAGCGCCAACGGAAGGATTTGAACCTCCGCTCTGTCAAGGTCCCGAGCCCTCTGTCCGAATATTCCAAGAACTACCGACCTTGCGACCCATTGTGGATAACGATATAAGGATATCATGGGCATTCGGTAGCCAGGATTCGAACGTCGGGGCGGTGGTTTGGGGTTGACAGTGTTGACCACTAGACTACGTCGGCTGGTTGTTAAGTGAGAGAAACAAACCCCATATATAGCAGAATACGCTAAACCGTATTAGTAGTTGATCGCCATTATTGTCTCCACTCATTTCTCCACCAACCAATATTCTGCACCCATGCAGCCCAAAAAAGCAAATCGTGCAATTCTTTTGAATCTGTGTGAAATTAACCTGAAAAAAACAACTGCAATTAATAAATCCAAAGCTCTTTGAGCTGTGGAATACAAATAGAATACGGGAGAAGGAATGAAGTCGGAGGGCAAGGGCGAAAAGATACTGCTGCAGTCCACCGTGTTTACAAAGCTAAGCAAACGGCGGCACGTAGAAACAAGCAACCGCCCTGATCTGCCCCAATCCCATTAATTGCTCGACTGAGGGGGTTATAATGTTACATTATGATATGAGAGATAGTTATAGATTGCATGATTTCAAGGTAGGCAGTGCACATTGCCTAATCTGTTTTGTGGCTGCGTCTCTTGAGCCCAGTCCATGCATGCATGAAGAGTACGTATAAATCTTAGCCTTACGCGCACCTGGGCATAGTCATACATATGTTTCTGAGCTATTTCGAGCATTTGTTCATCATCCATGGAATTGGAACCACTCAAAGCTTATCATTGAAAGTCATTTTAAATTGTCTCATTCCGCTGACGATAGCGGAAGTTATCCGCGAATAATAGGACTGTAAATAACTGAATGTTTCAGCCTCCAGCCAGCTTATTATGAAGGCCCGGAGATGTTTACGCGCTACTTAAGCCCCTCAGCAGGGGAACCTCGGACTGTACAACTCATTCCGTAAGTTAAAGCCGGCGTATTTCCCCTTTAGCCTTGACTTTCTGCAGAAACCGGCCTTGGGCCGCTCCAGCACAGACACCGGCACCATACGAAATCCACCACTCGGCGCAGCAAAATCAGCCCACATGCCTTTATTCTCAGCTTGACATTAATTGCACAAAGCTAGCCCCACATGCGGTTTAACCTTATTGATTCATTCCTGCATGGGTTAAGCATTTTCTAGAAAGGTTGTCCGCCCGTGCCGCACCAATTTCATAGGGCCATTTCCACGAATGAGTCTTGGCCGGAGATGAGGGCGAAGCTTGTTTCTGATGATAAATAGATCGCAAGCTGCTGGTGTTTCCAGTCTCAATCCCCACCGACTCTTCTTCGTGACAATTCGTGATTATGCATCTTCGGCAATTCACAGTCCCGGTAGCGCTTTTTGGAGCACTAGCCTCCGGATATGCAGATCCGGAAGGCTGCTCTGGTTCATGTGTTGTGTATGACCCCACGATCATTCAAAGATCCTCTGACAGTAAATACTTTCGTTTTTCTACTGGCAATGAGATTTCTTATGCTAGTGCATCGAGCCTTTTGGGGCCATGGACAACTATTGGATCTATGCTGCCGGATGGCTCGTCGATTGATCTGGATGGGAACACGGACCTTTGGGTGAGTTTCCCTCTTAAAACAACTACCTTACGTGGCAAGAGTTGTGTCCTCATGAAATGATTGGTTTCATTCCCTGACCTTTCTCTTTCTAACAATGTATCTACTATAGGCCCCCGATGCCCATTACATAGACGGTCTCTACTATGTCTACTACGCCGTCTCGACATCTGGCTCGCAAGACTCTGCAATCGGTCTTGCAACCTCCGAGACAATGGATCTAGACTCCTGGACGGATCACGGGTCTGTCGGTATCCAGTCCTCGTCTTCAAAATACTATAACGCGATTGATCCTAGTCTGATTGATGTCGATGGCACCTATTACATGAACTTTGGCTCATTCTGGGACGACATCTACCAAGTGGAGATGAACTCTGCCGCGACTGCTGCCAGTGGATCTTCGTACAATATTGCCTACTATCCAGATGGGACTCACCCAGAGGAAGGTTCCTATATGTACAAATATGGAGATTATTACTATCTGTTCTATTCGTGGGGTATTTGCTGTGACTACAGTGATGATATGCCTGCCTCAGGTCAGGAATACCATATCAAGGTCTGTCGGTCGACTTCTGCGACTGGTAGCTTTGTAAGTTTCCTTGATGCATACTTCCTACCCGACTTGATTGCTAATGTCTACTAGGTCGATGCGGATGGCACTGCCTGCACTGATGGCGGTGGCACGATCGTGTTGGAGAGTCACGGAGAGGTTTATGGACCCGGTGGACAGTGAGTGGCAGCCTTGATGGTCATGATTACTTGGCAATGGAGACTAATTGTGTGCAGGGGTGTTTACGATGACCCGACGTACGGTACTGTACTGTACTATGCATACACAAACACCAGCATTGGTTATGCCGATGACGAGAAGCAGTTTGGCTGGAATGTTATTGACTGGTCTACTGGGTGGCCTGTCGTCTAAGTAGGCCAAGCGAGGCGTCTTGATGATTATCGTCAAACATTGCGCAAAGACTGCATTACCTCCACTGAGATACCAATGTATCGGATTATTGAAATTATAAAGCTCTGCGTGCCATCATCCTTGATGCCCTTTTCCAAATTTAACTGCATAAAGAATCAGGGTCCAGCCCGGGTAGGTTAGATCTTACCGCCAAGACGCAGCCCAAATGGCAAGACATCGGGGAATGATTATCCTCACCATGCCTGCGGATTATCACTGGCTAGGAAATAGTTCTTGGTCCGTCAGCCGTATGCAAGACCCTCGCCTAGCGATTCCGTTAAGACACTAGCTCTGCCAAGACGACGCCCCGGCGGGTGGGCCAGGGCAATTTCAGCCGATTGCTGACAGTCAAATCTATTGGTCGTATTCAAGGCATATAGTTGCGGGACTCTAAGCCAAGAGAGACGGGTACTGGAAGAGAAATGGTCACATTGGCCGTCACCCTCGTATTCAGCCTGCGGGCTGTATTTGCCTTGATAAATCTCACTTCAAGAGACCGTCTTCTCTACCAGTCCTTTTCCTTTTTACACTTACATACATCCACGTTTTGACGTTGAAAATGGTATGGAATATACCCCGTTTTCCCGTTTGGACTTGAACTAAAGGTCTCATTGTGGTAGGACGGGGAGCAGTACGAGTTTCCGTTCCTACAGGAAGTTTATACCCCACGCGATGCTGCCAAAGTCGAGTACGATTAACCTTCCACTCTTTGAGGCTCCTATAGAATGCACGACTGATATTTCTCACGTATAGCTTCGTGTTTGTTCATGGTCTGAATCCTCGTGGTCGGAATGATCACCCTTTCGAAACATGGAGGCATGCGAACGGCAAATTCTGGCCGACAGATTTCCTGGCCGAAGACATGCCGTTCGCTCGCGTGTTTGTTTATGGTTATAACTCGAATATCACCAACGCTCAAACTATGTCGACGGCCAGCATCAAGGACCATGCGAACACACTTTTGAATCTTTTGGATATGGAGCGAGACCCCTCAATGGCAAGAATCCCTTCAGAGACATGGAAGGCGATAAGCTGACTCCTAGTAGCATTCGTTGCCACCTAAGATCATATTTATTGGACATAGTCTCGGTGGTTTAGTTATAAAGCAAGTAGGTTAATTTCTGATTTTTAACTTCGCGTGCCCAGTGGCTAACATGATTCGGAACTTTCATAGGCACTTCTAAATGCAAAGGAGGACCCCAAGTACAACTCTATCCGCACAGCTACATCTGGACTTGTCTTCTTTGGAACTCCGCACCGAGGCGCGAAGGCTGTTGAGCTGGGAAAGATCGCGGCTAGGGTTGCGCGCTTTATCTCAAAAGGCCAAGCTAGCAATGACCTACTTGACTGTTTGGAACACAACTCCCTCTTCACGCGACAAATGTCCGATCGATTTCGACACCAGCTAGAGGACTACCGCGTTGTCAGCTTCATTGAGGGAAAGGAAGTTCAAATCGCAGGTGTGGGTCCGGCATCTCTCAGCCATGTAAGTGCTTGAAATTTACTACCATTTATGCCGGTACCTAATTTGAGTAGTTGGTCGTGGATGAAGAGTCTGCCGTTCTTGGTCTTTCTGGACTGCGCGAAACCCAACTAAAGCTCGATGCAGACCATTCGCAGATGTGTAAGGTGGCAGCCCGGGGTCCCATGTACAAACTCATCAAGGGAAACATCAAACAATTAGTTGACCAGGCTATGTTGGCGGATCAAGGATTCATTCCCCAAGCAACACGCCATCCGGCAGCAGGTCGATCCCCGCCCCCGGTACCACCTCGCATGCATTCCAACAGCAGCACACCATATGCACCTCCTGGACGATCCAGTGAGCCCGCACAGAGAATAACGGGGACAATATTCGTCGCTCTGGATAGGGACCCCCGATCTATCAGGTCCGCAGAATTGAAAAACGTTGCGAAATGGGAAGCAGCTCGGAAGATCGATTATGAGATCTTCCAGGAATATCTCAGAACGCTTGGTGCAGATCATGTCAGCACCTTGACCATGGGATATCAGTTAGCGGAAGTAGAGCTAGAAGGTAGCTACGTCGCCAAAGCGATCGAATGGGGCCAGTGGGTATCCGAGAATGCGCAGCGGGTGTTTGGAACGCGACATGCATTGTCTATGAAGACAGAGAGCCTGATGGCCGAAATTATCTGTGCCAAGGGCAAATATTCAGAAGCTGAGTCTATCTGTGCAAATGTGCTAGCTCGACAACAGATGACAATTGGCGAAGACCACTTCGACACCTTGGAAACGCGTCGTCGATTGGGTATGGCATACAACGGGCTAAATCGACGAGAGAATGCCCTCATGACCGCAGAAAAGATCACGGAGACCTACAAACGTCTGCTAGGCGATAATCACATCAGAGTATTCGCTGCTATCCTGGACACGCTCGAATGGGTCCTCTATAATCACACAGAATCCACCTACGTCACGATCCACCTGCAGCCCGATGTGAGACAAGCAGTGGATATGCTCCCAAACGTTCACGAGGAGCTCAAAGCCGCTCTAGGACAGGCGCACCCAGTCACCATCCGGGCCCTTTCACTTGTAGGCCGAGGATTAACGCGCGCACAACAAACCGTCGAAGCATCTGAGACACTCCGTCGAGCGCTCGCGCTTTCCGAGGAAGCCTTTGGCCCTGACCACCCCCAGACAATGGATGTTGTCAGTAGCATCGGAATTATGTATATGTTCCAGGGGCCTCAGTACATGATTGGCGCGAATACGAGGGCCGAGGCACGCCCATGGTTGGCACGCTACCTTGAATGGACGGAGCGGCGCAGGGGCATAGATAACCCAGAAACGCAAATCATTCTAGAGATGCTTGGCAATGTGCACTTCCAGGCGGCGGAGTACGCGCCCGCGCAAAAATATTATGAGCGTGCGTTGGCTGCTTATGGGGGGTCGAATTCGACGGTAACGCAGCGCATCAGTACTAATCTGCAGTTGTGTCGGGCGAATACCATGTTTACCAATCGTGGTACGGGGGGAATCGGGGGTTTCTGTCCTCTCTGCAGCGTTACTAGCTTTAGGTTTGGGCGTTTGGGGTTGACTAGGAATATACGCGTTCTACTGTGAAGCTTTGGAAATATGGTGGTGATTATGGACATATTGGTATTTCCACGCAGCTGATTAACTGGCCAGGTGCGGGGTATTATGTCTTAAAACATGCATGCAGCATGACTAGTCTTTCGTATCATATTGTATCATAACAGCCCGTCATTCATGCTGGGCAATGGTATCATGGGTATTCTAGTTTGAGAACTTGTCGGGGACATTCTTGCTGTACGTAGAAGAATGGTTAGTATCATATTGAACTTCCGCCAGCGATATGCAGAGTACTTACCCAGTGGCACCCTCGAACTTCTCACGCACGGTATCGGTGATCTTCTCGTTGGTAGAGCGCATCTTGGCGGGGTCGACCTTGCCGCCGCCGTACTTCTTCTCAACGGAATCGAGACCTAGAAAGAATTAGACGATGAAAGTGCTTTGCTTTGAATGAGTACTCACCCTTGTCAAGATAATCCTCATTACCAGCAGCCTGGTTGGTGTTCGAGCCTGAGGAGCTGCTGCCACCGCCGAGCTTGGATGCGAGACCAGAAAGCTTATCCATTGTGTGATGATAAAGTTGTTTGATAGGTATTTAGAGATCAAAGTTGAAGTAGATGTAAGGTCGAAAAAGGAAAGGGAAAGGAGGTTTAATTTATAGGATTGTCTACATCATGGGACAGCGATTTAGTTTGGAATCGTCATTGCTGTGCTCAGATCGATCGACGATTTTGGATGGCTGCCCCACGGACCCCTTCTTTGTTGATGCTCTGTGGCTAGGTCATATTAGCTAGACTTTTTTGGATCTGAGGTCATTGTTGCCGATCAGATCAAGTTAGTGAGGATCATTGGATGTGGCGCAGGAGATACAGCTTTGGCTGACGTCATAGAGTTTTCTCCAAAATAACTCATCAGCCTCAGGCGGAAACAATGTACGCCGCATAAATCAGGCATGTTTAAGGCAACCAGCTCTGCGCTCAAATCAGAATCTCGACTGTCGATCACTTTGTGTCCGGCTTTTGCTCCGAGTTGGGGGTGCAGGCGGAGGTTTCCGACTTCTAATACGCTTGGGCCCAGCCTATACTCGCCTACCCTTCGGACGCTTGACTACGAGTATGTCCGCCTTCGTGGATTTGAATGCATCTGTTGCGGCGTGTTGGCTGGACAACATGATCATAAAAAGCAACCGAAATGGATCCAGCAGCTTTGTTAATATATAGCAGAGCGTGAATATCTCGGGCTGTGCTTCACCGAGCGAGACCATTTCCCCGCGCTCCACTTTCGGTCACAGCATCCCACCAATTCCCCCATGGGTAACCAGCCAATAGAAGGCTCCGGAGGCCCTGAGTCAAACCATATTTTCTCATTCTAGACCCTGGACGGCAGAATGTGTTGCTCTCACGAGCTGTCCTTTGTCATTTCCCCACGGGGCACTTGACATCCTATCGGAGTTGCACCGAGCGACCTTTACTTCCTAGTCTCTTGACGGGTTTCCTATAAAAGAAATCCATTTGCAGGGCGTGAAAAGATCACTCTTCTGTTTTGAAGTACAGATATTTGCCTCAAAGCCATGGCCAAGTCAGACGCAGAGCAAATCGAATACCAGGAGACATCCGCCAAGGGCGCCGAGCTCGAACAAGATGCGCTCTATCAAGCCTATGTCTCGAAAAGCCCCGAATGGCATCAACAGATGACTGGCTCTCTCTTACGCAAGGTGGACTTGCATCTTTTGCCATTCTTGATTTTGATGTATTTGCTCAATTTCCTGGACCGCAAGTAAGAACTTCAGCCTGCAAAGACTCCTTTCTCTTTCGACGTTACTGATGATTTCCGTACCAGCAATTTGTCACAAGCGCGTCTAGGATCCCTCGAGAAGGATCTAGGAATGAAAGGCACCGACTATAACTTGGCTACGAGCATTCTTTTTGTTGGATATCTATTGATGCAGCTGCCATCCAATCTCCTGCTGACTCAAATTCGACCTTCGCTGTTTCTGGGAATTGCCATGGCCATTTGGTAAGGTTTCAAAAAGAGTGTCAATGGAGAGTGGAAATACTTATTGTTCATATAGGGGTGTAATTTCTGCTTGCCAAGCTGCTGTTCAATCATTCGCAGGCCTTGTCGTTACAAGATTCTTCCTTGGCTTTGTCGAAGCCCCATTTTTCCCAGGTGCTGTCATGCTAATGTGAGTGCTGTCACCAGAAAACCTTATTTGCAGCCTCTAACTAATTTTCCTAGGTCGAGTTGGTACACCAGGAAAGAGTTGAGTGTACGTATCGCTTGGTTCTACGCGGGCAGCTCACTAGCGAATGCTTTTGGTGGATTGATTGGAGCCGGCGTTCTGAGTAACCTAGATGGTGCACACGGCCTTGCTGGATGGCGTTGGCTGTTCATCATTGAGGGTAGTATTACTACGGGAGTATCTCTACTTGCAGCGTGAGTCATCCCAATCAGTTGCTTTCGAATCCTCCTTACTGACCATTCCTAGCATCTTCCTCCCAAACTACCCTGCAACCACCTCATGGCTAGACGCCCAGGAGCAAGCATATGCACAATGGCGCTTGATTGACGATGCAGGCGAAGCCGATGATGCGAGTACCAGTAGCATCAAGGAAGCACTGGCTCTGGTATTTGCCGACAAGCGTATCTACCTCTTCATCTTGCTTCAGCATGTGTCGCTCCTATCCCAGAACTTCCAGTACTTTTTCCCAACCATTGTGCAAACTCTTGGGTACAATAATATTGAGACTCTTTTGATCACTGCGCCTGTTTGGATTGCCACTTTCTTCGTCTCACTTATCGTCACATGGTCATCTGGCAAGACAAACGATCGCAGCTGGCACATTATTTGTTTGATGATGGTTAGCGTGATAGGAGGAGTGATATGCACCGCAACAACAAATACCGGCGCAAGATTCTTCGCCATGTTCCTGTAAGCTGAAATTCCCAAAAACTCTTTTGAGAAATACTACTAACCTCACTAACTTCTCTAGGATGCCAATGGGTGCTGTGTCCGCGTACCAGATCATCCTCGCCTGGGTCGCAAATTCCTTCCCTAGACCTTTGGTCAAGCGATCTGCTGCCATTGCACTGGCCAACATGATTGGTAATACTGCTTCAATCTACGGAAGCTACATGTGGCCTGACTCGTCTGGTCCTCGATACATCCCGGGCGGTAGCGCCACTGCTGCAATCGCGTTATTGGTTGCTGTCGTGGCTCTTGTCATACGTCTTGTTCATGTGAGGATGAATAAGCGATTAGAAGAGGCCGAGTCTTCGCAAGACATCCCTCCTTCGGATGCCAATGGCCTGGAAAGTCGCGTCACTGGCTTCCGTTATATCCTTTGATTCATTCCACAATATTCATGCTTTGCTCTGATGATTTTCTACGTTGGCTATTCCAATACTGTTGATATACAGTCAAGATAGAGTAGAGTAGCTAAAATATACCCAAGATTTTACTTTTTTTCTATATTGATGGTGATCAGTGCTTGTTCTCCTACTTGTTCGCTTCCACTGTGACTGCGGGGCCAGCATACTACTTCCCCACCTCGGCAAATTCTCACCAGCTCAGATATTGATGAACACGTTCCACAAAGCCATTGGTTTTCATTGTGCGATTCTTCAAGTGACTGTCATTTTTGAAGTTGATATAGCCTATGGCGCGAGCTACAAATGTGTGTTAATCCGTAGCGGGGCAGCTTGTATTCGTCATCAAAGCCCAATCAGAATGCCCGTTTATGGCGCGGAGTCAAGTCAGGCATTGTGCCACCTTCCGCCCATAAATACTTCGAACGTGGTGCCCCAGCCTCTCCTGGAATACCCCAGACAGACCACAAATAAAAGTTCTTTTCGTCTCTTCAGACGTTGTGTCTGGAGCAAGCTATAACTACCAGTCCACCACCCACGCCTATCAGCGTCAACAGGAGACTGAACTTCGCCTCCAAAATGGTGAGTATTCGATCAATCTATCAAACACAAACTGGACCTGACTAGATTAGTCGAAGCACACAGAAACTTATTCTGCTGCTTTCACGTCAATTCCCATCCTAGACTACTGTCAAACACTATCTTCATCGACGAAGCCGGAATTTCTGAACAAGCTCCGCGATGCTCTGATTAATGTTGGATTTTTCTATCTCGAGAATCCGCCTGTCCCACCTGCATCTCGGTCTACACTGATCGAGAAAGGACTGGACCTTTTTGAGTTGCCTTTGGAAAAGAAAGTAGAAATCGAAATGGTGAATAGTCCTCATTTCCTCGGTTACTCTAGACTGGGAGCTGAGATCACCACTCTAAAAACAGATCATCGCGAGCAATTTGACGTGAGTTCTCCTCTTATCCTTGACCTAGCTTTGTACTAACATACCCTAGTTTGCTACTGAGCTGCCTGCTCCCGGTCCTGAGGAGCCAATGTATAGAAATATCGTTGGTCCAAATCAGGTATGAACTATGGATAATTCCTCGTGCCTTTTGACTGAAACTTGATAATCCCAGTGGCCCGATGAAAATGCAATTCCAGGATTTCGCCAGACGCTAGAACATTATATCGAAGAAGTCACCGAATTCGCAGCAATTTTCACAAAACTCATTGCAGAGGCCCTAGATCTTCCGCCAACGGCTTTAGATCAAGCCTTCAGTAACCCTCAACAGCACAAAATAAAGCTCATCAAATATCCTCTCCCACCGACAGCCAATGACAACGACACTGGCTTTCAAGGCGTTGGTGCACACAAAGACTCCGGCTTTCTCACCTTCCTTCTCCAACCCACACCACACCATGGCCTAGAAGTCCAAAACAAAGCCGGAGCGTGGATATCAGCCCCGCCAATTCCGAACTCCTTCGTCATCAACATCGGCCGAGCTCTCGAGGCATTGACAGGAGGTATTTGTACAGCGACCACCCATCGTGTCAGCCTTCGGCCTGAAAACTTTGTGGATTCAGAGGGAAACTCCCTTGGACCTCGATTTTCGTTTCCATTCTTTCAAGGCGTGAATCCCGATCTCTCTGCCGACAAGATCAATCTCGTCATCCCGGATCACATCCGAGACCTGGTCAAAGACGACAAAGTGAAATCTGACGCCGAAGCAACCTTCAATGCAATGTTTCAAACAAGCATTGGTGAAGGCACTTTTGTTGCTCGAATCACCAGTCATCAAGATGTTGGCCAACGATGGTATCCAGAGGTCCTGGCCAGGGCTCTAAAAGGGCAACAGGATTTTGTGGCTTGATGACCCCCACCCTTTAATATCGTGAATTAAAGGATCATCTTTCCTTTATTAGTTAGGCGTGGGATTTGATAGAAGATCGGCACATGTAGGATCGGTTGGTTGTAGTGCGGTCGCCGTGCGGGGTTTGGCTGCAGGAATGATGCAACAGTCGCGTCTTAGAACAGGCGCGATTTGATAGCCTCAGGGGAAATGCATAAATAACCTTGTTTATTCTAGATTTGTTATATTTTTTTTCCATCAAGGGCGTTTAGTTTTGGTCTACCATGTTGTGGACAAAGTGGTTGATTGGGCTATTTGCCGCGTCAGGGGCAGCTCAGTCCACCGACGGGCTCTACGATCTGGTCAAGCGGAGATTACCGAACCACGTTGACAATTTTCGCTTTAGCCTGGTTTCCAATATCACTGGAAGCAATGGTGGCTATGATCAATTCATCGTTCAGGATGCTCCCAATGGCACCGTGATGGTGCAGGGAACCTCTCTCAGTGCGCTCTCTTCGGGGTATGTCGTCAAAGTCTATATGAAAATCAAAACATCTGCTCACAACTTCAGTCTCCATCGCTATTTGGCCGATATCGCTCATGTGGACATTTACTGGTTCATTGGAAGTCGGCTGGATCAGGCACCTGCTAAGCTTCCTCGTCTCCGCGCCCCAATCCATGGCTCGAGCACTGTTCCCTGGAGATACCACTTTAACACTGGTAACTTATTCCGCCCCTTCACATACCACAACTGATAATTAACTATCATAGTAACCTTTTCGTACACCACTGCTTTCTGGTCATGGGAGGAATGGGAGACAGAGCTAGACTGGATGGCTCTGCGTGGCATCAATCTCCCCCTTGCTTGGGTCGGCGCCGAGAAGATCATGGTAGAGGTATTCCGAGAAATCGGACTCACCGACGCAGAGATCGCAACTTTCCTCAGCGGACCAGCCTTTCAGGCCTGGAACAGATTCGGAAATATCCAGGGCTCCTGGGGCGGCGATTTGCCCACAGCATGGATTGACAAGCAATTCGCTCTTCAGAAGAAGATCGTACGTCGCATGGTTGAGTTGGGAATGACGCCTGTGCTTCCTGCATTTACCGGCTTTGTCCCTAACAACATCACCCGCGTATATCCCAATGCGAGCGTTGTCCGCTCATCATCTTGGAATGGGTTTCAGACCCAGTACACCAACGACTCATTCCTTGAACCGTTTGATGACCATTTCGCGCCTCTCCAAACTAGCTTCCTGCAAAAGCAGCAAGCTGCGTATGGCAATGTGAGCCACGTCTATACTTTGGATCAGTATAATGAGATGGATCCTTACTCGGGGGATTTGGATTACCTCCGTAATGTTACCAGTACTACTTGGCAGAGTCTCAAGAATGTGGATCCTGATGCGATCTGGTTGATGCAGGGTTGGCTGTTTTACAGCTCGGAGACCTTTTGGACTGATGAACGAGTGGAGGCTTATCTTTCCGGCGTTGAAAATGATAGCGACATGCTGATCCTGGACCTTTTCTCCGAGTCCGAGCCTCAGTGGCGTCGCACAGACTCTTATTACGGCAAGCCGTGGATTTGGTGTCAATTACACGACTATGGTGGCAATATGGGCCTCTACGGACAGATCTCGAACATCACGCAAAACGCGTCGCAGGCACTGATTGAGTCATCTTCTATGGTCGGTTATGGACTCAGTCCAGAGGGTCAAGAAGGCAACGAGATTGTTTATGACTTGCTCTTGGACCAGGCTTGGTCTTCAACTCCGATCAACACACAGAAATACTTCCACAGCTGGGTGACTAGCCGATATGCCGGTTCTGGGTCTATTCCCCAGGGGATCTATGATGCATGGGAAACTATGCGGAAGCCTGTCTATGATAACACCGATATCGATGACATTGATGCTGTGATCAAATCTATTTTCGAGCTTAAGCCAGATGTCACGGGTCTTATTAATAAGACTGGTCACCACGGCACAATGCTCACCTACGACCCGTCTGTGATCGCACAGGCATGGCAATCCATGTACCACGCTGCCAACTCTGCGCCAAAGCTGTGGACCAATCCAGCCTATCAACATGATATGGTCGATATCACCCGTCAAGTGATGGCCAATGCCTTCATTCCACTGTATACCAAGCTGATCTCGAGTTGGAATACTTCCAACCCGAACAGCGCAACACTTTCGCAAGAAGGACAAAAGTTGATCCAATTATTGACCGACCTTGACTCCGTCCTTTCTACGAACGAGAATTTTCGACTTTCAAAATGGATCAAATCCGCTCGATCATGGGCTCATGGTGACGCAAGTCAGGCATCGTTCTACGAGTATGATGCTCGTAATCAAATCACTCTGTGGGGCCCCCGTGGAGAAATCACTGACTATGCTTCGAAGCAATGGGGCGGTCTTGTTTCGTCGTACTATGTCCCTCGGTGGAAGATTTTGGTAGAATATTTGGAGTCAACCCCTGTTTCGGCATACAACGATACGGCTTTGGGGGATCAACTGCTCGATTTTGAACTTGGATGGCAAAATCAGACGTGGTCGGATGAATCCTCTGGTGATTCATCTGATTTGAAGAAGGTGCTGACACAAGTGCACCAACGGTGGCAAACCGTTTTTGCTGCGTGATACAATGCAGGGATCGACGCCAAGATAAAACCGTTTATTTAGAGCATCATATAGAAAGCCCAGTCTACAATGAAGAATTTCAAAGTCAGAATTATAATGAACATAACTATTGCAATAGAGTTCTATTAGCATCATTAAATATTGAAATTGACCGTATCTCACGCAATTTATGTCATTGTTGACAGCGATTTCAAATCGGGTCGCTTCCCCCGCATCCCGAGATTGGCCAATGGTTCCTTATCTGTTGGAAGCTCGTTCCCAACATGATTAGAAATGCAAATCCGCTTAACTCCGAATGCTTGACCCTGTTTTGCAAAATCCAATGGCTGTTTATCCCATCTTACCATTCCCTTGCCAGCCTTGGATTATTTGTATTCCATCATGGCTGATACACAAACACCACCATCTGAACAGACGCCGCTCATCGAGCCAGCAACAAAACATGACTCTCTGACGGACCTGAGCACCCTCCGAGGATGGGGCATTTGTGCCCTGATGTCCCTCCTCATTTTCATTCAAGGTGAGTTGAATCCTAATTCATCTCGATTAGACAATATGCTGACGAATTGATTCTAAAAGCAACCAACATCTCAATGATGACAACCGCCCAATCCGAAGTCGCTGCGGACTTAGATGCCTTCGCCGAGGCAACATGGTTTACCTCCACATTCATGGTAGGACAACCGGGATCTCGGGGATAAACATTGCGGTATCTAATTGCTTGAAGATCGCAGCCTCGAGCGTAACTCCGCTGGCAGGACGATTCGCAGCGATCTTTACCGCACGTCTTTGCTTGGTTTTCTCAAGTACAATCCTGGCAATCGGCCTTTTCATCACTGCTGCTGCCCCATCATTGGCGGTCTTCTTATTGGGCCGTGCTGTTACAGGAATGGGAAGTGGGGGGTTGATGAGTATCGCTATCATGTTGATTTTGGATTTCACCAGTACCCGGAGACGAGGATTGTTTATTGGGCTTATCAGCACCAATTACACGGTGGGACTTTCATCGGGTGCCGTCTTAGCCGGACTTTTAACGCCTATTATTGGATGGGTATGTCTGCCACCACCTGCGAATTTATCCCAAGAGTTAACTCCGAGCCCAATGCTTAGCGCCTCATCTTTTGGATTCAAGCTCCAGCGGCGCTTATCCTAGGACCCCTGTTATACTTCACTATTCCACCGCCAGACGAAGATCATAGCTCGCTGAGGGAAGGGACTTTACTTCAAAGTCTTGCTCGGATAGATTATGCCGGTGCCCTGACAATAGTAAGTTTATTTTGATTGCTCTAGATGACCCCGCTAACAAGCTAGACAATCTCGGTCGTCCTCTTTCTCACCAGCTTGGCCTCTCCCGAGGTTCTCATCTGGCCTATTCCATTGTCATTAGTATTTCTCGGTTTCTTCCTTCTTATCGAGTCTCGATGGGCCCGCGAACCCATCATTCCGGTCCACCTATTCCGGAACCGTAGCGTGCTGCTATCATGCCTCGCCGGCGTGGGCTTGATGATGTCTCGTTGGTGCGTCGTATTCTTCAGTCCCGTCTACGCGATTGCGGTTCGGGGATGGGCTCCCGCATCCGCGGGACTCATTCTTGTTCCGACCAATGCAGGATTCGGAAGTGGTGGGATACTTGTGGGTTGGCTTCATATCCGCAAAGGAGGTAGCTACTATGCGTGAGTAACTCAACAAAATTTTTTCCATTGGCCACCAATTGACTTCAATGTATAGGTCTTGCCTAGTTCTTTTCATGCTCTTTGCACTCGCGACAATGGCCCTCTCAATCCTATCTTCGGAGGATTCCGCAGCAGCATTATTTATGACAGCGACCTTTTTGAACGGATTCTTTGCCGGTGCACTAATGAACTACACCATGTCTCATCTGCTACATCTCACTAGCCCTCACATGCACTACATCGTGAGTGCTCTATTCACCACATTCCGTGCGCTCGCGGGTAGCTTTGGATCCGCTGTCGGAGGAGGCTTCTTCACCCGGATTCTTAAGGGATCATTGGAATCAGGCTTCTCCCGGCATGGACTCTCGCCCAAACCGGACCTGGTTCGCACCCTTCTTGGTAGTCCTGCCACGGTATCCCATTTGGATGGCATTGAGCGGCTAGTCGCTGTTCAGAGCTATGAACATGCATTTAGTATGCTATTTATGGCGGCCACTTTCTTGATACTGGTGGCTGCAGTGTTCCAAGCCGGGACTGGGTGGACGGCGGGAAGCGAGGATAAGACTGATGAATGAGAGGAAGAGCGGGCTTAATCATTAATGTTTTCTTTTGATTCTCTTGGATCAAATTGTGGACCATAGGATACACGTAGAAGGAAGAAGATAAAGGATCAAGGGCCTTCTTTGAGATTACCTTTGACAGGAAGAGAGTATTCTAGAAGATAATTTCGAAATTATTATAGTATTTTTTTGGCTTATCAAGTTGCCAGGTCATTCAACCAGCTGACGACCTGGGGAGCTAAAAGAAGCTCTTGACAGTTTTCATATAAATTCATGTACCAGAATCTTCGCAGCCGGCCTGGTAAGTAAGCCTTCTAGACCGAGCATCTTGTAGGCGCCGCTTTCGTCATCGTGACTGGACTCCGGGTCTGGTGCATTGGTAAGGCGACTCGTGAATACATGCGAAAGTAGAAGCCCCACAATTCTTGCCACTTGATTGTTTGGATAGTCTCGTGCCCAAGACCAGTGCTCGTGGAAAGAATATCCCAGAAAGTTCGGTTCAAAGCTTCATAGCTCCCATACCGTATTCAGCCAACGCCGAGGCAATATTTCCCCGTGAGTTGCTGGAGGGAGTGAAGATCCTCCCAAAGGGACCATTCTAAGCTTCGGCTCAGCCAATTAATCCAACTAGTTGATCGTTGTCGGGGTCAACCATGATATTCTTCAAGCCAAATCCTTGTGCAGAAGAACCATCAAAAGTGAGAAGAATTAAATCATGAATGTATGATTATCTTCGATAAGTATTCTTAGTTATTCAGAAAATTTCTAGTCTTTCGCTAGTGAACCGTTTGTGTATGTCTGGAAGTATTGATGCCTTGGTGCCTTATTTGACGCCTTATCGCTTTGATAGCTCCACCTTCAACATCTCCAACTCTTGATCTTCTTTCACTCACGCCCTCGAAACTCTTACCAACCACCACTGCCACCAAACTCAAAATGCCGCGCGCTGTTCGAGGTAAGAGAGTGTCTAATCACCGGAGTACCCGCGCTAACGTAGACTACCAGGCCTGCTCATCGAGTGCGATCCCTCAATTAAATCCATGATCTTGAAGTACGACGAGGAACGACACGACTACATTGTGGAGGATCTGGACGATGAGAACCACCTGGTCATCAAGGAGAGTCAGCTAGAAAATTTGAAGGCGCGTCTGGACCATGTATGTGCCCGTTGAGCTTTGACTCGCCATCACCGCACCCCGGGATTGGCGCATTCGAAACAATATCTAACATGGGTGTAATTAGGACCTCGATGAGAAGATCATGCAGCTTGATGAATCCGAATCCGAGTAAAGCGACCGTGTCTTCGAAAGACCCCATCCTCTCGAACCATTATGCTCTTAAAGGGCATGACCCCGATCCCTTTGTGACAAATACCGAGATGGCTGCCAGCATTCAACCCTTTGCGCTTCCATGTTGTTCCTGCGTGCAGCCTCCACTGCTGGAACAAATTGGGAGGTCCGCGTGCGGAGACGAATCTACGAGCCCTAATGATACCCATCACTGAATCCATATCGTGGATTCGGCTTACCTGGCGTTTTACTTGAGTTCATATAATCGGCGCGCTAGAAAAGCGACCGGTGAATCGTTAAATTGTTTAGAAGGATTGCGTGCTGGCCATTCATCGGCTTATGAGATACCCTAAAACACACCTACTGAGGTATTATGTTGGCTTTCGGTGTTTTCCTCGTTGTATGTATCAATTTTCTATCAATCCAACATCATCTTGGAACCCACCAGCCCCAGTGTTGATACGCACTGGAGACTCTGGACCGATTCATTCTTGATCTCCTTCCTTACCTCCTTTTCTTCCTTTTCTTGGTCTTCTCTATTTCCCTTTCCAACTTTCCTCCAAGTTTGGGTGCCAATTGACCGTCCGAGGGACTCCTCTCTGCGAGTGAGAACATTATAGAATTATTAGTGGCAATGACCGAGTTATATCCAAGTCTACAATCTTCACTCGTAGTCTATGCATATGAGATTACCCAGTGTATGATCCTACGACGCAAAGTCCTTGAGTGCCTTCTTGATAATCTCTGTAAGGGTCTTTGGTCAGTAATATTACCCTTATCATCAGGCAGATATGTAGGCCAGTATACATTAGTGTAGTAGTAGTAACAGTACTGAGCATGTCTGCCATCTTGCACACGTTCTTCATTCTTTGAATGGTTACGTCATTGTTTGTTTGATATGACTGCCTCCTCATGTCTATACGAAAATCAGTATCAAGGAGGAAAAGTTGGAGACGACGGTGCCACTACGCTCTGATTGCTTAATGCTAAGCTTGCTTCAACGTGAATGGATCTATATAGATCACGTGATAGAAATGGAATTCCGGAGAAGGACCCACATGCGACGGGAAGGTACGACCCACGTCTAGCGATATCTAGAAACATCTTGCAACAACGCGATGATGCAAAGTAACTCCTGAAAACTTCCAGAATTACGCAATGAATGGGTGGCAGAGGGTTCTGGACTGGGCCTCTGCTCTCACTCACGAGGCATAAATACCCCCTCGACCTCTGACCTTCACATCCCATCAAACAACAAACAACTCTCTTGACTACAAAGCTCCAAGCTCCAAGCTCCAAGCTCAAAACCTCATCTTTAAGCGCTTCAAACCTACTTATTCAACTTCCACCATGTCTATTCAATTCCGTTCCCACTTGCCAACGGGAGAGTTCTCTCGTGACTTGTCATCCCTCTTCCGTCTCTTTGACGACTATGACGTCCACCGTCGAGGCAGCCACCACCTAGCTCCGCGACCCTACACCCCCCCGCTTCGATGTCCGCGAGACCGAAGATGCCTACCACTTGGATGGAGAGCTTCCCGGAGTCGCTCAAAAGGATATCGAGATCGAGTTCTCCGACGCTCATAATCTGATCGTGAAGGGTCGCACCGAGCGCGAGTACCACCACACCGAGCCTGAGACCGAGAGTGAGGACAACAACAAATCCGAGACCTCCGAGACCGACGCTGGCTCCAACAAGAGGAACAAACCTGCTGCTGCCCGTTACTGGGCTAGTGAGCGAACTATTGGCGAGTTCCAGCGCACCTTCTCCTTCTCCACACGCGTGGACCAGGACGCCGTCACGGCTAGCCTCAAGGGTGGTGTTCTCTCCATTGTCCTTCCCAAGGCTAAAGCTACGGCTCCCAAGAAGATCACCGTCCAGTAAAGGATGGACAGCGACCACGCGTCTCCCTGACGCCAATCACAACACGCAACATGAGCTACGATTTTAATACTTTTGCTTGATCGCATCGTTTGGAGGAGTTTCATTTGTCTGATCTTATTTTTTACATGTATCTTCACACTCCTTTAAATAACCACCAAATCTCACAACTAATTCAAACATGTATTTAACACTCTTTTAAAATCAAATCTCACAATCAATTTGATTGCTACAAATACAGTGCAGACAACGTAGATCTATAACAGTAGCCGCTCATGCACGTAAAGGCGGTGGGCGCTTATCGCTCCTTATCTGAGCCGAGGCCGAGGCACATGCGTTGATGCCGAAGCTCCCACTTCAACGCTTCATGAAGTATTTAGACTCTTACCTGTAGAAAGTCCACTCTTTTTTTTCAATATCAACTCCAGCTTTCAGGTTTACCCATAAAGCTGCCAGCAATCGAGCGCCCCACATTTCTCCACACTCCAACCACCACCTATCCCATACAATATGGCGCAAGACTACTCGTTCAAGTATTTCACCGTGCAGTTCCCAGCTGACCACCCCTATGTCGCGCACGTGGAAATCAACCGCGCAGACAAGATGAACGCCTTCCTTGAAGCGTAAGCCCCGACTCACAATGGATCTATGCTCCCAAAACCACTAACAACCGCAGCATGTGGCTCGAAATGGGCCAACTCTTCGCCCGACTCTCCGACGACTCCAACGTACGCGCCGTAGTCTTCAGCGGAGCCGGCGACAAAGCTTTCACAGCCGGTCTCGACGTGAAAGCCGCATCAGAGGGTAGCGCTCTCGCCAAAGACGGCATAGATGGCACAGACCCAGCCCGCAAAGCCGCACACTTCCGCCGCCACGTCGCCGAATTCCAAAACTGCATCACATCCATTGAGAAATGCGAGAAGCCCGTCATTGTCGCCATGCACGGGTATAGCTTTGGGCTGGCAATTGATATCTCGACAACGGCGGATGTGCGTCTCTGCTCGCGCGATGTGAAGTTCGCAGTGAAGGAAGTTGATATTGGTATTGCGGCTGATATTGGCACACTTACTCGCCTTCCTAAGGTTGTTGGAAACTATGGCTGGGTGAAGGAGGTTGCGCTTTCTGCTCGTGTCTTTGGAGCGGAGGAGGCGCTGCGTGTTGGCTTTGTTAATGCTGTTTATGAGAATAAGCAAGAGACTGTTGCTGCGGCTTTGAAGATGGCTGGTCTCATTGCTAGTAAGAGTCCTGTTGCTGTGCAGGGAACCAAGGAGATTTTGAACTGGTCGAGGGATCACCCCGTGCAGGACGGGTTGCGGTATACTGGTGTATGGAACGCTGCGGCTATTCAGACGCAGGATGTTACCAAGGCGCTTTTGTCTGGGATTCAGAAGCGGACGCCGACCTTTGAGAAGCTATAAATACTAAGCAGTGCTTCGGATAGCGGAGGGATGGAAAATCCTATCCCTTTGGAAGGTATTGGACACAGTCGTGCTACTCTGGATCATATATGGAGGGTGAACTGTTCAGTCAATCGAAAACCATGTATATAGTATAAATTGTATCGACTCCATGTCAGTCACCTGATACATGATCTCTTTCACACAAGAAAAACTCGCCCTGTCTTGGGAACTAATCTCTCATTTCCGAGCAAACAAAGGGGCCAAAGTCGCCTTGCCCAGATTATCATTAGACTGAACAGCAATCAAGTGAAATGCACGTCAACACTGTATTTTCAACTATTACCAGTGACCTTGTTAAATCATTCCATTTCACAAGTCCTATGCACATGCTTAACTACAAATCTACGCAGTAAAGGACGTAGACGTGCGGCAATCCGTGTATCCGACCACCGGCAACTCGGGGATTCAATAAACGCCTCAAACTCCGATTTCCCTTTGTCCTCACAATAGACTTTTATAGTCACAGAGTTATTAGTACATAAAAAAGACAATGCATCTCTATATCATAGCAACCGCCCATTCCCAGAAGTTCGCTTCCACATCAAATCACTGTCAAACTGGTAGATCAAACACACTCCACCATGAAAGCCATCCAAATCCTAGGTGATATTTCCTCGCCGGAAATCACCACAAATCGCTCAATGATCGAGCCAATTCCTAAAGGCTCGGAGCTTCTCGTCAAAGTCCACGCTGCCGGAATAACCGGTGACGAAATCATCTGGCCGGAACCATATGCCACTCCAACACGAATCCCAGGACACGACATCTCGGGCGTGATCTCCTCTACCGGGCCAGACTACCAAGGCCCACTGCGAATCGGCCATGAAGTCTTTGCTTTTCTCGGGGGAGATCGAGGCCAGGGCCAAGCAGACTATGTGATCTGTCTACCGAGTGAAGTTGCGCCGAAACCGACAACATTGTCTCATGCAGAAGCAGCCGCATTGCCTATTCCCCTCCTTACAGCTTGGGAAGCACTTGTCGAACATGGAGCACTCAAATCACATGAATCTGGAAAGAGGGTTTTCGTTACAGGTGCTTCGGGTGCCGTTGGTACTTTTGCTGTTCAATTTGCTGCACAGGCATTCGGTGCGCGTGTTATTGCGCTGGCTTCGTCTCGGAATCATGAAATGCTAAGACGACTGGGTGCGAGTGAGGTTTTTGACTATGGAATCATTGACTGGGAAAAGAAGATCACCGATGTTGATATGGTTCTCGATACAGTTGGGGGTGACATTTTGAAAAAGACTTGGAAATGTGTCAAGGATGATGGAGTCATTGTAACTGTTGGAGATCCTGCACCTGCGTGGGCATTTGGACGAGGTCAAGCTGAGGAATGTATTGATCATCCGAATGTGCGATATGTGCACTTTATTGTGTCTCCGAATGCAGAGGAACTAAGGAAGGCTGGTGAAATGATTGACAATGGTAGCCTGGAGAAACTTGCAGTCAAATCTTTTCCTTTTGATGAAGCGAAAGCAGCGTGGGATTGCGCTCGGCAAAGGAATCGTGGACATAAGGTTGTTATTGATTTTATCGAGGAAGAGTCCTTGAGCTGTTAAACATTTCAATCTATAGAGTTTTTGAATGATTTGGCTCCTAATTCCAGAGTTTATTAGGTACTATTGTCTTCAATCTTCATTAATATGTCCAGGTGTCAGGCCTTAAGTCTCCCAAGCAATATTTGGATCCAGATCTCCAATATTATACCATCCACATAAATCGTCTATAGACCCCAAGGAAGGCAGAATGTTAAAATCGTCGCTAGATGTTCCAGTCTCAGACCCAAAAGCGTCCCCCTGTGATTGGCAACTGGAAAAGTCTGACCCTTCACTGGGCTGGATAGTCAATTTGGATCCAATTCCTAGCACATGGTGGGCAATTGTCTGGAGTTCGCGCACGTTCCTTGCTGTTCGTGGCCAGAGCTCAGCAAGCGCTTTGAGACATCCAATAGTCATCCGGATTTGTTCTCGTGCAATTGCCAATTCTTTCCCCTTCAACAAGAAGTGACAGGCCGAGAGAAGGGCGAGCGTTCCTTCGCTGACCATGCAAGTCGTAAATGGGCTATGGTGGAATTCTGCAGTAGGTAATGCTAAAAGGCGGATTTGTGCCTCAACAGACCGCAACACGCGGACTGTGTGTACGTTCACCAAATCTGGTGTGGGAATATCTTCAGGTGGCTCCCTAGCACAGCTTGATGCCTCTTCCACGGGGTTAAACTTAAGGTCTGATAATGGACGGTGCAAGCCAATATACGAGCTGAAGGAGGGTCAATATCACTACCATCTTAGTAAGCAGAGAATGACTTACACGTGAATAAGATGATGGGCCTGGAACATGAGCTCGTCGATTTCTCCGTTCTTCCTCATGACTTGCTTGCGATTCTTGGGCAGTAAAAGCAGCCACGCACTCAGAATTGAGTCCGCAGTCTGAATCACCTGTGGGGAGTCTTCTTTTGCGACAGTCTGGGGCGCCGTGGAGATGGCAAATGCCGCACATTGCACAGCACCAATAAGGTACGCAAATGATGAGAATTCGGGATCATCGGGAGCAAATTCACGGCAGTCAAAGTCGTTCAGAGTCTTCGGTGTGGGGATATTCTGCAGTCGGGTAAGATACACAGCCTCTTTAAGAGCAGAACAAAATACTTACCCCAAGTTCATATTCTGCTTCTTCACAAGGTAGTTCCACAGTGGCGTCTACCTCAGCAACCAAAAAATTCATAGTTCCCAACGTCCCCTGATAATAAGCTTCAATGGTATATAGCATCCACCATGTTCGCCTCCAGCTTTCCTGTAACACTGGATCACCACTTCCATGCCTGGCTGCGAATTCTTGTTTGAACATTTCCATGTCACGGGCGGTTTGAACTGCTATGTCCATTTGACCTTGTGATTCACTCTTTTGCTCGTACCAAAATAATGCTATTGAGTATAATAGCCGACATTGGATCATGACAGGATCCGTTGGTAGTAACTGCAAAAGTCCAGCTTCTGCGTGTTCCTGCAATGGAGTCGACCACTGGTGCGACTTGTAAATATTTCCAACAAGGCGCATAATCGCAATGAGCGATTTCAAAGAATGTTGTCGCGTCGGATCTTGATAAGCTCTTGTCAGGTATCTCTGAGGTAAAAGGAACGGATGAAGTTGGTGGAACTTCTTGTAGTAACAATCAATCAAAGGATCGTTCTCAATACTGCTGAACTGCACTGAAACTGTGCTCGGGGGCCCAGTACTAGACGACCGAGCCCCGATACTAGTCTCATTTATCACTCCATAGCTGTTTGAGAGATCCACCTCAACGATTCCAGTACTGAAATCTTGACCACCGCTCTGCAACTCTGCCGATCGCTGCAGGCTCGGGTTGGTGTTCAACCTGGAATCATCAATGGCTGCAAGTCGCTTGCGCCGCTCGGTTAACGCTGCACGGTCCAACCCGCCCCGCCGTGATTGGGCATATTGGCATTCCCTGGAGAATTCCGCGCAGCGTTGGCAACGTGGTTTAGCTCCGTCGCACTTGAGATGACGCGAGCGGCAGGACAAGCACGCTAGTGAAGATCGCGTGGCTCTGCCATTCTGCAGGGGATTATTTCTATTATTATCGTCCATATCAAGGTGGAAAGCAGTCGGCTGACTTGGAGATGCGTTGATGGTCGTTGAAGCGGGTATCCGGGCGGGGAATCGGGTATCCACTGCGCGCGGTTTAGCGGGGAAAGTTATTAGCTGACTTGAACCTAATTTCTAGTTTCTAATTTCTGTCACGCCATTGACTTGATTAGCCTATCGATAGCTATCAAATTGCCTGTCAAATGGCCGAGTATTGATTTTGATTTAGATGGCATTGAGGAGACTACTTTAAACAGGCCTCGATTTTTGCGATATAGTCCAAAATTTGGATATCTGTACAAACATTTGACCTTCTTTTTCAATCTTTGAATATGGCGAAGTTAGTCATTATCGGCGCCGGCTTCGCTGGCGTCTGGAGCGCCCTTTCAGCCAAACGTCTGGCAAAACTTGTGAACAAGGAAAGTAGCTTGGAGATTCAAGTCATCGCTCCAGAGCCATCCCTGGTCATGCGTCCACGACTCTACGAAGCCAACCCATCCGAATTGGTTCACCCCCTTGGTCCCATCTTCAAGGAAGCAGGAATCTCCTTCTTCCAGGGCGTCGCTCAGGCCATTGACACCAAAATGAACACGATTCATGCGCGATCCATCGAGGGAGTCGAATCAATAATCACATACGACCGCCTGGTCTTAGCCGCCGGAAGCTCAGTCGTGTACCCTCGTGAAATTACTGGCATTAGACAGAATGCCTTCGACGTTGATTCCTTAGCATCCGCTGAGAAACTTGACGCCCACCTTCAGAGCCTTACTTCTCTTCCGCCAAGCCCATCACGCGATACTATTGTTGTATGCGGCGCGGGATTCACAGGCATCGAAGCTGCAGCCGAGCTGCCTAACCGCCTCGGTCATATCCAAAACGCCCGTATCATCTTGGTCAGCAGTGCAGACCAGGTCGGTCCCGAGTTCGCATCGACTTCTCGCTCTGTTATCACGCAAGCTTTGACCGAGCTCGGAGTTGAGCTGAAGCTTGGGGCTGCCGTCACAGCCATCGATGCAGACGGTGTCACCCTTGCGTCTGGGGAGCGTATTCCGGCAAAAACTGCAATCTGGACAGCTGGCGTTCGGGCTACACCTTTGACACAGCAGATTGCCGGTGAGAAGGATAACCTCGGCCGCCTTCGTGTCGGTCAGCATCTGCGCGTACCATCCGTCGATAATGTGTTCGCCACTGGCGATGCTGCTTGTGCCTATGCCGATGCGGAAGAAAAGCATTATGTGCTGATGAGCTGCCAGCACGCTCTTTCCCTTGGTCGCGTGTCGGGACACAATGCCGCAGCTGATCTTCTTGGGGAGCCTTTGGTGGATTATCAACAGGCTGCGTACAATTGCTGTCTGGACCTTGGTGGCTGGGGTGCTGTTATCTCTGCGGGATGGGATAGGGAGCTTAGTCTCTCCGGAGCTCAGGCAAAGAAGATCAAGTGCTATATCAATCAGCAGTTAATCTACCCACCTGGTGGCCTGGAAGAGGCGCTGGCCCAAGCGAATCCGCTCTTGCCAGACTCCGATGAGCTTTTCAGGCAGATGCGGGAAGCTGTTGCATAATGTGCTGCCGCTCCAAGCTCTCGATTGACTTTAGATATAGAAGGATCTTGTTCAGTTGCATACACTGTACTATTAAAATATCCCAAAACATCAAAACAGCAGCCTAGATCATTCTATTTCAGAGAGTACAAAGCGGATGCAAGGCCATCACCTAATCTGACACTCGTATCCTACCCCAATCCTGCCAAGTTTCAACACAAGTACATCCACTCGGTTTCATCTACCCCGAAACACAATAAGTTTCAACACCAAGGATTCCCTCTCCGCACGTCCAAAGAAGACTTTCCCCGAAAGCCAAGGAGCTTCCACCGTGGATCGCAGAAACCCAGCTTCCATGAATCAAAAAAAACGCTGGTTCTGTCGATCACGTCAATGCGAACATTCTTCTGGTTTTGCTTTGGACGCTTATGCACATCATTTGCACATTGAGCCCTCTTTTCCGCTGATCCGAGCGTCCGTGGGTCGGATGACATTGGCAGACAATGCTGTCAAGGTTTCATGGATTGCTTTCTTCCGCGTATCCTATGAGGAAGCATCTCCGGTATGACTTCGGAGAATTGATTCAAATTTATAGTGATTGAAGCTCCGGTGGTTATATAAAGCCACCAGGTGCATGCCTTTTCTGAGGAGGAAAACAAGCATACTATCGAATCAATTCTATTCAAACGTTCTTTCTATACCCCCAGCCATGAAAACCGCTACGCTTTTCTCAGTGCTTATCCCCAGTGCCATTGGGAGCACGATCTACTTCGCCGGTGATTCTACCATGGCGAAGGGCGGAGGTGGTACTGGCACAAATGGTACAAACAACATCTATACCAGGTGGCAATCAGGAAAGGAATAGCTAACACAATCAGGGTGGGCTGAATACGTATCAACGTATACCACATGGACAATCTCCAATCAAGCAATTGCAGGCCGCAGCGCACGTTCCTATACTCGTGACGGCCGGTTCACGACCATCGCCAACGAAGTCCAAGCCGGGGACTGGGTAGTCATCGAATTCGGTCACAACGACGGCGGATCCTTGACGCCGACAGATAACGGGCGCACTGATTGTTCCGGGACAGGCGATGAGACCTGCACTACAGTGTACGATGGGGTAACCGAGACAGTCCTGACGTTCCCCGCGTACTTGGAGAATGCAGCGAACACGTTCACGGCGCTTGGTGCAAACGTGTTGATTTCTAGTCAGACGCCTGATAACCCTTGGGAGACTGGGTCATTTGTTTATTCACCATCGCGGTTTGTGGGGTATGCGGAGTTGGCGGCGGAGACGGCGGGCGTGGCGTATGTTGATCATGGGGCTTATGTTGCGAATATCTTTGATTCTCTTGGAGACGATGTTGTTAATGGGTATTATCCTCTTGATCACACCCATACTAGTCCTGCAGGTGCGCTGGTGGTTGCTGAAGCCTTTTTCAAGGCTGTGGTCTGTGGAGGTGTTGCTCTGGAGAGTGCATTGAACACTACTGTTTTCCCAGGCGATTGTCTGTAGAGTCGAATGGGTGTTTAACGCTCTGATAGCAAAGGCAGTTCGGATTGCAAGGTGTTCATAAAGTTTGGCAAATCGCCGGTAGTTTCATCATGTTTATGTTTCGTAATATGTCTGTAGGTACATGTTTAAAATGGGTATCAAAGTCACTGCTATCACAGTTTCTTCAACCACGGTCATCGGGACTCCAGGATGCCTCGCACGACACCCCGTTTGTCAACTCGATGATAGTACTGGGTCAGGTTGGCAAACCGAGCATCAAGGGACCCTTGGGTCTGTACTATCTCCCATAATACCGGCCAAAGGGCACAATCGTCAATGCCAATGACTGCACCTCCCAAGTAATGCTGTCCCTCCAGGGCACGCTCCCATTGTCGCAAGCTACCATTAAACGCTTCCATGGGCTTGCTTGCATAATGCTCACGCCATTCTAGTTGCAAGTCTTCTATCCATGAGAGATGGCTCCCACCTCTTAGGATATCGACTCCAGGTCGTGAACTTTCGGCGGGTCGAGAACTCAGATGTCTCAAGATGGCAAGATCGCCGGTGACAGTCATTCCCTGAGGATCAACATACACGGGTCGTTTGGTTCCATTGCCATTTATTTCCATATCTGGATTGTCAGATATCTCGTATCGAAGTCCATTTTCTCCCAGGCCAAGGCGCACCCTAAGGTCTGCCACCGAGTCTCCACTCATTATCAATTGCGCCGACGATGCAGTCACAAAATTAACCACATCAAAACCACCGCCATAGACGGCATCCCAGCTAAACTCGGACAGGCGATTCTCCTGGCCAAATGCACGAATCATTTGTTCCGTCTCCTCAGGGTTCCCGTGGATAACGGGGCGAGCTGTGTCCCGAGACTTTCCCACTGCACCTTGGCCCCAGATCAAATTGGTGGTAGGGTGGAGATATGTTCCGATGTGTCGAAAGGTCAGTGAGATACGCTCACCACCGTACGCTTGTTCTTCCGGGGCCTTGGTGTTCTCTTGGCGTTTATCTGGTCGGATACCATGCAGCCAGCGCATGTTGGTTTTCTGGCCGAGGATAAAGAGTGATTGATGTGGAAGTGGTACTCTCTGTGTGGTTCGACCTGATTCTGTTTCATTCTTGCGCTCCGAGGAAGTTTTGGTGCGAAGGATCATGACTCGCTGGGCCCCTAAGCTCACATTGCAAATGGAAGAGCCTCGAACGATATCCAGCGTCTTATCAGAGTGCTCTGAGATGTTATCCTGTCCATCTCGATAGAGTTGGATCAAACAATGGTTCAGTGGGTGGCCCAGTATCTTCTCAACAACGGTGCGAACTTCATCAACAGTGGATGTGAATGATTTCAGGGGTGGAGACTCGTCGGCGGGGTGTCGATAAATTGGAATGGCCTCATTCGGCTCGACCTGGCCCTGGACTGCGACCAGTCGTGGTACCTGGCCGGAGAGATGGTACATTTTCTGCCAAGATACCTCATTTCGGATGCGCTCGAAAGCATCTTTGGGGATATCAAGTTCTTTGACAAGACGCGAGTCACCTTCGCCAATAACAGGTTCGTCGGGCTTCCGTATCTTCTCTGCGGGTGGATTTGAGGGGGCATCGCCTGATTCTTCTGCAGCATCTGGAGCTGGACGGCGCTTGGGTCGGCGCACTCGCGCGCGTACTTGCTTCTTTCCCTCGACGGGAGACCGCCCATCCCCCGCAGCGCTTCGGTGCAGTCGACTAAGAGAAGCAATCGCTGTTATATCAAGCGCTTCCTCTGGGCCTTTTTCGGGTGGATCGTCGGGTTCATCCGCTTGCAAACCCCAAGTGTCCATGACATTTTCAAGACCAAGCGACGCACCAGCAGGCCGTTTGGGCTGCGGTGCACCCTGAGCAATAGCGTTAGTCTCCTCCCAGTCCAACTCCTGGTATAACTCCTCGGCGGTCAAACCAGTTGCACCAAGGATGTCTGCCATGCGGCGCATTGCTTCACAATGGCGCCCAAATTGGCGGTATCCCAGGCAGTCTTCGATTAAAGTGACCGAAAAGCCATTCCGTACGGCATCTAACGCAGTGGCATAGACTGAGACATTCGACAAAGAACCACAGAGGTATACCTCCGTCACAAATCGAGTCCGGAATGAGAGCACGAGGTCGTTCGACTCCAGTGCGGAGTACCCAGTCTTATCCAATACCGTGTCATGCTCCGGATTGATGGCGGCAAGAACGGGTGCAGGGAACTGAAAACCAGCAGTTTGCGCGGCACAGCAGATAGGTGACTGAGGTGACAGGAAAGCCTCAATATCGACGGGCTCTGGAGAATCGCGATCTGATGCGACTTCAATCACGTCCGTCTGGGGCATGGTATGTTTCTTGGGCGCTTCCTTTGCCAAGACGATGCGATCACCGAAATTCCAGTCGGAAATCGACTGGGGGGCCTCATATTGTGAACGAACCCAAATCACATCACCGACTTTACGGAATGCTGCCGCGAGTGGGGGCAGGGTCTCCAGGATCTCTGCAGTATTAGGGATGTGAAGCGCTCCGGACGGGCGAACGAAGTCATTCTGAAAGTCGAGCAACAAGAGCGCCTTACGCGTCTTAATCCTGGGGATGTCATTGAATGAGAAGAAACTCATTGTATAGACATGGTCTAGCCCCAATAATTAATATGAGGGGTTTTGGAGTTGGAGAAGCGGGCTTGTTTTACTTTGGTTCCGTGGGGCGCAACTTTCAAGCGGAGGTGGACACCTCAGGCAGGAAATTAAGCACACTTTTCCACAATTTCAAAATGACTGAGAGGGTGCGAATCATCGGATTTATTTGAACTTCAGGGTGGGAATCCACCCGAGGGGTAACCCTGGGACCTTCGACGGTGAGAGTGACTGGCGCTGCCAACGAGCATGATGTCCGTCGTGTCGGGTCAATTGAGCGAGTGTCATTGGCCATGAGCGGGGGGTGTGGTTCAGTCTAGAGAGGTCTCTGGTAACTAGTCTACCGTATAGAAGGAATTGGGAATTCGATAGGTCTATTCACAACATGTTCTAGTTATCAGCATGCGATGCCATGGGGGAATTGTCCTGAGGTCCAAATCCATGGATTTCCAGGTTGCTATGGAGCACCTGAGTCATAGCGGTGGATATATCTCTCGGTGGGCACCTCAGTCTCCCCGAGTCGATATCGGAGATGGTTCAATATGACATGACATAATGAGGGACACTAAGGTAGATCGTCTTGAATGCATAGAATTGTCTCATATATGAAGAATCACATTGAATAGCTCGGATGGTCCTTCAGGGCTTAATTTAGGTACGTTTAATTCATAGCTTAAATAAAATAGGCTAGGGTTAGGGACCCCTCTAAGACTACGTCATGGGAGCTAGCCTTGCACAATTCGAGCTGCATACTTGGAATGCTAAGTCTAATTTATTAATACTTTAGACTTAGAGATTAGGAATGTGAGTTTCCCCGGAAGATTATACAAAGTCCCCGGAATTATCTGAAAATAATTAATATCATGTTGGTGGCGATTGGCGCAGATCTGCAAACAACGTAAACACTCAACCTAGATTGCCATGGACTGCGTGCGGTGAACCACTCGGCCGCAGAAAGCCAATCAGGATGGCCCCGGTGTCGGACCGGGGAGCAACAGCACCTCTCCGGAGCTCACGTGAGGTGACTCGCAGCAAAAAGTGGAGACTCGAAGCTTTCCCACCCCAACCGCTGCTGCATTTAAGTCTCCAGATTTCCTCCCCCCAGCTCAAGATTTCTTTCTCTCTTCACTCTCCACTCCCCCAATTCACATTCACAATGGCTTCCCGTGGTCTTCCCCGTGCCCTCCGCATGGCCCGTGTGGCCGCACCTCGCTCGGTCATCACCGCCGCCCTTCCCCGGCCTGCCCTGGCCAAGGCCGCGTCCCGTGTCATTGCCCCCATGACCCCCGTCCGTGGTATCAAGACCATTGACTTCGCTGGTGTCAAGGAGGATGTCTACGAGCGTGCCGATTGGCCCCGTGAGCGTCTCCACGAGTTCTTCAAGAACGACACCCTTGCCCTCATCGGTTACGGCTCCCAGGGTCACGGCCAGGGTCTCAACCTCCGTGACCAGGGCCTCAACGTCATTGTCGGTGTCCGCAAGGATGGTGCTTCCTGGAAGGAGGCCATCGAGGACGGCTGGGTCCCCGGCAAGAACTTGTTCGACATGAACACTGCCATCGAGAAGGGTACCATCGTCATGAACCTGCTCTCCGATGCCGCCCAGTCTGAGACTTGGCCCGCTATCAAGCCCCTCATCACCAAGGGCAAGACCCTCTACTTCTCTCACGGTTTCTCTCCCGTCTTCAAGGACCTCACCAAGGTCGAGGTCCCCACTGACGTCGATGTCATCCTCGTTGCCCCCAAGGGTTCCGGCCGTACCGTCCGCTCTCTCTACCGTGAGGGCCGTGGTATCAACTCCTCCATTGCCGTCTTCCAGGATGTCACTGGCCAGGCCAAGGAGAAGGCTATTGCCATGGGTGTTGCCGTCGGTTCCGGCTACCTCTACGAGACCACCTTCGAGAAGGAGGTCTACTCTGACCTCTACGGTGAGCGTGGTTGCCTGATGGGTGGTATCCACGGTATGTTCCTCGCTCAGTACGAGGTTCTGCGTGAGCGTGGCCACTCCCCCTCCGAGGCCTTCAACGAGACCGTTGAGGAGGCCACTCAGTCCCTCTACCCCCTCATCGGTGGTAACGGTATGGACTGGATGTACGCTGCCTGCTCCACCACTGCCCGTCGCGGTGCCCTCGACTGGTCCCCCCGCTTCAAGGATGCCTTGAAGCCCGTCTTCAACGACCTCTACAACGCCGTCAAGGACGGTTCCGAGACCCAGCGCTCCCTCGACTACAACTCCCAGCCCGACTACCGCCAGAAGTACGAGAAGGAGATGGAGGAGATCCGTGAGCTCGAGATCTGGCGCGCCGGAAAGGCCGTCCGCTCTCTCCGCCCCGAGAACCAGAAATAAATGAAATAATTATCGTGATACCCGCTTGCAGGGAGGGTTTGGATAAAAAGTTATGAATGTACTATGAACTTGTTTTTTTGGGTCCGGGTATACGAATTTATCATCGCGGCACTGCCGTTTCCAAATTTCTCTCAAACCATTCCATCTTCCATCTTTCCTCTGTAAAATCGTAAACTAGATGACAAGTGATCCTCAATTGAGCAAACCCCCCGCCTGGAAGGATTGAACGCTGCGGAGAAATCTCCGGCGACAAGCACATTATCTTTCGCACCAAACCAACTCCGCTTCCTCAATCCCATACTCACCACCATCACCAACACCAGGACCAAGACCAAAATGCCTACTCCCTCCGAACAAGCCCAAGCCCTAACCCCGGCAGCTATCCACGCAGCCTACGACCTCATAAAACCATACGTCCACCTCACCCCGCTCCTCACCTGCAAGACCCTCGACAAGATCGCCTCGACCCCGCAAACCCCAGAGGCCCTCGTCGGGACCCCATTCGAAGGTCAAACCCCCGCAAAACCACAAATACACTTCCACTTCAAATGCGAGAACCTGCAGCGCATTGGCGCGTTTAAGGCGCGGGGTGCGCACCACGCACTCCTGCGATTGATCCAGGAGCAGGGTGAGGAGGAGGTAAAGCGGCGGGGAGTTATAACGCACAGTTCTGGTATGACCTTACAACCCCTTGAAGGCCATGTTGATTATAGTTCGCCAATGGACACAAACCAATTGAATGGGATAGGACAGAGAGCTAATGATCGTTCCCGACAGGTAACCATGCGCAAGCCCTCGCCCTCGCTGCCTCAACACTACACGTGCCCGCCTACATCGTCATGCCGGAGATAAGCACACCGTCCAAAATCGCCGGAACACGCTCGCACGGCGCAGAGGTAACATTCAGTGGTTCAACAAGTGTAGAGCGCGAAGCTGTCGTCGCGGAGATTCAAGCCAAAACAAACGCATTCCTCATCCCACCCTACGACGATTTCAGCATTATCTGCGGACAGGGAACTACGGCTCTAGAAATGGAGAGACAGTTCGCTGAGACGGGCAAGAATAAGGAATTTGATGCTGTGATCACGCCTGTAGGTGGAGGCGGACTGAACGCTGGTGTCGCGACATACTTCTCCGATAAATCTACACGAGTCTTTGGCGCTGAGCCTAGTTTCCAAGGCGCTGATGACTGTCGGCGTGGACTTGGTGCTGGGGCTCGGGTTGAGAAGGTATCGACGCTTACTATTGCCGATGGATTGCGGACGCCGGTTGGTTTGTTGAATTGGGAGATTATATCTGATAAGCGGAAAATTGAAGGTGTGTTTTCTGTTACAGAGGACCAGATTAAGGCCGCGTTGAGGTTAGTACTTGAGCGGATGAAGGTTGTTGTGGAGCCTAGTGCTGTGGTTGGCTTAGCTGTTTGCCTTTTTGATGAAGAATTTCGGAAGCGTGTGGAGGTTGAAGGTGGGGAGAAGGGATGGGATATTGGGATTGTGTTTAGTGGAGGTAACACGACTGTGGAGGCGATTGCGAAGCTCTATAGTTGATTTTTTGTTTATATATACATATAGGCGTGACCAGGGCGATAGATTACATAGAGTCGTAAAGAACATAAGATATCATGTATCTGCTTTATCATGTCCAGGCAGAGGGATTTCGATCCCATTTTCTCGGACATAGAATGCAAAGCTTCCATCGCCATAGGGTCGGAGGCCGTCTACAACCCGGCGAGGCCATTCCTCTTGTCTCCAAGCATTGACATAGGCCGAGAATTTGCCCTGGCGAACTGCGCTCTGCCGCATAGGAGCATCATTCCTGGCATCATGCGCACTCATCGCAGGTGGGAACGAACGAACAGCATCTCGCTGGACGACCAGACGCAGAAGGGGAAATTCACCCCACGGCGGCGGGAGAGCAGGCTGGAGAGCCGGAGTCCGAGATACAGGTGTGTCATAAGGGCCCAGAGGGCCAGTATGGTCGTCCTTAATGTTCTTTGGTCGGAACCCAGTGACGGTCGTTGTGTAGACAACAGTGCAGCCAAATAAGGCCTGTAGGCGCTTCAGTACCTTGACAATCTCAGCATAAAGATCGATGAAATGGAAACTCTGCTTCATCTCTCGTAATTTGTCATTTTCTTCTCGAGGACGTCCTACATCCTCAGCTCGAGCGAGACTGTCACGCAATTTGTCTTGCCAGATGAAGGCCGTGGCGCTGTCAATGGCAATCATCTGCAGCGGACAAGACGCAGAGTAATGGCGAGAGACATCATAAAGATATGCATCCAGGCTGGCAAGTGTAGCCAGAAGTGCAGAGGATGATTGTGGTCGGAAGATATGAACATGTTTTAGCGCGGAGGAAATCATAACTTCCAGTTCATCATCGGGTATCTTTGCAGGGGGTCCATCTTCTGTATTAACTGGAGACTTTGAGTTGATAGACTTCTGCGCCTGCTGTAAAATCCCTCGAGCTACCATCTGTAGCCTGCCTACATCAAAACGATCATCGGCATCGATGAAAACCACGGCCGAACCTTGTCCGCCAATGGGGATATTGCCATACTCGCGAGGCAAAACCGCACGGGCGGTCATGTAATACAGTAGCTGTGATTTACCGGCACCTGAGAGACTGCTGGAGATCTCCACGGTGGGTATTGGCCGCTTTCTTCTGTAGGCAGAATCCAAGAAGAAGAGATTGGACTGGGCTACTTGCTCATCAAATGCGGCATCGCCGAACTCATCGGTGAAAAGCATCTCCTCGTCAGCTTCATTCCGCTCCTGTCCCTGTTCGGGTTCCTGGTCTCGTAGCAATGATGGGGGCAGATCCTGCAAATTTTGGTGGTGATGGTCAGGGACAGGGCCCATAGACCTCAACATGAAGACTTCAACTAGCGCATCGATGACTGGGACGCCTAGTGACGGTCCTTGAAAGTCGTCCTCAGGATAGACATTTGCAAGATCATGCAGAAGCTATCAAAGTTAGGCCTAAGGCCATTATTTAAAGAAAGGCGATCTGCGGTGGCACATACCTCGTCCAGCCCCTCATGGTGCACATCACCTAATGCCGTTGCGCCTAAGCTGGCAGCCATAGCAGACAAATGTCCAAGATGCCAGGATCATGCATGCCTTAAGTTCATAAAACGACGGATCAAACTTAAGCAGCATGTACCACTGCACTTCAAGACCGTAGCATGAGAAGCGTGTATTTGGCGAGATATCTGGAAGTGTAAAATCATAGCTCGGATCGGGAACTCGGAGCTCCTACTTGACTGCAAGTACTCGGACCCGCAGGAACTTTGCTTCACTCGAACCGACCACATCTACTCCGAACGCATACTCGCATCGAGCTTTACTGCATTTCAGACCACACAATCACCGACGACTGCTACGCACCGCATTCCTACCGCTCAAATGGCCCCCCTCGTCCCCGTCTTCTCCGCCGACACGCTCCCCGACCACGTCAACACCGTGCGCCGCAATTTCATAGAGAAGAAGCGCAAAGGCGAACCAGTCAATTTGAAGGAGTGCGCACTACTAGAGATGATGCAGTACTCTTGCAACCCACCTTCAGAGCAGGTTCCACAACCGGGAGTGATTGTCTGTCAGCCAGTTGTGCGGCTGTTTCGACGGTGAGTGGGAGGAACGTTGCTATGCTGGAACTGTTGGCTAATTGTTTCTGATAGATGCGCTGGTGGATTGACGGTCGAGACTACCTCGTGGGAACCATTGAGGCAGATTGAAGAGGCAAAGGAGAAATTGGCATCAGGGTCTAAGGCATCATAAATCTCGAGAAGGCCTGGAGGTTACGAAGAATGCATTGGGTGGAGTTTAGGTTACAATTGTATTATACTTGTACATTACAGAGCGCATTGAGAATTTCAATGATTGTCATTATGACTTGCTGCCATGGGGTATCTCCTCAAGAACGACTCCTAACAAAGCGCCAGCCCATAAAAGAGCACCGAGACTAAACGCCAATATCCAAAATAACCATATCAAACCAACCTCCCTGTCCCTGTACGTATCTTATGTGCCCATAACATTTACTGGCTCAGCACTAGCGGATGGCTTTGATGCTTTCTCATCCTTGCTCCGCGAACCTGTCGCCGGACGACGCCAGAAGTCCCGCTCGCAGTTGACGATAGGTCCCATTTCCAAATGCCATGACGCCTGTGAGCGAGCTTTCCCGTCTCCATCCCCTGGTTTGCCCGAGTCAATGTCCATAGCAGAACCAAGCGCAGGAGCGGACGGATCTTTCTGGTCCTTTTGAAGTTTCTTCGCAAGTCCCTTCACTGTCTTCTCAAACATGGTTTCCATGCTCTCCATGCGCCGACCCCATAACTTCTTATCCTTGCCACTTGAGCTGGTCGGATTGTCACGGAACGCGGCACTAGCCAGCTTGCGCAACGCCTCTTCACCGTGACGACCATCTTCAGCTGCACGCTCACGAATCTTGCGTGGGTCGCCGTCTCGTTCGGTGAATACTGCAGTGGCGGAGTACGTGTGTTTGCTTGGGAAGTCGGGGAAGTGTTTCGGGATGTAGGAGCGGTTCGTAACAGTTTCTTCGCCGCGCAAAGCATTCAAGAATGGAAGTTTTCGCTTGAGCTCATCTTCCGGCGGAGGTGATGGGAGTAGTGTGGGGATAGGAACAACAGGTTTCGATGATTTGAGATATGGACGGAGGTCATCGGGAGACAGTTTCACGCGGCCAAGAGCGTGCTCGAAGTCTGGAGGAATAGGCTGAATCCGACGAGATGCCAACATGGATTGACGAACATGTGTAGATATACGAGTCAAATCTAATCATCGGCGCTTGAATTAGTTTAAATCTTCCTCAAATGCCAACCCGTTTGGTTGCTCTCATCACTTCACGTACATGTATCTGCAGCGCTGCGCAAGCTGGACAACGCAGCGGGATCTGCTAGTTCGAACCCCGCTTCTTTGAGGATATGGCCGATTGAACGGTTCATCAGGTGGTCGAAGTGAGTCTCATCTTGTACAGCCGGCTCGGACGAAAGTGGCAGGGTGATAGGTTCCTGTAAGCGGTGGTGACGATGATAATGATGTTTCGGGCGCTTGTTGTCAGCAGCCTCGAGGTGAGACGAAGAACGTTTCACTTGTAGGCTCGTCGACGCCATAGCCGTAGACGCAGCGCAGAGCAAAGCAGAAGCTGGTGAGAAGGAGCTTGCCAAGTTGTTGATCAAATCGGGGAGTTGTATGGCACGTGACCATGTGATGCCCGAGATGTCAGGTGTCAATTATTCCATACTTAAGTCATGTCGCAGTGAAGTGACGATGCAGTATTCAATTCAATTTTCATGCAATACCCAGTATACAGAATTCAGAAATGATAGTCATACTCCATTGAGCATAGTAAATCCAAGATCATGCCATACACCATGTCATAGGCCATATCAAATCTCCAACCTCAATCGACCAATCCGGAGCCTCGCTTACCGCCCGAAAGCTTCAACTTCAGTTCCCGTCCACATCACCCCGACACTCTCTCCCCTCCACCTCTCCAACCCCCAACGTTCGAGGCAGGTTCCCACCAACACCCTACGCAATCAACGTCGCACCGAGCATCGATTAACATTATTCTCCAGTCACAATGCCTGCCGCTATCCCCCAATCACCGGCGTAAGTGTGCCCCTTCGTCCAGCCGGCTTGCCCCGATCGGACTGGTCGGATGAGTCGCAAAGACACAGAACGGAAGCTAATCCGCGCTACAGATGCTCCGCCGGGGTCTTGTTCTGGACCTGAGCGTCGCTTTCGGTGAGTGCTTTCAATACGCAGATTAGAGGTGGAAGTCGTTGGTCGGGTGGCATGATCCACTCGAAAACGGATCGGGTTCAACCTGCGCGATACCTGCAACTCGACTTCGATACACGCTATGGAATTGGGATTGCCGGACACAATATGCAAGGAACGACATACTAATCATGCCCTCCGACAGGCTTCGGTACTACCTTCGGCTACCTCTGGTGGTACGGTAAGTAGAGCAAATCGTCCACCCTCCTCCTCGCCAGGAATGCGTTCTAATTAGTTCTTCGCTGGATACAGGCTTCCACCTTCCCCGCGTCCGTGAGCGTGATACCTTCTACGCTCGCCTCGAGGCTGAGCGCGCCGCTGGCCGCGTCTAAATTGGTCAACGATGATCATCACCTCTGAACCGATTTGGTTCGTTTCGTTTCGCCCGTCGGCATCTCCTGTTGTCAATCTCGATTTCTAAAAGACATTCAAATTCCAATATACAACCCGTTCCAAGGCAGACTAGATCCGCGGCTCTCTCGTTTCGTCTCCTGTAATCTTCCATCGGGTTGAAGGTGTCGACTGTGTTCGAGGGAGGTGACGTTTTGGATCGATTGTATATATACGCCGTGATCAATTTGTTTCGTTTGATTCGTCCCAGTGGATTGGACATGCTGCCAATATATGGTGTTGCATGGGCAATATCACATGTTATTTTACTTTGAAGATTTGCGTAGACCCTGATTGTAGGCCTAATCTATCAATAAATTGAACGCTAAATACGCCGGTATATGTACGTCAAAAACTCCCACCGCCACCTGGACAGCGGAACCTGGGGTACCAAAACCCACTTCACCACAATCAAGCCCCATAGATGATCCCACATGCTCGTTTGCTAGTCCCACCAGGCCCTGGTCAGGACATAATAACGTTGAACGATAAGGTAAGATGATAATGCGCGTCGATACTGAACCACTCCGGAGAGGTCCGAAGCGATATTTTTTCGCTCATCATTCCCACAGCAAGTAAGCAGCAAGCCCGAGCCCGTTCTATCGAAGAACACGCTCATAAGCAACACGTCGAACAGTTCCACCAGCCATCGAAGCGCGCACATTCCGCTTGAAGGCATCACGGTTCGAGCGCAAATCCTCTGCAGCTTCCTTGTTAAGAGGATCCGACGCATTGGGTTCAAGGAAAAGGAACTAAAACGTCATAGTCAGCCAAGTCCATCACCACCATGTTATACCTAGAACCAAGTATAACGAGAAAAGTATAGGTAAGCGCACCTGCATGCCAACAATAACAGCATTCAAATTAAGAACAGGCTTCCAATCCTCTCTTAGAATGTTCAAGCACACATTCCCCTCAAGATCGATATTGGGATGATAAATCTTCTGCGTACACTTGACTTTCGGCGGATCATGCGGGAAATTCTGGTTCACAGCGAACGTAAAGTTGAATAGGCCTCCTTTGTACATGCCCTCATCGGGCTCGATGCTAAGGGTGAAGTTTAGGATGTCGTCGGGGTTTGGGAAGGTCATTTTCATTGTGTTGCCGAGGGTAAGCTCTTGGAGATCTAAAACAGAAAGACGAAGTTAGTTACAGATCTTCAACAGAGAACAGATTGTTGGTAGCATGGATTTAGATCCGGAATATAGTTCTGGGTGGGTTTGGTTTGAGGGGGTATCGACCTCGTTGCACGCGCAGTTGTGCGGCGGTGACCTTCTTCTTCTTTTTGCCTCCGCCTTCGGCATTCTCAGCTTGTTGCTGCTGCTGTTTCTTTGGGAGTGTTAGCATCTAGATCACTGGCTATAGGGTATGGAATATAGGTTGGGCTGAGACAATCTACTTACCATGGACCAGATCTTCAACATCTTGGCTGTGAATCACCCCGCTGGTGGAGGTCGTGTGCGGGCAGGAACGGCGGTTGGAGGAAAGAAAGACCGAGTAAGTGAGTTTAAGCAGCACTATTTTTGGTGTGCAGCAGGATTGTGTTTATATAAAGGAGATGTTAGGTGTGGCAAAGCAACTGGACTAAGTGATCAAAGCAGTCCCAACCTTGCGGGGTCCTTAGGCACGATGCTGCGGTGTTATAAAGCGGTCGCCGCCGACAGAATCTATTCTCTAAGGATTTTTGCTTACCGCTCTATACACCGCCCTTTAGCTATAGACATGCGATACGAGACATCAATTCAAGGCAGTCTAGCTAGCTACGCAGAAGAGATCCGATAATGATATTACGAACAATTTTGAAAATCTGAGTATGAATTCAGATTGGAAAATTCATTGCGCCCCGAATGCATTCCTTGCATCGCTTTCCGTCAAAAACATCACAGTAGAAGGCTGTCGCTAACCTCCATGATCCATCACGCTACATACCGGCATCAAACCAACACAAAATAACCGGGCATCTTTAGGTAGAATACATATCGCAAGAAGACAGGAAGAAATGGAAAATAAAAATCAATAAAGGGGAACATGTGCCGAGAAAAAAGGTCGTGTATCCATGGTCCATCATCTCGTTCATCCTCTACCGGCGTGCGAAGCAGCACTTGATACCGGTGCGACCCAGGAACCAACAGGCTCCGGTGAAACGGAACAAGGCCATAACGGCGTTAGACCACAAGAGAGCCTGGAAGAATCGGGAAGTACGGGTAGTAGCCGTGTTCTAGAGAGAATAGTTAGTACTGTAAACATATGAGCAGAGTGCACGGATCGGGAACATACCGTAAATCCAAACTTGTCTACTGCTTCACTGGTGATGCAAACCGCCAGGAAAGCATTGCTGAAGATCCAGAAGGTCACCAGGCGAGTACGGAAACTCTTGTAGGAATCTTCGAGGGACTTCTCGTCGTGGTCCACAGGGGCAACATAGGGAGTGAGGGCACGTTTCACAGTAGCCTCAAACTGGCTATCGATATCTGCTTGGGGCTTGTCGATTTCCTCAATGACGGCATCTTTGCTACCTTCGTCCTTGGTCGTCTTGGCAGAAGGCAAAGCATCGGCCTTGTCAGATCCCTTGGTACCCCAGGAGACATCATGCCAGTTGCTGAACGCATAGACGTTGAGAATATTGATGTAGGATGACTGCAGCACGAGATACTGGGGGAACGAGGTGAACATGTGCCATGGATCAGCGTACATGAACGAAGCCACGAAATAGAGACCGAAGGTAGCAGCCAACGCAATGATGATGATACCAGCACCCGAAGATCCGAAGAATGACTTCAAGAAGGCACCCACGCCTTCGTTGGTCACGAAGTCCATTGGTGCGCCTCCACCGAAGGCACGGATGACCAGGTATAGGGAATCAATGACGATGTAGAGTTGGATGATACCAAACGCGACAAAAGATGCAAGGTATGAGAACTTCGAGCCCTTAGGACGGTTACCGAGCGCAAGGATAAACTGCAAGAGCAAAAAGCCCAAGTACACGTACTTGACGATGGTATTGACGATAGGCGTAGCGGTTTTGCCGAATGGGAAGGCAGTCTCCTTGTTGCTCTTGCTGGGAGTACCAACCAGGTCGATGATGACGGTGGTGGTGAGCCAGTAAGAAGCCAGGGAGAACCAGGTGAGGAAAGTGTTGAAGATATTGTAGAGCATCTGAATATGCAGGAAGAACATGCGGATCAAGTTATGACCACTCTTGTACATACGACCAAAGTGCATCAACGAGTAAATACCAGCTGCGAACGAACCGTTAAGCCAACGACGACGCTGCGAGATAAACTCGGCGGCACCTTCGGGCACGTCAGTCTCAGCCTTGGAGGCTTTAACATATGACAAGTGCCATTTCGAGCCTGCCTTGGCGACCAGCTCGAAACACAGGATACGATCCTCGGCTAAGAACATGTTTTTCTTGAAAATGTTCATGCCTTCGATACCCTTTTTACCCAGTTGCTTGGATAATGTGTGATCACCGTGGAAATATTGCTCCAGAGGACGACCCATAATCGCACGGAATCGATAAGCCGAGAACGCACCAGGCAACACACTGACATATCCGAACGAACTTTCCAGAGGCTTATCGAGGATATTACTGATTTTGTACTCGAAGTTCTGGGCGGCCACGAGAGGATTGACCAAGTTGCGCCAACCTTTGCCCAACATGGCGTGGATCTCACCACAGGCACCACCAAGATCTTTGTCGTTGTAGAAGGCCTCCCAGAGGGAAAGCAACGACTTGGGGCCAGGCTTTGTTCCCGCATCAAGCAAGATGCAAATTTCAGGGTTCAAGATGCGACCGAATGCGTTAAAGAGCCAACGGTGAGAGTTGATCTTCTTGCTGTTCTTTTGTTTAAGACAAAACATCATTTGCACCGGAGGCAAAGTCGAAGGGCCATCCTCTGTAGGTCGAATAAGCTGCTGGCTCGGTGTTACCGATAGCTGGGTAGTATATTCGAACTAAGATCGTGTTAGCAGGCCAACCTCTCTCTACTTCACGATTCTCAGCCACGTACGACATGTGCTACCGTCTCCTTGCCATCAACATCGCGCTTCATTACACCATCCTGGTAAATACCAACGGTTGCGAGGACATCCAAGACATCCTTGTCGCAAGGATCAATACCATCAAAGACGAGGCATACAACGATCTTCTGCCAAGCAGGCCCACCCTTGTTCCAGAACTCAGACTTCTTCAGGTTGACAATATCGCGAATGTTCTGCATCACACCGTGCAAGGTACGCGCAGTCAATGTCTTATCCTCGTTGTAATAGGTAATCGCAATCAGCAGCTCAGTATGGCGATTATACATGGCTGGACGCAGGTTGTAACCATTGTGGAGCGTAAATTCGTTTGGATCGCAAGTCGCCGCGGTATCTGATTGAAGATCTCGTTAGTCTCCTGTCCCTGTTCCAAGCAAAGTCGCTTCCCTGATCACGTACATCGCATGTGGGTAAACTCCTCACTGCCGCCTTCAAGATCGTTGCGGTATTTGGCCTGGATGGCATTCTGGATGGCACTTGGAACCGGGTAATCGACACTCAGGACGGAACCCTGAACCAGCTTCACCTTACGAGTGGCATAACGGCGCAAAGCACCACCACCATTTCCACCTCCGGGAGCTTGGCGCTGGCGCCAGGCCTCGGTGGATGAGGTCTCACTGCGAGCATAGGGCGATTCAACTCGAGCTGGGACCCCAAAGGCGGTTGCGGGGTTCTCTGTACCCACGCTGTAGGGATCGTGGTATGCTGGCGCGGCGTCTGTAGCGTAGGTTTCGGTCAAGCTGTAACCCGAGGCGGGGCGGATGGGCGACTGCCCTCGGATGGGAGACTGGCCACGCGAGTGTGGGTCATCAAACGGTGTCGCAAATGGACCCTGTTGGCTGGACAAGAGTCCTCGCGATGCATCCTCATCTTCACGATACTGTTCAAGTCACGCGTTAGTCTGTTGATCGCAAAGGACATGTTTGATCCAACCCTGGATTAAGAGGAGATTATACCTGTGAAGAGGGTACATCCTGCAAACGAGTCTCTTCGTAACCCGCCGAGTGCGTGTGCGCGTCTGACCCTTGGTAGGCCATGTTGAAAGCGCGCAAATCAAAGAGTGATTAAAATGGAGTACAGGAAGAAATCAGAAAGAGGGGTATCGAGAAACAAGGGAGTCTTGCAATCCAAAATCCACCGATGAAGCCGCCAGGGCCTTGCAGATTACCCAGACTGAGCCTAGTAAAGGACAGCAATAACAAAGCTGGGGAAGGAGGACTGGTTCCACGGGTCCCAGCACAACTCCGGAATGTTATGATGGAAGGGGTGTGAGAGATGGAAAACGAGAGAGGGGCTGGTAGGAAAAGCAAGAGAAGAAAGGAAGGAAAAAGGAGTCTGCAGGTCAGAGAGCGTGATCGTATTATTCTGTAAGAGGGCAAAAATAGATCATCTCTAATCCCATCCAGGCTAGCCCAACCTTGTTCTTCTGGGGAAATCCGGTATCCACGTATGAGCTGTAATATGGTCTCTTTCTCTATTTCTGATTGCTTGGATTGTTTAGCCTATGCAACACTACGCATATCTCATCCCTTGAAAGTTGAGGTATCGAACTGGTATGGAGTACTCGATTATGGGGCCCTGTCAGGGTCAATGGGGTCAAATAGGGTCACTCTAAGGGTCAAACTAGGGACAGATCAGGGACAAATCAGGGACCAGGGTCCTGTCTTGGCATTAACGCTTGGGCTGGAATTCTGTATTTTTACAAGTGTTACCGCGCTATGATGATGCATGTATCACAATATCCATTGCTATGAGTCTATTCGTCCAAGCTTTCTCGATCATGTCCAGTCTTTCTTGACTTCTGCGTTGGCAAATTCGAATTTTTCGCTGTCGCTACCTTATCCTAGTCTATTTTGGTGCTTCTCCAGATCACCCGCACACTTAACCAGTTCCAGCAAGAGGTCCCACTTTGGGTCTCGACTCCAATCAACGGACTCCACTGGTGAAACACGGTTCAAAGTGGACTGACCGCATTCCAACATTCCTGAGATGAACGTTGATACTACCAGTCCCATAGGTATGATATCGTTGGTATGTGCCGCACGGCTCGGGAGAGCATGCATAATTGATGTCGGGTACGCCACCCTATCATATATCCCGACCCGTGCCGAAGATGGATGAATCTGTTCGTCCAGTGGTACCTGCACTCTGTACAGTACAATGGAGTCTTAGTACGGTGGCAATGTCCCTTGATTGTACAGATGGAGGCACAGGACTTAGGTGGATCGGCAGTCATGTGACCGCTAAACATGATTAATTAAGGGCTGCGCCTCCCGTGTCTCAGCGTGTCTCCTCAAATCTTACTCAGTTTCCAAGCCGTCATCCTTGGCACATGAGATTCTCCGATATGTATGGAGTATCGAACCTTGGAAGTTTCCCTGCAAGGCTGTGATCGGAACATATCGAATCTTCTGTAGTAGGTAGATTAACTCCAGCCTCAAATTGCCCCTGGTTCTCTTTGTCTTCAGCCTCATATCCTATTTTTAGTCCTTACTTTCACATTGTATTGTCAGACTACAATTTAACTTTCCTCAACTCTGACGGTTCTTTGAGATGAAAAAAAATCAAACAATTGTTGCTAATTATGTGTATTGATCTGTGCTTGATGCTTAGCCAATCATCAAGTTCCACTCGGACGTAATTTCCCGGCCCGACAATGATCCGATTCTAGACCGTAGCAATACGTAGGACGGGCCAGTTCAGGTACACTGAACATCTAGTCAAGGCACTCTGCAAGGTGCCGCAAAAAGGGGGTTGAAACATGATATATCATGATCTCTGTACGATAGAATCACCACATTTTCAGGCATATAATGATCTTTCTTAATCTCGGTTTTATCTTTTTCCCCGATCGCTAAATTAATCTAGCCTAATCCCCGCTCATCTTGCGTGTAGAGTGGAACCCAAGCCTCTCACGCTCAGGCCGCCCGTGACTTGAACTCTCCCAGGAGAACGTTCTCCTCTTTCTCTCCTCCTTCATCCCTCTATATCCCGATCCGATTTCAACGGGTTACTATATCATTTATCAGTTTGGATCATGTTCGGCCTCAGTCCTTGATCGGATCCATTCTCTCACACTCGTTTTGGATTACGTCCACCCATCAACAAACAACCCCTGCTTTTTTTTTCTAAGTTAGATCTTTGTCTTTCATGATTTAGCCTTTGACGCTCACGACTTGACGCCGTTTGAGCCTCCCACACTCCTTTTCTGCTCGAACTTCCATCTGCACATTCGTTTGAACCGTTGACCGGTCGACTGTTGATACCACCCCTTTTCGCATCCGATTCCATCCGCCCATCATGTCCTTCCACATCGATTCCAACACCTTCTCGGAATTCCAACCGTCCCATTCTCTCTTCAAGCGCTGCGTATCATGCTCTGATACCTCTCCCACCTGCCCATCATGCGCGACTGGCTACACATGTAGCATGTCCAGTCAGTCCTGCGACTCCTGTGCCACCACAAAGTGCATTGCATCGACCTCTGGGAGTTCAACGCCAGCACCATCGGGTGGCTCCAACACGGGTGCGATCGCAGGTGGTGTCGTTGGTGGTATTGCCGGTCTGGCCCTGATCCTCTTCCTGATCTATTGGTTCGCCATTCGGAAGAAGCGCCAGGAGCGCGCCGAACAACAAGAGAAGAGCAGCCAATTCAACGCTGCCCGCTCTGAGCGCCAGTCCACCCAGTCCATTGCCTCCACCGTCCTCACTCGTGCCTCCAACGTCATCCAAATCGCCTATATCCCTGGTGTCACCAACCGCTCACCTCCAGAGACTCCGGCCACCCTGGTTCCCCCCGTTCCTCCACTGCCCGGTGCTCACCCTGATCAGCACTTCTTCATGCCCGGTGACTTGCGAGATTCCACCTGGACCACCATGACCGGCCATCAGAGCATGGCGAACACCCTACGAAGCAGCGTTGCGACTACTATCTACCGAAACGATGCCATTGTCAGCGCCGTCCCCGCCCAACAGATCAGCCGAACACGCGCCAATATCGTCAGTGTCCACTCTGGTCCCGAATCTGGCACCTCCTCTCCCAGTGGCCAAGGTACACCAGTGGTGATCACACCATCCGATGCCCCGGCCGTGCCCGCCATTACCTCTGCCCAACTCGCCAAGGCTGGGGCCCTCCAAGCCGGCAACTCCCCCAACTCCTCTTCTTCTATTGTCGCCCGCACCGTCATGGCCAAGCCAGTCATGGTCCGTGGTCCGTCATTGAAGAAGAAGGATGGAGCCAATGTCACCAGTGCCAAGGAAGTCACCATCTCCGAAAAGCCCATGACATCTGCCTCTGCCAACAGCAGCAACCAACAATTCGATCACCAAACCTCCACCTTTGACGGTAACTCCTCCGATGAAGACGATGATACGGTGCCCTCCAGCCCCTCCCACTCCACAAACACCGCCAAGAAAATTCCTTCCATCTCCATCATGGAGGTCGACGAGTCTCCTTTACAGACCTCAGAGACCAGCCCTTTCCACGACAGCTCGAGCGCAACAGCCTCGACTGGCCCCGCCAAGCGCAGCTCCAGACACACAGACCGGATGCCGCCCGCGCGCGTGGAGAGTCCATTCTCCGATGTAAATGAAGTGAAATGAGTTGAGCGTGTATTTTGAGATTATAGGGTTGGGTTTGTTTGGGTTTGTTTCCGGTTTCATTTCCTTGTGGATCTTTACATGTTATTCTCCTTGTGTTTGATTTTATATACTTCTCTGTACCTATGAATCCCTTGTGTTTGGTACATTTTCATCATGGGCGTCGGTTCGTTATATCTGGGTGCTCTGTACAGCGAGAATGCACCCAGGAAGCGGAAGCAGAAGTGGAAACACTCAATCGAAGTCAACTTATATGTTCATATCTTATACATTGTAATCTTAGCAAGTTGCATATTCCCTATTTAGTCAGGCTTTGGCTATCAAACATTTGAACCTGACTATGGTTTTGGACGGCATCAGCTAAAAGTATCTACATCAGAAGGAAGGTTATAGGTATGATCCATATCTGGTATTGATCTACCTAGACTATCATAATTATTAGGACCTCATGACACTTACAAGTTTAGGTCGTTATACTGAGGTGTTTTCCCCTCCTTTCAAGGTTCCAAGGTCCCAGGATGTTTCCGTGGTGCCCACCTGGGCAGATGGGATGTCCGTTATATATAGTGACGGAAGTGACCCACGGGTGTGTTGAACAACCCACAAACCTTAAATTTATGTATCCTGGAGCAGAACTTTATTCCTTAGATAGACACCAGTTTACTTGAACAAATATAGGTATACCTATGTATATGGTGGACAGATAAGAAAGAGTGTGCATATCTACTATGTGCATACACGCTGCAAAGGTGCAGCAACCTCGGGAGTGACCCAAGTATTAGATGCGGGCAGGTTTCGCCTATCCTTAAATTTAACCTTATCTGCGATGGTGACACCGATATCTGCAGTCTATCTGGCCTTAGGCCATTCAAGATAATAGCTGGAAACGTCGTCTTCTCCGTGTTGGAGATTGAGTCCCTTATCCATAGGCCACTGCCTTCCAATGAAATGATGACAAAGAAAGACAAGGTTGGCGATAAGGCTTCTTTTCTTTGTCTCTCGTGAAAACCTTCCATTTCTATAAAAATGTCTAATCTGTTATCTAGGTAAGCTGCCCGGACTTCATACCCATCTAGGCAAGTATGTGCTCACCACTGCACAGGTGTACGAGGTCCCGATAATTACTTCCCTGCTCTCAACTTCCAAGCTCCAACCGCCTTTGTCCTAATCTACCCCGGATTCAAATGCATCCATGGTTTTATCAGCCACATCTTGCAGTGAAGCCGAATAGGCGTGGAGCCCAGGGGCATCTCATCTTACTACCAAGCACGGGCCCTCTGTAGCATTCCTGATATCGAACATGGAGGCATGGGGCTGGGCCAGAGAGGTCCATTCCAAGGACTTCAATCCCCAGCCACTTTGCATATAGTACCTGTCTCATTTCCGCACATTGCTCGCTATCTGAAGCCCGTTTTTTCAAAAGCACGCGTAGCTCGGACCGATACTGCGCGTGGCGACACTGTTTTCATACACAGAGGCCTGGCTATACAGTCTAGCCCCAAGATGTGCTAACATGCGGGGAAAGGCTCAGGATCCACTTAATACAAGGTTAGTGGGAGGGAGACGATTTATTGATACGCCGGTTAGACTTGCCTGGCTTTCTGATAAACAGATAACACCCCGAAAGCATATACATCTTGAACCTCGTTGACTCAGGTTGGCATGATACCGGAATAAGAACGGGAAAGCGACAGATGCCACATATTTATACATAGCCTTTTGTCCCCCATACGCATTCCCAATTTAGCCTCCCGAACCGCCAAAATGGGTACGTCTTTCGACAAACAGCCCAAGACAACGTTGTCAATAGACCCCGAGTCATTGCCTATTGAGGGCCAAATCATAGACAGATCCCAAGGTCAAACACGACGGGGAATCAATTCACGACATGCTCAGATGTTGGCTATCGGTGGTGCCATCGGTACAAGCCTTTTTGTTGGCACAGGCGAAGCTCTAGCCCTCGCGGGCCCAGCACTACTTCTAATCGCCTACATCATAATCTGCATCCTCGTCTACGGCGTATTAACGGCGACATGCGAAATAAATACATTCCTACCCATCTCCGGTGCATCACCAGCCTACTACGCCGCTCAATTTATATCACCTAGCATCGGCTTTGCGCTAGGATGGCTATACTGGTACTCATTTGGAATAATCGTCGCCTACGAAATCACAGCTGCGGCGATCGTCATCAACTACTGGCCCAACTCAGTCCCCATCGCGGCCTTCATCACTATAATGCTAGTCGTCATCTTGGCCCTCAACTTTGCGCCAGTCAGAGTCTACGGCGAGACCGAATTTTGGTTCGCGTCCTTGAAAGTCATTATGATCCTCGGCCTGTTCGTTCTATCCTTCATTCTATTCTGGGGAGGTGGACCAGACCGCCAAAGACTGGGCTTCCACTACTGGAAAGATCCAGGTGCAATGAAGCCCTACCTCGTCAGCGGAGATAAAGGCCGCTTCTGCGCTTTCCTCTACGTGCTATGCTACTCCGTCTTCTCATTCAACTTCACGCCTGAACTGATCGTCATCGCCTCAGGAGAGATGAAAAGTCCACGAAAGAATATTCCCCGCGCAGCGAAGATGTGCTTCTGGCGACTATTAATCTTCTACATCGGTTCCATCTTGGCGATGGGCGTTATCTGCCCAAGCGATGCAGCCGGCCTAACGAACGGCTCCGGCGTCGCAGCTTCGCCATTCGTGATCGCTATTAAGACAGCCGGGATCCATGGCCTCGATAGCGTGATCAATGCTGTGATCATTACTTCAGCATTGTCTTCCGGCAACTCCTACCTTTACATGTCAAGCCGCTCACTCTACTCCTTAGCTATTGCGGGTAGAGCACCGAAGATCTTCACAAGATGCAACAGCTACGGACTCCCCTATTACGCCGTGATGGCGAGCTCTCTATTCGCCTTCCTCGCGTACATGAATTGCGCTAGTAGCCCAGCTATAGTGTTTAACTGGTTCGTCAGTGTAACCAATACCGCAGGATTTATTTCGTGGATCTGTTGCTGTGTGATGTTTCATCGGTTCCGGAAAGCTTGTCGACTTGCTTCTATTAAACCGAGTGATCTGCACTATACTTCGCGGGTTCAGCCTTATCTCGGATGGGTTGCGACTGTGATATTTCCCATACTGTTACTTTGTAACGGGTTCTATGTGTTCTTTCCGGGACATTGGTCTGTAACAGACTTCTTGGTCGCATATATCGGGATCTTCGTCTTTTTGGCCATTTATCTTGTTCATCGTTTGCTGCATTGGGAAGATGCTTGGATAATCAAGGCAGAGGATATTGATTTGACATTAGGATTGGAGGAGGTTGAGGCGCTTGAATTTGAAGAACCTCAAAGGATGCCCAAGGAGAGGTCGAAAGCGAGTAAGATCCTTCGGCTTTTATGGGAATGAACATACACTATAAAGGGTGTTATACATACAATTCAATTTTGACCATGGTCGTTCATATTTTACTTGCAAGACTAGAAGAAGAGGCAGAAGCAGTATGGCCTGCGGTATAGAATGAAGTAGTCTAACCTATCTCTCTTGTGTTGGTAACAAGTTCCAAAATGGGTATCTACAAAAGCTCTCAGTTATATACAGAGAAAGGAAGAGCTCCATTATGACACAGAAGTCTCCAAACCCATCCCACGTCCAATCTTAGTGATCAGTGCTCGCTTCAAGAATGCCTCACGCGCAAGACCGCGTGTTTGACGAGACCAAGAGTCCACCCCAATAACGCCACGTACGAGAGCAGCCTGCAGCGCATAAAGCGCATGCTGGATACCCTCTTCTTCCGCAACGAGATCATAAAGCTGTTTCCCGACGACTGTGGGAGCAACCAAGACCTCGTCGATGGGTGGGAGGCCAGAAGGAGGATCTGAGGGCCCAGCTGCAGTAGATGATGACGGGGTAGCGGACGATACCGAGCGGGCCTGGGCACCTGCGATTGTGGCATCTGCACGGTGAATAGATTGTTGGAGGATGGCGGTGTTGGATTGGAGAGTTGCTTGCAAGGCGTTGAGGGCGGAGACTTCGTTTTGCAGGGTTGCCATTGCTGCATGCAGGGAGTGGGATTGCGAGACTAGGGAGTGGGTTGCTGCATCGGATTGCGTAGCTTGGTTTGCTAAGGTCTCGGCCAGTGTTCTGGAGACAGCCTGTAGAAGAGCATCCTTTTCTGGATTTGGTGGGATTGGAGGAGCTGGTCCTGTGGGTGCAAATGATGGTAGCCCGATTTCAAAAGGAGACGTAAGAAGATCTGGTGCCTGGGTCTTTGGAGCAGGTGCTGCCGGAGGCGGATGTGGGTAATTTGATGGATAAGGAGAGTTTTGTGGATATGGTGGCCCAAATGGTGGGGGTTGCTGTTGTGAGAGAGGGCGTTGAGGCTGATAAGCCGGGTATTGAGACTGTGATGCTTGGGAAGGATATTGGTGGGGAGCTTGCTGGAGAGTTGGCGGAGCCTGTGTGCCGTGTGGCCCAGCTTGACGAGTATAGGGTGGTTGTTGAGGTCCATTGAAGCCGCTGTTTCGATTGTATGTTGGGCTCTGGGGCACCGGAGACATGGAGTGCCCCGTCGATTGCGAAGCTGGGTATTGCGATGGCGCATACTGCTGAAGCACCTGGCTTCCAGAGCCTGCTACTCCCATGGGAATTGACGAAGCTCGTGTAGAGTCATATCCCTTCGGAGGCAGCGGTGGCAGCGGTGGAGGGGATCGGTACCGTTCTGCCAACTGGGCTGGCGATTGTTGATGTGCGGGAACAGACCCAGGTTTCGGAGGGAGCTGTGGAGGGGTTTGGGTCTGAACTGTTGGACGAGGAGATTGTGCCTGGGCCGCAGCTTGCGAGGGCCCCATCCCAGGTGGAAGAGGTGGTACCGGTGGGGGAGATTGTGTCTGCGCCTGTTGTGGCTGCTGAGGTGGCATCTGTTGACGATAGCGAACGGGAGGCTCCTTGGCAAACACATCACGGAGAATAGACAAAAAGTCGACAAGTGTTGATTTCTATTTCATGCGACGCATCAGTAAATGTTCACGGCCCTGGTGGGGCGCAATTGCTTACATCCCAGGCTTCAGCCCAATGCGCAAGATAGTGATGATACACCCGCCCCTCGAGTGTGACGTGTTGGCCAACACGGACTGTCATATCTTGGGGTGGTGTCACATATACCATTGGCGGTTCGCGGGGGTACGTATTCGGAATCCAAATGGCGACAGGGAACCGGTATGTTGTCCCTCGGAAGACCGTAGGCAGCGTGCCGACGAGGTGGAGAAGAAGGGCAGAGAAGCCATTCTCGTAGGCTAAAGACGGACATCGTTAGCACGCAATGCCAAATGCCGTGGAATTGAGTGGTACTCACTATAGACATCAGTGCGAGGGGAGAGCGAGGGGTACTGAGCAAGCGCGTTGACAACATCGTGGTAGGCTCGATTAGGGTCGTGGTAGGTCTGTTTGGGGTCGTAGTGATCCTAATGAAGTGTTAGATAGCTTTTGTAAACCCTTGAAAAGCTACTGACCTTGGTCAAGGCTGAATACAACCAGTTGAGTGTCCGCTGAGGGACCGCCATGTCGAAAGGCTGGGATGGTGGAACGGGAGATTCGCGGTGCGGAGGACATTCACTTCCCCGCTCCCTGCCAAGGTTCCGCCATGACATACAACTGCACCCAAAAAATAATATGACCCTTTTCAGCAGCATGAAATTGTTGCTGCTATTGAAACTGGAGACCTTTCGCGAATCATTTCAATCTCGGTTCCTTAAGGCACAAAGTCTACAAAGTCTACTTTCTTCGCACTGATTAACTTCGTATAATATTTCACTTTGACAAGAGTAATAGTATAGGACCTACTTAGTCTACTATTGACAGTTCTGACCTGTGGAACCGGGACTGGACCTACTCCTGGCTACTTTGATGCCTAGAGCATAAGGCTTCACTAATTGGCATCACCAGGGGCAAAGTGACGATTCAACAATACCCCTGAGTCCTTTCCTCTTGGTATTCCTCAACCTTCAATTTTTGTTTAGCGCCGCCTTGAATTTTTACACGTTAGCTGCTACTACTAGATCAGTCTCATGTGCTAGTGCAGTGAAGCCTAAGAAGAACGTAAGGGAACGACCATCAAAGAAACAGAAACCCTTGCACGCCGTGAACAACACTATCCCGAGAACGAACGGCAAGAATTCATCTCCAGCGAAAACACCACTTGGACATTTATAATAGATATCGCTTAAAAATCCATCTAATAGTGTTATCTCCAAGATCGACGAAATCTTTTGCTATCCTCTTAAGAGGTATAAAGTAAAGCCTCCGTGTATATATTAGTATATCCTATCTTAGTATAGAAAGGACAAGGAAACATAAGAACTACAATACTATGGCCGTTTATATTATATCTGATTCGATATAAAGTATATATGAAAACCTAACTGTATTGTGAAATTGCTGCATAATCAAAATAGGCGCATTCAACAACGGTCCCAAGGTCTAGGAGATGACATCAGACTTATTGGCCGAAGGGCTGGGGAAGATTAGGTTATATCAACTTTCGCCACAACTCGCCCGTCAATGCTATTGTAACCTTACAATGGAGCACGTCATAAGAGATCAAACCTCCCATATAGGTCTAATTATGTCCATTGTTGAATGCGTCTTGCGACAAATAAGCAACTTTGCATCCCCAAAACGAATCTTCGCTCTCGAACGACGGTATGGAGACTTCTTGATAATGACGCAGACTTAAGCTTCTCCATAGAGTTCTGACAAATGTTTCTTCCTAATTAATAGTATATTATTTCTCCAACAGAGAAGTGTGCGAGAGATACCAAGGATCAGTCAAAATTTAAATCTCATAGTGTCGTCTGACATATTCCGTACGACCGAAACGGGAAAATGCCAAATACATGTAGAGAAGCGCGTGATGTTGCTGAATGGCCTAGCCATGGCCCATCTTCATTAGTCAATGGATGCCTACGTTATGAAATTCGGTCGAAAGCCAATGCCAATACGGAAGTTTCAAATTGGCCCAGATCGCAGAGAAGTGTGCTAGCCGATTATAAATACTGCTATCTATCACTTGGAATGACATTGAGACCATTCAAGACAAGAAATAAATTTTGAATCACGTAAATTCCTCACTTGCAAAATGACATCGAACGGTTCTTTCACCAATGGTGCTGGTTCCCCCAAACTCACCTTTCACACCAAACTTTTTATCGGTAACAAGGTACGGTACATGAAGCATTGCATTTTTGATAAAAGCCCCTTCCAACTGTGCAAATTTACAGTTTTGGCCTGTTCTTTTCTTCCTTGTGCAAAGTAGCTTACCATCGATCTCAGTACGTCCCTACCAAATCCGGCCAGTTTTGGACGGTTCGAAACCCGACCGATGACTCTATTGTTACAGAAGAGGTCCACTGTGCTGGGCAAGAGGACGTTGATGATGCAGTGACAGCATCCAAACATGCGTTCGAGGAAACTTGGGGTAAGATGGCCAGCAGCGAGCGTCAAAAAAGAATGCTCAAACTTGCCGATCTACTCGATAGAGATTATCTCACCTTCGTGAAGCTCGAAAGTATTGCAATGGGACAGCCACTTGCCTTTGGCGCTGTACTCGGCGGCCGCCTGGGATCCATTGTCCGGTATTATGCCGGGTGGTGCGATAAGCTTCCAGGAGAGCTGCAGCCCGAGGATGGCGATGGACGATTCAAATTGGTACGCTACCAGCCTTTGGGTGTCTGCGCTGGTATTGCTGCATGGAATGCCACCCTGGCTTTCTTCTGCATGAAAATCATGCCCGCTATTGCAGCTGGAAACACATATATCTTCAAATCTTCAGAAAAATCACCTCTAGGGTCCTTGGCCCTCGGGGAATTAGTAAAAGAAGCTGGTTTTCCTCCAGGGGTTATCAATATCTTATCAGGTCCCGGGTCGACAGGGGCGCTACTTGCTTCCCACATGGGCATCAAAAAGATTAGCTACACAGGTTCCGTGACTGCCGGACGCAAAGTCCAAGTCGCTGCAACAAATAGTAACCTGAAACGCGTTACTCTCGAACTTGGAGGTAAATCGCCGTCGATCATCTTTCCTGATGCAGATCTGGAAAACGCCCTTGAGAACTCCTCTCAGAACTTTTTGCTTAACTCCGGTCAAATCTGCGTTGCTGCGACAAGGCTTTTCATCCATGAAGATATCTCCGAAAGATTTGCGAAAGAGCTGAAGGCTCGCTTCGAGATGTTTAAAAATACCATGGGAGAACCTTTGGCAGAAAAGACATTCCTTGGCCCGCTGGCCGATAAGGCGCAGACAGAGCGCGTCCAGGCTTTCTTTAAGCAAGGAAATAAAGATGGTGTTGAGTTCCTCACAGGTGGGAAGATTAATGGTAATTTCGTCGAACCAACGATAATGAAAGACCCTCCGCTTGATTCGTCTGTCTGGAAGGAAGAGATATTTGGTCCGGCTTTGGGAATCAGAACCTTCAAATCCGAAGAAGAGGCCATTCGACTTGCAAACGACACCAGCTATGGCTTATCTGCCTGCGTCTACACAAGTGATATTGCGCGTGCACTGAGAGTTTCTGGGCTACTCGAGGCTGGAACTGTGGCCATCAACTCCAACTACATGCCAGGGGCTACCGTCCCGTTTGGAGGGTGGAAAGAAAGCGGGAACGGGGGACGTGAGGGTGGATTCGCGGCTATAAAAAGCTATCTGGAAGCCAAAACCATCACCATCAATATGGAAGTTGGACCCAGATAGGTATTTAAACTGGGGACTAGGTGGGTGGGTCGCATTCTATCCTTGAAAATGCATCAACGAACGAAATCAACTCCGTTGCTTCCTTCTCACGTCACTGGTTTACCAAAAGGGATTTGGGGCTAATCATTGGGGGAATTGACTGGATCTATCATAAGTCCAGGCGACTACAAAAACATGGCGACGATCTTATAAGAGAGCTACGTTGCTTTATGGTTTTAATATAAGCCATGATAAGTTGCTAATAACATGGTTGCCAAGAGAATGTTAAGTCATTTAAAGTTACTTGTCTGCTCTAAACACATACTACTAGCCCTAAGTAGATTATCGGCCATAGGTAACACCATAGATCCACGAAGACTATATCCAGGAAGGGTATGTAATCAACAAGGGTAGATCCGCCAGAGACCAATACCGTAAGGGTGCAATTCTTATATATACGGGATAGAAGTAGGGCGGAGACTAGACTTCCGCAAAGCCCAACTTGGACAGGGCCAATCCCCTCAACTCGATATCTCTGGTATACACCTTCTAGACATAATTAATCTCCACAATCAGGGCATAGCGGGCGTTATAAACCTTGGAAGGATACAATAGATCCCGCAGCAGAAGTAATGGATATGAAAATAGAAACATTAAACATAGAAATTGACGCAAAAGAGCCGTTAGGAAGATATCGGCCTAAAAAAAATCCTACCTGACCCCAGCCAACCGACAAGTCCCTTGAAACATTCTCTCCAACATCGACCTCATGATCTCGACATCCACAGACTCATGTTCCCAGAACCTCAAAATCCGAATACCAAGCCGCACAAGCGCATCCCAATTCTCAGGCGGTCTCAAAGCCCAGCCTCCAGGATTTGGGCTCCGCGAGATAGCCACGTTGCTTAGTACAGCACCAAGGAGCTGGATACTGCAAGAGAATACGGCCCGCACGACATTATGGACCCATTCATGGCGGAAATGATACCAGCAATTTGGGAGGAGGATGATGCAGTTGTCGATTGCTCTTTGGGCTTGAGTGAACACTGCTTCGGAGATTTGGGGAGTCGCTTGCACCCAGCTTGGGAGGGATTGGAAGTGAATTGCAAGGTAGAGGACTGGGCGGTAGATCTTCTCGCATGCGACGTGGTAGCGACCTAACAGGAAAAATTCAAGGTCTTGGTTAGCTGTGGATGGTGACGGGAGGCTGCTTTGGCACATTTGATGCCTTCATTGTGTTAGTTAGTAGAAGTTGTGGACGGAAGACTAGCAGGAATGGATAGGTGTACCAGATTGTGACTACTTTCACAGCCTCAGAGGTTCGTTCGACAACGCCACTGACATTGTTTACCCATCCTTCCTCGCCATTCCGCCACATATCAACTAACATGTCATTGACGGTGCGACGGTTGCAAATAGTTCCAATGTAGAACTTCCAGCCCATTTCCTCGTCGGTGCCACTGCGATCACCCAACGTACCGATATGAACTTCATTTTCACCTCCCATATGCTCTGGGGGAGGTGAAGATGTGGGGAAAGGGAAACTTGGGAATGAGTCCGAGAATCCTAATCCTTCAAGGCAACTACTCCACAGAGGCAATTCACCCTGCATTTCACTATTGGTTGCGATTAGTATATAGATACAAGTACCTCTCTCAAAGTACTTACTATTCAGCCTGGATACAAGACCAGTATAGCCTAGACTCCAAGTTATGGTAGTTGGCATCTGCTCTCCACTGCTCTCTGCATAATGACCGCAGTCGAACTTCTAGTCTGCATGATGCTTGCTGAAAGCAGAACCATGCTTCCAACGGACGCATAACATGCCTGTGGTAAAATCCCGCTAAGAGAAAGCACTGGATATCCGTTGTAGATGCATGAAGTGATCCAAACCGCTGCTTTGCAGCGTTGAAGTAGGCCTCTGCACGGCCAATATCAGCATCAGATGGAGGTGGTCCAGGAATGAGATCTAGATCTTCGGGAATCTCCCCCAGAGGTATGAATGTAGATGTGGAACAGGCTAGAGCACACGCAAGAAGCTACTGAAGAGATTAGTCTCCAATGACTGGCAAAGAAACCAGCCTTTGAATATAAAGCGTACCACCAGACAAGCCGGACCGTCCCACCCTAATCCCTGGATGGTCACCTCACGGGCATAGCGCTCGAGGTTGTCTATATCCACTACGGGATTCCGCCGATGTACTAACCGGAAATATTTCCGACATAGATGTTGAATATCATCCACAAGTGGGCCAATCCCCAACATCTGAGGAGGTGAAGTTCTCGATTGGGAATGAGAATTCAGAGAATCGAGCAAAAAGGATCGAATGTGTTTCTCCGCATCTGTGATAACCTTATCATAGATCGGCCAACGGAGCATAAGCTCTGCGGAACTAGCCGCATATAGTAAGTCAGGATCGTGCTCACAAGCACGATAATCACCATTGGAGCTACTGCCGCGTGAACTATGTATCCCTGTAAGCCCCATATCGGTCAGTGGACTGGGGTTCTGGGTAGTCAATTCGAACAAGGAGCTCCGGAGCGAACGAGCCGAGGAACCGCCCGACGAACTGTCATTTTTGATATCTTCCAGCAGCGAGGAAATATGGCTTAGCTGTTGCAGGATCTCCTGATTGGACGAATCGTACCCAGATCTACGGGACAGGAGAAAATGTTTCAGTCTCGGACTTGCTCACAAGGCCATTTGGCAAGGCCCATAAGAAAGGTAACCAAGCCACTTGACTTACTGGCTAGCGCGTGGGGGCGTCTCAGGATAGATGCAATCTACCCCCTGTAGAGCACAATAGCTACAAGTGGGCCTGGTATTGTCGCACCGGGTCTTGCGTAGACGACATGTCTGACAGGCCGTCGGAGCGCGTGTCCGACTCTCGCGCTTCTTTGCCAATCTCGAATCGACAGGTTCCATGATTCTCACTGTATAGTAGCCTTTCTTTCGGTATAGGCAAGATTTGACCCGAGAGCTTCGGGGAGCCTCGGGGAGCTAGTCGAGAAAATGAATATAAAAGTGCGACCCGTGGGACGAGGAAGCCGTAATTAGAGGAGATTATAGAGGAGTGTCAAAGACCTATGCAACAGCCCCGACAGACTAGTAGGGGAACAAAGAAACGGCAATGTCGAGGGCGGTCCGGCAAATCTTCACCCATGAGGGTTAGGGTGTTCGTCCCGAACAAAGAACTCGAGGGTGGATGCCTGCAACCCCCCATGTCCCGACCAGGGTTGCTGTGGTACCTGATTGGCGTGCGATTATGACTTGATCGCCCCTCGACAAGCCTCCAAAATTGGAAAAGGCATGGCACTGCTGCCGGTTTGATGCAGGAGAAACGTGGCCAATCGACAGGCCTCCACCATTGATGCAGTGCCTCACTGGAATTCAACGAATGAGGAAAGTGCATGTCATGTACGTGCAGGGATGTGCTGTTGGAAAGCTGCAATTGCTCATCATGCGGCGTCGAGCTCCGGCTACCCCGGGATGACAGGTCCAATTATGTGCAAGAGCTGGACAGGAAATAAGAAAAAATACTATCATAATGGCAATAGCGAGGCACCTTGCTTCTGTGTCAGTTAAGTATCCTCTCGGAAGAGTGGCTGATACTCTCCAAGGTGGAAACGTTACAAGAAAAGCAAAAAGAAGCTAAAGATGCTTGGCTAAAGTCGTCGATTGCAGATCGTCACTATTCGCTAACGTGCATAAAACAGGCGCCAATTGGCCGCACTGGGAGTACATGTACAGAGTCGTGCCCAAAGGCTGCAACTGGGCAGAAAAGCAAACATTCCAACGCCGAGGAAAATGCGGATGAAAGCGGCCACCGAAATGAAAAAGGAGAGAAATAAAGATAATGGCAAGATCTTGCCACTACCTAACCCGTTTCTTGCCCTTTCTTGCCTGAGGTACTTCACACAGTTCGGTCCAGGCATCTTCGAACACAGTCTTCCGCGGGCCAATCTGACCTTCGTAAAAGTTCAGCTTGCGGACGACTTCCATGGCACCGGTTCCTAGTCCGATAGTCTTGCCCATAATAATACATTCAGAGACACCCTCGATCAGATCGGTACGGCCAGCACCACCAGCATCAAAGAGGTGGTCTGCAGTTTTCTCGAAAGAGGCGAGCTGAAGGACCGAGTCACGCATCTTGGCCAGACCGAACCGGGTAATACCAAGCACCTCACCCTTGTACGTCATAACGTCGGCCAGAAGTTGCATGTGGCGAGGATCGATGTTCATGTCCTTCATGACTTCACTGATTTCGACAACAATTGTAGTTCTTGCCGCCTCGATACCGAGGACCTCGCGCGCTTCCATGACGTTGTTTGTCCTTGTGCGGAGGCCATCCACACCGACGGTTGTCATACATTCTTTCAAACCGTAGCCTTCCACCAGAAGAGTGTTGGAGGTGGAAGTCTCATCCGTTCGAATAATGGCACGCTGAGCACGGGCGTGTCCAAGAATCTGGATATCGGGCAACAGTCGCTTAAGATGCTTGAGACGCAGGAAGGGGTCCATACTCGTGGCAGCGACCTCAGTCTTCGACAGACCTGTCTTACTGGCCGGATCCATGTCCATAAAAATCCTGATGCTAGACGTGCCAACGCGGAATGTGAGATCTGAACCCTTGAAGCGCTTGTGGGTTTTGATCGCTTGAGCAATTTTCCTCACATCTAGCTCTAGCTTGAGATCAGAGATGGTCTGGAGATTGATCTTAATGGTCACATAAGCATAGCTGCCGGTCCAGTTCTCGGTGATAGAGCGCATGATATCACGCAGGTAGGTCTTTTCAATACGACCCTTGACAATACGTGCTGCAGCCATATGTTCCTTGTTGACCAGTTCACAGGCGATGACAGGTGTACTGATTTCTTTGGAGGCGTTGATAATTTCCTTGATGCGAGGAACACCCTGTGTGATACTCATACCAGCGACACCAGCGAAATGGAAAGTCTTAAGAGTCATCTGAGTTCCCGGCTCACCAATGGACTGAGCTCCAACAGCACCCACAGCATGACCAGGCTCAACTTGAGCTCTCCGGTATTTCGTGAGGCAAGAAGTGATGAATGCGCGTAGAGTGGTCTCGGTAAGCTTTCCGGTATGATCTAATCCTTGTCGGCTACCCTCCTCGATCGAACCGACGTCACCACCAAGGTTAATCAGCTTTTCGGCCTTGCCTTCCACATACTCCTGAATGGAGTCGAGGAAATCACGCGCACTCTCAAGCTGATCGACTCCGTGGTCACTGCGATCCATATAGCCCAGCTCATTGCCCATAAGGTCCCTCCGGACCAGCTTGGCGCGCTCTGCGCCTAGCATCTCTTCGCAGACTTCCAAGATCTCCGCTGGCAGCAAACTCCGTTCATTGTTTTTGTATGTTGTTGATTCAGAGTGGATGAAGGTTCGCTCGAAGTGGACAGGTCTGGCTTTGCCTTCCATATCCAAAGGATCCAACTTGTCGTCACCATATTGGAACTGCACAATAGCCGCCGATGAGTTCCGTACAGTATCATCGTACATAGTCGAAAGATCTTCAAGAGACTTCATCAACCGACGAGACATGTAACCGGTTTCGGCCGTTTTAACGGCAGTATCGACCAGACCTTCACGACCAGACATGGCGTGGAAAATGAACTCGGTAGGCAGAAGACCCGAGAAGAAACTGTTGCGAACGAAACCCTTGGAAGGAGGCTGGCGTGCGTTCTTCGGGAAATGAGGTAGAGTACGGTCCTGGAAACCATCCAAAACACGTGAACCGCCGATAATTTGTTGACCCACAAGCGCGACCATTTGGGAAACGTTGATACTAGAACCCTTAGATCCGGACGTGGCCATGATCAGGGGTGAGTTGTATTTGCTGAGCTGTGCAATACACTCATCACCAGCTTGCTGACGAACTTTACTGAGAATACCAGAGAGCTGGTTTTCCATGGTTTGCAACTCGTCACAACCAGGATACTTCTCCAAAGTGCCAGCTTTGAATTTAGCAATGACTTCGTCACAAGCGGCGTAGGCTGCCTCGACTAGGTCATTCTTGGACTGGACAAGCCTCTCGCTGGGCCACACATCCGTGATACCAATAGAGAAGCCAAGATTGGTGAGCCAGCGGGCTGACAACTTAGACAGGCGGTTCATGCCCTGGGCGGCCGCAGCAGGTCCATAATCTCGAAGCATGATGTAGAACACATTGTCCTTTTTACCGTCACCGACCGTAGACTTGTCCATGACACCACACATGACTTCGGAGTTGCGGATCACCAGCCAAGCATCGTTCGGATCCAAGTCCTTGGGTCTTCCATCCTTTGGCTGCTTGAACTGTCGACACGCCGCATCAAGGTTGACCAAGACAGGGTCATCTTTGTTAGGATGCATCAAAATGTTGAAAACTTGCTTGCCAGTCCAGAGCATTTGTGGTTTCATGACGGATGGCGGTGGCAGGTCAAATCGCGTCTCGGGGCCCAACATGTAGAGACAAATTTGAGTGAAAGAGCGACGATCGTAGAAGTTATCTTTACTGCTGAGCAAGAAAGCGGCACTGATGAAATCCTGAATGGCACCAATGATGGGTTCACCGTTCTTGGGCGTGGCCAAGTTATTCTTGACACCCATCAGCTCCATTGCTTCTGCTCTCGCCTCTTCGGTTTGTGGAACGTGTAGATTCATCTCATCTCCGTCAAAATCGGCATTGTAAGGGTTGCAAACACACTCATTCAGACGGAATGTCCGATGCGGTCGAACTTTGGCAAAGTGAGAGAGAATACTGAGTTTGTGAAGGGACGGTTGCCGGTTGAACAGTACAATATCACCGTCTTCAAGGTGACGCTCGACCACATCACCCTCTTGGAGTTGATTGGCCATATGATTCAAATTACCGTACTTCAAGTTCGTTTGCCAGATAGAGCCCTTCTTGATCAAGTATCTCGCTCCGGGGTATTTGTTCGTTCCATTACGCACAACGGCTTGCAACTTTTCCTTGTTGTATCGGGTAACCACCTCAGGATAGGTCAGGTTTTTGGCAACAAGCTCCGGAATGGCAACCTCATCTACTCGTAGATTGGGATCGGGCGAAATGACCGTTCGACCAGTGTACTCAACACGCTTTCCGGACAAGTTACCACGGAAGCGACCCTGTTTTCCTTTCAATCGTTGAACAAATCCACGTATAGGTTTTCCAAGATCTGCTTTGTTGAGACCAGGCACATCACTGTTAATGTAAACTGCGATCTGGAGCTGCATATAATCCCAACATTCCATGATGGTTTGCACAGGAGCTCCTTTAAGCAGGGAGTTCTTGAGATTGATGTTACTTTGCACGATATCACCCAACTTGGCGGTCAAGTCGTCTTCGGTGGATGCCGCCTCTTGAATCACCGACGGTCTGATGCAAACAGGCGGGGCCGGAATGAACTGCCACAAAAACATCTCCGGTCGGGCCTCCTTGGGATCTAATCCCAGAAGCTCGCAATCGCTGTCCGAGATCTTTTTGAACAGCTTGAGCACGCGCAAGGCATTCAAATCATCCTGTGCCTTCTTGAAGTGTTTCTCAACCTCGGTATTTGAGTTCCGCACCTCAGAAAAAGAATCATCAAAGACGGTCTTGCTGAGTGGTGGCTGCTTCTTGACGGAAGTTGAGGCGTTGAACGCACGGAACTTATCATGTGTGATCTTCAGCGCACTCGTGCCAATCTTCTTTACCACGCCATTTATCGCGTTGCAGTGCTCGCACTGCCGAGTCTTCCGGCATCGTTCATTGATTCGCTTCGCAATCTGCATTCGTCGCAGATTATCCAGGCCAGGACGTCTCATTTCTCGTAGGAAAGATCGGCGCTCGGTCTCCGGGAGGAGGATGCGTGAACATTCTTTGCAAATTTCCTGCAGGATACCGATGACCCTCTTGAAGTAACCGACATGGAAAGCCGGGAGAACCAGTCGTACATGGCCGAAGTGACCATTACAATCCTTTGAGTTCAGTCCGCAAGTCGCACAGGTTGCAACTTTGCCTGAAATTCCCATGCGTGTGTCGAGTGGACCATTTGAAACCACCTTTCTGCCATTCTCGAGGTCGAAAAACTTTCTGTCCGAAACTTCCACCGCAGCTTGCTCAACAATATCATTTTTTGTCCTGGAGGAGGAGAACATCATTGTTAGTTATCGCATTCCGCGCAAAGAGAACTGTAGCTCAGTCTTGAAGCAAACCGGGATCCCATACAATACACCGAACTTCAGTTCTTTGATAATTTTAGGGGTGCGGTCAATGACCTGGGCCTTGCCCAGATCAATCTGCGCATCCTCCGAGGGCTGCATCGCGCCGTGGTCAAAGTTGGAGCATGGCAGGGTGACTCAAGGATGATTTGATCGGCGCGTGCGGGTGTCAGCCGCAGTCCACGGTGTAGAAGATTCGCGGGACAAAATGACCGTGTGATGCTGCTTAATAAATCCGCGCAATAAGATTCCGAGGTTTGAATCCCCGAAGAGTCGTTCTGGGAGAGGAATGGCGATGAAGAGAGGAAGAGGAATCAGAATGGACCGCGGGGTCGGCGACGAACACTTTTTTTCTGCCGCAAAGCTCTCACCGCTGGACCAATAGCACAACCTCAAGTGGGACCCTAGAAGTATAAAGATATCAAACAATAAGACTTCGCTTGTCTGTGGATATTATAATCATGCTTTGTTTCCGAGTATTGTTCGCTTCGCTTCAGCAAGCTCAGATGCATGGATGCCGGGTGCATGCCATCTTTTTATATGCAAAAATGGGAACTTTGGAATGTATGGCCAAAAATGATAGGTTTTGGTATCTTGTGTACAGGTGTAAGTGTTTCTAATATACAGATGATTACTTTGACAGGAATGCCTGGAATGCCGTGTGATCGATCACCACATTTCCAACTGCGCGGAGCCTCTTACGACCCTCTTTCTGCTTCTCTAGCAATTTTCGCCGCCGACTAACATCACTGGCATGCAATTTGGCCAAGACATCCTTGCGGTAGGGCTTGATGGTCTCACGAGCGATGATCTTCTTGCCAACAGCAGCTTGGATCACAATCTCGAACAGTTGCCGATCAACGTGCTCTTTGAACTTGGTAACCCATTGCCTTCCTTGGCGGCTGACCTGGCTCATATGCATGAGCCGTGACACAGCATCAACAGGCTCTTTGTTCACCAGAAGTTGGAGCTTGACAATATTTCCTGCTCGCCAAGCAGATTCCTCATAATCCAGACTGGCATAACCTTTGGTGCCTCCCTTCAACTTGCCAAAGAAGTCGTCCACAAGATGTGCCATGGGAAGTTCATATTTCATGATGACCTGGCTTGCAGTGAAATATTCAATGCTTTGCTGCTCACCTCGGTTGGCTTCACAAAGCTCGATGACCTTCCCTAAATATTCGTCGGGGAAGGTCAATGTTGCCAAGACATAAGGCTCCTGGACCTCGGCGACCTTAAGCCGCAGGCTATCATCATCGGGGAATTTTGCCGGATTGGTAATGATTTCCTCGGTGCCGTCCTTCCATACGACCTTGACGGGGACGGAAGGAGGTGTGATGATGATACTGGCACCGTGCTCCTGACGCAGACGGTCTTCAAAAACTGAGCAGTGAAGAGTGCCCAAGAAACCCATGCGGAATCCAGCTCCCAAAGCCTCGGAGGACTCTTTTTGGGCCGTCACACTTCGGTCATTCAAGACGAGCTGGTTAATGCTGTCATCCAAATGCTCGAAAAGATCAGCATTGATAGGATACACAGCTACGAAAACCATTGACTTTGGCTCTTCAAAACCAGGCAGAGCTTCGACTTGCTTCTCCTGGCCCACTCGAGCCAATGTGTCACCGATCTTGGCTTCTTTGCTGATTTTCATTCCGGGGTTGAAATAAATGTACCCGACTTGACCTGCACGGAGGACTGTTTGGGGTGTCTCTGTCGGGTACATGATTCCGACTTCACCGACATAGTATTTCAGACCCGTGGCAAATGATACCAGCTGCATGCCGGCACGCACCTCGCCGTCGAAAACGCGCACCAAGAGAATCACGCCTTTATAAGAATCGTACCAAGAGTCGACTAGCAACATACGAAGAGGTTTCTGGGTGTCGCCAATGGGCCTATTAAATCACATTAGTATTCAATGATCTGACCATAAAAGTGGGATATTCGTACGCAGGAATTTTTTCAACAACCGTCGGAAGGATAGCCTCGATATTCAGTCCAGTCTTGGCAGAAACCAGGACGGTGTTCTCAGTATCCAGTTCAAATGAGTTTCTCAACTGTTCCAGAGCCCGCTCTGGATCTGCCGATGGCAGGTCAACTTTGTTGATGACAGGGATCAGCTCAAGGCCTTGTGCGAAAGCCAAGTAGAAATTGGCCACTGTCTGTGCCTGAATACCCTGGCTAGCATCTACCAGAAGTAAAGCACCACCGCAACTGGCATAACTACGCGACACCTCCGCACGGAAATCCACATGCCCTGGTGTATCCACCAGGTGCAGCAAATAGTCCTCGCCATTGTGGTTGTAAATCATTGTGCACGTTTGCGCTTTGACTGTTATTCCCCGTTCCCGCTCAACATCAAGTTTATCTAGCACCTGCTTGTTTTGGCCCGGCTTAATGGTGCCGGTAAGCTCGAGTAATCGGTCAGAAAGGGTACTCTTTCCATGATCGACGTGCGCGACAATGCAAAAGTTGCGATATCGATCGAGGGGGATGGCTGCGATTCGTCGCTCGAGGTCGGTATCGGGCGTATATGACTTTGATCGAGCGCTCCAGGCCGCGGAGGTTGCGAATGATCGTAGGGAGTTATAGCGGGATGAAAGTCCAGCCAGCGACTTGAGGCTCGCAGCCGGAGGTCTCCGCGCTGCGCTCAGCCATCGGGCTACCTGCAGACATCCTCGCATCGGGATTCGTGCAGTGGCATGGAACGAGGACAATCGCCTGGGTAAATTGTCACAGTTCAATGGGTGCGACTCGGTAGATTGTCTCGGAGTTTGCGGCGAGATCGATTGACTTGCGGAGCGTAATCAAAAAACGGGTGCGGGCGGTGACGGCGATCGCTGCGGTGACTATCGTCTATCGGCATAAACAAACCCTCCCTCCAGCTTTGTCTCCCATTCTGTTACCCTTTCTCACGTTGAACAGACTCTGCTCAATATGCCTGAAGCTAAAGATAAGTCTAAGGTGCACAAGCTGGTTATCAGAGGTAGGTGATTGGGTTTTACCGTCTTTTTCTGGCATCAACAAGCTCACAAAGCCTATGCGCAGGTTCGGCGAAGCTCGTGGCGGAATTCGTGAGTGCCATGCCTTCATCACAGGTGATTCGTCAGTACTGATAATGGAACAGTTTGAGTACTCGATCAACTCGATCCTGTGAGCTTTGGATGACTCCCTACAAGACTATGGTGCCAGAGGCTCATTGAAACCACCATTGCAGATTCCAACGCGCTGTTTACCCACCCGATGATTTTATAACGTAAGTGTTGACCCAATGCTTTCCAAATGTATTCAGAAGCCTGACCAAAAATTAGTGTCAAGAAATATGGCCTCAACATGCTCGGTTCGTCCCTCCTGCCTAAGACCCTTCGAGCCCCGCTTCCCATTCTAACCCACCCAAGTTTCCGCGGACGATCAAGTGAAGGCATACATCAAGAAGATCATGTCACAGCTGAACAGGTGGATGGCCGGTGGAAAGATTTCAAAGCTTGTGGTGGTCATCACTGATCGGGACACTGGAGAGCATGTGGAGCGATGGCAATTTGACGTACGTACTGCAGTCTACAATTCCTACCCACGAGTTTTCTGACATGTCGGCCACAGGTTGAGGTCTTTGGCAAATCTTCCAAGAGCAAGAGTGCTGGAAAATCAGGTGACAAGGAGAATACGGCTCCTGGGTAAGCCTTCCAAGCCCGAGTCTATATCATCCGATATGCCATTGCTAACTCGGATAATCTGTATTTTACAGCGATGCCCAACCCGCCGAGCCTGTTGAAAAGACCGAAAAAGAGATCCAAGACGAAATCCAGGCCATCTTCCGCCAAATTACCGCTTCGGTTACTTTCCTGCCCGTCCTTGACGGAGACTGCACATTCAACGTCCTAGTGTATGCCGACGCTGACTCCGATGTCCCTGTGGAGTGGGGTGACAGCGACGCAAAGGAAATCAAGAACGCAGAGAAGGTTCAACTGCGCAGCTTCAGTACCAACAACCACAGGGTGGGTACTATGGTCAGCTACCGGATGGCAGATTAAGCATTTGAGCTTTATTATGAATATCCACGAGGGATGCTCTATGCATTGGCGTTTGGAAGGGTCAAGTTGAATTTCAAGTATCGAATCAGAAAATATCATGCCTTAATGAATACTGCATTATGTCCATATCTCTTAGCTATTTTGCTGGATTGCCGTAGAACCAGGGCAGCTCTTCCATCCGTGGGAACAATTCATTACCGGTCCCGCCCTGCCAGCATATCAATTGTTCAACGACTTCTTCGAGTCCGACATTCATAAAGGCTCCTGTTTCCATACCCGAGTTCCAGCCTCTTTGATGTCGCTTGCCGGCCAAGTCCTCGCCAACACCATATAGATCTTGTCTCCAAAGCCCAATCCCTTTGCCCGCTTCGCCACGGACCAATGATTCCAAGGGAGTGATATCCTCTGGCGGATTTATACCAATTACAGAAACCGCACTAGCTTCTGCATGTCTACCATCAATCCTCGGAGATAACCCCAAGGAGGGGAAATGGCACTCCATGAACCGAGCTCTTTTAAATTCATGGGTCACGACGGTAACGTGTTGCGGGTAAACCCCTGTGTGCAATCGAAAGCGCAGAAGTGAAAATAGTACATTTTGATATGAATCTGTCGCGAGATCCTCTGTTGTGATTCTCGATGTGTAAGATTCTGTGATTTGTGTCGGGTCTTGAAAATAGTTGTTCTCCTCTGAAAGTTCCTGTGTTGAATTTACCAATCAGCCAGCCCTTGTTCAAAAAGCAATATAACCTACAAGGTAAGATTGCCCCTCGCTCAAGTATGTTCTCGACTTCTTTGTTGCGCCCCTGCAGAAACAATCATAAGCCATGCGTGCATGAAATATGCGCAAGCGTGATTTGCAAATGCGATTCATATTCCAGTAAGCGATTGGCAATAGTATGCACTTACCCCGAGAAAATAAGCAGCGCACGAGGATCGTCAAACAAAGCCTTTAGTCCAGCTTTCGCATGATTGATAAATGTGGGTGTCTCTCCCTTCTGAAAAGACTCAATAAACCTAGTGATTACTTGGGATCAGCGGATAGCCTGGATAGTACTGTATGTTGATACATAAACTTCAGCGGATAGCCTGGATAGCCTGGATAGCCTGGATAGTATGTTGATGCATAAACTTCAGCGGTGACTGACCATTCGTCTTCGGATAGTCCATTTTTTGGGCCAACAGCACAAATGGCATGACAGCAGACAATGATGAGGTGGTTCAATTGGTGCATGATCAACTTTGTGCCAAGATGTCGTATGGGTCTGAGACTTAGAGCATCGACCCTTGATGTATCTGTAAGCCACGCGTTACACCGCGTGGCGGGTTATGCCGCGCCTGTGAGGTGACAGTAAGAAACGGCCCGTGCGTTTTTCCGAAGTATAGAAACGCTAGCGCCCTTCTTAAAACGTTAATCTCCACGACCATGGTCCATCCCCACGCAACTTCCTTGAATTGTCGCAACTTGCACCTAGAATTCCTACTTTTCTAGTTCTCATGTTTGAGTAGCACCGCTGGAAACACCTTCCCATGCCGATGACTAGAGCAGAGGGCCCAAGTGCAACATTCGAATGTTTCACCTGCTTTGTCTGCTTGTGGATCCTAATTAACATGCTCTGAAAGGCTGGATTGAACGAGAAGCCTATGATACCTAGATTGCTATCTGAATAATTGTCGTCTATTTGTAAGAATTGTTTTAACCCTTTGAGCACGCACAAGGAAGAGGGTAGAGACCTAAAGATATGCAATTATCATACTCTTTCCATGTATCGCCATCTAGTAGGAGCACCCACCTATACTCACCATTATCATTGTCGGTAGCCTGGAAACCAGTGGATTCAGTAATTCCGAACTGCTGAATGTAGATGGGGAAGCATGTGAAGACGAAGCTAAAGGCAAGCCAGGCAGATAGTTGAATGGATGAATTGGCGAGAGAGAACATGAAGAAGAAACCAAAGTCGAAGATGGAGGGTAGGCGAGGGGTAAAAGTGAATTAATCATGTAACTCACGTCAAGTAGGCACGCAAACAATGCCTGCCTGTGAGTGGGAGATTGCCGGTAAGCGAATATAAAATTTCCTCGGTTGACACTTTGACGTGATCCCATACAACTCACCTGATAACTTTATCCGAACTCTTTCCCCATTCCATCGACAATCATCATCGCAATAATTTGCCATCTCATTCAACCTCATCCGAAAAATTTGCTTTGCCCTTTTTCCTTTTCCTCAGAGATCACCAAAATGCCTCCAAAGTTCCCTCCGGTACCTGGGGAGCAATATGGCTGGCCACCTCCATTTGATAATCCCCCCTCCGTCGTCCAAGCCCCCCACAGGGCGAAATCCGTCTGTCACCTGGAGACAGCATGAAAGTCAATATGGGTCTACAGTCTGAATGGACCGGTTTTGACCGTGTTGACTGGGTAGGTATTGATAAGGCCGTCGAAGAGGGTCAAAGGAAGAGACAGCTCGCAGATGATGGTCGTTCTCAACACGTCTCTGATCAAGCAAGCAAAAGGCAGAAAACCATGCCAGGCAATGCTGGTAGTGATACCTTTTCATTTACCCCTTTTCTGAAGGCTGCTCAGCCACCTGTTCAATTTCCTGCTGCATGGCCAGATGAGCTTCATCACGTTCAGCCTGTGCCATACATGATCACACGATTTCTTAATGCTGCGCTAGAGCTACCAGAGGGATATGAGATAAATCCACTCAAGTTCATCTGTTCTGAAGTCGCAGATTCAGAAACGAATGATGATATTTCTGACAGCAGTTCATCTCAAGGCACAAAATCGGACCCTGATTTCCGTCTCCCCGCTTCAGTATGTCATCGAAATGAAGAAGACGACAATAGAACCGAGACCGATGTTGCTAACGACGACGGCGAAAACGACGATAACGACAACGGCCTTGAAGAACACGACGCCGACGAAGATGCCGACCAAACCGACGCCGACGAAGAGAGCAGCGCGCTCTGCGAATTCTCCCACCCATGCCATATGGGCCCCTCCCCAGACGGAATGCACTTCCGCAAGGTCGTCTCCCACTTCTTCGGACGAAACAAGGCTTCGACGAAGCTCTTCCCCGATGCTGTCTGGGTCCACTATTGTCGCAAGCACTACCAGCGAGCCCGCTACCGTGCCGACCAATGGCCTTTCACGCAATGCGAGTTGCTCCTTGAATCCCTCTCCCGCATGGAGCAGTGGAATGGAGTTGAAAGCTTCGAAATTACTCTCCGGCGCCGTGAGGTACTGCGAGTCTCAGAAAAGGAACACCAGAGTGATATCAGTCAGGCTGGCCCAAGTCGTGCGGGTTCAAGTCGCTCTGGCCCCAGCAACGCTGGCCGCAGCAAACAGAAAAAGACCTCTGCTCGTGCTAAGACGAAGAAACCCTCAACTACTCGAGGTCTGACCATGCGTGGTCGAAGACTTCCAAGAGCTGTTACTGCTCCCGTGCCAGAGTGGCTTCGCGATTGCGTGGGACGAGGAAAGTCTTTCCATGAGATTCGTGATATTGTCAACAGGACTCATCAATACATGGTAGATATGCGTGAGGAGGAAAAAGCCCATGAAGAATCTCTCGGTATCAGTGCCGGTGAAAGCAGTGCCTCAGCCGGGAAAAAGAGTCAATGGCTTCCAGCGAGAAGCAGTTCCAAGGACCTTGAGCGTCAGCAAGGCAGCCGGGCGAGATTCCCTGACATCGAAATACTTCCTACATTCAAGCCATGGGTCCTTGATGCTGCACTTCGGCAGCGCGAACAGGCGGGTATTGAGGCTGCTGCGGCGCACGGGGAGTCTAGCAAGAGAGAGGATAGCGACGTGGAGGAGAAGGCTGCCTCTCTGGACGGAACCGAGAGTGCAAGTTCAATGGAGGATGGGCGTGGTCGAGAGGATGCGGAGATTGGCCGAACTGGATTGAACCGAGGAAATTCGGCGAGCCAACGTCGACGCAATGACAAGAGCTATGTGGCCATGGTCACCAGAGTCACCCCGCGCGGCTCAGTCAAGAAGCCCCGTGACTTGAAAGGGAAAGGTCGTCAACTTTAATACAATGCGTTGACTTGAGTTGATCTGTCATTAACCTGGTTGGAAAGTGAGAGAGATCTGACGTTAATTTGAGCCGAGCGAACCCCCATCATGTTATCTTTGCATTTCACTATCTTCTACCAAAGAAAACAGAAAAAAACAAAAGCAGAAAAAAATTAGAAACATGTCAGAAAGGAAACCAGAGTGCCTTGATATTTCTAATGAGTCCTGCTTTTAATGTAGTAGTTTATGCCTTTCTGGAAGCTTTCGATGTTGACCTACGACAAGAACGGAGCAGATAAAGTGTAAATGATATTGTTCATGCAGATGAAGAATCGTACACGGGAAAAGTAACAAACCAATATTCGCTCATGAAGCACAAATTGTCCGCTGTACAACCATATCTCATTGGGATGGACAACCAAAGAAGATCTGGATAAGAAGAGATTATGAAAATTATGAAGGTGAGTATGGAGGAGATATCATATTCGTCGTTCCAGTCAATATCCACCAAAGATAAATGTTTAGCTGGCAACAGCCAGCTGAGCCACAAGGTCGGATGCCACATCTAGGAAAGGGTAGGGGCTAGTCACCTCCTTCTCCTTGTTCTTCAGACGCTTGCTAATGGGAGTCCATTCCGTGTCACCCTGAGCACGGATAACATTCTGGTAGCCATCGCATTTGAAATCAACCATGTAGTTGTTCTCTTCCAGCTGGTAAAGTTGGATGTCAACGAAGACCCAGACGCCATGGGAGATACTCGGAAGGCCATTCTGTTGCGTAGCTGATGAAGGTGCAGAGGGTGCACTGTTATCCTTATCCTCAAATGGAGTCGAGATGCCCGAAATGTGGAATCGCCGACGCAGTTCCCCGAGGTCACTGCGGCTATTAAAAACACTGGTTGATGCTCCGGGGGCCTTGACTCCCTCTTTCAGCAAGCGTGCACGAATGAACCAAGGGTCCTTGGGAATGTAGTAGTCCGATGGGAGATCAGGGTATTTGTTCTGGAGCGGCTTGGGTTTGTCCGGGGAAGGCGTTGCTTCCGGTCCAATTTGAGTTCCTGACTCAACAGGCTGGACATCCCAAACACCACCTTGGGCAGCAATTGCCCGATAAAGATACAACATGGCCTCATAGGGTTGGTTCCGTGAGCGAATACCAAATTGCCATTTGCGGGATCGCTTGGGAGGCTGCTGCGAAATGGGGTGACCAATTGGTGGTTCCAGGCGCAATTTATCAAGATCAATTATACTCCGAGCATGGGGCTTCAATGCTCGAGCTGTAGCAGCTTGCTCCTCAGGTGTCAACTCCAGACGCTCGGACCCCAATCCCTCCGCCTCGTTCCGAGCAGCTTCTTTCCGACGCACTTCGTCAACACGAGCCCTTTGCTCTCGATCCCGTTGCTCCATGAGCTGGTCATGCACGTATGGCAGACTAGTTGGCAGGATTCGGACATGGCTGGGACGTTGTTCTTCAGACTCGGAATCCGCCTGTGTCTCTTCCGTACGGATGCGACGCGAGATGCTCTGTTTCCGAGCAGCAACAGGAGCAGGCGGCGCCTGAGCTTTGGGTGCAGCGGTGGCTCGATCGACTGTCGGTTGTGTGGGTCCTTTGGGTTGCGGGGGGCACGTTCGAGGCCATTAAATTATCTTCCGTGGGAGCTATGATGACCCAGTTAGAAATTGACACCTAAGTAATGGCATCGAGAAAGACTCACAGTTCGTCTGCATCATTTCATTTTCAACGACGATAGAAAATGCATCTTTGATTGCGCTTGGCTCCGGATGTCTGAGTGCATCTTCAATATCCTCACGGCCATATCCCATGCTTCGTTCGAGCTTCGACACAGCAATCTGGTGAACCTTGTGTTGCACTGGAAGCGGTTTCCCAGGGGCGACCTTGGCATCATTGGCCTTGCTCTGGTCGGCACCGGGTGCGATATATTCTTCTGCTGGAGGTTCCAGATATTTGGGGATGTTCTTGCTAAACCACGGGTCATCACGAATCTCGGGGATAGTGATTCTGTGAACGGGGTGAACCTGAAGCATGGCCCGAATTAACCGGGCGGCTCCGGGGGAGATATAACTTGGAACATGGAAGTTGCCCGCTGCAATCTTCTTGAAGAGAGCGGGGATATAGTCGTCATCAAAGGGCAGTCGGCCCACCAACAATACATAGAGGATCACACCGCAACTCCAGACATCCACCTCGGGGCCTGCGTAAAGCTTTCCAGAAATGACCTCTGGGGCAGCATAGTTCGGGCTACCACAGCTAGTCTTGAGGAAATTGCCATCTGTCATAATATTACTCAAACCAAAATCGGCAATTTTGACGTTCTTCTGGCTGTCGATAAGCAGATTCTCGGGTTTCAGATCTCGGTGGACGATCTTGTGTCGGTGACAGTATTCGACAGCGCAAATAATTTGCTGGAAGAACTTCCTGGCCTCGTCATCATTGCATTTGCCTTTTCGCACCAGGTAGTCGAACAATTCTCGCTCGGCGTACTCGAGGACCATCACAATGTCGGTTTTGGTGGCGATAACGGTGTATCTAGCGGGGTAAATCCACCCGATTAGCCTGGACGCACAATAAATTTAATTAAGTGAGGAGGGAAAAGGGAATCATACAATTTGATGATATGAGGATGTCGGAGCAATTGGAGGTACTGAATCTCTCGTTCCACACGACCGACCATGTCCCGGGACAAGAGCTTACGCCGAGAGATGATTTTGAGGGCAACCTGCCGGCCACTCGGCTGATGAATGGCCAGCTTCACCTTTCCGAACGACCCCTCACCCAAAATCCTCACGGTCTGATACTGATCGAGGCGTTGCATATCTCTTGTGGTTGCGGGGGACTGGGTGGCCTCCGCTCTAGCGGTCGGGCGCGGCGGCGGCATAGCCATGGCGGAGGGGTTCGAGCTGACCGGCCTGGTGTGGTCACGAGGGTGGTCACGTTCACGGTCGGAAGGAGCGAGTGGGATCGATAGATCTTCCTCATCAAAAGCGGCGGCCATGATGGAAGGACAACGTGACGTGATTGATTTTCTGGGTCGGGCCCAGCGGTCCGGTCTGCTGACTGTGCCGTGGTTCTTCTTATTTTTTTTCTGCCCTTAGAGCATCGCCAATCAGTCGGTCTCGACCCTCTCCACAGTAGAGCCGAAGGTGGAGCTTGGGACAGCTAGGATTTTTGTGTTCTCGAAGGGGCGGGGCAAGAAGAGAGGGGTAAAGTATAAGCCAAGTGTTAACCGAGATGTGTAACGTTTGATGCAAATAGGATGGAACAGAGAACGAGACAATAGTTCGATGCAAGGGTTCACCAAATTCTGGGGGAAGTCAAAGGTTCCATGGAGGAGAAGCCGATGCTGGTTAAGCTCTGACCGGTGGGAGAGACTGGGGTCGGGTCCATTATTCTGCCCAACCTTGAACTCCGTATACTCGGAAAAATTAACTACAAATTTACTGATCTTAATGGAAATAATCCAACAAACAATTACGTAGTATGAAAGGGACATTTGCTGAAGGAATTGAATCCAACTCGACATTTACGTCACTTGCCCAGCTCAAAGCTCGAATTGTGTCCTGCAACATCAACAGCTGCGCTGTAATCTGATAACACATGTCGCCAAAAGGAAGAAAGGGGAAAGGAAAAAACTTTCCATGATGTGATGTAGAAGAGGATTGGATTTCTACTGTAGCTGCCTCTAGGGAGATACAGGACTCGTTGATACTTATGATACACTGGTCTTGCTATGCATAAATTCTCCGCAATGGTGAGCTCCGCAATGACTCATCCATGGTGGGTGACCAATCAGAAAAACGACGTACTTTACTGCCTAGGGTCTCCGCTTTCCGCTCGTATTCGTATTTCGGATTTTCTTTGTTCCCATTTTGCCGTCCCACGCCGCCTCGTCGCTCCGCTCTCCGCTGCCAAGAGATCCCACGTGACCTCGACAATGACGGATAGCAGTATATCCTCTATATCTTTTTGAACAGCGGGTGTTAACAATGATTAGATGCGCGTCAAGAATGGACCGATGAATATGGCAATCCAGTTCAGGTCCCCCTCTCAAGCAACCGTCGCAGAGGTATCTACGCCCTCCCAGTGGTGCGTCAAGTTGTTTGGCGAAATGGTGTAGAAGAAGGATACAACACTGAGAACCGGGCTTTGCTTGGCTACAAACAGCGCGTTGGGATCCAGGCTCCTTTTGGTCAAGAATGTGACTGCTGTAAAAGTGGTAAAGGTCCATTTGCGTTTTGCATTGTGGTTGTTGTCAATGGAGTTCCAGACAGTCGTGGTGCCTGTAGCAACTGTGGATGGAATAATCAAGGTGTTCACTGTAGCCACCGTAAGTGACCTCTTTTTCTCATACCGAGAACTTTTTCCTTCTTCTGTGAATCTTCTGCTTACTGAAATTAACAAAGATCGGAAAGCCACAGCCACAGACCAACCTCTCTTTATCCAGCAGGAAATTAATCGCCAGAAGGCTTGCCAGCAGGCTATGCAGCAGGTATGCTCATATCTTGCCCCGAGCCTCAAGCCAGTACTAACTAACAGAAGCCTCAGCTCCAGCCTCAACCCCAACATCAGCCCATGGCCCCTGCTATTCCATACGATGGACGGTACTATACGTCCCCGTTGGATGACGCAGGGTTCATTCAGTCCCATGATCTGTCCTTGGTCCAACGCACTCTGGAAAGCTGCAACACTATTGCAGAGCGCCTAAAGGACGACAAGGCATACCTGGCCAAGCACCTCCGAGATATTGGGGAGCCAGAAGTGAAGGATGGGGAGGATACCGTTATTGATTCCTCCGCTGTCCGCCTTCGGGCTCCCCCTAATCCCCACTCTGGCCGATTCTATGACGAGAAGTGGCTCACTTCACCTTGGGATGACGCCATGGTTTGCAACCTTTTCGACTTCCCGGCCCACCGCAGGGCCCTGTTGGCATGCAATGTCATAATCAACCGGGTAGAGGACGATAAGAGACGCCTACGTCTGCGGCTGGAAGAGATGGGGGAGTTGAACGATTAGAATCGAAAAAGGCGGCTCTGCCCATGGAGGGCAATGGAGGATTATGATTTCTTCCCAATGTATTGAGTATTTGATCAATACATATGAGCATAAGATACCTTGAACCAGTCTCCCATCTACGTTTCAATATCGTATCAAGGCATATGTAGCCCGTAACTCGCCTTCCTTGACACTATTTAATGATATCTCACCTTCTAAATGTGAATATCAAGTCAGCGGTGCTCTTATATCAGAGGCCTTATTTTCCATTTCTATGTTCGCTTTCCCAATCACTTCGCTACCTTTTGATTCATTAGTTCCGCAACTTCTATGTCCCAGATTCTCCGTCAGTGGCCGTTCATATAGTAGATCGCTACGCATATGTTTCACCGCTGATCGTTGGATCAGTGATGTCGCGATAATGGACAAGCAGCTCGTACTGTTGCAACCCAAAAGAGATCCCCGCTGATATCACACAACTATAGGCTCTCCGCAAGGCAGCCCAACCACCTCAATAGGTTCTCGAACTTGTCAGGGGAACTACACAGTACCAAGTTCACGGGACCCTGCTTTAGATTATTTAGCATCTTAGGAGTCACCAGCGAGTCAATCAAATTTATATTTTCCTTTTTCTCTTCCCATCAAACGAAGACTTTGCAGCCAGAAAAACTGTGAGTTCAACACGAGGGAAATGATACACTAGAGTTCATTTCATGTGAACAAGACCGCCAGAGCTGAACGATAGATTCCCCATTGAACTATTCGGATATCATGAATTAGCGACCTCGTCTTGGGCGTTATGCTGCTTTGGAATGCCGGGATTCTTACTAGAGCCACCTAAGGCGCATTCTTCTGATTTCGATATTTTAATACATAAAATAGCTATTAAAGTTATACTCAACCCTTTAAACCCTCATCAAAATGGTTACTCTTATCTAAAGTATAAAAATGGAGACTCGGCTCTTTCATTGACCCATGTTTGATCTCGCATATCCACTCACCCTCCTGTTGACCGAACACCGATGTCTAGGGCCCGTACTACCACTAGACACCGCCTTGGGGGACTTGGGCCACGAAGGACAAACCACTAGGCTATCTGGGCGTCGACAGTCAAAATGATCTTTTAACCTTCGATTACAAGGGAGCAATCGTTAACTTTTCCCGTTTCACTTATTTTTCTGAGGAGCCCAGCCACACGCTGTCTGGGAATGCTGCTGGCTCTAAGGCCTTGGGCAATTGGTTTCAGACAGGCTATGGGGGACTCATCTTGTAAGAAACTATGGAGAGTCAATACGAATTCGAACGGAGACGAGGAGACGAGCGAAAATAAGGTCGAGTACGAGGGACACGAGCCTCCGGGTCCTGACTCGGCAACTTTCTATCCAATGATACAAACCTCGGCCATCCAATGAACGTTTTGATCGGTAACTCTAAGCCTGTCATCTAATTTTATTCACTACTAACGCGGAGGCTGATGCAAATCACCATGAGAAAAAGGACATTGAGAATGGTACTTTTATTTCTATGCAAATCTGTACAACCGATGGCCCGCCAATACACCGACGAATGGTAAATCCAGCCGAACTCCAAAAATTCATATTATAAGCATCATGCCTTCAACATGTCAAGTGCGCCCTTCAGCTGGAAGGCATTTTGTGCCATCTCCACCTCATCGCGCACGCGGAAGTGCAATCGGTCCACCAACTTGTCAACCTGGGCTGACTGGCCCAGATTGGCAGAGTAGATGTCCAGCAGGTTCATGGCAACTTCAACGCAGAGATCAACCAGACGTGGCTCGCGAATATGCTTGTAAACCCATGACAAAACGGGCTGGAGCGTTACCTCGTCACGGTCTTTGAGAGCAGCACGTAAAGCGGAACGGTGACGGAGGGCAGTGAACAGCGTGAGCTGGGCAGTCTTATCGGGACCTCCAAGGACTTGATCCAAGGCAGCGGCGTATCGGCCTTTACGCAAATCAAGCTCCCAAGCTTGTTCGCGCTTCCTCTTCTTGTTGTCCTGGCCCTCAATCACAATCTCGACTCCTTCTCCGATGAAATCGCGGCCACGCAACCGCTTCTCCCAGCCTGAGCCGCGAGTCTTATTCTTCTTTGCCACTTCGCGGTCGTGTTCCTCAAGCTTACCCTCGAGCAGAGCCTTCATCTCCTTCTGACGCTCGCGGTCCTTGACCTTCTGCTGACCAGACAACCGGGTCTTGATAGAAAGAAGACCTGACTGCATACCAACGGCGATGTGCTTGTCCTCCTGTGCTATGCCAGAGGTGATAACACGCAGAGACAGGATGGGCGATGGGTATTTAGAGCCAGAGACCGCATTCCAGCCAGTTGTCTCAAAGACCTTCAGGTGTCCATCCAATGCACCACTGAGCAATCGCTCTCCATTGGATGCCAACGCAAGCGAGGTTACTGTCTTCTGGTGGTTTTGAATCATGTGCATGGGCTTTCCAGCCACGATATCCAGCACCGCAATCTTGTTATCAGCGGAAGCAAGAACGGTAGTGCCCGCCGGCATGGGCAGCACATTTTCAATAGGAGCCGCCATCTTGAAGGTCATGGCGGCGCGTCTCTGCACACGGGGATCCCAGATGCGAACTGTGCGATCATAGGAGCCAGAGACAATCAATCCAGAGGAGGCCATTGCGCCGGGCATAAAGGCACCACTGCGAACGTAATCGGTATGGCCGGTGAAGGTTCGCTGACTGGACTCAGCAGGCAGATCCCACAGGCGGACTGTCCGGTCATCACTGGTGGTCATAAGAGCGGTGGGGTCGCTCGGAGAGAACTTGCTCACCCACACGGGCTGCTTGTGGTCTCTCCATGTCTTCAGAATGGCGCGGGACTTGACGTCAAAAACCTGGACTGTGCCTGTATCGTCACCAGTCACCAACACACGGCCATCCGGCCGAACATCTGTACCCCGTACTGTATCATCGAATCGAGTGATTGTGCGCAGCAATTTCCGGGTGTGGATGGAGTAGATCTGAACTCGGGCACCGGTGGTCACGGTGAAGATATCCGGGGGCTGCGACAGGGAGCTGAAGACAGCAGAAGATGATGGGGCAGAAGGTTGAGTAATGAGATTGATAGGTCCATTGGCTGGCGACGGGATGAGGAGAGGGTTCTTGAATGTGCGCCAGTATTGTTGCTCTGGTGTAAGGCGGGTGGATGGCAACGAGGCGAGCTTCACCTGTTGCAAAGGCAGGACGGGAGCCGCCATGGTGAGCTATGGTATTCAATCACTGATGCAAGGTAGGATTTGATCTGGCAAAAGAGAAAAGAGAATGTATACACGCCCAAAGCTCGTGGCAGCGCCGTGGTCAAGAAGGTTTGATCTTTTTTTCTGCCAATCAAAAAGTTCGCCCTGATCGGGAATGGCGGCGGTGTCTGTAGACACCTGAGGCATAACACCTTAACTCAATAACCTACTTCCCAGGCACCAAGGCATGAAGACATTAAGGCATCAAGGCAGAACACCCCCGCGAATCATGCATCTCAAGTTCGTAGATTCTTAGATACGTCACGATCGCTCTCCTATGGTCATGGTTGGCACATTCCGTGTTTCCGATTAAGTGTTTATTCCGATCATTTACGTAGTTAACCACCCATCAAAGTTTGGGATTCGCGTCAAATACCCTTGTGAGCTCATCTAGGGCGTTGCCGCGTAGGTGTATAGTGTAGCTGATGGCCAAGATATTTCCGGATGATGGACCGATTCTTCCAGGCTTCCATGTAACTTTGCCCCATCAATTATGATATTTCAATATATTCATTCAATATAATAATAGAAATCGGCCCCAGGCGCGTAAGCCGACTAAACAAAGCTCCCATGGATCACCGGGGCTGTGAAGCAGGCAGCGACCAAAACAAGCAGGGGATACCGATACTATCGAGGGTTGTACAAATGTACAGTCCAGATCTGTCTCAAGTAGAACAATTATTTGGTGGACCATATTCTTCTGTATAGGTTCGTTGGAGTATGGGCAGCAATTGCGGTCAAGCCCAATCAGATGTTTTGCCCGTCGCCATAGCAATCTAGAATTAAGTGGGGTTGACTCTTGCATTTGCTTGACCTTACGAGTGGGGATGGCTGCGCCTGACAGCTGCGAGGCCTCGCAATTGAGACAAATTGAAACCGGATTCACTGACAACACTATTGAAAGGATGACGATCGCTGCAGGCCAGTCGCCAATCGTTGCACTTCCTGCCCACTCGACCCCCTGTCGGCGTCGGGAATGCATTGATCGGTGGATCGCGGTGGCTGGGGGAGCTGATCGGAGCTGACGATGCTGCTCCACTTGGAGTCTGGACTTTGAGACCGGGTTGGACGAAAGGAAAAATGAAAATGGATATCTAATCTAAAATCTCATATACTTTCACGAGGCTGGTGAACAGGAACAAGGATATGGAGGACGAGTTGCGTATTCACGATCAACCTTGAGATAGATAACGATGTTTATCGGGTAATATAAATCTGGTTTGGTATTGTCACATCGCTTTGATCGGCAGGGGAATACAGTCAAGTCGGTCAATCAGAGATCAGAACGACCCGCCCCCAGCCACCTGCAATACTGTCTCTGACATTCCAGAAAAGTGGGCGCTTTATCTTTAATGATCCCCCCCTCTTTTCGATTGATCGTCTCTTTTTTTCTCCTTCTCTTTCCTGCCATACATGTTGAACACGAGCTATCGTTGATTGACCATGGCTAAAGTGTTCAAGGGTAGTCATGCGGCTGGCATCTTCGCCGACATGTCGGTTGATGGGCCACCTATTGGCACTCTAGTGGCTATTATCGATCGCGCAAAGAATCTCCCTAACCGCAAGACTATGGGAAAACAAAACCCTTATTGCGCAGCACGCTTGGGAAAGGAAGCAAAGAAAACTCCAACGGATTTGCGAGGTGGACAAACTCCTAGATGGTACGCTCATAAGCATAGTGTGTGTAAGTAAACAAACTGACGTCAACACAGGGACCACGAGCTCCGTTTCACTGTCCACCAATCCCCGGACTACTACAAGCTAAAAGTTTCTGTTTTCAACGACGACAAAAAGACTGATCTGATCGGAGAAACGTGGATCGACTTGAACAACCTTATTATTCCTGGAGGAAGCCAGGACGACCACTGGCACCCACTGCAGTCAAAAGGCAAATACTCTGGCGAAGTTCGAATCGAGATGACATACTATGATACCCGACAACAAGATGAGGCAATTATTGAGAAGCGAAAAGAAGCAGCAGAAAGGGTCCAGGGCAAACCAGCAGCTGCTGCCATCACATCAAGCTCTGGCTTGTCGGGTCCTAGACAGCTGAATGCTTTCAAGCGACGACCACTGCCTACTGACCCATCAGGAGTAGCCCCTCCTAGACCTCCTGTTCAAGAACAGCCTCAGCCAGCCCCTGCGTTGCATCACCCAATGCCTTCACGAAACATCCGGGAACAAGTCCAAAATATGCCTATGGCGTCTGTTCCAGAGCCCGCCCAAAATTACCCGCAAAGACATCACTCAGAGCCCTCATATGAGCAACACTACAATGCACCACCTCAATCTAGGGCGTATGACGCCCCTGATAGCTATCAACGCGAATGGGAAGCTCCAGCCTCAGCCCCGGCGCTTCCTCCGACAGGCGCAATGAGACGTAACCCTACACACGAAACGACTTATGCCAGTCACGAGAACCCAGAGCTTGCATATGACTCGCGCCCACTGCAACCTCGCAGCCACTCCGACTATGACCAGCATCCTCCAAGAGAGTATCGCACTGTATCCCAAGAGCCATCGTATGAGGTCGATATGCACAGTAGAGCAGTATACGAGCAGGGAGAGAATATTTACAGTCCACTCTCACCCCAATATACCGCACCTCCTATGTCATTTGGACCGGTGTCAACATTCACCCCACGCCAGCCAGCATATGCAGATGAGCCTGCACCTCTGAGCTACTCGCGGCCGAGTTCATCGTCCGGGCCAGCAGGTGACCCTCGTTACCAGCCGCAGGACGTTCGAGCACTGCAGCCGATGCATCGTGAAGTCTATCATCCCGAATACGCCACCATGCAGCCACGTGTGGAAGATGAAGATGAGGATGGCCCACCTCCACCCCCACCAGTTCATCGGTCTCGTATGGCACAGCACCCACAGGCGATGCAGCCAATGCAACAACCGATGCAGCCGATGCAGCCGATGCAACCAATGCAGTCAGTCCAGCCAGCCCCGCCAGCTGCCAGGGAGCCCACATCGTCGTATCAGCCGTACACCCCGGGACACTCTAACTCCACATCTCCCATGCCCACCAGTCTCGTCGCCGGTTACGAGCCCGAGGAATTCCCGAAATATGAAGATCGACTCGGCCGGAGACGAAGCGCTCTTTTTGACGATGAGATGATGATCTCTCAACCGCCAGGACCGGGGGCCCTCGTACCCGTATCCAAGACTGCCCAAGCACCACCTTCGCCCTATGACTCTCCCATCTATCCTCTCCGTACCTCTCCACAGCCACCGACTGCCGAGCGACCGACCTCCAGCCGCGGTGGGTCTACCAGCGCAGATATGCGAATGGTGACACGAAAATCGGTCAGCCCCCGACCTTCAATCTCTAGTGACCGTGAACGTGCCTCTTCGATCCCATTCTCGCCCGACTCATACAACTCCATCAACCCACATGCAGCACGGCCCAACAGCAGAGATCCTACGCCAGCCTATGACTCGCCATCAACTGCCAGGGACGCAAATGCGGTGGTCCGCTCCGAGGTTGAACCTATTCGGGATCTCAGCCAGCCTATCATTGGTGACGATGGCCGTGAGATTGATCCAACTGATCATCTTCCTACGGACACTTGGGCTCCAGAGCCAGAGCGGAAGAATCGCAAGGCGGAGGTCATCATTCGCTTCAAGCATTCTCCTCGGGACCGGCCCACTTCCCGTGGTAATGACACCGCTTCTCGCAGCCCCGCGCCGCCTCGCGTGGGCTTCAGGACGGAGACTAATTCATACGGCTCCGATCGTCCGCGATACACACCGAGCCATCAGCCTAGCCCTGATCCAGCACCACAACGAGGGTACGATAACTACGGAGGTGGTTACACACAAACTCGGGGCTATAGCGCACCAACATCAACTGAACGCCCCCGCTCATCCCGTGGCTCCGTTTCACCATCTCCTGGTTCTCGCTCTCCACTGTACGACTACAGCTCTGCTCCACCAATCCCGAACAAGGTCCCGATTGCCCAAGCCTCTCCAAGTTACCCGGTTGCTGCCAGTAATGCCAGCAGCGGAAATCCTGGTATGGATGCCTTGAGTCGGGAGTTGAAGACCATCGAGATTGGCTCGGCTGGATGTAGCCCAAGTCGTACTGTTCGGAGATATGCTCCAGCTCGTCAATCAGCATCGATTGGATATGCTAGTTAAAAGGAAATGTATGATGATTTATGCGCGGCTACGTCTTTTTGGGAGGTTAAGATTCCTGTCCGATACTTATGTTCATGATTTTGAAACAAGGCTTGATTATTGTTGAATATCCAGCATGGTGGCGTTTGAATTTGTTTTCTTTTTTCTTTTCTTTTGCTTTTCTACCCTGTTTTTTACATACAATTTGGCCCTACAGCTTTGCAGAATATACCTGCTGACCCATCCGCTTAAGAATTTTACCTTGCATATCTATGAGTTATATAATTTGTAAGCTCTAGCCTTGCCAATTGGCTCCTTAATCCTTGTCTTTTCGCGCTTAAATTAAGGAGTTGGACTTCTCGCTTACAGACGGGCGAGTTCCATGGAGATTACAACGGACTCCGTACATCAGCCTACTGATATGCACCACTTTTATCCACAAGTTGGTCATAAAAAGCTTCTTATCATGTAAACAGCAATTGACCCACAGAAATGACAGATCTCAACTGCCGTTGATCGGCGGCAATCTCCGAATCAAAAGAGGCGATGCAACCAATCCCGCAACAGATCAATATCGCTTATCACTTCCCCGCCTTTTATCAAAACATGTAATTACAATATCCTCCGATCCAATCCCACTTTCTCAACCACAGGAACAAAGCAAGAGCCAAGCAACTAAAATGACCGGCCTCACAGAAGCCCAAGTGGCCTCCTTCCACGAAAACGGCTACCTAGTCCTCCCAGACTACCTCAGCCAAACCGAAATCAACGACGTCCTAACCGAAGCCAACACCCTCCTGCACAACTTCGACTTGGACACCCACCCCCTAACTCAATTCACAACGGGCGACGACGACAAAACCGACCATGTAGGCGACGACTACTTCCTAGAGTCAGGCGACAAAATTCGCTTCTTCTTCGAAAAAGATGCCTTCAGCACATCACCCGACCCAACAACCGGCCGCGCAACCCTCCTCAAGCCCAAAAACCTAGCCGTGAACAAAATCGGCCACTCGCTACACACTTTGAGCCCACCCTTCAAATCGATCTCCCTCAACGACCGCAATGCCGCAATCGCCAAGTCCCTCGGCTTCATCGACCCCCGCGTTTTGCAAAGCATGCTCATCTGCAAACAGCCCTCCATCGGCGGCGCAGTTCCCTCGCACCAGGACTCTGAGTTCCTATACACGGACCCGCCCTCCGCTGTTGGATGGTGGTATGCGCTTCAGGATGCCGGGCCCGGAAACGGGACGCTGGGTATGATTAAGGGATCGCATAAGGGCGCGAAGGGTGGACATATCAAGAGGCGGTTTGTGCGGAAGACCGGTGCTTCTGGCACGGAGTTTATTGTGAATGAGGGTCCTGCGCTACCTAAGGGTATGGAGGAGGAGAAGGTCTCTGAGCCTTCAGAGGACGATTTGGAGATTTTGGAGGTCAAGGCTGGTTCTTTGGTGCTTATTCATGGAAATGTGCTGCACAAAAGTGAGAAGAACACTAGTGAGCGCAGTCGGTATGCGTACACTTTCCATGTTATTGAGGGGGCAGAGGGGTGGGAGTATGATCAGCGGAATTGGTTGCAGCCGCCTGAGGGTGGGTTCTCGAAGCTTTACCAGTGATGGTTGCATTTGAGCTTGATTGGAAGTACATGAGTTGAGCATTTACATATTCTTCATACATTCAATATCATTGCATAGGCATTTCCTTTCTGCTTGGTATATACTTGCCCCGTCTCTGTATTTCCTAACTCCAATGTAAGGTGTATTGGCGGGTGTTATATTTACTTTCGCGTCGAGTGCCGAGTAGATGTCATGCTACTTATGATAGAGGACTTTCAATTGGTTGAAAAGCGCAAGATACTACGTATCTACAAGTCCACTAACGTGGACCAGGCCCTGAATAATGAAAGGAGTGATTGCATTCTGTACATCGGAGGTTGTTGTTACATTAGAAATCCCAACGCCATCCCTTAAGGGCAAAGTATTTTGTTTCTCCAACGAAAGGAATTAATACCAGAGAAAGATATGAAACGTATGAATCAGTGCTGGCTCCACTCAATCGTGTTCAAGTCGATACCCTCCTGGACCAACTCCCAGAGCGGGCTCAGCTCACGCAGGAAGTGTACACGTTCCCGCACGGCCTTGAGAACGTAGTCCATCTCAGCATCGGAGGTGAAACGGCCGATACCGAAGCGGATACTGCTGTGAGCGCTCTCGTCACTGCTACCCAGGGCACGCAGGACGTAGCTGGGCTCCAGCGAAGCGGAGGTACAGGCACTTCCGGAGGAAAGAGCGATATCCTTGAGCGCCATCAGGAGGGACTCACCCTCAACGTAGGCGAAGGAGATGTTCACACAGCCGGGGTAGTGGGCCTTAGGGTCACCGTTCAGGGTGGTGTGCTCCATGGAGAGCAAGCCGTCGCTGAGACGCTTTGACAGACGCTCAATGTGTTTTGTGTCGTACTCCATATCCTGAAGGGCGAGGCGGCAGGCCTCACCGAATCCAACAATCAGATGCGGCGCCAGAGTACCACTGCGCAGACCACGCTCCTGGCCACCGCCAGTGATGAGGGGATCGAGACGAACACGAGGGCGACGACGAACGTAGCAAGCACCAATACCCTTGGGACCGTAGATCTTGTGGCTGGAAATGGACATCAAGTCAATGTTCGATTTGTTGACATCAAGCGGAATCTTACCGACGGCCTGGGCACCGTCGGTGTGGAAGAAAATCTTCTTGGAGCGGCAGAGACGACCAATCTCATCCAACGGCTGGATCACACCAATCTCGTTGTTGACAGCCATGACACTGACGATGCAGGTCTCGGGGCGCATAGCAGCCTCAAGATCTTCCATACGAATGAGACCGTTCGACTGAACGGGCAAGTAGGTAACCTCGAAGCCTTCGTCCTGCAAATGCCGGCAGCTGTCAAGGACACACTTGTGCTCGGTCTGGGTGGTGATAATGTGCTTCTTCTTGCCGGAGCGGCCAAAGAATCGCGCCACACCCTTTAAGCTCATGTTGTTACTCTCGGTCGCACCGCTGGTGAAAATAATCTCCTTAGGGTCGGCTCCAATCAACTTGGCGATATGCTCACGGGCCTCCTCAACGGCCTTCTCGGACTCCCAACCGTAGGCGTGTGTCCGCGAGTGCGGATTTCCGTAGATGCCGGTAAGATAGGGAAGCATGACGTCGAGAACGCGGGGGTCGAGGGGGGTAGTCGCCTGCATATCAAGGTAGATGGGACGAGTGCCCTGGTCCATAACAGTAGCCTGCTTGAGGATACCGGCGGAAGGGCTCATGGCGGCGTCGCCCGAGACTCCGGAACTGGGCAAGTTGACGCTGCCCGGAGCAACGCTAGCCTTCTTCATGAAGGACTTCTGCTCCTCCTTGATAGCAGTTTCGATGTTGACCTGGGCATGGCCAGCCTTGGTCTCGGTGACATAGGAACGAGCTCCGCGGAAACCGGTGGCGAGGACGCGGCGAGGGGCATTCAAGGTGCCGTAGGACGATAAGCGCCTAGAACAGGCCAAAGAGGCCTGTCTCCAAGCAGCAGGGGTAGTAGGCATTATGGCGATGATGATGGAGAAAGGACCATCAAGATGGAAGGAAAGAGGATAAGCCAACAATTTCCGATAACTCGGGGAATTCCCATTGAGGTCATCCCGGACTCAGGTTTCTCCGTGATGCCTGAGGCACGTGACTTTCCATACACATTTTTGGCTTTTGAACAAATCAACCAGTGGACTGCAGTGATAGTATTGTGTAAATAGTGAGGAGAATAAATGCATATGAACAGAATCTGACCAAGGTTAGAAACAGCAGCCATCACCAGTTTTCCGGCACTAGAACATATACCGGGCTCACCTCATCTCCGCATAATACGGAATGTCCGGGATTACAAATTGTAGCCTACGCATCAACAAGCCACGCAAATCATCATTTCAGCCACTGCAGCAATACTCATAGGGCTGGCGAACGTGGAGGATCACCGAGTGGAACTATGGAAGGGATGGAGTCCCACCGGAATCTGCGCCCGAGAGGAATCTTGGAGCCTGCATCACTGCGACACATTAGGCACCGAATAACCATAGTATGTTACAGGTACATGAAAAAATAGTAAAAATAAAGAACCATTCAGCTCTTTAGCCAAGCCACAGATTGACCCAGTTCACGTCTCAATCCGGAGGCACCAACTCGATGTGGTATAGTCCCGTAGGGTAAAAGTTAGGTACAGCCACAATGTTCTCCAAGGTGTGAGAAGTCTTATGTCATAGTTGAAGCGAAAGTTGGGAACGGAAAGGCCGAACACCCCGCCTTGCTCTTCTCGACCTTATTTTCCTCCCACTTTCTTCCCCAATTCGCTCCCTAACAATATAGTCCGAGATGAGCTTCAAGGGGTTTTCCAAGAGTCTCGCCCGAGCGCCACAGCAGTTCAAACTCAAGTTTAACATCGGTGAACACACTCAGGATGCCGTGTATACCGACTCCGAGCGCCGCTTCCAAGAGCTAGAGAAGGAAACCAAGAAGCTACACGATGAGTCTAAGAAGTACTTTGACGCCATTAATGGTATGCCACTGTATTCCGGCGCACTCCGAGGTCCCATCATCCCCTTTCAAGAACTTCAGGCTGATTCTTTGCAACAGGGATGTTGACCCACCAGATCGAGTTCTCCAAATCAATCGCCGAAATTTACAAGCCCATCTCAGGCCGAGCTTCCGACCCCAACTCATACCACGATGAAGGAAACCACGCGGGAATCCAGGCTTGTGAGGAGTATGAGGCGATCGTGCGGGAGCTGCAGGAGGCCCTCGTGCCCGAATTGGAGATGATCGAGACCCGAGTGATCAGCCCTGCGGACCAGCTCCTTGAGGTGATCAAGGTCATTCGCAAGGTAGCTGTCAAGCGCGACCATAAGAAACTGGACTACGACCGTCGAACAGCCACGCTCAAGAAGCTGGAGGAGAAGAAGGACAAATCTATCAAGGATGAGAAGGCCCTATACAAGGCCGAGAATGACGTCGAGCAGGCGACACAGGAATACAACTATTACAATGATTTGCTCAAGGAGGAGCTACCGAAGCTCTTCACCCTTGAGGCAGAGTTCATCCGCCCACTATTCCAGTCCTTCTACTACATGCAACTCAACGTCTTTTACACCCTGCACGATAAGACGCAACGCATGAATATCAGCTACTTCAACCTCGAGCTGGATGTGGAGGAGGCATTTGAGCAAAAGCGCGGTGATGTGCAGGAACGCACTGAAGCTTTGTCAATCGTCCACTTTAAGGCGCAGGGCGCCCGTCGCTCTAACTCCAAACTGCATCCCAAGCTGGCCGAAGCCAAACGTGGGAGATCTGCTTCCAACGTCGACGAAAACCCTCCACCCCCTTACTCAGCCGGTGGTAGCCCAACCGGCAGCTTCTCCTCAGCGGCAAAGGGCAAGCCGGCCCCGCCGCCACCAAGAGCGAAGCCCGCTCACCTCAGCAAGCCTGCTGAGACGGCCACCGCTCTTTACGACTACGAGGCACAGGCCCATGGCGACCTTGGATTCTCTGCAGGTGATGTAATCGAGATTATCCAACGAACTGAGAACACAAACGAGTGGTGGACCGGGCGGACCGGTGGCCGGGAAGGACAATTCCCTGGTAAGTGCAAAACCTCGCGATCAATGTGTTCATATACTAACAGTTCTATCAAGCGAACTATGTGCAACTGAGTTAGTGTTTGTTTATTGATATTTTGGGGTTTCTTGTTCTTTTCCGTGCTCTGGCGCATATGGCCTCATACATAGAGCGTTCTGTGTGTACATAACCTTCGTTTCTCGACCGCTCGCTAATTTCAGCTCTATGGGATTTGTAATATTTTGGTGACATACGTGCTACCTGAACTATCCATGGACTTCAACATTGCTTTATATCTCTGATATTTAGCTTCCGCCTATGGCATTGCAACTATCCAGACTATATATCTCCATCTTGAATACTATCCAATATCGGGCATCATACCCACTTGCATATTTACCTGCATGTTCATAAAAATTACATCATTTCGTATCTCGCAGATCATAGGTGACTTCGTATGGATCCAAGAATTTTGGCCCCCATCATAAGCGGGGATGACCTTGAAAAATTGACATGAGCAGACTAGCGCATCCCATCGGACCTATGACATCTTTTTAATTTAGCCACAGTTCTCTTAGTGGGGGATCGCTACTTCAATAGTGGGAAGTGACATCATTTTCTCAGATCAGAGACGCAGATCACCCCGATCTAAAGAAGATGAATGGATCTGGAGCAGCTTCAGCAATGGCTCCTACGGACTGCTGGCTTTAGCTACTCTTGATTCTCGCTTTATTGTCGACTGCTTCTATCATTAAGCTTAAGATATCGCTGATGACGATCTTATCTCACTCTATGTGCAGTGATGGTAAAGATGCTTTATGTACATTATCGTATATTCCTAGCAAAGTTACGCAGTGGCTTCGGTTTTCCAACTTCCCTCTCACTCTGCATGTATCCTCATTGCCAGCCACATTATCATTAACGCTGAGATTCACAGCCGCGTCCACGGCCGCGTCCACGCTGGGCCCTCTGCCTATCGGCATCTGCCTTCCGTCTTCTTCGCTCGTTAAGCTCATCAAGTAGCTGAGCTGGAGTCTGCCCTGCTTTATTCGGCTGATCCATCGAGCCTCCAGCGTCCACCAACATTTTAATCAACGCCTCCCGTGTTGTGTAGGGGCTATCTAGGGGTTGCAAAGGATCAGGCAATCCATCTTCACCCATCTTTCTAACCATTGTACTTTTCATCACCTCGTGAAGAGGCGTATTTCCCTTGTGATTGATCACGTTCACATCCGCTCCCAGGCTGATCAGATACCGAATAGCGTCGATCTGATCCAAATTCCGAACTAGATAGTGCATCGCCGTACACCCGTCGCCATCGGTGTCGTTAATACTAGTGCCCTCCAGCAGGCATTTAATCATATGAATACCAATGGGTTCGCCCCCCAACGGCCAGCACATAAACTATGTAGGGATAAACGAGCAGGGACCCCTTTCGCCAGCAATTTCTCGATTAATTGCATAAGCTGACCGTCATGAAGGTTAACGTCACGATTCCTGCCGTACCTATCAGCATGATTATCCACTGCATCCTGCAAAGCTGTCCGGCTAAGGGGGTCGGGGTATTCGAAAGTAGAAGCCAGCGGTTTGGCATCTAGAAGCATATCCACAATCGCAATAATGGTCGCCGGTCCCGCGTGGCATTGAACTGCAAAATTGAATACCGATTCGCCTAGTTGGCTTCGGGCGTTGATTGTGTCGGGGTTGGCATCAAGAAGTAGTTTTATAGTGGTCATCATCCGAGGCGGAATTTCAGTTTGGTTATTCTCGTCCGTATTCGTATTCCGGTCATTATAATAGCCAAGTAAAGCCCAATGGAGAGGGAGTCGGCCATTCTCATCCGCCTTGGAGACCATTTCTGCCACACTCAGGTCACCACGATGATCGATCAGCGCATGAATTCCCTCGAGGTTCCAGTTAAGGCTTGCTATATGCAAAGCAGTAACTCCTTTTCTTTTTCGTAGGATATCGGTAGTATCAAACCATTCACCCTCGGTCTTTGTAGGATCGAGCCATATCTGACAGGCATGAACCTTGGCTCCTTCCGCAATCAGACGAGATACCATTTTATAGCCAGCATTAGGAATGGCAGCGCCGAGAACTGTTCCTTCTAGCTCAGCAGTCTGATTTAGAGAATTATGGTCTTCTTCGCTCTGTTTGACGTAAATGTTTGAATCTGCAACCGAACAGCCCTGGTCCAGCAGGAAGCAGATAAACTCTTCGTGCTTATTCATCAGCCTTGGAGGGTTTGCATCGTCACAAATGGAAGAACCATCATCCTCGCGTTTGAGCCCGCGTGCCGCGCTGAAGAGTGGGGTTTCTTCACATTTAAATCGATCATGAATTGTCGCCTGAGGAAAGGCATGGTCCAGTAGCCATAACATCAGTTCCTTCTGCGCTGCAGCACAAGCCACATTGATCGGAGAGAAGCCAATGCGTTTCAGGTACTGATCAAGCGGCTCGGTATAACTCGGGTCCGCTAAGTAGATCTCTAGCATTAGACGAAGTGCATCGAAGCTACCACTTTCTTCAGCAACAAGTAAGGGATGCCAGAACGGATTATCGTAAGCTTCCCAGAATATTTTTGTTTTCGGGTGGTCTTGATAGAGTTTTAAAGCTGAAACATCGTTCTTGCTGGCAATATAACCCATGAGCGCGCCGTAAGGATCGTCATAAACTGGAGATCCGTCTGTGTCGTAGAAAATAGGCTCGACATCCTGTCCTTCAAAGTCAGAGTGAGGTTGATGGAATGGATGGTATGCCATGGCGATTCCAATCAAGGGTGAGATGGAGAGCGATTGGATAGGGAGACTATGGGGTGTGCGCGAATCACAACACTGTCAGTGAGCACATCAGTCTACTCAGGCCACTGAGCACGAACATGAAGCTTACATAAGGGTAGTTGATCCACTTCTTAGATCTGTAATCTGCTCAGTGAGCAAATCGTCAAATATCGATCAATGCCTCGGACCTACTCGGTGATCCTATTAATGCCAATAGATAGTCATTGAGGCAATTGGACCAAAGTATAGACAGTTCCATTCACACTCTCGGTGGTTCGTAGATAGTGCACGCAGCAAGCGACCCTTTCACAAGGAAATTCAACAGTAGTGTGACTGTCATTTTTTCTTCATTGAGTTGACCCATTCAATCTCCCTTCTCTTGTGTTCAGTGAGCAACTCTCAAGGTTCAGTGAGCGCATCAGTCTGCTGAGCATGAGCATGAGCTTACGTAAGGCACAGCGACAGCGATCTGATCACAAAGTATTCAATTAGCAACTGTTGAATCGTTCCACATCGCAGTGCATGCTTTGTTCGCCTTTAGCGTGATACTAGCACCCAATCACCGATACTTCACAGTTCGCAACGCGGCACTTGCTCAAGTCCATGAATTGATTTTTTGCCGAGGGACAGCACAAAGCCACAGCCTGATCACAAACTCCGAGAGTTAAAAATAAAAAGCACAAGGAAGCACTGCATGCTACCTACATATCTTGAAGCCAATCGGATGGTCAGTCGTACTGTGTCATACCAGTTAATGGCGCAAATGGGGCCAAAATGATGATGTTGCATATGGCCCCTACATAACTTTTCAGCATTTAGGTTTGGCTTTTATGCTGCTTATTTGCATTGACATAAGCCAAAGGGGCCGAGTTACCTGTGGAAAGCTATCGGTGAGGGCTACCATGTGGCAGATGGTTCATACTTTCACGCCTGAAAGTTCTAGAAGTCCATGCACTCTTAGTGATTACCATTACTGTGGTTAGCCAGCGTATTCTTTTCTTCAGAAACTAGAGACATAATGTAACCCGAGAATGAAACAAAGAGTCTTGAGCTTTCATTAATATTGTATTCAAATATCATTCTTTAGAGCTCTGAGGTAACGACTGGTCCGATGATAGCTCTATCCTATTTTGAACCAAAATTCCACCTTCCGGGGTTTCCTTCAAATAGAAACTGCCTCTGTTATTTTCACTGGCTGGTGACCAAACGTGAGCATTGGTCTCGGTGATGACCAAACTCTGGAAGGAGTCTCTCGGACCCGCACTGGCTCTTGTAGTTGAGATAGGAATTTTCAAAAAAGGCGCACTCTTATTTCCTTTTGTACTCGAACTGCCGTAATACTTCTCTCTTAACTCTGATTCTTCGGATCCGCCAGAAATGAGGCCCCGTCTCTGCAGAAGACGGAAGTACAGCGGTGCGCACGGTGGGAGACAGGCGCAGACTATACCGATCGCTGCTTCGATGACGGTGAAGGTGGCGGAATCAATATTTGCCCACTATTCTCAAGTTAGTCTTCATATTTGTACTGGCTGGGCGTGGGGAAGGGGGGGGTGTTCATACTGTTACGTCTTCGGTATCAGTGTCTCGGAAAAGTATCACGATTCTTGCAATACCGCAGCCGATGGTGAAAGCACCGAGTAAAAAGACAGTGGATACAGCAGCCTTGCGCACTCTCTGCATGCTTAGATTCCAGATTGTTGGCACGGGGAGAAAGAAAATTGCTAGATCTGATGCTGTGCTCAAAATCTGGGGAATGCCGAGGTATTGATGCGCGTGAGGAAGACATTTTCCAGCTGGTAGTGAATCGCCATAATAAACGATGTGCCTTTTCCAGTAATAGTCCACAGGCGAACATTGGAAGATGAATAAAACCGTTGACGCGATTCCTAGCATAACCGCATACAACGCGTTGGTCCATATTGCGATCTTGACCCAGCGTTGTGGCGCAATAAACAGACGCTGATATAAAACGAGAATGGAGAGCTTGATGAAAGTGACACCGGGAGCCCAGAGGATGGTGATGACCCAGTAATTCTGCTTTCGTGGTGAGAAGAGGTATGCAAGAGTTCAGTAGTTCGATCTTGACTGACAGTGTATATGTGTTGTAGTCCACAAGGCGGATTTTTGTCTTCGTGCAGAACGCGAACCTGATGCAGTCCAGCCCCAGTCTTCAAGGACAGGACAGAAGCAACCAATTCGGCATAAAGGATGAGCTAAGAAGAACTCGTAGTAATTTCAGTAATTGATCAGAATATTGGGGTGAATATTCATACCAAGGCAATGGTGACAAAAAGGTCATCGAGTCCCCACCCTTTCTTGTAAATTCGTTGAGCATAAAGCCTCACCATGACCGCGAAGGTCGCCGCAAATGTAGTAATAGTAACCGCAGCATATTGCTGCGGTCTTTTATCCTCATCCCACTTGCTCATCTGGGAATTATATTCCTGACTTCCCAGCTCTGGCACATATTGATCTGTATATGTCATAGTGGTAGGACCAGCCGGCACTGCACCGACAGATTTGCATTAACACCAATCGGACTCTAAGGACGGTTGCCAAAGTTTGCAATGAAGGTCATTTCATCCAACATGCAACGATTGGCGTAAAAAGAGGAAAGCCCCAGAGTTTATGTGATGGAGCGCTGACAGGTACGATTGACGGTCAGGCCATCCTGCATTCTATATCAGGGTATTTAGCTTTAGCCCCCCGTGTATCCCCGTGGCTGATAAAGTGCCAAGAAAATTAGGCGATAAGCAAGGCAATTATGCAGAGATGAAACTTTGCAGATATGTGACCTGCGTTGCCTGAAAGTGGCCCCCAAAGTAGCATACGTCACGTAGCGTCCACGTTTACGGGCCGTAGACACTAAAAACGCTAATTGATGCCACGGACGCAATTTAGTGTATGTTAATAAAAGCGGAGTTTGCTTCGTTGCCGAGAGCCGTGTGGCTTAGATTGTGTCTTGCTCGGTAGCCATCATCTGGACATTTTTAGAATTTCAATTGGAATCCACCATAATAATACTAGTCCTACACAAAAGGACTTATCATCTCTAACAAAGATAGTCAAAGACCGACCTTTCCATTTCGCCTGAAATCTTTTATAAAGAGGGGTTATTTGGGGGCGGAGGGCTGCCAAGGTCGTATTACTCCGGCTCGAATGCATCACTTTCTAGCGAATAGAATCTAATAACATACATTGACTAATTCAAATAATATTTGCTGCAATTTGTAGGCAATATTAAATACTGGTAACGGACATTCTCTATCATATATGCCTCGAAAAAACTATTTAACAATGTAACGATTATGCAGTGGCGAAATTCGACCTTCGCTAGCACTGCATTGACATATGTTCATATTTTGATTTGAAATTTCCAATGATATCCAAGACAAGCCCAACGTGCTGTCAGTAGGCACAGTAGGGATATAGTAATCATGCCGCCGATGAAAACGACAAGATTGGTTGGTCCAACTGCCTGTAACAGCTGTCCACCAATGGGGATTGCCACGAGAGGTCTAGTGAATAGAGTTCAGCATATGTACGTATGAGGAATTAAAATAGACTTACCCATGGCTGATTACAAGATAGCAACTTCCCAACCAAAGTCCAACTTCCTCTGTCTTGCACATCTGGCTGAGACAGACAGGAAGCAAGCAGAGGATAGTTCCCGTGCCGAGTCCCATTAGGACAACGAAAGAGTACATCACACCAAGATGATTCCCAAATGGGCACCATAGAAGGAAGATGAAAATCATAGTAGTGGTCATCATTGCTGACATCGTATTGAAGCGTCCAAAACGATCCGATACCATTCCTGAAAGCCCCCGACCAACAGCCGCCGCACTGAGATGTGTTAGCTATTACCAGGGAAAAAGAAGAGTGAAATGACATACCCGTTATATACAGCTAGCAGGTAAAATCCGGTATCCGAACTAAAACCCTGCGCGAGTGCGTATGTAGGGACCAGACCCATCGAGGCAAAAAGAGCAATCTGCGCAACTAGAGAAACAATCAGTACATAAGATCATCAATCTGTGGGAATGATCACATACAGAACTGGGCCATCGTGAACCAGATGAATCGAGTGTCTCGAAAGCACCGAAAGTCAAAGACAGCCGTTTGCCCTTTGACCGGCAGCCTGCTTCGAACGCAGATATTGCCAATGGTGAGAAGTCCCATAAAGATGAATCCGATAATCCTCAATGACCAAACCCAGCCCAAAGGCTCAAGCGTCGCCCTCAATATCATGGGGAAGATGACTCCACCCAGACTACCCCCAACCATCGAGATACCAGTCGCCATGCCGCGTCGACGGTGGAACCAATGCGACAGAACAACCATGCATGGGTTCGAGACAAATGCAGCACTCACTCCACTGAGTATACCCAGACAGAGCATGAACTGGTAATACTTCTCACACAAACTCAAAAGGAATATAGACAGGGTGAAGAGCACGGATCCGATAAGCATCAGCCACCGGGGGCCATATCTGTCGAACATCGGGCCGACCTGTACGGCAGAGACCATATTGAGGTACAGATAGACCGAGGAGATCCATCCAATCGTACTGGAGGAGTAATTTTGCAGTTGATGTGTTTCCCAATGTGATTGCAGAGCGCCGACAGTGAACTGCATACCGAAGGTACAAGTCAAACTCGCAAAGACGCCGGCTACCACAAGCCATGCTCTGAGTCCACCTTCGGGGAAATCGTCGAAGACATCCGTCTTGATTGCAAGGATACTATCATCTTGGGAGGAATCGGTATCGACATGTTGTAGCTGGTTTGAAAACTTCGGTAAGTCGTCTGTTGCCAGCTCCTGTCTGGTTTTTTCGGACATGGTCACGGAAGCTGATGCGCGTGAATAATTTGAAGAAGAATCGAGATAAGTAGCTCATTATCACTATCCTTTATCTATTGCTTTTCCCCCTGGCTGACAATTCCGAAATATGTGACGTCTGTCAAGGGTTCTCGGTAATATACCTGGTTGTGCAATGTATAACGTGAACATACCGAGATTTCAAGAACTGTGGATTACGGCATACCATTCATTGGCGATCATGGCATCATTGTCGGAGGGATGTTTCAGTCGTAGTAGGATCTTCCTATAAAGCTTGGCTATTCTTGTTATCTGTAGCATAACTTAACCTCACACATTGGGAAAGATCTGCGCTTTTTCGGACAATTATCAGGATAAGTCGCAATCGAGTCCAGATGATTGGAGACGAATGTGCCTGCTAGGGCATACAGTTGACTGGTTGGGAATAGCTCCACTTTTGCTATCGCAACTGCCGGGAGCCAGTAGTTCATGAGATCCATTTGAATTCCGGGCTAGTGGATCGCGTACGTACTCGCCTATACATCTAGGGACAGGAATGCAGGGAGTGGAGAGGCTGACGAATATGATGATCTATGGTGTAGATCATTGAATAAACACATCGGAACAATTGAAAGGCTGGGCGAAACAAGCTTAATACTTGCTTGCAGCTTACGTTTAAAACACTGCACGATTCAGTTAATCATCTTGGATCCAGTGGACTTCGAAGTCGAGCGGAGCCAGGATAGTCCCACACACTTGGATTGGAATGCTGAGCCTTGACAGATTTGCCGAGATATATCTCATTGGAAACGTATTTTTTAGGATTGCATTGTGCTCATCCTAATATTACGTCTTGTAAACATGTTTTATTGAAGGAGATTTTGAAAATTTTTCCAAGCTGCCTAGGTATCTTCTTTACAATGTATTGAAGGTCCGCAGTTTTTTTTGTCTTATTATTCGCTTGAAGGCTTCACATGGTGGTGTAAGTAGAAGTACAGTCAAAATGACCACGGTAAACGAATGAAAACGATATTTGGCAGTAGTGCACATGTCAAAGAAAGGTATGAGATAAGAAAGATAATGTGTACCATGTCCAGGGCTAAAGTAGACTCTGAGTATGATACAGACATGATGATGCAGTTACTAAGAATCTGTTTGCTTCCAAATCATGCTGACATCCAGGAAAAGCTGCAACATCAGCCCAGTTGTTCAGACAATTGAATCGTTTCGGTGAACACTGCTAACGGAGATGTCATGTTCCACAGAGATTCCGAGAGGGATGTCAGAGTCATGAGATTGCTTGGATCCAATTGGATCCACATAGCACAATGTCTGTGCGGCGGTGCTGCCGGTCATTTGCGTCACACTTTGCTTGGTCTGGTTAAAACTGTCTCCATTAAGGGCAAGTGCTTGCCAGAGGTTCTGGCGACGTGCAGGAACCAATTCAACACGGCGAGATTCAAGAGTGGCACCAGCCCAGATGGACGACAGTGGAAGAGAGATTGCAACGAGAGTAAGGACATTTGATGACAATTCGGGAGTGACCGTGAAGTATTGAATGATGGTGAATATAGTCGGAACAACGAGAGTCTGACATCCACAGACAAAAATAGCTTTCATGGGACCAAAATCTCGGATCCCGAGCCGAGTTCGCTGTCGAATTGCAAAGCCCAGCTTTGTGACGAAAACGGTGCAGAAGAAGCAGATGCTGATTGTGATGACAATCGTCGAAGCGCTTTCCAGCCACTGAATTCCACTGAAGGACGAGAGGTTGATAATCTCAATATCATTCATGACCATGAAGGCCATGCGGAACCCGATTGCTAACAGGGCCATCAGTATGGAAGTCACAAATAGGACCCGACGGTATCGACGACGCAAGGTAGCGCACACCACATGGACTTGGAACACCAGCGAACTCTCGAAACACACAACAACGAGGGTTTCAAAGACAGTCGCAGCGATTGAAATTGCGTATGCTGCAGTCTCAACCCCGGAGTAATCAAATGAGAAATACGGATAGATTCTCTCGAACCCGGTTGTGAAGTGGATGCACTGGAAGAGCAAGCGAAGGAAGTTGAAGAGCAGAGCTAGTCCATTGAGAATGAAGATCGCCGAGCGACGCTTATCACGTCGAGTCAAGAGAATCAGAATGACAAAAAGCACAGCCGTTGCGCCTAATTGGGTCCCATAGTCGATGCAGGATTTGATGTTGTACTGGACGAACTCCTCGAGCTCCGGAAGAGTCACGTTGAAGGCCTGGCCATCCCCGGTGTGGAAGACAAGGGTCTGTTGCTCGGGATTAGAGGAAGCCATTCTTGCGAAGAGGGAAATCTGGGGAAAGATCTAGTTCAAGGTAACAGAGTAGGGTCTGATGTCAAAGCTTCGTGTAAAGGAGTCGGTCGGAGACAAGCCTTATACTTCCTTGAAGCATCATTCACCACGAAGTTGATTATTACAACACTCGGATGGCATCTCAAAAGGTCTAATTGTCTCATGGTGAAGAGGCCGAGACATACAATGGGACAGGGATTGTTCTTGTTGGAGTTGGCGAAGTTGGTGGAGGAGTGAAGTCAAAGGGAGAGAGAACAATATTAAGTGGGGAGAACAATACTAAGAATGAACAAAGCCACCCAGACACTCATTTTACTATCTACGGCCACCAAGTCCAGACACGGGCAGCAGTCACACAGATGCGTCTAGATCTCTGGTCCAAAACGAGCACATTGATTCTATTTTGTGATGCTTTCTAGCCCGGCCGGGTAGTTTGGCTCTTTGAGAGACAAAAGAAGAAAGCGACCTCGAAATAATGACTGTCAATACAATCACACCCTCCACCCAGTACCTTTGGACCTATTTAAAGACCAAACAAAACTCTTGGCCAACGAGGTGACCTACGTGACCATACTATTCTGAGACTATCCCAATGGTGCATATGTGGAGGCATGGAGCTCAATGACTCGGTCTCTTTTACCAAATTAGGTAAACTGACACCTCAGGAAAGTGGCGCGACTCGGGTGTCTGCTTTACAAAAATTGCCTTTTGCCACTTCCCTCAGGTGTCAATGTGGCTGACCCGAAAAAAAAACCTTAAATACATGCATGTCTACAGGGACGAAAGTACATTTGCTGCAGTGACGAATCTAATCGAAGTTTCTAGTCCGCTAGTTTCAATACTATAGGCGCCTCCGATTGAACTTCCCGAGTCAATGCCGACGGAGAATATATTCCGTCGAAGATCGGTCCATAAGTGGGTCCATCTCGGGGAGGAATTGAACCGGCCTGCAAGAACCTCGGTGACTTTTGCCATCTGCAAATAATGAACTAGGATTCTTCATACAGCAATGTTAAAGTGCTGACTATTTATGATGACGAATCGGAATACATATTCCAAGAGCTCAGCACGTGTCAATCCACTCTCCTGGTCCTTCATTCCCCAAAATTATTCAGAAATCGGCGGGGACTAAGCCCAATGGATTTGCATAGTGGGGACAGCGGGCCTATTCTAGTCGCCTCTATTGGAAAATTTTTCGGGGATTAGAAATCAGACTCTAGTGGAGTATATAAAGACTTCAATAACAACCTTGGAAGACCCCTGTTGATTAAAGCATATATTGAGTTAGTGTTTATCGTTTATTCATACAGTTTTATATTATATATACCTTCCAACATGACTTGGCCCGATGTCCACGTGAAGCCCGCCGAGGGCATCTCCTACTTCACTCCGGCCCAGGAGCCCGCAGCTGGCACTGCTCGCAACCCTCAGACAGATGGCAAGGCCATCCCGAAACTGTTCCAGCCCCTGACTATCCGAGGCATGACCTTCCAAAACCGTCTGGGTGTAAGTAATCTTTGTGGAAAAACATGTTCCAAGTTCACCCGAGACCGAGTACTAATGAGATATTCAGGTTGCCCCAATGTGCCAATACAGTGCCGACAACGGCCACATGACCCCCTGGCACATGGCCCACTACGGTGGCATTGCCATGCGTGGACCCGGAATGATCATCATCGAAGCCACCGGCGTCGTCCCCGAGGGCCGTATCACTCCCGGCTGTGTGGGTCTGTGGCAGGACTCGCAGATCAAGCCGCTCAAGGATGTTGTCGAGTTCGCCCACAGCCAGAACCAGAAGATTGGTATCCAGCTCGGCCACGCCGGTCGTAAGGCCTCGACCGTTGCCCCCTGGATGGGTGGTGTCACTGCCACCAACGCCGTCGGTGGCTGGGTCGAGAACGTCAAGGGCCCTAGCGCCATTCCCTTTGCTGAGGGCGACATTATTCCCCAGGCTATGACTCTGCAGGATATTCAGGAGGTCAAGGATGCGTGGGTTGCCGCTGTGAAGCGTGCTATTGCCGCCGGTGTCGATTTCATTGAGATCCACAACGCTCACGGATACCTGCTTTCTTCCTTCTTGAGCGCCTCTTCTAACAAGCGTACCGATCAATACGGTGGCAGCTTCGAGAACCGTATTCGTCTTCCCCTGGAGATTGCCCAGCTGACCCGTGATGCCGTCGGAGATAAGATCCCCGTCTTCCTGCGTGTCTCGGCTACCGACTGGCTGGAGAAGAGCATGCCCGAGGAGAAGGGCTGGAAGCTGGAGGACACTATCGAGTTCGCTAAGGCCCTCGCTGCACAGGGTGCTATCGACTTGATCGATATCAGTAGTGGTGGTGTGCACTCCTCGCAGAAGATCAGCGGTACCGGTGCTTTCCAGGCCCCATTCGCTGCTGCAGTCAAGAAGGCTATTGGAGACAAGATGCTTGTCTCGGCAGTTGGTAGCATTAACAACGGTAACCTTGCCGAGAAGATTATGAACGAGGACAACATTGACTTGATCCTGGTTGGCCGTGCCTTCCAGCGTGACAGTGGTTTAGCTTGGGCCTTCGCTAAAGATTTGAATGTTGAGATTGCTATGGCTGGTCAGATTCGCTGGGGATTCAACAGCTTCCGCAATGCCTCCGAGTACATCCAGCCTAACTCTGTGAAGGCGTCTATCTTTGATTAGATATTTTTTTGAATATGCATAGCGATTGGGTATAGAGCATGATATAAATGATACGATTTCCGGATTTTCAAAGAAAATGGCTTTTAGAATTCCCTCCGTACAAGCATCTCATTAGTGTTGAGTCAGCTTTGAAAGATCACACAACGTAAAAGACCATATCATGAAGATTTAAAATTACTGGAGGAGGCACCCATGCGAATGCAGATGTGATTGATTGTTTTGACAGTGACAGTAGTAATGACAAACCACTGTCTAGATTTCAAATAAGTACAACAAATACCCGAGTCTCTGCAAGAATCCAAATTGAAATCCAATTCTCAAGCACAAAGACAAAGACACATAAGTCAATCAAGTGTAAACAAGACACGAACACAATGCAACAAGATCACGCCTCCCGATTAGGTTCGGCCCATCCCGATTGAGCTCCACCTTGACCCCATTCAGGATATTGTAAAAGGCCAGCATCTCTCATGTAGTATGCAGACCCCATCCCCCCCATTTCCGACGCCTTGAACCAAGAATTGAGACATGGACCGTAAAGACAATTCTGCATCTTCATATCGCAGCAATCTTCCAAAATATGTCTTCACAACACTTCAAGCCATTCCTGCATCTTCTACGTGTTCTTCATCACAACAATGCTCTTGTTTTTATGGTTCGGATCTGGACATGAAAGAGATTGAACTTGTCGTACTTTATCTAGACAGTGATCGTCAATATTACTCTGTCAAAACAATCACACTTCCTGCAATAGTTGTAAATGTTCTCAGTACCTTCAAGATTTTGAACTCTCCAGGCTCCTGTATGCCATTTCCTCCTCGTTGCTGGGGAAAGACCTTCAATTTTAGATGACATGGGTACCCCGTGTAGATAGTCACTGCTGTCGATCACTCAATACATGATCTACCGTCAACAAGTCCAGAGATGCGACATGATGCAGGTATCCCCGAGTGCCTCGATTTCGGATCCAGTCAGGCATGAATCGAGGCTTCAGCACTGGACTCGTCCTGAAATTTTCCATGGCAGCTGCATCATAAATGGGCTCATATATTTCGAAGACAAAAGCTGAAAGGCAGCGTAATACAGAGAAGCCCGGCCCAGCCAAATAGTGGAAGCGACAGCAAGCATCATGTAAACACAAGGAAAAGGGACTACAAAATGTTGAATCAGGCACTTGATCTTCATTACATGAAGTGGTTATCAATAATAGTTGTTAATGTACATATGTTTTCTTTTCCCCGAGGCATGCGCCATAAGATAAATCCCGGTACTGTAAAACCCCTTCGGAATGCGTAGACATATGGAAGATGAAGGCCATGGCCAAATAGTACACAGACAAAAAATAACATGGTAAAGATAGCCGCAAGAACGCCCTCGAGCCTTCGTAAAGGCCTATGCATGAATTTGCTTCGGGGATCGAAGATCAAAAAAGAAGAAAAGAACAAGAAAAATCAAAACTGGACATCGTGGCACAGATGTTGATGCCAGCAGCAGAATTCTGAACCAGCATCTTCAAGGCCTTTGTGAAGCGGCTTAAGTGTCATGACGGAAAGTGCAGTTGTCTCCTTTCCTGCACTTTCCTTCAGCCCAGAACTTGCATGCAACCAATCCATATTTGTACGGTTTGGCATCGTTGGCCTTTGTCCGCTTCTGACGACTCCATGAAGGGTCATACTGGCCATCGACAGGTACGTCTTCACGCTCACGCATGCGTTTCATACGTTCGGTGTCCTCGTAGCTGGCTGCTGGCTGCATGTGCTGTGGGGGACCAGACTGCTGGTTTGCGCCGTTCAATGGACCAAACATGGCGCCAAAGTTGGGGGCCATTGCAGGCTGGGTCTGCTGTGGTTGGGTGTATGCGCCGGGCTGCAGCTGTTTCATAACATTAAGGATATTTTGGAAATCAACGCCCGCCACCGGTGCTGGGGGTACCGGGGCTTGAGGGACGACGGGCTGTGTCTGGCGAAACATGCTTATGGTACGCTCCAAATCGGACATTGGGTGTGCAGGTTGCGGCACGGTTTGCGGTGGAGGTGTCGATTGCTGTTGCGTTCCAGCGTGGATCAGTTTTAAGATGTTAGAGATGTCAAACCCGCCTGGTGCTGGATTTGGTTGAGGTTGTGTTTGAGCCGGAGGAGGTGGCGCGGGCTTGGGATTCATGTATTCGAAGTACCGTTCTTGCCGAGCCTGTACCAATTACAATTAGTTACTATTCTTCATTTGTGATCGAAGATGACATACCTTGATGTTATCGGGCAATTCTCCGAAGGGAATAACATCGGGGACGACCTCGTCGACATCAGGAGCTGGGGGTTCCTTCGGCGTCGAGGGGACATCGGCTGGAGAAGTGTGGAACACCATGAGGGTAGTGGACTCTCGGTGATCCTGGGCCTCTTTTTCGGGGCTGTGAGGAATCTGAATTCCGCCACGTTTGATGAAGTTTCCATTTTTCATTTCCTCGGATTCAATGACGATTTCTGGTTTGGGGTTAGTCAAATCTGGTTGTGGCATTCTGGGAAAGTGCAACTCACCAGTGAGAGCAGGGTATTCGCCGTAACTGGTCTCCCGCAGACCACCAAGATCGTCCTCCTCCAACTCCTCCAAATCTTTATGAAGTTTAAGAACACTACCTTCACCTTTCGTGTCGCCTGCGCCGCGCAAGGAACCGTCGCCAGGGCCCAGCTCTTCGTCAGGGTCGTGAGTGAACAATCGGACCTCTGTGAGTGACTCCTCTGGTTTCCAGGTAACACGCAGCTTACGTCGCTCTTCTTTGCGCAGCCGCTTTGTGCGTTCTTCTTCTGTCTCCGGGGGCCTTTCCTCTGTGGGCTTGACGACAACAGTCTCTTTTGGTTTACTAAGATCGGCCATAATGTCACCGAAGGAGAAAGCGGGTTTGGGAGGGGGTGCTGCGGGCTTTTCCTTCTTCTCCGTGGCAGGTCTGTTTACAACATCAGTTAGGCTGCATTTCAAGAATTGGACAATATGTGAAGGTGACACGTACGTGGACTTGCCTGCAGCGATTGCTGCGGCTCTCTCAGCATTTGTTGTTCCCGGTCGCTTGGAAGCGGAGCTCAGTGCGCCGAACAGACTTGAAGGCTTGGGTGCAACGACATTGGCTCTAGGGCGAGGTGCTGCTGCGGTTGCAGGCTTGCCATTCTGTGCGCCTTCGACAGGTCGCTTTCCCACGCCATTGGCTGGCAATGCGGGTTTATTCGCATCCTTGGGATTCGACGTAACAACCATCCGCTTCGTGGCAGGCTGGACATTACTTTCTCCGTCTCGGGCACGTTTTGAGCCAGCAATTTCGGAGGGGGAATCTGCTGACGAGCCCTTCCCCGAGGAGTCTTCCGCTGCTGTTTCGGCAATCTTTTGCTTCCACTTGGTGGCGGCCGCAGCATTGTCTAAGATTTTCTGCGCTGACTCTTTGATGGACGGTCCACCTTTCTTAATAAAGCGAGGTAGCAGCTTAGCAAGGTTGGTTTTCTGCAAGATTTCTTCATCTACAGTAATGAATTGTGCCAAAAGCTGGATGTTATGTCAGAGTCATATTGAAATCATTTTCTTGACGTATTTACTTACCTTGATCATGTTAATGGTTAATGAGCCTTCGAAATCAGCAGCCTGAAAACGATCTGCCAAAAAGGAGTAAATGGCTGCAAGTGCCACCGGATGTTCTCCACATCTAAAGGCCAATTAGCAATCCGGTATAGAACACCAATATGAGATGAGACAGTGCTTGGCAAGGCGGAATGACACGCTTAAAGCTTAGCAAACGAGGCATTTTGTCCAAGACTTCGCAGATAGCTTTAGTCAGCGTATCTACCTGGAACTTCAGGCTTTGGTGTCTATCCATATGTGACCAAAAAAGCATCATGGGATGCAGTCTGGAGCATAGGAGGCAACCCTTAATTCTAGCCATATTAATTGTAGCTTGGTTCATTCCACGGGAAACAGGTTTACGCGGGCAATGCTCTCAATTTGCTTCAGACTTATATCGTCACGACAACCATGTGCAAACGCAGGGTATCTTAGGAAGGAAAAAGTGGGCATGGGACTGGGGGTGGGGGATGCATACTTCTCGACGATCACAGGATGACCCATCTCCATGGCAGTGGTCATTATCTTATCCATTGTCTGGCGTTGCAGAATCACACCTTTCCTTAGCGCGGCAGCTTTATCATTATCGCCTTGGTTCTCTGCGTTCTTCATCGCCTGGACCTGGTCTTTCCAAGAATCCCGAAGAGTCTTAATAATTTCTTTGAATGCCATCAACCCATTCTTTACTTTATCGGCTGAGACTCTCTTGTTTCGGGGCGACCAGACGGCCTGCAGTGTATCGTACACAGCTGCTGCAATAGGCTCAGTGGGCCGGACTGCGGGTATGGGCGATGGCTCCGGTGGGGCCTCAATTTCCAGCTCGGAGTCAGAGCTCTCACTACTAGCCCCCTTGGCCTTGTTCTCCTTCTTCGCGGTTTTCTTTGCTGGTTGTTTTTTGGGAGGCTTCTTTGCCGCATTTACGCCTTCAGGGACAGGAAGACCCGTGTGACTTGAAGCAGACATACCATTTTGAGGGCCAGCGTGGCCGGGCCCAACACGGAACTGAGGTTGAGCGGAGATGCCATTTTCAAAGTAGTTGAACATCTGCCCACCAGCCCGGTCAAACTCAGCAGGATTTCCATACATGAAGTTGTTGTGCATGGCTTGACGCTCTGCAGACTGCGTTGTCGGGTTAAGGAATTGCGGGTCGATGGTGTGGTGATGTCCGGGTTCGGAAGGGAAGTCTTCGGTGAGGTCGATGGTATTGTGCAGCTCAGAAGGAGGATACCCAGGTGGTGCGGCGAACTGAGACAAGGCAGGTTGCGGGGTAGGCACCTGGAACTCCGCCGATTGTGGATGTTGCTGTGTAGGACGGGTCTGGAACGAGTCCTGCATGGAGAGTTGTTGCGGGTAGAAGTTCGGTGGGAAGGAGTAGGAGGGGAAGGCTGAGCTCTCGGACGCTTGCAAGGAGCGCGAATCGTACTGCATTTGATTTGGTTGATATTGCTGCAGTGGTTGTGCAGTCTGGTATTGAGGAGATGGCACATAACCACCACGACCAGGTTGGTGCAATGGGTTTGGCTGCCATGATTGGGGAATGGAGTAAATCTCTAGGTTTGGGTCGTTCGGCGATGTCATCTGGGTTTGCTGTTGTTGGAGCATCGGCTGCTGTTGTTGAAGCACTGGATGATCCCAGCTAATTCCCAATGGCTGCTGGGAGGACGGATCTTGGGGCTGCTGGGATTGGGATTGTTGAATCTGTGAATCAGGATACATGGAGTCCATACTGTTCCAGAATTGAGGCGAAGGTCCCTGGGGCGTTCTGCTATGGGGCAGACCCGGCATTCGATTCTGAGCCGAGGACTGCTCCATGATGTGCGCCCACCAGAGTTTAATGAAAACACTCTCACTTCACTTTACTTAAATGAAAGCTTGCAGCTGTATATTTGCCCTGTATATCACGTGGGTCCACTCTGAAGTGCTTTACCACCGCCTGCCTTGAACGGGATGTGGTCGGGAAAACTTTTGGCCGGGAGTCAGGTGCGGGGGTCACGCGTCTGATCGATGAGAGCGATCTGATTGGCTGAAAATGCGCGTCGGCGGTAACTGGTAACACAAGGAACACTGAGGAAATGACGAATTATCAGGATGTGATCGTCCCCAACCTTTGCGAAGGTTATATCACGGATAGTACAGCTAGAGCAGGACTGAGACGTAACCACAGATACTGTCGTACCTTTCTTTTCCTTTGTTTAAATTGCAAAACAGAATATGCGTGTCTTAGTGATGAGTTTAGATCGTGTTTGCCTCAGGCATCCACTGTCGCTGATGAAATCCTGTGGTTTTGGCGTCGATTCCTGGTATTTCTGCACCTTTTAAGGACCCTGAATGGCTGTATACAACCCGGAGAGAAGAAGATCAAGAAGTGGAAAAATAGTTCTGAGACGCCTGGATTTTCCAGAATCCTTTATGGCTGTCTGCTTGGTTTTTTTCCTTCTGTATTCTCTCCTGCACTGATTGTACTCTGGACCCTGGTTCCAGCTTCAGCTGCGCTCTCCTCTGGAGTTTTAAGCTTCTTTCCTTCAGGAGAAAAATACTCTGGGGCAGAGAATAGATAGGCTCCTATATCCAGAGCCACTCTAGCATCATAGCCATTCGCTTTACGAAGAAAAGGGGGAAATTGGGGGAGATGATGGGGTGATGTGGAGGGAGAGATTTGAGGCGGAAGGGGCAGCAAATTGCTGCGCAAGGTAGGTAATGTTGAGGACGGCATTAGTACAGCGGCAATGGTTCTCATTCGTTTAAAGCGTGATATATTACCGTTTCACTGTACTGAGACAGTAAATACCCCCAAGCTCCGCTGGTGACATGTCATACATGTGATACGTCCCCCGGAGTTTGCTCAGTTTGTCTGATTACCTCATCCCTAGGTCGGGCCACGCTTCATGCTTAACGGGGAAAGCGGGATATCAACAAGCAAAAAGCCCAGCTCTTCCAACTTTGATGATTGATCTCCAGTTGGATTTCATATACTTCTTTTGAATGCTGTGGGGCTAAATACCAATCCCTGATTGATTTATCGAAGCCCGTGGTGCCTGGTCTGCCATGGCGCATCCAATGTCCCTCCGAGACCGACAGGTCGGTAGGTGATTGCGCTATATTGCCCCCAAATCTAGGGTCTTTGACTGACTGACTTATTCTAGCTTCAATTCAAAAACTCTTGAATCTAAATCATGATCCCCGCCCTGCAGAGGACTCCCATGATCCCTCTAGCCATGGCGGCCTCATCTCCCACTCCACCCCGATCTTGAATGAGGATGGCGACCCGATCTGGAAGGTACTGGTATTCGATGGCATGGGCCGTGATGTTATCAGCAGTGTCCTGCGAGTCAATGATCTCCGAGCGTGGGGAATTACTATTCACCTGTATGCTATTGCGACCCCGTCCCCCTCGGTAGGCCGAAGTGACTAATTAATGTTGTTCTAGGAGCATCAACTCTCAAAGATACCCCATTCCCGACGTGCCCGTCGTGTACCTGGTCGAGCCAAATGAAGCGAATATTCAAGCGATATCCCGCGACCTTTCCCAGGGTCTTTACTCCCCCGCCTATGTCAACTTCCTATCCTCCGTTCCCCGGCCCCTCCTTGAGGACTTTGCTTCGCAAATAGCTACATCTGGCGCCTCGGAGCATGTCGCCCAAGTCTTCGATCAGTATCTCAATTTTATCGTCGCAGAGCCTGACCTTTTTCCTTGGGCATGGGCAACAACGCATACTACAAGATCAACAGCCCGAAGACGACTGATGAGGATCTGGATGCCATTGTCGATAAGGTAGTTAGCGGCCTCTTTAGCGTCAGCGTGACTATGGGTACGTTTCTTCATCCTCGATTCCATGGTCATCTGCTAAAATCAATTAGGTTCCATTCCTATCATTCGATGCCCCAAAGGTGGTGCAGCAGAGCTCATCGCAACGAAGCTTGATCGGAAACTCCGTGATCACATTCTCAATTCTAAGGACAACCTCTTCTCCGGAAATCAAAGAGCTTTACCAGGAGTACCTTCGACGCGCCCCGTATTGATCATTATGGACCGAAACGTTGATTTGGTGCCCATGCTTTCACACTCCTGGACATATCAGTCTCTGGTGCAGGATGTGCTGCAGATGCGGTTGAACCGGATTACCTTGGATGCCGACGAGCAGGACTCAGGCAAGAGTGGGAAGAAGTCGTATGACCTGAATAGCAATGACTTCTTTTGGCAGCGGAATGCCGGTGCACCATTCCCTCAGGTCGCTGAAGACATTGATGCTGAGTTGACCCGGTACAAGGAGGACGCAAACGATATCACGAAGAAAACCGGTGCTTCTTCTATTGAGGATCTCCAGAACGATACTAGTGCCTCTGCGCAGCACCTGAAGGCAGCCATTACGCTACTCCCAGAGCTGCGGGAGCGTAAGGCTGTTCTTGATATGCACATGAACATCGCCACTGCCTTACTGAAGGGCATCAAGGACCGACAGTTGGATAACTTTTTCGAGCTGGAGGAGAACATCACAAAACAAACCAAGGCACAGCTTCTGGAGTTGATCAATGACCCAGCCAAGGGCAGCAACCCCACAGACAAGCTGCGCATTTTCATTATCTGGTTCCTGAGCACCGAGACCGAGCTGAACCGTACAGAGATGACACAATTCGAAGAGGCTCTCACTCAGGCCGGTGTTACCGACATCACTCCTATCGCATACGTCCGTCAAGTTCGCGAAATCACTCGTATGACCATGATGACGACCGCCGCTCCAGAGCAGCAATCATCCGACATCTTCCGTGGCTTCTCATCACTCTCCAACCGCCTCACAGATCGCATCACTTCCGGTGCGCTCGGTGCCAACTTTGATTCCCTTATTTCCGGCGTGAAGAACTTCCTTCCCGCAAACAAAGATCTCACCGTGACTAAGATCACCGAGTCTATCATGGATCCAGCCTCAGCATCCAGTTCTGCTATCACCAAAACAGAAAGCTATCTCTACTTTGACCCACGCAGCGCCAACGCTCGCGGTGCCATGCCCCCGGCCTCCGCTTCACGAAACCAGCAGATGCCCGGTGCCATGGGTGCCTCTGGCCCTGGCACCGGTGCCACCTTTGGCCAACGCCGCCAGGCTTTCAACGAAGCTATTGTGTTCACTGTAGGCGGTGGCAGTATGGATGAATACGGCAATTTGCAGGACTGGGTGAAGCGGACGAGCGGTCAGCCAGGCGCCGACGGTGCACCTGCTGGTACCCGTGCTCCTGTGGCCCGCCGTAGGGTCGTTTATGGAAGTACGGACTTGATGAATGCGAATGAATTCTTGTTGGACTCGCTAGTGCCATTGGGACAGGAGAGTTAAATATGCAAGTTGCTTTATGGGATGGGATGGTCAACAGGGTAGATTCTATAGTTGTAAAACATACGTTAATTCAAGGCCCTTTGTGCAAAGCATATCCATGTATAGTCTACGTCTAGTGCTTTTCTGTTGCTGTACTGTAAACATGGGGGAATTAGCGGAATTAGCAATCCCGCCCCCAAATCTGTGCTGAGAGACGGGAGGGCACAATACATCATCGACACTTTGAACTATGCAGGAGGGTCCATAATGCATGCATCAAAATGTGGGCCTCAGGAGGCGGGAGGCGGAGGCGCGTCGGGAGATTTCATTCTAGGATTGGTATGAGTTTCTATTCGCCAGTGGAAGCGAATGACTGCGGGGCCAGCAAACGTGCTGTACATATAAGAGGGATTCAAGTTTGGGGGCCATCGTTACGTACATCCCAACTTTGGGGCAAGATTGACAGATCATCGTGGGGAAAAATGAATTCCTTTGTCGTAGTAACATATATAATCCTAAATTTTCTAATCAACTGCAGAGCACTTCTCTTTACCCTTCTTAGCTTTTCTAAGAGCCACTGTATATTTTCCTATATTCCAATGGATCGCTCCAACATTCTCGGTCGCGCTGCAGAGATCAGCGAAATTGCTCACTCTCTCGCTAGTGTTCTGGCAAAATCCGGACAACGAGAGCCATCTTTCGAGCATGGTCTTCCTGATGCGCTGAGAAGCGATGCGCCAGATTCGGATGCCGGGGCGATAGCAAGCCGCATGAAATTGATAGGCTTACTGGATGAGTTCCGCGATTTGTTGATTGATCCGGCTATGCATTTGAGCCCAGAGGGTGTAAGTCCAATGGTCATCTGTAGTAGTACATCATCCTATTCTGACTCCCGTCTTAGCGAAATCCAACCTTGAGTATTCTCTCTATATCCCGTCTTCAGATTGCCAATCATGTACCAAAAGAGGGCATTTCTGTTCAAGATCTGGCTGGTAAACTGAACTTGAACGAGAACATTGTCCGTCGACTGATGGCACATGCTGCTACCTATCATGTGTTCTTCCAATCAGAGCGTGACTACTTCGTGCATACAGCGAGCTCACGGCTATTGGCTGATAATGAGGGTATGCGAAATTGGATTTTGATGGGCGTAGGAGAGACTATGCCAGCGACTTTCAGAGTATGGGTTCACTATTTGATAAAAGATGGCGCACAAGCTGATTTGAAATTTCTAGATTCCTGATATCTTACAAAACAATGGGTACTCCGAAGAACCAAAAGATAGTGTAAGTCTTCACTACTATCAATATCATATCTGTTCTAACGAGAATACTAGAGCTGGTCTGTCCATAACTCGACGAAACTCCCAGTCTTCGCAGCTTTGAATGAAATGCCAGAGCGTGGAATTGTGTTTTCAAAGGCGATGGCCTGGCATAACCAGCTCCCAGGCTTTTCTACAAAGCATCTAATCGACCACTTTCCTTTCAAAAATAATGAGACTACTACTGTTGTCGACGTGGGCGGCGGGTTTGGACACATTGCACAAAGTCTAGTCACCCACGATCCTAATGTCCAATGCGTTGTTCAGGATCTCAGTGAACCTGTGGCTCAAGGAGAGAAGATGCTATCAACGGAGGCTCGAGGCCGTGTTACTTTCCAGACGCACGACTTTTTTCAGGACCAGCCAGTAAAGGGTGCAGATGTCTACCTCCTGCGGCATGTATTGCATGATTGGTCCAACAAATATGCTCGTAACATCCTTAAAAGTCTGATACCGGCATTGAAACCTGGAGCCAAGGTCGTCATCAATGACCGGATTATCCCTGATTTTGGTGAGGCACATTATCTTCTGGAGCGGGAATCGAGGTATGTGTCAATTTTTTTTTATCTTCATTTTTAACTTCTCTCTATCGGAACTGGCCGTTAACGAAGTGACAGGGACTATGACCTTTACATGTTCACTCTTACGAATGCTCAGGAGCGGACACGTTCGGACTGGGAGAGTCTTCTCCGAGACACTGATCCTCGGTTCAAGCTTACGCGAGTGTCTAGACCGGAGAAATCCTTCCTGGCTATTATGGAGGTGACATGGGAGGAAGAATTCAAGTAGGTCAGAGTGGTCTAGACCTGGAGTGGCCTCGACAAGTAAATGCACGTGCTAGAAAGTTATAGAATACTTTTTGGCGGGCCTAGGTTTTCTGCATAATCCGAGCAAATTTCACACACTGATAGATTCGGAACTGCTACTTGGACATGTTTGCTAGGTTCCAGGGTCGACGAGGTAGTGGCTCGGCCCTCGGGTTTTGCAGTAATGGTTATATGCCCGAAGGTGCCAGGAGCTACCCACTCATTGAAGGCGAAATTGGCGTGAGATATTGTATTTGCGCCACCACCATGAGTGGGTTTCCAACGACTTTGTCTTCAATGGAGCAAAAAGCAATTGGGTGATGAAGCAGAGCCCTCTTAGCTGCCGCTATGCCAGGTATTATCACGTTATAAATGAGTAAACTTTTCCTGGTGCATCTTGGAGGTGATAGGGACCTGGCGGATCAATGGTGGCGTATAGTTCATTATCGTGGGTTCATATAACATCATCCGCCTCCTGAGGCGATCTCCTCTGGATGCCACGTTTTCTGAAGTTAATCAATCAGATTAAGTTCCAGCGATGAATGCGCATTCTGCTTCAATCGAGACAAATTGCCTCATTGCTAATTTACTCCAGGTATGTGATGTCACAAAGGGTCATGATTGTGAATCAGACGCCACAGACACAGGTATAAGAGCCGAGTCGCTACGACACTACAAGGCTCTGATCAAAGCTAAACAAACACATTTCTCAATCTCAATTACTGCATCTTCGAAAGAAGTCCACAAAATCAAAAATGAGTGACCGCATTTACGCAGCGGATACTGGCTACCCAAGTGACTACGAGCCAAGTGCTTCATACGACACCGTGGGAACAAATTATGATTCGACCGGCACGACATATGATCTCACAGTCGGTTATTCTCCATCAGGCTACGGCACGACTAGCACCGCCGCCACCGGTCTCAGCTACGATGCTGACGCATATGACACCGGGTACGGCACAACAGCATACGATCCCAGCACCGGTGCATACGATCAACACCTCGACTATCGCACCGATGACTCACGACGACACCACCGTGAGCGCCTCGACTCTACCGGCACATACCGACACCGGGATGTTGACCGCCGCGACGACGGAAGTACCCACGTCCATCGGGAATACATGAACCCTAATACCGGTACCAGCTACCACCGTGACTATGAGCGTTAAATAAAATAGTGGTAGTTAATTGGAGGATATGCGTTGGATTTTGATCCAAGCTGGTTCATAGGGACATGATGTACGACTGAAAGTGAAATCTCCCAAGAGGGAAAAAAGGATTGAAGAACCATTCAAAAAGTCAACCAGACGACGGAAAAAAAAGATAAAAAGATGCTTCAAAACATCAAAAAATTGATTTCTTTCTGCCTGTCTTTTAGCGATAAATATCACGACCGTTACGAATCTACGTATACTGCTAGTATCTTCAGCGACTCAGCATCATATAGCTATATAGAAGCATTGGTATATTATTAGACTAGTAAGTATAGATTCTACGGTCCAAATTCTGTTAAGACTTTACCCAAGTACGTAGACCTAGTAATCTTGGAAATGAGTATGGTGTAATCCAGTACAGACAAGATCCCTTGTTTCGTCACGAGAAGACACATTGTTCTTAGTTATAATATATTTTTCATATACGGACAATGACTCGACTTACTATTCTAATGAACCATTCATCTTGATTCTGGCTATACATTTTTGATCAGGAACATCCCGAGGTCCGGCCCCTAAAAAAGGTGGGTGCCTAAGGCCCGACACTAAACAAGGCTCCACTGCATCGTCACCCAGTTCAACGATTCAACTGTTCCCCCCGGGCGCTTAACCCTGTGCAGCCAACTCGATGTTGGGCAGAAAACAGTTTCTACCCCAGCTTCCCATGTCCCCGTAATCATGTCCCGGAGGACGTTGGGTGGAGGTCGTGTTCTAGGCACCCCGACCGCGCTTTCATCAGCCCCGTCCCCGTCCCCGCAGCCGAAGCCAAGAGTGCTTTCGCCAACCGCCAGCAGCGTGTCCCTCAGCTCCCAGACATCTATCTCGCAGTTCTCAACTGAAACCCAAGATCTCACTTCCCGCATCTCCGTCGAGAATGGCGACACTTCTATATCTGCGGCGCCGGCGGCTCCCGGAGCTCAGCTCTCTTGCCCGATCTGCAGTGAGGAGATGGTATGTCTAGCTTGCTATGACTTTCGAGGTAGCAGACACTAACATGTTATATTGATAGGTTACCCTCCTCCAGCTCAACAGGTGCTTTCCAATCCCCATCTCCGATTCATACCCCTAAAGTGGCATGCGGCGGTAATTAACAATTGTTGACAGACACCTCGACGATCTACATCAGAATCTAGAAGATGACCGACAAGATGAAGTGAAGGATTGGTTCAAGGTGCAGATGGAGAAGGCGAGAAAATTCCAGCCTCTAGCTGTGTTGAATCAAAAACTCAAGGGCCTGGATGTCTTCGAATCAAATGAAAATCAAACAGCCCCAGTCGCCAGCCGCCCACTCAGCATCACCCATGCCGGACCGTCCGATAGCGCACCTAAACTACTCGATCCAGAAGACCTTATTACAAAGGAGCATTGGCAAGTTGGAAATCTTTATGACACCTGTCTGGAGCCGTCTTGTGGTAAACGCCTGAACAGCACCAACGGCTGCGTGAACTGTCGGAATTGCGGCAAGCTATTTTGCGAAGAGCATACCATGTACCAAATGAAGCTATCTCGTTCAGCCCAACCTGAACCAGTGAGAGGTATCTGGGCTCGGGTGTGCGAAACCTGTTATAAGTCAAGGGAGGGTTATAATGACCATAATGGTATGCAATCTCTGCCTTCTTGTCAATGCACGAAGCTAATAAAGCGCAGGAGCAATAAGGGACCATACGCAGGCATTCAAAAACATTAGGAAACAGACAGTGGACAAGGATTTCCTCGAGGTCTCCCGACTCGAGAAACGGTTGACTCGGCTTACACAATTGCTCGCTGGTCTACCACCGGATCAGATACAGTCCAGTACGACTAAATTATTCTCCATTCCCTGGCAGAGTGACCAGCGAAAAGCTCTTGAACAGAGTATTGTCAGCTGGCAAGATGATGCCAGCGTTAGCAGATGTCCTTTCTGCCAGCAAGACTTCTCGGGATACTCTTTTCGGAGGCATCATTGCAGAACTTGCGGGCAGGTCGTATGTGGTGATACCAGTACAGGTTGTTCCACTGAGGTGGGACTAAGCATCGCACCCCGTAAGTATATAAATCCCCCTTTCCCAAATAGCCATGTCTCTAATAGTTCAGTGTCAAAAACATCAGAGAAAGCCGCTGCAGACCGTTTAGTCAATGTGGATATCCGCCTTTGCAAAGATTGCAAGACAACGTTATTTGACCGGCGTGATTTCCAAGCAGACCTTTCGCGCAAGCCCCCAGAGGTTAGGGCGTATGAGAACCTGGTTCAGTTTGAAAGAGGCATCCGTCTCCATCTTCCCAGGTTCCAGAAGCTCCTTGCTTCATTGCAGTATGTTATGTTTCCCAAACCAAATGTACAGTTCCTGACACCACAACAGAGACCCGAGAAGACCACCATCTTCGGCACAAATTGCAGATGCTTCTAGGGTTCGCAAGCGACTTATCGACTCCTTCTCAAAGTACGATGTTGCAGCTCGACGTATCCGCGACCTGCCCACCAAGTCTCCCACACAGCAACGCTTACAAAAAGCTATATATCAGCAAGCCAGCGCTTTCCTTCATCTTCACATGCTACCTTTGAAATCCCTTCCGAAGGTACTCAAGCACGCCTCTCCGTCGAGAGGCTCTTTACCAAGTCGCACTTCCTCCCCAAGCACCCTAGTCAACGGATCACCAGCTCCCATCAAACCACAAGAATCCGCGCTCGCATCAATTGCATACAACAAACGTCTCGCACCCAATGGCAGCAACACAAGTCTAGCCAGCGACACGAGCAGCGCCGTCTCCGCCCTCGAAGCAGAAGAGAAATCCCTGCGGGAGCGCCTCATCGTACTCGAAGAACAGAAGTTCTTCGTGTCTGAAATGATCGCAGACGCCAACCGTCGACGGAAATTCGACGAAGTAAGCAGTCTTGCCGTGAACGTGGAGGACCTGAGTCGCGAGATTGACCGAGTCAATGGCATGCTGGCCAGTCTTGACTTCGAAGGTGTCTACACTGGGGCCAATAATTTGGAGGTCAGCGGATGATGGAAATCTACACTCCCTTGCATATTACGCAGACTCGTGGTGTCTTGTCAATTACCACATTTCCTTTTCTCTATTTGCTATTGCTTCCTTCGAATCTTGATGTTGTGACAGGCGTTCTCGAGCACCTACCTTACTTTGATATGTGCATAGCATCGGGCGTTGAGCGGTCATTGAAGGAATTATATAATGAATGGCCACTATCTTTGAATAAAAATATTCCCATTGTCTGATCAGAAGCAACATGCTGTCCTATTCAAAGGTTCCTCGATTTAAAACTGTGCTATACGTTGGGCAGTCATCGTTCCGCGGATCCGTAAACTAGCCCAGCTAGCTAATAACGGAGGCTTAAAAAAAACAGCAGGAAAAAAGTATTGGACGGAAATTTTCCAAAAAAGAGAACCGAACGCGGGGGTCGAACCCGCAACCTTGAGATTAAGAGTCTCACGCTCTACCGATTGAGCTAGCCCGGCGGGCTTGTTGTAGGCAGATCAATTTGTGGCTTCATGAAGGTGTAGTGGAGCAAGCCCTAACCGAGAAAAAAATCTCCACCCAGAAAAGTGACAATTTTCCAAAAAAAAAGAACCGAACGCGGGGGTCGAACCCGCAACCTTGAGATTAAGAGTCTCACGCTCTACCGATTGAGCTAGCCCGGCTGGGCTTGTTGAAGGGGTTGACAGTTATAGCTATATAAGCTACTTCTTAAGTTTGCAGGTTCGATGGGCCGGGCGCCCCAACTCCAGGGTTTCGGGGACATAAGTTCGGCTACAATTTTCGAATTCGGGAGTTTATACTGTTTGTTTTTGTCATAAGCTGTATTTCAGTAAAATTTGCATGTTCTCCTTTATTATTGACTTGCATTTCTTGACATGTTCAAGTATCAAAACTACTTGGTACTATAGTCATCAGGTTGTAATATATCTCTCAAGATATATATCACGAAGTCATACTTCAATTCTTGCCATGCCAAATATCAACATGTACTGGCATCTATACAATTAATCATGAAAATAATCGATCGTAAGGAATTAATTGATTTTAATTTTAATTCCAACAGTGAAAAGGATATAAAGCATTGAAACAAAAAACCACCCAATAAGAAATCTATGACTCGTCCTCCGAAACAAAGAAAGTCTTCTGCACATTCACCCCACGAAAGAACGTCCCTTTATGAGGGTTCAAGTCCTCCTGGCTACTCGTGCGACTATCCTGATTCGAAGTGTGAACAGTAGTGATCACATGTGCCTCCTCGGGATCGAGATCCGGTCGCCAGTACCGTGGGCCAGAGGGATCACCAGAGCGTGCTGCGTTTACACTGTCCAAGGGGACACTGCCACCAGTGCGCTTGCTCCGGGTACCGACCGAGCTGGGGTCACGAAACCAGCGAAAGAGTGGGCGGAGAGTGACGAGGCTGCCTGCGGCGATACCGAGACCGGCTTCGACGTTGGACCAAATGGAGATGTTGGTAGTTGCGTCTATAATGGGCATTAGTATTATTGTCTCGAGCTGGATAAATCTTGGTATCGAGGAAGACTTACAAAGGAAATTTTCGTCCTTGTAATCGTGCAGGAAAGGAATACGAATGATGACAGCTGCGCTCGCACTATAATATCTGATTAGTCGGAGTCCAAGCATGTATCCGCAATTTAGTATGAACATACATGCATCCCATGCCAAGAATACCAGCCAAAGCGGCCTTGGTCCGGGCATTCATTTGCAGATTCCAGACGAGCGAAACAGGCAAAAGTCCTAGGGTCAGATCACAGCACGTGGCGGTGACACTGTAGACATAGGCGATATCGATGATGCCGTCGAGATTGACACACGAGCCACTGACGACCTCGGGTGGTTTGTTATAAATCCGAACTCGCTGCCAGAAGTATGAAATCGGATGGCATTGTAATGTCAACATGAACCAGAACACTAGACCGACAATCGTGGTTACGGCGATCACAGCCCATAGGGCCATTCGGTGTACTCGGGAGACGGTAAGGCGAAGCAAGGCGAGGGCGATCGAAGCCTTTGCGACACTGCAGACCCAGACGTACATTGTTTGGCCGAGCCACCACCACTGAGATATTGTTAGTCTGGGTTCGAATTCTCGTGATATGCAAAGACGTCAAGATAAGACCACATACAAACATTGCGGTTTCCATGGTGCCTCGTTCTATCAACACATTCGTTCTCTGGCCAATGCCGTATAGTGCACCGGTGATACCACATAATGCAAAGAGAATGTTCAAAAGCTAATTGAGGTTCAGTCACATGTCACATGCATGAATTGGGTCGTTATTTACCATAGCAAAGACCATCAGGCCATCATCCCAGCCAAAGGCCTTGACCAACTTGATTCGAACAAAACATCGTAGGCAGACCGCGATAAAAGACAAACCCAAGAAAATAGTAGTAACAACAAAGATGGACAGACTGCGACCCTCCAGTGGAAGCATTGTGATAGCAAGGTAAGAAATCGAGGATCACCTCCAATTCATGTTCACCTGGAAGTGGATATAACGGCGGATCAAGATGTAACCCCAGAACCCGCTTCGAAACTCCCCAATGGAAGTGCAGTTTAGAGGAGAAGAAAGGAAAGAAAAGCAAACGAAGGAAATTGAATCACAAGCTTAGCACATTATGATCCAGTGGCAATGGAACGCCAAGCGGGCGAGACGGGCACTGTACTCGTTTTGAATAAGATTTACGAAGGAAAAAGAAAGGAAAAATCTACTGAGGCTCCAGAACGGATGATATGCACATACTACCAACTAGTGCGATCAATCTAGGACACTGACCCGCGACGGCAATTTTAGGGGCCTAGGAACTACCAGCCGAGCCTGTGGGTCATACTCCCGTTCTTACCACTGGAAAAACGGGATTTCTTCACAAACCTCAGGGGCGTCATACTAGCTTGACAGGAAACGTTACATGTTTCACTTCCACCATGGACGGCAAGCACCATATGCGGAGAAGATTGTCCGCCGGTCCTCCGTCGACTTGCTTACAGCTCGGGTCTTACCTAATGTTGTTCATGGTAAGTTCCAGCCGGCCGCTTCCAGCCGCTCAGACCTAACGCAACACCCCTCGAAAACGTGGGTTTCATGGTTGGAGAATCTCGGGGACTGCGACTAGAAGACTTTGTCCGCCAAAAAGGAAAAAGCCTGTTGTATGCCCCCACCAACGAGCGATGCGTTCCATCCGCAATGTGGAGCAAAGGTCTTGGCAATCCCACCATCCAGAACACACACCGCGAACTAGTCTCGTTATAGTCGTTATACGGGAACATCGTTGTCTCTGTATGGATGAACGATGCGTTAGATCGATTTCCGCGCCCCACTCCTGGACCACCTTCGCACATGCTGGTCTTCAGCAACCCCCTGTCCCGGCAAGTCTTGGCCCGGGGGCGCTGGAATAGATGGCCAAGGAGTCTAAAGGCATGTGCCCATTACCACGGAAAAGGAAAGTTTGGGAAGGTTTGACAGCAGACTAGTGGCAAACTAATGAACTGTCAACATGTGAGTTTTCGGCTGGGTTTTAGAGGGGAGGTCAATGAATCTGGAAAATCCGATCAATTCTCATCGTATCGACGATATGAAATCGAGATCGTGAGATGTGGTATATCTCATCGTGTCGAGGCCAAGCCCAAGCGCATTGTCCGGAGTACTTGCCAATACAATAGGCGATCGACGGGAGAAAAATTACGTCGGTGCCAGAAGCGAGACACGATCTGCAGTCTTGCGGGTTCCACGGAGATTACTTTACAATTGTGGTGTCTCCACCAGTATGGCCATTGTGGTCAGAGTGGATCATTGCAACTTAGTGATCGCTTGACACCTGGCGTGCCACGAATGCCACAAACAATTCGACGCCTCTCGAAGAGCAAATTTAGGTATGTGGACGTTGGTGGAGCCTGAAAGCTGTAGAAACTTTAAAACTCCTTTTGCATGCTTAAATTCTTAAATTTCGTATTGCATGCATCTCCAGGGATCTTTGGAGCAATGCCGTCCAGTCCGGGGAGAACATTAAAGCCAGCATCCTGAGACATCCGTTGAGGAGGTGGATCGTGAATAAATTAAATGTTCGATCCCTATCAAACGGCCCCAGGTTCTCTAATCTTGCTAAAATTAAAACGATCTGGATTGTGCGGCATTGGGTCACTGGCAGTACACCACAACCGTGGTACGTGGTCCTGTAGCCCCTTTTGAGTTGCTCGGGCATCAACCTATCGCATTCATCTTTGTAATAAGCGAGTATAAAAGAGGACCATACTAATACCAATTGAGTACTACCACCACGTTTCAAATTCTCGCCGGCGGTCAATATAAGAAACTTTCTAAGCGCCTGCCTGAGCTAGCATCATAGCTTGGAGACCAGGAATATTACTCGTAGATGACGCAAGGTTATTTGCAAGGTTATTTTAGTAACATTGACGATCAGAGCTTAATAATTGGGCGAGATGTCTGAAGTAATTTAAAATCAATCAATTGTTGGAACAACTGCACGCCGCAACTGTTGTCCTTGGAATCCTAAGAACCCCACCAAGTTTTCCTGATGATGACTTTTATTCATGTTACTTTTAACAACCATGCGCAAGTCAAGTATTCATATATGAATCACATTCCAAAGATAACTGTCGCAGCCACAAACAAACCGCGTATTCGCTATATCAAAGAGACTTGATGTGCTCACAGAGCAACAGGTTCAATATGTACATATCAAAATTGCATGAAGACGTTCCCAATGATCCAGCCAGCTGCCTCACAATGAACTTACTTCCACTGAGCCTCGGGGGTGGCCTGGAAGGTCTTCAAGATCTTCACAACCCGCTCCAGAGCCTCAACCTCGCGGCTCAGACCAGCAGACACGCGAGCCTCAACCTCAGGGTCAACCTTCTCATTCTCGTTATCAGCGGCCTTGGCGTTCTTGTCATCAACCTTGCGGAAAAAGGTAGTACGGTAGGGGCAGAAGCCCATGGCAGCGCTGAAGACACCCTTGACAACGAAGTTGTGGTGGGGCTTGAGGGTAGTGCCGTAAGCCTGGTTGAAAGAGACAGAGAGCTGGGAGGAGGGGTTGTCGAGGTTGTGGCGGAGAGCCTGGACGGTGAAATCGAGGCCACTATTTAAGAAAATGGTCAGTACCCCGCTGAACAATGGAAATGCAATGGGCTGTTTGCATTGGGCAAGAGTCACTTACCGGACCAACCAAAGGAGTCCCTCGGTGGCCTTGTGCTGGCCAGACTTCAACTCGTTACGGACGAGGTCCTGCAGAGTCTCAGACTCAGCAGGAGCAGCATCCTTGCGCTTTTGCACTTTCTATTACAGACATCAGCCGGTGTTATGACGGAATGAGGGGCAAGGGTGACGAACCTCGATGTTGGTGTTCAAGTCGGCAATGACACGGTTGAAAGTAGTGGCGCCAAGGATGTCTAGAGCATGACAGGATCAGTATCAACACTTATTTGAAATAGAACTGGTTAAACATACCGAACAGAGTGACCAAGGACCGAGCAGCCTGGAGGAACTCCTCAGTGTTGATGGCATCTCCATTGGCGGAGTCAATGGAGACGTTCACGAAGGACTTGCCCTCGATCTTTGCGAGCCAATTGGTGTCAGGGTTAGCAGCCATGATTGCGATGATTTAAAAAAGAATTGAAGTTCAGTGGAATTCGAAACAACAAGGAGATAACCAACAGCTGTCAACTCACCGCTGCCTGCCACGTGAACCAATGGCGGGGCAGCATGGATGCCAACAGTGCAAACAATATTGTTGTCGAGAGCCACGTGACATGATCTTCAAATTTGGTTTGTTTGCTTTGCTTTGACGTCATCGAATCATGTTGCATCGAGATCCTGCGATTGATCCACCAAGTTTATAGCTGCCTGATTCGATCCTTTCCCCGCTGCAAGAACTTCGTTCTTCAGGTGCAGCCAATTGCTCTGCAATAAAACCCTTTTGGGTAATATACCAGTGCTATGAGCGCCTCTCAGTCTGACGGCACTCGACCAGATACCACTGAACCCATCTACCATGAGCACTACAAGGGCCTGCAGGTTGGGTCCTACACGGATCAGAAGCTGGTATGCTGGACCCATAATTCCACCTCTTGATACCCCAACTGACTGGAACCTTATCTAGCGACATGCCTCTGCCCAACATCTGCACATGACAAATCGGCGCTATTTTATCGGACCGATTCCTGCTGGATGGCTTCAGGGCCACCGAAAATCCTGGTATAAATCAAGGCTTCGACTAAAGAATTATACATCGCAGACCCTTTCCTTTAAGGTCGATCCTGTCACATTCCATTACAATCAGCAAGAAAACTTTGGCGACGACCATCAGCCATCATCGCAGCCATTGGAGGAGGAGGTAGCCCTCACTTATACCCATACCAACAACGGGCTCTCCGAAGAGGAGGAAGATATAACAACCGAACAAGATGAAGCTGAAGAGCCGCATGGGGAGCTTCGTACACTTTCTCACCCTCCACTAGAAGGAGAGGCACCTACTCAGGCGGAGACAGAGACGGACACAGAAACCGAAACCGAAACAGAAAGGGGAACGAACAACAATGATACAGAGGATGACGATGATGGCGAAAGCACACCGCGCCCGAGTGCCCCGGCAAGTGCGAAGGCACGAGAAAGTGTTTACAACGATGGGACCGCTTCGTCCTCGTTCGTCACAGCCAGAGAGGAAGTAAGCAGCAGCGCCGACTCGGAATCTACTACATCTACTATACACCCTAGCCCGAACCTGGCCTTCTCCGACCAAAGACCTCAGTCTCAATGGTCTCAAAATTTGAGCGTTGGGGGCCCTAGCATTGGAAATACTAGTGGTACTTCTGGTGTTCCAAGTGAAGCCGACTCTACCACTGATCTGCTGAAAGGCAAGCGGAAACAGGAAGCGACCCAGAAAAGCCAGGCTTCTGCTATTACCAAGTTCACGTTGGAGCATCAGGAACCCCGAGATGAAGATGACACCGAACAAACAGACTCAGGGCTAGAGGGACGTGTCCCGGGGCGAATCAGGGGAAGAATGGCGAAGTATAACTTGGATGACAACATTAAGGATAAGCAGCAGAGACTGCGCCACAAGATTGCCAAGACAGGGAATACCATATCTGCGACTCGGCCACGCCGACGAAAGTTGCAAGATGGTGAGATTATCAAGGCCGAGAGAATGTTGGTTCTGGTCGAAGAGTCCATGAAAGACGAGATTCCCGAGGACTACTCTGAAAATGCCAGCATGCGAATGGAAAACCGAACCGTGGATAAGTGGCGCGAGTTTCTGGTCGTATGTCGCAAGAGCTCAATCGAGCATGCGCCCTTCGTCCTCCAGATGTACCGCACCCGTGTGATCCCTGACGCTCAAAGCTCGAATGGCAAGACACGGCCTTATTACGAGGTTCGTTTGAACCATAAGAATACTCGCGTCAATCTATACTCTTCACTGGACAAGACCATCGTCATTTGGCATCCCTGCAAGCGTGGCACGAAGATTTACATCATCCGACCTAAGTCTTCCGCTCATGGTGCTGAATGGTATACGTTTATACGACAAGTACTTGGGTGGCAACGGCCTAACAAGCTACCAATCAATGTTCCTGACCTTGGTGTCTCTTTGATCTTCAAGAACCCGTTTCAGCAGCTGGAGGCCCGGCTCGGCCTGGACCACGATGATCACCAACACACCACAGTGCTCAGCCGAGCTGCAAGAGAGGAAAAACACGCCGCTGCTGCCATCATTCGGGGCTGTATAGAAATGCTCGAAGGTCGCCCCGAGTGGGCCGAAGTGCTCAAGGCTTGGTCCAAGACCGAGAAGATGGGCCTTGCCTGGAAGCGATATGACCGCCTTGAGTGGGTGTACGGCGCCAACGAAGAGAACATGTATGGGTCGATTGCCATGCAGTCATCCCATGAACTCGAGCTTCGGCCACGCCACCACTACTCAACTACGATCAAGAAGCTGGCAGACAAAAAGGAAGAAGAGCCACCACCATTGGAGGGATTTCTGGTCCGTTTAACGTCACAGAAAGGCGTGCATCAGAGAATGAACAAGATGTTCTATAAACGTCTTTACTTTTACACCGAGGACCAACACCTGATGTTTTGCAGACCTGCCAAAGCGCTTCCTCCGGCACCACCAAAACTTGCACAGTCAGAAGATCAGAGCATACCGTCAGCTCAAGAAATTCTAAGCCAAGCACCAATCACCTGGGATATTGACCCTTACCCAGTTCAAGATGGTGACGTTGAGTGGCTATCTAGTGGAAACCCAGAGTATGTTCAACGGCACGACGAAAATGCCTATGCACAGTGGCAAAGGAAAGTACATAACATCAGCCATGCGGATGGATATATCGATCTATGCAAAGTGCGTGAAGTACGCCGCATGCAATGGGGAAGCAGTCCTGCCGACCCTAATATTGAAGAAGGTCCAGCTGTCGACTTTCACCCTGAAGGAGATAGTTCTCGTCAGGACGATGGTTCTACCAAGCAATTCGATGACGACCGGACATTTGAACTGACACTTGAGAACGACTTGGTGATCCGTCTGCAAGCATACGACCCTGACACCCGCGACGAGTGGGTAAAAAGATTAGATGCTCTGGTCAAGTACTGGAGAGCACGCCATGCTGACGATGCTGCCGAATTGATCGCTGTGCGCCAACGTAATCTCAAGCTCTTGGAGATTGACGAGGAGTTGGAGTCAATCGTAGGCCAGTTTGCAGAGAAGTGGGAGGTCAAGAAGGCCGAGGCATCGCCCCATTTACACAATATGTGTGCGCTCTCCGGCTGTCGGACAATCAAGGTATGTACTTGTCTCGAATGAAAATCAATCTCAAAACTTACCAAGGTGAACTCCAGATGTCCGGCCAGCTCTACCGCAAACCTCGTCGCCACACCACGTTCTCCCGCTGCCACGCCGTCCTCTCCGACGGCAAGCTCCTAATTTTCCGAAGCACACTCCGCAAATTTAATGGTGTCCAAATCCCGCATATCCACCAGGAACACGAAAAAACTATCGACCTACAAGACTGCTACATCTACTCAGGACTCATAACTGAGAACGACTTGCTATATGCGAACCAGACATTCGATAGTAATAACCCAGGTCTCCGCGCTCTACCACGCGTCTACCCCGTCTCAGATTCATTCACCAGCCGAGATGGAGACACGGCCATCACATTCGTGATCTGGCAACCCCTAAAGAAGAACCTTTTCCGTGCCCAGGAACATACTATGCAGGGGACTGCGAAGAGGTCTTTACGGCATGTCTCGACGCTTGGCAAGCATGGCCGAACGATTGTGTTCAAGGCGCGAAGTCGTGTTGAGAAGGATCGGTGGGTGATGAGTATATCTTCTGAGATTGATCGGTTGCAGGAGGAGAAACATGAAGATATACGGATCGTTTCTCAGTAATTATTAATCTTTTATATTCACCGTCACGAACACGCATAGCATTCGGGGATTTTATGTAATTGTCTAGTTTTATTTCCGGGAATACATGAATATTCTTAGTTCCAAGGTTGTCTTGTTGCAATTATTCAATTTACAATCCATACGATAGAGAGTTCAAAAGTTGCCATTATATCTTAATTAGGGTTTTGCCTAGGGAGGCTACCTGGACAGTCGGCCTTTAACGAACCACAGTGCTCTTAGCAATGTTGATCTACATATGGACAAGGACTTGGTAATACAAACTCTATGCCGTGGATTCTGAGCTACAATATTGGGCTGAAAGCTGGGTAGCGACTCTGCTTCAAGCCCATAGCTTGACAAGAGGGGTATTTACCGCTCAAATTCAAAAGGATTCGAGACATGTCAGCACTTGTATGCATGCCACTGCATTTGGCTCCAGCCATAAACATTGTCCAATCGGAATCAAATCGATGGTTACTCGGCCTTTTTTTGGTTTCAAGAAAGGGCTGATCTGCAACACACAGTCTGCATTCTGAGCCATGATCTGCAAAGAGCCGAGCCTATCGGCCGCCAGGGTCAAATGCTTATGTTCATTCTGTGTAGATCAACCGCTTGCCTAGTCTAATTAGAGTTAATGGATATAGCTGTCGACCATTTCAGTATCAAGGTTGAACCTCGGTGTAAGCAGCAGTGAATGTCGGGTCATGATGTCTATAAGATCGAGGAAGGGGTCTTAGCCTGGACCTTGATTTCTGTAGGTCAAGGTGCATGTGAAAAAAGGAAAGCATCTACTCGAGGCTTATAGCGGGGTGTAAGTGCAATGGTAGGGATTAGATGTTTGTCGAAGATTAGGATGAGAGTGATTCAAATGGCCAATACAAAAAGAAGTGAGCATGTCAAGGATTGAACCCGGGATCTTCAGATATCAAAGGGTGAAACTGGCATTTGACATATCCTCACCTGTATACAAAACCTCATATATTGAAGTTTTCCGCGATGTAAACCTAGCCACGACCATATCAACACCAAAACAAAACAAATCCCACCAGGAAAAAAAGCCCACCAGATAAAGCACATCATCAGATTCTTCTGTGCTCAGTATAAAAGCAAAATAATCTGTGGAAGTTGATCAAACGTCCTGATGTGTTAGCGTTTGTTCCTTTATGCCCCCTAAAAAAAGGTAAAATGTCATATTCCAGCCAATTAACCTAGTGGTTAAGGGTGTCAAGTCAGGTGCACATGGCTTGATGCCACTGCTTGCGAAACGTAGGTGCACATACGTTGTTAGCAGCAGTTGGTCCTAAGATGGTCTGGCGCGGCCTAGGTGTGTCTGTGGAGGCAGTGACTGGGAGCGCGTGCAATGCCTGTAAGCACGGAGCAACGTTACCAGCCCATGATTCAGACAAGTTAAGGGGCTTTTTTTTGATACTATTCACAATTATGTTATAACTTTGATCTTTTGATGCTATCCACACACTCTTTGCACCTCTGGTTTTTTTCCACCCCTCGATTTCTTTTTACATTTTCCTACCACACTTTGCATTCCACAAGACTAATTCCAACAAACCACCCATTCACCATTGCTGCTAGATGCTTATCGTCGTTCCACGCTTGTGAGTGGGGACCACACGCGTCAAGTGCGGCGCTTAGACAAGAAAAAGCTTAGCGCAGACCTGGCCATTCTCAATACAGAGAAAAAATTCAATCCTTTTCTCCGATTGACACAGATCTTCCTTTAATACCTTCACCATGAACCACTACCAGTAAGTCCGAGTTCACACCCTAAGAAAAAATCCCTAACAAATATCAGTGACACCCCAACGAAATACTTTCCAGACCTGGAGTTTCTGCAAAATCCCATCTTGCTGCTAAGCATATCAATTGGGAGTTTAGCCGCAATCGCGATAATGTTAGGTCGCCCACTCCGCCAGCGCATCGTCAACATACTCCATCACATCCAGATGCACCAACGCCAGTTTCAAATAGCCTGCCTCTGTTGGAGCTTTTTCACTATCCTGTTGGCAATTTATGTAGGCTGGAGGCCTTCAAGCACTGGCGATGTTGTCACCTTTACGACTGAAAACGGGACAGTGTACACGGCTGATGCTGGTGAATACAACAAGCTTTATGAGGGGTTGGCCAAGTCCCTGGAGGGTAATCCTGGCGAGATGACAGTTGAAGTTACTTCTTTTGGAAGATTGATTGATGGCAAGCTGAAAAACTTCTACCTTATTGAGGAGGAGAAGTACATAGATGATGAAGGTAGGGTTTGGACAGAGGATGAGCTGTATGCTCTTCCGAGGGAATAGGCCATGTGGAGTTGAACAAAAATGAAGAGTCTATTGCTGACATGACTCACCTGGATTATTTGCAAAGGCCATGTTCTGATAGGACTTTTATTCCCTGAAATTGTTTGTTGATGCCAAATATTCCCTATACTGGACAAAACCATATCCAGGTCAGATAATGCGAAATTGGAGATCCACACTTCATGTATTCGCGAACACAGCCTTATCTGCCTTGTTAGTACTTACCAGCATACCTGGAAGGAAGGCTGATCGATTATCCGGTGCCCAACATGAGGGCTGCTGCCTAATATCTCACCTGCACTTCTGCACATGCTGATATGCGCCCCACTGCACTCAAACCCAATCAGGATTGATCGAATGGTCGGGTGGCCATTTTTTAGTTTCAAACATTCCCTAGAGGTATTGAAGTCATTACGTGCTGAGCCGTGATCTACGATGGTCCTTCCAGTCTTGCAAGAGTGAGATCCCAGATTAGGCCCACCACTTCCCCAAGCCAACCAGGATTGATCGAGTAGTTGGATGGAAAATTCTCAGTCCCAGCCATGTGGCATATGGTGGCGTCAATGTTTATGCTGAGCCATTATCTACAAGCATTCTCCAAATCTTGGAAGAGTGACGATCTTAACTAGGCCCGCCACTTTCTCTCCAAAAGCCCATCGAGATCAATCAGAATCGTTGCCCGCCATTTTTCGATGGTAATGCAGACTCAGCCACAACGTGGATAATGACGACTTGAGCCATGATCTGCCGCTGGGCCACTGAAGTCTTCAACAGAAGATCTACACCAGACCAGATTATATTGCAATTCACCATAGTAAACTAGACCACCGCTGCTCGCAAAGCCAATCAGGATTGATTGAGGTGTCGGTCGGCCATTTTTTAGTTTCGTTCTGCACCACATTAAATCTTATTGGTTCAAGCTCCATTTTTGCTGAGCCATGATCAATGAGCCTCGCTAACCTGTCCTTGGAAGCATTGCTACCCAAAGCCAAGCCTAAATATCACAGATGAATTCAAGGCCCACCACCAGCCAGCTGAAGCCAATCAGATTTGCTCAAGATGGGGGACGGCCATTCTTCAGTTTCAGTGAACTAATTGCGTCTCCACAATGCTGAGCCATAATCCATGACCTTCTCCAATCAAGGCTAACACAGATTAGCCACGTTGTTGCATTCATTACTGTACTGTATGCTGAACCAGGTCCCTGCTGTCAAGGCCAATAAAGATCAACCTAGACTGCAGATGGCCATTATTTAGTTCCAATCTACGCGTCGTACTTTTGAGACTATCTTGTGCTGAGCCATGATTTACAAGCCTCATTAACCCATAATGGAAAGAGTTGCTACCCAAAGCTTAGCCTTATGACTATGGAAAATCAGGTCCCACTATAGGGTCACAAGCCAGTTAAAAACAGTCTAGACGGCGGGCAGGCAATTTTTGGTTCAGAATTTCATGAGTTATTAAATCCCTTCCACAATGGGTTAGTTATCCTGACTCATTCTGAGCCATGATCTACGAGCCTCAATAATTCCACCGAGTGTTGCTTCTCAAAGGGCCAAAAGTAAGGCATAGTTTACAGCCCAAGCCATCATTGACTAAGCCAATGAGAATGATAAAATATGGCGGGTGGCCATTTTTGATTCGATTTCAGTAGGCTGTGAGGCTCTTTTGCAGTGCCGAGTCATGGTCTATGAGCCTCAACCCATCCCTTTTGGCAGGAGAGGGGCTGTTACAGCAGCCAAAGCCAAGCCATATTAGTATTTCATTCCAGGCCTATTTATGGTAACTCTGCCCAAGCCAACCAGGGTCAGATAAGACGGTGGACGGCCAGGTTTTAGTCACGACTTGATAGCCTCAATGATTCCGCAGTGTGACTGCTGAGCCATGATCAACGAGCCTCCATATCGGAGCCTCATAAGGGTTGACACGCAAGGCTGAGGTGATTGAAATTACACATGAGGGGTTTGTTGCAGTTTGAAGAGTGTTTAGTCAATTATTATTTTAAATTTTGGAAGAGATAATTCGCTGCCGGATTCACGATCTCGAAAGGCAGTGGTAGGCTTCCTGCTTAAGTTACAATTGTCATGTATTTAGCCTTCGATAGTAGCCCATATTTACAAAAAGCAATGGAAAGTACAGCACTTAGTATTGAGAGTATATTACAAAGGGAAGTAATTGCCTTGCATAGTTGAGGTTCATGGCCTATGAAGTTCTAGAACTTCAAGATTGAAGCCTCAGGCTACGATCCTCAGTCATGGCTACGTCAATCTACACGACGGAGACGTTTTAGGAAAATCTGCACATGTGGAAAAGAATCCAAAATGGAAAAGAATCCAAAATATATGAAATACATGCACAGACTACGAGGACATACGAGTGTACAGTTGTAAAAGTTGGAGGAAAGTTAAAGTAAATTATCCTTCTTGTTAGTGTACATAGTCACATATCGTCGTCGTCTCATAACGCTGCATACCAGGGTAAAATATAACAATTTGAATCGAAAACGCCCCACTCATACCGAGAAATACACAGATCAAGATCAAGTATTATTCTAATCCTGATCACCATTGGAATGCTTGAGGTCATCGTCTGTGGGAGGGAAGACATGGCTGAAGAGGTTAGCATTTGTTAACATTCATGCAACGGAAAAGAAACACTCACGGAAGAATATGGTTGTAAATCTTCACATCCACGTCTTGGAAAAGGCAGAAAATGACACGATCAATCTTGGGCGCATCTTGAGAAGTCTCAAGGAAATTGCGAACTTCATCCGCAGCCGCGATCGCAGCCTCTCTATTAGGATACCCGTAGATACCAGTACTGATACACGAGAAAGCGATGCTTCTAATTCCTCTATCCACAGCAACCTCCAGGCAGCGACGATAGCAAGACCGCAGAAGTGTTTCAGGACCTTGTGGATCTCTTCTGTACTCCATCCCGTATACAGGACCAACAGTGTGAATAACCCGTTCACAGGGTAAATCGTAAGCAAGAGTACATTTCGCATCGCCAGTCTCACAGCCGCCGAGTTTCTGACAGTCCTGTAGCAACTGAGGCCCAGCTACCCGTTGGATCACGCCGTTGACACCACTACCACCTTCTAAAGCACGATTCGCAGCGTTTACGATGCCATCGACTTTCAGCTTGGTGATATCAGCCTGCAAGACGGAGACCATGTCGTTCAGGGATTGCATAGGTTTTCTCGGTGTGAATGTGGTGGCGTCATCTCCATTGTTGGATTGGGTTGAGTCCTCGGTGCGTAGTGGGGCAGTCTTGGAAAGGATGCCTCTTCGATAAAGCTGGGAGAGAACGGGAATCTCAGCCAGTGTGAGCAAAGAACTCGTCATCTTGCGTCAAAACGTTGATAAGAAAGCGTGATGAACCGATGAGAGAGAAGTGGGGAGTTTGACGGATGCGGGGGAGAAAGACGTTGGAGATGATCATTCCCCGCGCCGTTGGACGCGTCGAGCCCCAGATGGTCACGTGCTATGGATATTGGAAGTGAACGAGTTGCGTAGCGACTACTGCATGGAAAGGACGTAGGGGTGGAGGAGATAAGTGAGGTATCTATTCAAGTCAAACATGTTGTGAAATGTACTAAATATGAAGGTCAGCCGCTTTGGGGGCCGAACAGGAACCGAATAGGCACCGCTATAACAAAGTACTCTTTAGACAACCCGTGGACGGGCTGGCCAGCCTTTCCCCGGATATATTATCGCACAATTACAAATTGAAGATAAGAGTAGGATTTATAAGGTGAATACAAGTAAGATGGAAAAAAAGCAACGTCAACTTATGGAGCGCCGTAATCCAGCATCTAGACCTTCCTTTTCTATAACATTACCTAGTCCCCAATTGTCCACATGCAAAGCTAATCGAATCCCCACCAGTCATAATACCGCATATGACCCTGAGATCACTCTAGACAAGACACAGTCAGCCTAGGCTGGAAGCTTAAAGAAGCGGAAATCATACGACTCGTGCGTCCAGGCCCTTCACTCAACCGGACCTTTCCCCATGACAAGCGTAGCCCAAACTGAGATGTCATATTGCGAAAGGACTCGATCGCATGGCACTTAAAACGGTAAGCTGCATTGCATATGCACTCTGCACGCGACGGAAAGGGGATACGCTTGGACTGGTTCTTGACCTTCCACCAACCATTTCCCCAGTCGATCCCCTCGTCAATCGTGATCCATCCAATAGGCCAAAAGTACCGGGGCGATTTCCCGCCCAGCCCCCCCTTCTTCCCCCTCTTAGCCTGGTCATTTCAAGCCATTCGGGATTTGCTGACCCCCCTCGAGATCCCGGCTGGCAATGGGTAGCGACGGATTCATGGAATACTCTGGACTCAGCCAAGGGCTAGGCGCCTCGGTAACACATGACTCCAAGACAAAACCAACATGACAGATCGCCACTGAGTCATTTGGATTTTTGTTTTTCCTTCGAGATGAAAATCAGGGTATTCCAGGACTCTGGGGGGGCATGGAGGCAACCGAAAGTTAGCGCTCGAGGACGCAAGCCAACCCCGAGGGTCGCACTAGCATCATGCCCCATTGTAAAGGATTGGTACTTTTACCCTTTCGCACTTTGTTTTGGCACTAAGAATAAACAGCCGTCGTAGTCTCCCGGGCCATAACCATGGAAGCATACGAGAAACTGGTCAGTCGGCGTTCCCTCCCATACTTGTCGTCCAAACTCCTATACGGATTTTATCCACCCACGTCAAAAATGAGGTCCCACTTTCTAGGAAAGGAGAGAAAGAACGACGGTCACAACCTCGGGGCTCAGGTCTCGGGGATCAGGACCAAAATTGGGAGTGGGAAAGAGTGGTTTTCCGCATGGTAGACAGTGGAGCCCGCAATTCCCCCTTGTCCCCCTGGCCCCTTGTTAGGTGGAGAAAAAACGGTACCCGGGACAGAACACAGCCGTTTTCCTGCCAGGAGGTTTGACGTTCCGAGGGCCCGTGGATCTGCGCGGCCCAGTCCATGTGTCTGCGGTCGATAGTCGCGGATGGTTGATTTGATTGAAGATTGCCGATCCTTCGGCTGTTGCTGTCTTCGATCGCACGGATCTATCTCATTTCGCCAATGGACACTAGGATAGAGACTAGCTTGATGACTCCTTCCTGTTGCAGAAGATGATCTGGGTGGATTAGTCGAGAAATGAAAGCTTCCAAGGGGAACGACCCCATATTTTGAGAGGTCCGAGACCGAACCTGTTCCTTTTCTCTCCCGTTTTTGGCGTTTTTTCCCTCAATTGGTTTCTAGATCTTCGTTTTCGTTTCCCTAGAGGTTCTTGTGGAGTCAAACCGTATTCCTGGGTTTTTGGATGGGGAGGGGACAAGCCGAGTGGATACAGTTTTCTAGTGGTTATTGGTCATTGGATCGTCCTTGCCACCAAGTTTAGGCGACCGAAATTTGTACAGAGCCCTTTGTACAGGGTGTGTATAGAGTGTGTACAATTCATGGCAGTACCTGTAACTGTACTGAGTACTCAAAGTTATAGTTATTTGGAATATCTGGAATGAGAGTTGGGGGATTCCAAATCCTTGTTCCTCAGAGTGACTGGTTGTGGATTAGCTCCAGCTGTCACAAAAACTCAATTTTCTCCTCGTTTTGCGGGCGGTCTAGACTGCCAACTTCCTGCATATGCTATTTTAACCAGACCCAGTCTGATATATCGTCTACAAAGTAAAGACATTTGATACAGTTGACACATTCCAAGGCAATGCAACTGTTCAGCTCTCCATACAGCCCCCGAAAGTCTACAGTCGAGGGCCAAGAGCACGGATTTGAAATACATCCCTGTCCTAGCAAGCCATGAACTCGGTAAGATTCAAAGGAAGCAATTTGAGATAGATTTTGACATGCATCACACTCCTTGAGAGAGGAATTCGGCATGCACTACACTCATTTTGGCACTTCGCATTCGATTGCCATGCGTAGATTGTTTCAAGCCTCGAACATCGGCATACAACCTCCATTCGGACAGCTCCTAATGACAATTGAATGCGAAGCTCCCAGCCTCCAATTCCCCAAGGGAACTGTCCCCCGACAACCGAACTAATTAGCTAGTACTCCATACTCGTACTTCTGCTAGAGTCGATCCCCCTGTCATGTCAAGCAGCGCCGATCGAACAAACACCTCATCCGCTGATCTCGATGCACCATGCCGGACGGATGCAGAAGCCGCGGATATGACGGGCGATGACAAGCCTGACAAACCCACCCAAGCGCAACGGAAAGGTTCCGGTGCATAAGCCTTACATGGGGTGTTTGAAGTCGAAACCGGCATTATCTCTGCCACGACTCGGCCGAAATCAGCCAAAAAAGCATAAAGCAACGATCCCTGAAACAGCAGTCGGGACCATGCCACCTATCGACAGAACTAGCATCCTGCATATAGACACATCTAGCGTCAATCTATACACGGAATGCAATGCGTTCCCCTGGATTTGGATGCCTTCCGGGGCGCGAGTTCAATCCCCGCGAGACTAGAAAGGCGCCGTTGCAGGGCTCGTGCGAGGATGATCAACTGTTGCCACAGGTGCTTTTCTCCTCACTTGATTTGTTCGTTAGCTTGATTCTGGATTGAAAGGAAACTCGCTCATTCGTTGTGACCGCCGTTTTTTTTTTTTTAATTTAATATTTTTTTTTTACTAGTATCCTTTCTTCCCACCAAGGGACAGGTCAGACCAGCGGTCAAAACTTGAATCATGAAAGCTAGGACTAAAGTTAGGACCTGAGATGACGCGCCGTAGAGAATGATCGCTCTCATCGCCACCGCAATGCAGAACCCACCGACCCCATCGCAGACACGGGATATCTCGAGCCAAACGGGCACTAGTAGCGATTGCGAAATCCCATCGTGGATTCGGTACCGAACCGGGAAAAAATCAATAGTCATTACGAACACAGATTAACGAATGGAGTAGGCTGTTTTGTTTTCACCTTTTCCCTGTATGATATTCTGGAAGGACGGCACATGGCAAACCTGGAGCAATAGTCGCATCCACAATGTATCCACTGAGGCGGATCTCAGAAGATTTCTGCTTACCTCGTGGCTATTACTCGTCTCGGGTGTTGGGGTCTTTGGGTCTTATCTCCGCCTCGTATCGATCTGGTACTGCAGAACTAGCTTTAGCGTGAGAAAGTAAATGAAATGAAGAACTTCGTTAAGCTCTAACGGCAGGATCGGCGTACCTGTAAACCTGTCAGTATGGCAGTTTCCAGGGGCCAAATACCTATGACATCTAGACCACTGGGAATTAAGTTCGAAGTTATCAGCGGGAAACCCCCAAAGATGATTTTCCGTAGCTCAACGTCTTTGTTTACCTGCGGAGCACAGTGGGAATTCTCCGGTAGTCCGGGATTTGCAGAAGAACGGCCTACCAGTCTGCAGCATCAAGTGGGTCAATAAAACGGAGTCTCTCTCCTTTGGGATCCATCATCAAGATTGGCGTGGAGCAGCAATAACAAAAAAAGCTAAGAAGAAAAAAAAACACTCCATAATTAAACCACCAAGCCTAAATGGGCCCCCCATTCCCAAAGTCTGGGAATCTCGGCAGCGAGACGCGCCTTTGCCCACATCATAGGGATCGACTACAGGCGCGTATCTTCGTATCGAGCTAATTTAACAGTTGTACCCACCCTCCTTATCCGGTATGACCGGGAAAACCACTAGTCCGAAACGAAAAGGTTCTCACCATCTTCTCTTCTCTCTCCACGCCGATCGAGGCGGTCTATCGGGTGGGTCTGGGAACGGTCCGGCTTGGTATCGTGGCCCGTTTGATTTTGCGTGGCCCCTTTGTCTTCCCCTAAATTCACCTTACGTTGTTTCCAATCGGTAGTACGTACACATGACTCAAGATCTTCAACGGGATGCTTCTCTGTTTGGGATGCCCCGATATCTCAGATTATTAATCTTAATCTCATGGAGAAACTTTCGTGTGCCGTGTGTGCTAGGACTTCAGGTTGGAACGTGCAGAAGATGTCCGCTGAATCACAATTAGCGCAGGTGGCTCTTTCCCCCCTTCAGAAAGTCAAACTCGAGTCACTGGGGACCAGGACCCTGGCAAACTGTAAATGTATCTGCTGTAGAACCATTGCCACTGCCTTCAATGACATGATAATTTGCAGATTAAACTGGACCCCAGGCGACTTTTCACGTGCAAACGGATGTCGGGTATATGGAGAATAGTTCCTGCCGATAGGGCCACTAAATTAAAATATATAGCACCTGGGCATGTAGCTAAAGCCGAACCGTTAGCAATAGTTTCCACCCGACCGAACTAGTATGTACCTGTGTACATGACCGAAAAGGAAAATTAAAATCAATCGACCCCGTCACGATGTCAAGATCTGACATACGAATGTCTCATTGGCCCCGATGAGTAGTTCCCCATAACAACCCTGATCGGGACCAAGATTTCCAGTTTACCTTATAGTGTTGCATCAATGATGCTAGCGGGGCGCTGTAGCCTGTAGATACTGCTCTTCCCCCGGGTCTGGCGTGCATTCGATTCACTGCACGTTCAACACACCCTTGTCTAGTTCGTCTACCTGACAGGCGGGAAAATAGTTGCATGCATTGAAGACTGAATTTTGAGACTGAATGGATTCCAGAGGAACCATCATCAAAAATACATATTTTAGCTGACAGGATGTACATACATAGCTTCCAATCTCATCTTAGTGTCTATCAACAATGACCTTACTCACCTGTCAGTTGAGTCCACAGATCGGACAGATTACCGGGCGAGTCCCCACGTCTCGGAGAGTTTAAGCCCGCCTCCCCCTTACCCCTTTAATCCACGCCACAGTACATTTGGGGCGCGTGCGGCAATTATTTCGCTAAGTTATTATTTTTTTTTCTCCGTTACCAGGGATGGGTGAAGGGGGAGAATTCAGATCCCTGACATTTGTGGCGTCACGGAACGGTCCTCACACGGAGGTTTAACTGAGTAGGGGCGTGAACCGTGCTGTCGTTCTGGGTAAGCAAGTGGGGTCCCATGTTTTGTTTTTGTTTTTGTTTTTGTTTCTTCCTCACCCTACTGAAAACTAAAAAACTAAAAATCAAAATAAACTAGCCTAACCAAAAAGGAAACTAATTTCTTTTTCGCCAATAGCTTAGTTCCTAGACTAGGCGCATGCAGCATATATCAATCGTGTAACGTGATGTAATGGAAGATCTGCATTGCTAAACGGTTGGACTAAAATCCTGCGCGGCTGAAGTGCAGCTTATGAATAATAGTCGATCCAGTCGAATGGTGCAGTGGAACTCTAGCGAAAATATGATTGGAACCCCAAGAAATATTACAACAGGAATGATGTTATTTATTTGATTCTGCACGAGTCATAGCTATCGCCTTACGGAGCTGTTCAAGTCAAGATCAACCTCCGCCAAGGTTCGTCAGCACCCCTTTTCAGTATACGTGCGTGCAGAATCTAGAATTCAACGGTAGTCTAATCCACCTATTACGACGTCTGGCAGGTTGGAATGGGGCATTCCACGGTGATCATCAGTCGGAGGATTTCCGCGCGTTTCTTACCAGATCAGGCAACGAGCCAAAAAAGCTAAGAAAGCTAAGAAAAACGGGACCTAAGAATACCGTAACGTAGGCCAACTAAAAAGGCTAGCCAGCAGAGAGAGACGTGGTGAAAAAAGCGGAAAAAAACGAATCAAATCCCGACACCAATAATAGGAAAACTAAAATTGGGATCGGATCTTGGGTCTTGCCTTCTTCAGTAAAAGTGTTGCCGGTCAGTTTCTTTTGAGGTTAGGATTATCTGATCGTCCTGTGAGCGATCGCATAGGTCCCACAGGAAGTTGCGTGAAAATGAGTGGCTGGGTAAAGTGAAGAATTCTTTGTCAGGGCCAGTCATCCGGCGGAGACTTCGGGACCGTTGACGGTCCCTAACGGTCTCTCCATCGTCGATCATTTTTGACATCCACTTTACTTTCGTTAAAATTACCCAAGGCAGAAAAAATATGCCGTGGGATCAAGTTTGAATGCTATCCAGGATATTCCGTATATTTAATTCTTCTTGTCAATTTTCCAACAGGGTTAATGGAACATAGTTTTCTTTTTTGGAGGAATGCTCCTATGTGGATCGTAGCTTCGATTCCTTGGGAAATTTGGTGCTGCACGGTGGACTCATGTTCACACCTTCACACAGTTTTCAGTGGTCTCCACAGGGGGTCGTTCCTGCGGGTAGTACATGAGACTATTCAAATGACCAGCAACATGGGGACGAAAATCCTCTGATGGCTCCATATAACCGGTTCCGCTTTGGATGTGTTGTCAGTGGGGGAATGCTACACTGCGTATGTACTAACTCTTAGTGTGTAATCCTGCCAAGTCAATAACCATCCGGGCTAGAGTGGGTTGGAGTATCAGGCTGTGCACTGGACATGCACAGATTTTAGATTTTAGTTTGGGATGCATGGTTGCCAGAAGGAGGCAACTGCCCACGATCTCAGATGAAAAGAGCGGCTCTTATATCATAAATTTCCTCTTTTACCTTTCCCCGACCCCCATGCGTCCAATCGCGGCAGCTCATATCTGATTCCGTACAACTCTGCGTGCGACCGGGACACCGGTCACGATTTCATCGGTTCAGATCGAAACGCCCTAATGGAACGGCAGCGTCATTCTAGTAACGGGGAATTTCGGGACCTGGTCCGCCATGGCCACGTCTCTCCCAAATAACAACGTACAGTATACACCGGGTATACAAACAGCATTTTTTTTTCTTGCTTTCCATTCTTCTCTGGCCCGTGCTGGTCTCGAGTAAAACAATACTTGCAGTTCCAGTTCCAGTTCCAGTCCCATCCAGCTGTACAGAGGACGCAGGCAAGGCTCGGGGCTCGGAGAAGCATCGGTTTGTGCGCAGTGGGGACCACCAGCCGAATGGTCTTGGGGTGCATCAAAGTTTGGGAACGTAGGCGAGGTGACCTACCGTGCATGACACTAAATCTCAAGGTGGATGGAGCACATAGCATGGCTGAAATGGTGCGATCCGGGTGGTGTGGTCGGCTGCATGATGCAGCGACTACCGTGTAGATCGATTCCTCGCATCGATCTCGGGCCCGTTAACAATCCTTTGTCTGCCGAGGAGATTGAGGTGTGACCCAGACGCAGTATGTATGCGTTGTGATCTTCGGAGCACCAGATCGGTTCCTTATCTGCAGTCCCCGCAAGCTGCATGAGGTTGCATTTGGTTCTTCAGGCGATTGCAGGATGCATCTTACTTCCTATATTCTCAGTGGTCTGTGGGCAAAGTTTCTGCACTGGATGTGAGCTAGGCCCAGTAAGGGGGAAAAAGCGAACCATGACCAAGGCCCTTGGCCGCAATCCAGATCCACAGAGTGCATATGAGGTTCCGAAGATCTCGCTACGATTACCTTTCGTGCTGGGCCACTTTGAAGACGCTCAGTGGACGTTTAGGCCCTGTGCCCCAGGCGCCGACCGTTGAGCCAAGCAACCCGTTATGGGTCCACTGTCTGTGCGCCAGCAGATGAGAAGCCTACCGTACAAGGCTGGGAAGGTACCGTGGACTTGGAACCAAGGAATCAAGGATTGGATGTCTTCTGATCTTGACTAGGGTCTTTTGGACCTTAGCTTAGGATGTTTGGGCTCGGAGAAATGAACAACGGGTATGACATGACAACGGTCAGAGCGGGTCCCTCCAGGGGCCAATGCATCGTAAGGTTTTGAACGGGGCAACAAACACATAGGCAATTCCAGCAAATCCTGTTCCTGTAAAACTTGGGAAAAGTACCCGGTGGTCAGGTACTCAGTACCTCGTACGGAGTACATAGTCTTTTCCCGGATTCCACCCCTGTTCAAACAATCCTCGATAAGCTTTGAACAGACGTAATCTGAGGTTTCCAATTCTTCCGTCTTTAACGCGCATGGTGCACGCAGCCGGGAAAGGCAGCCAGCGTCATGGGTATTTTATTCCATCGCGCAATTCGAACCCTCACGTCATGGGGAATTCCCAACATAGCTCAGGTGAACTATTTGGTACATTTTTTTTGATGTAGGGTCTCGCAGTGATGGAACGACCTCACCAATAACGTCCCGAGTGGTCCGATCTCGATCCCGAAGCTTAGGCACAACGTGTTGTGGGTGACTTAACGGAGTCAGTGCTGAAGTGGGAAGCAGTGCCGAGACTTTAGATGATTCATATAGAGAAAGAGGGGGGACGGCAAAGCTACCATGTGGCCAACCGGTTTTTTCCTTTGATTTTTCTCGTGGGAAAATATAATAAATATCCCAGTCATCCTATTGGCCGCCAAATGTGATTTGAGAATAGAGTGACGTCGGAGTATGTAGAGATCCATTTAGATCCATACGGGGCGGCAGTGCCCGAGATCGAGCAAGGGAGCGTTAGACGTTGCTTTTTTTCCCTCAGATCAGATTATGAAGGTGTGACGGTGGCTGTTTCTCCACCCCTTCAGATCTAGAGGGACACAGACATTTTGCCAGTTACCACCCTGCATGCGTTGTTTCCCAAGTTTTGTTTTTCCCTCTCAAGTCCATTTTTTGATGTTGGAGAACTGACATCATACCCTGATGATCTTCCATTAATAAGCCCGGGGTCTGAACACCCCCCCTATGATGCATATCCGAGGCTGACGAGTCAAAAGTCTGCTACATCGGAGATCACTCATGTGAGACACGTTACCTTGTACAAGAATATAGGGGAAGGGGAGACCAGGTATATAAGTCGTGAGCTATAAAAACAATAAACTTTGGTGGTCCTAATATATTCTCCTCCTCTCTGGGAATGGTCCGAGACAAACTAGGCGCCATTGTTTTTTTTGGGTGTCCACTTTGATAGGTGGAAGTTGTTCACCAAAGGTAGATAGCATCATCGCAATTAAACCGTCATAACACGCGCCGAGCCCGGGGTGATCTCGATTGGACTCGGAGGTTGTACCCGAACCCATGTGTTCCTGAGTCATGTCGTACTGTGAGCTGCAGGAGGTGCTTTCAGGTTGATGGGATTAATAGGATTTCGTTTTTTTTTAGGGGTTTCCTTTATTTTCCCAAGGAGATGAATAGGGAGGTCTTGGGTAACTATGGGGTTTAAGGAGGCAGGTTTGCTTTTTCTGCTTTGTATTGTTATCATTTTCTTTATTCAGGATAAGATCCTATTTGGGAGAATTAACAGAATATAGGCTAATAATTAGGTCTCCCCTCTTTCCCCTGGGATTTTGACTCCACTGCAGCAGTGATAGGTATGATCCCCACATGCGAAGATCCGCAGTTCTTACCGTAATCTATACAGGTCATAACCGATCCGTAATTTATCATTTTGAATTTATTTCCAATTTATGATTTATGATTTAGTATTTTAGTTTTAGTATTTATGATTTTATTTAAATTTAATCTGTAAAATCTGTATATACCGATCCCCATCTCGATCCACTCTGATTCCTCCGATGAAAAAACGCCTTTTTTCCTTTTCCTGAATGGGTTTTTCTCCGTATTTGAGAAAAATAAATTCATTTTAAACTTATAGTAGCCTCGATCATTGGAATACTGATATTACCCACCTAGTTCTTTAACTCTTAAACTCTTATATCGATCGCTGGATCGAAATCTTACTTTTATCCCTCCCATTCCACCTCGTGCTCATACTTGGATTAACATTCCCCCCCGATTTCCTCCTTCTTTTTTTGCTTCCCACGCGACGCAATTCGACCCATCACCTATCCCTTGCATTACAATACAACTCTCCCCCTCCACGATCGATCTTTCGACGGTCGTTTTTTTCTTTTACCCTTTTTTCTTATTTTAAGCCCTGGCATTTTCCGATTACGATCAAACGCGACTTTCCTTGGGTGATGCTACCCTCGGGAACCAGATAAGAACACCAAAATACTGCCCATACTTCCCGATCGCATCGGACTTAACTCGCACCCTACGCCACTCACCTTCATCTTGGTTCCATACTCCGATCTTGCCGGTTCCAAATCGCTTAGACGAACTGGTGGTTCCTGAACCCTTCGGACCATCCGAACGACTTTCACCATTCGGCCGTATCGCGCCGTACTTATTGACCCCTCTGCCCTCGACTTCTACTTCAAGCCGATTAGTTTGCCAAAGTCAATCGTCTGCGCTGCAATCCGTCATAACACCCCCCGTTGATGAGGTCAGGAATCCACGCGTGATCCTTTTCTACTTTCTCCCCTTCCTTCACCCCACCACAGATCGTGATGGGGTCTTTAGAAGCCGCACCTAGGCACAGGTTGGTTTGGCTTCTCGTCTGATCGGATCGGTCTGAAACTCAATGCTGACTGGCTTTTTACGCGACACAGCAACCCTTTGCCTGCCATCGGTTTCCTAGGAAAGGACGATTCGGGCTATACACACCCAAGCGTCGCTTCTCCCACCCCTCTCCACAGTCCTCACAACATGTACTCCGGACAACAACTACCCTATTCCTACGCGCCGTCGAACCCCAATGCGCCCCCGCAACCGGGCTACATCTCACCACCAGAGTCGCGCCGAGTGATTGAAGATGAGAAGGACAAGGCCGGATCTCGACAGTCGCTGCCTTCCATTCACGAAGCTTTGGGCAAGGACAATCATCTCCCATACCCGGCACCAACCTCCGCGCCCCCTCCGCAACAGGGTCATGCAGCACCACCTTCACACCTTATCGGCCGTTCAGGCGCGGAGGGCCCGCCCGGCCCTCCTAACCCATTCTCCAATGGCCCAGCTTCCGGATCATTGATGCGGGAACCGGGTTACCCTCACCAGATTCCGCCTGAAGCGTCGAGGAATAGCCTTGGCTCCATCAACACACAAGAGTCCCGAAACGCGTCGCTACATTCCCTCAGCACGGGCAAATCACCCACCCAAAGTGCTAAAACAGGTATTACCTCAGTTTCTGGATCTCAAAATTCCGCCTACGACTACAGCGCGCCGCCATCCGCAGGCAGCGTGGCTTCTCCCAATGGCTACGGTCATTTCCCTCCCAACTATTCTTTCCCGCAGAGTGGCCCGTCATACCCTCCTGCGTCCTACGACAATCGGTACATGAGTGCGCCCCGTGTGGAAGAAGTCAAAGGTGGATTTGTGGGCCGACCAATGCCTCAACCTCATAGTGACTCGGTGAAGCGACATCTAGACGTATTCGACGTGGAAACGTCTCTGAATGAGGTATGGATTTTCTGGTTCTCATTTTACTGTTTCTATTTTTTTCCCCCTTGGTGGGGTGGCAGGAGATTGTCGACCTGTCGATCCACCCGGCAAGATTTGGTACCAGAGTTGGAAGGCTAACGAGCTGCCGTTTTCGATTAGATCGTCGAAATGAGCACGCGAACACTGGAGTTTTCACGTCACTACGCAGCACGAGCTCACCAAACACAGAGGTCTGGACCGGTCATGGGCTCGCTACCGTCATTGAATGAAGTGGAGGACATTCTCCACATGCAGCGTCGGAACCAAGATGCCTTGATCCGGATACGAACAGCCGTTGTGAACCAGGAACAGGCACTAGCGGAGATGGCCCAGCGCAAGGCGTATAAGCCCGAGGACGAACACATGGCTGGGACCATGTACCAAGAAGACTTCAAGGGCGTGGGTGGATTCGCGGGAGCCGACTCGAAGAAACGGCGTGGAGTAAGTCCTGATTTTTCCCTTGGTTCCTTGCACTTGACCCGTTTATTCTCCGTCAGAGCGGTCTCATTCGTGCTCTGATGCTCCACTTCTCACATGTCACGAACTGGGTGGCTAATCATATTTTTTTTTATTTTGACAGAAGGCGGCCCCTCCTGGTCGTTGCCACAGTTGTAACCGAGCCGAAACACCAGAATGGCGTCGGGGTCCAGATGGTGCCCGAACGCTGTGTAACGCGTGCGGCCTGCACTACGCCAAGCTGACTCGCAAGATGGGCGCCAACAAGGCGGCGACTCTGGGATCGAACCTGAAGCCCAAGTCGGTCCTTGACTCCGCCTCACCAACCAGTCATTAAGCTTCTTTTTTCTTATTCTGTGGCGTTGGAAAAGGCGGGAAATAGAAATGGGGGCAAAAAGGAGTTCCGGCCATTTTTTTTTATTATTCCCTGGATTTTCAATTTTTACTGCTTTCACATGTTCTCTGATCATTTTCCTGGTTCATATCCTGGTTCATCTGTTCTTTTTCGGGGATCTTTGAGACTTGCTTTCCCCATTGACATCAGTCTCCCACACTGTTCATCTGATGTGGACCTTCCTAATCGGTCTTATATAATACCCTCGCAGCGTTGGAAAGCCCTTCAAAGCATAGATTACCCTCTTTGGATGCAAGACTGTTCCTGTTCCTGTTTTGGTTATACCCTGCATTTGTGTCTCTGTTGCTGTCTGAGTATGTCCCTGATGTGTGTACGATCTTGGTTCTAGCATCTTCAGCCTTCTATTTTTTATGCGGACTAGTGACTATATGATTTGATTTCATCTTCTGTTGCGGGTGGCAATTTGATCTACATGACCTGACATTTCCGTTTTCTTTCTTTTTCTTTGTACTTTTTTCAGATAAAAAAAATGTATTGGCCTTTGCTACGTATACTACGTATAATGTCGTATAGTTTTAGTATGTTCGCCACATAGTAGAGCTTCGGCCGGCCCCGATGAGGTCAGCTGTCATAGTCAGCGGCCGAGAGAAATTGTTTGGTTGAACCACAGATCAGATCGTCAGGGTCCAATCTCATCTACGTTCGCGAACGACCTACTATTCTAGGTCGCCAAGCAAACAATGATGGCATTCTTTGCCTCTTGATTTTTTTCTATTACATCTCAAAGCCACATTCCATAGTTGCACTGCCTTGCGAATCCGTGGCTATGGTTCAATGCGAGAACTATAGAGGGGGCGGTTACCGCTGCGCTGGGATTTAGGATTGAACGATCACCGAACCCCGAGACCAACCCAACGCATCGATGTCGTATTATTCTTCGTATAGAATGAAAGAAATACAATTGAAAAACTCTTCGCGAAATCCGATTTCATAAAATTAATTGTACATCTACATAACAATAGGTAACGAAGCAATTGAAGATCAACAGATCAACAGACGCGCGACTAGATCAGCCGACACGCATAGAGCGAAAGCGAGAAATCTGCAGCGGGGCATTCCTTCCCCATTGCATATAGTGTTGTAGATCAAAACAAACCCGTGTCTGGCACACCGACACTCGAATCTCAAATCAATCTCAAACCCAAAACTAGAGTATCTCAAATCATTGAATCTCGCATGGACTCTTAGCGGAGTTCCGGATACTACCCCACCGGAAATAATAGCCAAGATTCCGCCACGAATCACCGTCTCCGCGGCGTGTCAAGATTTGTCATCGAGGGGGCTTTTAGGATGACAGGTTAGTTCATGTGTGGATCCTCCTGCACATCGACCGATTGAGGGTCGAAACAAGGGGGTACAAGATCCTTTCAGTGACGGGGCGATCTGCGATGGAAAGGTCCGATCGGAGTTTGTATGCATAAGTATACATCGACAAAGACTTTCCTTGACCAATTATTCGTGGTCGATCATAAAACACAGGGCTTACAATACAACGAATGATTTTCTCAAAACACTAGGCATCATAGTCCGACTGAGTCATAACTGAAAATTGAAAGAACGGTGAGAGCCAAGCGTTCGGGCCAAGACGCGCTAGCAGGGATGTGTTGGCCACATTGATCGAGATGCGAGATCCATGAAGTATTTGAAATCACATCTACGATGGGGCCCGGGATTTGCTGTCATTAGCATGACTCCAAATTTATCATCTCTATGATACAGTCGATGGGGCTCGGGATTTGCTGTCGATGGCATTACCCCAATTTACTTAATTTACTCAATTTACTCAATTTTACATTTACTGTACGTGTTCGTTTGTGACTAGTAGAAACACGGGTAACAGACAAGCTGGATAGCCGCCAAAATAAACATAAATGATCGATCTACCTTTGAAGCCAAATCAGTAGTCTAATGCCGAACCTTGGGACTGTACCGGCGACCACAAGGGACCTACTGCATATCCCTGTGGAGATCTATCTACCGTAATAATACTAGTATTTGACTTTTAAAAAATACCATATGGACAAGGCCTCAGCTCAGATCCATGGATGAACCGAACCTTGTTATCCGTCCGAAACCCGATACATTTACGATTAGGCAGCGATTTCTAACAAAGAAATAATTGATGCCCATGTTCATCGAAGTAAGTCAAGTGGACCCTTCTACGTAAATGCAATATTTGCGATTCCGATTCGATTTCGATTTCGATTCCGATTTTCGATACGATGCGATATCCGTCCGGTCCGTCCCCGTGTTTACCGTCGATTATTGGCTGGAAGGGGAAAAATACTCCGTGGGGCAAAGAAATTCAATTCCAGTGCCGAGATCCCTCTCATTCCGATCCCGGCCGGATCACGTTTTCAAGAATGATCATATGGTTTTTACTTGAGATTTGTAAAAGGATAAAAGGATAAAATTCATAAAAGCCAAATGAACAAAAAGTAGGAAAAATATCCAAAAATAAAGAGGTGAGTCAAATCACTAGTTTCTTCACGGCGACTCCGTGGAAGACACTAAGAACGTGGGTCGTGGCAACGAGAACGAAGCGCGTCAACAAAATAGAAAGTAACCTCGTGTAATATAACCTTCTTTTGCCATCTACTACTCCGTACTAGCTAGTACTCCGACATCTCCGTCCATCTCCGCACCGTTTATTTTAATTTTAGTATTGCCAGTGACTATTGCAGCTAAGTTTTAGCATTCCTAATGACAACTGGAGCTAAGTTTTAGCATGCTTATTTGCTACCGAGTAAAGTCTGCATACGTAGGCAAAGGGACTTATTGGCTATTGAAGGTCAGGCCACCCATGGGCCTGTGCCGTGCGTGCAGCAAGCCTCAGATCGGTGCCCAAGATCCTATCTGAACTAGAGGGGAATCGGTGCCATAGATCGTACGTCAGATGCTGGGATTACCCCTGTTCGCCGACCCACGTATCTGTATTGTATCCCTGAATAACTTACAAATAGTAAATCAATAACTTTCATGATCTCATTTCCTTTGATATGATCTCATTTCCCCTACTTCGTAAACATGGAGCTTTTTTAGGATTGAACTCCGCTGAGATCATACGGGAAAGAGATTACAAGGGCTAGAGACGGTTGATCAACATTTGACCAAGCTCTCGGGCCTCGCGCTAAAGGCGATGGGGTTGGAAAGGGTGGATCTGAAGCTTTTGGTATTTGTGGTTCCAATGTTCTTCTAACCTTCTTTGCGTCACTGCAGGATTTCAACCTTGATCTTAATTGCCATTCCAAATTCTGACTCTTGGCCGGTTCTAGTGGAACGACTATCGACTATTAGACGCTGGGCTCGTGACAATATCTCCACCGGATCTACCCGCATAGGAGAGCGCGCCTACGTGAAAGCGGCCATCTACCGAGAATGTCCATTGCTATACTTTACTACTCCATGGGAGAATAACTCCGTGTACGGAGCAATCTCCTCGGGAACACCGTGCACAACATCCACAGATCATGTGGATGCGTCTGTGTCTGTGTGCCACTATTGAGGTATAACGGGTGGATGGGGGATGGGGGCCCCTGGGAAGGCCCGGGGAACCGCCCAGTCAATTCGCTTATGTTGGACGCTGATTCCCCGAGACATGACGGTTCCCGCGAAGTGGGCTGACGGGCTGGAGGACCGTGGGAATCAAAACCGGGCCAAAGTCTATCTGGTGGCCTGGGACAAGTGGCGTAATAGGTGGAGATGAAATCGAAGGTCCCGGACTGGTGGGTCGGACTATTGATTTGAATTTTTGATTTTCTATGGTCAGGGACTGTGCTATACACGCACTAATGTGGGTTTGGGTTGCCTGGGTGCCTAGTTTACATTTCTATTTGTTATTGTTGCTTTTGATGCATGCGGGACTTTGATATGTTTCCTTGTATGGCTAGGTGTTACGTACAGGTACACGTTTACTCTTTACAGAGACGTGGATGAATTAGAAAAATCCACATCTACCCGAACCCCATATGCAAGATTCGATTCATGCTTATGCGGTGTAAAAGGCTCCGAAACCGAGCGCCTTCGAGTAACCATGGCATGCATGAAACTCATGCACCGTGACCGATCATCCGAATTCTCTCCTCAAACAAATTTGCAAGTTACATGTATCTGCAAGGCTTTTCTTTTGCTTTTTCCTTTTCTTTCATCCTCAGCCGCGTCTCATTGACACCGGGATCCGATCTTCACGCTGCATGAATCTAGTTGATCTTTACTCCATCAAGGGCTCCGCTAGCTGACGTGGGATCTTATCTTTTTGGCCGACCACGCGGGATGCAGTTGCATAGCGGTGTGGGTTGTATGATGAGTGCATTTGTATTTTATTGTATTCTTTATTGACTTGTTTTGTTTTTGTTTTGTCGTTTTCGTTTATTGTTGTCCACCCTCGTGTGCCTGTAGTGTAGGTGGGCTTCAGGCCACGTCACTAGCGCCATCGTGATCGATTTCTGCAAGTCAGACTTGTTCAAATCTAGCAGTAGCTGCAGACAAGGTTCCATCGGATTTGAAATTACTTAAGAAATTCGATCCCTAGTCCAGCTAGCTCCCTCGGTAGAAAATGCCGTACCTATCAGGAGCTAACTTTTTCAAGAAACAGTGACAGTAGCGTTGCTTTTGGTCTTAGTTGAATGCACCAACTGTAACCACACAAATAGATTTTCGTCTCCACTCGATAAGCGCTCAAGACTCTGGAAGTTAGATCCGTCGAATCACGGCTACCCACACTCTCCGGAGCCACTAAGTTTCTATCCGAATTGCTGGGACCTGCTAAGTTTAATAAAATCAATGGTGGATGGAGGCACGGCACAAGACATTGCTGAATGACCCGTCGCGTTCCGTGGAACAGGGGTGAAGGTTGTGCGCGAACCCCACGCGAGATCTCGATCGGCATCGGCCGATCTGCGGTTTCTGCATGCCCAAGTCGGCAAACAGTCCTGCGACTAAGCGACGCAACTGGTGTAATCTGGTACACTAAAAGCACTAGGTGAAAGGCACTAGGTGATTTTGGAACTCTTACCTAATTAGTGATAATTAAGGGCCGCTAGCGACGAGTTTCGGTATTTTATCCCCGTTGGAACTAGGATCGGTCCTTAGGCACTTTTTAGCTTAGTCCCCCGGTTAAAAGGGGGTTTAATATCGTAGTTAATATACCTAGAACATTTTCTACTATCTAGACTGCTTCTAGCGCTTTATAGATTAAAATTCACGCCCCGACCATGGCCTTCTCTCGGACCCGTCGGATCCGAACCGCCTTACCCCATGGATTCGTCTTAGATTCCCACGTTGCGCTCGCGTGGCGGTGGAATCGGAACATATGACTTCATCTATTCGTGACCGGCAAACGCGGATGCGATCTAGATTCAAACACCGATAAATTCGAATCCACTATCGTAAGATTGTAAACGAGAAACCTAAGGTACAGACGGGGGCCGGACTATCCCGCATCGATCTCCTGTCTATCGCCAGAAAGCCTCAGCCACCGAATTGAGATAATCAATTGGTTCCTTGCGCCATGTATCAGCCTCCATATGACTAGTCGTATTCGCATTGAGAAAGAGGTCAACCGGGCTATCCCGCCCATACGCATCCCAATGAATAGAGGCGTTGACGGTCCCTGGATTCGGGTCCAAATCGTGGATGAACGAGGCCCACATACTCGTCATCATCGAACTAAGATCGTAGTACGACTGTGGAACCCCGGCGAACGGTTTCCCGTAATGATATCCTAGTCCATCGACGTTATTGAATACAAACGCCACTTCTTCAAAATGAGTCGCTCCAGAAAGGAGCGGTGTGTCCGCGGAGTGTACGTTGAATCGATAGCAGTATGCCGGTGTGGAGGTCTCCGTCCAGGCTTCGCACTGTCGGCGTCGGTTCGCATGCATGGTGAAATCGCCTGCAAAGGCACTGGTCCGCCGCCATTCCCAGCCCTCAGATGGAACTCGCTCGTCACCCAGGAACGCGGGGATCCCTAGCGATGGGTTATCAGGATAAAGCTTGAGGATTTCATTGGCGACGGATGGTGGGGTTTGGAAATCGAAGCCTCCATCTAGACACGGACGGAACTTGTTAGCCTGCATCTACACGAGACCAAAGGAAAATAGAATGATCATACCGGTCAGATAATCATACCACTGCTGGGTAGTGTTAATGCCCGTAGGACCAAACGCAGTCCCCTCATCTGTGTTAGTCCCAGCCAGAATTGGAACCTTGACAAATTCATGCTGATTCAACTGCACACTACCCCAGTTCCGAAGCAAATCGCCATCCACCACCGGCCAGAAATTATAATCGGAGGATCCGTCAGTCCCATTTAGAACAGCGTTAAGAGTAGCAAAAGGGACTTCGCGCAGGCACTGCAACGTGTCGACCGTACCCGTGCAATTCACTAGAGACACGAGCTCATCATAGGTAGACTGGAATCCAGTGTAGTTTGACGGGATGGCTCCAATGGAACCACCAGATTCCATAATCCCAGCCCGAAAGAGCTTGTCGTCTCGTCCACCATACGCTATGAGATGGTATCCGACTGACATGGCTCCTGCAGACTCGCCCCAGATAGTGACTTTCGTAGGATCACCACCGAATGCAGCGATGTTCTCCTGGACCCAATGTAGGGCTAGTCTCTGGTCTCGCAATCCGAGGTTGGTGTTCCCGCTGCCCCAGACCTGGCTTGAACTTATCCAGCCCCAGGCCGAGAGTCTGTAGTTAAGCGTGACGGCAATGAAAGGTTTGCCTGTATGATACATAAGCCTAGATCGTATAAATTGGTATGAAGGGAATTACCGATATTGTACGAGTTCTCTAAAATCCTCGACATGTTATACCGTTGATCCGACCCAGATCCCTCATAGAACCCACCACCGTGAATCCAGACTGCAACGGGGAGCTTAGAACCATCCGTTACAGACGAGCTTCGGATCACATTGATGGTGAGACAAGCCTCGGACTGGGGATACCAGATCGAGTCCGTCTAGCATGCAGTGTCAGTTAAAATCTCAACCAGACAAGAATGAAATACTAACCCCATATCCGACACAAATGTCCGAGTATTCCTTTGCCTCGCGCGTTCCCTTCCAGCTCTCGTTCAATGATTGCGGAACGCTGAATCGTAGATTGCCCACTGGCTGTTGGGCATAGGGCATACCCAAGAAATAATCCTGGTTATATTGCGTGCTGTGAGTTCCCACATACGTTCCATTGAGAACCTTGACTGTAGGTGCTGATTTGGAAGTAGGAGCCGCATGAGCTGTTGCCCACACGAGAAAGCTGACCGCAAGCGCCAACATGGTCGTATATGGTATAAGAACCTCACAATCTTGGAAAAATCCCAAAGCACGCCTTCCCGGCCTCTTCATTTATGTACGCATGCCCGGAAAACTATGGGGGGTGCATAATTTGCGGGGAAGGGCAAGGGTGCCAGGCCCCACACCCGAACAGTCCATGATCAGCGCTCGCAGTGAAGAATGATGTCGTTCGGCACAATTAATTTTGGAGTCTGGCAAATATGCCGACTAAGGTTTCAGTTGAAGCATGCTCCGGCATCGCTAGGATGTGAAATGCGGAGAGAAGACGGGGGTAAAGGCGGGGAGGAATGGATGTGCCCAATCGTGTTGGTCGGCTAGCCTGACTTGCAAACGCCAATGCGGAGAAGTAATATCGAAGGTTTTAGAGTTTCCGGGCCATGCCTTGTTTTGCCCTAGGGTCTTGTAACCCGAAGTTTCGCCGGAGGCGCTTCTCTTGCGGCATTTGAGACAATCAGTACGTACCGAAGAGTTAGAACTAGGACTTTGTGGAGCAGCAGGACTTGTGGTTTGGCAGAACGAATCATGATCACCGTTGTTGTCCAATCATGTTGAGGAGTACAACTCTAATCAGCGACTTGTGAAGAAAACAAAAGCAAGACGGGCGGCTGATATGGCCTTGGCATTGACGTATGTGGATGGATACCGGGTGGTAGGGAACGAGAGGAAGGAAGAAAGAGAACATGTAGGATATTTGTAATTTGGCTATTGTGCAAGTCTGTTATATGGCAGGCTCTGATATCAAAGTTCCGAAAATTATCGAGAGCAGCATTGCATCCATGCTTTACTGTGTGAAGATCTCGGCTTCTCGTGCTCGGAGAACCTCTGTGGTGACTATGGTGGACCGGTCAGAGACCGAGAGAACCAATGACAAGCTGATTGGCCTCTCCTCGATGCTGCTTTCGACAACAATGATGGCCGTATCAACTTGCAATTCCATATTCTCCTCGTCATGGACGTCGAAGTGCCTTGACAGCAGCTTCTTGCCCCAAATTGGAATTTCCGTCCTGGCGAGTTTGCCCTGTACCTCCCTGACAAATAACCCCATCTCTGAGGAGGTTGTAGTCTGCTCGATATTACGAAAAGCTCTTTGAGGCGAGCTGCCTTCCGTCGAGTTTTTGCGCCTTGTAGCCAGTGACAACAGTAATGCGACGGACGCCCTTTGCGAACCCCCATTCTCCCAGTTCCCCAGTATGACCACATCACTGGTACCACCGGTCTTGTCCACTTGTGTGCCTCCACGTAGCTCGACAATATAGCTCTAGTTCCAGTTGAAGTTCTGTCATCAGCATATGGACGGAGACCCAAGTTGAAAGAGGGCCTAAGAGACGGGTTTATTTTCACCAGGAACAGCTCGTAAACCTTCGAATTGACGTGCGCACCTCAGCGGTATGTTCGCAAGAAAGACCTGATCGTTGTCGATGTGTGTCTGGGTGATTGTGTCAATCTGCGCATTGAAAGAGACTCCAGTTGAAGCAATCCTGGTAGAATCGGGGTAAGTTCCACCAGAGACAGTTTGCACGTCTTCAATTTGACGTTCGCTCTTCAACAGCATGTTCGCAACGGACACCTCTCGATCGTTTGCAATGTGCGTCTGGACACCTCTTGACTTCTCCAGAGCTCCTTCACAGTGAGACCAGCTTCTCTAGCATAGCAAGCGACCGTTTCTGAAGAAGTCCTGCGATTAAACCTTCGCACAGTACGGGATCAAGATATGGATTCTGGTGTGATTCATGAGAACGAACATGAGAACGAACTGTCGCCGTGACTGATCCAGCGTTGCATGTAGCCTTCACAAAGCCGCGCTTTGTTGAAACTGACCTCGGCAAGCCGGTGATGATAAACTCTGTATCGAAATTGACCGCCGAATTCAGTGCAGAGATTGGTCCTGGCGAGAAAGACGCCGAAATGTGCACCCGCTGGTCTTGGACGTGCTTTTCGCAAATGTGTTGTCACAGTAGAGCACCTTGGCAATTGCCTGGCTAGCGCAATTGGCGTACTTGTAGGCTTTACTTGTAGTTCTCATGCCCCCCATCTCCTTTGGAGGGGCCAGGTCAAGGAGATCGAGCGCGACGAGGTTATAGATGTGCCTTTGTTTACGTCTTGTTAGCCTCTCGAACCGACCGCTCGGCAAAGGCTACTTACTTCACCATCATCGTATTCAGACCTTACTCCTTGGCCATGGTCTTTGTCAAGTCGATCGATAACTTTTAAGCGTCGCACAGGAATGTAAGAAAAGATCTTGTTGTGGGGCTTGTACTTCTGCAGCATGCGTCTTACCGGTGCGGCGGCGCGGTGGGCCCATAGCGGCGGAAGCACCCGAGTACCCGAGCAGCCCTGTAAATCGACTACACGCGTTGCAGATATATCAATGTGCAGATGTAATACTCCAGCATATTCGTAAACAGCAGTAGTCATTAAATACCTTTGCTTAAATTTGTTACAGGTGAGTCGAACATAAAAATTACTTGGGCCATTCAACGAAAAATTAGGAAGTGAGTGACCATATCTAGCCACGCTATATATACGTTTCACAGACATGGGAGTTGAATTTTGCCCGTGGGAACTCCTCACATTCTAGGACCGATCACGTAGTAGTGTAACTGAGTAGGTACCGGGATACGTACTCGGTAATGCGATGTTAATATCAATAGTACATACCCCGTTCTCAATACCGTTATTGTGGTGCTCAATTAGCAATGGCGCGCCGCGCCTGATCTTGTGATACTAAATTGAGCTACACAGGCAAGAGAAAAGAGTAATAACACTGGGAATGGTCGCCTTGAGCAAATGCTCAAGCCAAAAAGTGGGCGTAGCAGATATGTGCAAAGGAGAAGGGCCAAAATGGAAGAAGAAATCCGTCCAGGCAGATTGGGATGCGTGATCTTGTAGTGACCCTTGGTGTTATTGGTCGATCCTGAATATAAAAGTTGATCCTGAGCAATCGACCCTTCGTTTGATTGGCCGATTCAGGCGAGAGCGAGTGATCCTGGGGTACCCCAGAGACTCCATCAAAAGGTATAAATTCCCCCAACTTGTCCACCTTCCCTCCTCTTTCTTCCTTCCCCAACTTCCATCTCTTCTAAGTTTTGACTTTCAACTTCCTCCTCCAACTTTCAACTTCGAACTTGCCTTTACTACTTCCAAGTTTTGACTTCATCCTTCCACTTATTTGAGCTTGCTTCCATCTTCCTCAAGTTGCAGCTTCATTCCTCTTTGAACCCCGAACTTGCTTCATCACTTTCAAGTTCCAAGTTCCACTTTTGAACTTCCACCATGCATTCATGCATTCAACCATCCAATCCCACCCATGATGTCAATTCTCCTTGACACATTGATCCCACATTCTGATCGAGAGACCCTCCCAGCTCGCCTCTTCGAGCTTCAAGGTACTTTGCAGTCATTGTACCCATTTCCCCACTAACATTTTGTGTTGTTTTCTTAGATTGCGCAAATCTTCCTCCCCGATGCACCCCCAACTCGCTTTCTCACAATTTGCTTCCACCTTTGAGTCTGCTGAAAGGCCACTCTTCCCTCCCGAAGCTTCAACTCCTCGCATCTCGGGACACAATTCTTGAACCCGTCAATGGCATCTTGTTTCATTGTGGTGTGGAGGCACAAGCCACAGGTTTACAACTATTTTGGGCATGCGGTGAAGAAGCACCGGCCAACAACATCATGTTGGGCCAGTCCTTTCTGAACAGGCGTCACTCAACTGCAAATTCCCAAGTTGAGTGTCAGGACAAATTCAGACTGGGCTTAAGCCACAACTGCAACACACATTTGAAGCACCGACATCAATACAATTCTGCATCTTCTGCATCTTCTACTTCTTCTACATCAAAACACAAGCATTGCAACCACAACACATCAACCCACAATACTTCAACATACAACCCACCAATCCACAACACATCAATCCACAACACATCAATCTACTACACATCAATCCACTACACATCAATCTACAACACATCATCCCACAACACATCCTCCCACAGTACATCAACACACAAGCCGCTGAAGAAGCACCCACCCGAAACTATCTTGTTGCCTTGTGTTCGTGATTCGGTTTCAATTTGCAGAAGACTCAGCTTTTGTACTTATTGCTTTTGTTCTCAGACAGTGGTCCTCAATCTTACTCTGTCAAACCAACCATTAACTTCTGCACTTGTAAATCTTCTTGCCATGATTCCATACTCGTAACTCCCTATCACTGCATCCCCATCTCCTCATCAGTAGGTCTCATACAAGAATCTGCCAACCCAGTAATCTTCCACTCCCCATGAATCTTATGCAAAACAAAAAGCTCCACACCAACGTGATCCACAATCCCATTGATCTTCGCCCGGAAAGGTGCCCAAACAGCCGCAAGATTGCCTCCTTCATGCACCTTGACCTCTGGATCCCAGATACGCTCATCAACATCATCCTGTAAAGTCGCCATGTACTCGATGAACGAGCCGATTGTACAGAAGCGAAGTGCTGTAGACGTTGGCGGCGGAGGGGAAAGAGACATGCCGCCAGCACGTACGCAGTGCCTTTCGAAGTCGAGTCGTGATTTGGTGTTCAGTGCTGAAAGGAAGCCGTTTGTTACTGCTAATATGGCGTCTATTTCTTTGGAGGGCGAGGGCTCCGGGGTTGATACTCCCCAGCACATTATTGGGATTTCTTGGTATCGATTTGAGATGGGAATGATGAATTTGGTGCGGTGGGACGAGATGTAAATCTCATCCTGGAAATTAATGGGGTTTTGATACTTATTTCTCTTGCTTAAAGGGGCAATTGTTGTACGTTTTGGTTATCGTGACGTTGCAATGTGGCTCGGTCGATTGCATGCTGTATAACCCTCGTCCCTACGAGTCTAGGATCCGAGTTTGCGTCGTACGGAATAGATCAATCTCGGCTCCCAGCAGCACAATACCTTGAGAATGTGGAGTAAATATATGAGGGACAAAAGGCTGAAACGGACTAGTAGTAATCAATTGGACCAAGAGGGCTGCCTCCGGCTTTTAATATGTGCAAATTCAAGTCATCGTCTAAAATGCAACTCAACCCCACACCCGGATATCTATCTACATTGGCGGATGTAAGGTAATCTCTAATTCTTTTGGCCCCGAAGGAGCTCCCAGCCGACAGATCCGTTCCGGCCTTCCTTGGTAGTCACCTCGTTGACGGCTTTGATAAGATCGTAGGTGATTTCCTCGGACACAACACTGTCCTGCTTATAGCTTGGGTGCTTGGCAACAAACTCGCGGATCCATCGGGCTCCCGTCCAAAGAGTACCGTCGGCGCGTTTGCGGATGAGATCCAGGTAGCTTGCAAGGAAGCAACGTGTTTCGACATCCACATTGACGCTGTTCAAGTAGGATTCGACAAGCGGGATGAGACCAGGGAACGAACCATCAGTGCATCCATTAACGATGTCAGAAATGGTCATTAGCTCATACTCGACTTCGACTGGGCCAAGAGGAGGGGACGGTGGTGGTGTGTTGATAGCTGACGACGTCGTAGAGGAGAATGTGCTGCCGTCTGAAGACTGCTGGGCGGGAGCCTTAGGAGCTCGCGCCGAGAAAGGGTCTTTGCGGAAGTAGAACTTATGATCGAGAACAGCATTGCGAGCATGAGCAGTCTCCATGTTCTCCGTGGTGCGCTGAATGGGTATGTAGAAATTAAGGTCAAAGCTCAGGATAGCACGAGTGATCAGAACGATGAAGATGCTGAACGCCGCATTCTCGAAGTCGGTAATCTGGATCTCCATGGAGCGGAACTCGACTCGCCAGCCAATGTCGTCCTTGTCGGATGGTGGGGGCTTGAAGCGCATGTGCTGCCAATTTGTGGACTGGAGATTTTCGAAATGATCACCCTTGCTCAAGTCGAGTTCCTCGAGATCCTCAGAGAAGATCACCAAGGGATCACGAATGAACAAATGGGCAAAATGCGTGGCAAGTAAGTCATCCATGCCTCCATCCATCAGGCGCTTTTTAATATCGTGATCAACGACCAAGTCTGGGTCAAGGTATTCCTTCCGCAGCCGAGGGTCTTCGGAGATATAAGTCGAGTTAGAAGCATATCGGGACTTGGGAATCCTCCACCGATCATTTTTGAGGGGCTATTTGAATTTAGATTAGTACAGAATTCCATGTCCGGCCAAAAATTTGGGCGACAAGAACTTACAGCCTCTCCAAGCTCCTCGGGGGTCCTGTCATCCACTGCTCCGCTAATCTGGTTCCACCGCACATCTGTATCCACAAGGAAGCCCTTGTAGATTGGCGTGGCTGCCGTAAGAGCCAAAAGAATCGGACCAAGTGGGCTCAGCTGATCATACAGCCTCCTGCCTTCAGTCATGTTCTTTGCCTGGAAGGTGATCTGCAAGCAGCAGCTGCCCATTCCAAAAGCCATGGCGTCCATGTAGACATGGTCGTCCTTGACAGCACCGTTACGGACATCATCATCTTCCGGCCAAAGATGCAGATCATAGTTGACGGTGGAATCTTTAAAGGGCGAGGGGGTGTTCTGATCCTTAAAGATGGGCACATTCAATTCAACCTTGCGTCCTCGTCGGGAACGAATGTTGGCGGCCAATGTTGGGAATCGGATGTGTGGGTTGGCAATCTCATCGGGCACAAATTGTGAGCGAAGAGCCGGCCCTGATGGTGGATAATAAGGCTGAATATAGTCATCCTTCGTGCCCAGCCGAGGAAATGTTGTAAGAGTTATGGGCGACTCATTAGGTGCCATATGCGCCTTGGCAACCTCTCGTCTTGAGAAAAATCAGTACTGTTGCTTATAATCAATAGACGAACAACCTACCGCCATTTCATATTAGATTCCACCTTCAACAGATCTTTGAATCCAATACCCCACGGGCTTCCTGGAGTGGCCTCAAGCATGAACCGTCCAAATTCAGGGTGGAAATGTGGGGGATCTTCGCCGGCGCTAATAAATGGTCAAAATCTCTGCTCTTGCTCCCCAGACCAGCAATCAATGCTTACTGTTCCCCATTGGCGTCGTTCTCAGACGAACCAGCTTGCCATAGAGCCTCATCACGAGCGAGAGACTTCAGAATTTCGGCCTGTGCCAAAGATAACCGGGCCTTCTTGGCTGCATCATCGAGGGACACTACAAGATATTCGACCTAGTACCCGGAGAACAGAATGTCAGCCTTCGCCAGACTGTTATAGTTTGCTTGTTGATCGTACTTCGTCGCCCCACAGTAGGACGTCCCGTTCCTTGCCTCGCGCTCGTCGCCAATTCGCCAGGAGTTGCTGCACGGCTAGTCAGATCATGTCGTGTCACGGCAATCAACAGCCCCACTGAGCTGCCTCGGCAGTTATATGCTCATACCTCAATTCCCCACTCGCGCACCTGCTGGGCTCCTCTTCTTTGCCTCCGGCCATTCGAGAGGAGTTCCAAGAGCACTACAGATAGGTTAGCAACCCTCCATGCGCTTTAATGAAGCAAGTATCACGCACAGCAGTCCCATTGTCGCTAGCCTTCCACTTTCGGTCTTGCAATTCACGTAATACTGATCAAAGCCAAAAGATGAATAGATAGGAGGGCACTCTCGACCCACGGCAGGACCAAAGGCCGGGAAATGTAAGAGGTGAGAATGGAGATATGGACGGAAGTATCTAAAAGAACTTCAAGTCAAGCCGCGCATGGGCCCGTTCCGACCGGTTCTTTTGAATTCTTGCATTGAGGGGGAATTTTCGCCGTAACAGTTCCCGGCGGGGCAAGATCTCGGCGATAAGAACCTGGATTTCTAAGCAATCAGGTGATGCCGATTACTTTCATTATATGGTTTACTTGATCTATTCATTACTCTAATAGACAAACTAATTTTATGAGCTTTCTGACCGATTTAACGCTTCTGGGTGCCCATGTGGTGTGCGGTCTCTTTGAGTATATATACATGGATGAGCAATTCTCACCCTTGTCTAGTGGGATGCCGGCTGACTCGATCTCTGCGGAGTAACAGCGCCACACTATTGCTGACCCCGGCCATCTCACACCAATGTTCCAGTTGCATGTCTCGAGAAATATATCCCCTGCAGGGTATGGTTGGATCTGCAAGCCACTACCAATGCAAGCAAGTGGCATCAGAAATGTGGCTGACAAATCCGTAATTACCGCTCGTGCCGCTCATGAATTGCATCCCGATGCAACTAACATGCTTTGGTGTAGCTTCACTTCGTATATTCACTCCGGTATTCGGAGGCGGAGTGGGCGCTGCTGTCAGCTTATGAAACAAGCAGTTGACACATCAATCCAACCTCATTTTTATCGGGCATTCTTTACCCCAGAAATGAAAAGAAAAAAAAACAAGGTCCTTAACGCCATAAAAGGCAGTCCATGAGCACTCTCGAGATATCATATATGTACATAACCTGCTGCTTGTCCAGCAGCTCACACGGAAACACACAACGCAAAGTCGGCAAGCTCAGTTGCTGCGGGCACCATCCTTGGCAGCGCGCAGCTCGTCCATCTTGGCCACGCGCTTCTTAAACTCGTCGTACTGGCACTTCTCGTAGGTATGACGCTCGTTCTAGTGACATAACAAAGTTAGCCGGGATGCACCGCAGATATGCGCCTGACCGAGGTGATTTATCCGGGGCGCAGGGTGAAGAAACCGTACCTCACACTTCCACGGAAGGTAGTACTCTGCTTGCCGGCACCGGTTCAGAGGGATCAAGAGGTGTGCACATGAGTCGCGGTATTGAATGGGGAGACGGGCCTCGGACATCTCCTGGCGGGTGGCTGGATCGAGCATCATGTTAGCTTCATACGGGTTTGAGAAGTCTCAATGGACTGAATTCGTACCGGATGTCTCCGCGAGACCCACAGCGCTTTTGACCGACTCAGTAATAGACATTGTGACAAGAATTGGTGTGGTTGAGACGGTCGGGAGGAGGGGGGACAGGCACAAGTGGTGGAGATGCAGGCTGGCCTTCACTTTGAGGTATCTCGTTTGCTCGCGGATACGGAGTCATGTGATATAGATATCACATGATTGGACGAGACCCCAGTGTCACGTGGCTTGGATACAGTGAATAGTTTCTATATCACGTGATGGTGAATGATCGAGTCTTAGATAATTCACTAATACGGTTAGCGCATAAAATCCACTTAACGCGGTACCAAACCGCGTCGCTGCGCGTATCTTGGATGGCACCCTAGACTCCACCCAGCAATTCTATTCCCAACGCTCTCTGCGCAATTACAAAGTGCATGAAATGCATCAATCCTGACTCATTTGTGATATCAATTGCCTTTGTGAAATTTCTGAAAGTTTCTTGGGCGCCTAAGTGCGGGCCACATCGCCGCTCGGAAACTTGCTACATCACCAAATCTTACAGTGATTCACACCATAGCAAAGATGGATACTATTTACTCGGCCACCTACAGCAATGTTAGTCTTTTTTGTCTACTGATGCTCTCGGCCACTTTGCGAGCTTCGCAGGGCAAACATGGTGCTTTTGTCTCTCCCTGAATGGTGCTAATTGCCGTTCCTCCAGGTGCCGGTGTATGAATTCAAAATCGATGGCGACAGTATTATGCGACGGAGATCAGATGATTGGGTGAATGCAACTCACGTCCTCAAGGCTGCTGGGTTCGACAAGCCCGCGAGAACTCGAATCCTGGAACGAGAGGTTCAGAAAGGAAATCATGAGAAAGTGCAAGGTGGATATGGAAAATACCAGGGTGGGTTGTGGTAGCCGAAGATCGAGGAACGAAACGTACAATTCAACGGACTTGGCTGAACTATGACAAACAGGAACATGGATTCCCCTTCCAGAAGCTCGCATGTTGGCGGAGCGCAACAATGTCATCGCCAAGTTGGCACCTATCTTCGATTATGTTGCTGGTGACCGCAGTCCCCCACCTGCACCCAAACACACCTCCGCAGCCTCAAAACCACGTGCACCACGCAAGTCGGCCAAAAATGCTGCGGCCGTCGCCACGGAGGCCTTCTCCGTGATTCAACCAACTCCAAATCGATCCATGGGTCCTCCAACCCTCACCCACGAACAATACGAGATGAGCAACGGGTTTGATGACAACGAGTCCATCGAACAGTCAAATCTCGAAACTTCCTCCATGATGGCAGATGAAGATATGCATTTGTCTATGTCTTTTGGGGGCGAAAGCGCAAGCGCGGCATGAACGAAGGGCCCACTATGACAATTACTGAACAGGAGCACATCATGTATGGTGATCAATTGCTGGATTATTTTATGACTGTAGGTGATGCACCCCAAGCGACACGCATCCAACCTCCAGTACCTCCCGCCCATTTCCAGATTGACCGGCAAATTGATGACTCGGGCAACACGGCATTGCACTGGGCTTGCGCCATGGGCGATCTGGAGATTGTCCAAGATCTACTTCATCGAGGAGCCAATGCCAAATCTCTGTCCATTCATGAAGAGACACCTCTTGTTCGAGCCGTGTTGTTCACGAATAACTATGAAAAACGGACTTTTCCTACTCTGCTGGATGTGTTGCTGGACACCATAACATTCAGAGACTGGTTTGGAGCCACAATCTTTCACCACGTTGCTGAGACCACTAGGAGCAAAGGAAAATGGAAGAGCTCAAAGTATTACTGCGACATCCTCCTCGATAAGCTGTGCAAGAATTTCTCTCATGATGAGGTCGACTTGTTGCTGGCCTGCCAGGATGACAATGGAGACACAGCTGCCCTTGTCGCTGCTCGAAACGGGTCGTTCCGTCTAGTGAAACTGTTGACAGCCCATTGCCCTCGATCTGCCGACCTTGTAAACAAAAAAGGAGAAACGGCTTCTCAGATCATCCAACGGTCCCAACTTGAGAATGACATCCCGCCTGCCCCATCGTCCGTCACCATGGCCAATGACCACATGGACGGTGAGATGAGTGGTATAATGCCTTCAGATCGCATGTCCATTGCACCACCACCCATCGACCCCGCTGCAAATCAGGACTTGCTTTCCAAGATCAGTGCGATCATGGCGGAGGCCAACAAGAAACTGACGGTGACATATAGCAACACCAAAGTCTCCTCTCAGGACTCCACCGATGTTGCCAACCCCGAGGCACTCTTTGAGCAACTCGAGTCAGACCGTGAGAAGATTCAGAAGCAAGTTATTGCTCTGGGTGAAAAGGAGGCTATGTACGAACCCAGCGACAACCAACTTCGCCGCTATGAGAAGCTGCGCGGTACCTATGAGTCTCTTCTTGAGCGTGTGCAGTACGATCGTCTTGTGGAGAAATTATCCTCAGCCAAGGCAATGGCCCCTCCGAATGCACCCTCTCTAAGCCCAGAAGAGCTTATCGCTCAATACCAACTTGCACGCGAGCTCTGCGCTGCACAGAAGAAGCGGCGCAACGCTGTACGAGACCTTGCTCAGCAAACCGCGGACGCGGGTGTGAGCACCAAGTTTGATGTGCACCGTAAGCTGGTGGCTTTGGCCACTGGCTTAAAGGAAGAGGAGCTTGACCCGATGGCGGCTGAGCTGGCTGAAACTCTAGAGTTTGACCGCTTGAATGGCAAGGGTACATCTCCCGAGCCAGGCCATCACCGACTGCCATCTCAGGTAGAATCTGCCCCGCTACCTTCAGGCCCTGTGGATAATTAGGTGCTCTCATGTGTACATGTAATGACTTTCATTTGTGCTTTTTTCATCCTCCTGGCTGGTTCCTCTCAACCTCACCAGCAGATACCCCGTGTTTCCTTTTCGTCCTGTGCCATGCTCATACTTCATCTTCTTGTTCTTAAATATTGCCCCAATATTATTGTTATTAACTAGTTTTATTACTATCTTAGATACCTACTCTGCTGGACATTATGTATGCACTGCGGATTCTGGCCAGGCCGTAATGCTTTCCACCCGGTCGGTGTTAGGCAGTCATTATAATCCAGAGTAGTATTGATATCGAGTACATATTCAGGAAATTACTTAAACACACTAGATTTCCCTGGAATGTGAAAGCGATGAAGCTACTGTCTGTCCCCGAACCTTATCCAAGGCTCATGAAGGATTAACGAAGACTGCAGGAAAACACGTTCGAGCACCAATTATCGGTGCCATTTACCGTGTATTTTTGGCTCATTGTCTGTAAATGAATTTGAGTGCAGAGTACATAGAAATGGGACAACGCTTGTTACGTGTCCACATTTGTGTGTTCCCACTGTGCAACAGCCACATGCAATCCAAGCTCCATGTGCTCTGGCACGGAGCTTTGAATCGGCTGACATCGATCGGCAGCATGGACGTAGATCATAATCACGCTAAGGCCCCCTCAATCTCCTCCCCAAAGCGAAAACAATCCCCATTCACAAACTTCCCACGGTGCCCACCTCACAAAGAGGAAGCTATGGCCCACATTGCCCATTCAATGCATGAAATAGTTAGCAAATCTTGCCACATCGTACCTCGGAAAGCCCCCGTAAGGCGGTTATGCTGCATCTATTGGCTGCAGGTTGGGGGGGCTTGGCACTGACGCCGGGCGGCTCCAGGGGCGATATGAGACGAAGAGGCGGACGTGTCGGTGGGCACTAGCGGCCCTGAGCCAATGAAACCTCAGAGGATGTGACGGGGGGCTCTGGGCTATGATGGGCTCGTCACCTTCCAGGCGTGTATTCGTTGGTGATTGGGTGTTGGACCCCAAATCGTTGATTCCTCCATTGCGAGGGTTAGGAAGAAACCCTGATCTCAGCTGGATATGTAAGAAAAACCATAATACTCTTCTATCTTGTGATTAGTTCCTAGATATATAGGGCTGTTCAAGACATTTCTCCAAACTTTGAACCGAGAGTCGCGATACTGCGTGCCTGAGGCACGAAACCCGTCCATTCCCCACATCCGCACCGTTCTTCTTCCACTTCTCTTCTTTCTTCCTCCCAACCAACCTTCTTTCTTTTCTTCTTCGCATTCTTTCATTCTCTGCGGCTCGCGTCGTTGATTGGGAACAAAAAATTCATAATACAAAAAAAAGCCTTCTCTCAACTACCAACTGAGTTCGTCCGATTCGTTCCGCCCCTGAAGAAAAAGCGCGAGATTCGTGAGATTCGATTCGATTGTCAATATTATTCTGCCCCGGACCACCCCCCACGATATTCGCATCTCATATCTGCATCATTGTGCCTGGGGCCATTTTTGTTTCGTCCATTCTCGCCACCCTTCGAATCTCACCGTGGTGCCTTGCCAGCTGGTCGTGTTTCAGGATCTCTCCTCCTCCCGAGTCCGCCATAACCCGCGCCACCTCGCTTCATTTTCACTTCATCAGGGACTTGCAGAGCATCTCCCATACTTTTCTTCCGGTTCTCACTGAGAGAGACCTCTTTGACTTATTCGCCTAATTCACCTCCACCATTTCGTCGGTTTCTGCGCTTCGAAACGATCCTCGGCTTCTGATCCCGAGTGTGAAAAAAACAACGACCTTGTACAGCTTGATAATACTGGCATTGCGTTCTTGCTGTCTCCATTGAGCCTGTCATTCTACTGCATACCTTCACTTGTGGTCCGTGACCTTGAATTTCTGCTTGGCGAACATTCACTCTGACGGATTCCTTGATTCAAGAAATCACGTCTTTCACCCACGATTTCTCATCTCGCATCCGAAGCTTTGATTGCTCTCAGTTTCGGCATACCATTCTTGACATTAGACTTCCTAATCATCTAATCGCCTGTGAAAGCTTTGAGCTTAGTGGTTGATCCCAAGCTCTCGATACCCGTTACGGATACTTTGAACGCGACTCACCCTTCGCTCAGCCTTGCACATACCCTTCACCATCTCACTTCACGAACAATGAGTATGGACGCTGGCGGTCTTGCTCAAATGACCTACAACTCCTCTTTCAATAATGGCAGTTCCCTCGGGGTCCCCGGCTCCGGCTTCGCGTCTCGGGGGAAGGGCTCTCATATCAAGCGCCTGAGCGTGCCTCCACAGGTCGCAACCATCGACGAGTCTCAAACTCCTTCCATCGCAACTCCGCGCACCAGTCGATCTCACCTCTTGGCTGGGCTCCGAACTGCGCCCAAGTCCGCGACCATCCCTTCTCAGCAGCAGCGATATGCTATGGAGGGCGGTCGGATGCCTTCTAACCGAGGTGCCGATCGAGTCCCCCAAACCGCCACGGGAGCTGGATTCCCGCAGCACGCCTACACTTCGAACAACGGCATGAACTCCTACCATCACCAGCAGCAGAAGAACCGGGAACGGGAACGGGAGAGGGAGCGGGAACGCCTTATGTACACAATGCCGGAGCAGGTGCTTGCACCACCAATGATTGACATTGGTGGCGGCGAGATGATGGACGAAAACCTCTATGCAGAGCTCATGTCTACCAATCTATTCCTTGCCGCGCAACAACAGCGTCTCCAGCAGCAGTTGATCAGTGTCACCGCTGCAGCCCAGCAGTTCCAGGGACTCAACCTCGGGATGTCTCTTCAACAGCAGCAACAGCAGCAGCAGATGCAGCAGCAGATGCAACAGCAGATGCAACAGCAGATGCAATCCTTTGTGCCCGGTATTGGACTCTACCAGCAACAGCTTCAGCAGGGTGTGCAGCCTATCGTGCAGCCGGTCCCCGGTCAGCCTGGCTTGTTTTCTGTTTACAACCCTCTGACTGGCCAGCAAAGCTACGTCATGGACAACAGCGCCCAGGAGGACCTCTCGACATACCACGGAAATCAATCGGACTCGCAGGTTCCTCAATTCCGTGCTGAGATCTCCCCCGCCTGCCGATCCTACTCCGTCGCAGATGTATTTCCCTCAGCCGGTCTCTCCTCCCAGTGGCACTCCTTCCCCACCCATCGAGTCATCTGCTAGTGCTTTCCGTCGCAACCACCGGAAGTCACCATCTTTCAATCCTACGCTGAAGACCAATATCGACACAAACAAGGCCAATGCTGCACCCGGCCCTCGGTCAGCTGTTTTCCCCCCTACCCCAGCCACTGGAACATTTGGGCCTGGTCAGGCTCGTGCTGGTGAGCACCCAATCCGCCAACCTCGTGGTCCTCCCTCGCTTGAGGACCTCGTGGCCAAGCCAACCTCCAAGCATGAGGGAAGCAAGAACTTTGCTACCCGTCAGCGCCGCCGTGCCGTCCACAACTTGGTTCGTGCTGGGATTGAGCGCCGCGGTGATAGCCGTAGCTACGGGTACAACAGCAGCGGAGGCACTAATACTCCAGCGAGCGAAAAGGAGTTCACCTTCTCGGATGGTGATGACGCAACTGTGCGTAGTGGTAGCCTTTCCAGCAAGCCCAGCTTGGGTAGCCTGCGTGCGGCTGCCAACGGTGCCATTGGATCTGAGCGCAAGGAGAAGACCAGCCGAAGGTCCCCTGAGAGTCCATTCCACAGCGTCACCCCTACAAGCGAGGACGGATACTTCTCTGCCAAGTTTGCAGAGATTCGTGCGGAACAGGAATATTCCCCAACGAGCACTTCGGGAACTTCGTCTCCTTCCGTGGCAGCTGTCGTCGCGGGCCAAGGGCAAGCCGCTCAGGCACCGGAGCGCCGCAAGACTCCGATGCTTGTGTTGTCGAGCGCCGAGAAGCGCAAGACACCTCTCATGTAATGCCAACCATCATGTGACAGCGACGTATGACCTTCAATTTCTTTGTTCGGTGGGCCGTTATTGCTTTTTATCTTAGTGCCCTTACCCTTTATGAGAGCCAATGGCTCTTGCCATTCATTCTCTGTTATTCTTTTATCACTGGCAACTTCGATCTTGCCTTGATGCGCGTTTGATGAAAGACTTGGATCAGTCTACAACGACTTCTTTTCTACTCCCTTCTCTTCTCCCGTTCCTTTCTACACTTTCCTTTCGAAGTGTCTTTTCAGAGTCCCTTCTTGACGCTATTCTGATCGGCTCCACTTGCGTCTTGCTGTTGATGGAACCTAATCTATCTTTAATCCCATGTCGAGGCCCTTGAGCCTGACATTTGGATGGAAGTGATGGCTAGAGCCATCCTTCGTTTTTTTCTCTGGTTCCTTTTTTGACGGGGTTCCGTTGTACATCCGGTTATGTGCAGACAGTTCTCCCTATGGGTCCCTTGTAGCATTAGGGCCTACTAGTCCAATACGAAGCTCTACAGCTGATGATTGATTCTTCCCGGTAGACCACATGCTATTGCCATTAGTCTCATCTAGAATGCGTAGATACATCCAATGTTCCTTGACGTTTGAAAGTAGGTATTACCTCGCTGCCCAGGCGTATTTTGGACTAGAACAGCCTTGCAAATGTATCCTAGAGGCCAAGTGCCGTGCAAAGTACCCATACGAAACAAGTAGCCTAACGCGACCCACGTGGAACGAACGCTCAAGCTTCCGTGCTAACAATGCAGCCAGCGTGGCAAAAGCGTGTCCTTCCCGCGAACCCTATAGGGGTCCACGGGGATGGAGGAGATATGTCGGTTGGACAGCAGATGCGGAATTCTGGATAAGGCGAGAGTCTCGGCTAGTAATGATACTTTATCTTAGGTTACAAACCTGGGGATTCGTTGTTTTCTGTGACTGGGACGTACCTGGTACCTAGCAGGTGCAAGACATTGGGGTGTCAGATTCCGAGCCCTGGAGGCCATGTTCGTAGCCTTCATGGGATCTTACATCAAATGTGATATACTTCATTCTAGGAATGCGTTTTCAATGCCTGTGCTTGCCCTCCGAGGCTGGTACCTAATTGATATCAGACTCATTCCCGATATATATTAATGGATAGGGAATCACATTACCGGGTTCTGCATCTGCTCAATAATCTACACGGACTCCTACCAAAAGGAATAATACAAGGAAGCGAAGCCCAGGAACCTGTTACTAGGACGGCAAATCGAGCTGTCCCGGAGTTCATGGTAGGGTAACTACAAACTACACGCCCCAAGTATCAAAGCCAAACCATGCTGATCGAAGACTCTTTCCAAATCGGGAATAATAGTTCCCTCACTGGATTCTAGATTCATCAAATCTATGGTTGCCCAGCCGCTGCCTACTTCAAGCATCCGCAGACCAGATTTAGAAAAAGAAGATTGTTTGGTAAAGTCCCACCTGACACTGAAACCAACCTGGACTATAGATCTAGACTCGGGCCGAGAAACTCAAAGTATCAGGTTCGCAGTGGAGCCTAGGCTTTGACAAACATGATCCTCATATAAACTAAACTTTCCACTCACATTTCTCGCGGACCATTCATTGATGGTAAGGAAAAGATATTGGCGTTACTAGTGCTCACTCTGTTAAATGTGAATGCGACACAAAACAAAGCTATCATGGATGCCTATGTTGGTTGGTTTTCGGGGATACTCGAAACAACTCGGACATTGTCAAACATTGTGACCGTGGATGTTTATTTGTTTTTATAGATCGCGAGTTCCGGAATAGGGAACAGTCACGAAGTGATCCATGGTTCGTGCAGATTTAAGTTCGCAGATCTATCGGAGGGAAAACAATACAATCATTAATGAACCTTGTACCTGGGTTCATTAGAAAAATTGATATACATTACCAAGAACGTGATATTATAGCAGAATTCTTCTTCCCTAACCCGGTCCATTGCAGAGTCAGGTAGGGAACCCGGCGTAGGACATTGCTTGTCACTATGACGGACGTTAGCTCACATATTAACTGTTGGTCCCTGCGTCCGCGTCGGACGGACAACCTCGGTAGGCTCAACGGAGGGGCTGTGCAACTTGGAGGGGGAAAGGGTGACACGGAGAAGTGGTGCGGTCGCATTGCTGCAGCGAGCACGAATGGGAAAAGGGGTGGAGTGGAGCTACTTGTTTCGAGGTGGATAGATGTCTTGATCAAATATGATATGACTATTCTTAGAGGAATTCGCAATCCATAAGTGAAAAGCAAATCCCTTTGCCTTGCTTTCGGGATGCCGATCCAGGGGAACTTCGGCCTCGGCCCAGGATCGTCGAGATAAGCGCTCATATGCGAAAATCGCGGGCCCGTGGGGCCGTTGGAAGGGCCGGAGGGATCCAGGGCCACGGAAGCTTAATTGTCAGAGCTTCAGCCAGTTTTAGTGAGTCTTGGAATTAGCCCTTGCTGGGGCTGTGGGTGATACAATGACGCGCAATAAGGCTCTGTCTATGAGACACCGGCTGACATCATTATGGACACGCTCTCGATTCGTGAAGGCATGCGCGTACGTACAAGAGTTATCTGTACTAAGTGAATTTCCTAGATGTAGGTCATACATTATACAGAGAGTGGCGGGAATAGTTAATTCAGTATCAAGTCATCACTTATGAAGTTGTGATCATGAAGATTCTATTTATTTCTGCTTTGACCGTTACTCGGGGTCTATGCACCAATCAGACATGCGGATTCCCGCATGAGTTGTCGATGATCTGAGTACAGCAGGATATGAAGGCCAAGATTCCTTCCGATGGTGCAATCAAAAGTAATGGATCCATTGTACAGCCCCGGATAACTTGTGGAGCAATTGTCGATCAGGAACAGGCATAATGCGTACATTTCATGTCCTATATGCAAAGGGGGTTGATCGAGACATATTTCCAATCGCCCCTCTATGCATTCAGGATACACGCGTCCCTGACCGTTATCTATAGCTCTTGCAATATGCCAAATTGCACATTTGCCGCCCTCGCGTCGACTCCACTGTATTGCATCTACATGTGAATATTCGAATCCTTCAAACCTTCTCTGGACTACTGGATATCAATCTTATTTCTATCTAGAGGCTATAGGAATTTATGCTTTTTGTTTAGGATTTTTGCCTGTAATTTCAATTGATTTGGGCTTTGGGCCTTGTGGTACCTCATGGCCTCTGGTGGAACCGGGATTGTTCCTTTAGCAATGAGCTCGGGCACCTTACTGATGACCCGCTTTTTGTTTTGATCAACTACAGCTCAGATCAGGGAAGTTTCGATAAGGTACAATCCGGGCTGTCGATCTTACTCGTCTCGGAGCATACCCGGCAAAAGGAGGCGTTTGGGGAGGAGCTGGATGAAGCAAGAGTCGTGCGTTTGATCGTGTTTCGTAACTCTCAAACCATTCTTAGAGTCAGACCCCGGTGATTTATCATGGTGGCAAATAATAAATCTCTAAAAAAATAAAATGATAGGGGAAACCGGGAAGGGCATTCCCCCTCCTGTAGACTTCATGTGGTCCCTAGGGCAGCACCCTTTTTAGGCTGTCTCTAGCCGCATTATCCAACCGTGGATATCCGGCTTTCATCTTTAATACTCATCCTGTTCACTTCCATATTTTTCTGTTCATTTGATGTCATAATTACCTTGAACTCAAGTCGCCTCATCTTTGATGATGTTGTTTGTGACATAATATCATTCCTGGAAGCGGTCCTTCCATCCAACAGTCCTGCCAAACCCCCGATCCCCCGGACGCCCTTGTGGCCACCAGTCATTTCGTCCTAGTCCAAGAAACAAGGTTGAAAGAGCTCTTGACGTTTACTAGTGGACTATCAATAGAAGCTCATGTGGGTTCACTGGAGATCTTTCCCTCTCCTATAGAGTCTCACATAGCTGACCGTTGCCAGGTTACAATACTTGGCCCTACAAGATTACACCAAGATTCGAAACTCGAAGAACCGTTTTATTCAGGACTGGTTTGAGCTGAGGTGGACTGTTTCATATTAGAAAAAGACGACTGATATCACGAAAAGAGAATGGCGGGGGGCTACTTTGAGCTCCCAGTCTCCCGCCGCTCGAGTGTGTCTGATAACGGAGCAGGACCAAGCAAAATATCTTCAGTGTCACGTCAAGCATCATTACCCCTGCCGAATGATGGCTTCCAGGGCCAGCAGACGTATCGGGATGAGAGGTCGAATGATGCTGGCGCACAGGGCAGGCATCGGAATGCCAGCCCTCTGAAAAGCACCAATCGTGTCAAGTTCACTGTGGAAGAGGCAGAGCTATTGCAACAGACCGGAGCTAGGGTTGACTCCCGACTGGACCGAAGGGGGACTGTGCTCCCTCAGAGACCCTTACCCACTGCCAACATTCCTTTCATCCAGGCAACGGCACCTGTGGACCCTCCTGCAGACCCTCCTGCCTCACCCTCACTGGTGGAAGAAAGCCCCAGCGCGCCAACCGATGTCACTGGCTTGACGATCAGCTACCAGACAAGCTCATCGGGTACCGGAAAGATAGAGGAGCTTGGACTCGGTACAAATGACAAAGGGCGGGCAGTATCTTATGCACAAGAACGAGCTCAACGACTAGCACCCCTTCTGAGCTCACAAAAATCTCCGAAGCCAAGTCCCCGCTCTAGCTTAGTGTCTTCAATTGCATCTACTCCGACTGACGGTGTATTTCCAAACGAAGATGGGGATGAGATTCCTATGATCAGCTTCCGCGAGAAACAACAACTATTCGACGACCTACTAGACGAGAATGAATATACACCACGCACAGCCGAATCTTTTCATTGCGTGCGACAAATGTCCCGTCGTGAGTATCCTTTCTTGCCTCGCATTCGCCCTCCCTCTCCAGGACCTCACTCTGGCCAAGTCACTCCCAGTGATGGCAGAGACTCAGAGACCTATGTCGAACGGCCAAAACACTACCGTGGAGGCATTCTATCCTCCATCCTGAAGCTATACGACCAGCAAACTGGAGGACCTCCAGACTATAGCCCAAATCGAAGCCGGTGGGGTCGTCCCAGAAAGGGGAGTTCCGCAGAATTCAGTGAACATGAATTCTCTCCTGATCCTATCTGGAGACCACACCGGCCTAGAAAATGGTATGAAAAATCATCCAGCCGGTCGAGCAGTACTTTTGGGTCTGGTTCATCACAGAAGAGTACCTCCCCATTTGCTATGCTGAAGCGATCCCACAGCAGCGGTGCAGTGGGGGGTAAGGGACATCGATGGGCCAGGGCGGACCATCTCGCAGATGAGATCCGGATCACAGTTCACATCGCAGAGATTCTTACTCGCCAACGATATCTCATGCGGCTTTGTCGTGCCCTGATGAAGTACGGTGCACCTACTCATCGACTAGAGGAGTATATGCGGATGACTGCCCGCGTGCTGGAAATTAATGGCCAGTTTCTGTATTTTCCCGGTTGCATGATTATCTCCTTTGACGACGCCTCCACGCACACGACGGAGGTCAAAGTCGTCCGGTCCAGCCAAGGAGTTGACCTTGGCCGACTGGCAGATGTACACGAGATCTACAAGGAGGTGATTCATGATGTGATCGGAGTGGAAGAAGCTATCCAGCGATTAGATGAGACGAAAGCAAGGCCTAACAAATACCACCTTGTACTCCAAATTCTTGCCCACGGCTGCGCAAGTGCATGTGTTGGACCTTTCGCCTTCAATGCGCGACCAATCGATATGCCAATTGCTTTCTTGCTAGGATGTCTCCTCGGCATCCTGCAGCTGGTTCTCTCCCCAAAATCGAGTCTGTACTCGAATGTCTTCGAGATCTCAGCCGCCGTGTTGACTTCATTTCTGGCTCGCGCCTTCGGAAGCATACGATACCAAGGAGATCCACTGTTCTGTTTCTCAGCACTAGCCCAATCATCAATTGCCCTCATCTTACCAGGGTACACGGTTCTTTGCGCAAGCCTAGAGCTCCAGTCCGGCAGCATCATCGCAGGTTCAGTACGGATGGTCTACGCAATCATCTACTCCCTATTTTTGGGATTCGGAATCACAATCGGCACAGCTGTGTATGGCCTTCTAGATGCGCAGGCTTCAACGGAATACACATGCCCGGCTAGCCCTATCACGAACGAGTACCTACAACGCTTTCCATTCGTGTTACTCTTCACTGTCTGTCTAGCAATCGTGAACCATTCCAAGTTGAAACAGATCCCTATCATGCTTGTTATTTCCTTCGCCGGCTACGTGGTCAGCTACTTCAGTGGGAAGCGCTTCTACTCCAATACGCAAATTTCCAATGCCCTTGGCGCATTCGTCATCGGTATCCTAGGCAACTTCTACAGTCGTCTCCGTCATGGCCTTGCTGCTGCCGCAATGCTGCCTGCTATCTGGGTGCTCGTGCCTTCCGGTCTGGCGGCTAGTGGATCTTTGATTTCGGGGATCACTGCAGCAGAAGAAATGACCCGCACTCGGTATGATGTTGTGAGCAATGGAACGCAGGGTTTTGTCGATGCGGCGAAGAACATGTCTACTTCTGAAGCTCGGGACCAGAGCACTGGCGTGGCCTTTGATATTGGCTACGGTATGGTTCAAGTTGCCATCGGGACGACTGTGGGTCTTTTCCTGGCTGCCCTTGTGGTGTATCCACTGGGTAAGAAGCGTAGCGGATTATTCAGTTTCTGATAAAATCCTATGGTCTTGCTGCTTCTCTCTCTCTCTCTCTCTCTCTCTCTCTTTGATCTTTCTTATGCATTTCCTTATGTTCTGCCTTGATTTTTCTTTCCTTTGTTCCTTCAGCGTCTCTCGATAAATTCGAGTCCTCTTGGACATTTCGCATCCGTGAACCTCAACGATCAATCACGATCGATCGAAGTCCATGATATTGCCCTTTACCCTCGCACAGCAATCCAGGCGGGGGGCTTGCTTGCTGTTTTTATTTATACTTGATTTCTCGCTCTGTCAATTGTTTTTAATTTCCTCGGGTCAAAACAATCCCTATTTACGCCGGAGTCACAGCCGAGGCGGGAGTTTGGAAGCTCATTATACTTCAGCCATTCCCTTGCATCCTACCCTGCGCCCATAGCTACTCCATTCCTTTCCTTCTCTGTCTGCATCTTTCGTCCCCTCAACCGACAAAGTCTGTATCGACGCCTATCTAGACTTCCAGTCTGGACATACATAGAAGATACGATTCCACGAGTCACGACCAAAATCACCGAGGCCCCCATTCTACGTCTGTTTTTTGCTATATTTGTTGTTTTGTTTTATCTTGTTTGGGTAATTAGGTTTCTGTTGCACTGGAGTCCTGGTTTGGAGGACTTATTCTCGTGTTAGTATAATGAACGAGTTATTTCTCAGACTTTATGATCATCGAGGTTTTTATTGTAATCATGTAGCCGGTAGTAGTGTCGCGAACTGCTCCTCCCCTCGTGGCTTTCCACACGAAAAAGCACAGACTTGATCTGACATCCAAGTGGGCCACAAGTTCGTGTTTGACATGACTCACTATAACCCGCCAAGGCACCGTATAAACTACTCTGCAATTGCCCCTTGAAATATCTCGAGCTATCGCAATAATATCACCAAGACCTGACTTACCTTTATCTACTGCAATCTACAAAAATGCCTTCCCAAAACGACATCGCCAAACACTTCCGCACCCTCCACAATCCCCAAAACCCCATCATCCTCACAAACGCCTACGACGCCAGCACCGCCTCAGTCATTGCCTCCATCTCAACAACCCGCGCCCTCGCCACAGCCTCCTTTGCCATCGCAGCCTGCCTCGGCGTCGATGACAATGACCTCACAAAAGCCCAGAACCTAGCCGCTCTGAAGATCATCGTATCCGCCGCCCACCGTGTTAACCCTGGCCTACCAATTACAGTGGATCTACAAGATGGCTACGGCGAGGATCTCCCTAGCTTAGCGGCGACAATCAAGGAGGCCATCGCCCTCGGCGCGGTGGGCTGTAATTTGGAGGATATGGACAATGCGGCCGGTACCTTGCGGCCGCTGGAAGATGCTGTTGCGCGGGTGAGGACAGTGGTCGAAGCAGCGAAGGAGGCCGGGGTTCCTGATTTTGCGCTGAATGCGCGGACTGATGTGTTGGCCCAGGAAGGGACCACGGTGGATGATGCCGTCGTGCGGGGAAAGGCGTTTTTGGAGGCGGGGGCTTGTACTGTTTTCGTTTGGGGTGGGCCTCAGGGGCGGGGCGTGTCGAAGGAGGAGGTGGAAATTCTAGTGAGGGAGTTGAATGGGATGGTGAATGTGAAGATGAATTTGAGGGAAGGGTTCTTGGGGATCCAGGAAATTCGGCAGTTGGGAGTTGCGAGGGTGAGTATTGGGCCGGAGTTGTGGAAATGTGCGATGAAGGCTGTTAAGGACCAGGCCGAGTTGTTGTTGGCGTAAAAGATTACATTATACACAGTGTTGTGAATAACTCATAGAAGAGTTCAAGTACATTAGAGTAACCTTTGGGTTGTAGATATTCAAAAAACTTTGAAATCATCTCATTAGGGACAATAGTATGTGGATAAACCCCGCGGCATCTGATCCGCGGGGAAACCCCGATAGACAGAACTGCCGAACTTTGGTACCATCAGTGATCGACAGAGGGTGATCGCCGTACACCAATAACCGAGACCACTTGATAAGGACTGCAATTCAACGCAGTGAAGATCATACCATGAACTCATTATACCAACCCTCGTTCCCACCATTGGGAGCACCAACGACATGATAAACATCACAACCCTCTCGACAGCTGTGATCCTGATCTACGTTGTGTACATGAGATTCCTGCACCCATTAAGCAAATACCCCGGACCCCTCCTCGCAACTCTGACAAATGGGTACAAGGCATATTATGTGTACAACTTACGATTGCACGAGAAACTCCTTGAACTCCACATGCAGTATGGCCCCGTTGTGCGCGTGGGACCCAATCACCTCCATCTGTGGGAGGGAGAAGCAATTGCACCAATCTACAAGGGTGGGCGAAAGATGGGGAAATCAGATTTCTACAACGCATTTACAGCCTTTAATCCGAACCTTTTCGGTGGTACGAACGAGGATGTGAGTAGACTTATACTGTAGATTTGGACTTTGGATTTATTTGACAACTATTGCAGATCCATTCTCTCCGACGCAGACAGTTATCCCATGGATTCTCGCAAGCATCAGTCCAGAAATTAGAACCTCTTATCGAGGGCCAGATGAAAGGCCTTATTGATAAACTGCGAGCATTTGCAAAGACAGGCGAAGTCTTCGATTTTAAAAGTGTTCTCTCCTTATATGTCCTCGATATCCTCGGTGAAGTGGCTTTCAGTAAGCCATTCGGTGTGCAAGCTAAGGGAAAGTCAGATGAACTCCATGCCATCAATGATCACCTCTTGTTAGCTGGTGTCATTGGTGAACTACCCTTCCAAGACCTATGGAAAACACTCGCGAGAATGTCGCCAGTGCCGTGGATGAGACAGCTCGTCAAGAGCAGAAACAATCTCAAAGAAATATGCTCTCGCTGTGTCAAGTTCAAGATCAACAATCCGTCTGAACGGCCAGATTTGCTGAAGAGTCTTGTTGAGGCTGTTGATCCGGAAAGTGGTTCCAGGTTGACGGAGCAAGAGATTAATTCCGAAGCCTTTGCTGTTCTGTGAGTACATCGGACATACTCATGCTTACTCCTTGGGAAGAAAGCTAACAGGTTCCAAGTGTGGCTGGATCCCATTCCACATCAGGAACCTTAACTCTCCTCCTTTGGCATCTAACGCACAACCCCGATATACTCGAGGCTGTAACGCAAGAGCTTCATGAAAAGCTGCCGCCTTTACCTGATAACCAGATCTCATACGGTATTGAAGGTCTTGAGGCGTCCCTAAGCTACACAATGGCCTGCGTCAGAGAGAATTTCCGCATGAACCCGGTATTCAACATGCCTTTATGGCGTCGAGTGGGTTACCCCGGCGGCATCGAAATCGCAGGTCACCATATTCCTGAGGAAGTAAGTTCCCTACCAACCCCTGTTCCCTCCCCAAAATACATGATTTATACTAATATAATTTCAACACAGACAAGTGTCTGCATATCCAACCATGTCCTACACCACAATCCCGATATATGGGGTGCGGACCATGACGAGTATATTCCTGATCGCTGGCTCGATGAGAAGTATAACAAAGAGAAGGGCAAGTTCCTGATTCCCTTTAGTATTGGGCACCGGATGTGCATTGGGAGGAATCTAGCTATGACGAATATTCTCAAAACTATCACTACGTTGCTTATGAGATTTGACTTTGAGCCTGTGGGTAAGGAGAGGAGGGTTAATGTACGTAGCTCTGGGATTGGGGAGATGGAGGGTGAATTCTTGTGTCGGGTTTCCATGAAATAGTTGTGATCAACAGAGTGATATGGATTTTAATCTGGTGTTATATTGTTGGATTACTTCCAGGAACGGGTTTCTGAGTGTATGATGCTCGTTTGCAGATACATCTACTCGACGCATTCCTTCTTCCAACAAAATGACCAAGGTGTATTTTTACAACTTAGGCTAAACATCTACTAGTTCGTAATCAATCACATGTTCTTCAATGTCCGGCATTCGTTCACTAATTTACTTTCAGCCTCAGCCATGTTAAGGATATAGGTACAACAACCGTTGTAAAACAAAACAGAAAGAACATAAGATCCAATCCCTCACAGTATATTAGAAAACCGGAACTCCATGCTGGAACGAATGGCAATGCAAACCAACCAACCACAATGTGCACCCTACTCCTTCCGATCAAAAAAGACGCAGGTTCGTCAAGATCATAACCGTCACTCCAGACCCCTGGAAAGGTAGGGTAGAAAACAAGCCCGAAAAGCAAATGACGCTGGGAAATTCAAAGGGATGAGTTGCTAGCTTATTACCGTCTCTCAACACGACTGAGTGCACCAAGAATAAGGCCTAGGTCTTCCCGTGGACGTTCCCGTAATTTTGGTGGACTGTCTTCTCCGCTGTCGCCTTCTATGGCGATACGCTGCCGGGCAACCAGTGCGTCGCGCTCTTCTAGCCGCTCTGCACAAATGCGAAGTATTCGTGATGAGACAGCGTCGGCGCTGGAACTGTATAGCTCGATATCGTGGATTCCGGCTGCAAAGGCATCCAGTGTTGGGGCGAGGCCTGTTGTGATTTGGGAAAGGCGGGTTGAGACGGTAGATGGGGACATAGGTGGTAGGACTGTTGGAGGAGAGGTGTCGTCCTTCGCTTGTGACTCGGCGGTTGGGACAGAGGGATGGAGAGATTTGAGGATGGCTTGTTGAGAGGGGTCGAGAAGAGAGGAGTCGATTTGAGGTTGGGATTTCTTTGGGTAACGTTTGGAGGCTTGGGGAGAATCGGGTGTAGGTGCATTGACAGGTGGAATTGGTGCTTGTTTGAGAAGTGCATTCAGAGCATGTCTCTCTTTTTGAAGCCTGTGATATAATGTTAGCTTGAAGCCTTCGGTCGATGGTGCTGCTAGCCATACTTTTGTATATGCTCCTCCAATTCCTTGATCTTTTCTGTATTCTGTATGTTCCTTGGATTCGGCTTCTTCACTACCACAGTGGGTGGGTTGACGTCTTCGCGGCTGAACCAGTTCGATAGTTCCGAGTTGGTAGAGAAATCTTTCAACAGCTCATCTTGGATCGCACGGGCTAAATCAGGTCAGCTTTAATTCTCTTGCCGCCAAAAAGGAAGAAGTACCTGCTAGGCGTGAACTCTGATCTTCCGAGCGCGAGCCCGTAGGCTTGTCTCCAAGCGCTCGTGTTGCACACCAAATTAGAAGCTGCCGCATTCTGCGCGGTTCCGGGAGACCTTCATCCGCAATGTGTTTATAAAAATCAGCAGTGCCAACTTCTCGATGCGGTAATGCTAGAAAAAACACAAGTTAGCTCATCTCCACCAGAATACCAAAACCGAATAGTCCCTACCATTGGACGCCCCCGAGTCAATCAGAGAGCTGGCCCTCCGCCCCCGCATCCCCAGACTGCTCCGCCTTTGCCCCTTGCCAGATTTTGTACCCCGTAATTCCTTGTTCCGCTGGATAACCGGAGTATCCGCTAACGGCAGAGCCACCTTCGTACCTGCTGTAGGTTCTGGTGATTTGAATCCGTTGGTATCGCTCGTCCTCGGACGTCCTGGCCGCCCTCTCTTCCCCTTTTTCTCCGTTGGCGCATTTGAAGGCGACTCGTGATTCCGTAATGAGCGTGTCGAGTTCACTGGCTGTTCCGGCTCCGAATTTCCCGTCTTAGCAACCTTCCTCGTCCCCCGTCTTGTCGGAAGTTCGGTAGATTTCCCATTCGTCGGTACTGCACTGGCACTCTCATCCTCAGCTGGCCGTTTCTTGGGCGGTCGACCTCTGCGTGGCGTAGATTTCGGAGGCGCATTTTCCACATCTGACTGGGGATTCTCCGGAACAGGTTCTATGGACGGTCTATTTCTCTTCGTCGGTTTTCTTGAAAATCGAAATCCTTCTGAATCTTCTTCGTAATCTGCAAAAAGCGTGTGGTTAGCAACTTTACATTCCTCCCATTCTTCTCGTCCCTCGCCCAATGCAGCCGAGCGCCCGCTCTTCCAAGGAGTCAAGAAAACTCACCTGCTTTCCGTTTCGCCTCAGCGTGATTCGCAATCTCCTCCAGTCCTTCTTGTGAAGTGCTCAGCCGTTTCGGTGGCCGACCTCGGCCAGGACGCGACTGCGCCTGTGTCGCGGCCATTGCTATCGTCCCCAGCGGTTCGCGGCGCTTTACTTTCGTGATAGGAGCCGCCAAGACCGCGATGGTCATGTCAAGCAGGTGTCACGCGGGATCGTCGGTTGGGGTTTACAGGGTCGTGACCCCTCAGCAGGTGAATTGGATCCACCGAGTTCCGCTATTTCGCGTTTGAAGTCTCTCGATCCCGGTAACTTTCCCTTGGGTATCGATAATCTGGGACCTCCTGGTGAAATGTGGTCGCGACCAGGTCTTGATCAGAGTTGTTCGCGTTGGTGTTTGGAGTCAGGCCGATTTCTTGTCCGTCGCGGTCCCCTCAATTGGGGCTGACTGGCGCGTGAGATTGGAGGCGAGAATAGTTCCAAGGAGATTCGAATGCGCAAGGTGTTGAGAGAGTCTTTATCATGCCCGCAATGAAGTGGCTGCGGGCGGCAAGGGAAGCGCAGAAGGTGGGTTGGAGGGATTCGGGCACGCGGTTGTTTTGGTCGGGGCGCGTGGGGCGCTAGTCCACTTTGGGAACCCCCTCAGAAAACGGTTTCTACATGCACTTGAACTACAGTTAAACCACTGCTTCACTAGCTTTCAGGAATATAATAGCGATTGTAGCATAGCTTGTTACCTATGATCATGCAATGTCATTTTGAAAAGCTGCCAGATTCATCAATTCCCAAAGGAATTCAACTGAGCAGATGCCACTAGATGAAATACGCTATGTAGACTAAAGCCCCCGACGCCGAAATTGCACATGTAAAACACGTAATATGTTCAATGAAAACAAAAATCCCCCAGATTATTGAGCGAACAGGAGTTGAGCCCGTGCCTTGTTATATAGTTGAAGAAACAATGATCCCCAGGATCATTGCATGGCGTCATCCACCTGAGATGCGCCGCCTGGGGGTGGAGGTGCAAGGCTGCCTTCGATACGACGCTTGGCTTCTTGCATCTCCTCAGCAGTGATATTCTCTGCTTTCTTGGGCATGTCCGGTTCATACTGAGGGATATCAGGGCTGTGACCAACTGACATACCAACTCGAATCTATTTCAAAAAAAGATATCAGTATCAACTAGAATGAAGTGGAGGGCACAGACGAGTTCTTACCAGTGTCTCCAATGGGCCCTTGGAGTTGTCCACTAGGTCACGGTCAAAGTTGATGACTCCTTCCTCAAACAAGACCAATAGTGTACTACCGCCGAATTTGAAGTATCCAAGCTCTTCTGCTCGGGAAACCTTTTCACCGGCTTTGCGAGTGATGACTGTGCTACCCACCATCATGGCGCCGACACAGACGACCATGACGCGACCATGGGCAACAGAGTCAATTGGGACCAGCACTCGCACGTTCTCTCCATAGACATCCAAGGCCGAACGAATAGCCATCGGGTTTACCGTATAGTACTCGCCCTCAATAGTCTTGGGCTCACCCATGATTCCATCTACTGGCACATGGAAACGATGGTAATCCTGAGGTGCTAAACGGAACACACCAAGTGCACCGTTGCGGTACCGCGCAGCATCTTCAGGATAGGCGTTACCCATTAACCTCTCAACGGAAAACTCTCGTCCCTTTACCCAGATCCCAGTGGCTTCGTTCATGCGATCAAAGACCACTGAGCGACAGTCGGCTGGGGACACGACAACCCTTGGATCGTCGGGGGCCGAGCACGGTCGGGCATCGGGTTTCAAGGCACGATAGAAGAACTCGTTGAAGTTTTTGAATTTTTCAATAGGCTGAAGCACCTCTGTCATGTCCAGCTGGTGGAAATTAATGAAATCCCGAATCTGGCTGACAGACGCAGGGTCATCATATTTTCGGCCTTGTTTAATACTGAGGGATTTCAGCACACGACGAACTATAGACCTCTTTGTTAGAATGAGATACTTGGCACGAGTTGGCAAAAGACTTACTTCTCTTCGTCTCCATGTCCTTGCTCTTGAGACCCTTGTAAAGCAGTCGGATTCCAAGGCGGACATAGATACTCATACGCTCCTCATTGATCTGGCCGGTAATTCGGTCCTGGACGAGGATATTGGCCGAATTGGCTCCAAGTTTGTAGCCACCGTAGGAAATCTTGGTGATAACCTTGGAGTACCATTTGCGCTGAGCCTGGCTCGAGGTCACAAATCCACCCATGACCAGGTTGTCGACTTGCCGCCAGTCACGGCTGGCACATGTCGCAATATGAGTAATGATATCCGCATCAGATCGTTTACCAAGGCGAGGCTGGTGGCAAAGCGGGCATTCGCGGATTTCCACCACGTGCTCCTCACCGCGCTCATCCCCAAGATCATCAGGTCGGAGGTATTCGTCGTTCGAGCTGGGCTGATCCGCCTCGTCGCTAGAGAGCGTTGGAACTGCTGTTGCATCCGGGTTAGCATTGTGAGGCTTGGTGGTGCTGGATTCTACAGCGAGCTCATCGCCGCTAGATGGCTCCTCACTATCCTGACTGCCGAAGGATGACGGTGCAAGTGCTGGTCTCTGGGAACTGGCCGTGGCATTCTTCTTTTGCAAGTATTGTAGTGTATCTTCGAGACACATCACGGCCTGGTCGAAGGTTAAGTCGGCTGTCGCACTGGCATCGTTCTCCCCGTTGAAACGCTCGAAGAAGGCGTCGACAGTCGATTCCTTGAGTGTGGATCCAAGAGTGTCGAGCATGGTAGTCATTTCAATCTTGTCAATGCGGCCGCTGTCATCCGCATCGTATTGTTTCAACATAAGTCTCCAGAATTGCTGTCGAAGGGCACTATATGGCAGGTACTTGGCTTTCAAAAATAATTCCGGTGTATGTTTGTCTTCCCATCGTTCTCGGTTTTTAAGTACCAGAGGAATAGTATAAGAACGCAAACCTTCCTCATCGGCTGGTGGAATATTCTCGGGCTCTGAAGTGACTGTAGATGTGACGGTTGGCACCTGGAGGTTGGAGCTAACATCCAGTGAACTGGATGATTCTGGCACGGATGTGGGAGCGGCCTTGTTGGCAAGCTCAAGTACAGAGTTACTTGAAAGAGAAGTAGCTGAGTTACGTGACCTCAGCGTGGGCCGCGACATCTTGGAGAGGCTGGTTGACGATGCAGAGGAGCTAAGTGGAAGCTTAGTACTAGACTTTGCCGGCGGAACGATTTCATCCTCTTCGGACTCGACAAAGTGGTATAAACCCGTCTCAGGGTCTGCCTCCGGGGCAGCTTGGATCAGAGTTGGCAGAGGGAAACCGGCAGAGGCGACAAAGTCGTTGCCTGAGAACTTGTCTCGGTCCATTACCGTGAAACCAATCGTGTAGTTCCTCTCATGCCGCATTACCTGAAATACCATCTTCTCGTGGTAAATGGGGTTCAGGTTATGACGTATAACAGGAGTCCTGAGCGTTTTTCTCCCAAGAGAAGTCACGACAAAAGGATCCATGTCAAACGATGTCCGCGTCACTAAAGTATAAGAGATTAACCATGTGCAGTGTGAGAATGGGGATAGTAACCCGTACCATTCTTTTCAGGAGGTAGATCGGTCACTTTGACGATCTCCATAAAGACAATACCCTGCACGCCGCTCCCGGCACCCGAAAATTGGTATGCGCGAGCAGCAAGAGACTTCTTTCTTAAGCGAGCCATACGAAGCCTTCGACGGCGTTTTTCAACAACCTCTGGCTTCGAAGGGTCGTCAGTCTCATCGGACGTCTCCTCATCACGATCCAAATCATCGAGGTCAACCGCCGGAATCTCAATTGGGTCGTCATCATCACCGGCGCATACGACCTTCTTGAATTTCCGGTATGTATCTGATGGCGACGCATTTGGGCTTGCCGAGTCCGAAAGTGAGAATTGCAGCAGGATCTCGCCAGATACATTACTGTTTTTCTTGTTCTTCTTCTTGCGGTTCGATACCCGTTTCGACTTGAGGGTGTACCATGTTGGCTACGCATATACAAGTCAACCGTTTGATCCTCAATTCCAGAATTCTGTGTGAGCTGCGGGGTATTTCCTACCTCTTTCTTGATTTGCCCATCGACAAAGATATCCTCCAATGCGATATCAAACTCGCCCAAATAGTCCTTGCCAAACCGGTCATGATCCCAACAGATGCACTCTAACAACGGGACACCACCGAGGGGCATTTCGAATGATACGTTCCATTCCGGGTTTAGTGATTTGAATATCGTTGGCGTCGACTGCCTTCCTTCTCCTAATGTCACAACCAAGTACTGTATATCCCGCCTGTTAGCGAACCAGAACCGTGGATGTTGGGGACCAGGGAATTGCGATCAAGTCACTTACCGGATCGCTTGTGCCACCCCGATCCTTCGCTGCAAGATTTCGTCCCTATTCCAACGCGAGAAGACATAGGTTAGCCGATGTTTTTTTGTGGGGTCACAAGCTCGTATTGGCGGCTGCCTAGTAGGGGGGAGGTGAGATTGATTCAGCCTTACCCGAATGACAGTGACTTTAAGTAGCAAAGGTTTGGCGTCAGATGGTACGCGCATAGGGCTAGTACTTCTGCTCTGACCGGGTGTTGAGCTGGTGCTTCTCGTGGTAAGATGCGAGCTCAGTCGCTGCGGGAGCGGTAAACGGACCATGGCGGAATGCGCCTGCAGGCCGAAGTGGCGGTGGAGGAAGGAAGAAAGGTTTGGAGGGAGAGAAACTTGAAATTTGATCGAGGTTTGGCCCTAAGCCCCTAGTCGAATTTCCTGTCCTGGTAAGCGTGGCTTAGATTAAAGCACCCCCAGAGTCCGATCCGCGTACGATCTGCTTCGGGTCGATCCCAGCACGGTAGCCAAGACACGGTACCACCCACAGTTCCAAAACAAATCAAGGTCACTCCTCAAGGTCACTCCGGCAATTGGAATACGTGGCCTCGTGGGAAGATATTTAGTTAGATTAGAAGAAATTGGTGGGAAGTTAAAAGGGCAAGGCCCGGGAGCGAAAGGAGAAACAACCGTGGGGCTTTGTTGGGGGAAGAGACGGAGGTTCTTGGTCTCGACGTCAGTTTCCCATTCTCCACTTTGTCTCCACCACAACAAGAAAATGGATGCCTTGTCTATGGGGCTAAGACACGTTTACTCCAATGATCCTAGTGCATTATTCATATCTTCATTCGGAATCATTGTGCTTGATTAGGCTATACAAGGGACCTACAGGGCTGTCTTGCAAGTCATACAGTGCATAATTCACCCCACCAGGAAATGCAGTACCCCGCACCCATTCAGCTGCGCGAGTTTGGAAAACAGGTCGGCTCCAGTGTCCGATTGCTTTTAATAGACTTTACCTTGATTCAGATATGAAGTCTGGTAAGTCTGGATGGAACATTGGAATATGGTGGGTGTTGCTTCAACTACCCCGTCGTATACTTCCGCCCCGTGCCGAGGTAGACCTGCATTGGGTTTACCTCCAAGACTGATGCTCTATCCTTGGCCCAGTCCGTGCAATACTTGGACTATCTACGACAATCCATTTAAACTAGCAAATCTCCTAGGTAGAAATTCGTTTTGGAACCTTGTACCGTAAACTTGCTAAAGAAGAAACGTATTATCGGGCGACTGGGGCCTGAGGCCACGTTTATAAAGAATTTGTTAACAATGGAAAATAGGGGCAAAGACCCACTATCCTCCGGCTATCAGTATGTAACAGATGAGAGTGACAGGCCAAGTAAGAACCTTCACCGAAAATCTTCCTCTAATAGAAGGAAGCAAATTTCGGAAGATTTATGCCTTCCCTCATCTAAAAGACGCTACTATCAAACGCCCAATCTTGTGAAGGCGGTGGATAAGTAACTTGCAAGTGTTCACCGCCCCACGACTTATGAAAGCGTCTGAACTATAACTAGGGTATCGAAAATGTTAACGGTCGCTCTGATTTGAACTTCAATAAACATATGCAATGTCGACATACAACTCGTTATTCAATGAGAAAGACTGGTCAGCTTTTTGTCCTAACGTCCAACTCCAAATATTGGCCCCTTTCTGAAGAGCAGCTGGTAAATGATTATCCTTTCAAATCTAATATAAAGCCAGCTCACAAATAAAGGAGTCAGTTCGTCTATTGCCTTTCGAAAGGCTACCAATGGAATGTCCGTCAAATATGCTAAGGGACAGATGGTTGAAGGTACGGAAGCGGAGAGAGATAACGGGGAGTAGCAGCTCAAATTTGCAGACTGGAACATCGTGCATGATAGCTTGGTGGTATTGTAACCAGACGAACAAATGAAATATCATAATTCATTGGCGTAATCTCTCTTGCCTGGCAGTCCTTGTATCTTGACCCTGAAACCAAAACATATCCAGGTGTTGATAAAAAATTAATGTCTACTCTTGGATGGACAAGCTCATACAAAAACAATTTAAAATCGCCTTGTATCCCTTGGTATGGCCGAGGCTACTGCTACAGAGCGATATTGAGGTCTCATAAGCGAGTACGTGCTATCTTACTAGCACTAGCTCGCCGCAATCATAGACAGGTTATAGGCCGCGTAAAGTCCTAACCTCCTAGTTAAATCAAGATAGACCATTTTGTATAGATATAAGTAGCTTCATTTTTACAATTCAAGTTACTTAACGTGCTGCGTTATTATATAGGAGCAACTATAGATTCAAATTGATTGCATAATCTAAGCCTTCAAACACGTCAATATTACTTGCCGTTTCATTATTGCAGTCAAAACAGGGTCTTCTACTTATATAGGTGTCGGACTTAAGTGGTTTTGACTGATCTCCCCTCTCTCTCTCTCTGTATTGGTAATTCCAGTTTTCACGTTTCTGCAGGCCATAAAATTCAGACCAAAACACCAAATTCGAAAAGAAGGGAAGTGTCGCTTATCGGAAGCCGTAGCGTAGTTTCCGGCGACCTCTGACTTCACGTCTGACATCGAGCTCCGGCACCAGCTTCCAGCCTTGTTCCTCCTGAAGAGTGGGCGACACAAAATCGAGGCTTTGGAGCTTGAGGTATCGCTCCATATAAGATGTGAGTTCACGTTTAGCATCGTGATCTGCATAAGGTCCAACGATCCGTCAAAAGTGAGACACAGGATCCACTGCGAAATTGACTAACGTTTGGACCACTATTCCGTTCCTTCATGTATGAAGGAGAGGTAAGGCTGGCTGACTTAGATATAGGCGAGGTAAGGCTGACCCAAGTTCTCTGTCCCATGGTATGCATGGTATGGTAGCATAGGAGCGTTGTAATAAAAGTCGTTTGAGTATAGCTGCATATTGCTGGTAGGACCCGGGATGTTGTGTATCGGTTCTATGGAGCTGCTCTGATATGCTGGAAGGATCTTGGCATATTCACGCTTTCTTTTCAAGCCTTGTGGAGCACCAGAAATTGGCGTTGAAGAGTACTCTGAGCCCACTGGTGCATAGTAAACGGGGTTTGAGCCAGTTGGGCAATGGCTTTGCACCATAGCTGGCCTGACCGGAGGAGCAATATCGCAGGTAGACAATGTTCTCTGCATCTGGCTATACTCTCGTGGTGTGGGTTCCTGTTTACCTTTCTCGAACGAAACCAGAGTTGACTGCTCTTGGGGTTCTTGATCGCCTGGTATCGTAATCTCGATCTGGGAGTCTGTTCATTGTAACCATCAGTACCATGTGCAAGTATGATGGAAGATGACCTACAATTTGCCCCATCAAGAAATTTCTCTTCCTCTTCGCGAACTCGATATATTTCATCCAGAATTCGGAGTTGTTCAGGTGGGTTTACCTGACAACGAATAGCCTCGTCGGCACCTCTTAGTCTCTTGGCAGTAATTTGATGGCTAGACCGTAGGTCGCATATGATAGAGACAAGAAGTCGGATACGTTCTGTTCATTTTAGTATCCTCCAATCCAAATGATAAAGAATTGCCCGTACCGGCTTTCGTAAGACGATCGGGTTCACGGTGGGTCACCCCAGATGGCCACCATGGCGGCTTAGTCGTCTCTGGGTCTAGCTGTACTAGTCTGCCTGAGACAACCATTCGCCCGTTATATGGATAATGTGTCCGCTTGTGTGGCTCTATGAGCTTAATGTAGGTTTTTGCAAGGGCTCGACAATTTGTTTGGTGGAATTTTTCCAACCCCTCTTCGTAATAAAGACGTAGTAATTCTGCATTGTCGATCGATATCGTAGTCCTAGTCGATTGGCTGGAAGCCTTAGAAATGGCCATTAACCAAGTTTCTCTGTCGCCTGCATTGAAGAAAGGAATCCCACTAGGACCGCTAAGCACATTTGTTGTCGCAGGGTTTGCTGCCGCTGCCGCAGCCAGAAAGGTAGTAGTGACTTCGGGTGACAGGATCGACTGACTAGCATCCGCAATGGAAGGCGACAACTCATGGTGGAGGTTACCGTGTCGGTCGATATATACGAGGGCGTAATGGCGATAATTTAAAGTGCCGTGCTGTTGCCGAAGAGCCATATCGCCATACCCGAACAGATACCAGCTTAGGAGGACCGTACTTTAAGAAGCAATACTCGGTGTGCGCAGAGATTGGGGTTTCAAAAACCCCTTGCAAAAAGGTGGAAGCCTCCAATCATTTATCTTTCCATCATTGGGAACCCCTGAACGTATTTAAGTTAATCTCCTTGCTGGACAAAGCCTGGATCCCGGTGGATTACGCAAATCTCGGCTACGTACCTCTCCTGGACCGCACTGGTTCCTTGATTCGGTTATCTCCGTTGGGATGACTGTGCGGGGAAGGCAAATTATGCACCCTAGATCTTCACTTGGAATGGGTATATGTGGCGTAACTGAGCCACTGGGCTTTTCCACCAAACGATAGAAGGATGTTTGACATTGCCCGCGTATTCCCATAGGCTATCCAAGTCTAGACGGTGACTTCTCATACATTGATGACGGGCAGCCTCAACCTTATAGGTCTTCGACCTCACCGAAGTAGTTGTTCTCATATATCTTTCAGTGATGATGGACATCGGGCACTTCGTATTCAAATAAAGACCGATGTAGGTGTACGTGGCGTGGCCATGTTGAGATAGGCAATATGACCGATAGAGCATCTCTGAACCAATCTATTTGGCGGACCCTCTCCCGGCAAATGTTGCCATAATATAAAAAAACCCCATATAGTCTCTTTGCCGTCGCTTCTAGCCGACATGGTTCGCAGAACAAGCCGGGCTTGGTATATCCAATCGGTGTGATAGGCTAAGATTGGTTAAGACGATCATCTCGGAGATGCTCGAGCCGGTACTCCGCTTGAATTATGCAGTCTTCAGCTACAGTCACAAGACATAGGTTATTGCACCCCCTGAAGATCCCGTCATCCCCACCGTCCTTACATGACAGTCCAGGAATAACAGGGTTTCAAAGGCCGAGACTGTGGTGGAAGCTACCATTCGGATGAAGCGCAAAGGATCTGAAGCCGTGCACCATGAGGGAAGCATGAAGACAACAACAGCTACTGTACCACGACAGGCGTTCGAAGAGGCACTTAGTTTGTCTTGGATGGGGTACATGACACATGTTCAGTGTTGAATTTCATCTAGCTGACCATAGTCATCACATCACCTCGGTAGCTGAGATCTTGGACTAAGGTACTCAAAGTGCGAGTAGACGCATCTACTTGTGGTCACATTATCTGCCTTTTGCCTACGATGATGGTCGTAGATTAGGAGTTTCGTACACTAATTACACCTATACACCACGTAATCTAGGATACAACGCTGGAATTCATATGCGGGCCATCACAAATTTGTCTTATGTACCTATAAATGTAGCCTATGGCACATTCTGGGGATCTCAGAGCCTCCGCAAAGACACCCATCACCCGCTATGAGGCCTCCACACAACCAATTCGGCGCTAACCATCTCGCTGCTCGAGGTACTGCCCACCTGATTTTCATCTCGGGGCCTCCTGCCCACCGCAACGGGCTATTGACCGCGTTGCCAGCTTCGGCTCCACCATAACCAGCTGATTAGACAGGTATTGGTCAAGTCATGATGTCAGACTCATTACCCTTCACAATTGGATTTCCAATTGGCTTCAGTACATTGCTGTCATACTCACCAACCCAATTACCTGTTTCCATTAGTGTCCTGCCGGCATATCAACGGGAACTGCGAACTTACCTGCAGGCCAATAATTGCACACAGTATACCACATTCCAAGAGATGAGGATGTACAGTCGACTGTACCGCACCCCACGCTAGTGCTATCCTTCCAGACAACCTGCGTAAAATGGCCGAATCCAGATCCACTCGGCTCAGCCTCACCATAGAGACCAGCATACAGCGGCATCTCACCATTGTACCAATAGTCAGATATGTGAACGGAGATACTGGCCGTGGGACTGCTGGCTGCCAAGTTTTGGCCGTAGCCACCAGCAAGCATTGTTCTATAAACAAGGATAGGTAAGAACGTGTGTATAATCTTTCCGGAGACAAAGGAGGCCTCACGTGTTATGAGCAAAGTCGCATTGATCTGCCCAGCTTGTTGCAGCATCCGCAAGGGTTTGATTCCATGACATGTTTGGGACAGTGTGGTTTAGACGGTGGATGTTATGGCTGTATAACGCCTTCTCTTCGTAGGTCCCAGAGCTGGGGAAAGTCGGTATCGAGGAACTGGTCGCGCTGGTAGACGTCGAGGAGGAAACGGTTTTCGAAGAAGCAGCTAATGTTGATGACGAGCTAGCTGCGCCTGCGCCAGAAGAGGTAAGAGAGAGAGAGGAGGCAACTTGGACAGTCGGGGTTTGTATAGCGATAGCGGAATGGTTTGAGACACTGCTAGGTTCTTTGGAGGATCTATGTCCATGGCCACCCCTGTGTCCTTTTCCGTGAAAATGTTCTGGTGCCTTTGGAGTATCGGTCGGGCCAACGTGTAAAGTTGAGGCTTCAGACGTTTCGTAAACCGATTTCGTGACTGTAACGTAGGCCGTGCCACAGTCCTGCTGTGCGATCACTATACCAGTCAGGCAGCTCAGGGAAAGAGCCATGCAAAAGAGTGTCAGGAGATGCATGTTGAGTATCGGACCAGCGGTACTCTGTCAGTTGGGGAAAAGAAAATGCAAGGAATGACCCGCTTTGGTGAGCTGGGAAAGAATGAGAATAGTGAAAAAGAATGAAAAGAATGGAAAGAATGAGGCAGAAAGAAAAGAGTGGAAAAGAATTCGCGTTGGCCAGCAGGATCAAAATTCTCTATTGTTGAGGGAACCGGGAATATCATTCTTTTATAGTGTACTCTGCTGAAACAAGAGGGCCGCCTGCATGGCATGTTAACTTTCATTTTCTCCCATGTAAAGGATTGAAAGTGAGGATCGCTGCACTCAATACGAATTAATTAAACTTGCCAACATTCAGCAAGAGAACGTAGCATCACTTTTGTTTTTTGATCTCCACATAGGTCCAGATTCGCGGCATGGTCGACATATGTCAGGTCCCGCAAAGCCCTTTCCATGGTAACCACGAAGCCAGGATATTAAGCGTCTCGATTATATTAGACAAGCAGCCAGGTAATAGTCTGTTGGAGGCGACGTTTCAGTGGAGACAAATCCAGAATTTGATCGGGTAATCCCAACGAAGATCTGGAGCACAAATCGTCAGTAATCAAGGTCTTAACAATCCCGCCACTGTAGCTGAAGGGCGGTTGATGGTCAGGAATCGTGTTTCATGTAACCGCCTCAATCAATTTTACCTCTGACTGGTTACATTTGCTCAACTACAGTGTTTGAAATAATTGGTGTGCTTTGCCATTCATAATAAGTTGATCTATGTAGTTCTCAATACCGCCCACGCTGCAGTTGACGGAACGTAGATTTCAAGCGTCATTTATGTTCTTAATCCTACCATTACACCTCAGTTATAAGTCGTGCATAAATCCGCTAGAAACCATTCTATGCAAGCCGACAGCATGAAGCGGCATTAAGATCGATAACTGAATCTTAGCTAGCCGCATAAACCTACTCCTTCGGGTATGCATTGCCGTCGATAACCCATCAGCTTCGGTGAAATACCGAAACTAGTGCTCCACAATAGCAGATCCAAAAATGCCGGTCGGCACCTTACATAGTGGACATTTAATTTTTGATGTCAGATTTTTGCCACCAGATAGAACCTAATGTGTCGTGTAATACGAGTCACATAGGCTAATATATGAAGTTTTTAATTTCCGACACCATACTTCAACCTTGGAAGTAAGTAACATATTAGTTGTGAATACAGAAAAACTTCGAGCTTGATCCGGATAGTGACACTGTAGGGCTACATATCATTAACCCCAGCAGCAGGTAAGGTGGCGAGAGCGGTGCCCTAGACCCATCCAAAAGCGCATAGCCGTATATGTTAGGGCACCTGCCTCATCACCCGTGGTCTGTCCAAATATCTCTAGCCCGCTTTTGTTGATATAGTATAAGTAATATAATGGAAACATTTATATAATTCTCTATGAGATGGACTTTGAAATGCAATCCTGATTGTTCGACTTGTATGTCTAGAGTAACCCTCCTGTGGGTTTCTACTGATCTTAATGAGATTGCTGACAGACATTCAACGCCAAATCTTCCGGGTCATAGTCAGCCAGAGGTAGAGGTCATCTGTGCCACCGTCTTCCAAGGTTTCTCTGTTCTGCCAACATATGCACTTCTCTTTTTCCAGCGCCTAGTAATGTGAAACCACAGTTCATTTCCAACTATGGCTGACATGTATTATTGATCTCTTATTGCCATGCGATCGGCAGGATTGCTGCATTCCTTTGGGGGTAACATGTAGTCGGTGCCGAAAGGCCTGGGTGGCCACAAAAGCCTCTGCTCCTTTTCCGTATCCTTTTCGGGCCTACTTTGATCGTCGAATTGTATCCTCTATCGTTCGACTAACATTGTGAAACCGAAACAGATATGTTAACACGGAAGTTGATACATGCCCATCTTTTCATCATGGATGCCTTAGTTCTTAAGCGTAGACCGGCGGATCCAACCTGGGGCTGCACCATTTCGGAGCTCACTTTTGAATTTCAGCTTGCCCTTGCGGTTACTTGTTAGTCTTTTTTCTATTTTTGGAACCTATACTGGGGAAATAGGGACTGAATGACTAGCATATTCTTCACTCTCTCAAATTTCCACCACAGTCCGACCGCAAATTTGAGGTACTTGACTGGTTCTGAGGATAACGAGGACTCTGAAGACTCTTGAGTTATCATGAGGCCGAAACCGATCTGTCCCAAAGTGGCGTACAGGGAATAAAATCGTACCCAAGAGTTGTATGCTTTGGCTGAGAGCGAGTGTCATCTGCGATGAAGACGACTGCTGGTGATGGTGAATATTTCAGTAGGTCTTGGACAGTTGTCTTGTCATTCTGTGTAGTCAGGGGGCTGTCACGTGGGTGCTGAAAGCCTTTTTGATGGCAATGGCAGATGATCACGACCAATGTTCGGGGTTCTGTGTTCAGACCATGTTTGTTTTGGAGGCCTCGATAGAAATGGCTTTTGGCTGGAAGAGTGGAGAGGAATTGATCAATTTCACAAGGTAGGTATGAGCTCAGACAGTGTCAACATTCAATTTTTTGTTGGTAGGGATTAGTACATGAGGATTCATATGCAAAAATGACAACAATGTTCACTTGGACAGCAAACGATCTCAACCTCGGAAAGTTCCATCCGAATTATATATTTGAGTGATGACAGGATCCAACATCAGAACATTCAGAACAAGTCTCATCGAACCTGCCATATGTAGTGAGATGTACGCTTATTGTGAGAACTGGTGTACAACTTTGGATGTTTGTACGGTCGTCGCAACAACGGCTTGATATAATTAGGGTTGGTCTACAATTCCACTATTGACACCGCAACTTCCGAATTGTGTGGCTAGCGTGTTAATATGTCTCCACATATGCAGGGGCATGGATTGGCGTTGAAAGCTTCTCATTTCTAGTGGAAATATCTTAGATAAGTATGCATGTCGAGGCTCGCGCATCACCTGCCCAGAGGGGAATATGCACGTGAGCCCTGGAGATCACGATGGAAGTCGGCATGCTGATCTAATCCCGGGGAGCGCTGGTCCACTGAATCCCGCTGGTTCGACGACCTCCGCATTTCCCCCAACCACAGCAAAGACTTGCGCATTAAACCGAAGTCCCCCTCCAATCCCCCTATTTCTGCGCAATCGGACCTCCGCATACCCTCGAATCGAATCATACCACCCCACGCTGACTAAGACCGCCTCCTTGACATCTTGACATCGCCAAAGCGGTATCCGAAGTCGCAGCTTGCCGCCTCCATATGGACAAAGTGCCATATGGGGAAGTGACGATCCAATGAGCCTGACAAACCCACCTTCCTCCGGCTCACTCTCCACCCGAACAAAAACAGTCGGCCCAAGCTTGAAAAGGAACCTGCAGGCCACAGTCGATGGTAATTATATCTTGGTTCCTTGCCTTGCCGCATGACCGCCTTCTGTGTTCACTTTATTTTCTTCTATAACGTGATCTTGATCTTGATCTTGAACTGTCGCGGCTTTCCTTCTGTTGCATCATGTTTGGAAAAGGATTCCCGTTTTCAAATTTAAATTCTGTTGGGGCTTTCTATCCTCGGGGTAATTTCTTTCCCCTTCAATACCAGGTTTCTTGGGTCTCGTTTCGGTGAACTGTCCTGGAGAAAGAGAGGGAATGGCATACATCTCTGGTTTGCGATCTTCATTACACCGGCTGGTTTCCTAAAGACGCGTGCATCCGTTGATTTGTCCCCTGTTTCTTTCTCTGCAAGACCGTAGCGATCTGTGCATACGCTAATTCCCGTTCCTCGTGCAGAAACTGTTGATTCTCGAAAGACCACCGGTTATACCAGCAAAGTCCGAGTCCGGGATCGATATCATGTCGTGGGGTTCATTAGCAGCGGAACCTATGGAAGGGTGTACAAGGCTGTTGGCAAAAATGGCAAGAAGGGAGAATTTGCGATCAAAAAGTAAGCTTCCCGAAGAGTGCGTATCTGGCGAGAGATCTGACAGCATGCAACTAGGTTCAAACCGGATAAGGAAGGCGAATCGATCCAATATACTGGCTTGTCACAGTCCGCCATTCGAGAGATGTCTCTCTGTACCGAATTATCCCATGCGAATGTCGTCCAACTGGAAGAGATCATCCTAGAGGACAAATGTATCTTCATGGTGTTTGAATATACGGAGCATGACTTGCTGCAGATCATCCACCACCACACCCAGCCACAACGACACGCTATCCAAGCCCACATGGTTCGATCTATATTATTCCAGCTTCTCAACGGCTTATTATACCTTCACACCAACTGGGTCTTGCACCGAGATCTCAAACCAGCCAATATCCTCGTCACCTCCAGCGGCGCCATCCGCATCGGCGATCTGGGCTTAGCCCGACTATTTTACAAACCTCTCAACTCCCTTTTCTCCGGCGATAAAGTCGTCGTCACAATATGGTACCGAGCACCCGAGCTTCTCCTTGGAAGTCGACACTATACCCCAGCCGTCGACATGTGGGCTCTGGGTTGCATCTTCGCCGAGCTACTTTCCCTGCGCCCGATCTTCAAGGGCGAGGAAGCCAAAATGGACAGTAAAAAGACGGTCCCATTCCAGCGGAACCAAATGATGAAGATCGTCGAGATCCTTGGTCTTCCTCGCAAAGAAACATGGCCGGGCCTTGTGTCCATGCCAGAATATACCCAGCTGCAGTCTCTTGTGATGCACCGACAACCTAACCATTATCACCGCGGCGCTAACTTAGAAGGCTGGTACCAGAGTTGCCTGAAGAATGGCGGGTATTCAGCCACATCAAGCGTTGGTACACCCGGTGCAGACGGATTTGATTTACTGTCGAGGATGCTAGAGTATGATCCCACGAAGCGTATAACCGCTCAGGAGGCATTGGAGCATCCGTATTTTGCGAATGGTGGTCCTATTAGCGCAAACTGCTTCGAGGGCATTGAGAGCAAGTATCCACATCGCCGAGTCACTCAGGAAGATAACGATATCCGAACTGGAAGTCTTCCTGGTACGAAGCGCAGTGGCTTGCCTGATGATTCATTGATGAGAGCTTCGAAACGTCTCAAGGAATGATTGATTCCGCGTTGCATCATTGGTCATTTTAGTTTTGCATGACATGAATCTCCGGGCTTTGGTGTTATGGTTTTTCATGGCCTGGCGTTGGGCAACAGGCCCTTTCGGTTTTAAGATACACCTTTTTCACAACTGTACATAATTCAATAGAATTTCATAAGATCACGATACGCCTGAAGACATTGTCCACCATTTCATATCCCATCCCATCCTGTATCATCAAATCACACATCGAAAACAAGGGCCCGTGAAAAAGACACTGAAAATAGCTTCTGGCAAGAAACGGCCGCCTTCCACCGGAGCTTGACCTCGGCTTGGAAAAGAGACTGTAGAGATAATCGGCCCAATAGCAGAAACTAGTCTTCTTGCTCGATTTCAAAACCAACGCTGATGGTGTTCTCCACAGCGGTGTGTTCGACGGTAGAATTTGAGGGCAAAATAGGATATGGCGTCCGAGTTCATTATCTCCCGCTGCAAGCTGTTGCTTTCCTCCCAAGTTTTCCTCTCTTGTATCGAAACCACGTTCATAATGGATGGAAGACACTGGCCAGGAGGTATCCCCTCTACCATCCGTCCTCATCCAGAACAACAGGACAGTGGTTTTAATTTCAACGTCGTCACACAAGGTTTTAGACGATTCATTCGCCAGAACTGGAAACTCCCAAACAATGAAGACGATGAAGGATTTGAATATGAAATTATACAGCGTCGGGAAGAATTGATGGAGCGGATTGAAGAGGTCGCGCCGGTGTATTTAGAGGCCGAAGAGGAAGGGGCTGGATTTGCTGGTGAGTATGATATTTGTCAGATTGAGTTTGAGCCATGATTGGTCTGGGAATTCTATCTGGTTCGTGATCGAGTCTGTATGGTCAGACTTGTGTCAATAACTCGGCGTATAGCCAACTTTCGCATTATCATTATCGTTTAAGTACATGCCAATCTTTGCCACTCCATGCTGGACTAGGCGTGATCACTAAGTCTACGCCCATGTTGACATTTAATCAGTGAAACTAAGCCTGAGCGCCCTCCCCACAAAAGAATAAAAGACCCCAACCATTCGAACCAAAATAGCACACCAAATGGCATCAGTAGCCTGAAGGAAATGTCAGTAATGCATCAATCCAGAAGCATACCAGTATAAAACTCACCATTCTGTTCACGTCGACCATCCCCCCCATCCCCACCTCCATTCTCAGCCCGACTAGCCGCATCCCTAATCCCCTCTTCATCACCCCTCAAACGTTCAAAATAGCTCTTAACATCCTCCGCACTGACAGCCGTTCCACTCTCAGCAAAAGGCCGCAAAAAGTCCTTAACCTTATCACGGAGCTGATTGTAAATCATTGCGCCCTCGATAGCGTGTACGCGGTCAACGGTGCTGAGTGCTGCTTCGCCGCGTTCAAGGATACTGCCTGTACCTGTACTTGCGGCGCCATTTCCATCTCCGTCTTCTGAGAGGGGTGGCTCGTAGGTTTCTTCTTCCTCGCGGAGTTGAGGGTGGGGTGCTAGATTCGGGTAGCATTCTGCGCAGCGGCAGAGGTTTGAGTGGAAGTCTTCGCAAAGGAAGAGGGAGAAGGATTCTGTTGGTGGGTTGGTGGGGAGGAGGGTGTGTTTTGGGGTTGATGTTGCTTCGAGTTTCACCTTTAGTTCTTCTTTAGCTTCATCTTTAACTTCGGGTTCCGAGTTGGGTTCTTCTTTGGGCTCTGTTGGTTGTTCTTCGGCGATTGTGGCGAGAGTAGAGGTTTCGGTTGGCTCTTGTTTGGGAGATTCTTCTTTGGCTCGCTTGATCGTCGGCTCTTCAGTGGAGGTTTCATCATCCTCTGCTTTGCGCTTCTTGGTGTTCCCCGATTGTTGCTCCGATTCCTTTGATGCTGAATTCTTCAGGCCGCCATCTTTATAAACTGGTGGTAGGAAGCTCTTGGATCCGGCGTAGCGCTTGAGCCAAGGGTTTGAATCGATACATTTGTAGCAAATGAATTGATCGAAATCATCTTCAGCGGGGAATCCTGGAGGCAGGGGAGTTTCATCCTCATCGTCGGCGGCATCACCACTAAAACCTTCCTTTTTCATAGTCTTGTACCAGTCTCGTGGCAGGCCGATGAGGCATTCTGGGTGCCACCAGTCCTCACCACAGCCACCAGTTTCGACAGAACCAAGACCCAGGCATTGAAACATGGTACCCTTCTCCTGGTGGGGATCGTACTTTTCCGCGCAGCCACAAAACCGATTGCGAAAGTTGTGGTTGTACTTGTTATCCTTGGCCGCCTCCTGAGAGTGCACGCCCTTGTGGCCCGTCTTGGGGTCTTCACGCAAAGTGCAGGGTGATTTGGCGGGCATGCGAGTGGTTCCACAATCGCAGACAAAGTTGCGCTTGTTGAAAAGCTCGACTAGAGTGTGTTCACCGTGGCAGGCGATGGAGCAGGAGTAACAGACCGCTGCCGCGGTGGAGACATCGTCGTTACCATCGGAGGTGGGATTACAGGTCAAACAGGCAAAGAGGCTTTGTCTCAGTGGACCGAGAGCGTAAGTGCATGAATCGAAAGACTAAGTCTGGTCAGTAGTGGATCAACAAAAGGTTCTTGATGCGCTCACGTAAGGAAGAATCTCGCGCGCATCGGCCTCAAGCCGCATCTGATCATCGATGAACCTGTTGCATGAATGAGCATCTGCGTTGATATAATTTGGTTTGGGGCTATGACATACTCTCGGGCTGTCTGAGAGGCGTGGGATCCAAAGCTCTCGCGCCGGCCACTTTCAGACTTAGGCTGAGCAGTCAAGGATTGTTCCATGTTGAGTCGTAGGGTTTCGAACACTCAAGATTCAATGTTTGCTCAAGTGAATGATTCCAGGTAGATTTCCCGAATGGAAAGTTTTCAAGATTGATGTTTGAAGCAACACGATCTCTTGCAGGTTGGGACAGCTTGCTCCAGATTTGTATATGTTCACAGTGGGCAGCCGGTGCAACCAATGACACACCCGAAACAAATCTCACTTCGCAACAGATCAGATAGATGCGCTTTGATCTGATGTCGGCTGCGACTTTGCGATGGAATATCTCGGATTGTATGACGAGTTGGAGATTGTGGCGGTGAAGCAGGATTCGGAGGTATCTTGCCGTAGGGCCTAGAATATTATGAGAGCTGTCGCGGTATTGTTCGTGCTCGATCTTAGGTCAAATAATGGTATTCTGATCCTGGATGGCAAGTGACGATGCTGAGCTGATGCGGCGAACGGAACGCGAAACGCGAAGTTTGTTTAGTTTGCACTCAAGTATAAGTTCGATCAAATTCCTTCGCAACTTGACTCATAGAAGAAGATAGACAATCGATGGTATGTATATGCCAGATTGGGCTACTAAAGCAAGATTTAAATGGTTATTCCAGTTGTTCTAGAATGACCTCTCTATTCATTGGCATTGGGATTTATTCGGATCACGTGATGTCCCAATCGGGTAAAATTGAAAACGCGTCGCGTAGCAACGCGTTAGATCCAAATCCGAACCAATCTTCAGCTTGCGCACTCTATCCTCCCTTTCCTCCCTTTCTATCAACCACGCTTCGGGGTGTTCAACGAATTCCACTACCCCATACTACCCTTTTTTTCGTGTGAAATTTTTCTTTCTATCCCGGTTCACTACAATAAAATTGCTCATTGAGCACCACACAACATGGAGTGAGTTTGCGCCCGGTTTTTTCATTTTTGCAGAACCCACGAAGCTAATATGCCATAGTCCCCTCCAGCCCAGTGACTCGGCCGCAAACCGCGGTCCGCGTTCAAACACTCGCAAGCGCTCAAGAGAGCCAGATGACATGTCCTCTCCCGCTGCATTGCCCCCCTCCAGTCGTATGTGAACCCCCTGAAGAAAATTGCGGGGCTATGGCCAACTAACAATCTGCGCAGCCGCCGCCCTCGGTTCATCTCCTCCCCCAATGCCATTCGACGAGGATGATGACGACGATGAGGAAGCTGAGATGATCCCCGATATTGACGATATGGATGAGCTGGCGGAAGATGAGGAGGGCATTGACCTGTTCGGCGACGACTTCCAGCGTGATTATGAAGGAGCCCCAGACGAGTACGTCAATGAGGCATATATTGATGACGATGGAGAGCACCGGGAGCTCACCGCCGCTGAGCGCCGCCAGCTGGATTCTCGGTTGGACCAAAGAGATATGGCTCGCCGCCGCATGCCGGCTGCGTTCCTGCAGGATGACGACGACCAGGAATTGGATCTTGCGCGCCAACCACGACGTCGCCGACACCACTACGATGAGGACCATGAGGACATTGACATGGGAGAAGATGGCATGCAAGAGCTGACATTAGAGGAGTTGGCTGATGTGAAGGCCGCCAATATCACCGACTGGGTCACCCAGCCTCAAGTCCTTCGCTCTATTTACCGCGAGTTCAAGGCTTTCTTGACAGAGTTCATTGATGCCAGTGGTCAGTCAGTTTACGGTAACCGCATCAAAACTCTGGGTGAAGTCAACTCGGCTTCCCTGGAGGTGTCCTACGCCCATCTGAGTAGCAGCAAGGCGGCACTATCATACTTCCTTGCCAACGAGCCTACTGAGATTCTCAAGGTCTTCGACCAGGCTGCGCTTGATGTCACCCTCTTTTACTACCCCCAGTACCACGATATTCACAACGAGATTCACGTGCGCATCACCGATATCCCCGTTATCTACACTCTCCGCCAGCTGCGTCAATCTCATCTCAACTGTCTTGTCCGTGTTGGTGGTGTGGTCACTCGCCGTACCGGTGTCTTCCCACAATTGAAATTTGTCATGTTCCTCTGCCAGAAGTGCGGTATCACTCTGGGTCCTTTCCAGCAGGAGTCTAGCTCGGAAGTGAAGATTTCCTTCTGTCAGAACTGCCAGTCTCGTGGTCCCTTCACAGTCAACAACGAGAAGACTGTCTACCGCAACTACCAGAAGATGACTCTGCAAGAGTCTCCTGGCACCGTTCCCGCTGGTCGTCTGCCTCGTCAGCGCGAGGTCATCTTATTGGCTGATTTGATTGATACCGCCAAGCCTGGTGATGAAATCGAGGTCACTGGAATCTACCGTAATAGCTACGATGCTCAGTTGAACAACAAGAACGGTTTCCCCGTTTTCTCCACCGTTATCGAAGCTAACCAGGTGGTCAAGTCTCATGATCAGCTGGCCGGTTTCCGTTTGACTGAGGATGATGAGCGTGAGATTCGCGCTCTGTCCCGCGAGCCTGACATCGTCGACAGAATTGTTCGGTCCATGGCACCCAGTATCTACGGTCACCAAGATGTCAAGACTGCCGTGGCTCTTTCTCTCTTTGGTGGTGTCAGCAAACAGGCCCAGGGTAAGATGTCCATTCGTGGTGACATCAACGTTCTGCTGCTTGGTGACCCCGGTACCGCCAAGTCTCAGGTGCTCAAGTATGTGGAGAAGACAGCGCACCGAGCTGTCTTTGCTACCGGTCAAGGTGCCAGTGCTGTCGGTTTGACGGCCAGCGTTCGCCGTGATCCGCTCACCAGCGAGTGGACCTTGGAAGGTGGTGCGCTTGTGCTCGCTGACCGTGGTACTTGTCTGATTGATGAGTTCGACAAGATGAACGACCAGGACCGGACATCTATCCACGAAGCCATGGAACAGCAGACCATTTCTATCTCCAAGGCCGGTATTGTGACCACTTTGCAGGCTCGTTGTGCGGTCGTCGCCGCGGCCAACCCCCAGGGTGGCCGCTACAATGCTACCAAGCCCCTATCGGAGAATGTGGAGCTGACTGAGCCCATTCTGTCCCGTTTCGATATCTTGTGTGTGGTCCGCGATCTGGTCGAGCCCAGCGAAGACGAGCGCTTGGCCAACTTCGTGATCGAATCTCACCACCGTGCCAACCCTGCTCGACCCCTGCGTGACGACCAGAACAACCTGGTTGATACCGATGGCCACCTTATCAACGAGGAGGGTTACCGCGTCGATGAACATGGCCGAATTCTCCCTCCCACACAAGAAGAGATTGCCCAGCGTGCAGCCGAGCAGAAGAAGCAAGAGGAAGAAAGAGAGGGCGAGATCCCACAAGAACTGCTACGCAAGTACATCCTCTACGCCCGTGAGCGATGCCACCCCAAGCTGTACCAGATCGACCAGGACAAGGTCGCCCGTCTGTTCGCAGACATGCGTCGCGAGTCCCTGGCCACTGGTGCCTACCCGATTACAGTAAGCCCCCTTGACCCGAGCCTGTTTTTGTCCATTAACTAACCCCGCCAGGTCCGTCACCTCGAAGCCATCATGCGTATTGCCGAGTCTTTCTGCAAGATGCGTCTGTCAGAGTACTGCACTTCTCAAGACATTGACCGTGCCATCGCCGTTACCGTTGAATCCTTCGTTGGCAGCCAAAAAATCAGCTGCAAGAAGGCGCTGTCCCGTGCATTTGCCAAGTATGTCCACCATCCACGTAAGAACCTACCTCGAATTGAATGCTAATGATTTCTCCAGATACACACTAGCCCGGCCCAAGCCGATGTCCAAGCGTCGTGCGGGTGTCGCTGTGCCTAACCCGCATTTGCCACGGAGTACGTCCGTCGCACAGTAAAGTATCCAATGGGAGGGTGTCTGCGGTTTCTTTCGAGTAAAATACCATCTTATTTGCATGTGGTGTGAGGCGTTTTAATTGTCATTATTTAGTGTTTACTGCAGGACTTTACTAGGAGTCAGGCTATGATTTAATGAATTGAACATTGAACAAATATTCACGATATCAAACATGCATCCAACTTAAATCGACTAAAGTAAATCAACCTAAGCCCCATCTTCCGCTTCAGCTACACAATATAGTGTGGAGGAACTTTTGTAATGGACAGTAGACAAGGTTGGTCCGGCGCTTGACTAGTGTGGGGGGTTGCCCCAACTATGGTTCGTTGCAGTGAAAGAATAATTAAACTCTTACTTACCACGCTTGATATGGCGCTAATCAATCCAAAAAATAATGTTTAAGTAGGAATTGTAGATAGACTTAGCAAGAATGATAGATTCTACTATGGCAAAGCGGCTATTGATAGAAAGTACAAGCTCACATAGATATGCTGGGCACCAGGGCATGTTTCATGCTGCCTTGAAAGAAACACCTAAAAAAGCAGGAGCAAGTAAAGCATAACCAAATAAAAAGCAAAAGCAAATTCAGCCTACTCCCGTGAGATATCAACGCCATGTTGGGCGCCAGATGCTAGCGCTCAAGGGTATTACATAGAAAGTCATCAGTCCCCATGGCCCATGAGGATAAAAGCGAAGCCAGTAAAAGTGTGGGGAGCAGTAACAATTGATAACCCGTCCCAAATCCATTTCATTTTCTTAATCGCTGGTGCGGCGCTCCGGGCGCGGTTTGCGCAAACTCTTCATTCGGTTTAAGAATCCGCCGCCGCCCGCATTCAACTTCTGCTGATCTTCATAGGCCCGATCACTGGTTGTCTTGCGTTCCAGTCCGGTTGGTTGCTTGGGGCTGCTTGATGACCGAAGACGACCGTTACCCTCGAGACGTGCCTCTGCGATCCGTGAGCCCTTCTTGTCCCACTCCTCGTCGAGGTCGTCCTGGAAGAACGGGTTCCGCTCGTTGGTTCGTGAAGATGCGGAGTGGCTCGAGCCTAGCTGTGGTGGAGATAGGGTGCCTTGCTCCGTGGGGGAACCGACACGGCCGGGGGACGCAAGACGGCCGGTACCGCTCTTCCCACGTAGGCGCTGTGCCAGACTCTTCTTCCGCTGTAGACCACCGTTCTGGGCAAGCTGTGCTTCATTTGCGCTTTCACGTCGTGCAATGGCCGAACGACTGGCCGGGGCGCCGTCAAGGAAGGTGCTAGTTCCCAGGCCCATAGTCTGCGCACCGTGAACTGGTTCCAATGCGGTCTTAGCATCCATTTGGACTGTTTCGGGGTTGCGGCTGAGGCCGGAGTTGTAGTCGTTGAAGCCCTCCTCCGTTCTGCCGTGGAAGAGGTTTAGATCAATGTTAGCGTTGACCGGACCGGAGCCACCTAGAGCCATATTTGTTGAGTTCTTGGGGAAAGCCTGCATGGGCGCCGTGCGCGCGCCCTTGCGGTTGCGGTGGGGATTGCATGCATCAAAGGGACCATCGTGGTGGAACACTGTAGGTGAATTAGTATAGGACAAGATAAGCCACAAAAGGTAAGTACGTACTTCCGGTACCATATATGCTTGTCACGTCCAATTTGTCAATAATATCCAGTCGGCGGTCCTTGCGAGATGAACGAGGCTTTCCATCGCGCTGACGCTCGCGCTCACGGTGGCGGCGTTCACGTCGGCGTTTCTCATCGTCGTCATCAAAAAGTTTCGAAGACCGCTCCATCACAGACGACTCCGAGTTCCGGCGGGGTCGACGGGAGCTGGAGCTCTTGCCAGCGCCCGAGCTAGAAGTCTTGGGGTCGGCAAAAATGTTAAATGGATCCTTTGAACGGGACGACTCTGTAGGTCGCCCGGATGGGGCTGGACGCTCCCGCGAAGGACGAGGGCGATTGGTTGATGGTTGCCGGGGAATGGCCTCGGGAACTGGGCGAGAGCTATTGGACTGGGCGGCAAAAGCTGAGGGAGCAGGTACCGCCGAAACCGTAGCGGTGGGCTTGATAGAGAGGTTCTCCTACGGAGTATATTAGCTTGAGCGGTCTGGATTGCGGTCGGCGTCTGCACATACAAATAGGTCACGGGTGTTGCTAGTCATATCGGGTCTTTCGGTCGGAGAAAACATATTGGCACCGGTCGACAAGCCAGGGGCGGATTGTGGTGACAGCGCGTCCGTGTCGTCTAAGAATGGGTTGGTCGATCGAGGACGTTCAGGACGAGCGTTGGTAGCTGAGCCAGGAACAGTCGAAGGCGAGAGAGCACGGTTGCGAAATGGGTTATTCGAGGCAAAATTGGCTGCTGTGGGTGAGACCTGGCTGCCTGTTTCTCGGAATTGCGTCACAGGTCAGTTTCACGATTCAAAGATGCTGTGTCGCCGGGGGATCGGAATGCTTTTAAGTGTTTCGAACAAAGGCCAGAATCACACGAAACAAGCAATCAAGGGGAGTCCACAAAGACTGCTTTGGAGATTACGCACCTGGTGCCAGCGACACGCCGGGCGGATACCCGAGCGCTGGAGGGGCATTCATGGTGAGATGAAACGGAGGGAGTGGAGAGGTGATGGCGTGCGTCAATAGGGTGGTGAGGTGTCGCACGAGTACGCGAGTACGTAGTCGGGGGTGATGATAAGCGTGTGATGAAACAGACCAAGAGTATGAAGGACGAAGCAGATTTAAGGAAGGAAAGAGAAAGAGAAAAAGAAAAGACCGAGGAAAAGAGACGACGAAGCTCGGGGGGGCAAAGGGACACGGGACTCAGGAGTACGTAAATGAGCGATCGCCAATCCACTTTACGAAGAATTATTTTAAGTTGTACTGTATGGCGTACATGGATCTGGTTTTTTTCACTTTAATTGTTCTACTTTAAATCGAATTTGTAACCTTGTCTCCCCAGTACTTCCGTCGAGTCGAGATCATAAAGTACCGTTGAGACTAACAAATCCAGGGGCAAAAGACGCTACGCGGACACTTTTCCCCTCGATCGACATTTCCCCACCCACACGTCGCAATTTGCCGCTTCACCAGATGCAATAACTGAATCTATCGACTTTTGCTATTGCCATCTCTTATCAGAAATTCCTTTAGCCCCCCGGAATGACGTTCACATTCCTAATCCCCGGTTTATGTCATCTCAAAGCGGGAATGTGGATGTGGCTGGGGTTTAGTTCAGCACACGCGAGGGTCTTTTTTGCCTTTTCCCCCTTTGCGTCCCTTGGTAACTGATCTGCGTTTCCCCCCTGATGTCAGGCATCTCGCACGGTCCCTGCTCTATCAATACCGTCACCATTTTCCTAAAGACGCAATCGAGAGAGAAGAGACCTATCATGTAAAGAGACCTTGGAGGATTACGAGGCATGCGAGGCAGATGCTCTGATCCTAATGACGAAATCCGGAACACCACGGAGTACATTGTATACCCCCGCAGTAGAGCTTAGTTTAGTTCTAAAATCATTAGAGAAAGTCAATCGGCATGACGTTTTTAGATAAGGCGAGACTTTCGTCAGCGGTTATAGTCTTATCCTATCCACCCTAGGCAACTACAAAGCAAGCGCCTATACTGCGTTCAATCTAGCCTGCTATAGAGACGATCATACGTTGCACTTCTAGTCAGAGCCAGAGATATACTACTTACATGATTCATGATCCAGTTGGATGCTATATTCTTATTAAAACTAAGCCATCGATCCTAAGTCCTCTGTAGCACCCACTGGATCTCTTCTGCTACTAGCTCTGGCTCCGTGAGCTGAATATTATGGCCACTCCGCGTCGTCGTAGAGAAGCGCGCTGTGCTCGACAGATTCAAGAGCTCCCGCTGGAAAGCCTCTTCGCTCTCTTCCCACGTTGCCAGATATTCCCTGAACTTGGCTCGCTGAGCTTCATTACCTCCTCCCTGGGCCACACCGACCTGGTATAAGAGTTCGTGATCACGCTTCGAGTTGCCCCGGAGCACACTGACCGGCTTGCCTTTCAACAAATCCCGACCAGGAAGTAGCTGCTGCTTTTTTGCCAGTACACCCCGGCTGACCTGAAGATACGGGAGCTCCCGGACTGCCTGGTGAGTGTGCTTATCACTCGATTCCTCTGCCATAAGCTCCTTCCACTCTGACTCGGTCAACCGGTGATCCCGCGTCAACCCCACCACCTCCATATAGTCCAGTCCCTCTGTAACAGCCGCGATACTGGGGTCAGGCCACGACTCAAAGAGCATGCGTTCCTGCACGGGGTCAACCAAGACCAGACCACAGATATCTTCACTCGGTCGGGCAGCGATGAACTCGCGGGCGAGAATTCCGCCCCAGGAATGTCCCACTATGAGATAAGGGGGTTTAAGGTCCGCCGCTGCTAACAAGCGAGAAAGTTCGTTTACAATTGTGAGAGAGTCTGGTTCGTTGGGGGACTCTTCGCTGCGACCGTATCCGGAACGCTCGTAGAGTAGAATTGACGCCTCGCTCTCAATATGCCGGCAGACTGGGCTCCATTCTAGGGCACTGCTTGTGATCCCGGTGAGTATAATCACCAGGGGGCTTCCAGGCTGCCTGGCAGTGCCCCGCAGCGCATAGCTCAGCGAGTGGGTTCCGATATCAGCGGTGTGCTGAAAGTGTTCCATGGCAGCGGGACTTGGTGGCTCAGGAAAGAGGTATGCAAGAAATATGTAATACAGTGTTCCAATATATAAATACGAATGTCATGACACAGGAGATGTTTAGATAGGATATTGTTTCTATAAAATATACTAAGCACAGTAGTTCCAGTACACATGAGTCATGCCTGATCAGCTAGTCAACTAGTAGTTAGTTAAGTACTTGCGGCAGACTAAACCCCAAAGCGGGCATTCTAAAATGAATTGAACATTGTGTAAAAACATTTGCTTTGAAGTGGACAAAACCTGACGAGCTTTAAAATCCAAGGTGCACCGAAAAGGCTGCAACAGCAGCACAACATGCGTCTTATCGCCCCCACACCCCTTGATATTATGCTATGTGGTCTGTGAGAAAGAGAAAGCCCTAATTTCAGACAGCGATCTCGCACGGTCCTTTCGAACACGACAGCGATCCGATCCACCTAGCCGAGGCCCCGAGACCGGTTTATCTCTGAGCAATGACGCTCATGTGACACATCTCAGCCCAGAACTTCAATAGTTCATCGGCGCACTGGGCATGTAGAACGCGCCAAGTCCATGGACTAGTGAACTAAATTGTTATGTTAGTTTCTCTTGCGCCATTGTGTAACTGGTTCCATGGATCAAGGATTTCTCGGTTCTTTTCCACGCTGCTACACCTGATAAGAGGTCGGATTACGTCCGTCAAGGCAAGGGACGGTAATTGACATTTCTACTAGTCGAGTTGGCAATCTGAGCAGATGAAATATGCAGTAAAAACATGGAAATGGCACCAAGCCATGGAATTACCGCTGGAGTCCTAATCACCCCCATCGGCGAGACCTGGTGTCAGTTCCTTCCACCGGGGACATACTGCTTTTGGTCGCCCAATCATGCGGTAGGGTCCATTGGTTTATGGAATAAGCCATAGAACTGACCAGAATTACGTTTATGTTTGATTGGACAATGAGTTCTAGTCATGTGTAGCATAAGAACCGCACTCCACCTATCATGGTTGTTTGATACAAACGCACTCAAAAAGTATTCTCATCTTCGAGTGGAAAGTTCCAGTCAAGCCTAACATAAAAGCTCATCATCTGCCTTCTCGATGTCTATCTCCTCCATATATCTCCAACATACAACCCAGCTACTTATACTACCTTATACAACCTTACAATGATGTTCTGGGATCTATATAATACCATCAACATTATGGATACTTTATAGCTATCCTGCACACCCCGTCCAGATTATGAATCTACCATGATGAGTCTCTTGCCAAGTGTACAAATCTCCTTTCCAGAATCTCATCAATCCCCTGCTTGACGTGAAATTGACTATATTATCTTAGTAGTTAGGCTAGCAAAACATCGCGAAGCGAGTGGACCATGTGAACACACCGATGCTGCGAGCCCCGAGAGTATATAAATGAAGCTGATAAGGAGGCGGGCAGCGAAAACAGAGAAAGCCTCGTTATCGTCGTCACGACATGTACAGAAAGACGTTATTGCTCGGGACTACTGAGCCCTTTATTGGGTCCCTACGCGAACTCCATAGATCCACTGGAAGTAGGAAGTCACAGCCATCCAATACAGCAATTCTGCCTTATGGATCACCAGAATGAGGCCCTTGAGCACGTTGGACGACATGTGGCGTACGAGAGAAATGCCTTACGAGGCTATCAATTTGCTGGCAATCAGCCAAGGTACGTTAGTGCCTTTCTAATCCAGTCACGGGGCAGCCACTAATGCGACCTTGCCAGCGCTGCCGAGAAATGGATATCATGCGCTCAATCTTGTCGTGTACGCGGCTACCAAACTTCTGGATCAGGTGCCGTGGGAATTGCAAGTGGCCAGATAAAGCAGGGCTTGCCAGGTACGAGCCTCCACTTGCTCCCTTCTACAGTATGATATGAGCCTGACTAATCTGATATGAGTAAGATGCCTTATCTTGGACCCAAAATAAATGCGCCACCGTATTCCAGATTTTCTTTTCTGAATTAAACACTCTTTCTCCCTCCATTCTCCCCACACTATCCTATTATGCCATCATACGTGAATACATATCTTTGAGAGACAGGCTGGGCCGAAGGCCACAGCAACGTCCTCACCAGAAACCTAGGAGGGTGTCTGTTCAATTCTTATGGAATTCCAAGGAACCTGGAGAATTGAATTGGTATGGCCTGCTCCCGAGGTCGGCGGTCTCCTTTGTCACTGCCTTTGGTGTTTCCGCTGCTTTAAGCAGGCCTTCCCAAGGAACTTCTCCAGGTTCCCCTGAATTGCATGGAAATTGGCCAGACATTCTCTCCCCAGTGAGAACGATGTTGTTGCCTTTGAGTCTAACCAGTCTCTCAAGGAGATGTTTTTATGAATGGTGGCATAGTAGGATGTCTCGAATTCATTCAGAACTTCATTCCTGAACAGTCAACCAACGTCTTGGGTCCACATCACTCTATTATTGCATCAGAAAAGCAACTCAATTAGCGTGCAATTACCAGTAATAACATCGTTGGAAAGCAGTGTCGCGTTGATATACACAAGATATGTGCTTTGCTCAAAACTAGCTGAATTAAGATTTATTTCTCACTGCAATAAAATAATACATGTGCACGACGGGCTCGTATAGTATATGGTTCCCATTTTTAATTTTCCAATCACTAAGATCAAGATCTTTGTGATGCAGGAGGTCTTGAATCTCCTCGCCTGTTCGACAGCGTATAGTCGACACCAACCCGTCGAACGCCGAAAGCAAAGGTAACAAGGGAATGACATACGTAAAGAACAAATGCTTAGGACTGTTCCTATACCGGGCAAGAGTATGCCAAAAAGGGTAAAGAAACATAACAGGAATATTCAGCAGCGAAGTGAAATTGCGCTGAGCCATTTCGCAAATACTAGGAATCATCAGCTTTAGCACGTGATTATTTATCTTCAGGAAAACCCACATGAAAGAATCAGCCGACTCCATAGCTTTCCGCAGCGTCGTCGACGCAAGAGGGTCATCGAAATGATGAAAAGATAAATTAAAGATCCTGCATTCCTTCCTATCCCTTGGAGCAATTCTCTCGCAGCTCGTTGCATCTACCGGCTCAGCGATGAACGAGACATTCTCCTGTCGTTTGCTGATGGCAGTCCATTCTTCCACGCAGGGATAAAGATCCGTAAGAACAAATTGAGCGGGCCGCTTGCCTTCTGCTTGGAGTTTGGTATTCAGAATGGTTTCGATTTTGCCAGTTGGTCCGCCTGCTCCTGCGCAGAGTTCAACAAAAGTGTAGGAGGATGCATCTGGTAAATTCTCTAGGATGAGATTGGCTGCCACGCCTGCTGGAGAGGTTTTGCTGAAAGGTGGGACGTGTAGATTCCAAACACTAGTTAGATACGATTGGATGTATGTTCTCATCCACTCTGGACACCAGGACTGGTCCCCAATTTCAAATAGATGCCATCGTGGGAAGAGGATCATTGTGTCTTTGTGGATTTGAATAATCGACTGAGTCTTATCGGGGATGATGGTTTATGAACGGTCATATGGAACGTCGATGTCTGGCTGTGTTTGTTTTTGTTTGCAGTCATTTGTTGGTGGATGATGAATGGTGGACGTTGGATGTGGAACCCCTGGCCGTGTTGTTGGTGCCTGGGTGATAAGGCATCAAAACAAGTACTACCGCGTTCAAAAGAGTCCTTGTGTTGGCTTTGGTACTAAATGATGATACACCGTGGATAGCGCTTTACTCGAAGGGATTTGAAAAAGTGTGAGAAGCATATCATTCTAAATACTTGTAGCTATAGAAAGCGGCACATAATGTACCACCAAGTCCTGAGATATCATAAATCGCAACGCTAAATAGAAAAAAGATTCGTTATTATACCGCCAATAGACGCTCTACCATTCCACCTGTCCGATGCCAACCAGCCCTAGACTGCAATCGCCTGAGCAAAGTTTCCGTGGAAAGAGTCCTGCAACTCGTTCTTCTCCACAGCCCAACTATCAAGAGCTGACTGAGGCGCAGCAGTCTCCTCTTGAATGGTAGCAGACTTCTGGTAGCGCTCAGCAGCAGGCCAGATCTCATGACCAGCTTCCCTCTCCTTCTTGTGGTGTTCCGTAACCACCTCGCGCACCGTCTTCTGGAAGTGAAGCGGACCAGCCTCCATCTCAGGGTGCAGCTCGCCGTTGACAAAGACACCGGCGTTCAGGTTCTTCTGTGAGAGGATGCAGAGGTACTTGTCCTCCGACATAATACGCTTGTACATATCACTGATAACTGTGAATGCCTCATCGGTAGCATCTTTGTGACGGTAAACCTCGTACCGCATGACACACTTGGTAGGGCTGCTCGGAGTGAAGCGCTGCATAAAGAAGAAGTTGGGGCTGATGTTGAAAGAAGCGTTCGGCCAGAAGTAAGTAGTAGCTATCCGGAAACCCTTTTCGATCTGGTCTTCACGGGCAGCACCATAGTGCTGAATGTGTCCATCCTTCGTCTTGACATAGTATGAGTTCAGATCGGCGATAGTGGGGATATCCGGGTGAGCGACCAGACAGTGGTAGCACTCATTATAGTTATCTGCCAAAATCTTCCAGTTGAATTCTCCCTCCATATCCCATGTGTGGTCAAACTTGTAATTCTCAAAGTCGTAGTGGACGTATCGGGCTTGCTCGTCCACACCGTCGAAGTCGTCTTTCCATGCTACCTCGGGAGTCTCGGATGCATCCATGTTCACCCAGATAAATCCATTTCGGTCGATGTGCAGGTGTACAGGGGCGAGATCGTCAGCGAGAACGGCACTGATGGTTCCCTGGTGGTCCTTGAGGATGATGAACTCGAAACCGGCAGCGTCGTATCGAACCGAGTCACCTGGGTTGGCGACACGGTGCTTGTGTGTAGTCAGGAGCCACTTGCGGGAGAAAATTGCTCGTCGTTCAAGCTCGTACATGTCCTGAGAAGTATACCAGGAAGCGGGCAGGGCGCGGACGGGAGTTTTCTCGTCCTTGGGCGCAACAGGCGTGTTGCTGGTGCCAAAGAAATTCCTCAAGAAGGACATTTTGAATTTTGTATTCGAAGATGTGTTGCAAAGATGGTTTGAGACTGAGATCTGAACTCTTTGCTATTGTTGCTATCTACCATTGAACCGGATATCTGTCTCTTCTATATAGATAGCCATCACTACCAGGGTTCCACGGAACCCACGGAGCCAAATACCTTATCCGAGCTCTTTCGCGGTGCTCCATTCTTTCACACCCGAGACCAAGTGTATGCTTAGGTGCTGTTCGCAGTCAGGTGGCCATTATCAACGGGCGATATAGCTCGGTACCGATCAGGTGATCGGTGGGAGATTTCCCAACCGGGCCGAGTGGCTTGAACGTTATCGACAACTCCAGGATCTTCGTAAGACGCATGAAGCTTGTGGCAAGGGTGCCAACGAATAGATTTCCAAGCTCTGAGCACCATTATCTTTCATGTTTGATCTAGAACCCCGTGGTCGATCCGTCTCCGGTTCGGTCGTGCACCCGTTCCACACCGGGTCTTTTAACTTGCCTTAACTGGTAATGTTTGTCAGACTACCCCAGATTTGTGGTAAGAGTACAGGATTAATTGTGGGGGATGAACTGGAGATGCCTCCGGTAGACTGAAGCAATGCTCAGATGATGACGAGGTGGGTCTGGCACGGCTGGGCCAAATACTAGTCAGTGGAGCTGTCCCAACCGTGGGAGGTTGCAGAACTTAGAATCCCTGAGCATTCGCAATACACTATTTTAGGACGGCTCATTCTTCGATATTAGGTTTCAATGCTTTGAAGTCTTATCTCTAAGGCCGATCCTTCAATTTGAGCTGGGTTCAAGATAGAGATTCTGGAAGTTTGGATGAGCCAATCGACATCGTTCCGTGAGATTGGGCAGACCGGGCAGCAAAAGAACAAAAACGGTCCATAGACAGTATAATTCTAGTCTGGATAACTTTACTCAGATGGTGTTAGGCCGGTAGGGATGAGCCAGTAAGGTGAGTCAATTCAGCCTTTCTTCCGGGAACCGATCGCCACCGGGAGCCGGTGGGAAATACCGTCTTCAATATGATTACCCTGAATGACGACAAGTAGTCAGTATTGAGAACTTGACAGTCCTAGAGATAGGCATAGATGAGATCAGGCTTCTTTTGTTCATCAATCAGTATACTCGAAGTCGAATTCTCTACGGACTTGGGGCACTCGGGTGTTCTAAAGTAAAATTGCCCCGATAGAGAGAGCATAGTAGCTAATGTAAGGGGAGATAAGGAGATCGGAAGGGAACGTGGCGATCACACGAGCACCTGACCACTCGGGCTATCTATACCTTATCTTGTGGTCACGCGACTGTCCAAGCACAATAGGAACCCCAGGACTCTATACATAGATGCAATCCCAGTTGTCCTCATGGATCGCGACACCAGTCTGGGTCCAGTTTGCCTATTTCGGGTATCTGAAGGATTTCAGTCGGCATCATAAAACCATGACTTGAGCTTCAGGGAGTAACGTACGGGCAAAACTTGCGTTATGAAGGAGCGTAGTTGGGTCCGAGTTGTCTTCGAAGTTGGTCGTCACCATGTTCGTAGGCGTGTGACCACCCTTAATTCAGCTAATAAGAGCAAGGAAGAAGCCGTGAGGGTGATTGTGGACAGGCTTGGCAGGTGTGAAAGTAAAGAAGTTACCAGCCTGGTTTGTCCGGCCAGATACCATAAAGCTTCCATACAGTCGGTACAGTGTCTGATAATCTGGTTAGTCGTTTTATGGTAGAAGAAACCGGGGGCGTGTATGACTCGCTCCAGGCCGGAGACCAGGAAAAGCTGGTAGTGGTCGGTCATGTTGATGCCCTTCTCCAACGCGGAGTATTTTGCCTGGTCGTGATAGTAGATACTTGAGCCGGGGGACACAATTGAGTGACAAGCCATGCCTGTAGAAGCACTGCCCACTTTTCCAGAAGTTATGCGTCAGATAAGCCTCATCCGCGTTTGCATGGGCAAGATCAAGGGCATCTGTATTGGCAATGAATTCAGGGCCAAGTCCTTTGCAGTAGACCTTTTGAAACCTTGAACGTCTTTCATGTACCACGGTCCCAGAGGCTTGATACTGCCAAAGGAGGTTAGCAGGATCTTGAATACCTAATCTCCTGGCTTCTAGATGCTAATTTTTATACGAACTATTGATCCTTGTATTTGAGTCGATACTCATGATAGCCAGTATGAGCTCCACAATGAATGATAATACATTTTGTTCCTGCTAAGGAAATAAGATGTTCGTCATATCGAAACACCACATCATTTGTCGCGGGAGATTCGTCTCCTTGAAATTTCGACTCCGTGAATACATAAAGATTGCATCATCTTCTATAAAATTGCAAGGATGGCTAAGTCAAACGTATGTCGTCATACCCTGCGGAGACCGGAAAACGGCTTCTTCACTGAGTACAGTACTGAGTAGGGCACCAAGCCCCACTATTCCGCGTCAGCTCCGCAGATCTGCAGATCTCGTGAACAAAATTGTTCTGAACTCGATGCGATCTCTAATTCTACTACTGCATCAAATCGGTGTGAAATGCATCTTGCAATGAAATTTGAATACATTTTAATTAGTAGGTTAGTGAAAATGTGCTGGATTGGAATAATTCCAATTTTTTTCAAAGGGGTCAATAGACCGTGGCGTACATGGCCATAGCCATTCGTTCTCAATATTGAGAATGAATCATTGGGCTGGTCATGTGTGGCTGAGTACGTGAAAACCCAGAATTTATCTACGGGAAACCAGCACTGCGGCTTGCCTCTTCAGTGCGACATCGACTAATGAGCGAATGTGGCTAAGTCAAGAATACCCGGAGTAATCCTTATCCGCTCAGGGTTCTTTCTAATTTTGTCCCTTAAATTGTGGCGCATACGATCCGACGCGTAGGGCTGTGAACAAACCATGGAATCATGCTTGGCAGTGACGCACGCCGCAATTATATAAGAGTGCAACCCTAACCCGGAAAAAAAGTCTTCATCAAACAGACTCAAGAGAATCATACAAATTTCAACCTCATCAACTGACCAGATCAAACCTTCGTGACTATTATCGCATCTCGTCTTTCGAATATATAACAATGGGTGGTTGCTTCTCTTCTCCTCGCATGGGTGGTGACTTCGGCCCAGGACCTCGCCCGCATGGCGGTCCTGGCTTTGGCGGTGGCATGGGAATGGATATGGGTGGTGGATTTGGACATCATCATGGTGGGCCAGGGTTCGGAGGTGGTGGAGGCTTTGGAGGTCCTGGAGGCGGCTTTGGAGGGCCTGGTGGGGGTGGTGGATTTGGACATCATGGAGGCGGCTTCGGAGGTCCTGGTGGTGGCTTTGGAGGCCCCGGCGGCGGTGGTGGTGGCTTTGGTGGTCCTGGTGGTGGTGGACACGGCGGTGGCCCTGGTGGATGGTAAATAGGCTCATCCATCGAAGGATGAACCCATCCATTCCCTCATCTCAACACAGACTCCTGAACCCTATCAGGAGGCCTCCACCGAAGCAATGAGACAGCCAACAGATCGAGCCTTTGCTCTATAAGGGAGGACCAATGACCACCAGTCGAACAGAACTCATTCGTCAATTATGCCCTCTTTGGTACTCCGGTGGTGCTCTTCATGCTCTTCACCCCCCACATGGTTCATGGGGACTACCTGCATTAAGTCACCCACATCAGCCTGAGCCACGCCATTCCTCCGCAGTTCTCATGACATGACCTCTCGGCTATACCGCCTTTGAATGCGCCACCTGCTCAAGCTCCTACAAAGCTGTCAATCGCTACTCAATATCAGTCTGAGTACAGCACCCAGCAAGGTCATGTCTTAAGTTGCCACGATCCACCTATCATATCGTCCGCTTTCTACTGGCAATCAATCGACCTTTACAGGCAGCTTCATGCCCAACCACCCTTAGCTGGGCTCACCAAAGCTGCTATTGGATTCCACATTCTGGAAGACCATCTACAAGATCATTCATATTTCGATTATACATACACACCATTATAGATACCAATCAGAACTATATTGTTCATACTAAATACTTCATGGATCAATTAGATTAAAGGGCTACCGGATTCACGAGACCTTGTAAATTCTCAAGTCTTAGACATCGGTAGTTTACTTTGTAGTTCCAATACATGAAGAGCACTGGCACCCATATGTAAGCCAGGCCAGGGATCAAATGAAGGGTTGGCAATCTGGAAGGACCGTGAATGAGTGTCAAGGTAGGTATTGGAATTGTTTATTATGCTGTACCTAGACTATCATATAGCGACAACATAATCAGTGGCGGACAAAAATAAAACACTGAAAGTCTTGGAACCGGAGTTTACCATCAAAGTTCCAAGCCTTAAATAAAACCATTCTTCTATTTCCTCGACTTTCTTCTGCCAACAGGCGAAACTGATGAAAAACCTCTCTTATCACAACTGACGGTTCAAACTCTCAAAGTAAGCGTATTCTCCTCCTCTTCTTTTGACATATACTCACTGTCATTTCCCCCAGATGGTCTTCCAAGTCATGCTGAACAGGACGACTGGTCAAATGGGTTATACCGAAATCCTCACTTTCCCTAGCAGGCAATATGCAGATGAATTCTACAACCGCTGTATTACAATTCCGGTCAGCAAGAACGAGGCCAAAGATCCGCTCACCCAGATCGTGAGATACTCCTCAGTTCTGGTCTTTCAACTCCGACGCTCCATTTCACCAGATCATTACAAATGGCCACTTAAAGGATCTCAGACCGACGGCCATGCTCATACGAATTAGTGGCTACCAAAAGCCCGCTATTTACAGTGGCGGTGTCATGTCAATCAACGTGGGCGATGCCACAGCAGACGTGGAATATCGATCTGGGGGTGCATACTATATCCGCACAAAGTCTACACCCCATCAGTACTGGTTCTGGGAGCAGGGGTATCAATTCGTCCAGCTTGGTGATGTCAGAAAGTCAAAGTTCCATATCACTCGACATGGTCCTCCCACTCCTGCCTCTAATACTGCAACTCCTGCCTCTACCGAGAAGCCTTGTGATTCTCGGGTGCTTGAAAGGAAGGATATTGTTATTGTGAGCGCACTGGGAGCGACTGAAAACGGTGTTATTGGCCTCCAGCATAGCCAGCTTTCAGCCCCTTCGATTATTTCAATTGCCTCGGGTCGCTCTGCCAGCTTTGCAACTCCTTTTGCGTTCCCCTTTGGCAGTTTTTATGATGGAAACCTGGGCATGAACTGGAGTACTTTCCCGGGCTCCCGTATTCCATATCTGACATTTAGAGTTGGCTATGCTGGCGAGGAGTGGGAACTTGTATACTAGTATTCTGCCTGGATGCTTTGTGCGATTCACATGTTTCGGTCAGTCTTGTTATTTGACCCCTTGGGAAACAGAATATTGAATTTACAAGCCTCAGTGACCTTAATTGGAAATCCCTGCACTACGTAAGCGAAGGAGCAAATAATAGTAGCTGCAAAGTCTATGTGAAGATGACTGAGACAAGGGTAAGTCAGGAAGTTCCAGGGTTTCAAGACTACCTAACTCACCAATTACCTAGTTACCAAGGTATACTCTTCCAAACTTTTTACATAGTGCATGTGGAGCTAGCACCCGTCAGCAAGGAAATCCAATATCAATCTCCACTGTATTAACGACTACTATAAATTGAACGGGAGGGCCTTGCAGTAAAGGTTTGAAGTGATATTTTCCTCTTTAGAAAGATTGTGATCAAGCGGTGTTTTGATTACCACAGGGTCAAAGTGATTAGGGCTTGGCGCTCCGTAATCCCAAGCTCCGCGAGCTTTCCTCTCCAAACATCTTCGAAGCTACCACTCAACACAATTTCCACCATGGAGCCCGCTGCCCAGCCCCCTCCAACTCTGACCAACCCTCGGTTCACTCTCGAGTTAGAATTCGTCTCCTCACTTGCCAATCCTTACTACCTGTCGCACCTGGCAGTCACCTACCCGAATCTCCTGGGGATCTCTCAAGCCGACGAAGACGACGATTCTGCCTCCACCCCCGATGCGCAGGCATTCGCCGCTTATCTTGCCTACCTCTACTCCTACTGGAAGACTCCCGAGTACTCTCAGTTCCTCACCCACCCCGGCCCGACCCTGCGCGCCCTGCGCTTGCTGCAGGAAGACACCTTCCGCCGTGACATTATCTTGCCCCAAGTGATTGAAGGATTGGCGGGGGTCAATGTCTTTGGCAATGCAGCAGCAGCAGCCGAAGCCGAAGATGCAGGAGTCACAGAGAACCAAGAGGAACAAAATGGGTCGAAGACTTGAGTACGCGTGCTAAGCTTGGGACCTTTCATTATTGGCCCTTCTTCTACCACCATCCCTCCCCCCACCAGCAGCGCTTCGCATATCAGCCTTAAGTGGAGGGTTACACGGCCCCTGCGACTGGAGATGGATCTCTTATCACCACTCGGCACTTTATCTACCAGATCATGATTGCGGGGCCAGGCACTTCATGTGCGACCGAGGTATTGAACGAGATCGGCCGGAGTTTGTCGATCGAACAACAGGTACGAGGTTCATCCGAGTCCAAGGTTTCCGCCAGTCCCGGTATCCATATTCAACTGGTATTGCGGGGTTGGGAAAGGGACAAAGCGCCTGCAAAAATACTTAAGCGAATCCATATAGAATGATTTAATATGCGCACCGCATGCGTCATGCGTCGCAAACTATTCGCTCTATGCCGCGGCAATTGATGAACTACCAATGAATGAATGTGTCTTGCCTCAATTTCTAGTCAATTTGGGGTCCGTAAAAATATGTAATTAACATCAGAGCTTGATACTTAGATTGTCACTATCTGACATGGACGTATCCGAGCTCATCCCAACCTTCTTTTTTTGACTTTGATCTTCTCATTTAATTTCGCCTCCTTTTGTGCTCCCCTCCACTACAGTAATTAACGATTTTCTCCTTTCTTTTCATTCAAATAGCACGTTTTGGGTGTTGTTTTCTACTTTCTTTGGAAATTGTCGGTTTTCTTGGTTCGAGGAGAGAGCCCCACCCCCTGGTGATCGGCCTCCAACTACCTCATCGGACAGCCGTTCCCGTCCAACGTGGCTCTGAACGTTCGCCTCCATTGACAGCCCGCCTCCCCTATGGTCGTCCTCCAGTCCTAACATCTTAGACCACCTTGAACCTACGGGCGCTCATCGAAACCTTGCAAATCCTGTCCGCGGACCTCCCCGGGAGGTTTATCACCAAAGCGCCCATGGAGTCCGTACGCCAATCCTGTCGGCCTAAACATCAGGTTTTGACGCTGAAATGCTATCCCCGATACCAAAAAGGCGTGGCGGAGGTCAAACCAAACCCGAGCGAACTTTCATACCTATTGTACTATGCGAGTACACGTCGCAGTAAGCTGACCAAGGTTGGCGGCTTTCTGGAAAAGAGGGTGGCCAAAGATGTCTGGCGACGTAGGTTAGGGTGAGTGACATGCGATGAAAAAGACATCATAGGCTTTCAGCCCAGGAATGCATGAACCTTGGAACTGACATTTGTTTGTGGCAGAAATGTCCAGGTCGCGCTTCACATTCTATCCGGACTCATCGAAAAAGTTCCTCGCGATCTTCCTATCTACGTGGGCTCTGTTTTAACCGTCATCGAAACCGTGTTACGATCAAATGAGATCTCCTTGGTGGAGGATTCTATCGCGACCTTCGAAACCTTCTGCCGGCACCAGGACGTCGCAATCATTTCGGCCGAACAGGGAATTGCCCAGAAATACCGAGAAGTCGTTCGTCTGTACGCAAGTTTCGCCGATCCGTCCTCCGAATCGTACTCCCCCGCAAAAGTTAGCCCACCAGTCTCGATTCGTTGGAGAAATGCCGGACTCCGCGCGATCCGGAGCATCGTCAGCTCCGAGAGTCTTGCTGCCGACGGAGGAAACTCCCTTAAAATCATTCTACCCGTTATTTTGGAGAATCTGTACTCAGCCGACGAGGATGTGCTTATCCCGTTGAAGGCCAGACTTCAAGAGAACAAGGAGCCTGAGCGCGATGGAGGTCGTGCTCCCCGGCGGACGAGCGTTGCGACGGTACACACGGTGGATACCGTTGAGGCTGATCCAGCACTAGCAGCCCAGTCGACTGCAGATGTCGACCGACAGGCGGAAATGGATGCCCGGCTACTGGCACTACGTTGCCTTGAGCGAATCACCGTCTCTGGGAGTAACCGTGGTCAGATGCGAATTGCGGCGTCCATCATCATGCATTTCATCTCGAGCAAACGTTTCCCTCGCACCAACTCGCAGGAGCAGTCGTTTGAGCAGCACCAAGATGGAAATTGGGCTACTTCTCTCATTGAATTGATTGCAAACTGGTGTCCCGTTCAGGTGCGATTTGTGATTTTGATGACGGCCATGGACACATTGTTCGAAACGAACCCCACGGAGAAGGCATTGGACTCCGCATTCACTATCCTTTCCGTGGTGGATTGGCTTCTGAAATCGTCGGTCAATATGATTGGCTTGAGCGTTATGGACATTTTGTCCGGTCTTATGCAGTACGCGTCGAGCATTCTGTCGCCTCAGGAAGGCATCGATGGTGAAAAGAAGGCAGATTTGCAAGCCGACAACTCGATTCACATCTCTGGTCGGAGGAGAGGTCTGCTCGTTCTTCTCGAACAGTGTATTGGAGACTTGGCCACTCATATCTACTACGGTGACCAGGTTGCAGATATGACGCGCGCCATTCTCCGGCGCTTCAAGCAAGCCATGAACAACGATAGCATTGTGCCATCTGCCCTGGCTACCGTCCATGAATCTACTGCGTCTCCAGTGGCCTTCACCCAGTCTGGCTCCGAGATAAATGGCGAGAAAGTGAACAGTGATGTCTACTCGCACGCTGCTGCGAGATCGACGGCTCTCCGAGCTGTCAAGGCCATCCTTGTCGTAGCAAACTCGAAAAAGTCTACTTCAACGTCTGAAACAAGAAACCCCGTTGGTATTCATGTTTGGGAAGGGACTCAAGGTCTCCTTCGGGATTCTGATCGTGAGGTTCGCTACGCCTATGCCGACGCCTTTTTGTCTTGGCTTCGTCTCGAAACCAACAATAATGACCTCAAAGTACGGAGTGATACCCCGAAGTATGTCAAGCCCACATCAAAGGCTGAGCAGCTAGACAAGCCCAACCGTCGGAGCACCTCGGCTCCGGGTAACAATAGAGAGATTGTTGCCCAGGCTGCGCAGTCTACTTTCCTCCGACTTTTGCACTTGGCGATCTATGATGCTGCTCTTGACTCTGCCTCCGTTGAATCCGAGATCCTCCTGCTGCATCTTCTCATGGTCAGCCTTGTCGATAACCTCGGTGTCAATGCTGTTCAATTCGGACTACCAATGGTCTTGAAACTTCAGGATGATCTTGCCACCTCAGTCGATTTAGGCTCATCCAAGGCCCGCGTCAACGTCGCAAGTCTCGTTCATGGGTATCTTTTGGCAGTCTCGAACAAGTTCAATCTTGAATCCTCTCATGCCGGTGTTGAGATCCGCAACGAAGTCGAAAGAAGACAGAGTAAGGGACAATGGCTTTCAACTATTCGACTGCCGCCCACGGGTCTCGATGCCATCACCGATAACGAGAAAGCTGTCAACGGTCACTCAGTTTCGTCCGATAGTCTGCCACCGTTCCGTAATGTTGAGGGGCTTGTGAGTGAAATCGATGAATCCTATAGCAAAGAGTTCTCGTCGCCACCACAGAGTCCTCCAACAGCACCAGCCCGGGGCTTCAATTTCCCTGTCTTGAGCCAACCCCCATCGTCACACCCACCGGTAGAGAGCGGTCTTCCATCGTCTGTCAAAGACCAGATGCTCTCTCCATGGTCTCGAGAGTCGTGCCTGGCTGCTGTCGAGAAGGAAAGTGTCAAGACACTATCTCTTAGTGGATCCCGTGCAGGCACTGCGCCTCGTAATAATGCCAATGGCGCTGCAAATGGCTCCCCTGCTGGCTCTGCTACGAACAGAAACCGTCGGATGAGTGTTCCCGAAAATTCACGGACACCAGAGCACAGTTCCAGCCGAGGCTCTCCTGTGCGTGTGACGGAGCTGCGACGTGTGCTCTCTGTAACCAATGACAGCCAGCAACGGAAACTCAGTCCTCTTCGCGGTCACGTCAATGCATCAAATATCAGCTTGATTTCCTCTGGCAGTGAAAGTATGGTCAGTGGCAATTACGCGATCTCCGAGATGGACGCAGATGGCGTGTCTATCCACCAACAGGAGGGACAGCAAACACCCGATGCAGAGGGCTCAGAGACTCCCCGCCCGGCATCAGCTATTGTTCTTTCGGACGACCAAACCCCGACAGAACAATTAGACAGCCAGAACCAATTCAACTCTACGGAAATTCCCCTGTCCCGCCCATCCCTACAAACCTGCACATCCCAGGAGGGTACCCCAACGACTCTCAACGGTCCTTGCTCATTGACCGTCCATCCACCGCCCCCGATGGTCAACCGTCTTTCCAAAGTACATCGGGGCAATCACAACAACACGCTCGCAACAAAAGGTCCTTGAACCGCAATAAGAGCCGCAGCAGCAACACCCTCGCTGGAGCTGATTTCCAGGACGCCAACGGCAATTCTGATAACAGCCACCGAGACCAGCTGAAAATTCTTTTGGACGGATTCCTGGCGCCAGAGAACAGTCTTTTGGCTAATGGAGACAGTCCAAACACCTCTTCCAAGGGCCCAGTAACTCGAAGCTACTCCAAACGCCGAGTCAGCGGCGGCGGCATCGGACGCCCTCCCTACTGATATCTCATTCCCACTACGCTTTGCGCCTGTACAGTCGATTCCGGTAATTCTTTCGGATATCTGATTCTCGTTTCTTCGCCTGCATTGTACATGTTATAATTTCTTTCTCTTTTTACTGCATGCTCTTGTTGGCCCATTCTCAATAATTGGTATAGCAGCCTTCCACATTCTCTCGTCTGTCGGTTTTCTTGTTCTTTTTCTCTCTTCGTACCGCCTGATACTCTCTCTCTTGATCATATTTTCATTTTGCATATGCTTATTCTCTTACCCTGCCGCGACCTTTCTCATTTCGCTTTTCTCTTTTTCCGCGACTGCTTTTGTGTCGGCGAATGTTTTGCCGCGGTATTGTACCTAGCTACGTTGTCAATAGACACAAAATAGATGGTGCTTGTATCTTCAAGTGTGATGAATCTGGTCCTTCGTCCCGTAGCTTTTGGTCAATTGTGATGGTGGCGATATTGATAGACGAGTGATAATAAAGTCATACTCAATAACCCGAATCAATCACGTAGTAGATACAACGGAAATATCATAGACAGCCACCTGGGCATTTCAACTTCACCCGAAAACAAAGCAATCTTGGACTATTTCAACGTATCGCATACATAAAGATTCTGATTCACTTAAGCAGGCTGCGCAATCAAACCCGGAGACTCATCCTCCTGAGCAGGCATAACAACAGAGCTCACAGGACCGAAGAAGTCCTTAAAGGCCTTCTCAAGAACATCTTCAGAGAGTTGCATATGCTCACCAGGAATAGTCCTGAAATCCAACTTATCTTGCTGATCCAAAACCTTCAGGCCAATCCAATCCTCCGTATAAATCTTCCTCTTCTGCAGCGGCGTAACAGTCCCATCCGTCGAATTAAAATCCGCAAAATGCGCACTCTCCTTCGGCACAGCAACAGTATCATTCTCAAACATATACATAGCAAACCCATTCAGCGTCGAAAGCCTCCTCTTATAATCCTCCTGCTTCTCCTCCCGTTCATTGTTAATATCAGCCAAGAAAGCACTGTTCTCGAGATAAGGCTCCAATTCCTCGGGGTCCCGGAAATATTGCGCAGGGACAACATGCGACTGTACGAAATCTGTCCACGTTCCCGCACGCAGCAGACTCTCAGCCGCATTGCAGAACCAGTCGCTCATTCCACATGACTGGAACTCGGATATACCGTTGTGTTGGCTACCAAATGTGACTAGGTTGTGAACGGCGGGAGTGTTGCAGCGTTCGACGTAGCCGCGGAGAAATTGGCCGCCCTGAGAGAAGCCAAGTGCGTTTATCGCTGGTGCTGTGCTTAGGATTGGGTCTGAGGCTAGTTGAGCGCAGACGGTCTCGAGTTGGGCGCTGACGTTTCCGAAAAATGTGGCTTGGCGGTCGCCGGATCCTGTTTCTTCTAGTCGGATTATGTGGACGTATGTTCCTGGGTTTGTGGTTTTGGCTAGGTCCGCTACGGAGTTTAGGCCGTCGCGTTCGAAGTCGTCGCCTAGGCCATGCCAGATTACTAGAGGGAGTTGGGTTGTGTCGACATCGTTAGGGGTGGGCTTGATTGAGAGGGTGAGGGCGCTTGTAGCGAGTGATATGATGGGGATGAGACGCAGCATGGTGGCGCTGTTTGGATTGAGGGCTCGATGTTGAAGCGGAGGTTTGAGGTTCTGGTGAGCTGGAGTGGATCCGGGGAATGCGATTGCCTATATCCGCTATCTGCACGTGATGTGCGACACCGTCCCAAGGTCGTGGTACACAATGTGGGATTGGAGGTGGAATTATCATGTTAAATCTTCACAGAACCAAAATCCTTCGTCTACGGGTCCTAGGTTCCATCGGTCTAGATTTAAGGCTGGAGGTTACAGTTGGAAAAAAAGGCCAATCACTTGACCATTGTTGTGACATTGGGTGAGCTTATTGAAGATATATATGGAAACACGTCAGACCAAATAAGTGATTAGTAGTACAAATCAATGTTCCTTCAGATGACTGCCGCTCGAATACTACAATTGAACGACTTGACCGAATATTCTCATCGACACGGGACATGCGGGGTTTTCTGTGGGCTTCAAGGATGGACTCGAAAAACTTGAGCAAGGCTCCTCATCAACCGGAGATTGAAACAATTTTCTCTGAATGTTGAAAGGCCTGCGAGAGTTAAGCGGACTGCTAGGCTGTGAGATTCGTTTTGGCTGCGGAAGCCAGCTTGAAGCCATGGGTTCGAAAGAGGCGTCGGCCGTGACTAGGGTGGGTAACGGCGACGACGCTTGTCGAAGGCTACAAGAAGATCTAGACCGAGAGGACCGAGGCGAATCCAATGTGGTATTCAGTCGCATTTGCTCTTGAAGCAGTTGATCATCAATGGTAAAACGATGCCTTGGTAAAGGTGAGCCAGTTGTATTCCCGGAAAAATTTGCTTTGGATGTGCCCCTGTTCGTCTCCACTCGGGAGCAATAAGGTGAGCTATTGGCAAGCTTAAACTTTGAGGCCATATTTCGAAGAGGAGTGGAGTCAGCAGGATCGGAGCATTCCACCATGTGAGTATTGATTGGGATATCTGGTTCTTCAAGACGGGGTGGCGCACGGTTGTGGCTTGGCTGGAGTGAAAGGCGTCCGGAAGAATCCTTCCATGGAAAAACCGGGGAGGATCCTGGAACATCTACTTGGAATAATGCAGGGGGTTCGGAGTCCAAGAGCATCGAGTATGACGACGGATTGTTAGTGGGTAGTGCTTGAGTGTCATCTGAAGGAGAACCGGCAAGCCGGCCGTCAATGCGTATTTTGACTTGACCCAAGCCAAAGCTTTCAGAAGATGGGAGCCTCCTTTTGTAAAATTCAGGTATCGTGGAATTTCCGTGAGCCGACAGGCGCTTACGGTCAAGGTCTGTCAATTTCCGTCGCTTTGCAACTTGACCAACCTCCTCCACAGAAGGAAATTCTATTTCCAGTGGACGTGCAACAGATACAGCAGCCCAGTCTGGTTGTTGAAGGAGTCGACGCTTCAAGACACCCAGTCTGTCATTGGGCAGATCTTTGGCAGATCGAAATTTGCCTGGCCCTGTGGCCCTGAAAGTTGTTAAAGAACCTGGGTTAGTATCACGCCGACTGATCAACTGCCAGTAACAATGATAAAGCGATGCATAAATCCAGCTTTTGCACTGACTGGTTCGCCTCTGCCAATTCTCCTGTGCCATCTTTGGAGAAACCATCTGGAAACCTGCGAAATGGCGTTGGTTGAGCAGATGCTCTGCTGCTTGTCAGTTGACGAGACTTGGCAAAGTTTTGTCGCTGAGTTTTGGATAGAACACCCGGGCGAGCCGAGTATCGACGCAATTGACCTCCTGTCCAATTCATCTCGGGACATGCACAATCAGATGGTGGATCCGTTGTCGATAGTCTAATCGATAGTGAGTGGAGATCATTAGCAGCCCAAACACTATTCCCAAACTGGGCACCCAGCCAAACTACACAAACAGGTCACATGACCCCACGCACAAAATTCGGTTTCGTTTTTTTGCTTTTCTCTCTTTCTCCTTAATATGACCATGATTATGATTCATGATATAGCTCTCACCGACTAGGGTGTGCGACAACTCACCAGATCCACAGGTAAGCCGTGATCGCAATTTCCTTTGCCTTTCTATTTTTCTATTTTCCAATTTTTTGTTTGCGAGGATCCGTGCTCTCCGAGTGCGGAAAAATACCTCGACTGGTCTTCCTGATGAAGCAATATTTTAAAGCATAGTTCACCTGAAATCTTCGGATTGCTGAACGATAAAACTTATCCATCTTTCAACCTATCTGATACCATTTTCTCATTTCCGAAATTTGACATTCATGCGAATTTCGGACTTTTTTGCTGACAATTTGTCGACAGGTCCACTCAAAATAGTTTTATCTCGCGCCCAACGCTGCATTGCTACCCAACGTGGGTCTCGGCGGCGGGCCGCTCCTTCGGGAACCAGTGAAATAGACAATAATGCTAGCCCTCATTTGCCCTGTTTTTCAGTCTTTCGTTCCTCCTGGACCTGCGTTGTCCCTGTATTCTGTAACCCTCTGTGCGCTCGTGTTTGATGTCCTGTAGTATCCCCTCTTTTGCTGCATCTCAGCTGCTTCTTCCTGTTCCGTAACACTCCGACGTGGACGACTCTCCACCATACATGTCCCCGGCCCCATGTGCGCAGAACATCATCCTGCAGCGTCAGCCTTGGGATGCCACCAATCATACTGGTCTACGTACACTGCCAAGCCATGGAGACGCTGGGCTAGTCTCACCGCTAGAACATCCCGTCCCTTCTATCCACTAAGGGGCGTCCACTTGCAAACCGCGTCTGCAGATGCCGTCACCGCCAGTCCTCAGCACTGGCCATTTACTGGCCCTCGATAGTGCCAACACTGCGCTGCACGCTGCGAGTCTGCTCGCCTGGCACAAGCCATGTTTTGAGCTGGCCCCACCCCACTCCGAAGACCGGTGGTGTGCTTTTTCTAGTACTAAAAAGGCTGCTGATCCCCTTTTCCCTCGATTTCTCCTTCTTTCCTCTCTATAACTCTCTGGATACCCATCATCTGACGACTTGGTTTAATTTGACCATTGTGCCTTGTCCCTTCAATATATACCCCCTTTACCATATACCCTACGTCACCCAGTCTCTGGACCTTGGACGCCCCTTTCTGTTACTTCGCACAACATCTGCCTGGTTTATCTTGCCCTAAGGATTTTTTTTTTATACTCTTGCCACATTGCCCTGGACAGGATTTGCTTTGTTGTTCCCCCAGGCTTCTCTTCAGCACACTCTCGTGTCTGAAACACATCAGGTAGTCCCCATCACATTTTCCTTGCACTTTCTACTTTTGTCTTTCCCATGCGCTTTCTCTTATACTGGACCTGTACCATCGACACTGTATCATCGACAAGCTGCCTTCTACCTCCCATGGAACTCGCCAACTGCAGGCCATTGCAGAACTCTTCTTGACCCATGGACCATTGAATCTTGACCTTGACTGTGATTATCACTGGATACCCTACCAACCTGGTAGCCCAAAAAAGAATGATGCTTCTTTTTCATGGATACTCCCTGGCACCGGTTGCCAGGTGAGTGGACTCTTTCGAGTGCTGTTTATGTTGCACACTTGATTGAAACTTCCGCTGGACTGCCTTTTTGACCCTGGATTTTGAAACTTGCCCTGGACTCCCGTCACCCAAGCCTGGTGTGATGTGGATGGATTTACTTTGCTCCCTGGATGACTGAATGGACCTTATCGCCTTTGCTTACCTATGACTACCTACTGGACAAATAATGAAATATCCCTGGAATGATTTTACCTTGGCCTTCCTCGGCCATTACAAGGAGCCTTTCTACAAAACTATCCCAGGATTCTCCGAGCTTAATGTTGCTCTTCCAAATGGAATGAATCTACCTACTCTCAACACTTACCTTGGCCACTGACTTGATGGAACCCGGTCATGCAAGCCTAGCTGACCTGCCGTGAAATGATTACCTTGACTTGACTCCTGGATCCTGATTCTGCTGCATGATACTTCGACTAGTAGCTCTGGCCTTGATGAACATCCGACTTATACCAAAACCACCACACTGGCAATAGCACTACCATGTCCCTGGACTCGATACACGGCACAAACTTATCCTAGGACACCTTGACACCACCGGCTTGGACTTGCTTACTCTAATTGTGACTCTGGTGCGTCAAGCCGTCGACATTATCGCAACAACTTAAGCTAATAGATCATAGGCTTTCAACTTCTTCTGGACCTCGGAGCTCTCCTGTTTCTTTTTTGATTTCTTTGATTTTTCTTTTCTTTTTATGCAACTTTAGACGTGACGGTGTAGATAACTGACTTGATGATGCTTTCTCTTCACAGTGACTTTACACAACCATACACAACACACAATGTCTCCCAGGACCAGTACAGACCCCGAGCGGGTTTCTCTTTCTCAGTCTAGACACTCCATGGTCCACGGAATGTCACACATGGCCTCAAGAACCCTCCAGGATGATGAAATGTCGAGCCAGGACAACTCGTCCTTGTGCTCAAGTATTGCCACAAACCACGGAAATTCCCAGGACATGAAAGAATGGAATATGAACACTACAGAGTCTCTCGATCAGGCCATTTCTTCCAAGGAATCTCCCCAGGTGCAAATGCTTTCTTTCTCGCTGTCTCATCAGCTCATGACCCCCACGGTCGGACCAAATGATGTGATGTACACAGGCGTTGACTTCCCAGCAGTCTCAGACCTGCATGATCATGATGGATTTTACTCCTTTGTGGACCTCTCTTCCATGGATAATGATGTTTGTGGCGCTCAGTCAAGCACACCGGATGATGCTCTTTCTGTTGCTCACAGCTCCCACACGGATGATGCACACTTCATGAGCCATGAGTCATGGAATGCTATGATGCCCGATGGCCACTACCCTGGAACAACCCTGGACCAACTCTCATCAAGTCTTTTCCAGACTGTCCCGGTTTCTCCGCCTTTGACGGAAGCCAGCAATGACATTCCCATCACATCTTCTTGCTCCCACCCTGGATTTCCTTCTTTCATGGCCCATGATGATACACTTCTCGGAGATTACACTGCCTCACCCATTGGCAACCACGGACTTAACCCAACGGAGCCGCTGTTCCCCAACACCACTCTTAACGAGAAGGACCCTGAAAGGTAGGTCCATAGTAATGAACGTGGAAACAAGAAAGACGAATCGGGATTCTAATTCATGCCCCCAACAGGACCATCAGACCTACTAAGCAATCTCGGCGATCAGCTTTGCCAGGCGCCTCTCAACCCAACATTAAGGCCGAGTCGGACTTCTTCCCCCCACTGCCTATGAGAGAGCCAGCCCGCCAGAGATCCAAGGATGGAGCCGAAGCTCGCAACCCGCGAGAGCACCACTACTATTCCCTTCCCACTCACAATGATGGAAAGTACTACTGCCCGTTCGCCAATGGAGACAAGCCCTGCAACCACCCACCCACCACGCAAAAATGCGCTTACCAGCAAGTTCTCCCAAAATGCAAAGGATTCCGACGTATCATGGAGCTAACCGATTTCCCCTTATAGCAAGTACCTGGATTCCCACCTGAAGCCCTACCGGTGCAAGGTCCCAATCTGTATGGATGGCCAACTGCGTTTCTCTTCAAACGCCTGCCTGTTCCGCCACGAGCGCGAAGCCCACGGACTACATGGCCATGGAGACAACCCCCACCTCTGCCTGTGGGAGGGTTGCGAACGCTCCGTTCCTGGATATGGATTCCCACGTAGATGGAACCTGTACGACCACATGCGTCGTGTCCACGATTACGTCTCCTCCGAGCGCCACAGCTCGCCCGAGACTTCCCCAGTTGCCGTTCCAGCCAAGAAGAAGGATTCCCCTGCCTCTACTTCCGGCCGCAAGAGAAGAAGCGTCACAGGTCCTACCCCGGCCCCAACCATGAAGCGCACCCGCTCCATCCACTCCCACTCCGGTCCCGTCAAGGCTACCCAGACTTCCGCCCAGCATGGACAGCGCCTGCGCACAGCCGAGCACAACTACTACACCTGCCGCTCCCGTCTGGTCGAGGAACTTGCCAAGATCAACCCCCAGGATATCTCCATGCATGAGAAGGTCAACGCCAGCCTCCAGGAGCTGTTCACCCTCGGCCTGAACTTCCGTCAGATCGAGGCCAGCCAGGTCAACACCCACATGCCAAATGGAATGCCCGCTTGAATGATTTTTGTTTAAGGCTCTGTAATCCCATCCTTTCATTGTCTCAATGAATAAATGGTACACAGCAGCCATGATCGTTTTCAATCTTTGCGGAGGATTCTTCCCCTTGCTATCACTATATCCTGGACGAAACTGCTGCATTTTCGCGCTTGTTCGAATTCCGGAATGACCTGTTTAACCTACCTACCCTCGGGAGCGTACGCATTGTAAAATGCACTCACGCCGGAGCAACTGCTCCAGATCTGGATGCCTTGAGGCACCAAAGGGAATTATAACAGGAATCTGTAAGTTGGAGCTGGGCACTCCAGCTACAAGTATTTCTTGGACATCCCGTGCTCATTAGAATCTATGGCTAGACCATGGAAGAGCACCAACCTTCACCGTACTGAAATGTGGTGTGAAGGAAATCAGGAGTATGGACAGGAACCATGCTTCTACCAAAAAAAAAAAAAAAAAAAAAAGAAAAATAAACGAGGAGGATTGAAGAGTTTTGATTATAGTTATATTCGACAGAAGGAGTTTAGTTTGACAATTTATTGATTTACATTTGATATACTTCCTAGTAAATAAGAAAAGTTACCTCGTCTCAACATTAAGATGAGCTCGTAGCCTTAACGTGCAGTTCTAAATTTAACAAAACATAGACAATCGAACTCAAATACTTTTATTCTAGTTTCGTAAATCATGAAATCTCCATCTATCTTTATGAAATTCACACCATTTATTTTCAAAAACCACCGAATCACGTCTCATCATCGCCCCCAAAACTCGAGTTCAAAAACCTCACAAACGCATCCCCAATCTGCTCAGCCGCCAAGCCACCCTGTCCAGCCCCATGCCCTCTTCCAATATAAGTCCGATTCAAACTGATCCATTGCCTCCTCAACCTCTGCAGCCTAGGCAGCGCCAAAACACCACCGGGACCCGCAAGTTCATCAGTCGTACCAGTAGTGGCAACATGCGCCGGAACAACAATCTTCTCCTTCGCCTCAGGTACAGAAATCTCAATTCCCTTCCCATCTTTACTCTGCGCCAACGCCACCTCCGCCGAAGGCGTAGCCTGCGTGAACGCGCGGATGGCAGTAACAACCGCCGAGGTCTTCTTCTCCATGGCGTATAGGGCGCTGTGGTCCGTTTGTACGGCTTGGATCGTAGCTTGGTGAGGGACGATACGGGGTTTTAGGGATCCGCTTCCTCCGATTGCGGTTCCGCCACGCGTGAATGTCGTGCGCGTTGTTGTGACACTTGCGGCTGAGGAGAGAGAAGTTGAGTTTAGGGTTGTTGTTAGGTCGGAGATGGGTGTTATGGTCGGTTCTTGGGCTGAGGGGAGGATTACGCCGCTCAGAGCGTGGAAGATGTCTGCTACTGGTGGTGTTTCGTCGGCCCAGGGGACTGTGAAGAGGGGTTTATCCCAGCGGCTGTGGGTTGATGGTTCTTCATAGCGGAAAATGAGGTTGTTTAGGAGTTCGGGTGGGTATGGTTCTTCGTTGTCGGTTGATTTTGCAGCAGCATCTGTAGCGAGAGAGGGCTGGGACTCGTCTGCGGTCTTCTCCGAAGCTTGACGCTTAATCCTGGCGTCGTTGTTCGCGACACATTGGTCAACTGGTGTTCCGACGTGGACCTATCATAGATAGTATGATTAGCCTGGAGATTCCGATCGTAGGTTGGAAAGTTGGAAAGATGTATCATACTACACAGCATGTTGTTCCAGCAGCTTTAGCTTCACACCAAAGCTGATACCGCCAGCCCTTGATATAATTCATGCCATCTAAGATCACGATGCTGTCGCGTGTAAGCACGCGCTTAGCTCGGGCATAGGCCACGCCCCGAGCCTCCTTTTCTGTCCGCGCATGATCGTACACGGTGCGTGGGTGCGAGGTATCATGCGATGCGACGACGTGGACTTTGAATCGAGATTTCAACGTGACGGGCGACGTGGACTCGGTGGCAGCGAAGAGTTCATCTTGCGCTGTCTCGAGGAGTGCCGCGAGCTGGTTTGCGCGGTAGGTGAGACCGGAGCAGGGGTACCCGGTAAGAATGACGAGCTGGGATATTAGTGAAAGTAATTATGGGCTTTGAAGCAGTACTTACAGGCATTGTTGTGGTGTGGTGTTTGGTGCGGCGGAGATTTTTTTTTTTTTTGCGCGGGGTTGGCCATGTGACTGCGGGACAGCCGCTGGGATCGACAGTAGCTTATAGTGGGAGTTGGCCGAGGATTCTAGACGCTAATATGGTTCGAAATTATTTGAATTTAGTATGACAATACTTGCGTTCTTTGATTTCCTCATATACCAAGTATCTGAAGAGCATTCAAGAACGTCTTTCCACATCTTTGATGGTCGATGTAAATTACAGTGATGGCGATTCCTGCAAAGTTGCAGCCCCGCAAACAGCGGTTGCAGAGATCGATCGAACCCCACAACCATAGCCCTTTGCTACGACTATAAACGTTGTGGGGGGAACCAGCTTGATATACATCCAGCATCCAATTTCAGGGTATAATTAGCGTGACTTTGGTGTTGCAAGCCCTCTGAGCGCTTGTCCCATCTGCACAGTCTGCCTCCAAATTACACCTTTCACAATTAATGACACTGGGCAAGCAATACATTTTGGTATAATCATTGCAGCTACTCTTCTTTGCTACGTGCTTATGCCACGTGACCCTTGACGTGTCGGGGTGAAGTGGCTGAGAGCGCGAGCGCTGGATAAGACCTCAATCCCTACCAGGCCCATAACAAACCATGGCGAGGACAGAGCTTGTGAATGACATGAAATTGAATGCCGATATCCTCCCGGATGGAACCTCACACTATACTTTCCAACCCGACTACTCCCAAGGGACCACTGGCAGATGGCGGCCAAAGATCGAGACCTGGAAGCGAGGGAAGATACTGGGCTCAGGAACATTTGGGACAGTCTGGGTTGAACAATGTGTCTCAAGTGAAGGCCCAGCTAGGCTACGAGCTGTGAAGGTGATTAAGAAACTACCTCATCCTTCTCATTCGACCTACTGTAATCAAGAACTCGAAGCCATTGCGAAATTTTCCCAGCCAAAAGTAAGGACTGCACTTGACTCAGTTCAATATGTGGATTTTGACATCGATCAGTACTCAGACTTGTTTGTAAGATCTTTTGGATGGTTTGAGAGCCAGGAATTTCTCTACATTGCAATGGAGCATATTGCCTTGGGGAATCTTCAAGACCATCTGACAGGCCCAATACCCGAAACCGAAGCCAGACAAATCTGTTTTCAACTTCTACAAGGCATCCAATGTCTGCACGACAATGATTTTGTTCATCGAGATCTCAAGCCTGAGGTATGTTACTACAGGCATGACTACAGGCATGACAAGTTCAGATCAGGGCGCAAGTTAGCTGACTATGTAAGAACGTCTTTGTGCGTTCCAAAGGGCCTGAATGGTGGGTCAAGATTGGCGATTTTGGTTTCAGCAAACGATACGACCAGAATGTCGCTTTGCAGTCTATGGTGGGTACCGAGCTTTACCTCGCGCCCGAAGTACATGGATTGTATCCTTCTGGTCTAAAACCCCAAAACCTTCGTCTTTACACACATCGCGTTGATATCTGGTCACTGGGCGTGATCTTGTTCTATATGCTTTCTCACGGCTATCCATTCCCGAGCAATGACAGCCTCTTGTCTTACGTCCTGACTTCCGATTTCCCGTCCTTGAGCCTGCTGCAGTCTGTTACCCAGGATGGTCAAAAGTTTCTCAAAGGCCTTTTGGCTACAGATGCTACAATGCGATTATCCGCAAAAGAAGCCCTCCTAGCAGGCTGGTTGGAAGAAATTTCCTTCGATCCGACATCCGCGTTATCACGATTAGCAATTTCAGAACAGTACAGAGCAGCTGAACCTCTACGAACACTGGCGTCGGATCCAGTAAAAGCGCACCCACGCGAAGCCTCGAAAGCCTGGGATGATGTGGATTCTCCTTCCGCAATGGATTCCGAAATAGTTGATGAGCAAAGAATCCATATCGCACAGGGGCCAGAGGGAGGATCAACAGTCCTGCGGCGGTCCACATCACCGGAAAAGTTTCTGACCACCGGTATGCACGATGACACGCATACAACTCATGAAGAAGGGATGTCATTACTGGACCAAGAACAGTATGCGGACGCTGAGAGATTACTCCAGGAGGCTTTCGAACTTCGCAAAAATATTTTGGGTGCCCATCACGAACATACACTGGCTTCTCTTTGTGCATTAGGTGATGCTCTTTGTGGCCAAGAGAAGTATGGCGAAGCCGAAGCTGCATACCGAGACGCCTGGGTGAGACGAAAGCGAGCTCTCGGCGAGAACCACGAAGACACACTATTCTCACTTTATGAGCTAGGCGAAGCTCTATATTACCAAAAAAAATATGTCGAAGCCGAGGGCGTGTACAGGGACACCTGGGAAGCTCGCAAGCGAGCTTTGGGTCATCACCACAAAGACACGTTGGCTTCTCTTTCTGCGTTGAGCGATGCCATCCGTGGCCAGCAAAGGTACACTGAGACGGAAATCTTAGACCGGGACCTCTGGGTAGGGTGGAAGCGAACTCTTGGCGAGAGTGATGCAGAAACGCTAAGATGTCTTCATATGCTGGGTAAATCTTTCCACAGTCAAGGTAAGTTCGCCGAAGCCGAAAGCGTGTATCGAGACTCTTGGGAGGGCCTAAAGCGAGCCCTTGGAGAAAAGCATAAAGACACCCTGTATTGCCTTCACGGACTAGGCGACGCTCTCTATTGTCAAGAAAGGCACGCCGAGGCCGAAAGTGTGTACCGGGACCTCTGGGACGGCCAAAAGCAAACCCTTGGGGAAGACCATTTGAGCACACTTTTGTGTATATGTGACCTTGGTCAGGCTCTCTATTCTCAGAAGAAGTACGCCCAAGCGGAATTGATATACCAAGATGCCTGGGAAAGGCAAAAACGAGCGCTAGGAGACGATCATATAAGAACCCTTTTGAGTCTTTTTTGGCTGGGTCAGACTATTTATGCTCAAGGAAAGTATGCCCAAGCCGAATCAGCATACCAAGATACCTGGGAGGGCCGCAAGGAAACCCTCGGAGAAGCGCATGAAGAAACGCTTTTATCTCTGCGTTGCTTAGGTGACGCTTTTTTGGCTCAACAGAAGTATGAACTAGCCGAGGCTACATACCGAGACGTTTGGGAGGGTTACAAGCAAACTGTTGGGAAAGAGCACGAGAAAACGCTTTTGTCTCTCTATTGCCTAGGCCACGCTCTATATTGTCAAGAAAAATTTGCACTAGCCGAGGCAACGTTCCGAGGCACTTGGGAGGGCCAGAAGGAAAATATTGGGGAAGAGCACGAAGAAACGCTATTGTCTCTCCACTGGTTAGGCCAGGCTCTATATCTTCAAAAGAAGTATACACTAGCTGAGGCATCGTTCCGAGACACTTGGGAGGGCCAGAAGGAAAATCTTGGGGAAGAGCACGAAGAAACGCTATTGTCTCTCCACTGGCTAGGCCAGGCTCTATATCTTCAAAAGAAGTATACACTAGCTGAGGCATCGTTCCGAGACACTTGGGAGGGTCGGAAGAAAAATCTTGGGGAAGAGCACGAAGAAACGCTATTGTCTCTCCATTGGCTAGGTAGCGCTTTATATTCCCAAGAAAAGTTTGCACTGGCTGAGGCAGCATACCGAGACGCCTGGGAGGGTCGCAAGCAAACACTCGGAAAAGAGCACGAGCAAGCACTTCACTCTCTCTACTTGCTAGGTCACGCTCTATATTCTCAAGAAAAGTATGCACTAGCCGAGGCAACGTTCCGGAATGCCTGGGAAGGTCGCAAGCAAAGCCTTGGGGAAAAGCACAATCAAACGCTCTCCTCTCTCCGCTGCCTAGGTCTCGCTCTGTATTCTCAAGAAAAGTATACACTAGCCGAGGAAACGTGGCGAGATGCCTGGGAAGGTCGCAAGCAAACTCTTGGGGAAGACCACGAAGATACACTGCAGTCTCTCAAGGAGTTGCGCGATGCTCACCGTAAAAGCTCTCCGCTTTCGAAACGAAATGTTTGGAAGCGACGGAAGATACCGCGACGTCGTTGAGCAATGTGAGGACGTCTCCCTATCGATGCATTTATGATATTGTTTTCAACCCTGCTTTGATAGACTGACATATATTTGCTGCATTATAAGAACTCAAGGCTTTACACTTGTGAGATACACTATCACCTCTTATCTCTGTTCTTGATTGAAGACGTCTATTGTGGTACCTATCGAAGATTTTAAGGCGCTTCTTGAGTAAGACCAATGGAAGGCATACTTGGCATAGACACAATGTCATCGTTAAGCAATGAAGATAGTAATGAGCTTTCTTCTTTGGAAGAAGTTTACATGCAACCCTAGCCCTGATGGGACGACGCGACTCAATTATTGGAGTGAACTTTCCTCTTGCTATTCCATCAGTGTCTAATTGCAGCGCGTAGAAGACTAATATTTTCAATTTTGATTGATGTTGGTCAGCCAGCGATACAATCGCGTATTGTAAATTCTGGATACTACGAAACTAGCTTTATCAAATCAAATTCAGAAGCTGCTCATCATCTTGCGAGCTCAATTTGTCGGATACCCCTCTACCGCTGTTGACCCTCCAATGTTCCAGATGAGTAACAATGTATACTACATTTGCTTATTAGACTGTTATCTCACTAAGAGAGAATAGGACCTATTTGACTGTGAGTCTTTAAAAAACCAATGCCAGCTTATCAACGATACCTTCTCAATATATTTGACCCCAATCAGGATGCCGTCGTCATCCTCAAAATCGGTCGCATCGCCAAAATCTTCGTTTGTCTCATCCATACAAGATAAACAATTGATGACTACCTCCGCATACCTCTCACCCATTCTGATCGGTAGCTGTGCTTTTGCTAACGCCGTAAAGTGTTCCTTAAGCATGCTGTTCCTATTAAAGGCAGAAGGATCACGGTCAAATCCAGACAGCGAGATATTTGCTTGTCCCTCGCTGCTCACGAATGATTCCCAGAGCCCAATTTCGAGTAGGCATACCCCGAGACTGTATATATCATGTTGCATGACATAATCTGTATCGGGACTTGTTCCTTGTCGATCAGGATGTTGGTATATATTTTCCGACCAAATAGGGTTTCCCAGTCGTAGTGTTTTGTTATCAGCCAAGCGGATTGCCCTAAATCCCAGGAGATACAATGAACCGAGAAGAGACCCATTGCCCTCAAAAATTAAGATAGTCTCTGGGCGAATATTCTTGTGCACAAAGTCAAGGACATGAATATAGTTGATGGATGTGGCAAGCTGTTTCGCAAGCCTGATTTTATCGCTTAGAGAATGGACTGCTCGGGAGAGAAGGTGGCTCCGAAGACTTTGGGGTGCAGAATACCCTTCAGGGAAGTTGAAGATGAAGTCGAATGAGAGGAGCTGCTTGGTGTTTGGGTCCGTTATGCGAGCCACGCCGTGGCACTTGAGGAGATGGAATCCATTCGCATCGACCTGATGAAGTCTCATGGCTAAGTGCCGAACATTCTTGGCAAACGTGGAAGCGTCTTTTCGAGTCGAGCAGTCTGCAGAATCCAGTATAAACGTGCCCACGCCCACGATTTTAATAACCTTTGATGTTGAGAATAGAATTTCAGAGTGTCTAGCAGAGTGAATCTGGCTCTCGGGCAGGAATATTGAAGACGCTTGGCGAGGTTCTGGTTTCAGCGCATCTCGTACACGCCTAGCAGTGGATAGCTTTTCGGTTCCGATGCGCTTCACCAACGCATCATCAATGAAACGATCAGCAATCAGCAGAACCAAGTACCACGTTGTGTCGAACTCATGTTGGCATGCTTGAAGGTCCCGTATTGCCCTATCGAGGGATTCCTTTTTCATCAAAGCATATTTCGCTGCCTTTGCCCTGTCTGACAGCCCTCCACTCTTAGCTGCAAGTCTGTCTAGGCTACTGATTTGGATAACGGCAGCCTCTAGCTTTTTCTCGAAAGCGCGAAGAAGGCGACCTTGCAGATCCCGGTAATCTTCGCTCAAGTTATCCCACACACGACGTAAAAAGGCCAATTGTTCTGACGTTTTGGCCCAAGAAGCTTCGATGGCAAGGTTTCGTTCTTCGATCCCTTCATCGGCATATTTGAAGTCTTTGTACGTGGCCACAATGTTCTTTCCGTACCTGGAAAATTTTAATATGGGATAATGAGCGATACCCTTTACACGTACTTTAAACATAAGTCAATGACACCGGGCAAAGCAAGAGCAATATCTAAGCCACTCATGATGCACCGACTATGAAGTTTAGTCTGTGAAGTTTTTGGAATCCGTCTTCAAGGGGTGAATCAATGGAGTTTATAATGGGGGACAGCAATCTGCCTGAGCTGCATACGCTTAGAAGTCGAGAGTGACGTGGCAATAGACTTACATGTAGCCGCATGAGCATCCACCAATACGCAGCACATACCCACCTGATATGATATGACACTATTTTAAGCATTAACCTCCTATATGATTATATCATCAGATTTCTTCGTGACCGTCACAATAATCAAAAAAAGAGACAAAACAAAGCACAAAAAAAAGAAATCGCAGTACGAGACTGCTTCGTCCAATGGTAGAAGATTAGATGTTTGGCCAAGGAAATGCCAAGAGCGCCGTTCCCCATATGGCGAGCTAAGTGGCATCGGGTAAAAGGCATATATCGGACAAAAGCCGGGAAAAAGTGTGCTTCGCTTAGATAAAATCAGGGATAGACAGCTTGCTCCAATGGGATGATGCGAAGTCGACATCATAGGGGGATCTTTACAACCAGTCGCGAAGTACAAGCGCCCCGCTGCCTAAAGTTTGAGTTTGGGGAAATGGATTGCTTTGCAGATCTAAAAATGGGGAAGACATCATTAGGCAAGGATACGAGGTAAGATGCGGGGAGGATTACAACATGATTGCAGGAGTATGCATATTTAAATTCGGCCTCGGGGGTGCTTTAATATTACATAATTTACCTCTAGTTGGCATAGTATATCATGAGTAGATATTGATTCAGACGGTAAAGACGGTAAACTCCACTGCGAGTCTCTATGAGTGTCGTGCATAGATTCAAGTAGATATAGACGATGCTTATCGCGGCAGGGAAGAAGACCATTCGAAACGGGCAAAAACCCCGTTTATACATTTGCATCAACATGGTGGCGGCCAATAGGAATAGTAACCAGAAAGATGAACTTTGTCTGGTAATCGTTCTTCCCCCATTCTATACACATGTCGCTGACTCCGGCCGAGGCAACTTACTGTTTTACCGTAATTTGCCACCTTGACTGTGTGGAGATGCGTGGAGATACCGTCACATTACCGCGCGGGTAATCATCGGGATCGATGGAAAGTCATAAAATCTATCACGGAATCTTCTCCCTTTCTGCAATCAAAGCCAAACTCTTCTCCTTTCCTCCTTCTTATTACCGTTCACGATCGCCCAGACCGTCACTCTCTAAGCGACCTGGGATTCGCTCGCCCTCCCGCAACCATCTACCATCGTCGATTTCTTCCACCCGGATCCATTGCCAGTGGTGCCGTCATTGGGGGCTACGACGCTACAACGGAACGCTACACTCCATTCGTCTGAACGAATCTGCCTTGCCAACTTCACAGATTCAAAGTCTTCGGTCCTTTGATCCTACATTCTATGATACCATCCGATCGATCCACCACAGCCACTTTCTCAGCATAAAGTAGTTGCCCCGCATGGATCCTGGACGATCAGCCCATCCCCCCCAAAGCCCCCGCTTCTACCTCCTTGTTCACACCCATGCAATCCTTCGCTCCTGCCACCGATCTGGCCAGCGCAGTCTCTCAACAGTCAAACCCCTTTACCATGGCCTCAAAACCCGCTCCGCAACCCTTCGCCGCTCCCCCGCTGCAGTCTACGTCCGTCGGCGCCGCGCCCACCATCTCCCAAAACCAACCCTTTGCCCAGGCCCTGAACGCTTCCAGCGCTTCTGGGTTCCCAGTCACTTCACAGGGTATTGATACCGAGTCAATCCCACGGTCGGAAACCATGCCCGCTACCCAGCCCGCCACCGATGTCTATCCTCACCAGGTCAACGGCCTCGGTGGTCCAACCGCGACTGCACCGTTCTTACAGGACTTTAGTCTTGTGGCCGAGGCGGCTAAGCGGGCACAGATGGGGATTGTCATGCGCGATTTGGAGAGCGTGACTTTATAATTGTGTCCAGGGATGCAGGGGGCGGGGGGCAGGTCCTCCGGGCGGGGTTGTACACGTAAAAACTGCAATGCAAGAGCATTCGCATCCCCAGCCAGCGTGAACCGGTTTTCATGCTCTACATTTTACACCTTACACTTTACACTTTGATTGGCTTTCTTCTTATATTGGGGCGTCGATCACGGATTGGGGAAATAATGGTTGGATTGTGGATTTCTCTTGATGAGATGATACGCCAGGTGGCTTTGGATTTGCTATCCTGGTTTGATTCCTTTCTCTTTGTTCTTTGCGCCTTTGGCGTTTTCACCATGGCGTTTTATTGGCTCACATCTACCTTATACCATCTATATACTCGATACATCAATACCTAACACCTCTCTTCATTTTAAAAGATTCCATTTGAGGAATATCCTTGCTGATAATTTATAAGAAACAAACAGCTGATTTGGGGTATTAAATTTCTACCTTCAGGACTAGTATTTTCCTTGGGTCGACTTCAGCTCTTGTTCTTGCTGCCCTTGCACAGTAGGTAAAGACCACAACCCTGACGAAACAGACTATGCGCAAGCCTATACTCCGACCCAGTCAGATGTCTCAATCAAGCAATGGATATTATTTTAGCATTAACCTTCCGCACATACTACACGAAGTCCGCATACCAGCTTAGCCTCCTCAGAAACCGAGAAAGCAAATTTACGCACAGATACTAGTCCAGCGTGTCAAATAAACCAGTGATGCTCCGTTCAACCGGTGTCCACTCCCAGCTGTTGCAATCATCGCTTGCTGCTTACTTACATGATAATTGATGCGCCAGAGAGTATATCGGTGATTTTCTGGGGTCAATTGACCAATCGGAAATGGGAGGTAATGCAGACATATATGATGTCATATTGATGTTGAACATATAAACTATGGACTTCAGACATGAGATAAGATGTTTGCATATAGAATCCATTCGAACATAAACAAACACATTATCCATTGTTGCTGGGCATGCTGGGTGTAGACCTCAATGCAGTTGCGGGATTTTTCTAAAGTTTGGCGACAGCCTTGGAGGTTCTTGTACTTCAAATTCACCGAGGCACAATGGCATACGAAAGAGATCACCAACTAATGACCAGCAATCAGAATTATACAATTCAGGGGATCTCTGAAGTCACTTCGCACTCTGAAGTGTCCCATGACCCCGCTTCCAAATAAGGAAAGGTCATGGACCCCACGTAATCAATAAAAGCCCTAAAGCCAGACTGAGTTCTTTGCTTCTTTCCTTCCTTTCCCTGATCTACTTGTCTTCTTTGACCCACACGATTGCACCTGACAAAGTCTCATCATGGCTGACCTCGATGTGAACGAAGATGTGAAGCGAAATGCTTTCACAGTCAAGAATTACCGAGATAATTATCCTGCCATTGACCCTACTCGAGCCGAGCTTGCTCAAACCGGAAAGGTGGTCGTGATCACTGGCGGAAGTCGTGGTCTAGGACGCTTGGTAAAAGCACTACTGTCCAATTGAACTGTGTACGTTTCTTACAAATACCGTAGGCATTTGCAGCCTCATTCGCTCGAGCCGGAGCAGCAGTCATTGCACTCATCGGCCGCTCTGCGAGTGGCCTGGAAGAAACAGAGAAGTTCATCAACGACATAAACCCCAGCACCAAAGTCCTTCGCTTTGCACTCGATATCACGGACCAGACTGCCGTGGAAACCGCATTTAAGGAAATCACCGCACAGGCCGGTGCTCCGCAAGTTCTGATCAATAACGCGGGCAATCTCTCTCCGCTTGAGAGTACCTTTGACTCAACGCTGGATTCATGGTGGGAATGTCAGGTGAGAACTCTAACCTCAATTACAAAATGTCAATATAATCTCATCAATTTATACATAGGAAATCAACATCAAGGGAACTTACAACGTCACCAAAGCCTTCCTAAAAGAAACCGGAGCTACGCCGGCTAAACCAACCACGATTATCACAATCACCTCTCTCGCTGCCCATGGAACTGCACCTGGTATGGGAGGATACTCCCTCGCAAAGTTAGCCTTGACAAAACTAACAGCCTACATTGCCTCCGAACATCCGACCATTACATCGGTCAGTCTCGACCCGGGTATCGTGCCAACTGACATGGGTCGCAGCGTGCCATTCCTTGCACCATTTATGCTCGATTCCCCTGAGTTGGTGGGAGGTGCTGCTGTGTGGTTGTCGAGTGGCGATAAGAACTTCCTTTCGGGGCGGTATGTCTCTTCTAATTGGGATGTTGAGGAGATTGAGAAGCGGAAGGGGGAGATTGTGGATGAGGATCAATTGAAATTCAAGATAAAGGCTAATTTTGCGGCGAATGCGACCGTTGAAGTGTCAAAGTAATTTGGTGTTTCGAAGTTTCACTATACTGAGCTATAGCCAGAAGATAGCATCATTTTTCAAGATTTTGATCTGCATCAAATAGCGCTCCTCGAGCAGGTGAAAAATGGCATACTTCTTCGTATGGGACCTACGCATGGCCCCAAGTTCCAGAGATTGAGCTACAATTGTAGTTGCCTAGGAGAAGACCCCTGAATTCTTTCATCCATTTTTATTTATATCTTGCAGAGGATGTGTCTCAATGCCCACTTCTTTGTAGATCTTGCTCACGTCAGTAAGTGTGGGTTTTCTTGGCTTGCAATCAACTCACCACGTGGCAGTGTTCGTGGTTTTATCAAGGACTTATAAAATCAGTCACAAAAATACCTAATATGGACCTGATCATTTACACAGAAGACATAATTTCAATCGATGATGGGCATCCACCTCATGCGTATAAGCATTTGGGGTGTTTGAGGTTTAATCTCTGCAACAATGGGATAAGCTTAAAGGGCTTTAGAAAGCGATAACAGTGCTATCGATCGGGGGCCTCTAGATATATTTCAAAGCACTTCCAATGAATGTATACCTCTAGCACCGGAATGCTTGATACAATGCCAGAGATTGGGGACCTGTCGGCCCCGATCTTGCTTATGGGTAAAAGCCTGGTTTTACGTCCCGTCTATATGATTGGTGTTGTTCCTCGTTTTTGGACTATCTCATGCACATCCCTTGCTGATATACGATAGTAAACATGCAAGTTATGCTTACTTTTTCTTCAAGAATTTGCACTGTTTGGCATGCCTGAAAAGTCTATTTTCAATCTGAAGGCCCATTTTCCTCAGCCGGATAGTTTGAATCTCATGCCTTTTTATTTCTCTATTCAAGTGCTCATCTGATCTCCCAAGAAGCACCTCTCTCCAAGCATATCTTATTAATACCTTGAGCAGATCTTCCTTGACTGAACACATGCTGGCTTGCTCTTCCCGCACGCGTATTTACCCCTTTTATCGTCGCTGCAATACTGCAGGAAGACATCCTTCTGCTTGGATCAGCTGACTTGCTGATTTACCCCCGTTTGATCAACACGCCAATCATATTCAACACATCATGATCGGTAGTATGTAGACTGATAAGCTGAGATCTAGATATAAGGTGTGAGACTTGGAATCGATCGATCGCCGCTGTATTCATCAGCTAGGCTACACTATTGTAACTAGCTTCAATAGAGCAGTGGGGAATCTTTAGATATTCTCTTCCATATGGAGCGGAGCATGGATTTAGGGAGGCTATTGATGTAGTATAACCCCAGTGGATCCACCGGATCGACATGATCTTACAATATCACTGCGGCTGATCGTCGTGAATCTCATCCCTATAGCAACCACCAAGCATTTAAGATTAGGGCACCTGGACAAGTCTGAAGTATAAAAACCCCAAGGTTCACTCCCGTTTCAACATTCCAATCACCACCAAACTTCCCTCTACAAGACCAAGATTGAAAATGAAGTCATCTATTCTTCTTATTGCCGTTTCCGCTGGCGCTGCCCTAGCACATTCTACCTCCTTCGTCAAGCGCGACACCAAGTGCCCAGACTCTTATGTAGCTCAATGCTGCCACGCCAGCGATTTTAATTCTGAACAGATAGAATGTGTACCTGGTAAGGAAGTCCGACCGAGCGCCAAATATTATGCGCTTACTCACCGGCATAACCCTTGCTGACCCTCAACAGCTTCGAGTGAAGATGATGTTTCCGGCTCTAGTGGCAGCTGCAGCATCGACAGCACTTATAAATGCTGTTCCAACGATTCCCCCGTGTCTGTTACTTGCATCGACCCTATTATTGAGTAGCCCTTTGATTCATGATCATGTAATATCACTGCACTATTACGTTGACTTTTTGGTTATAATATGATGAAAACAATAACAGTACTGCTGGAATTATGAGGCGGTAAAGCAAGCAAGTCAGCGTCATGCGAAATTGTTATTCAGTTATTAAGGAGTAAGATGTGGTGGTATAACTGTATTCGAAGACTAGAGTGTAGTTTTTTCGTCACCTCTTCTAGATTCACTGACCTAAAGCCAATCCTGCAGATCTCAAGCTCAATGATAAGATCGCCTCACCCTGTAGGTCTATCTTCAGGTGCATTCCATCGATCGAACATGACAGCCGGCATTCCTGGAGTTTTCGTACCTTGGCTTTGGGAAATTTTGGGACCTTGGCACTCGACTGTTTCGTTTACGCCATGCCCTCAGCAAACCCCACCAAATTCTTCCTTTCTCAATCCATTCTTACGTCGTACAAAGAAAGCTTTGTAAGACACCATGTATCTAACACATCTCATGCATCTAAACCTAGTTGACGGAACATAAATAGTCTCAAAGACCCGCATACGGCACGCAAGGCACCAACCAATTCCATATATGGGAAATAGACACATCACATCCCAGCTTCCGTTGACGAATCCGCCCACTACTCTCCCCAACCCACAAAAAGCTTGTTTCATAATAGTGGGTTTACTCCAGCTCTGACGAGTGCGCCCTCCACCAAGTGCGCAAAAGATCATCGACACGAATACGGCCAAGCTTCTGTCAAGCGGACGGGGGTGTGATACACTAAGCCACGTAGGACCGAGCCAGTGGGAATACACTTAGTGGGGATTTAGTGGAGCGGGTAACGGAGGGGAGCCGTTGATCTACAATAGTAAAGCATAAATAGTATGAATGCAGACGTGTTTGAGTTTGGGTTACGTTTAGAGTTGAACCTTGGAAATCGTTAGAAGTGTTGACGCATGCCGATGAATAATAGTGTTCGTGTATGCTCCGTACCCGACAGTCTAACTCATTGTTGCGTGGTAACATCCTGTATACACTAGTAACAAAAGTCCTATTCTAATCGAGGTGCATACAAGCGAGGAACGGTTCCATACTAGTGCTTCCAGGCTTAAGGCAAGCCACAAGCCACGATAAGAACTACCGGAGAAATAAGCACTACAAAGAATAACGAAAAACCCCCTCACCGCCGTAGATCATAGGAAAAATTTTCTAGGTTCTTTATTTTTAGGCGAGGCGTTTGCTGACGCACTTCGGTCCACACCCGCTTCGGCGGGCGGCGTTCATGGCGCACGCTTGTCATGTCTGATGACCGACTTTTGAGACATTATGCATGTAACCTAGTGAAGAGATTACACTTTATCGAGATTCATGATCTTAGTGACTATTGTGAATTAATATTGTCCCTGACATGCATCATGTAGGGAAGCGTTGACTAGGTTGTTTTTGGAAGGACCCGCCCGCAGGTACTACTAATTCCAGCTACTATGTAGAACTATTGAGATCTATTGAAGTAAACATTAAATATTGTAAAGAATTCATTCCCAAACACCAAGCTATGCGCAAACCGAATCAATGGCAAATAAATACAGTTTTCCCAGGACACAGAAAATATTAGCTGGGAATCAAATCGAACCAAGTTTGTGAGTGTAGTCAAAACCAAGGAAAGAGAAAAACAAGAAGAACGATTTAGAAACAAAAAGCAAAAACCCCCATCCAAACCATGGATATAATGACAATAAAGAAGACTCCACCCGGGATTAAGCCAAACACCGATTTTCCCATGTGCGGATTGCATGTGTATGTCATCGACATGTATGTAAAATGATCGTCGCTGCAAGAAGTAGCAGTATAGAGCCAATCTATCAGTATCGACTCTTTTTTCTCTCCCAATATCCCCCGATGAATTCTCATGATTCTTCGAGCTCGGTTCCAGTGGTTGTGTTCCGAGGTCGGTAATTTTGGCTCATTAATCATGCCATGGATCCACTTGACCCGACCGCTCCGCTCCGTTCAACACCGCATTGATCAATGTCTATATTGGTTTCAGAAACCAATATAAATAGCAACCTTGGGAGATTTTCCTCCCCATATTTCCCAAAGCTAATTCATAGCCGAAGAACCGATCAAGTTCGGTGTAGAAATACTAGCTGTAGAGGGACGTTCAAGACCCTTCCGACCACCGAAAATGGAAAGTCTCCGCGAAAGTCTGCGACTCAAGCCTCGCTCCGGCGCAGCGGACATAATTGACATCCGTCGCGATGTAGGTGGGCCATGGCAGTCTGCTGTTTCAGGGCGGGGAGCTGTGCCGAGAGAACCGTCTAGCAGAAAAGTGGAGCGACGCTTGAGCTTTGCGGCTGTGCTGGATGGATCGCCGATTTGATAGGCGAAGTCTTCTTTGATATCGTCCAAGGCATGGGAGACACGGCGGAGGAGTTTTGGCTTTTCGATAATTGAGAGGGGACGTTGCTCGAGGCCGTAGAGTTGGATAGGTGTTGAGTCTCCGTCGTCAACGGGGGAGGAGTAGAAGCGGCGGTATTTCATCGGGGCTCGACGGGGTTGAGAGCCTAGGGAGACGGTTGATGTTGGTTGAGGATGTTGGTAGGGAAGGTGAGGGTCTGAGGAGGAGACGCTCGAGGAGTAGGAGCTGTTTGTAGCGGATGATGCCCACATCTTTGCGGTATGTGATATCAGGTGTTTAAAGGAGCAAGGGTGGGAGGGGTGGGGGTAGGTATATAAAAGGGAGGAAAAGAGGGAGAAAGGAATAGTTACGATAGAACCTTGGAAGCGGAAATGTCTACAGGGTCGGAGAAAGGTGCCATCTGATCCTAAAAAAGCAGAGAGACTCCATTCGGAAAAGACTAAAAGAACTAAAAGTGGATCAAAGACATTGAGCATTTTAGTTCACGAGCTACGAGGCGCCATCCCGTGTAACACATAGATGACTGTAATTTTGTTTCATGTCTATTTTTCTGTATACTTCCGCCCCTATTCGTGGGAGTAGTCATGAACAAGAATACTATACGGCTATTGTCGAAGGATTGCATAATTGTGACGGTAAAACGAAGATCACTACGAGCGAATTCCCGAGAAATGGGGAAATAGGCCTTTTTTCTTTTTTTTTTACGGACCCGCTAAGATTAGGCGGAGTTAACCCGTATCAGATCATCCCATCCACATTGTGTCTTGGAATCTGACACATCATTGTCTACGTGACGCGGCAGTTAAAAGCGCCTCGGGTCCTTTTAACTTTGGTCCCGAGATCTCCAAGCCACACACCGAAACGTAAAACGTAGACGCCAACGTGGGCGTCCCAAACTTCGAAGATCTTGGAGAAAGCAAATGCGAGAAGCGGACCGTGGGTACAATTTCACCCACGGTCCCACTGGGATCTTCTGCCGCTATAATTTAATTGGATCGATTCCCGCTCAGGGGAATCGTGCAATACTGCAGCCACTGGGTTGGTGCCAAGCGAAGTGAAAAGACTGGAGAATACGTCCCGTGTGAGGAATTGAACGGCTGATGTTTTTGACTAGCAATTCCCTCTTCGAGAAGGAGTAAAAAGGGTTCTGTGTAGTCTCCAGCGTTCGAGGATGGAGAGTTCCTTATGTGGGTCGGTATGGGGCCGAAGGAAGACCTGGCAAACCACAGCGATGCACGGAGAACACACGAGGTCCAAGGAGGGGTTCTGAATCGTGGTCATTGGTAATTTCAGTTATCCACCGTAATCCCCGCAAGAGGATCATTCCTGGGTCAAAGAGAGGAGATTGGTGAGGATAAATCCTACCCCCCTTATGCACCTACATATAATTGCAGAAGAAAATCGGGATTACGGAGTTCCTACGGAGTACGGAATAACAAAAAGGGCCATGACATCGTTGCTCATCTCTTTGAAACCTGTAATTTACATAACAAAGCGCAAATTGACATCTATCTCAAAGTCAGCCAGGTTCGCTTTCACGCTAACACAGAAACTTACCGAGAGGATGGCTGCAGCTCAGCTGCGGCTTTTGAGTATACTTGCCGTCGAGCTCCGCCCGAATTGAATTCAACAACTGCAGATAAGATTGCTGCGGCCACTGTTTCAACGATTTAATGAACGCCCAACTGAGCGCCCCACGCGCCTGTCCGTCCTGGAAAGTATCGGCCCTGCAGAGAAGAAAAGGGGTTAGTCAGGGTCAAATCAAAAGCCACTTCCCCGCACTTACGAGGTCTGTGTATCTTTAGATCCGGAGAACATAACCACATCGGCCGGCGATGTCTTGGTTTGCAAAGTACGTTGACGCGCTTGCCCTCCGTTGGCCGCCTTCTTAAAGAATCCGATGGCCGTGTTGGCCATGCTAGACAGGTCACCCTGGCCGTAGGAAGTAATCGCGCTAAACAGATCCTGGGCGGCTTCCTTGGCCAGATTGGGCTCCTTGAGGATACCCTGGGTCGAGTAGATGTACGGTAGGTCCAATGCGGTGCCCGAGTGGCATGAGTCGAAAATGGCTGTCAATCGCACACCAGGTCGGAGCGGTTTAACCATGATGTCGTGCATGTCATCATCTACGATATGGCCGGCTGTGCGGTAGTCGACTGGGTAGATGACATCGTCATATCCGTCGTCCTCGTCGCCGTCCAAGTCCGGTGTACGACCACCATGTCCAGAGAAGTGGATAAACAGTGAATCGTGGGGCTGGGCATCCTTGACGAGCCACTGCATCGCGCGAAGAATATTTTGCTTGTTCGGGATGCTCATCGGGTTCTTCTGGTCATCAGTAAGAATGACCATGTCCTCGCGGCGATATCCGAATCGCTCATGCAAGAAAGTGGACATATTGGTCACATCATTGATACAACCACGCAAAGAGTTCGGCTGGCCAGTATAATTAATTCCAATTAAAAGAGCCTTGCGACGTCCGGTACAAGCCGAGTACTGGAACTGGTAATTGGACGGCGCGCCTGACCCGAAGTGTTGGAGACTCTGCGGAGGCGGGGGTGCCACGTGCGGTGAAGAGGAGCGGCCAGGTTCTGCCCGAGTCAGTCAATCTGTCGCTGAAGCTGGCAATACATTATGATAAACCTACCATTGCGGGAACTACTTAGACTATGCTGATGCGACGGGTAGGGCTGAGATGTAGGCCGGTAGCCATACGGCTGTGGGGATGGCTGAGGAGATGGCGTATGGTGCCCATATGACCCCGAGTTGTGCGGCGAATGACTGTAAGGCCGTGGAGGGAGTTGCGGCGAATGGCTGTAAGGCCTGGGCGGAGGGCCTTGGGGAGGGTAATAACCATGGTGCTGGTGTTGCGGCGGTCCGTGATGGCCGTAGGGCTGACCTCAGGCGGGGCCCACTGACCTGGGGGAGGTTGATGATAACCCCACGGCGGAGGCCCGTTAGGTGGAGGGGGTCCTGGTGGAGGATAATACATTATATGACAAAGGCCAGGAACCAGGAACCCAAAATCAAAGGAAGTGAGATATCTAAAGGAAGAAGTTTTTTTCGTCGGCGAGTTTTTGGCTGGCTGACTTGGGTGGGTCGCGCAGATCGGAGTTAATGACTCTTTGGAAACACGGCAATGTTTGCCGGATAGGTTATAGAAAAGAAGGGGAAAAGAAGGCCGAATGAGGCAACGGACAGACAAGAAAAAAAACTACACAGGGCGCAACCAACGATACTCTACGCCCGGCGCCTCTTCGGCTTCAATGTTCCATGGAACTTTCAGCCCTACGAGTCTGCAGGCAACAATGTTTATGCGGAACGCCATGGTCTTGGCAATGATATCAGAGATGAGTCACGTGACTGGGATGTCCGGCTACAAACATTGTTAGCGTTTGTCTAGTGGAAGCCTAAAGGTAAACAAAGGAGACTAGTATCGACTATCTAGTTCCATGAATGACTCAAGAATTTCTCCAGAACTTCATGGTAGACAGTCCTAACAATCTTAGGTAATCTTAGGTAAGATCCCCGATCAGTCATCCTGGAATCGACTGCCTGAGGCGTGATGACGCCTCTAAAAATAGCTTACGTAGTCGTAACTTGGTTACGTGACCAGCTTCTGATTCTTCTACAGTCTTGTATAAGCAAGGCTGCCCATCCTTGCAAGACAAGACAAAAGAGAGATGATGCGGGGTTGTATCACGCAGTCACACCGCGCCATCCGAGCCTGAAACTTTCAAGAGGCCACAGCGTCCGTACCCTGGAACTCAGTTGACAATCACACGAGTCTCTCACATGTGGTGTAGCTCCACTCCTGCATGAAGATCATACAGTGGGGGAGGACAGAATGAAACCATTTGCGCGAAAGAGCCTCATTCTAATATGGTCATGACGACTAAGAATGATTACATCGGAATTCCTTCGTATTCCCGCCCCTTGCCGGTTCGGAGGCTGATCTCATCATCCAATCATAAGCCCGAGATTGCATTTGAGCCGCAACAATTTCCCAAAATTCTGGAGCACCAGGCTAAATAACTCAATTTATATCATATGCATTAAATTCTAATCTGGTCAAAACCTTGGACTAAATTGCGCGAGTGCCGATCCCGGCCTAGGGGCTGTGCGCTACTCCGTGCTGTGTGGATTATCTACGGAATCTCTCCTAAATTTGCCCCCTCAATGGATGAGGCTCAAATGCAAACTAGTTAACATTCCCTTAAGTCCCACCGTCTTTCCTTGTTAGGTCCCAACCACCCAAACCTTCCTTTCTCTCATCATTTTAATTTCTGCTTTCAGCATGTATTCATGTTAATTGTTTTCTCTGCTCTCCCATATCACAGCCATGCCGGCTGCGAGGAGTCTTGACTCCCTTCCCTTTGACATCTTTTATGAAATCGCTACATCGCTGGACGACCGTGACTTTATCAATCTGAGTCGTACCAACCGTGCCCTCCGTGATCTTGCCCAGAGTGACCTCGTCGCCCGGAAAACTGTAGAGGTAAGCAAAGGAAAATATTTCCCCGCCCGGGACGAAGGCTGACTGCTTCACAGAACGTACTCCTATTCAGCCAGGAGGGACAATCGGCCTTGAATCAGGCTGGTTATACCTATCGCAAGGCTGTTGGGCATCGGTTTGACATTCATGAAGCGGTCGCTACAGCTGCGCCATATTCTGTTTCAGTCTTAGCCTATGGGGCGGACTTTCTCTACAATCAAGGGATCCTATGCTACCGAGTGGGGCACGATATCCGTCTGCTGGACGTGCATGCTGGGGGTAAGCAGGAACGTGTCTTGAACTTATTAGTCCTTTTTCGCCGCTTGACTGAACCGCTGGGCGCGGATGCAGTGGATCGGGTATCGTTGCTGCGATATGCAGATGGGATCCTCGTATTTCGGGTTGATACCGACGACGATCAGGATGACTTATTGCTAGCCATGGATATGACCGCCCGTCTTCATAACCCCAGGAAGGGCCGTCTGCTACTCAGGAAGTGGATCCCTGCAGGGGCGCGGGTCTTCGTCCGGCACAGCCGCACCTATATTTGGTACGGCCTATTTACAGCCGTTGGTGGCTCAGATGGCGTATGGACCGTCTACGGGGTGGATATGACTTCCAATACTTCTGACCCGATTAAACCTACTCTTACACAAGTCGGTGATGGCGATCTCGGCCAATCCGTCTGTTTTGAGATATACAATGAGCATCTCTATGCAGTATCCACCCAAGTCACTTCAGACGAGGATGAAAGATACTCCTCGTTCTATCATTGGTCCTGTTATGCTCCGCGCCACAATCGCCGTAAGTGGAGTGGACGTATATGGCGTCGCGAGCACTGCGAAGGTCCAATTAATGAGCTTTGGACCGATCTTTCAATCTGCACCGATGAAGCAACCGGCCGACCGGTCATCTTAGAATGCCGACGCGAGTATGCGGATGGCAAAAGTGAGAATCACCGAACCTATTATACTACCCCTCTCCGAACACCAGAACAATATCTCGCGATGCACGGCGAAGGGGACATAACAACACCTCCACGACCAAACGACTCAGACTCGGACTCGACCCCTGAATGTCAAGAATCAACCCGTGACCATAACGAGCACCGACCCGAAAAGCGTTTACGCCGCGACTACCATGCCGAGTACGAGTCCACCCACGACGCAACAGAAAGACAAGAATTCATCGCCGCACGCACAAAGCACCGCAGTTACAACCTCGCCGCATCCACCTTCATCGATCTCGTCAATGACCCAGCCCTACAATCGGACGGCTTCCGATCCCAAGACCGTCTTCGCCTCCGCACCGTCTCCCGAAAACGCAAATGTCCCATCGACGAAGAAGGCACAGGACTCCTACACCGACCCACACAATACAACGAAGACGGCACACCAGTCGAAGGCTCAGAAGAACGATACGTCTCTCGCGGAGTCTACATGTGGCCTCCAGATGACGCACCAACTGAACTGCGTCGCCTCCTCTGCCCAGATTCACGAATAAACGCAATTCGCGCGATCTCGGACGAGCGCTCTCTTATCTACTCTGTACGGTGTGCAGATGTGCCAGCTGGAAACCAGGCTTTGATCTTGATAAGTTTTGATCCACAAATCCACTTCCCCATGTTGTCGTCATTGCGTACTATGAAGGCGCCCATGCCCGATAAAATATTCTCTGTTGAGGCGCAGGCTGAAGTGCCGAGTGCGTCGCTGGTTCGAAAAGATAAGCCTCTTTATGAGGCTATCAAATGGGGATATTGGCTACGATAGGCCGGGGGTCGCTAACACTATGGCGTTCAAGCTTTATGTGCTATGAAGCATGATAAGAGGGATAGTAGCAGGTCTTAGCCTTTAGGTAGTAACCATGCATAATTTAGAAACAATAATTCCAATACACACACATCCATAACAACTCCGGCAGTTTTCCCAGTCTGATATGCCGAAGCCAAGGACATCAACTATGTAGAATGAGGCTCGTATCGAGTTACATGTCTATGCGGCATTATTGTCGACCCCGGTCACATCTAGTGGGCCGAAGCGGAAGAACAGTCCAATGGGAAAGTTCAGGGGCTAGACAACGAACTCTGGCCCCAACCGAGACTTTAAGGCCCCGATATCTAGATGACGCGTCTTACCCCCAAGATATATTCGCCCCCAAATGATAGTCAGTCCCAACAAAGCAATGATCCGGTCAATGTCCTATATCGTGGGATTCGTACCGTGTCATGCCTTAACCCAGACCTGCATGTCGCCATGAAGGGCGAGACTGTCAGCAAGATTGGGAAGGAAGAAACACTACAGACGAAAAACTCCCTTTATGAAGGCGCTCCTCACGATCGCAGCGAGGCGGAGATCTGTAACTCCTTGAGCAAATCCCCGACAGCGTTCGCGAGTAGTTTTTGCCGAGAATGAGCGATTTGAAATCAAGAAAAAAAAGCCTCCGATCATTCTACGATTGGCCCGATGTGTTCTTCGATCAATACAAAAAGTACCCCGAGCTGGATTATCTCAGCAGTTGATTCATCCTCCTGGCTAATGAAGCTTCGTTTTTTAAGCCTCTCTGCGCTCTACCAATCATCCTTCACGGGCTAGTTGGTATGGCCGTAGGGAATATACCGAGTGGCAGCAGTCGCGGTTTAGCAATAAGACTTAAGAACTTTGTATCATCGAATCATGCGATGTGACTCGAGGTTTGCCTCAATCCTCTGCAGGCTTGTGAGATGGAAGGTCCGGACTTCTTCGTTAAGAGTAGGGTAAAAGAACTAGGTGCGGCTCAGCGATTCGTCCGCGACATCTGCTATTGGGTGAATTGATGCGGAGAAGATACTCGCCAAGAAAAACAATCCAGACAAAAGAAGTAGTGAAGAGCAAAATGCCCATAATGATTATGTATTACTTTTGTTTCATAATTATCTCAGCTTAAATAAGACTTTTACTATCATCTTACCCGATAAACAGGTCGATCTTTATGGACAGCCGGATAAACGCCCTCAGCAGGCAAGATGGCGTAACTGTCCCTATAGTAGTTGACTTTTGGCCTCTCCCATGAGCCTTGACTGCGGCTTTCCTGGCCGCGGCTTAGCTACAAATCGTGAGTGCTCGTGATAAGTCGAGTCGTATTAGATCGGTTGCTAGACAGATAAAGAGATAAAGATTGGACAAAAGATTCAATTCATGAAACCTCATTAGTCACGTTGGCGCCATTCCCCTCTGTGGCGCTACGGACTAAGCCTTTAATAAGTTTCCTTGATGCAGGACAAGTCGCAGCACAGCTCTTACAACAAAAGTAGATCTTCTAAGCCATGCCCTGTGCGCCTAACTGCACAGCCTCATTCTAGAACTTCAGACTTCTCCCACCTTGCCAGATAGCATCAAAATCTTCGGGCCTGCCACACACGCAAACCGGCATGGGGGTTTTCTCGGTTGCTAAAGATCGCTTATTGCGAAAACACAGAAATAAAGGAGATCCAAGAGTAGCAGACAGTGACAACGTTTCAGCTCCGGCTTCAACAGCGCTGAATACCAGCCTCGCTGGCTCCTCAACCTCGCACTCCACTCCCGATTTACCGTCCTCTTCTTCGCTTTCTGATCAACCCACGCCGACAGACGCGCCGCCAATGGGAACAAGGAACAATCAAGGGACCCAAAATGATCTCTGGTCCGAAGCCTTTGTCATGTTTGAAAAGAGAGATACAGACCAGGAGCTGATCACAGCCTATACGAATTATTTGGTCTCTTCGCAGGGCGAAGGCACATCTACCAGCATAGATTTCTCAAATCCAGAATCCGTGGAAGGTGTCGTCAGAAGGCTGTTGGTAGATCGAGAGCAAAAGCAGTGGAAATTTCACTTTCGGAGCCACAATATCAGCGTGCGCGAGCAATTTGAGAAATTGGGGAGACTTCTCCTTTGGTCTGATTCACTTGTACAGACTGCTGTCAGCACTCAGCCACTTGCAGCACTGGCATGGTCTGGTGTCTCCTTGATTCTTCCAGTAGGTCATCCGTTTCATAGCTTTTAGGATCTAGGCTAAATGAATAGCTTGTTTTGAGCAGCACTACAGAGAAAGAGGATATGGCTCAAGGGTTGGGTGACATCGGAGAGCTTCAAATATTTTGGCAAATCTTTGAGACGGAATATCTCGAATCCGATCGTCGACAGCATTATGAGAATCTCATCCATCCTTTAGCAAAGCTCTATTCATATGTCATTGAATACCAGGCTCAAGTCATCTTCCATCTTACGAGTCCCCAGCACTCCCGCGCATGGCAAGATGTGCAAGGATCAAACGCGTGGACGGATATGATAGAAAGAATCAGCAAGTATGATGAATCCTGCCGCAACTTGCTGCAAATCACGACAAAGTCCAAAATCCAAGATAATCGAGATCAGATTTTGCAAGAGACTCGAAAATCCCGCGCCATTCAAGAAAAAACCCTTCAGCATCTAGAGGAGAGCCAAAAAGACCACAGGGAACAGGAACTACTGCATGTGTTGGCCAAAGCAGCAAATAACTACGAGGAAAACATGCGTCGGAACCCACTTAGGTTCCGCGGGACATGTGAGTGGATTTTGGAGAATGAGAAATTTGGCCAGTGGCGCGAGAGTAGCTCGGGGGTGCTCTGGGTCTCAGCAGGCCCTGGCCGCGGCAAGTCAGTTTTGTCGAGATCGCTGATAGACGAAAAACATCTGGATATTAGTACGATAACCATCACGTCCGCTGATATTCTGACCAGCCCACCATCGGTTGTTACCCACTTCTTTTTCAAAGAGGGTGCTGGTGGTAACATGGACGGTGCCCAAGCACTATGTGCAATACTTTGGCAGCTCTTCTGGTCTCCGTCCACCCTCGTAACGACAGCTTTGATAAAACATGCGTTGCCGAGGTATAAGGCAAATGGAGACTCCCTTGTCACAAACTTTCCCGAGTTATGGCGAATTTTGGTGGCGTGTGCCACTGACCCGGGTGTCGGCGAAATCATATGTGTCATGGATGCGTTAGATGAATGTGAGAAGGAAAGCGCACACCAGATCATTGAAACTCTTCATGACTTCTACAGCTCAGACCAGGCACTATGGGGGTCCAAACTAAAATTCCTCATCACAAGTCGTCCACTTCAAAACCTGCAAGATCGTTTTGACGGTTTATCAACCACCGAAAAATATCTGCAGCTTGACGGCGAAAGCAAATCTGAGCAAATTCGGCATGAGATTGATCTAGTCATTGACGAAAAGGTTGGGAGCATCACAAAGGGCTTCACCGAAAGCGATCGCGGGAAGATTAAGAACCGTCTGAAAGGCATGCAGAGTCGCACATACCTTTGGCTACACCTGATATTCAAAATCATCCACAACGATCGCATGGCATACAGTAGGTTTTCAGATCTGGAAATACTCTTGAATGATGTACCGACGGAAGTCTCTCAAGTATACGAACGGATGCTGAACCGAAGCAAGAACAAGTCGCGATTGAAGACTCTTCTTGAACTCGTGCTCGCTTCCCGACGGCCTCTTACCCTTGACGAAGCAAACGTCGCTTTGACCCTGGCTGTTCAAGACCAAGAGGAACAAGCATTCAGATCGCACGAGGATCTGATGGCCGCGAGATGGCCAAGCGATCAGTTTCAAGGCTATATAATGGATCTCTGCGGCCTTTTTATCAGTGTCAACGAGGGAAAGCTTTCATTTATTCATCAGACAGCAAGAGAATTCCTGACAACAACATCTAAGCAAGAAAAGGAGGAGGGGCTTTGGAAAGGTGCCTCCAGCTCGCTTCACTCGCACGGCACAATATCGCGACAATGTATACAGTACTTGAAGCTGCCCGACGTCAATTACACCACTGAAGAGGATTGGTCTCTTAACGATGACAACAAACCCGATGATATCAGAGATCAAAGATACCCTTTTCTTGCATATTCTGCGAAGTATTGGGCTCTACATTTCATCAACCAGGAGGCTTCGCTTGCTGACCAATACACGAAAGATGCGTGTAATCTCTGTGATGTAACAAAGCCTCATTTCAAGACTTGGGCGCCAATATATAATAAAGTCCTTTTCCAGGATATTTCAGGCCTGACAATCCTCCTTGTGGCGAGCTACTTTGGAATACCGCAGGTCGTCCAAGTACTGCTAGACGAAAGTGCCGAGGTCAACATTCAGGATCATTGGTTCTTGACCGCTCTACAAGCAGCATCGTTGAGCGGATCCAAGCAGGTTGTTCTGATGCTACTAGACAATGACGCCGATATCAATGCCCAATCTGGACTATACAATACAGCACTCCAGGCAGCATCAACTCAAGGCCACCAGAACATCGCCGAGATACTACTCAACCGGGGGGCAGACGTCAACATTCAAGGCGGGCACTACAATACAGCACTCCAAATAGCATCAGCTGGAGGTCACCAGAATATCGTCGAGATGTTACTTAAACGGGGGGCAGGCGTAAACATCCAAGGAGGAGATGACAATACAGCACTCCAAGCAGCATCAGCTAGAGGCCACCAACAGATCGTCGAGATGCTACTCTGCCAGGGAGCGAATGTCAATATCCAAGGTGGATACTACAATACAGCACTCCAAGCAGCATCAAATGACGGCCACCAGCATATCGTCGAGATGCTGCTCAACCAAGGAGCAGACATCAATATCCAAGGTGGACACCACAATACAGCACTCCAAGCAGCATCAACTAGAGGCCACCAAAAGATCGTCGAGATACTACTCAACCAGGGGGCAGACGTTGATTCCCAAGGTGGATACGACAATACAGCGCTTCAAGCAGCATCAGCTAGAGGTCACCAACAGATCGTCGAGATGTTACTCAACCAGAGGGCAAACGTCAATATCCAAGGCGGATACTACCATACAGCGCTCCAGGCAGCATCAGCTAAAGGCCACCAAAAGATCGTCGAGATACTACTTGACCAGGGGGCAGACGTTGATTTTCAAGGTGGACACTACAACACAGCGCTTGAAGCAGCATCAGCTAGAGGCCACCAACAGATCGTCGAGATATTAGAGTAGGGCGCTAGGGCTGACAATTCCCATTAGGTTGAAGCATGTGAGCTTGCAGTGTGAAATCAGAAAATACGCGTATACAAATGTACGCGAAGAACAGATATCTACATTCTATGTGAGAGACCGAGGAATTACCGCACAGGATATGATTGCCGGGCCTGCGCCATTTACCTCAGCACCATTTCTGTCCTTTCAAGCGTACAGAACCCACAGACTGATGGATAACCTTGATGGAGGCCAAAGACGAAGAGTAATATGCATTGTTAGAAAAGCTAGATCATTGCTATATAGTATGGCATCTAGGAAAACAAACAACTGAAATTGTTCGCAAACTCTGAAGGGAAGCTTGAACCCTTGGAATCATTCACAGTTACACTCGCACCGGCGCAAAGAAATATTATCTCCCGGCACACAGAGCTCCGACAAGACTGGGCCGTTTCTCTGAAAGCTATGATTATAGCTATGATTATGAATCGGTTGAAGAATAATAGTATGATCCATTCATAGAAGGCCGAAGTAAAGGATTCATTCTTATACCCCTGTCCTGCTTTGATAGAAACCATGGATACATATACCGTCCGGTGAAGAGATCGCCAGTGATTACGTGATTACGTGATTTCGCGACGCCAAAAAACCTTGTTGTAAAATTTCGTTTGTAAATCTTGTCAAGCTCGTATCGCCCGCAATTTAGCTTGAGAAAAGTTTTTCTCTCTGAAAATTTTGCTTTACAGCTTAGCAGATCATCATGTCTCTCGACGCTGCTGCGGCCCCTGAGGCAGCCAAGAACAGCCAAGACATCCAAGACATCCAAGAAAACGAAGATGATCGCGAATTGTTGAAGCTGGGTTACCGCGCTGTTTTAGCGCGAGGATGGGGCTCTTATGACAACTTTGCTTGCTCATTCTCTGCTCTTTATCCAATTGGCGGCATTCGTCTGCTGTTCTATATCGCAATCAGCGGAGGTGGTCCTGCTGCTATGTAAGTACATCCGAGTCACCCGGGCAGCTTTCGCAGTCAACCAGTCCCGTCTGACAAGATTTATAGGTGGAGCTCCTGGATTTCAGGTAGCATTCTTTCGATTATTACCGCCGCCTGCCTTGCTGAAGCTTGTTCCAGCTACCCCGCCGCGGGGTCGATCTACTACTGGGCATTCCGTTCTTGGGGCGGTGGACGGGTGGGAAGGTTCATAAGTTTCTTGGTCGCAGCATGGACACTAGTAGCGTGGACGGCATTCCTGGCAAGTGACTGCTTCGGTGTCGCCAATTACCTTGTGTCAGAAGTGGTTGTGTTCAACCCAGACACGAGCTTCCCCTACGATACCTCTGATGTCCGTGCACGAGCCATCGCCTGGGCCATCTCGTTGTTCTTCCTGGGAGTGGCTACCAGCTTGAACTTCCTCCCGTCACACATGTACTCGTGGGTGTTCCGCACAGGTGTCATTGTGATCGCCTTCGATATGCTGCTGAACTTCATCTGGCTCCCAATTGGTGTATCGCAAACTTATGGCTTCCAATCAGCCGAGTATGTGTTTACTTCGACCTACAATGGTGGAGATGTCACTCCCAGCCTCAACTGGGTACTTTCTTGGTTTATGACTGCTAGTTGTCTGGTGGGCGAAGACGCATCAGGCCATGTCGCAGAGGAGACCGTCTCGGCTAAGAAGGCTGCTGCTAAGGGTGTCTTTTGGGCAACGGTCGCTTCAGCACTTTGCGGTTTCCCAATCATCATCTTGTTCCTGTTCTGTATGCCATCTATTGAGACCTTCTACAACACCAGCGCTCCCCAGCCATTCACCAACATGTACGCCTTGGCCCTCGGTCCACACGCCCATGTGGTCATGACTATCGTCTCAATGATCGGTGGTATTCTCAACACTTCTATCTCGCTGGTTGCCGCGTCTCGATTGGTGTTTGCCGTGGCACGCGATGGAATCTTCCCATACAGTCACGTATTGGCTCGTGTGTCGAAGTCAAAGCAGCCTCACAATGCAGTGATTTTTATTTCGACCATTGCTGCTCTTCTGCTCTGCACCCAGCTGCCGTCGCAAGTTGCCTTTTCTAGCTTGATCTCAACTTCAGCTGCCGGCTCCATCGCTGCCTATGGTCTTGTCGGCATTGGTCGCACTTTCATCACCCGCAAGACATTCCGCCCCGGATTCTGGGACATGGGCCGATTCGGCGTGGTGGCAGCTGTCGTCACGTTCGTTTGGAATGGTTTTGCGTTTGCTGTTCTCTGTGCACCAGAGTATTCCAACAGCCAGATCGATAAGGACTCGAGTCTTTTCAATTACGCGATTGTCATCATGGGCGGTGTCACCATCCTCGCGCTCGCAGAGTGGTGGCGCAAATCGAAGGACGATTGGTTCCAGCACCTTGAGCCTGTTGACACAGCATCGGAGACCGATACCTCCATTCAGCGTGTGACACATGGGTCTATGTTGGCCGAGTCCAAAGAGGTTTGATGTGTCAAGTCGGACATGAACTTCGGGATGGCAATGTCAGATTGCATCGGGTACGATATATTAAAAGATCGCTTGGCGATTGCTAGCTTGGATGACGGGTAAGTATAGCCTTCACAGGCAGCGCAGCAGGCATGACGGGTGTTCGAGACTTTGCTTAGCAAGGTCTCGTTCTGAGACATTACCGTTAGAACTTGATCTGGACAATACCAGCGAAAGGACATGCATGCTTCATCTACCTCTCTCTCCCCCTTGGTGTCTTTGTTCTCAGACCCAGTCTGAGGACAGATGCTACTAATACTGTTTCTGTAAACAGGTTTGCCGCTAGAAGTGTTTCTGGCAGCATAAGCACGGACTGTGCGAGGATCTGCATCGGTGTTCACTCGGGCACCAAAGTACCAAGTGGAGATGCTGCATGTTATCGATGACCACTTTGGCAAGGTGCCCTCTCGCATGTCGACTTGAGGGAATTCCCCTAGGCATCATGGGACACGATTCGACAGGATGGGATATCCCGGCCCCTGTCCACGCCGTTGCGCCCTTGCACCCTCGCATACCGGGTCCCGAATTGCTGTCCTAAGCCCCGGAAACACGCGGCAAATCAAGGCTTGTAGTTTGTAGTGTATCCGTAGGCTCTGTATCCATAGGTAGTTTCGATTGGTTATGTTGTACACCAGACTGCATAGCCTAACCCATCGCGCCACAAGAGCCCTAGCGTCAAGTGTTCCCCCAAATATGAAAGAAGATGAAGGTAAGATGTGATCAAGCTTGAACATCGATTTGCTGGTTCTTAATCCAATTCAACACTCGAACTTCTACTTTACGTGACCCAAAGATTGATGCGATTTTTACGACCCGGTCGACTTACTTTAGAGGTAGTACTTGGATTGCTTGACCCTGCTCAAGATTGATGAATAGATGGACTGAGAGTCGCCATATCACCACGTCAGATAGACGCGCTATCTGATAAGACAAGCAATGCAAATCTAGACTTTCCCACGGGTCGTCTATTGGCTATCCCACGGGCCTTGAAGAAGTTTAATCAAGCCTACTCCATTATGCTAATAGTATTAAATGTTAACCTATATTTCTTGATACCAATAATCCATATGAGTATCACGTAGCTTATCTGCCATTCCCTGAGGATGAAGACTGGTAGCCTAGTATGTCAGGCACGGGTTTTTGCTGCTCCACCCCCACCGCCCCCACGTTACATGGGTCAAGAGCCCCTTCCAACACCAACTTTTGGCCGGATTCGCGTCCATTGCAATCTAATTAGATTTCAACGCGTAGTCCGCGCAACACAGTCCTTTCGCGCAACTCAGTCCTTCTTTTGCATCATCGAAGAGACTAATTCCGCAAATTCGGAATTCTGCTGACGTGTCCAATAGCCCGTCGCATTCCCTTCGCTTCATGCTATTTTGAACTTTCAAATCACAGACCTGCCGTCTCAATTATCGCCCCTGGTTTCTTGCGACGTCAAGCGCCTGTCTCGAACCAGTCCACCCTACGCGAACAGATATCTAAATCCTCTTCATCCTGTGGGATAGCCTACCTCGAGCCTCTCGTTTTGTACCTTCCGATCGCACGACGAAACCACAATGTTGAACAAGAAGAATGAGGATATCGAGTTGAGTGGGATGGGTGAGGAGCGCGATGTGCGAGAGAACCTGCTGGAGCCTGCGCTCCACCACCGGGCTCGCGTCGATACTGGGAAGGATAGCATTTTCTCCCAACTCGAGAACAATCCTGGCGCTGCTGTTCTGGCCTACTGCTTCTCCTCGATCAGCATGACGGTCGTGAATAAGTATGTCGTTTCGGGTTCGTCTTGGAACTTAAACTTTCTTTATCTGGCCATTCAGGTATGCGCCGCGACAACCTGGCACCGCATCAAGACATTGAAGCTAACACCTATTCGATAGGCCGTTATTTGCTTTGCTGCAATCCTCGTTTTGAAACAGATGGGTTTTATCCCTAACCTCGCTGCCTTGGAAAGCAGCAAGGCCAAGAGATGTATGTCTATGACAGCCAACTGACGCTTGTGCAATCCCGGCCGTGCTAACACTGAAACAGGGCTCCCCGTGTCTGTGTTCTTCGTCGGTATGATCTACACCAGCACCAAGTCTCTTCAATTCCTATCTGTGCCGGTATACACTATTTTCAAAAACTTGACCATCATCGTCATCGCCTATGGTGAAATTCTGTGGTTCGGCGGTAACGTCACCCCGCTGCTTCTGTTGTCATTCGGTTTCATGGTGCTCAGCTCCATTGTGGCTGCGTGGGCTGATATCCAGGCCGCTGTCAATGGCGTTGGGCACTCGGTTGAGTCTGCCAACGCTATCTCAACCTTGAACGCTGGATACGCGTGGATGGGGCTAAACGTCTTCTGCACTGCCTCTTACGTCCTGGGCACACGCAAGTTCATCACCTCGTTGAACTTTAAGGACTGGGACAGTACGTTTTCAATCAACTACCAGGCATTGCAACTCAAACTAACTAGAATTGACCAGCTATGTTCTACAACAACCTGATCTCCCTCCCTATCATGATCATCTGCTCCCTGGTCACCGAGGACTGGTCGTCGGCTAACTTGGCTAAGAACTTCCCCGCCGAGACGCGCAACAGCCTCATGATTGGCATGCTCTATTCTGGCCTGGGTGCCATCTTCATTTCTTACTCATCTGCCTGGTGTATCCGTAAGACTTCGTCTACTACATATTCGTTCGTCGGATATCTGAATAAGCTCCCGCTCGCTATTAGCGGCATCGTCTTTTTCGATGCTCCTGTCACATTTGGTAGCGTCACGGCTATTCTCCTGGGATTCTTCAGTGGCCTTATCTATGGTTATGGCAAGATGAAGCAAAAGCAGCAACCCAAGGAGGTCCTCCCCACCTCCCAACCTCCCATGAGCGCTAGCTCTCAGCGCCAGAAGGACGCATATAAACTATGAGCCAGTACTGGCGAGGCTGCTCGAGATTGACCAGAAAGGACATGAAGTTGTGAGGAGCCAGAAGTCCTCACTAGGGCTTATCGAATGGCTACCCGGATCTCCGCTGGAGAACCACCCGTCTTACTATACACCGAACATTGCGATCACCAAACGCGTTCAGGAAAACTATTCAAGTCGCCCACGAACAAATATTGGGGGCAGGCAACAGAGGCTGTGGAAAAGCCACCACCACCACCGCACGCGGATGAGACGTATCTACTCTGGTACTAGTAATACTCCAAAGCCTGGTTTGGAGATCGAAGGACCAGTAGACGAAGTCCTCCCAGGAGCATGTAACATAAAATATAATACTAATTGAACGATCAACTAGCAGGCTCTGTTGTGCAATTAATTGTAGCAGGCCTACTCGGATGGATGCTCACGATGAAGCCAGTGCTTTTTTGATGAGGCAATAGACCAATTTGGGTCGGGTTATACGCTCAGACTCAGTGGCTGACAAAGGTTGACCTTCCATACATCTTCTTTCTTCCCGCACTTCACGATACTACGTACCGGATTTCCTTTGACGATTCCTGGTGTCCACTGTCCCATCTCAAACCGAGAATGGCCTATTCCACAAGACCACGCAAGGTCATGATTTGGCAGTAGTAATATGGACAAGAAGAGTATTTTGGTGTTTTTGGCCTAATCTAGCACTTTGCTTTTAGGAACTCTCGAATCGGCTCATTTGTTCTCGGTGACCTGTCAAGGATCACTTGCGTTAATCTTTACGAATGCTCCTGGAGTACTTCGCTAAAGCGTGCTTGGTCTTCATACAAGGTCCTGGGAATCGAGAATCAAGCGCAATGAAAATTACAACTGAAACTTGCCACGCATTCGTCCCAGGAGCTAGCTTGTGCAGCCTCTCTCATGCCCATCCTCACACTTACTACTTTTAAGGGGTTTATAGACTAGGCGAGAAGAGGAGAATAATAGTATTAGGCGGAAGTTTCCAAGACTTACTCTTAAGAAAGAGAAGATGAGGAATCCATCTAGAGCCCCTTGTATGGGGTTCCGACAGCGATTCGTATGCGAATCGGGTGGGAATGAGCCTATGCAACAGTATCCAACTTCATACCTTCTAGACTAAGCACCTGAGGATTCTCCCCTAACAACTAAACTTTCTTTCTTGTTACTTAAGCCCCACAATCTCGTTTTCAAAATGATGTAAATACTGGATATGTAACTGGTCTAGATACACACTTTTCTGGTGCTGGTCGAACACACATGACAATAATTGTAAGTGAGACAATGGACAGAGTTGAAGCAGCGAGGATGATGGCAATAATTATTCAGAAGCCCAGCCAGGGCAGTCCAAGTCTTCCCCTCTCTTAGACTTGGCCATACCTTCATCCTCGGTATCGGTGTCCATAGCGTCGGCGCTTGCGATAGCAGCATCCAATTCCACGCACAAATCATCGCCAGCTATGGCCAATGTTTCACCATCCATGGTATTCAGGTAGTAACCTCCGTTCTCAGGGCTCAGAATTGTTTCGGGATTGGCGCGGACTAGGTCGTTGAGGCTCTGTCTGTCTTGCACAACAACAGCCCCAGCTGGCGGGTCGGTTATGTACCGGGTAACACCTTCTGCCATTGCGTATGCATTCACGAAAAGCCTTGCTTTCTTAAAACAGCTTTATAGGTATCGGGTTATGAAGGTGGTGCAGTTGATAACGTTCAGGGAGTGACTCAAACGTCCCTATATATTAATCTCAAGAAATCCCCACAGGCGAACGAAGAGAGAGAGAGTGTGTGTGAGAAACGAGAGAGAGGGGAGCTTTTAGTATTCAAAGACGTGCTATATGAAAAGACGTGCTATATTCAAAGGATTTCTGGCCTCTAGGCAGCACTATTTCAACAATCGGGGCGATATAACGATGCAACGCTGGCAGGGTCCAAGATTGGGGCTAGTAATAAGACCTAGCAGGGATGTTGCGCCAATCAAGCCTAACTTTCGGAGGAAAGTCTGGTATCCGGCATGCCTTCTCGTCGTCCCGATGCCCGAATTAGGCCTTCCACTTCCCCTCACGGCGATAGAGAGATAGGCCCGAACTTTCAGCTTCGGGAGCGTTCTCCTCCAGTCGAGAAGGCTGATTAGAAATGCTCTTCATACGTAGTCTCTTGGGCATTTCTGAGCACATGAGATCACAATGGAGCACCTAATGCCATCTATGGTTTCATTCTAGATGGATGTCAGTCAGCCCATAATCCAAGCTTGGAAATATGATTACACGTTTTGAGTCCTGCCCAATACGCCGTTCTATAACCTCTCCTTTCATGGTCCTGACATGAAAGACCCGCTATTAATTGCTCAAGGACAAAAGCTGCCAATAATTGCCAATAAGTAAGCAGCTAGAACAGTTGAATGATCAATTGATCGATCAATTGATTAATCAACCTCTTAAGGACAGCTTAGGTTCCAGGAGAAGTAAGCTTATATACATTATTACACTCAGCTATCGTGCTCTATCAGGATCACATAGTATCAGCCTCTTAGATCAGTTATACTAAAAGCAAGCCTAGTAATATAGCAGCCATTTTCGAAAAGAGTAGAAGATATTGCACATTCCACTACAATCTTTACCCTTCAACTTGGGTTAAAATAATTACCTATAAGTACCTAGTAAGGAACTCATCTCTACCAGCCATTCCTGCACAAGCAGTACCACTCAGGCTTATCCGAACAACAAATCCATCTACTCGTCATCGTTGATATCGACAACCGTCTGCTTCCATTTGCGAGCCGGAACATGACGCTTGAACAGAATGTCGATCTCACGGAAGGACCTGTGCTTCATCTCTGGCACCCAGAGCCAAGCCATGGTAGTGCAGACAAAGGCTGTACCAGCCCAGATGTAGCCACTCTTGCCGCCCAGGTTCCACTTATCAGTGTTGAGCATGTAGCTGGAAAGGAAGATGCAAGGAATGTTGACCAAGTAGTAGGCACCTCGTCCAATACCGGTTGTCAGTGGCCTGAGACGCACGGAAGATGTCTCGCCGATGATGACCCATGAGGCAGGGGCGGGTCCCAAGCAGAACAGGACGGAGACGATCAAGCCAAGTGATGCTTGCGCATTGCTAGCCGCCGTACTAACGCCAACTGAAGCCGCAATACCGAGTGCGATCAAGAATGCACAATTGATGAATTGACCATAGACATAGACGGTGCGTCGGCCGAGGTATGTGGTGAGGACCCAAGAGAGCATGACCATTATCCACTGGAGGGCAGAAGTGATGAGGCCAAGTGCAAATGCGGTGTTGTCTGCCATGCCGGCCTCTGATCTGGTGTTAGTATGCTATGAGGTTGCAGGAAATAGCTGAACTCACGTTTGAAAAAGTAGACCGCTTGGTTAGCAATAAGATTGCCCGTCAGATTTTGAGATGCGTACACACCGCACACAATCAAGGTGCGGTAGCGATCGGTACCTTTCCACAGTTCAATGAGACTGGGCTTCTTCTCAGTCTTCTCGAGTTCAATCGTGCGACGCATCATTGCGACTGCGTCAGCGGGGTTATCAGTTGCACTCGCGCGTCCAAGGCGTTTGACAGACTTCTCTGCCTCAGCCAGACGGCCCTTTCGCACGAGCCACCAGGGCGATTCAGGCGCAAGGAAGAGTAGGATAGCGAGGGGAGTAGGAAACATCCACTGGAGTGCAATGGGAACCCTGGGATGGCTATTAGTACAGTGCTCCTCGATGGCATCTATGGGAGCGGACGAACCTATACGCTGACGGGTCATCCTTGGATTGGTAGTGGTAAGTGATACCGCCGACAATGATTGACCCAACCGCCCAGAACATCTGCAACATCTGCGTTGCTGGAGCTCTCAATCTCATTGGCACAATCTCGGCACAGTAGGCGGGTGCATTGGCGATAAAAATACCCCACGGGATGCCTTCCAAGATCTGAGCCGCGAAAAACATCCCCTGGCTGTTGCCGAAATAGAAGATGAAGATGAAGCCATTCAAGCACATGAGACCGCCAATGGTTGCCCATCGGTATCCAATCCAACTGGTAATAGGACCTGCGAGGAACACACCAATGAAGGCACCGAGTGGCCCGCTACACTGGAATGCTGATTGCCATGAAGCTTCGATAATCCACTCGTTCGATGTTTCGCTGTATACACCAAAATCCTTGGCGAATCTCGCTGTGGCTATAAACTGTCCCATTAAGAAAACACAGTATGACTCCATGATCTATCGTAACGTTAGAGAAAACAATCTCCCTATCATGAGCAAGAGCTTACAATGGTGCATGACATCACGAATGCCCAAAAGCTGGCAGCTGGATAGGCCTTGACAGCCTGGAGCACAGTCATATCATGTTCGATCCGCTCAGCGTCGATGGCGCCCGCTCTGTCGTAGTCGACCTTCTCGCCGACATCGTAAACAGGTCCGCCCGTGGAGGAGGGCTGCGCCTCGACCTCTTCCGCCGTGGTCTGCTTCTCTGTGAGGTCGCTATTCATGTTGACGATTTCCGAGAAAAGCGGGTGAACGAAAGAGAGGCAGTCACGACTGGGGGTTTCAGATCTATATACCCGTGACAACACGCTCGTGATGGTGAGCCCGATCTAAGCGCAATAAGGAAAAGCTTGCTCGGAACCTTGACCTCCTGAATCTGGCAACGCCACTCATAGGGCCATTTTCCCGAGCACTACGGTAGTAGCGTCACTTGATTATGGTAGGCTCTAAGAAATCCGAGAGTTACTGGTCGGGAGGAAATGTACCGGTTCCTTTGCGGGGTCAGCTGAAGTGACAATTTAGTGATAGGGTGTGGTGGTGTGCGTCTAGATGTGGCGTTCCATCCGCCGGACAATTCCCTGCTTTGGCCCTTGAGTGCTAGGAGAGAGTTTACGATTCTTTTTTTTTTTCGGTTAGTTCGAGTCATGCCCGTGTCCCGTCCCAGGTATTCTCTTGCGCATTCTGAAATCTGACCCTGCTGATTCCCTGTCATGGTGGTTCAATTCCATTGAGCCTATCATAATGAGCAACTAAATTTAACCGAGGAGCTGGGAGAGGACAAGCGCTCATTATTAGTTAGCGCTGTGCTTGAATCCAGGTCTCGAGTACCAAGGGCAAATGTTCAGCAAACCTGACCCATTCAAAATGTCCTCGAGCGCTGGCCTCCGAACAAGAAGTCGGTTGCTCATGATGTTTGATCTATCTCTATAGAAGACCATGCTCAGTGGGGGCCAGTTGGACGTGCAGGATCAAAGATAAAAACTATCCATCACTAAAGAACCCGACGAATCCCAGAGTCGGACACGGCTCGGTGTCTCATCTCATCTGGGGGCTATGGGCTCGGGCAGTTTTACCCCGGACGGTCACTACCCCGGTCACTACCCCGCGCCATAACCCCAGACGGTCATTACCCCGTGCCATGACCCCGGACGGATCCTGAATTTTCTCCACCAGAGAAAAGGAGAAATGCCGAAACTGATCAGTACAAAATCTGAAAATGCATGGAAAGGTGCCCTAAGCGCGGCCAGGGTTCAAAATAACTATTCCTGATTTAGATATATACGCCTACTAATTTATTCTATTTGATTACCCTTTATTAAGCCTATTCTTATTTGAAGTTAAGTGGAAATTCCCCAGTGCCCAGACTAACACAGTGGATGGCCTTAGCACAGGTTCAGCGACCAAAGTAATTGGCACGGTTATTTACATCGGTTCCTTCTCCTTTAACCGTGATTGCTTACTGATCGGCTATGACCACTTGACGCCTCCATTGGGCGGCGTCTTTTTGAATTCCTCCAATGATCTCGACGCCAAGGGACAGGGGGTAATGGCGAAACCTACAGAGGCACTTTGGGGGGCTTGGCGTTCCGGGGGCGCTATGACTCCCTCGGCTAGATTTTGACTGCCGCATGCTAATATCGCACGAATGGACACTTGGGATTGGGGGTTAAGCCTCATGCACGGTGTAGCCCATGAAAGTCTTGTGACAATTCGAGGCCCTTCCAGGCAACTAAGCTATCGTGGACGCCACTTGATTGGCCCATGTCCTGGGCCACGACCAGCATATGGTCCGGTCAGGAGGAATGCCTGATCGTGCTTTGGGCGTTCATACGCGCTAGGAAAATAGATATGACTGCGGTCAGGGAATATCAGAGTCGTTTCCAAGCACGGGTCAAGCAGTAGAGCCCGGACCCGTGCCTACCCCAGATTACTGGTCTCGGTAACCACTCAGAACGTAGGGGGTCGAGTGTCCAAGCATGCACATGAACAAGCGTTCCATTGAGCAGGCCCAAGACGCAGAATGGACGGTGCAGCTTTACTGATTATTGGACTACTTTATAAATTCGGGGACCATAATCCATGATCTCAATGAATCCGGCTCGGGAAGTGCATGTGTGATTGAGTATTAAAGTTGTAATTAAGGATAGAGTGTACATTGGGAAAATCCGGCGAAGGGATTGAGGACGTAGTCTTTCTAAACATCTATGACCACGTAATGTCAACGGCGATAATTTTGATTTTCGCTTTTGCCCCTCCTTCACGACTAGTATTCATCTAGAACCGGTTCGCTTATACTATGGCCTATCCCTTTATGGGTACAGAGCTAGTCTCCGGCTATTCAATATATTAAACTTTGAATGAACTATGCGCCTCGCCAATTCTAAATGAGAGTGACATGAAGGTGGAGCAACCATTTAAGAGGATAAAGCTACCCAAGCCAGTATGCCCTAGCTAATGTAAGGGTTCCTCAAAAGTCGTGAAAATCAACCACGGTGGATATGGAGCGCATATCACTGCCTATAATAAAGATATCGCCTCTCCGGCAAGTACGAATCATATCAATTTTCTTGTTCTCCGCCCCCCTGCCTAATGCCGGTAATTGAGTGAGCTACCAGAAACACCTGAACTACAGAGAAGGATGGTGGAGTATTCCCTGACCAGATTAGGTTTAGCGCGATCTAAGCAGGGCACTAGGCAAAGAACCGTGAGTGTCTAAGGGGGTATGCTGTTTCGAATTCTCGTATACGGGCTAGCTCTTCTAACGTATGCGCATGGGGTTTTTGCCAGGAAGTAATGGGATTATCAAGTACCACAGTATGCTTCAAGTTTACGTCATTGCGCTCTAGTGTGAAAAGAAGAGACGTAGAGTAGGATTCAGTTCCTCGGGAAGTACAGACAGTGTGGTAATCGAGGGCCATCGAAATACCGATGGGTCACTAGTCAATGTGGGGAACAGATGCGGCTTCGGGGGTGACAGTAGACTGATTCAAAGGATGCCTGTGACTAATCAACAGGTCTCTGTGAGCAGCCAATCATGATCATTGAGTGCTCACTAGTCGATCATGTGATTATGAAGAGCTGCTCAATGTGTCTGAGTCTAAAGGGGCTCATTAACTTGTGCTTTGCTGCCCTTGCAACTCTGCGGCTGCACTAGGTATGCCTGTCGGAAGCCAGCTTTAGGGCAATTACTGTACAAAGTTTTGATGCATGCCCACTCTCTTCTCAAAGGTCTTGGAACATGGGATTTCCCGTAGGGCCGAAGTAGCAGTTGGAACGAGAGAAGAATCTGATATCCGATCCCCGTGGTTCCACAGAAGCTAGACAATTTGACGAAACGAGAATAGCGACATAACAATTATGATCACGAGGGTACAAACAATCCAAATGCATGTTCCACGCGAATGGTTGACGTCAGTTGTCCCATCCCTGCAAGGTCGGGAAGATCACCGATCATTGCCTGAACCGTCATGCTTCTCCGCATTTTGAGGGGTCGTCGATTTTGGCAGGACCAAAGCTACACAATCTTATTGCATTTCCCTAATTCCCGTTCTTGGATTGAGCCTATCACCAATCACAGTGTGATCTGCAAAGAACATGGCATTCGCTCGTCGCCTTGCCATTTTACCCGGCGGCCTAGGTAGGGATAAAGGCTGACCCGCCTAAGATAGCAACAATGCTAACACCACACCAGGTGGCCTTGGATCAAGTATCGGCCAAAAGCTAAGACAACAAGGCGCCCGTCTTGCAATTCTATATGCGCCCTTCGAGGCCGCACGTCGAGACCAGCTCCTCGAGACAGGATATGGAAGCAGCACAGACCTGGATGACATTCGTACTTACGAATGCGACATCACGTCTCCCGAGTCCGTGCAGTCTGCGTTTGACGCACTAGAGAAAGATTCAGTGTCACCAGACACCTCATCTCAGACCGAGAGAGCCTTCCCCAGTATCCTGATCAACACGGCTGGATATGTCTCTCTCAGCGATATGGAGATCACACCACCCGAAGAAACAATGAAGCACCTGACCACAAATATCTTCGGGCCAATGCTTTGCTCTCAGGCATTTGCCCGTTTGTATTTCGCTGCGTCAAAGGCAGCGGAGTCTTCAACTAGTCCTCCGCCACCGGGTCGGATTGTTAGTATTTCTTCGCAGGCTGCACATGCTGCTTTGCATCAACATGGAGCTTACTGTGCTTCGAAGGCTGGCTTGCTAGGCTTGACGCGGAGTATGGCTTCTGAGTGGGGACCTAAAGGTATCACTTCTAACAGTGTATCTCCGACCGTGGCTTGGACGGCTCTCGGGCAGAAGGCTTGGGGAGAAACGTCTGTGAGGGAGGCATTCTTGAAGAATATCCCGACCGGAAAATTTGCATTGCCTGAAGAAGTTGCGGATTCGGTAGTCTTCCTTTGCCAAGTAAGTGATTTGTAAGAAATGTCTCTATGGTTTTTTCTAACTTAGTGATAGGACTCTAGTGGAATGATCAACGGTGCAGATCTTCGGGTCGATGGTGGATTCACGGTTCGGTAATCTCAATAGCGCACTAGACTATGATCATTACGCTTTCTCAGTACACGCAATGAAAGAATACTGTAAAATTGTCCTTTCACAGCCTTCAATTCAAGGGTGCCACACCATTCCAGCCAGACGGAACACCCCAAACCCACTATTAGCTGTCGCGTATTGCCGCAAATCAATATCGACATGCACCGTTTCTTTGAATTCAAGTTTATCAAAGAAAGGTATAGAAGGAGCTTCTGCACAAACAGCCAGTGGAATTCTTTCGGCCTTGGCCCGATCAAAGCCCAGCTGGACTAACTTGGAGCCAACCCCATGTCTCTGAACAGAAGGCTTCACACACATATATATCACAGCTACTCAAAACATTAATACTACCCTCGCGAATATCATGCGACAAAAAAGCTTACCGAAGCGATGTGTCTCCTCAATCTCTTTCGCGATCCGTCTCGTCGCATTGTTAACCTCGGCGAGAAGTGGTGGGTTCAGTCCTTCTGGAATGCTGCCCTCGGCTTCGACTTCCCGATCAGTATTCTCCGATTCTTTGGGCTGTTTACGCTCCAGGACAATGTAGCCGATTATTTCTTTAGTCACATTGTCGACCGCTTTAAAACATTCAGCTGCTGGATTAGCATATCCGCTTTGCACGGCTTGGTAGTAGCTCTCGCTTTGGAGTTTCTCATTTGGCCAGTCAAGGAAGATGAGGCGGTTGATGCTCAGAGAGAGTTTGGCGGAGTGAATAAACTTTCCGAGAGCGGGAAGGTCACTTGAAACAACAGGGTGGATGGAGTAATTCAGGGTCATGTTGTTTCAGCCGAAGATTATGCTGGTGCTTTTCTGTTGCTTCTAGTTGCGATATGGCAAAGCTTTAAATAACGACGCAAAATAGGCAACTTGATTCCGACAGCGCTATCGCGATAGTAGGGGGATGCCTGGCTAGGCGTCTACATACTGAGGACTGGGGGTTGTAGAAGGCATCAGCAATTTCCTCTCGCGGTTCTTGGATTCCTTCTCTCCGTTGAATAAGCGTCTATCTTAAATGAAAATGCATGGCCTATACTATATTAGAACGTAATGTCATGACTTAGGATTAATAAAATAAAATAAAAGTAATCCTGAGTCTACAATGAACTTGAGAGCTTATCTAGCCAGCATCGTATCATGTGATGGCTACCTGCTGGAGGCTGGGGCCAAATCGCTGGTTATTTCGATTTTCCGCCACAACGGTCATGACACGCCTTGCACGAACTCTTTTTCAATTCCGAGAGTCTCATCCAGCCAGGCCCATTTCTAACCTCAACTTGCTGTTATGGTGCACATGGAAGCCCGAGTCGCGAAAGAGACTCTCACAGCATTACAGACGGACCTCACTTTACGATGCTTTCTCACTGCCCATTTCAAACGCGAGAGGTCCCGACACTCCGAAATTGTCATTTCCTGGGCACATTCACGCGCCGAAAAAATAAGTAGTACTTTACTACGCGATATTGGACAACCAACTACCGAATTCAGTATACAGATGAATATGATTCAAATGCTCCACACTTCGACGAGGGTCTACATCTGTTACGATCTTTTCCTCGCCGAGTGCGATAAGCAGCTTCGGGACGAGATCCACGAGAGCTTCATACTCAAGCGACCAATACACCAGGTAGTCAAGAAGGGAAATGTCTATCACATAGCGATGAAGAAGGGGATGGAGCAATTAGTGGCCGAACAGTACTTGGGGATGCGAAGTTTCGATTCGGGACCACTGCCACTCTTCTCTGATTATCAAAACCCGCCATTATATATAGATGGTCGTCGTGTTGACCGGAGACAACTGGAAGATGAGCATAGCCCAGGGCAAGCCAATGAAGAGGTCGAACAGAATAGCCTAGCTAATCTTGGCGACGGCGGGACGGAACACCGGCTAGCCGATGAAGACAACACAAACTAAGGCTAGTAATTGTGTATATCATGATAAGCCTTGCGGATAGCGAGACATAAACCAAACCCAGCGCAACGGGAAGAAGCATTTCCTCACCAAGAGTCATAGCCAGAAGGTGGTTGGATCATGAGGAAGTTTAGGCGCCTCGAAGTTTATCCTCTACTATCTCCACTAGTCCTATTTATACCATTCGTTACTTCCTTGCTACTGTTTGAACTATACATGTCTGTGGTTTGTCCTGGAACCCGGACTTCTGATTGGTCTGGACCCACTCCCCCAACACCGGGGCCAGCTTGCCTGCTTTACCTGATGCTCCTCTCTCTTTCCCTTACACATATCGTTTGCCACTCTAGTGAGGTAGTATTCGACTAGCAAAGAAAAACCGATAAAGCGCCGTTCAAGTGCCGAAGCTAATTGCCCAACCGTGATTTAAGGGGCGATGATGGGCCTAAACGAAAACGAACCGACGACTTTCCTGATTAAGCTTAACCCCGAAACCCGATCTCCCGAATTGCTGCAGTGTTGCATCGTGCGAACCAAGCATTTGGCCCCGCGTTTGAGGGAAATGAAGCAACCCGTATGCACTAAATGCTGACGCCCCTCTTTTATGGGGGGCTTCTTCACGCCCCGTACCTGAAGATGATTTACTCATATGACTGCGAGGTTACAATGGCTGATGTTATAAAGAGTCCCTGATCTCCATAGCTTGATCTGATCCATTGAACAATCTGAAAGCTATTCTTCCATATAATAGACAAGTAGCTCGAGCTATTCTTCAAGATGCGGACTGTTGTGTCTCTTCTCAGCTTGACTGCTGTCAGCTACGCGTTAGAAAAGAGAGCTTCGGCATCAGCTTACAGCTCTAACTCGGCTGGAAACTACAAACTCTCCTCAATCACCGGGCCGGTCCAAGGTGCAGGTGACCCAGGTTCAACCTCGACATGGCAGCTAAGTGTCGACGACACGAGCTCTGGTCACAAGCAAACCATCGTGGGCTTTGGTGGAGCTGTGACTGATGCGACTGTCACGTCCTTCAACACCCTGTCGAGCTCAGACCTCCAGGACCTTCTCGATACTCTCATGACAGACTCGGGTGCCAATTTTGCTTTAATGAGGCACACCATCGGCGCTTCTGATCTCTCTGGGGACCCAGTCTACACCTATGACGACAATGGTGGCTCCGCGGACACATCGCTCTCGGGATTTAGCCTCGGAGATCGTGGAACAGCTATGGCCAATATGCTGGCCTCTATGAAATCCATCCAATCAGCTTTGACCATCTTTGGATCTCCATGGAGTGCTCCTGGGTGGATGAAGATGAATGGTGTCATCGATGGGTCCACAACGGACAATAATCTGAACGATGGATATTTGAACGGTGGAACCGCGAATTCCGGGTATGCTAGTCAATTTGCGGACTACTTTGTCAAGTATATCCAGGCGTACAAGGATCTAGATGTGACCATCGACGCCATCACCATTCAGAACGAGCCTTTGAACAGCCAGTCTGGATATCCCACGATGTATGTCTACGCAGAGGAGTCCGCCGAGCTGATCCAGAACTACGTCGGCCCCGCTCTTGCTGATGCTGGCCTGGACACGACTGTCTGGGCCTACGATCACAACACCGGTAAGCTCACTAGCCCCTCCAAATTAGTCTCCATACTGATGAAAGCAAAGATGTCCCTAGTTACCCTCAGACCGTCATTGACGGTGCCAGCGGGTACGTCGATTCGGTCGCCTGGCACTGTTATGCTACCGATGTAGACTGGACAGTCCTCACCACATTCCACGAGAGCAATCCAGACGTGAAGCAATACATGACCGAATGCTGGACCCCATCCACTGGGTCCTGGAACCAGGCCGCCGACTTCACGATGGGCCCCCTTCAAAACTGGGCTTCCGGCGTGACAGCATGGACGCTCGGCACCAATTCCGACGATGGCCCACATCTATCCAGCGGTGGGTGTGACACTTGCACTGGTCTGGTCACTGTCAATGATGATGGAAGCTATACCTTTGAGACAGCATACTACATGATCGCTCAGTTTAGCAAATTCATTCCTACCGGCGCTATCATCCTGAATGGAACGGGAAGCTACACTTACTCAACTGGAGGGGGTGTGCAGTCTGTGGCCTCGTTGAACCCTGATGGAACGCGCTCTGTTGTTATTGAGAATACTTTTGATAACGATGTTTATGTGACTCTCAGCACCGAGAGCGGCGAGGAGTGGTCGGGTGATATTCCCAGTGAGTCTGTTACCACTTGGGTGCTTCCGGCTTCATCTTAGGATAATCGGTATTCTTGGAAGAATTTGTGTACATGTTATAGTCGAGAAGTTTCAATTCCTGCTAGTCTAAAATACATGACTAATTATACACATTGTGACTCCGTAAGCGGGTAATATCGGTGCGGAATCCGACCGCCATCAACTCACCATGCGCACGCACTTCTAAGGGATACAACTTGTTAAAAATGTCTAGTGCAGGTCACAGATGTTCTACCTGCAAGCGAACCTTCTCCAGTCGGAGCCATCTCAAACGGCACGAGGCGTCATCACGTAAGTGGGAACAGAAATCGAATACACGCGCGGAAACTGACCATCCATCTAGACAACCCACGAACGCAAGTGACGTGCGAGTTTTGCGGGAGCATATATTCCAGACAGTATGATATTGCAATTATCTTCAATGCTGAAATTCATTAATGGAATCATTAGAGATGCGCTTCGCCGCCATTACAAAAGCTGTAAGATTGGGCGGCAGCCTTTGCCCAAGAAGGCCGGACGCCATCGGAAATCATGTGACACCTGCGCAAAGAACAGGAGCACCTGCGATGCCAACTACCCTTGCTCTACCTGTGAGAGCCTGAGTGTTGTTTGCACTTATCAGCGGCTTGAAGGTCGCACAGATGAGCCGCTCGGGGCAATCTCCAATACTCGGGTGTCAACTAGAAGTCAACACAGACAAGCGACCGCGATATCAGACCAACGACGACATGGCCAATCATCAGTTCCGTTTTTGTTGAATTACTCTGCGCCGGGTAATCAGAGTAATCCTGGGGATGTCAACCATGCTCTTTCTCTGCTGTCGACCACCGAGTCAAATGATCCAGAGCTGGATTCTGCACTCCCGAGTCTGGAAGTCGAAGCTGACAGAAGCGATCTTTTCTTTGAGGATTCTTGGGCTCTTTTCTTTGGGTCGGTCACAAACGATAGGCAGTGTCGAAACTCACCATTACCAGAAGGCCTCGACGATCCGGAACAACGACAGTTGGCTGCTGACAAAATGATCGATTGCCTATCCAACGTATACACCTCTCATAGCCATGTCTTCGGGGGACTCAATCTCGACCCCGAACGCACATTCTTCAACGAGAGGAATGTTCGCAATTTCATCAATGCCTACTTTGACAATACCGTTCGGCCTCGATCTCGTATCGTTTTGAAATCCTCGTTCAATCTGGAAACTACTTCTGCACCCCTTCTTCTCTCGATCTTCCTATTGGGTGCAAGTTGTGGGCTATCCGACCATGCTATGTCACAAGCCACTACTTACGTAGATATGGCGGAACAAGTCGTGTTTGAAGATTCTAATTTTCTTCAACTTGTATACAACCATCAATCTCGAGACGGTGAAAGTTTAAATAAGACTGAGATTGAAAGCATCCAAGCGGCGATTCTCATAATTCTCAACCAATTGGCTAGCCCCAAGCCAGAAGCTCGGCGTCGGGTGCGAATACAACGATACCCGGCTCTGGTATCTATTGCTCGGGCGACATCCATGACACAAATCAAAAATCAATGGCATGATTCTAACATACCCTTGAGACAAGCAAAGTTCATTAGAAATGAGACTTGTATAAGGTAGGTTCTGCTTCCACTATACACCTGTTGCACAATGTTAACAGTATACAGACTGATGGCATCTATAACCATGCTTGACTGTCACAACATTATGTTTTTCAATACCCCTCCCCAGTTCACGGCGTCCGAGTTTGGGTTTGATCTCCCAGCTGAAGAAAGGGGTATTGATATCCGAGACAGTGCTACATGGGAGATATGGGCACAAAACGAACGAGAACATCAACGCCCTTCACCGTTGAATATATTCGTACAGGAACTGCTATCTGAGGACTGGCCCGGACTTGATGATCCAAGATACAGCAATCTCAACGTATTTGCTCTTTTTATCGTTGTCTCCGGTAAGTACTCTATGATATCTCTCTCTGGCGCACTGAAAGCTAAGAAAGCATTTGCCCAAAGCATTCCAACCAATAATATTCGGGTTGAGGTCAAGCCTTTGCAATATGTCAGACGCCACACGCCAGCTCGAAAGGGCACTCTCTAGATGGATGAGTCTATGGGAACGACTCAGATCACGATTAAGCCAGCAAGAAATCTACCGAGCAGGAATCACCTACCATGCACCCGATCTATGCGTCTTTGCAAGGCTGGTACTGCAAAAGCCATTATCCGAGACGGGCGAAGTTGCAAAGGATTCTATGGCTCAGGTTCATCAACTTCTAAAGGAGCCTTCCCAATAAATAGGGACTTTCTGTGTGATTCTGCGATGCCCAAAGATCAATCTTACATGGCAACTATTGAACATCCTCCTCGTCTCCGGACTTGTACAAAGCCAGTCCCAAGGAGGCACTAATAGAACAAACCAACACAGCCCATGACGCTCTTCCATTCTGTTTCTTTCCCAGTAGACGACCCGTATCCCACACCAACTGTTTCATCCCATTAAAAGCGTGGTATGTGAAGGGCATTGCTATCCCAAACCTGACACCGGTTTTCACTGCAGTCGGTAGCGCCCCAAATGCATCGACCATGGTTGTCGAGTCGAGGTGAATGCCCAAATTTGGGGAAAGGAGGTACAGTGTCCCAAAGGCGTAAAGGCTTCCTGAGAGTAGTATTCCGGTGATTCGATGAAGGATTGATGCTGAGGAAACGAATTGCCATTTGTATATGCTGATGTGGGGGGAGACTGGTCGGTTCAAGCGTTGTGCGGCGAGGCGGTGATGGGGTGACTCGGTGGGTATGTTTTGAATTGAGACGTTTCTTCTGGTGAATCATTAGAAGGCACCATGGAAAGGTTGATTTTTCACGAACCGGAAAGTGACTCCATTGACTCTGAAGAGTCGGGCTGTTGTTGGGATATGGCGTGACGCACGTAACAGCATCTTGTAGCCGGCAGCAGATTGATAATGTAGCAGATGCTTCAAAAAATGACCACCTATTGAGTAGAAGTAACTATTTTTCGGAAATATGTCTGTGAACAAGGATGGAACACAGATCCAGGACTTAAAAAAAGGCTGTTTATACTGACTGGAGAATACCCACTTGTGGGTATTTTCCGATCAGCGGCCCCACAAATTATGGCTGGTCTTCAAGATCCACTCATCCAGTTAAGAACCATCGGCTCCTTTTATGTTTGGCTTGATGTTTATTGCAAATACAGGGATATTCTTTGACTAAAGTAGCTTCACCTCAGGTAAATTCAACTCGTAAAACCGGCATGGCCCCTTGAGCAGCTCAATGAATGCAGACACCCAGAGCATAGTCGTGGGCCGAAAGCCATGGAGTCACTCGAATATGCCATGTACTGTTTACGTGCCCGTCCAACAAAATTACTTTAATCATACCCATCTCAATAGCCGCGCGATCTAGCAGTCACAGTACAACTTGGGTCTTTTGCTGTTAAAGGGCTAAATGTCTGTACAAATCATCCCCTGGTCGCTCGCATTTCACCTCAAAATCACAGCCAATCCGCTCCGATAAGCATTAAGGGTTATAGACGGGTTATAGACTTTAAAGTATGTAAGATCTGGCACCTGAAAATACTCTTTCGCCAGTGATCCAGAATTACATCATCGGAGTAGCGGGTGGGGTTGTCGGGGTGGCAATCGCGACTGACCTCGAACTCCACCTCAGCTCTTATTGCCTCATACTTCTTGATCAGACGTTCATCGTAGCAGGTGCGAAGCCGGACTGAATGGCAAGATGCATACTATTGGTTTGCACAGACGTTTCGATCGTGGATTGACTGGGGGATATTGGCAAAATTGTTCTGCTCCTTGGTCAATTCAGGTGCAATTTTTCCAGCAGGGACCGACAAAGCCCGATGATAAGAACTCTGGTAAAGACCTAGTGATAAGTCGTGGAATTGAGTCGGCGCGGTACACAAAATAAGCAAGGAGCGGCAACGCCTGATTTGTCGACTGATGCTGGTCGAGATATATATATACAGTATATATTTTTGGAATAGCGGAGCAGACAAAGCTTCCAAGGTGTTGGGAGATGTCCGATCAAAAGATTGTGGTAATTGCGTGAAATGAAATCCAGACAAAATGTTGCCTTGATTTTCAGGAGTTAAAAAACAAGCACCTCGCTTGATTCAAGTCAATATCGAAGTTTAGAAGTTAGGTAAAGGAAGAAGGTGTAGGCAAGAAGGAAATCTTGCCTCGAATAAAGCATTATCTTATATATTGACCTAAGCCAGGCGACTTTAATATCTGGGGAAGCAGGAACAATAGCATTTTGTTCGAATGATAATCAATGTGGGATACTGGGCACGTATGGCTGTGAAGTATTCCACCAATGCTGGATGTTTAATTGATAGCCTCGATATACTTGGGCTGGATTTTGCCTTGAGATGCCTGGATGGACAAATAACCGGCAAACGGGGAGTACAGTCTTGAATCCAATATTGTAGCATAGCCGTAAGGTTAGAATGGAACTGTTCTACATCATTTCCCAATCTTATACCATGGATTGGTGTAGCAACAGACCTGATCTATAGTAGATACCCGATCATGTGATCATAACCACCGCCTGGCAGAATTACATCACGACATATCGCACGCCATTCAAGCTTCCGGATTTGGGGCAAGAACAGGACCCGCCACAGCTGCACTCCAGATGACACCATCGCAGATCATTATGTACTTTACAAGTTCCATTGAGCTTCTCGAAAAGTGCTAACATCATTATTAGGCAATTATGCTAGACCCTGAGAAACGGGGCTGACGTTGTGGATTAATCAGCCCCAGATCTGGGAAGAACCGGAGTTTGAGAGGTTTCCACGAGCTTCGGAGCTCTGCGGGAATGATTGCTCAGCACTAGGCATACCCTCTAACCAGATTGGAGGTTCCTGCTGGATTATTAAAAGCATAATGGGGTGAAAACCGGACTTGTCCCCCAGACTTGACTCTTTTGAGTGGGTACGGGAGACCACAAGGACCAGAAATGCCGAGAATGCAAGCACGCAATCACGCAATTTCAGGCACCAAGGCATCCACAAGCACGCCATCGAATTTTCAAGGACCCACTCGAGACCCCGATGTCGTGCTCAAATGAAATGGCGGCTAGGGAAATCGGAAGTATGTCAGGCACGCTGAAAAATCACATCATTGCCTCATAGCCTATATTATTCGGAGCCTGGCCTTTGCTTCTTCTTCTCATTATCATCTCCATATCCGTCTTCGGTGCTTCAATTCCCTGTTGTGTATAGTTAAACACCTTACCCTAGGCGTTTATACTTCTATTTCTTTTACACATTACTCTTTGTGCACGCCTTCAACATGCCGGCCAAGATGCCTGTCCAGTACCCCTCCGATGGAGAGGGCATTGACTCTCGTGACAACATGACCGAGTCTGGCTATGTCAGCGGTGGCTCTTCTAGTGAAGAATACATCCCAGAGATTGTCTTCACCAAGCCTCATCTTCAGTTCTTGAACCGCCAGTTGCAGTTCCTCGAGCCTCAAGGTATGTTATCCGGAAACCCCGCTATAACAAAGGTCTCAATGTATGGTTTCTGACTCTTACCCCTCTATAGATATCTTGAGATGGTGCATTACATCACTCCCTCATCTCTTCCAGACTACTGCCTTTGGTCTTACTGGCCTGGTAACTCTGGATATGTTGTCCAAGCTGGAAGTACCCCGCCCCCAGATGGTGGATCTTATTTTCCTCGATACGCTGCACCACTTCTCCGAGACCCTTAACCTGGTCGACCGGGTTCGCAAGCGTTACCCGTTGAACAATGTCCACGTGTACAAGCCTGCCGGTGCCGAGACAGCTGCCGAGTTTGAATCTAAGTATGGCGCCCGTCTGTGGGAGGTTGATGACCAGCTCTACGACTGGGTTGCCAAGGTTGAGCCTGCCCAGCGTGCCTACCGCGAATTGAATGTCCACGCCGTCCTGACCGGTCGTCGCCGCAGCCAAGGTGGCAAGCGTGGTGACCTCGACGTTATTGAAGTCGACGAGGCTGGCCTGATTAAGATCAACCCCATGGCCAACTGGTCCTTTGACCAGGTTAAGCAGTACGCTCGTGACAACAACGTCCCCTACAACGAGCTCCTCGACCGTGGCTACAAGAGTGTCGGTGACTGGCACTCCACCCAGCCCGTTGCTGAGAACGAGGATGAGCGCTCTGGTCGCTGGAAGGGTCAGCAGAAGACCGAGTGTGGTATCCACAACCCCCGCTCCAAGTATGCTCAATACCTGATGGAGATGGAGCGCAAGCGCCAAGAGGAAGCTCTGACATCCGCATTGAACGCTCAGCTTTCTGCTGCTCAATGATCCTGTCGCTCCTTTTTGTGCCTCGCATACTCCATCGCATACTCCATGGCGTTATAATGATACCTCCTCGGCTCTGCTTTTATTTTGTGTCCCCGTTTGAGCGGTGCAAATCGGCTCTTCAAAGACCGACGCACATTCATGATTTCTTATGTTATCGGGATTTTATTCCCAAAAAGATAAAATAGCCCACTCCCCCTTGTATATAGGGAGTTTGGTTTCCGCTCGCGGCCCTTATTGGGACCGTTGAGACATGATAATGACCTTCGCATAAATAGATACAAAAGCGCAACTTGTGTCTTCAATAAACATTTACTTTTTCTATAAATCATGATAATCTCAAGTAGTTCTGAACATTGGTATTTTCTAATTTTGCATTCTCATCCAGTGTTTTTTTCCAAATGCCCTTGGGAGGGGTTCTCACGTGGAACCCACCAACCCTAAGTTTGGTCCCATGAACTGCTGCAAGGGAGTCACCGGTATTAAGCAATCAGGCTTTTGAAATACGATTATCATTCAACGCCCCGCAGCTTGATACCCAAAGCGGGGCTTTACTCACCTCCATATAAAGTACGCGTAGAATGTTTTACTGATAAATAATCCCGGCTACGTAAGTGACATCGTACTCCCATCTAGCATACTAAAGAGTCATTTTGGAAGGTTTCCTGCCAAAAAAAAAAATTCTTTAAAAAATACACAGTGAACCTTTGAATTCAACCGAAAATAGCTCTATAATGCTTTAAGTCGGTTTTCCACTTGAAAATTTTATTGTGATCGACGACCCAATCTGCTCACGACATACCGATACTGGCATGAAGTCTTTGGTTGCAGCCAGTCATTATGATAGCGAAAAGATAATGTTTCTAATCACACAGCTAATACTTCGCTCGCACTATCAGTGATGCCAATAATTCTTCAAATCAATCAGTTTGACGGTTTGATTAAATGACGCAAGCCGCAGCGGAACCCCACCAACTGGCCACGTGACGGACCACGATCGACAATGTTTTCTCAAGAAAGCGATCGTTGAATTCCCAAGTTTAGCCCCATCCAGTCCAACTTCTCTCTAAACACACCAGTGAAAGGCCATGGTTGACCAAACCACCTCCCGCCAGCGGCCCTCGCTTGGCCAAATGCGCAGCAGCTCATTCCTCCAAGACCACCAACAATATAAGCCCCCGCTCTCCGTCAGCCAGAACATTGGCGAGGTCCTAGGCTCCCAACTCACCGAGACCCTTTCAATCAACCCTATCAACCCAGATCCCGAACGGGTCCATGACAGCGGTGTCACCTACAGCATCTTCAACCACCAGGCTAACCCCCTGGAGACCGGCACCCCGCGCATCGTCGCAACAATCTTCTACAAATCCTCAAAACCCGTTCACCCCCACTTCCACCCCGATTCTTCGCCCAAGCCAGCTGCGGGCGAGCAGCTGCCTTTACCCCATGTTCCTGAAGGCTCCGCCCCCACTGAAGATATGGACAAGTTCCCCCGCGAACCGCCTGCTCCGGAACCGGAACCGCTGGATCACATCTACGGACCTTATGTGTCGCAGTTGTGTTTGACCAACTTCTTGCAGATTCTGGAGTCTCTGCCAACGCCTTACCAGCGCATGAACACTTCGCACCGCTGCCTGGACCGTGACGCTCAACCCCGCGTTGTGGAGGTGACATTCTCTCCCCCTCCGGACCCTAAGTACCTCTCTTTTGAGGACCTGCGCAAGCACGAGAGCATCTGGCGCTTTGAGCGCGAGTGGAACGTTGAGGTTGTGCTGCAGCAGGAGAGTGTCTTCCGCCGACACAAGCGATTGGCTGTGTTTGATATGGACAGCACACTTATTGAGAATGAGGTGATCGACGAGATCGCCAAATTCATTGGTGTGGAGAAGGAGGTTTCTGTATGTCGAAATTATCCTCATGTTTTAAGCCGTTGAGGAACTCTAACCTTGTATAGGAAATCACCGAGCGCGCGATGAACGGCGAACTGGACTTCGCGGCATCGCTCAAGGAGCGTGTTAGCCTCCTCAAGGGCGTCCCCGCTGATGTCTTCGACAAGCTCAAGTCCGTCATCACCATCGCGAAGGGTGCCCGCGAGCTTTGTGCCGCTTTGAAGATGATGGGATACAAGATGGCTGTTCTGAGCGGTGGCTTCCAGCCTCTTGCGGAGTGGTTAGCCGACCAGCTTGGACTCGACTATGCAGTCGCCAACCACGTAAACATCCCCATCCAACTCTACTGTACTGCTAATAGATCGTCAAAACTAATCCGATATCTAGCTCGAAATCGACACTGAAACTCAGACCTTGACCGGCAGACTGGTCGAGTCGAAGCCCATTATCGATGCTGCTCAGAAGCGCTCCCTTCTTAAATCCATCGCTGCTGAGAACAACATTCCCATCTCCCAGACACTGGCTGTCGGTGATGGAGCCAATGATCTTCTCATGCTTCACGAGGCTGGCCTTGGTGTCGCCTGGCGCGCCAAGTCCAAGGTCCAGCTCGAGGCCCCAACCCGTATTAACGGAGAGAGCCTGGTCGATATTCTCCACCTTTTCGGTCTTGAGAAGGAGGATATCCTCGAGCTCACCAGCAGGGCCCAATAAGTGGCCTAGGCTAAGTTGAGCCCTTTCATTCCCAGGTGGATCGTTTTGCATCTTGGAACGCAATACCCATTTATATCCGCTTTTTTATTGGATGCGATACAGGTGACGACGGCTTACGAGCTATCTGTTTCAGCATCTGTGATGCTCATTTCCATTTCTTATTTTTCGACAAACAGCTTCGAATTACCTTTGAGTTAGAGGAAGAGGAGGATGAGGATGGGGAAAGGGCCTCTTGCAGTGCGGTACATAGCCGGTCTAGCTGTATCCTTGCCATTTCCTTGGACGTAGTTGGTATAGTTGAACTGAACCTAGGACTCGTACGGACGTACAGCTTACTTCTAGCTTCACGACCGACACGTAGTCTAATGAGAAATACATGAATGAGAAGAACTCCTTGAAAGTAAATCTAGAGATTTGATTGATGTAATTGCTTCTAAGAAACTCCATGCAAGCGCCTGGAATATAGACAGGATAAAAACCGTTAATGGTGATACAAGACAATGTTGAAATGGAATGTCGAAAATAGTAAAGAAATCCCAACCCCAAACCGAAGCCAAACCTGATGCAATCTCGGCGCCGAGTGAATGGTGAACGAGCCGCGTTTTATCGGACAGCGGTTATGAACCATGCATATTATTTTGTTGAATAAAGGAAGGAAAAGGAACCGGAACTAGCGGGTCGCCTCATCAGCCTGAGCAACAGGCTGCTCGGCAGTCTGTCCAGTTGCGGCTCCAGCTCCACCACGACGCTTCTTCAGAACGTTCTCAATGAACGCCTCACCAGCCTTGTAACTGCTGCGAACCAAAGGTCCAGAAGCACAGTACAAGAAGCCCATATCCAGCGCACGCTGGCGCCAAGCCTCAAACCGATCAGGAGTAACATACTCATGAACAGCCATATGACGCTTGGTAGGACGCATGTACTGACCAAAGGTAACAACATCAACATCCACAGCACGCAACTGACGCAGCGCATCCCAAAGCTGCTCATCAGTCTCACCAAGACCAAGCATAAGACTAGTCTTTGTAATAAGATCAGGCTTGGCCTCCTTAGCAGCCTTCAAAACACGAATGGACTGCTGGAAAGTAGCGCGACGGTCACGCACGAAGGGAGTCAAAGCCTCAACGGTCTCAACATTATGCGCATAAACATCCAATCCACTCCGAGCAACCACCTGGGCCATCTCAAGATCTCCGCGATAATCACCAGTCAAACACTCAACCAGGATATTCGGAGCCTTGGACTTGATCTTGATGACCGTCTCGGCAAAGTGGTGCGCACCTCCATCAGCCAGATCGTCACGGTCAACACTGGTCAAAACAACATATCCAAGTCCCCATCGCGAGATAGCCTCGGCGGTGTTCTCCGGCTCGTGAGGGTCGAGTGGTGCGGGTGTACGACTGGTCTTCACACTGCAGAATCGGCATCCTCGGGTACAGGTATCACCCATGAGCATGATAGTAGCGGTAGCAGCGGCCTTATCACCTCCACCCCAGCAATCGGAAATGTTAGGGCATCGCGCCTCCTCGCAGACGGTATGCAAGTTCAATCCGCGGAGATCCTTCTTCAAGCGCTGATAGTTCTTCGAGTCCGGAATAGGAGTCTTAAGCCACTCGGGGAGCCGGGTCATTTCCTTCTTGCGGCCGGCTGGGCCGACCATGGCGGTCTTAAGGGCGTAGGCCTCTGCGGGATCGAGAGCTTCTTCTGCACCACCGGAGACGAAGTCGGAGAAGGAGGGACCGGCATTTAATTTGTCTTGGAATTGGGTCTTTCGCCGACGGGTGATTCCCGGTGTGTTGGTGGCGGAGCCGCTGTCGGTCGTGGCATAGGTGCGGTAGTGGAGGAGGGAGACGGTTGATGTAGGGGCGGATGAAAGGGATGTCCTTACGGACGATAGGTGCCGTAGGCTTCGTGCTGGAGCGGCCATTGTGGTATGTGTATGTCAAGGGTTGAGGTCTAATACGCAATCTGCAGAGAAAGATAGCTGGGCTTTCCCGCGGGATTCTCGGATGACTCAGCAGTGGAGATGGTGGCGGCTCAATCATCCAAGGTGCTTCCCGAGGTCCCGTCCGTCACCGACGTATGGTTTTGGCCAGTGGTAGAGTGATGGCTTAGCTAATGGATAATAGAGAGTGAGATTATAGCAATGGCTATTATGATTATGCTTTACTATAGTACTATGATACTAATTGTACATGTGACACAAGCTCAAGAACAATCCGAGGGAACGAATCGCGATGACAGGGTATGAATATGATAAGAAGGAAAGAAGACGGTCGGACAAGCGATGGAGATAATTGTTGCTCTGAATGAAAGAGAGCCATGCATGATGGTGATGTGTGAGGGAAAAAGGAAATCGAAACCAAAGAGAGGAGGTGTATAGAGATACAAGGAAATCGGGAAAGATAGGGAAAGAGTGAGGTTTAGGGGGCATTGACTTCCAGGACCTGGGCGAGAACTTCAATCGCGGATTTAAGGACTTCATCTGATCGACCACAGATGGCGAATAGTAGATTGTCGATAATCCCCTCGACCTGCCGGCGCAGTTCTGAACTGCGGGACCCAAGGACTCGGTCCTTTGTGCGGCCGGGGGACCCGGATGGGAGCTGGATGCCCAGTGTGCTGTATGCTTTTGTGGGGATGGCGTCGATGCCATATGTGTCGTTTCGCGCCAGTAAGGAAGGTTTGTGGCGGTGAATAGTAGATAAGGAAAGGAGGTAGTTGCGGGCAATGAGCGCTGCACAGAGACAATCAAGCAAGTTCTCTGTGACTTCAGGAAATATTGTTCGAAACGGTCGGAGGAAGTTCTTGTCGTCGCTTTTCCTAACATGTAGGATTGCAGGTGATGTGAGTCGAAGCATGTGACGAGGAAAGTCCTTCACAGAATGTTCAAGTTCGTCGAGGGTCCATTGATGATCATCCAAGGTCCACTCATGGTCAGCGTCATCCCACGGTGTTGCTTCGTCTGATTCTTCTTGGACAGACTTAGTAGACCTCCGGTTTGGAGAATGTTCAGTTTGTGATGTTGCTTCTGGGCTTACACTCCCAGACCGGATTTCTGGCTGGGGGAAAGTGTCGCGCTCTCCCTGCGCGGTGCCAGGTCGATCGCCAATCACAGTAGATGTAACACTGTCGGAGGTCAATGACCCCGGGTCAGTGTATACATCGTCATCTTTACCGTCCTCATAGGTGCTCAGAGAGTAACCAGACTCCCGCGTGCCATAACCACTATCCGACATATCCAGCGGGGTTTCAAGTGGTGTATCAGGACTAAATGCAGATACTTCCTCTTGCCGCTGATCTGGCGTCATTGGTAGAGGGTGTGGTAGTAATGATGGTGGAGGTGGCATTGGAGAGGACTGCCGAGCAATATCAACCAATCTTGGTTTGTTTTTAGGCTTGCTTGCAACAGCAAATCTCTGTGACAGTATTAGAATGGCTGGATGTTCATCAGCTGCATTCTGGGAGAGTTCATTACTTACCAGGGGTTCGTCGAGAGACTTCATCCCCGGGATGAAATCTATCTTCGGCATTGGAAGTGGTGGATCCTGTTCAACAATCTGGACCTTTCGACGGTTGGATTCTCTGATGTTTTCATCTTTTCCAGAAAGCGGATCAAAGGGAACGCCTTTAAGCCATGTCTCGCAATACGCCAGATTACTGGGTATCCAACTAGCTTCACTTGAGACGGTGGCGGTCCTCGGCCGTTGAGGTCTCGGCGAGCTGCCTGGAACATGACAGTAGGTGGGTCCTGGAGGTGAAGTAATAGGACTTGAAAGGCCATCATGGCTCTTAGCGGTGTTTCTTGACTCATTGCCTTCGCACTGCCGGATGAGATTCGAATGTGCTTCGTGGACACTAGTAACCTCCGTCCACCTTTGTTCTTGGGGTTGTTCGTGGCGTTCTTCGATCCAGTCAGGCGGGCGGTAGGCTTTATAGTTAATTCTTTCTGTGTCGCTGTCCTCCAGTCCTCCGCTCAGCTCAACCGGCTCCTCCAGTTCGGGCAAACTTGGCTCTTTCTGTAAGTCCTCATTGATAATGTCCGCCTCTTTCGGTTCATCTTTGCACTCAAAATATGATGTATTAGCCCCTGCACTTACAGCCCTAGATTCTGATATCGGGGGACTGGGCAAAAGACCAAAAGCAGACATGCTAGCAGAGCCCAAATTTTGATCAGAGCGCCATGTTCGTAGTGTTCGACCACCTGGTATTTTAGATTCTCTGGTTGATTTCGGGCGGAACGTCGGCGCACTGTCGCATGACGCCGGTGACGATGGGAGCATCAGCTGGAAGGGTTCCTTCATTCTGCGTACAGAGCGAAAAGGTGAGATGATGGGGGCCCTCTGCTCGCGGGCCGCCGGCAGAGAGAGTTTGTAGAAGAATCATGAACCTCCGAACGAGGGAATGTGGGTGACGGCACGAATGACAATGTCGGATATTGTCTGCTCCTCCTTCGGGGCTGATATGTGGGAGACCATCGGCGTGGCGAGGGAATGGGGTCAGGAATTGCCATGGCATCGTGGCTCGGCGCAGAAGAATATGACTCTTGGTTCTTAATGTGAGTTTGAATCGGGGCCGGGAAACATGCATTGTTAGGCCTTTTAGTAACACCGCAATCCATAGTGGACATATTGCGCCTTCAAGATGAGGTGGTTTTAGTCCCAACTCAAATGCTGAAAAAGCAACATGCGGTCGCACAAGAGTTACCCGGATGAGAATGAAATGCAGTCGTAAGAGCGATTGAACCTCCGCACGATGCAGGGGCACAGTATGGACTTATACAGTCAGAGTGACGCTAGTTTTGACTTCCAAGGACTATAGGGTCACCAGGTATACAAGGTAGGACATCCCTTGACAAGGAACTCAACACCCTGCCATGAAGAAACTCGAGTATGTTCAGATGAAGTTTGGCCCCTTCAAGGTTTTTGGGTTTCCCTCTTGCACGAAACTAGCTCAGCTCTCAGGCACGGGCCATCATAATAATAGTTGAGAATGAGAGTCAAGTCATCCTTGCATGCCCGAGAAAGGTGAGATCTAAGCAGGCGGTGGAGGGATGATTGGCCCTAGATTGCTATTCATGGTCTGCAGGACGCCGTCAACGTGGATAGACCCTTTGCGGGTCGCCTATAATCGTCATAGTTCGAGACGAAGAATGAGACAAATGGGATGCAGAGAGGGGGGGTTAGCGAATCACAGCCCTTGAGAAGGGCAATAAGATCGACCACAGGGTGTGTTGCACTGTACCAGAGCGGGTCTTCATTGGCTGCAGTGTCTCGTTGCAATAGCAATGGGAGAGCCCCCCTTCATGGGGTTGCCATCCCTTGCGTCGGAGTCACCCATGCCTGACCAGACTTTGAAACTTGGAATATGAATGATAACATGCTTCGTCATGGCGTGCATACTGAAAGTACCGTTCTCTTTTTCCTCCCAGCTGTCTGAGTGGCTCTGAACATGCCTTGTAAAATGCCATGAATTTTCATCGCCAAATCCGATACATCTTCATAATGATTGCCCCCATTTCTGCTGAGCCACTCCAATTTCGCGGATACCGTCGCCATTCCCGGGGGTTGACAGGTTCCATTGGGAGCCCCGCTTATCCTCAAACACGGCTTTTGTAGATGATAGATGTCAATTCGACGGTCCTATTATATTAGCTGAATTAAAGTAATCGCGTACACGGGTCAGATCTGATCGGATGAGGAGAAAGTTTAGGATTGATCACATCTTCATAGTTGCATTTCCTGGTACGCGGTGGGGCCACAAACAGTGCAAACTGCCTTATCGATTGGACTTATCGCGTAGCTTTTTTTTTCTTTCGGTTGGAATGATCTTCTAGTCTCCCCCATATTTCATGCAAGCGCCCCATTCCCCATGATTTCCGAATCGTTCATAGCGGCGACGCTGTCATCCGCTAAAACTCCGACCGCCACTCTCCGCGATGTCGGCATTTGCGTGCATGAATTCCAGCCTGCCCCCCAGCTGCGATCCACTTTCAAGAAGAGCTCGACCACACCCAATTGCTTGGCCGTGAGCCCGTCGCATATTTTCGCAGCACAGGCTGACAAGGCAGTTGTTCATGTCTACAGTCGGGAAAAGGGAAATCAGGAGGCTCTAGTGCCATTTCCGGAGCGTATCCGCAGCATTGCTGTCGTCGGAGCCAAGCATGGTGATGTGCTGGTCCTTGGCACGGAGGGAGGCCGATTGATTCTGTGGGAGGTATGATATGTCAATTGCGCTTATCTTTGGATATGTCAGAGGATTAGTGGATTCAGACTAACTCGCGCCGCGTGTTTCAGACATGCACAGGACGTCAAGTGGCTACCACTGCCTCACACCTGCAGCCGGTCACCTCGCTTGTCGTCGACCCCACTTCCAACTTCATTCTGTCGGGCTCCGCTGATGCCAGTATACACGTCTGGTCTCTGCCCGGCATCCTCTCCTTTTCTAAGCCCGCTCAAAGTCAAGACCGACAGCCACCAAACTCACCCATTCGGACCTTCTCCAACCACCGTGCCGCCATTACATCTCTGGCTGTCGGACACAGCCATGGACGAAACAACATCGCAGTCTCGACCGCGAAAGATAATACCGCTATTGTTTGGGACTACAACACTGGACATGTTCTGCGAACATACCTGCTCCCATTCTCAGCGACCTGTCTAGCATTGGATCCGGTGGATCGAGCTGGCTACGTTGGATACGAGGACGGCAGCGTGCAATCCATCGACTTTTACCGCAGCGGCTCAGTAAAGCACACTCTCCACGACACCTCTCTACAATCCACCCCTGCCCAGGTGTCTGCCGAAGACCGATGGCTTCCTCCATCTGCCGAGTCCGGTGCTACCCGGGCACTAATTCTCTCATATGACGGTACCACACTATTGTCCGCGCACGATAGCGGCAAGGTTCTATCATGGAATATCGCGCGCCGAAAGTTCGCAACCACTGTCTCTGATTACACACACCCTGTGACCAACCTGGTTTCCTTGCCGCTAAATGGCCTTTCAAACTCCTCGCAGGAGCCAACCCGCAGCATTCACACCATTGTCAAGCCTCGCCATGACGGTGCGCTCTCAGACCCCTCTCATGCTCCTGGTGCTGTCCCAGCAGCATACACTTTCCACACACATCTGACCGCCCCCTCACGTCTCCGATCTCGCCAAACATCCCAATTCTCTCAAGCACTCACTCATGCAGCCTTCCCCACTTCCATGATTGAGGAGGGTCTCGCCGAGCTGGCTGCTTTCCGACAGCCGGGCGCTGAAGTCTCCCGTGTCTCGTACACAGCTCCCGCTGTTCCAGATACCTCGGTCGACGTTGCCGCTCATGACGATCGCATTGCTGAGTTGGAAGCCGAAATTGCTTTACTGAAGAAAAAGGACGCAGTCAACGACAAGACTCGACACTCTACCACAGACGAGGTTGTGCAGCTGCGCTCGGACCTCGTCCATCTGCAAGATTACATCAACGAGATGCATGAGAAGCAGGAGGCCGCTCAGCGTGACAAGGTGCAGCGGCAAGCAAGGAAGGAAGCTCGTGAGACCAAAAAACGGGAAGCATGGTTTGCTGCCGAAGGTAAAGGGCGCAATGGCGATGCAGTGATGAAAAAGATGGACATAGATGAGGGTATGCTGACCAGCGACTCCGATGATCAGAGCGATGAGTAAAGTCTTTCAATATTGTGATTAATATCGGCCTTTGGTCTACTCAAAATGGGAATGGCGCTTGGTTAAACATTTACATATACTTCACGATATCTATCCAAAGAATATTCAGACAGATATGAAATTCTATATTCACAATTGTAGATCAACCCTACCGCTAACGTCCGACAATCATGTATCTTCTGACAATACGCTTATTTCTTGTAGCTAATCCATTGACTAAGGAAAGCACCCACTTAGCTACTTCCACGCGAGCATCTCACACTGCAACGCCGCATACCAAGCGTCCTCCGTCTCAGCCCACTTCTTCGAGGCCTGCGCCGTCTCGTCTATTTCTTCTTGAGCAATACCAGCCTCGAGCCAGCTCTTGTGCAAAGGATCGCCAGGCTGTAGCTGGCTCTGCGCACGCCTAGCTAGCCACTGTCGAGTGTCTGGACCCGAGAAGACTGAGCTTCCAGTGCCAATACGAACCTTGCCCCCATCAGCGTCAAACCCCGCAAGACGAAACAATGCCGGCATAACGGCTGGGGAAAGGTCTGCTTCAGTGTCCCCTTTGAGCACCGCTCGACGGAAATTTCCTACCCAAAGCCGGTCAAGGTCCACACTCCGTGAGTAAAAGTGCTGGTCTACTGTATCGCGCGTGGCCAAGATTCCCCCAGGCTTTAGTAGCCGTCGCATTTCGGTAAGTGCCTTAACAGGCATGTCTGGTGGCGGCATATACCCAAAGGTATGAGCGCAAAATATGATGTCGAACGTATTATCTGCGTAGGCGAGCCCTTCCAGGATATTACCTTCCTCGAAAGCAATGGAGCCTGGTCCGTCTTTAGGAATACCGAGATCATTGGCCACTATCCTGGCCCTTTCTAGGACATCTGCTGAGATATCAATGCCGAGCGTTCTTCCTTCACTGGCGTATTTGACGAAACCCGCAGTAATGGTACCAGGACCACAACCGACATCGAGAATCGAGTGTGTCTTTTTTATGTATGGCAGTATGAAGGCGGCCTCTGACTCAGCTGTGCGAGTTTGTTGGGTAGAGACAGTCTGGCTGGAATAGCCTTGCTTGTAATTTCCCGCTTGGCTAATACTTGTCATCGTTGTTCTGTAAGGTAATAAAGAGTTAGCATATTCTTCCACTGTAAAGCCGCAAAACCCTATTCAACGTTCTACGGCATATATTGTGGAAGCGAGCAATGTATGGTTTAGTCAGATATGATGTGGTGGGGGAAGGAAGAAGATCTAGCCACGAGAATCATGGAGATATAAATGTGTGAGCTATGTGAGTCATACAGTGAATTGTACCTTAACAAGGCTCCAAATCTGGGCAATTGAAATGTGTACTTGATGTGAGACAAGACCTTCAATGAGGGGCAATTTGTTGATTATAAGCTGACAAGGATGCCGGTTCCGCGATTCCATACTGTGGACGGTGTATTCAAAGCGGCTTGACCGGGCCGAGACCGGCATTTCAAAGAAGAAACATATTCGTTGATTTGATAATCAAATCGCCCTGCGATATGGGCTCAAAGTCACTTTAGACCTTGATCGCTTTGGGGTGCGGGCACAAATGAACGGGATTAATATATACCTCTCCACTTTTTTACAATGTGACGCAACCATCCGGTAAGGCCCAGCCAGATTACTGTTCATGCAAGGTGGGTACATAATTCTTTTGACATCAGCGATTTGTTTCTTCCTGTGTATATCTGTGAAATTCGAGATCTCGTTCCTAAATGCGAGGTGATTCAATGGTTGAGGTGTGGGGTTGATAGAATGCAGTGCTAAAGCGGTGGTGAAATTCAACCGGGCTGCGTCGTTTACCTTTTTGAGCGCACTAAACGTCTTCGTTGTAAAGGCATCGTCTAATTTTGAAAAGTATCCTCGGGTTATCGAATGTTTTTGATTGAAAGGAAGGAGAAGGATGGAAAGCAAATATGGAACTTAAGAGGGCATCAGGGGCTCTCAATATGACCCCTGTACAATCCACATTAACCATTCCAACCACCTATGTGGTACTCCACGCCAGCAGCATGTGCTAACCTCTCACTGGATCCCACTTAAGCCATCTAGCTAGGGCCACTTTGCCCCCACTAGTCAAAAAAGCCACTGCGGGGGCTAAAAGGCAAATGAAATCATAAGTTCGCCACATGAATGCATAAATATAGGGAAAGCCAGCAAAAATATTTCTTGCATCAAGCATACGAATTAACGACATTTGCATCAAACGAGACGCACCTGGGCAGCAAAGCCTTTGTAATTTAAAACTATTTGAAGCCACAAGTTATTCCAGCCAGAAGTTATTCCAACATGGCCGACTCCTATACCAGTTCCTCCTATTACTACAGCTCCAGTTCTTCGACCAGCACGGGCGAAGGCACAGGCACTGCTACCGGGCACCGATACTCTACTTCCTCGCACACTGATCCTGATGGAACGACTGTCGTACGTACGGCGCACCAAGACCTAGGAGAGGCTCCGGTCATTGAGGAGCGGCGCTATGATAGTACAGGCCAGGAACAACTAGCTCTCCCTGGTCCGGCGGGGTCGTCTGCTGGTGGTGTGAGACGCATTACGGATCTTGATGAGTAGGATAGGCTTTGTGTACCTCTGTACTTTGAAATTTTAAGAATTGTGTGAAGCCCAGCTATATATTTCCAACTTAAATACTGTACTATTTTCTCTCGCCTGTTCTGGTCAAATATGTAATCACCAAGGCCTCCAGAACAAAATCTTGGAAATGTAGAGCTCGATCAAGAAACACTATACAAATCCAGGCCCCCTACCTTTTCACTGCACCGCCGGTCACGTTGCATAAGGTCTTAAATCCTGATAAGGCGGTCAATGGGTCATGGTTATTATTAGTTATGGTGTCCACAGTCCTGACTTGCCGATCCAATACCACACAACCTGCTTCCAATGGAACTCAATATGATTCGACTACTTTCACCTGGGCGGTGACTTGAAATGTCCATGTATATGTAGTAGCTGTTGTAGAAGAAGAAAGACATAGGCGACCCGCCAAGACAATCCAGCGGGCCCAATCAAATTAGACACTGCCAGCTTATTGAGGCATGAAATTTTTCGAGCGCTACAATGAACTGCAAATGGAAAATGCCCCCAAATGTTACGTATGTGCATAACTGGGCAGCGACCTGAGGTCGTATGGACTCAAAGGTTGGGTAGTGATTATTGATTATTGGTGCACTATTTTGAAAACAGGAGCTCAGGCGTCCTGGGCTCATAAAGAAAAATCGGAAGACCATCCAGATAGAAGTATAAATATACCTCCAGAGCGCAGAAATTCGATTCAGTTCATCAAGAAAATCCACTTCAAACCCATCACAATTGAAACTCGCCTGCAATCCCAGAATAAACATCATTTACCTCAGGGCCATCAACAACCATGAAGCTTTCTACCTTCGCTCCCTTGGCTCTCGCCCTGGCATCCTCGGCCTTTGCATGGATCGTGAACGACTACGCTGAGGTGACGGACTGCAACATCATCAATACGGACGCATACTTCCGGGAATACGACGGGACTGATTCCAACGCATGCCACAACTTTGGCGCTGGAGAGTCCGGCTCTACTTGCTCCCAGCATAGCGGGCTAGGCGATGTAGCTAGCTGCACGGATGATCTGGTTGTTTCCGGGAGTGTTCTTGTTCGAGACTCGCCCCAGTGCGAGTTCTTCACCGCCAGTGACTGTGCAGGATCTTCTCGTATTGTTGCAGATGGATATTGTGTGACTGGGGCATACTCTTCTTTCTCCTGCGTAAGTGAACTGCTCTTCATGGGGTATGAATTGATGAGCTGATTTGATACATGTAGCCGGAGATTTGAGCTCTCAGTGAGAACTAGAAATAGGCAACTTATGGAGATTCGAAGTTGCCTTGGAAGCTGACTGGGTGTCCGGGTAGTGGAAGGAATGCTTTAGTTGCTGACTCTGATATAATTTGACTTGGAAATGCCTGGACATGTCTAGTAGTACATAATCAAATGACTACTGATTGCTTGCATCCATGGATCCAGAGATCACGAGACCTGTTGCTTGTAAATACATGTGTACGCACGTGACCTTGCAATGACGTCTTGGCGTGGCGAGATGTATTACATAATATACGCTAAACTACTTTCGGAATGATGGTCCAAATGGAAATCGGGCAATTGGGAAAAGGCGGACTCTGATAAGAAAAGTAATATTGCATTTTATCCAAGGAGCAGTGTCAGGGAGTAGTGTCAGAGACTCAGATCAAACATGAAGCAGTCTAGAGGTGACGTTGGACCCGGAATCTGGGGATCGGTCGCCCCTCACCGGTAGGACCGAACGAGGTTTTAGCGTGGGTTAAGCGAGCGACCGGAATCGGCGAGGAAACACTCACCGGTTCATTCTCTAGCGTGTAGGACCCAAATCGCTCTCACTCAATCTATCTGCGCATCACTAGAACGCGGAGGCCCGTTCCCCATAGCGCGATATATAAACTCATCTAAAATAAACCTACCTAGACAGGCTTTTGCGCTTCTCCTTTCCTTTCCCAGGTCCGCATCCACCCCCTATTTCCGTCAATTCCGTCCCGCACCATGGCCGCTGAGGCCTTTAAACTGCGGACCTTAGGATCCTATATCGGACTTAGTCCAACGGAACTGGGCTGATCCTAAGCCCGGACCTCGTGCAATTTTTGTCCCGGCTTAGAAATGCCTCACGTTGGTTATTACGTGCTCTCGGACGCTATTCCCGCTTAAATTACACTTGAAAAATCTGTTCGGAATCGCGATTCTTTCCACCCCAGCCAACTAGCTTAATCGACGAGCATAATTTCTATTCATTTTGAACTCGAAAGTCTTCTCTTTTTCTACACTCGGACGAGACCCGGACTTTGTGAAAGTTGCAAACTTTCCCCTCTCTTTCTCCGTTCGCATCCGGAGAGAACAACGCCTCTCGGGGAAACACTATTTTTTTCTCTGGAAACACGCCACCCATTCATTACCCCTCCCTGGGGACCTTGTTCCTGGGTCATTTTGCTAGATCAACATTCATTCTTTGAACATATTTCTCTTGAAAATAGAGACAAATTCAGAGATCTTGCTGGTCTAGTCTCTGTTGCGTGACCTCGGACCACGTCTCAAGCCGGAGATCTACGGGTGTCAATCCGCATGGAGATTCCCTGACTTCAGGCTACAGATTCACACGTGCTCCTCTTCCAATCCTGTATAGCTTCTTCCTTTCATTTCATTTCCCATCATAATGTTGCCCCCGGTACCTTCGCCGCTGGACTACGGCATCTCCCCGGAGAATGGCTTCTTGTCACCAGAGCCTCCGCTGGAAGTTCTGCCAGATGCATACTATGCCAAGTGGGAGGCGATTGCTGCAAACTTGCAGCCTTTGCTCCTCAGTAAACGAGTCCGGGGTATCGTGGATAGGTTACCTTTGCTTTCAACCGAGTACCTGCGTACAGATGCCGAGTGGCGTCGGGCATATGTCGTTTTGGTATTTATCTTGCACGGCTATGTATGGGGTGGTGACCGTCCTGCCGAGGTAACCTTAACATTTATCAGCACAACATCCAATACTAACAATTACCAACAGAAAATCCCTCCTCAGTTGACCGTGCCCCTGTTCAAGGTCTGTGACCGACTTGAAGTTCCCCCAGTAGCCACATACGCCGGCGTATGCCTATGGAACTACAAGCCCATTTTCCCGGACGAGCCCACCGATGACCTTGACAACCTCGCCTGTCTGCAGACCTTCACCGGATCCCTAGATGAACAATGGTTTTACCTCATCTCGGTAGCCATCGAAGCCCGCGGTGCCCCCTCAATTCCCCTCATGCTGCAAGCCATTGCCGCAGCTCGACGCGGCGAAGCCCGCGTAGTAACTGAGTGCCTACAGCGGCTTGCTGAAATCATAGATGAGGTCAACTCTCTCTTGCAACGCATGTACGACAACTGCGACCCATACATCTTTTACAACCGTATTCGCCCCTACCTCGCCGGTAGCAAGAACATGGCCGACGCAGGCCTACCAAACGGCCTCTTGTATGACGATGGTAAAAATGAACCCAAGTACCGACAATACGGCGGCGGCAGTAACGCTCAGAGCTCCCTGATTCAGTTCTTCGACATCGTGCTGGGCGTGGAGCACCGGCCAACAGGCGTATCTCGCCCAGAACAACGCGATAACACGTCTGAAGATAGCCCCAAGTCCCGGAACGGCTTCATCCATGAGATGCGCGCCTATATGCCCGGCCCGCACAGACGGTTCCTGGAGCACGTCGATACAATCGCCAACATCCGGTCCTTCGTTGAAGCTCGACGTACAGACCCTGCTCTCCGGCTGGCGTATGATGCCTGCCTAGGCATGCTGCGTGCGATGCGTGACAAGCACATTCAGATCGTGTCCCGCTATGTCATTCTCCAGGCCCGCGGAGCTCGTCGCGAGTCACAGGCCGCTAAGCCCAGCCAGCCTGCACCCCAGAATCTGGCTACTGCCGCCCCAGCCGATAGCAAGAAGCTACGAGGAACGGGTGGTACAGCACTCATTCCGTTCCTTAAGCAGGCACGTGATGAGACCGGTGAGCCGGCCATCGATGCATGGGCACGACGACTTCTCAGCAATGGACCTGCGGTTGTGGGCTCGGCTGCATTGAGTAAAGTCGGTGAGCATCCTGATGGGCATCTTGAGGTTGTTGGCCTCTGCGGTTCATGGACGGCGGACGACAGTGAAGGTGGAATCTGCCACTGGTGATCAAAATGACTTTTCATACTTACTGATTTATGAGCGTTCATATCTGCATCGGATCTCATGTTCATTCCTGCGTATGGCAGTGGATAGTGGGTTATTAGGCGTTTATATTGTTATCTTATCTTCTGGGTCATCATCTCAACATTCCCGACCCTTGTCATTCTTAGCATCTAGAGTCTAGATTACATCATCTTGTGACGTTGATGACACAATTCAGACATGATCATCTTTTTACTCAAGAAGCTTTTCTATCATTAGTCTATTACATTTAAACAATCGAGCATAAGTGAGTAGCTTATCGTGAAATGTCAATACCTCAATCGAATAAATTCAAGGTGAATGCAAAACTTTGAAGACGATGCTGGGCCTCATGTTCGGATACGCGAGCACGTCTGTTTGGGGTCAGAAGTCATCTTTTCTCCAGGTGGGCACATTACCACTCTCCAGTCTCTTCAGTCGCATGGCCAAGTTGTCTTCGAGGGTCCTCAGAGCAGTCTCATTACACTTGTCTTTGGTGCCTCGTTAGACCTTCGCCGTGGTCTTGTGATCAGTGAATCCAGTAGCCCTGTAACATGTTGCCGTTCTTCTATCACGCAGCTTTGGCTTTGGAATGTCGGTAAGTTGATCAAGCGTGACTTCACTCCAATTACGCAATGTGGTACTGCTTGAGCTCCATATAGATTCGAGGATATGGATAGGCTGGATTCAGTCCCACTTGGTGGTGCACGCCAACTCTGATGATGTGAGGCAAGAAATTATTGCTAATCTCAAGATGGTCCCTTAGAAACCTATGATTGTTGAGACATATAAGGACCCCCACCTCTTGGCTATATTGTTATTCGTGATTTGGGGCAGAAATTTGTATGTGGTGTCACTGGATTTGTGAAAAAGTCATAGTATATTATGTACTTGATAATTTGTTATGTACTTAAGTAAGTTGTTCTAACACCTATGCTATTTGAATTTCAGATATCTGGATAACCAAGAAATATTTTCATACTCACTCTCTTAGCTACCTAGTAGAGGCAAGTCAATATTACGATAACGCAGGCGGACTAGGCAACAGAAATAGATTAGGATTCAAATGCAAAACGCAGCTCTATACCTCATCAAGACTCAAGAGTCAAGACTGACCTGTAAAAAATCAGAGTACTGAAATATGATATCAGTTTCATCATTGACATCCAGTCACAATCTCTAAGCTTTGCACGAATGTATTCTGGATGGCTCCATTGTAGTCTGTGGAACCTTTTCTGTCCCGTGCCTGGCGCTTTATGACGCATTTTCCCCTTTGGTGGTGTGTGGGTTGTCACGTGAATGACATCAGTGGGTGACGTCATCTATCACGGAGTTAATGAGTTACGTAGTGGCTGATTGATGCCAAGAAAAATAAAGTAGCTGAAAGCACTATATAAAGAAAGGAAACACCGGGAAACTTTGGTTCATTAACAAAAACAAACAAACAACAACAACAACAACACAAATACAACTCTACTATCTCACAACTTTCTTCCACAACTCCTACTTCAACCACAATCAACCACAATGTCTGACAACAACAACTCCTCCACCATCGGCTCCTACGTGAACCAGGCCACCGGCGCCGCCCAGCGCGCCATGGGCTCCATCACTGGCAACTCCTCCACTCAGGTAAGTCAACTTCCCTCAACTGCTCCCCATCAAAAAACAATAACTAACATCCCCTAGGCTAAAGGCGAAGTAGCCCAAGAGCAGGGCAAGGAGCAACACGAGAACTCCCACACAACAGCCAAGCTAGGCCCCGTTACCGCTGATCCCCACACTGGCGCAACAGCCACCGACGACCCCAACCGTGCCAACGGTTCCTGGGACCAGACCGTCGGCTCAGCTAAGGAGTCCCTGGGTAACATGATCGGCAACGAGAGCCTGCGCAGAGCTGGTGTTGAGCAGAACGCCGCCGGCAAGGAGCAGGAGGCTAAGGGACAGCTCAAGGACTGGGGTGAGGGAATCCAGAACCGCGCCCAGGGTGCTGTTGGTGGCGTTGCTGCTGCTGTTACTGGTGATCGCGCCGATGAGAAGAAGTACCAGGATATGCATGATGAGGGCAAGGTCAGACAGCGCGGAGCTGAGGCTGATATGTCCAAGCGTCAGGGTCTTTAAGTTACCTACTCGTCTCTTGCCTACTGAAGGGTTGAGTCCAGTTGAGTCGAGGCTTGACTTGACTTGATCTTAGGATTTTGCTTCTGCAGACTGGCCTGTATTATTCCGGCCTCTTTAGCCATTACGATTTTTATGATTCAAGATATCCAATTTGACATTGATTTTACTTGATTTTGTTCATTCCAAGCTGGGGATAGTAGATGATTAGTAAATTGCTTTATTGTTCTACTGGATCTTGTATAGTATTCTCGCCCCATGCAGCCCTACTGGATCGACTGCCGATCAAACACAAATCAGCATTGGCGCACCATTTGACAGCTTCTTAAGGTCGATCTTCGAAAAATACAAGTGCTGCCAGAATTTGGACACTGGGGGATTCTCACCAAACCATTATGAAAGGCCTTGAAGAGCAAGACACGCCGATACGGTGATGCGGGGGACAGCGTGAAATCTGCAAATCTACCTAAGAGCCCAATTTGGTCCATCCTTCTTCAACCCGTACGCTTTCCGCTTGATCGGGTTTGATATTTGTCATTCGATAAGGACGCAAATCCCTTCTGCTTTCCAATACCATTATGCTAGGCCATATGCGTAAGCTAATCGTCTCTGCCAAACATATTCACTGATCTTGATTGTTCGATATTTTCGATTCAAAACCCCGAACATTTTCAATACGTTTAAAACCGTTGATTTCGTATGCTATCGTTAATTACAAAAATATCATTTCATTTCTTAAAGTGAGCCAAGAAGAGATCCAAGTAGTTTCGAGACATCCTCAATAAGCTATACGGATATTAGTCGGGCGTCCAACAGAAAATAGCAGACGAAGTCACATACCGGTGTAGCATCCCCGATCAAAGTAGTAGTGTTATCCACAAAGTCCTTGGTCAACAACGCGCCAGCGTTGGTCAAGATAGTCTGTAGTGTGTTGGTATTGTCATCCGAAAGGACCTTAGCGGCATTGGTGATGATAGTTTGGAGGTTGCTGATATTCTCGTCGCTGAGTAGGCCTTCGAGGTCAGAAAGTGTGCTGAGGAGGCCGGTAGTGGCGGGAGCGGGAGCCGCGACAGGGTTAGGTTCTGGGGCAGCGACAGCCAGAGCCACGGGAGCCGCAAGAAGAGGGAGGAAGATGTGTGTGAACCGCATTTTGCTCTTATAAGGAATTTGTTCAAAGTTCTGGTAGATCAGCACAGCTGGAAGCTTTGGAGGGAGAAAGAATAATAAATGTTGATGTTCTACGAAATAAGAAGAAAAGAAAGCCTAGTCATAGAAAGGAATAAAAAGCAAGCCTCCAAGACTTGGCCGAACGTTTACATGGATACAATCCACCCCACATGCACTCTAGACCACTTGAGCATGTCTTAGATTAAATTTCCTATCGGAGGCGAGGCCAAGCAAAGTATAACAGAGCAAAAGACAGGACGAAATTCCCCGAGACTCCAACCAGGCCAATGCGCATCGAGGGATTCACCACAGCTACTAAGGCTCAAGCCGGATTAGCATCGGATCTCTCCGTCAAGAAGTCAAACACAGAATAGGATCAATGGCCGAGGTCGATCGAACCGACACCGAAAAACGGGCTGCCATGTGAAGGCTCTATTACGACAAAGCACCACGAACCGAACCTAGAATCTACTACAAATCCAACAGTTACTACTCAATTGGGTCTAGCACCAAATGTAACCCAGACTCTCACTCATTTCCCGCAGTACGAGCTCAGCTAGTCACATCCCCGCATCCAAGTTCTCACCCCAGACTACCGACGTTGGGCAAGGATCAACAAATCAGGGCGATCAGACCCCCTTTGAGTGGAGTTGTTGACACTAGTGGACTGCTAACCCCTCTTCGGACCGAGTGCCCATGTGATCTCCACTCCGCGGAGCACGAGTTGGCTTCGGTAGGGATCGGCACGAGCTGATACTATCACGAATTCCAATCCAGTGGAGAATTGGTTATTAAATACAATCCACAATGATCCAGATTTGAATCTCGATATTAAAAACCTGCAGGATGATGTTTGTAGTTACAAGTATGGGACGCCGAGGAATCGGAATAAGCATGTGCGTTCCCACAAAAAGGGGTTGCGCCACCGATGGTTCGGCGGTTTCTGTCCCTGGAACCAGGTACGAGAACCAGAGAACCACACCAGAGGTCAACAGAAGAAATTGGTTGATGTCATGCACCTCATCACTTCGTCTATGCACGTAAATACAATGGGCTCGTGGGTCCCGTACCATGCTAGATAAGAAAACCCACGAGATACATCAAAAGCAAAATAAATCAAAGATTCCAGCTCGTCAAAGTATGCACGGTGATCATGCATCCCAGCTGCAGGACCGGCAGCCACTTTCCCAAAAGATCATAGCGACAATCCCCGCATTAGCTCGCCCCACAGTCTCACAACGCTATGACCAACCCAACAACACTCAACCCGATCATCGCGGTAAATACCGTCGGCCGCGCTGCGACACCACTAGATGTAGAAGTTGAAGTAGTCGCCGAACCGGTCGCCGTCGCCGTCGCTGCCGTAGCACCAGCTCCAGTGGTAGCCGTAGTCTGGTATCCCAGCCCAGTAGTAGCAGTCAAAGCGCCATCCTTGATCTGCAATCGAACAACAGACATGTAGTTCTTCACATCAGCAGGGAGACTGGAGTACCAAGCTGGTGTAGTTCCAGCCTTGAATTGACTAGCGAGAGAACTGCGGGATTGCGCGTCGATCAATTCTCCGACTACTGTTAGGGGAACGACCGAAAGGATCTCGGGGATGAGCGCTTTGGGTGGTGGAGAGATGTTTGCGAAATTGCCTGTTGTTGTTGCGCTTGCGAGGTTGGCTCTGGAACCGGTATTGTTAGTTGTGCATCAATTAATTTGGAGTCGGGTCTAGGACGGACAAAGCATTGGATAAAGATGCAAGGTTAAAGCCGTCCTCAGTTGTTGCTGGGACGGTGGTTGCATCTCGCTTCTGTGGCTCAGCCCAGGCTGTTGCCGTTAGGAAGAACAGAAATGTGGTCAATCTCATGTTGAATTGTACAGATGTGAATTATAATGGTGATCTTGAATCGTAGTTGGGAGCAGGAGACTATATCAAATGCTTGACCCCTCTTGGCCCATCTGTACGGAATGTCTTACGATTGGGTTTCCATACTCTAACCATGGAAAGTATACTGATGTAGGTGATTCACCTGTACTGAGAACTGGCCTATAGGCGCTTTCATGCAAGCAGGTTTTCTAGACCGGGTCGGTTGCATCTGTTCCGAGGTTCAGTTACATGGCCTAGACACCCCATGTCAGATGTCACGACTGTGAATGCGGGGCTTGAGAAGTCTACACATTTTCCTTTCAGTTTGAAAATGCCCATTCCTGTGAGAACGTGTCAAAATATACACCAACGTTGATTTACCTGTGATCGCCTGTCGATCTAGAAGATAGAGACAAGATTTGATCTAAAATCGATCTTCCATCGTTTCAACAAATAACTCAGAAGACAAAAACTTAAGTAAGAGTGGGCCTGAGCGAATCTGACTTTTGCATATGAAACGTTGACTTGAAAACGTGAACATCGAGAACGCACCGAAATCAAAGTCAGGGCGATAAAAATTTACTTCGACATTGATATGGTCCAAAATTTATGATCTTTTTACTAAGAGACCTTGACGAAAGAGGACTGATCGTAGCACGTAGCGTATATTAAAGAAAGGGTATATACAAAAAAAACCAGTGGAAAATCCACTAAACATAACCACCACTTAAACCACATTCAACTTTTCACGCAGACGATCCTGATAGTATCGCAGCGGATAAGCACGCATCTTATTAGGCATAGCAGGGTAAACAGCAACCGAGAATCCCATCCAAGTACGGTAGAGCAACCTCGTCCCAGCAGTCGATTTCAACCCATATGCATCCCGCAACTTCGGCGGCAACATCTCAATAGTCACCACTCGCAAGAAAGGCTTAATGCGCTGCACCCATTTAGGCATATCTTTACTCTCATGCAACTCCTTCGCAAACTTGGCAGCATCATCTGAAACAGTCAACCGTCCAACCTGGTCGTCCCAGAAGGACCAGAAAGCCTGTCGAGACTCCGGCCAAGTACCCGCAGGCATACCGAGACAGTTCATCAGCATAGTAAACTCGGCATACCCGCGCTGAGCGGTGTCGTAATCAACGCGGCCATACACGCGCTGGTAGAAGTCTGTTGCGGTTGCGTAGAGTGTTGCAGCCATCCAGCGTTGCAGGGATGGATGGTGGGCAAAACGGTTGTTATGTCCGCCGCCTAGACCGGGTGCTTCACCTCGTTGGAGTAGGTTCAGCAGGGTCTTGCGCTCCGCATTTGTACTGAACACCAAGATTGAAATGTAGCTTAGGTGGGCTTGGAGAGCGTCAAGAAGTTCTGTTGCGAGGTCTTTGGAACTTTCTTTGATTTCTTCTTCGCGGATTGCTGGCATGGCTGCTTGGAGGAGTAGTGCGGCTCCGGAGCCAGCGAATAAGATACCCTCATTGAGGATTTGAGGGAGAATTTCTAGTTGTTCCAGGGCGTGCAAGCGACCGGAGTCTGTAGTCGGGTTGGGGCCTTCATTCTCCAGTTGGAACTCATGTAGAGCTCCGGGCTTTTCGTCGTCCAACGGAGATGGTGGTGAGGAGGCACGCGACATTATTGATTTTTGGATATAGAAGTGTTGGTAATGATAAGTTTTATTCAAGGATTAATCTAGGCAGACATTTTGAATAAAAGACACAAGCCCCTCCCCGCAAAAAGAAAATACCCACTAAAACCATAAGTGAGGACGCCGTCATCAATAGTGGGCTCGGCCCATGTGAACCCCCTTTTTGCGAGTTAGTGCGCCACTACGCCAAAAATACGAAAGACCGCGGTTCGCAGTAGATCACCATCTCCTCCGCTGATCCCTGCTCTATCCAGCTGTGTGCGCTCGTGAATCCTATCTCAGACAGGGAATGGTGCTCCGACGCACCGTGACCTTAATCCACTTTTTTTTGTTTTTTGGGTTTATTTTCTTTTTTTCCAAAGTCCCTCGTCTCCACCCGGATCCTCACTGGGTCAGGCCGAACAATGGAACGTCCGGGGGGTCTCCATACGGAGGCGACAGGGAAAATTGAAAGGGCTTATTTCGCTTGTTCTCCATAGGTCATCAGGCGATCCCCGGTTTCTTCTTTCCCCCGGACCGTCTCGATACATATAGGCGACCGCATCCCGCTTTTGGTCCCTTCCCCACGGAGAGTGACAGTCACAAAGGCCCCCAGAACTCATTCCCACAGCCGTCACAATGGGAAAGACAATTGACGACCGGCCAGCCTATTTGAGCTCCGATGACGCTAAATACTCCCTTGGTGTCCATCGTGGGCCACTGGCCACCGCGGTCGACGACCCTAAGCTGGAGAAAGTCGAGACGGCCGGTGGTCTGTCGCTGGCTACCACTCAAACGCGAAAAGCAAAGTTCGCGCGTCATTGGAAGAGGTTCTGGTGTTGCTACCTGATTGGAAATGTCATCTTCCTGGCTATTTTCTTGCCGGTCTTGTAAGTTTGCGCTATAGTTACTGCCTACCATTGAATTGCGCGCTAATGTGATTGGCCCAAAATAGCTTCCTGGTCGCTATTCCAGCCATTTCACAGCTTGTCGTTGACAAGTCGGACTTGGTACTGGTCAGTGCGGCCGTTATGCAGCCTCAGCCGAACACCATGCAGCTTACTCTGCTATCGGCGCTGGATTTGAAAATCGCGCTGCCCGTTCGGATTGACCCCATTACCTTGAATTTGTTTGTTCGCGATAATGGCGCAGCCAATCCGTGGGGTCAGGCCAATTTGACCGGCATGACTATTCGTGGAAATTCCACATTGGGCGTGACTGATAAGTTTACACCGATCCTGAATTCGACTACCTGGACCGATTATGTTCGAGACGTCGTTTTCCAAAAGGAGACTGCACTGTCAGTCAAGGGCACGACCGATTCATTCTTGGGCGTGTTGAAGTCGAAGGTTACGATGAACAAGGATGTGGTATCTCCGAGTAAGCTTACCTTGGCTCCTGCTAGACACCGAATGGTCTGAAACAGCATGCTAACAATGACTGCAGCACTTGACAAATTCGCTGGCTTCAGCATCACCGATACCTCGCTTGTTCCCACCCGCAGTGATGGCACTAACCTCGTTGGAAACGTCACCCTTCCAAATCCATCCATTTTGACGCTTGAGATCGGCACCATCGTTCTCGACGTCAAGAGCGGCGATTTGCTGATCGGTAACGCGACTGTCGAGAATTTAACCCTCAAACCCGGAAACCATGCGAACCCCATGACCGGCATTTTGGATCTCGGGGTCATTCTCAAGAACATCGGTACCGTCCTGAAAGATCAGGCTTCATCCATCAAAAATGGCAGCCTCAGTCTCACTTCTACCACCCGCGAGGTAACCTACAATGGTACTCGCGTCCCATACTACTCTGAGGTCATGTCCGAACTCCCTCTCACAGCGGACGTTCCCATCGGTGATACCTTGAAAAACACTATCAAGAGCTTCCTCGGTAGTGGCTCCGGCATGAACCTCACCGAGATCATCGCCAATCTAAAGAACCATACCTCTAGCACGAGCGGTAGCGACCTCCTCGCAGACCTGAAGGAAGGCCTTCAGTCCCTCGAAAGCAGGGACTTCGTTGCCGAAGAGGAAATTGACGATGGCGCAGACACCCCCAAGTCCCTCGCCAAGGCTTTGAAGCGGAATATCCACGTCCGCGATATCTTCCAAGATGAACATCCCATTAAGCGCGACGCGATGATCGACTCGCTAGTCGGATGGCTTGGTAATCAACAGTGAGAAACTTTCTAGACATAGAACTGTTTAGAAGCTTAGAGCTTAGAGCTTAGACTAGACATTTGTCTTTTGTGCAGTTCTGTTTGACTCTTCTGTTTATACGGCGTTTTTCTTTCCTTCTAGAAGATGCCGCCACGTCCCCGCGACGTTGACGCAGACATGATTTGATTTTCGATGTTTTGTTTTTGATTTTGATTCCCCGGACTTGGTGGACAATTCACGGTTTAATGGAGTTACGGCCTCGGCTACGTATATCGATTGATGTGCTTGACTGTCGATATGTATAATTAATATGATGATTACGCACTTCAACTTCCTCTGCAATTTAACAAGACCAAGATTCATTCGACCAATGACTCATATCCTGCCGATCTCGATTTGCTGATCTTCCTTTGAGTTACATCAACGGACACCAACTTTCTCCCGACACTCTAACCGAGCCGCCTCGTGACGACACTATCGAACGCGCCGATCATCAGGCTTGCCAAATCATGGCCAAGGACCGCGGTAGCTAGCGACATCCAATCTGGAATATGCAGCCGACAAACTCAATCGTATCGATCGTATAGCCTCCCCAGACTCATGTGATAAACTCTGTCCGGCTGTTACAACACCCCACACGAGCCGTTAGCGATCATATCCGAAGGTGGAACAACTATGGATCTTGGGTGAAGTTTATGAATTTAGGAAAATCCTTTCAATAGTTTTGAATTTCACTTCTTTTTTTACGCTATGAATACTGCTTTACTTGATAGAATGATGTATACGTAGTCTCTGGCTATGGAATGTGCACTTGAATCATGAGATCAGTTTTGGGCGGTCAAAGATGCATTGAAATGCTCAGACTATGATATTATGACAAAAAGGTCACCAGTCTGTGTTCGAGTTCAGTGGCTCCACTCCAAAATGCTGACACATTTCCTCCAGCCCCTGCTGGAGAAACCCCAAGTGGCTGCATATATCTAGCCCTTTTACCCTGATAAAGTGGTTGATTTGGAAATTCTCATCGCCAAGATCGATATCAAAAATCTCGGCCATGAGTGAGTGGTACTCACGCACAATAGTAGAGTCCAGATCGAAAAACCGCGCGGCTTTCAGTATCAAGAGGACAAGGTAAAGTCTGGTGCAAGCAGCCATTGCATCAATATCTTTGCTCGCTTCATCAACTGACATAGCTTGTGATTAGTGCCTGGCAGCTTTGTGAGTCATAGTGCTGTGTTCTCACTTTCTGACAATTCCTTCAATTCTTTGCCTTTCTCCATGGACCTTTGCCCACAATAGACAAGCGCCGCGCCGGCGCCTATCGCAAGTGGCCAAGCAAAAACCACAAGTGGAACGAAGGCCAGTCCTGACATAACTCCCCAAGTCCGATAACGGCTTTTTTCTTCGCAGATTTCGTTCATAACGATCCCTAGAGCTCCACGGAAAGGCACAAGGCATGCTTTGACCTGAACAAGAGCTTTCGAGAGCTGTCCTATTTCATTACCTGGAAGGCCGTCGTCATCTGCGTATCAACAGCACAGAATTCAGTTATAACACGAGTAGTAGCTCCCCAACTGGACCTTATCTCACCTATCATCCGAAGAATAACTTCAAACTCTTTTCCTGATGTCAGAACAGGCTTGAATGACCATTGGATAAGCTGAATCTTCTCTCGCATGTCGAACTTTTTCAGAGCTTCTTTGCAAGACTTGGGGTATCTCAGTAAGAATTGTATCCCTAGTTATCAATTGAGAGCTCGGACAGTATTACCTTCATGTCCTTTTCGGATTTATTCTTGCAAGCCTCGAGCATTTTTAGAAGAAGTTCCCCCAGTGATTGCATCAGGGGATTATCAAAGAGTCCACTGAGCTTAAGAATGTTCAGGATCTCCTCATTTGTCAAAAACTCCGAAAAGGTATTGTATCCATCAGAAAAAGCTCCAAGCGCCTCGAAGACATACTTCCTACTTGAAGGTCAGCAAAAGATAATGTCATACAGTCGTAATCAAACTCACGTCCAGTCATTCTCGGGAGTCCTCCAGTCATTGCCTCTAGGTTGATGCTGTCCGTTGTAGAATTCCTTCAGATGCATCAATAAGAGGCTACTGCCAAATGCCTTGTCCACTTTATCTATATGCCCTCGAACATGCGCCGGAAGTATTCGAAAGGTATATCCATCAACTCTGTGTATACCAACTGATTTTGCGGAGAGTACTCGGAGAGCAAGCTCCCGAAGTGGACTCTCGTGTGGAATACTACTGTTATGGAGGGTTACCTAGATGAATATTTCGTTAGAACTGTCTTATACCTGAGTATAGGCCTTCCTATTTGACTGACCTGGAAAGCATTCCTGGCAGGACCGTTGTACCGGTTAAGCTTCACTGCATAAGTGTACGACCACTCGCTTTTGCCCTCTCCAAACTGCTCTTTTAGAAACGTATTAACGACTGCAGCAGTCGGTGTGAATTCCGCGTGTTGACTGATGAAGGTGGTGTTCACCGTCAGTGGCGCTGAATATGGCTTCAATAATAGACCGTACAAGATCGTGAGCAGACTAGATAAACTGAAGTTGCCTGTACTGGTAAAAACAGCACCGAAGGTAATCAAAGAATCCATCTTGTACGCGAAGGGTGTATGTCTCTGATGAGGGTCGTAAGAAATATGAAGATGGTCAAAAGAAGACACCCGTTAGGCTCGGCAGCAGGGTGTGTGGAGGGGCACCTGGGCAGCAAGGTCGAACATTCTCCATTAGCCACCCGTAGAAGCCCCCACCGGTGAGTACGTACCTAGTATGTGACTGGTACTCCAGGGCTGAGAGTCACGGGATGAGAACCCCTCACCTCATGATCCGTGACCAATCGGTAGCAACGATGGAGAATGCCACAACCAAATAATTCATTCACACACTAAGTCCGGACCGGCCCGGCCCAGTAAACATAATTATTGCTAAGTTATATCAAGGTTGGTCATTGTCGCGTCTTTATCATTCAAATTTGCGAACAAATATATGGGAAGTATAGTTCGTCATGGTTGTACCCACGCTTTGTTTAGCATCATTGATGTTCGATAGGTTTCAAGGAAAGTTCACGCGTATTCGGGATAGAACGCAATACTGTTAAAAGTATAACCTCTTTGGTCGTAAGATTGGAGTTCATTTTACAGACATCAAGTGTAAGGAGTGAGGAGTCAAACTGGATTAGTTTCGAAAACTACTATAGAGCGGGACAGGTATATCGTTGCCGTTTCTTAAGGATCTCTCAAGGTTCTTGCTCAATTTTGCATCATGCTCTAAGTATCTATCGAAAGCGAGAGATAACTCAGATTGTCCATGGCCATTCTTCATCCGCGATGTACTCGTGTATGAACCGGGAACAAAAGCAAAAGGCAATCCATTAGATCGGCACAACAATCTTAGTGCCACTGACACCGCTCTTAAGCTTGTCCAGTGCCGCGTGCACCCCGCCCAGACCACCACCCTCGACCTGGATAGCAGGACTGGGGATTACTTCACCAGACTGCAGACCAGTCTTCAGCCATCCATGGAAGACATCTTTGATGTGCTCGCCTCTCGCAGCTTCGTCCATAGGTGGGGAATTGAACTTTATCTGGGTGTTTTCAAGGGTAGGGTGACCTTCTGGGAGAAGGGGCGAGTGTGCAACCTTAGCATGTGCATCGCCTTTAGTCTCCCTGAGGATGTCCAATGTTGGCTGCAGAGCTCCATCAACAACGCAATGTGCAGTGTGCAGCTTGACGCCATCGTTCTTCACGGCGCTGACGATCTGGGAGACGACATCGCTTGCCTTGTAATCGAAAACCGCATGCGCTCCCAGCTTCTTGATAAGGTCATGGTGCTTCGGACTGGCAGTGGCGTAGATAGTAAAGCCGAGTGCCTTAGCCGATTGAACGGCCAAAGTACCTACACTGCTCGATGCACCCCAGATCAAGACCGCTTGTCTGTCTGCAGGAGTGTATCTGGTGTCGAGCGGAATGCCGACTGTGGTCCAGGCAGTCAAGGCTGTCAAGACGGCCATGGGGAAGACCGCGCCTTCCTCGAAAGACAGACTGTCTGGAAGTGAGGTGACAGCTTCAGATTGTGCCAAAGTGTACTTTTGGAAGGCACCGTGGTCAGGAGAGCCATTCTGGTAGAATGAAGAGGCAAAGGCAATCACTCGACTTCCTGGACCTGGCACTGTCGTAACGTTCGAGCCTAGCTTGGCAACAATACCAGCAATATCGGATCCGATGATAGCGGGGTATATAGGCACGGGTGGCATGCCATAGTCACGCTGGTAATAATCGCAGGGGTTCAATGCAACAGCTTTGACTTCGATGAGAACATCGTTTGGGCCGGGTTCTGGGGTCGGACGCTTGCCAAGGGCAAAGGGACCACCCTTCTGGGGAATGGTCGCGGCTTCGTGCTCTCTAGCCATAATGGACATTTGTCGATTGGATGCTGTGATTACTGAAATAGGTGTCAGTCTGCTGAAGAGATCATGCAACCTGTGCAGGCGAAGCATGTAGAAGGGGAGGGCCTTTTTGGAAATAATGGAAGAGGAAATGTTTAAGAGGTTGAAAGGTGCATAACCTGGGGGATTTTATGTTTTAGAACCTTATGCTATATCTACACTTGAATCTTCACATTGCTTTTAAATCCGATACCTCCCTAAAGCCCGATTTCGAGAGAGTGTCATTCGTTTGTTCTTGTTGACACGTCATTGAAGCTTCCTATGATGGTGAGGTACGAGTACCGATTGACAACAACGATGGCCGAATCAGAATGGCGAAGGTACGAGCCGTGGCTAGTATTCGTGGTCAATAAGTATCATGAGTGGCGACGAATACGAATGGTGGTTAGCGTCTTTTGTTAGTGCGGACTCACCGTCCAATAAGATGCAAGATGCATTTTAAACGGCTAAAGGCTCGGATGCCTTCAATGTTTGGCATATCTATGGGGCACAAGAGTTTCTCTTCTCGATCTTTGACATTTTCTGCCGGGTCGCATACTTGTGGGTATGAGCCCTGGTTGTAACTAAGTGTTACATACCTCGGGGAGCGTTAAGCACTTTGACTTTGGCCTTGTCGCATCTAATGAAGTCTAAATGCCGTTTTGGTCCTACGAAGCTACCGCTTTCTTATAATGCCTTTCTAGGAATCCGAGGGATGATTTGTGGGAGCAGTGAACATATTGTACATTTTTGTAGAAATTCTCTAAAGCAGTCAGAGTCTCGCTGAGTCATTGAGTAGGCATCGATTAGTTTCGCACACGGCACGCCTAATCTCTTGGCCTTGCAACCTGGAGGCAGAAGATTATCGCCACTGAATGAGAGAGAGTGTTTTGTGTATGGAAATTTCGATGTTACTGTTCCGTCTCCGTTTCGTTCGGGTGTTGGGATATGATACAGGCATACACATTAGTGCAAATTATTTCCTCCATCAATTACCGAGCCCAATGTATTTAAGCAGGCGGCATATTATGGACACTCAACTATCTAGCTCCAGTACTTCTCTGTATCTCTCACCCAAACATGGTATAAGCAATAGCTTTTGAAAACCATCCAGTCGTCTCGAGACTTTTCCCTCCTGCCAACCCTTTGTAAAATCACCATAGAGTACAGTCTCAGATCGCAATTGATCTGATTCTGCAAGCCATGAAGCACTGGTACTAAGATCCCATAAAGTAGTCTCGGATGTGAAAGGCAGTATACTCATTGCCTTGACATTCGGACAACTCCCGGTTTTCAGTGTCAAATACACGCCCTCAATCAACATGGCAAAGATTATCGTTCTTCGAGCGCTTTCTGCAAATATCCAGTCTTGCCATGTGAGCGCAGGGGTCAGCTCTCCGGCTCGGACTTGTAATTGAAAGGTCCAAATCCGCAACGTATCCATATGTTGTTCTGCTAGTGAGCGCTGTCGAATATCACCATCGAAAAGTTGAATGATTTGGAACAGCATCAGTGCATGCACTGCGGCGAGGAGCTGTGGCATGGTACTTGTGTGGTGGTCTTGTGCCACGAGCCTGGTAGTCTTGCTTTCCAGTATACGAAAAATCAGATCTTCTGTTTCTGAAGTCTTGGTACCATAAGCTGCCAAAGCTGTAAAAGCATCTTGAATAGTATCGGGTAAGAATGCATCGTAGAGGCGGGAATGAATGAATGGTGTTTTTCGAGAGCTAACGAACATCTGTGGGTAGCGTTTGATATTATGTAGAAGTTGGTTGGTCGACCATTTATCTAGGACGGTGGTTTCTGGGTAAAGTTCAGCTGGAGGAAGTGATGGTATTGTGAGCAGAGAGGGCATCGAATTAAGCCATGACGTAGTGAAACTCGTATCGTCGGATGAAGAGTCGTTCAACGGCCAAAATGATAGAGCCTCATCGGAAACAGGGGATGATTCTGGCCACACCTCCGCAAAGTTTGATAATTCCAACTGTCTCGATATGTTCTGGCGCTTTTGTGGAGACCATGCACTCAGGTAGGTACATTCCAGCCCCTGGGCGAGACACCGTGAGCACTGCGGGGTTTGACGATTGCAACGCCGCTTCCCCTCGGCGCAAGAAATGCATGACTTCTGCCGCGAGCGCGCATATGGCGACCTGTTAGACATTGTCTGTATACTTCCGAGAAAATAAGAAAAATGCCCACAGAGGGGCAGCCCCGCTGGAAAACAAGGCTGTGATGACAAAGCTCCGCAGAACTCCGCAAACTCCGCAAACTCCCAGAACTCCGCAACGCTTCACAGCACGAATTACTAAGTGCAATTTATAAAATACGTAATTGAGAGTATGGTGAATGTTTGTATTGTGTAGAATAAGCTGTATATAAAGGAGGTGGACGAGAACTATGGACCTTCTATCCATACTACTATACTATTGAAAGATAAACATAACATTCTTCCTTTGCAATGGCCTTCACCGAGCTTGTTTTTCCATGTGTCAAACCCGACCCAGCTACACTTGAGGCGCTTGAGCGAGACTGGCCAAAGTTGAGCAAGGGGCTGACTGATCCTAATCCCGGCTTGCTCAGCGCATTCCGTGGCTGGGTTCTGACAGAAGATGGATTGGATGTAAGAGAGGACTACAAAGAGTTCCTTCTTCTTGGTAAGTTTCCCTGCTGCGTCGAATTTGGGTATATCTGATCTGGCATAGAGTGGAACTCAGCCGACTCTTTCAATGCCTTCGTCGGCTCGCAACAGTATGCCGCTTTTGCTGGCTCAATCAAGCATTTGTTAACTGGGCCGCCCACTTTACAATTTTTTGAAACAAAGTTGTCCCCAAAGGATGCAGCTTCAGCATCCGTGGTTGAAATACTCCGGGTGACGGTCCCCAACTCTGAGAATGTTGAGGAAGCCCTCCAAGTGTGGGAGAAGGCATCCCGTCATCTAGCCAACAATGGGCAGGGCACGGCTTCTGTCACCTATGGCAAGAGCAGGAACCTTGATAAGGATGTTGTTGTGGGTATTATAGGGTGGAAAACCTCGGAGGTAAATTCGAGACTCCAATCTGCCATTCATGCCATGCTGACCATTAACAGGAACAGCAATACATGTCCCAAGACAAGATTTGGTCGGAAACGCTAGAGTCTCTCAAGTCGCTGGGTAAACTGTCACAGATAGTTGTAGATATTGACGTAATGGACCTGGGTGTGTAGTGAGATGTTGATGTTTTGATGAGCTGCTATCTGAGGAGGTGACTGACAATTTATATCTCTCCCATCTGAAAACTTTTCGAGACTTCGCTTTTGGCCACTTTTCCAATCATAAAGATCAAACAAGACGTGTAGATTGAAATAGCGTCTCTGTGTACAACATGGTAGCTGGCTTGGATATTGCTGTATCTCCCAAATTCACGATCATGGCCCTGGAAATATGGAAGCGCCTACCTATTGAGGAGGGGAACGCTCGAGGCAGCACACTCGAAGATGTGCAGATCGATCCAGCCACACAACACAACAACACCAGCAACCGCAGGTTGTACGAGATAACCGCAATAGCACCTATATATGCAGCATGAGAGAGGTGTAGAAGCGTGTTATTCGATACTACCTTCGAGTTGCTAGATATACTACCCATGCCTAGCATACCAATACCGGGTGTCACAATACAGGTCGGAAGAACCTCTTCCGGTCTATCCTGGTCAGGCTAGCATCAGTACCCTCTATCATAGACAGACATCCAATTTGTACATCCAATTTGTACATCATCGGATTGAACCTATTGTTTCAATTTAGCTAGTTACATGATTCTCATACTTGAGTATTATTTTCAGACCTCTCCTCCCACTAACTTGTATCTTGTAGGTCAGAGTACTGCATTGCAAAACGTATATGACTTAATAGCTTTGTAATGCCTGATTTTTCCACTACTTCTCTTGTTATCGCTCACGTACTCTGTCCGGTAAGAAAGCCAGATACCTATGTTCACACTGGGCTGTACGCAGTTTCATGGCGATTCAAAGTTAGTACTATTTTTTGAAGTGCCCATCAGGGGCAAACCTTAGGAAGAACGGTCGATATCATTCGGCGTCTTCAGTTGTGACTTTACCGCACAAGAACCACAAGGCAATTCTAGTTACATGCCATTGCAAAAATAGGTTCAAGGTTTCTATTGCCAGTATGATTACGAGCTCGAAGATCACTATTTACTGCAGTGTCTTCATCCGTTCCCCCCCCAGTGTACTGACATTTTCGCGGTAGCATATGAACAGGCTAGCACTGCGGTCTTTCTCCTGTGGATTTTTTTTTAGCCACACAGCAAGGAGCGCATACACGAGAAATACGGCGTGCTTATTATTGGGGAAACGTGCGTTGTTTAATAATTATCGAGTTCAAAGGGATCTAAGGTGTAATGGTCGAGCTTCGCAAACAAAAATGCCTTCGTCTCGCTATATTTGCCTTTTGACGTACCTTATCACCGTAATAATCGAGTTTGCTTTGAGAGGGCCCGTGTCTGCGAATCATGTCTTCATATTCCTCCATCCTTGAGCCACATGATGCTGTAGGACATCAGACCTTGGAGCTAGATCCAACACTGAAGAATGGTTGCACTAAGCTGCGGTACTAGTTGCCTTCATAGGAAAGTCTCTGGATTCTAATGACATTCTCCTGCTTTTCACGAACGCCCCCTTGTTTGTTCTGTTTGTATGCACACTTCCACATATCTCGTTCACAGGAAAGAGGGACCAAGTGACGTGATTGGCTGGTTTCATGAAAGTCCGTTGCTGATCATCCAGTCATATTTCTGAGGGCATTATTGGAAAAGAAAATCTACGTGATATCGCAGTCTAGGGGCGATTAGATAGGTCTGCAAAGAAGGAAAAGCAGCTTGCAAGCATGTATTTAAAAAAGACCGTGGAGACGGCTAGTTCCCATGTCCATCGTTAGCGCAGGAATCAAATCAAAAGCCCCCATTCGCCACCCTTACTAAGACCACCATAAACACCACCAATCATTAGAGCTGGCAACAATTTCCCCTGCGGAAGTGGCCTGATAGCCACACGATTCTTGGCACAGGTGGTACGTATCTCGAGGCAAGCCCACGGAGAATGTAATAGCATGCAGGACTGAAGACATCTTCGACTGGTACGGTGCGTGTTGGGTGGAATAACATAATCGAGGCGGTAATTTAGTGTGCAACGTGGAATGTGAACGACTAAATTTTGCTCCGAACAGTCAATGGTAAGGCAATAGGTTGCGAGCCACCCATGCGACTTTGAGGCAAAGGCACAGGCACAGGCAACGCTCGAGTATGTCATTGTCACGATTCTTGTCATCTAATAGGATAACAATGGCCTGAGACTGATGTACTGGCTATCCAAGCCCATAGCCGGGCCAATACAAGCATCTTCGAGAGGGGCTAGAACCGCCCATCATGCTGGATTACCGAACGATATCACCTAAAGTAGAACATCATCGTCCTCGAGCCAGACAAAGCCGCCAGCGTTCTCCGCGTGATCGGGTGTTTGGTCCTGAAGTTCAAATCCTAGTCCCATGAATATTACCCCCACGCGACCCCCACGAGAAAAACAGTTCATATGAGAGAGGTCTTATCAACGCATTACGCGACTATGCCCCAGTAGCGCGTGTGGTAGGCTCAGCAGAAATATTGGTTTCTCATCTCGCATTCGAGAAAACCATCGAAAATGCCTATCTCATAATTCCAAGCCATAGAGTCATAGGCATAACGAGGGCCAGGTTTTCATGCTTGCATGCACGCTAGCGACAGCTCTTCCAATCAAATTCTCCGAGTGATAAGCCATAAACTCAAAACTGAAAAGAGGCGCCATTTTACTTTCTAGTACGCGCCATGATGTGGTATACAGTAGTGTGCTTAGGGCCAGGGTCCATTTTGCAGATCAGGCTGTGTTGCAGGGGGCAATCACGACCCCTTGTGATCTTTTAGCAATGCTCTTTGGATTCTCTAGAGCGCTTCTCGTGATTAGAGCTAATCCGGCTGGATCAAAAGGACCACGAGCAAATTCTTCACAGGTGCCTCCTATTGGTTCGATTCGTGTATCCGATCTCTGCACGAAATCAGTTCATCAAGGTTGTCAAAGCCCCGCATATATGACTTGTAACTTTTCGGGAACCCCCGCACCCGCAGCCCCGACTAATATCCTTTCGACCTAGGAACTCCGCTCAGCACCAATTAAAGTAGATCTGATTTCAGTCGACCGTGGCTAGTGTCTTGGCTGTTTCGATAATGTAGATCTTGACCCTGGCCGAGTGAGACTTTACGAGGTAATCTCACTGATCACAAGAGAGCTCGGCCCCTGATGACGTGAGGTTAATAGCACAGAATACTCTCTCCTCGACTGAATATGTAGGTTGAATGGTAGATGGGAGTGTTTGCTAACTTCGGGAATAATATTATTCCAATAGATTAGGAAAGAAATAAAACACCTAGTCGAATGTTGGTACTTTCACAACATACACTTTACCCTGATGACATTATCTCACGTCTCGCCACAATGTGACTTTATAGAAACTAGTTATAATCAAGGACGATCAGTCGTTCGCACCACTAATTACAGACCAAATCAAACTTTGTGGAGCCAATCAATCAACCAAAGATTAATGCTATGTGACCGAGGGGATCTCTGACCGTCCGAGATGGAGTTCTTCAAGAAAAAACGGGCCAATTCTGTCCAATCGGTAAAATTCACTAACAAAGCAAATCCCGTCACGATCCTTCATGATCGTCAAAGATACGATCTAGATCTCAAGTGGCAAGGTCCAACTACACGTTAGCTGATGAACAATGTCGTTTCCTTGATTTGAAGTTTATCAGGCTCGAAGAAACCGGATTCTTGTCATACAGGGCTTCGTATTGAAGCAATCTTGTGTTGAGGTGATTTGAACCGACTGGTGTTTCAGCTGCAACAGCGTCGTGATCTCGCAAGTATAGGTCTTCTCCTGTATCTCAAAGCTATTTAAGAGACTCGTATTCCCCAATCTCAGTCAATTGATCCATCCAAGCTTCCAAGTCAATATCTATACTACCGCACAAACTCTCAACTCTATCCTTAGGATTTTACGATACACTACCTTCAGAATGCAATTCATCTCTGCCATCGTGTTCCTTGCCACCTTCGGCGCTGTTGCCGCGGTCCCAACTGGTGAAACTGGGTCCCAGTGCTCCTCTTCCCAGTCCCTCGAATGCTGCTCTGGTCTCACCAAGGGTATCTTGAACATCAACGTTCTGCCTGCGCTGTGTGTTCGTAAGTATTCAAATTGATCATCATTGAATCGGACTAATCATTCGCAGCTTTGCTTGATGCGTGCAATAACCAGGCAGCATGCTGTGAATCTAACGGAGTGGTATTTAACCCTGGTCTTGACATAACTATCGGCATTCTGACATTTTATAGGGCCTTTTGAACTGCCTGACTGTGCAGGTTTAAGCACAACAAGGATTATCCTGGCGAGCCAGCAGGTTGCAAGACCGACCCTCGTTCGCTCAGAAGGAACTCTGGGAGCGGAAGAATCAGCAGATCTGATGATGATGACTGGAAATGACACACTCTTTAACATATTATCACCATTCAACATTGTGATAGTATACGAATGAAATTAAATGACGTCTCTATAACTCGAACTATCTTCCTCATACCGTATTCAATCACTGCATTAGCACAAGTAGAAATAACCCGAAGAATGATTGTGATATCAGATGTTACGAGGTTTGTTACTCATTGTTCTTATCCACGATCAGGAATGCAGACCACACCGGGTGGATCTAGGCGCGGACGCAAGGTAAGATAATGTACATTGATGATGTCTAGTGCTCTGAAAAGGATATTATTATACGCGAATAGTAATTTGTATCTGCGAATATGTATTTAAATTTGCTGAGTATCACGGTGGTCAAATTTTGGGGCGGACACTACCAAAGAAAGTGGTGTTCTGTCTCTGGGAGAGATAAGGAAACCTTTATATCTCAAATAATATCCTTGTATTCAAAATTATTTACGATGAATCATATCCCTTTCCAAGCCCTACAGGACTTTGACGACTGGCGCGACCACCTGGTTGCTGCTGATGACGATGAGACAATCTAAGACTCTGACGTTGAAGAGTGAAAAAGCTCCAAGTCGGCACTCAGCAAGGAATACGATGTATACTTGGTATTTCCACTCACTATTCTTGCAAAGTAGCCTAGGCAGTTACCAGAGTTGATCTTGAGTCTTGATTTCATAGAAGAGAGTTGCGATGATCCGCATCAATCAGGGGCCACAGATTTTTTACGGTTGATCGAATTGCAAAACGAAGGATTTGTGCTGTATCTATCTGGCCGTCCAGCTGCTTCTAGCGCACTAAGTATGCCTAAGTAATCCTAGAGCACTCACTGAGCGTGCCATGTATTAGTCATACATCAGGTGACTACCACGAGCGTGAAACTGAGCGCCCTCAGAAAAGCGGCGTCAGCCCAGATAGGAAAGCCCCAGCAGACATTATCCTGTCTATATAGGTGCATATGTACAGGCGTGCTCGATAGCAGTTTCAACTTTCTACATTCTTCTCTTCTTTTTTGAAATCTAATCTGGAACACGCCAGTTCTTCTAATTTGAGACCACATATATCTTCGAATTATTCTGTAAAGTGAATTACATTACCAGTGGGACTGTAACTTTTCAGAAACAATGATACCATTATTATTCCACATGGTTAACCGCCAAGGTTTCATCACTCTGATCGGTGTTTTTATCCACGGGAGCTAGGTGAATATAGCATAGAGCTTCATTGTTCATCCACTACTAGTCAAGGTAAGCGAAAAGAGACATTGCGCATTGCTCATCTTTAGTCCTCTCCAAATTTCTGCCTTGCTCTTGAAATCTGCTTGGGGCTCACCTTAAAGCAAATTGGGTATTGTAGCAGTTGGCTGGACACTAAATTTGGACCCGCCAAGACGCCAAAGGAGGGTTGAAAATCCGACCTCCCCAGCTAGGGTGGGGCAAATACGAACCTCCTACGGATACGCTAACTTTTCTTTCGGCTTTCACTTGCGTGATTAATTCAATTCGAACGCACTCTCATCCCCTTTCTCATTCCTAAAACTCAATATCAAAAACACGAATATGGGGTGGGCGATATTTTGTGCCATATGTGGTGGTCCTTTCTCCAGCGAAGTGGAGATAGACCCTGAGAATACTGACGAGTGTTATCGCGACGAAGTTCTGAGGGATTGCGACCTGGGATGGCTTGACGATCTCTGTGCTCTGGGTATCAACCCTGACGCGCTTGGAAATGATAAGTCTGTCACATTTACCTCATGATGAAAACTAAAAAGGATGTTTTTTCATTGTTTGCTAGATCTTTTCTCACTGGTATCGGTGACGCTCTTGACTACGTAAGGTTCTTTCTAGCCCGTTATTCCAAATAGTAAGAGCTAATATCTGTGATATAGGGGGTTGTTGAGGTTTCCATGGGAGAAGGTGAGTTTCTCATTGACTTTCCAAGGGGTTATATCAGCTCGACTGAACTGGTTTATCCGGCTATAAGATCCGAACTTTCCCGTCCAGGATAATGCCCCTATGATTGCGTATGTTTTCTCTCCCATTTTCACCACCGGTTCCTAATACTTCCAGCTATCATGACCATGCCGGCTTTGGGGACTCTCACGAGCCTCATGTGTTTCCTTTCCATCCAATATGCTACAAGGATATCCTCCAGAGATGCATTCGCCAGAGAGATTCCAAGCAGATTAGGAGGGACGTCCTATTTGATGTCTTTGAAAGATTGAATAGGGGGCTGTTTGTCAGGTTGCAGCTTGAATATGGCGAACCAGACCCCCCGGCAGAGCAAGTTTGGTATAGTAATAAAGGCCAAGAAGTAAGTTTGTCTTACTTCTCTAGCTTAGTGAAAGAATAACACGCCTAAACTGATCAGATTCTGGTAGCCAATCCGGTTGAAATTCCCCAGCTGGATGACGATTTTGATAGCATCATGAAGTCCCAAGACAAAAAGGCAGGACAGGATCAGAATCCCCAAGGCAAAGACGTTTTCGATAGGCTCCCACCTGAGTTGCGACATGAGGTTTTCAAACTCCTTCCAGCTGGATCTATTCTTGCTATGAAGGCCGCTTCATGGGTGATGCATACTACTACCTTGCCACGCGAGTTTTGGACGCACAGATTAAGAAGTGAAATGCCGTGGCTTTGGGAGATTCATGATGTCGACGTCTTCCAATCTCAAGAGTTAGAAGATAAAGCTTCCAAGCTACTTCTGGACATTCCGGTGAAGAGTCAGTACACATCTAAGAATGATGATTACATTTTGGGACTTGCCAACCGGAGCAGGATTTGGGGTGTCTGCGAGCAGATTCAAAGTTTGTACTTTGAAAAACTCAAGGAAGTTTCCAATGCAGACAGCTAGGACTCCGAGACATAATGGATTAGCAGCCCGAACATGCGATATATTTCCTACGCGATCGCTCTCAGTGATTACTGGAAGGATGCTTGGAATTAGACTGAATGTCATTGAACTATCTAATATATAAACATGGATCTCACTTCCTTAACGCTCTCATTCCGTCGTCTCGCCTGTGTATTCCACATGCTCTGCCTCGACGGGCTGACCCATCACCTTGTCTTTGGCAGTCCTCCTCACCTCCTCATCCTCGTGCTCAATATATATCTGAGGTCGGGCTCTGCAAATGGCATCGGGATCTCTGGTAACAATCAAGGATGGATTGGAACGGTAGTAGGTATCGATATCTTCGAGACTTCGGTTGGCTGTACAAGGGGTTAGTCAAACTCTCTAGGTCGATCTATCATGACACTGACCTGTTTCTGGATAGAAGAAGTAAAGGATGGGTAAAAAGCAGGCGTTTGTCACTGTCCAAACGATCCCTGTCCTTCGTCAGCACTAGAAAATCACTCATTGTGGTGACAGATGACTTACAGAACTTCCATCCAATGCTCTGAATTCCGATGGGGGTGATTTCGACAATCGCAAAATTGGTGATCCAGTCGGTCGCGGTCGCAAGGGCTGCTCCCTTGGTTCTCATAGGTAGAGAGTTGATCTCGGTGGGATATAGCCAAGGGATTCCCAGCATACCAATGCCAAAAGCGCCGTGGAACTGCATTGCACAGAAATAGTTAGCCTTGTGATAAGTTAAGGAGCGGTGAGATTAAAATACGCAGATGGCTTACCAAGAAGAAAAATGCCACAGAGGCCGACCCGAATTTCTTGCTCTCATCGCCAGTAGTATTCTCTGAGTATCGCAAGAGAATAGTAATGATGAGGAAGCACATAAATTGGCCAAATGTTGAAAGAAGCATCAGGCCACGACGACCCATCCGCTCAATCAGAAGAACCGCGAGACCCGAGAAGATCATGTAGGAGATGGCATTGCATGCAGTCAACAGGCGGGCCATACTTTCTCCCATACCGACAGCTTGCTCTAGAACGGTAGGAAGGTAGTAAGACATGATGTTGATGCCACCAAACTGCTGCATGAACTGACTACCAGCTCCGAGCAATAACCGGCGCAGTGTCTTAGTGTCATTATCGTTCTTCTTGAGAAGATCCCGCCACCGAACAGCATTGTCACGCTCATAGCGGATTGTGTATTCAATCTCGTTACGTTGTGCGATGATGAAGGGGTCGTCAATGGGTTTGGCCTCGAGGCAACTAATGACTTCGACGGCTTCTTCTTCTCTGCCGTGCATGAGAAGCCATCTTGAGGTTGTTAGAGATATTCACAGACACTTTAGAGGGGATACTGACCTGGGAGACTCCGGTAGCCACGGAACAGTAGACCAAAGAACAATTAGGAATACAGCCTGTAGTGCGATTGGGAGTCGCCAAGCGATAGCACCTCCGACAAAGGACAATCCATAGTTGATCCAATTGACCGTAGCATATCCAGCAATATTCATCATCATCTCAAATGTTACCAAGCGGCCACGCCAGCGTGACTGCGAGGTCTCGGACTGCCAAATTGGAGCGCAGGCAGTATTGATACCATTTCCGATACTATTGACCCGGTGTGTTAGAAAGAACTCTCCCTCTTGTTTGATCATAATTACTCACCCGGAAACGACACGGCCGACGAAAATTTGGGGCAGACTAAAGGACGAGGCCTGTAGGACCGTGCCAATGGCCATGATTGTAGTTCCCCACAGAATAGACTTCTTGCGTCCAAAGCGCTCGCCAAGTGTGAATGCCAAGATAGCACCTAAGAAACATCCAACATCGTAAATGGCTGTCACCGTTGATAAAGTCGTGGTCTTGGTTGGTCCCTCGAGATTGTGAATTTGAAGGAAGTCCTTGGTAATTACGACACCACCTGAAAAAGAGTCAGTTGGGATCCATTACTCTTCGCAGGGACGGGCTTCTTACTGAAAACACCTTGATCATAACCAAACAGAGACATGTCCGTTGCACAAGCAATCTAACCAAGTTCAATAGAAGTCGCAGGTAGGATTGTATTTTCGGAGAGCATACCGTAACCCACACGGTGAGCCATCCTCCTGTTAGCCCGAAGTAGGGCTTCTTCTCCTTTACCACCGTCATTGTTTAGGGAAAGGCAAAATATATCAGGAATGGGGAATATGAAGAAAGAAGAGTTTTGTCACGAGGGCTCCCTCACAATCCGCGGCACAAAAAGAGGAAGAAAAACGCGGAGTATAAATTCGGGGGTTTCCCGGCCGCTTTTATACACGCCGCCGCGTCTCCCATTGCTACCACCCATCCGAGTCACGATAAACATCTTTTCGGCTAAATGCTTTTGGGATTCGGTATTCCCCCGAAGTCTGGGGTGCCCCAGGGTGGGGGATCTGCGTGGGGGATACTGGTATTGGCGAATTAAGTGATCCTGCTGAGTATCCTTGCATTTCCTTGTTGAACAGCAATAGATCATTGGTCGGTATCCACCCCCGACAACAAAGGATTGGTCGCGCTAGGTAAGCTGACTACGTATCCCGGGCCAGTATTGTAGCGGAGTTGGCTGGTCATTCACCAGGCTTTGGGCGAACGTGAAATTGCGTCATAGTGTGGAGTCGCCCAGTGTGGGGAGTGGATTCAGGGGAATCCGGGGTGGCCCAACATGGGGATTTTCGAGTTCGTTGACTGAAAAGGATTTATCATTTTCAGAACCAAAGGAAGAGTAAATAGAAGATCGTCCAGTTTGCTCAAAAAGCCACTGTGGCTGCCGCCTTTAGTCGCCCCTGGATCGAAGCCAAGAAAGTTTCCCGAGTCATGAAAGAACCTCTTGTCACCTGACTGGCGCTTTCCCCGTTTCGAAACCTGGAAAGCCTCATCGTAAGATCATTGCACGTCTCCACTTTGGCGTTACGACTCAGATGGGGCGATTTCAAAATACGTCACCGCTCATATTGAGTCACGCCTACCCATATGAAGCCTGCGAGCGTGGAAACAAATGCTCTGAAGGGGCCAGAATATCACGTGCACCGTTGGCCCTGTTTGTCCAATTCCCACTTACATCACTGTTAAAATTACGGCTCAAGAATTAACCACAGGCTTTTGATAGAAAATGTTGATTTGCGAAGACCCTGTATCACAATTGTCCGTATTACGGATCAACGTGTTACGAAGTAGACGCACCGTCGTACAACGCAACGAGTAGCATTAGCCTTGAAAACATGTTTGACCTAGTCATCCATGAGCGGGAAACGCGGTCGGAGATCATTCATGTCCTTAAAATCCATTCACCATTGTAACACGCTCTGGTATGGCAGTCATCAATTCCTGCTGCTTATCATGGAGAGATATCCTACATTCTCACCAGTTCTTTTTCTTGGCATGCACGGCGAGTAGAAACCTTGTTCTCCACCTGTCCCTCGTTGTGCAAAGACATTCCATATTTCTGATGGATGAGCCGTAGACGCTAATATCAAAGTCAGTACCCGGCGTTTTCTCTGACTCGTTACTCAGGGAGCATGGTTGACAAAGCTTGACAGGACCGCAGCAATGTCTAATCTATTTCCGAGTTTCGATAGATCCTAAACAGAAGTATCACGAGCCCGAAGTTGCATACCTTTTCTTCTCTGGATTATATGTCCCAGAAACACAAAGAATCCCTTGCCTTCCTGACAAAGCTGTCTGCATAGATAACCTCCTCATGGCGTGTGATAATCTCGATGAAATCAGGATCTACCCTGCGAGCCATCCAGATTGTGAGCTGCTTTGAAAGAATCGACCATCTCTTGCTGGCATCATTCAGGTATGTAGGGCGTGGTATGGTCTGGGAAATAAGAGCCTTCAACCCAACAGAATCTAGCACTTGGGCGACAGTGTCAATCCATTCCTCAAAGCAGCCGGGCTCTGACAGCACCCAGTCGAACTTGAGTTTGCTTAAGTTAACATTCTTTGGCGCTGGGAGGTCGACAGACTGGTCCTCTAGAGGCTCCCGGTTCCATGCTTCCCAGTCAGTGATGACCCTCTGAGCAGAATCCTGCATGGTGATGGTGGGTTGTTGTGAACGGTTTGTGTGGAGGTCGGTTTTCATAAATTGTAGGAATATCTGGGTGGTACTGTTGATAGTGTGATGATAAATTCATGTTTGCCTAGCGTGAGCGGAAGCAGCCAGAAATGAACAAGTTGAATATTTAAGGCTTGAAGATTCTAAAAGCAAACGGAGCTTCACTGGATTGTTCACGTCCTATCCAAGTCTCGCTCCTCTTCTTCAGCAACAAAGTCAATTTTTTTTTTCTCAAGCGCCCCTCTAACGCCATTCTGGGATCTCGAAAATGGATCAACGTACGCGAAAGCTCCAGATATCTCAAATACACTGACCAATGTTTTTTGACAGCTCTGAATTTGTTGATCGAAATGAAGGAGGCAGGACACAAAGGTCAGGGCATGTTTGCCAAAGTCGACATACCTCGTGGCACACGTGTCATTGCCGAACCACCTCTCCTCAATCTTCAGCTAAACGATAACGGAGATTTAGACTCTAAGCAAATCTTGCAAGGTTTTGAGCTTCTTACACCTTCCCAGCGAGATTCCTTTCTAGGGCTCAGCGGATTCGCGAGTACAACATTCAAAATGTCAGTTACGGGTGAATTCAAACAGGCTTGGGAAGACATCCCAGAGTTTCACCGTACAGTGCTCTCCGTTTTCAAAGCAAACGCCTTCGGTGGCATGATATTTGTGGCAGGCTCTCGCATTAACCACTCATGCATTCCGAACCTGAACTTTGCCTACAACAACGTGATCGAAAAAGGGACATTCCATGCCGTACGCGAGATTGCGGCGGGAGAGGAGCTTACTGTTATGTACATCGACGGAGTCAATCGCCCCAGGACAAGACGCCAGTCGGAGCTGCTGCAGTGGGGATTTTTGTGCATTTGCCCAGCATGCGAGGACACGCCAGAGGGCGACTTGAAGGAGAAAAGACGCCTGGAGTTGTTTTTGATTGATCAGGTACTCGCTATTAATGAGCTTACTGGTGCCCAAGAGTCTGCTCGAGGAGCACTTCGACTTGCGCAAAAGATGGCAGGCATTCAAAAATCCGAAGGCCTGCTGAATAGGGCCCTGAAAACTTCGTGAGTGGCCTCTTACTGATATAATTACAATGCTTATACATTTTCAGTTACCGTGACGCTGCCACGTATTCTCTCAGATTGCGTAACCCACAAATGGCACTGCTGTGGGCCGAGAAAGGGCTGGAAGTCGAGCGTTACTGTGTGGGGGAGGATCATCCGGACTACCAGAAGATGCTTGACACCGTGGAGGTCTTGCAAGAGTTCAACACCATTCCAGAGCCCCTGAAATCAATTCTAGCTGGTCTCATCAATTAGAGACGCTCCTCAGGGGTCATTCGCCGATATTTCTACCCTTTCAAATCAATTGCCAGAAGGCTTGCGACTGCGGGGAGAAGAGGAGTGAATTGGAGCAAGAAGAAAGAAATCACTATGCCGTTGATTACCTGATACAAGAAAGCAGCTTTACCTGATTTGCTGTACTGGCCGCTGCAGATGGGTACAACATGAAAAATTGAACTAGCTGCATACCCCTGAAAGCACAGAACAGCACCTGGCAGTGATTACTTTGATGAATACATAACATCTCTAAGACATGAAATTTTTGCGCACCATGACATTCATTGTAGTTTTTCTAACATCCTCGATGTTTCGCACTCATTCGGGATCCCGAAATATCCGTCAGCTGCGGGAGCCGGCAACTCGACGGCGTAAGGCGCAACGAACGAAAAAGCGGTCCAGTCCCCAGATGGCTTGCAATAATTCATCTTGAGGGCATATCTTGTTAGCTCATTTTTGATTAGTAAACCAGAGCATACTGGATTGCCCTAGGCTATCTGACCTCTTTGATGAACGCTGCGGAACCTATGCATACAGCCTGGTCAACCCCGACCGTGATTGCGAATAATAACATGATAAATGGTATTTGTTGCTCCCTGAGCACTATAATGCAGATCGTGGCCCGTCATGGTTTAGGCGCATGGTTCTTGTCGAGGGAGAAGGGGACAGAGCGCAGGGGTTGATATTCAGAGGCTGGCGGGTGAAATGATCCAGTGAAGATCATACGTGTGCGGTAACATCCTTCACAAATTAGGAAGTTAACGGCGGATAGAATGGTTTGCGATCAGCACTGCAGATCAGCGAAGAAGCTTGAGTCAAAGACTGCTCAGGAGCAAAATTCAGGCTCGTCTCCACTCGGTCATTATATACGGACCCACTTCAGCGGGTGGGCATGAGGTGAAGGTGAATAAAGTACCACTTTTTGCAAACTTCTTTGCGTTGCCCAAAGGAGACAAAAGCTGCCGCATTGTAATTCCTATCCGTTGCCGAGGTCTGATGCATGGTGAGGGAGCTTGAGAGTCACCGTCGCGATGTAGGTAGAGTCTACGATCGATACCCTGCACAAAGAATTATACTTCACAACTACCAGGCCGAAGCTCCACTATGTAAACTCAATTTCCCCTTTTCGTGATCAATTGCCATAATGTGGATACATCTATGGGGTTGTGCAAAACTCTCGACCGTCATTTGCAGGATCATACAACCTTTGTATAGTCATACTGAAGCGGATCCTCTTTATCCATTACTGAGCCATTTAGGTCCATGGGTGGATTGGTACTATACAAACCGACTGACCTAATCTTTGAATATATGTCTTTGTTTTATTGATTGAAATTGTGTTCATGAGATAGCCCATGGCCGAGTGGTCCTGATAAGTATCTGGACAGGGTTTCCGCTTACGGTGAAGGATGGACCTCAGTCTTATCTCCAACGCGGCACAGAAAGCAGGGCAGGCTCATAAGGCCAAGACTTTAGGACTCTATATGCTCATCTTTGTTGACACTAGAGTACTAGTTTTAGCACTAATATTGACCACGAAGTAAATCGGTGCCCCTTTTGAACCGAAGTCAAAGTTGGTCTTTCATCCGGCTCCCCCTCTTGTATATCAAGTCGGCCCATCCCCTGTGTGTCTTCAATCTCTTGCAGCCTCCGGACTTCAAACTTAAACGCATACACTGAGCCCACTTCCGCAATATACAATCATCATGCGTTTCTCTACTATCTTCACTACTGTCCTCGCCGCTGGCACTGCAGTTGCCACCCACTCCCATCCCGCTAAGCGCAATATTGAGGTCGACCTATCCGGTGTCTCCATCCTGGACATTGTCAGCGCTCTGGTCGACAAACTACCCATCGATGGCGCTGTCCTCGATATCACCGGTGGCCTTCTGGATCTTACCCAGGTTGACGTTCAAGCCGTTCTCAACTGCGTCACTGATGAGCTGCCCCTATCCGCCAGCGTGAATCTCTTCCCCATGCCAACCACCAGCGCCGGAAAGACCTTCACCATTACTCGCACCCACACCGTCTACGTTGGCCCCACCGAGACACCCAGTGTTCAGAAGCGTGACAACATTGATCTGTCCAGCATCCCAATCCTTAGCCTTGTCTCTGCCCTTGTTGATAAGCTTCCTATTGATGCCAGTATCGGTGCCCTCCCCGGTGGTCTCTCGGACCTGACCGACCTCACTGACATCAACTTGTTGAGCATCGTCACCTGCATTCTGAAGAACCTTGGCATCAACCTCTGATCTCCATCTAGTTCGCATCGGGGGGTTAAGCCCATTTGGAAGGGTATGAATTGGCTATGAAGTGTACCGTTGTAATTTAGAATATCCTGTTCATAATCATAGTACCAAAATCCTGCGCTAACTGGCACTGAGCTAGTGTTCAGTGGCGCAAGCAAAGTCTGTAACCAGTATCTCCATTCTGTAAGATATTCATACAGAGATTTTTGAACTCGACTTCAGGGTCAACTCTTTGACTCAGTGCTGCAGAAAAGTCAACTCATCGATTTAAGATGCTGAGAATGATGAGAGTGTCAAGCCACATGGTTCAAGCTCGACCCACTGACGTCTTTGGCGTTCTTGGCCTAGCGCCTCTTCAAAGGGGGAGCATGTGGGACAACACACCACCAATGATCGGAGATGTCACTCACCCTGGAAAGTGGGGCCTGGCGGTCTGCTCCATGTAATCTCCGAGAAGGCGTTTCATGCATTATGTATTGGTGGACATTTGTTTCTATATTTCGCATGAGTGGAACCTCCGAGGTTTCGTCAGAGAGGTCTGGACCTCAAGATATTTTGCCTAAGACATGTTTTCAGAGAGCTTCCCGAACTGAGGGACACCCGAAAGACCCTTAACGCATGTTCTAACTAGCAAATTGGATAAATGGGCTCGAAGCATAATGGTACATAGGTCGTATATTGCATGAACTTCCCCGCGATTGTAATTCTTCACGGCTGATATCCGCGAAGCTTACATTTACCCTCTACTGTCCATTTTAGCCGTGGCGTCATTGGAGCCTGTTTAGAGGATAGTCTGTTTATCCATTTACTTCTCCTTGTCGCTTTCGGAGTTTCTAAGCCCAAACTAGCCTCGGGCAAGGCTTCACGCCGGTGCTTGAAACTGCGTTTCAGACAGACGATTTGTGGAACTTCTACTGACAGGAAGTTCCACCACAAGACACCTTAGCTCCACGGGTGCCATCCCTTGAACAGAATAGGCTACCGGTTAAATATGTCAACAGGGTATCGTCTCAAGGATGTCTCAAGCTATATTGCACGCAAGAGCGACCGACAAGTATAATAACCTTAGAACACCTCGCTCCTCTTTCGTTCGCAACTATCCCATCCGCACGGAGAACCTTCATCGTCCCAACCTATCATACTATATTTACCACTGCCATCCTACACAATGAAGTCCATTACTACGTTTCTTGTGGCTTCCGCGACCCTGATGGGTGCGATGGCTGTGCCTGGTGAATACCACAAACGACACGATAAGCGCCAAACCATCACATCCAGCACGACTGGAACTAGTGGTGGATACTATTACGAATTCTGGACCAATGGTGGTGGTACCGTTGATTATACCAACGGCGATTCGGGCGAGTACAGCGTCACCTGGGAGGACTGTGGTGACTTCACCTCCGGCAAGGGATGGGAAACTGGTAGCGACCGGTAAGAATATTCTTTCTCGCACCGTCGCATATTACTCACCTATTTCCCTCTTCAGCGACATCACCTTTGAAGGTACTTTCAGTCCTTCCGGAAACGCATATCTGTCCGTCTATGGATGGACTACCAGCCCACTAGTCGAGTATTATATCCTCGAGAACTACGGCGATTACAACCCCGGTAGCGCCATGACATACAAGGGAACTGTTACCAGTGATGGCTCCGTTTATGATATCTATGAGCACCAGCAGGTCGATCAGCCCTCTGTTAGTGGTACTGCGACCTTCAACCAATACTGGTCGATTCGCCAGGATACCCGGTCTAGTGGTACTGTTACCACTGCCAATCACTTTAATGCTTGGGCCGATCTTGGCATGGATATCGGTACTACATTCAACTACCAGATTGTTTCTACTGAGGGTTATGAGAGCAGTGGATCGTCCACCATTACTGTTTCTTAAATATGATATATGATCCACTGAATAAGGGAATGGATCTCCGAGGACTTCACCTGTAGGAGAAGACTGTCGGAATGTTAACTGGGGATTTTGAGTCGTGACTCTGGAAATCATGAACGTTATTATGAGGATTGAATACTCGAGAAAGAAACATGCGGCCCTTCCAGATCCTGAAAATTCTTGTCTCAAGATACTTGAGATCAGTCGTCATAAGAACCAAAGACTAAAGTAGATACACCACGATGATCCCTGAATGAACAAAACAAAGTCAAACCCCTCTTATAGTTCTCTTTTGCCATGGTCCATTAAAGACAATTGTAACCCTGTGAATTGTGGGGGAGATTTGGAATGCGGGGCCCCGCACTCGTGAAGTGGACCCGAAAGTTGAACTCGTGGGTACGATTTTCCTCTCCAGGTTCTAAGCGATGCAACTTCGCCTTATCCGACGCTTTGCCTTTGAACCGGGATTGCCGATCTGCCATCATCTAAATGTTACTCGGACGTATCTGTACCGGACACCGAAATGCAGAATGCGGAGAACCCGGGGTTCTGAGCATCGAGGCTGACAAGCTGACTGCCTCCACCAAGTTGTGGGAGATACTCAGTGCAATCTTAGGAAACCTGATCCCTACACTTCTTCAGTATTTGAGGTTTTTGCAAATGTGAATGCGATGCAGAACTTGATGGGCCTAAATCTATCCAGTCTACCTCTGAAATGCCCAGCCGAAACGAGCATGTTTTTCCCACGAGCCTCGGTACAAATTGACACTGATTGGCTTAAAAGGAGACTTCATCCCAAAACTTCATCTGTGGCTTAACCCCGCTTCGAGCTAACAGTCATATTCTAGATGTTAAGCACTCTCAATGACAGATATGACTCGTCTACAAGGGATCTCATGGCACAGTAAGTTCAGGTGGCAGTAAAGCCCCACATCTTCGGCTTAGTATTACCCCGTGTAAGCTTTAGTATAAAGTGAATCTAAGTAACGGAAATAGAAGTCTTTTCATTCTCGGACAGCTGGACAGAAATTCGCAGCATCATTATACATGCGGGCTCTCTCATTATTCACATTGGCCACTTTGGCAGTGCCAGGAGTCCTTTCAATTGGCACAAATGACCAAGTGGGTCCCAATTTTGATTATGGAACATTTCAAGACCCATCCTCGGCTGTGAGGCCCCGCTTTCGGTACTGGGTAAACGATGCCTCGATGAATCTGAGTGTTCTCGCAGAAGATGTGAGATCTATTGGAAAAGCAGGTGCGGGAGGAATTGAACTTCTTGGTTACTATTTGTATGGAGATAGTTCAGCCTATGGTGGAGGAAACGCTGCGCCATTACAAATTGACTGGACTGTTTATGGGTTTGGTGGTGCTCCCTGGAGTAAGATTGACCCACCTTCGACCGGACCTTGAACCTAGTCTAACCATCACAGAGGAAATGGTGGATACCATCCTTGAAGTTGCGAAGGAGGATAAACTGGTCATTGATTTTGCCAACGGGCCGAACCAAGGAGCAGGCGTTCCGGCACCTTATAACAGTGACGGTCTTTTGTGGGATCTCGCCGCATACAACTCAACATTTTCGAGCAGTAAAGGCTTCAAGGGCACCTTGCCTGGGTGGGGATCCGGTCGCTTCGTTGCAGCTACGACAGGTACTGTGAAGTCAAGCACTGCATCAGAAGCGGTGCTTTATGAAAGTTCTCTCCAAGATGTTACCAGCAAGGTGTCATCGGATGGAAGCCTAAAGATTAAGGCAACTAGCAAATCTGAGGGGACTGAGAGCCTTGTCTTTGCGTACTATCTCATTCATTCCCGTTATCGTGAGGTTCCAGGCCCCACCGATCCATCAATTGCGACAGCCGTTCCACAATCCCCGGTCACAACCTACTCTCAGAACGGTTCATGGGTTGTCGATCACTGGTCCGCTGCCGGAGCACAGACCGTGGCCAATTTCTGGAAGGAGTCCATATTGGATAGCGAGATTGGACAACTCCTTCGAGAGGTTGGAAACTATCTTTGGGAGGATAGCCAGGAGTACAGTGTCGCTACTTTCTGGACACCCGATCTTCAAAAGAAATTTCTTTCCAACCGAGGATACAGCATCAACAAATATATACCACTTGTTGTGGGCTCTGGAGGAACCACGTCTAACATCACATTCGTCACAGATGAGAGCGATGCGGGTGCTAGTCATATTGTGGACTACCAGCAAACAGTTCGTCTCTCGCTTCACTCCCCCACTTGCAAGAATATACTGACCCGTGGACTTAAATAGCTTACGGAGCTGAACGCCGAATACCTCGACGCCTTGACCGAATGGAGCAATGACTTAGGAGTTCAATTCTCAGCACAGGTTGTCTACAACCTTCCCATGGACATGCTCGCCAACGTTCCGCATGTTAATGCCCCTGAATGCGAAACGCTCGGTTTCAGTGAGAACATCGATGGGTACAGGCAATTTAGTGGGCCTGCAAACCTCGCCGGAAAACGCGTGATCTCTAGCGAGGCTGGTGCAATGTTCGGCGAGGCATATCAGGAACCGATATCCGAGCTTCTTTGGACATTCAAGCGCTCTTTTGCTGGTTCCGTCAATAACTTCATCATTCACGGGTTTCCAAACTCCGGCAATTATCCAAACACATCTTGGCCAGGCTTCACGACTTTTATGTACGAATTCTCGGCTATGCATGGACCACGTCAGCCTGCTTTTGCTTTCTACTCGGATTTCCTGAACTGGGTTTCCCGGAATCAATTCATTCTGCAGACCGGTATCCCAAAGGTTGATGTTGCATTTTGGTCAAAGTCTACAACCTACAAGAGTATCTCGACTAGTTATGCACCCGTGGATTTACAAGAAGCAGGTGAGAATCCCTTTTCTATCCTTTAGGAATCCACATTCTTCTTATACTGACCAATTTCGCTCAGGCTACACCTACGAGTACCTCAGCCCAGACAACTTTGCGCTTCCAGAAGCTTACGTCTCTGATGGCACTTTTGCCCCGAATCGACAGGCATTCAAGGCGCTAGTTGTTAGGTCTAACGAGACTCTCACGGCCTTGGGTGTCGATAAACTTGTTCAGTATGCCCATGCCGGTCTTCCAATCATATTCCCAGGAGGACTGCCATCGAACTTCAGTGGATACGCTCCAGCCGCTGCGACCAAGGCTGTACAGTCATTGAACAGCATTAAGTCTCTGAAAAATGTTCACTTAGTCAAAGCAGATGGCCTTGCAGATACTCTTGATTCTCTCAATATTCTACCACGAAGTTCTGTTTCGGCGAACGGCACATGGTATACGTTGTGGAGAGAGGATGCCGCCAACACTAAATCCTATATCTACGTATACAATGACGCTACAGGTCTCTCCTTTGAGGAAGGCATGACATCTGGGACCGTATCGTTCGAAAACACAGGTGTTCCATTCTTTTATAACGCGTGGTCGGGAGAAGTGACTCAAATTTCTTCCTATACTCAGTCCAAGACGCATACAACAATCCCTCTTCAATTAGCTGGTAACCAAACTGTCATCATCGGCTTCGAGAAGAATGCAAAGTCGAATGTCCATATTCAAGACATCACGATCCCCGTTCTGCCTACGACAAGCGACTCCAACTCTCTCACTGTCCTCAGATCCTTTGATCAAAAGTCACGAGAAATCACACTCTCAACTGGAAAGAAAGTATCACTGTCGCCAATGTCCACCAAGCCCTTCACTCTGGGTAGTTGGGATTTGGAAATCGAGTCATGGACACCACTACCGGACTTTTATGATGCGGAAGGCGCAACTCGCACTAACCAAACTTTCCACATCCCAAGCCTTATCCCGTGGAACCAAATTTCCCACACTTTGGCCAACGTCTCAGGAATCGGATACTATACCACTACATTCACGTGGCCACCAGCATCCTCATCCAGTGTGTCGGGTGCTTTCATTGATCTTAGCTCAATCACCCAAACGGCTCGTGTCATGATCAATGGGCACCATGTGCCGACGCTAGACATTTCCTGGGCTAGGGCCGATATCGGATCCTTCCTTCGGCATGGGAAGAATACCCTAGAGGTTGTTGTCAGCACGACGTTGGGTAATGTGCTGCGGACGTATTGGGATGAGCTTGAAATAAGTGGGAAGCTTGCATCAGCCGTTGTTGCTGACCCACCAGCTGAGGAGGATTATGGTCTGATTTATCCTGTGCAGGTTATACCCTATCGAAAAGACAAGGTCTTGTAATCTGTACACAAGAAGTGTGATGTCCTAGTAATGAAATTCACGTTCCGTCTGAAAAGAATGAATAAAATAGAGGAAGCAGGGTATTCAAAAACAACCAGAACGCAGCCAACTCAGCTAATTGAAGTCGTGAATGAAAGCGGAAATATCGTCACAAAAATCATCTTCTTCAGGTGGGGTAAACTCCTCAATGCCCATGACAGGGAAAACTGCAACCGGGGCTGGTGGAGGGATGTGCTCTTTAGTGGTATCGATGATTGTTGGAGGAACATGACCTTGAGTAGCATCGATAATCGCATTGCGAAGAGTGATCTGTTGTCTTCTGTGCAAGGCCTGCTGACGGAAGAACAATACCTCCTTGATACTTCTCGTCGACTTGAGTCAGCTCATTTCTACTTGACGGATTGTTATAACATACACTGCGGTTTTCCAGGCCTCGATATTTACTTCGGCGTTATCAAAACGCCAGTCAAACGGTGAGTCTACTACCGGCTCATCCGTGGGGTCGTGGTACGTTGCCACATAAGGATGCGACAGTGCAACCTCTGCGCTGATACGCTCGTCAACGTCGAAAGAAAGCATTCTTTCGAGTATATCGAGGGCTGTGTCTGTAAGTTACTGACTTATCAATTAAAGTTCCTTGGACACATACCTTCACGATCCATTTCAGGGAATGTTTCTGCCAATGGCCGTCGCTCGCACTTTGGTAAAGACTGGACGAAAGCCCTCGTCTTGAAGATCACATTCTTGTCAGTGGGTTTCGAACCAGGCAAGTAGATGGACGTACATTATTATTTTTAATGTTATCGACAATATGTTCTGACGGGTTTCCTAGAAGGTTAACGAAAAGGGCGAATTGATCGGCATGGCTGTTAGCTGGAAACAACGGAGTTCCTCTCAGCATCTCTGCCAGAATGCATGCGGCGCCCCAGATATCCACCTTTTCGGAATATTCTTGCCAATTAAGCATGATCTCTGGAGCGCGGTAATATCGCGTTGCAACGTATCCGGTCATTTTGAAGTCTTGAAGTCGAGCATGGCCGAAATCGCATATTCTCAAGTCGCAGTTCTCATCAATGAGTATACTATGTGGCTTCAGATCACGGTGGATGATGCCGGCCGAGTGAACGTATTTTAATCCACGCTATTTTCGTCAACTGTTGTTCAAGATCTGTGCAGTGAGCATGAAGTTCAATTACCAGAATTTGATATAAAAAACATTTGGCAAAGTCGCTGTGGAGGGGACCTTTTGCGATGAGGACTTGTAAGTTAGTCCACATTAGGTCTGTCACAATATACCTGTGGCGATTTAGTAAGCCGAACAACTATCAACCTTGAAGGTATTTTCATGACATACAAGTCTTCTTGCGGAGAGATAAAGACGTCGGCAAGACCGATTATCTGCCAGTACATCAGCCACGTGGCTTCGGGCATCAAATGCTTCTATGGCGAAGGAGACTTACATTTTCATGTCGCATATATCTAAGAAGTTTCACTTCACGAAGCGCGCTCTTCGCGAGCATAGAAGAACCAAACGGTCTGGTGATTTTCTTGACAGCGACCAGTTTGTTTAGAATGCGATCCTTTGCAGAGCTAGGGAAGCTGGTCAGTCATAGGACTATTGCGAATTTATTGACACCGGCTTACCATATCAGCCCAAAGGCGTCTAGCTCAACAGGCAATGGATCCGAATAGCTATGAACAGATTAGCTTTAGCCTCAGCGGGTCAGCGATCACGGCTCCGAATTACCGCGAGGTGAGCTCGAACTTGACGCCCATGATGGGCGTGCATACAAATTCCGACATTCTTGCACAACTTTGAGCCGACCGGGGCTGCAACGACAGCAACAGCTGTTATAAAGGAAGGGGGGTGATCAGATGCACGCGGATGCGGACGAGGGGAGCTAGAGGTGCAGGAGCTACGAGCGTAGATCGCTCTTGAACTAGGCTCCTGGGTTGAACTTGTTCTTTGGATCGCCCTATACCTAAACGGCTCCAGGCCCAGGCCTGTTCCATGTTTCAGGAAAATTTACCAATGGAAGGCCGCGGAAAAGCTCCCCCAGGGTCCAGCCAAAGTAGAGACGGAAAGTGTCTGGACCCAGATGGCGCAGCATGATTGGCTGGTCTGCAGTGCCGACCAGAAACTTGGAACTTGAATGACATCTTGTTTTGGGCCACGCTAGTCCCTGCTAGGACTAGCGCTTCATCTATACATCGCCAGCTCGCGACGGTTCCTTGGTTACGTCTTTCTCCCTCCTTGATTTTGCCCTTGTTTCATGTGCCGATCAGCTTAGTATTCTCTCCCCACTCGCCACAATGTGGGCCCCCGGAAACAATACCGACACCGAATTGCCCCTGCTGCGCCACAGTTTGCAAAGATCTGATTGCTTCTTGCCCTTCCGCCAATCACAGACCCCAGGTTATCATTCTCCGCAGAATCATCTTATGTTCACATCTCATGTGCAATCCCCGCTATGGATCGCGATCGACTACAATCGTTCTTCTTTCCTCTCCACCTCTCTGCTTTTTACGTTGAAGACACCTTAGAAAGCGGCTACCATCCACATTACACTATAGCGCTTATGGATCGATCAAGTGCGTCTAACCGCTGCACGATAATCACCAGCCCTTATCCGAAAGTACGACGCTAGGCCGAGGTCTTGGCAATAATCCCGAGGGCCCCATTTTGGTTGACTCGGTAAAAAAGACCGACTATGTCATCTCCCTTGACTAGGGCCGAAGACCACAGTGCTGGGCGGCGAGCGAGGGAGGTTTATCGCTATTTTCGCCCAGAGCGTCTTTGTCCTATCGATGAAAACCCGGCACCTGGCAGTGACAATGGCTCGATTCAGGATTTTCTTCACGCTTCAACTGCATCGGCCGCTCGAGGTCGTTCGCCATGCAGTCCATCACAATCCCCACGTTCCCCGAAATTATTACCCACGGAGCCGGTAGCGATTCCTCCAAGTCCTATACCTGAATCCCTCATTCTTGGTGGTGCAAACACAACTCTAAATTCCTTTGCACAGCTGGCTGCATTGCGACTCGATGTAGACCGCGCCTTCATCAGGTAAGGGTTTACGTCTCCAAGTTTCAAATTCATCATGTGCCCTAGTATTAACAAAAATCATACCTCTAGTGTATCTGACAGGGACTCGCAATACATCATCGCACAAGGTGGTCAGACTGTGGAAAGTACAAACCAGTATGACCTGATCGGAGAGGGCCTATATGCAGGCTGTTCGACGCTTGATGTGTCCACCTGGAATATGTGTCAGGTAAACCGCGCCCTTAAACCATCAATTTAACTCACTCTGGAACCGCTCGACTAATCTTTGTCACAGGACACCGTCGCATTGCCCCGATCAGATCGAGGGCAAGCAGAATACAATTTTGTTGTCTCGAATGATATGGCTCAGGACGAACGCTACCAGAATATGCCCTTAGTAAAAGAAAAACCAAACTTTCGATTCTATGCAGGCACACCCTTGACCACAGATAGCAATATCAACGTCGGATGTCTCTTTGTTCTCGACACAAAGCCCCACTCGGAATTTTCTGACAAAGACAGAGTCACCATGGGTCAAATGTCAATATTGATCATGGACTTTCTGAAAGTCAGTCGCCAGGCCACAGAAGGCCGGCGCGCGGCTCGCCTATTGCGAGGAATCAACAGTTTCGTTGAGGGTCGGTCAAGCCTCGTTGATGATACAGGGAGCACTGAAAGTCTAAACTCACAGTCCGTGGATGCATCTAGGAGCAGAAAGAGAAGTCGTCATCGGAGGAATAGCAGTGTATCTTCCCTTTGCTCTCGCTCCAGCAGTAGCAGCGCAAATTCATTATCCGATTCCGAACCCTCTGGACCGTCTTCCTCCTCAAGTTACAGTTCAGCCAATCCTAGTGCACCAGAGAATACCCAAAGTTCAACCGACAACAAAATGGGAAATTCGTGGACATTTCGACGTGCCGCAAACCTGATACGCGAGAGCCTCGAGCTCGGCGGTGACAGTGGTGTGGCCTTCTTTGAAGCCGGTAATGATTTTATGCTGGATCGCAATAGCGATAGTGAATCTTCCAGCTCTATTGAGAATGGCAAGGTTGCTTCCATTCTTGGTCTCTCCACGGCGAACTGTTTGCACGGTCCACTTGAAGGATCGGCTTCGTCCTATCCCGTCACAGATATGGACGAGGAATTCTTGCACCGTCTTCTGAATAGATATCATAAGGGCAGGATTTGGTCTCTTCATCGCGACGGCCAACTTTCTAGCTCTGACAGCGAGGATGGATCTCGGAAGCGGTCTACCTCGGGAAGAAATTCCCCTCGATCAATGCCTCTCGGAAGTTCAAAGCGGTCGAAACTCAAAGAGAATAACATGCTAAATCAGTACTTCCCTGGTGCTACTCAAGTCATGTTCGTACCATTGTGGAATGCCGCTAATTCGCAATGGTTTGGTGGCTTTTTCTGCTGGAACAACGTGGAGAGCGATGTTTTCGACCCTTCGGTAGAACTTGGTTCTCTGTTGAGTTTCGGATCATCCATCATGTCTGAATGTAGTCGAATCGAATCTCTGATTTCGGACCGCCAAAAGGCCGATTTCCTTGGCAGCATATCGTAAGTCAACCTGAACGAATTTATTATATATCCCAGGCAACTAATTCTGTTACTTAGGCACGAACTGCGAAGTCCTCTTCATGGAGTTCTAGCAGCGGCAGAGATTCTGCAGAGCACTGATCTAAGCCAGTACCAGAGCTCTCTAATGGATACCGTCAACGCATGCGGTCGGACCTTGCTGGATACCATGAACCAAGTCTTGGATTACAGCAAGATCTTATCTCTGGAAAAACGATTTCGACATCTAGATCGACGAAGGATTTCAAGCTTGGAACTCAAGAGAATGCACCGGTCTGCAGCACACCTGGACAAATATACCGCAACAGATCTATCCGTCCTAGCCGAGGAGGTGGTGGATGGAGTCTGTCTGGGTCATAATCATATCCAGAAGTCTTCCTCCTCTTCCCATGTTCTGACGTCTGAAACAAAGCACAACGCGGCTGGTGAGAATTCATCAGCCCCAAAACTCGACATTACAATCGACATATCCCCCAACAACTGGGTTTACAACATCCCCCCGGGGGCGATTCGTCGCATCATCATGAACATCTTCAGCAATGCGATCAAATATACAGAGGCGGGCCAGGTCTCATTACGATTGGAAGCTGACAGCTCGTCCTCACGACACAATACTCAAGAAGACATGATCACCTTGACAGTGGCTGATACTGGCAAGGGTATCTCGGAAGAATTTCTACGATCTAACCTTTTCGTTCCCTTCATCCAAGAGGACTCTCTTGCCAGTGGCTCTGGACTGGGCCTCTCCATTGTTCGCAGCTTGCTCAAGCCCCTCGGTGGAAACATCAGCTTCCAAAGCAAGCCAGGTGCCGGAACGACCGTGAAGGTTACTCTGCCTCTGGTCCGTCCAGAGCACGAGTTCGAAGCCTATTTCGGATCCACACCACCACCCACAAACGAACGACCAACGGTATCAACTGCTGCCCATCTTCTGCGAGAGAACTATGCGGGACGAACCATCGCCTTTGTCAATGCAAACTCCGAGGATGCCTCCAATAAACCATCTGAGTCACCTTATCTCACCGACTGGTTTGGTTTCAAGATGGCATCACCTTCATCTAAAAAGCCCGTCGATCTGGTTTTCCTTGACTCATTACCATCCGAAGGGGATACTAGCAGCATATTTTCGGACCAGAACTCATCTCTCCTTGTGTTGAGCAACGATTATGTTGGCCACGACTCTATACAAGTTGAGACCGCATTTGGGCCTCGCGATATACATATAATCAGCCGTCCATGCGGTCCGCACAAGCTTGCTCGAATAGTGAAGGGATGTCTAGATAGAGAGCTACCCAAAATAACGGCGAAACCGATCAGTCTCCCCGAAAGACCTTCAGAACGGCCCAAAGATGAAGATACGACAAACGAGAACGACATTTCGGACAAGGAAACTCAAACTCCAGACACAGCTCCGGCAGGGACGGCCGAGCCTTCAACAAACCCCACCTCCGACAAACCTGAACTCTCAACGGAAAAGCAAGGCCCTCGGATTTTGGTAGTCGAAGACAACAAAATCAACCTCAACCTGATGCTCGCTTTCCTAAAGAGACGCGGTCTAGCCGCCTTGGACTCAGCTGAGAACGGCAAGCTAGCCGTATCTGCCGTGAAAGAAGAGCAGCAGGGATATGATATCATCTTCATGGGTAAGTTATCACCCTTCAAACTACTAAATTAACATTCATACTAACCAATCACCAGATATATCAATGCCTGTCATGAACGGCTTCGAGGCTGCGCGAACAATACGTGCATTCGAAAAGGCAAGAGGTGAGGGGGTGAAGCGATCGAAAATCGTCGCCCTCACGGGACTCAGCAGTGTAGCTGATGAAACGGAAGCCCTTGAATCTGGAATTAACTTGTTCCTCACAAAACCTGTTGCGTTTAAAGAGGTCAAGAAGATATTGGATCGTTGGGATCAGGGGGAAAGTGACGCGGAACAAGAGGCTGGAGCGTCTGAATGAGACTTTGGAGTCCAGACTCGATATCTCGACGATGTATAACGACTTTAACGAATCTTATGACTTATGACAATTGTACATATATCTTCCATGATCAATGTTTCCTTTCTCCAAGGGCCTGTTTCAGACTCTTGGGAATGGGGGCTGTTAATTGAAATGGAGCTTTGATTGAACCCTCCACCAGACCATCTGCCTATGGTATGCAGTGATCGTAATCCAGATATAATTTTAGAAGTCCCTCCGTTGGCATTCATTATGAAAAAGAGACTGTCCTGTTCTTTTCAAGTATTACAGGTGCTAGCGAGGTTGTGGTTCTAATTCCGCCCTTTTCAAGAAAAGCCAGTGAGATCGGTCTTTATTGGCACCATGCATTTTGCTTTGCGAACGGATAGTTCCTATAAACAAGTAGTATACAAGTGCATATGCATGCATTCCAAAGCTTTTCAACTTCAAAATCGCGTTTCACGAAATCGTTACATTGTTTGACATTATCATACAGCATAGGTTCCAGAATTCCCAGGATCTTACTCAAACAGAACTTCCTCCATCTTCCAATTCTCTTACTCGCCTAGCAGAAAATGCTGCCTTCATACCTGGCGTATGTCCGACTGTCAAATTTTGCAAGAGATCTTTATAATCGAACGCAGATAACCCGTTGTGATCTTTTTCTTCGGGGTCAACTTTGTCAGAAGCAAGAAGCAAACTAGCCACACCGGGACTATTATGCAAAAAGGCAACATGAAGCGGTGTTCTCCCAGAGGCATCTTTTGCATTGACGACTACCTTATCGGACTCAAGCATGCATCTGATAAAGGGTATATTCCCGCTCGACGACGCATAATGCAGTGGAGTCTCCCCATCGGAGTCGCGAGCATTTGCGTCAACTTGATCATAGCTCAGAAGGAGCTTTGTCATTTCCTCGTCGCCGTATTGCGCGACTGCGTGCATGACGGTCCATCTATTGATGTTCAGATGGCGACCATTGACCTTGAAGGGGGGTCAATATGGCCTGAGTCTATGAGGACTTTTAGGGTGGCTGAATTTCTGCTTTTGACGGCTTGGTGGATGGGCGTGGTCATAATGTTGTCCTCTTTGTCTGCGTCGATGTGATTCAATTGGAGCAAAATCTGGGTGATATCACCTGTTTTGTCATATTTGGCAGCTAAGTGAAAAGCGGTTTGGCCGGCCCGGCTCTTGGTGTTGGTCTTAACTTTGCCTGAATTGAGGAGGACTTTTGCGATGGCGTTGTTACCAATGCTGATGGCTTTGTGAAGGGGCGTTGTTCCCTGCATGACTTCTTTCTCATCAAGTAATGTCGCTGGGAATGTGAGGAGAAGGCGTGCGATAGGATCAGTTTCCATCGAATCAAGGGCCATGTGTAATGGTGCTTGGCCAAAGTCGTCCTTGGCATTGAGATTAGTGCGTGTAGATTTTATGAGAATCTCGGCGACTGAGTTGTGTTTCCTCTGGATTGCAATATGAAGAGCATTTCGTCTGTTCTTGCTGGGTATGTTGGCGTCTACAGTGTTCATTCCGAGGAGATGTGTCACGATGGCTTCGTGTCCGGAAGCAGCGGCGAGGAAGAGGGGAGTTTGCCCAGACTGGTCGGTTGAATTTGGATTGATTTTGCCGGTTTGTAAGAGTACCTTGACGATCGATTCAATGCCTTTTTCCGCGGCAAGAAGCAATAGCATGTGACCATCATCAGTATTGGTGTCTAGCATATTGCCCCCAAGCAACCGAAGTAATGAATCAATGCTCTCTGGAGCCTTTGCTTGTTCCAGTTTGCAGACGGCGTGGTATAGGCAGTTGGACTTTGCGTAGGATAGAAAGGAAAACCTCTGGTCAGATACAGATTGATGCCCAGGACGAAGCTGTTCCAGGGTTTTGCCCAAGTCAAATCCTGGAGTTTTTCTGAGTTTCAAAAGGCTCATTGCCAGATCCCGGACAACATTCGGTACTTCAAAGACAGATTCCACAATCTTTGCAGGCGCCGAATTAACATGCAATGGTGTGTTCACCCGAGTCGATATTTGTGTCTCAAAGACGCCGTAGTTGAGATAGGTTATGACTATGTCAGCCATCTTGCGTTGTGCTTCCTCAAGCGTAAATCTTGATGGAACCATAGGCTCTGAATCCATGGCCTCTGACCCAATCAAGAATTGTCTGACACTGCTATGAACAAGCCGCACCGTATTTTCTTCTTCGTCAATCGTGAGTAAACCTCCGCAGCATGTCAAAATACCGAATATATCATTGACAAGCTTCGACGGGTTCCAAGTAGTATTACCTGGTTCCACACTGAGGGCCTCCCGCAATTCTCCTGGATTTAGCGGATGCCGAGCTGCAACAATTATCTCCAGTATTGATCTCTGATGCGCTCTAGCTAGGTTCGAGTCAAACCTTCGGAGGATGCGATTAAATGTTTCGGAGAGGGTACGTGGGAGGTCGACTAGTGCTTGACGAATAGCTTCATCTGTGCACATCGTGCAAAGATTATCTATCTGGAGAGCCACCCAAAGAAACATCCCTTGTGATCCTTTCAGTAGAGTATCTTGTACTTCCAAGATGAGGAGTGGATTTCCGATCGTCAACTTTCCTGATCTGATGCAGAGTTCCAACTCCGTCTCAATGAACACTTCGATATCGCTGGCATTGTCTGGAGTTACAGCAATTTCAGCAGACTCCAATCTCTCCCACGCCAGGTCAATTCCATACAGATCTCGAGGTTCTTTCCGAACGGAAGCACAGACCAGAAGCGCGATCCTTTGTTGAAGCCATCGTAGTTCTTCGATCACAATCTGTCTATCCGCGGTTTCGCACTCATCTAGACCATCGATCACAAGATAAGCCCTCAGCTCCGGAGGGAGACAAGTATCAATCAGGCGTCGTATTGTTTTAAGCTCATCAGGTTCCCCTTTAAGGTCAAAATTTTTGACTTTGTCTGCCATCCCTGGTGTTGACCAAAGCAGTTGTCGTGCTATCGAGCCAATAATGTTTCGAGGCTTCAGACTCTCTGGAAGATCATGCCTGCTGAAGAAAAAAGCCACGATGACATTCTGCCCTTGGATTTTCAGGTTTAGGTCATCAACCATATTGGCCAACAAGACCGACTTCCCCGATCCCAGTCTACCCGTAAGAATCACAGAGCATGATGAGGCTCGCTCCCGCCAGTCGATATATTGTGGGCATTGGCAGAACAGGTTCGTATTACCAAGTCTTCGCGCTTGCTTCCACGGCGCCATGTAGTCGTAAGTGGAACAAAACTCTAGTGCTGCAAGATATGCTTTCATCTGACGCTGATGCGTAATTTCTTTTGAGTATTTCCTTGACCAGAACTGCGTGGTAAAGCTGGCTTGTTCCTCAATTCTTCGAGCCATTAGGTAGTTCACCTCATCTTTGATGTCCCTGGCTCGCGACTCCAGCTGGGTTCGAAGATTAGTCAGATCAGAGTCATCTAGTGTGGCACCTATTTGTCCCAGAGTCGATTTCCGAGTAAACTTTAGGATGCGATGGCAAAGCCGAACCACTACTGTAAAATAATCAAGCAGCAGTGATTGCAACTCCTTGGACCGAGGATACAGAAGAGCGAGCTTCTCGTAACGTGGTGCTGAGCGACCAATGATCATAAAAAGATTGGATATCTTCTCAAAATATGAAGAGAAGTTGAGTACCAGCTACGACATATGTGAGCAATTGCTTTCCGTTTGTGGTAGAAAATGCATATTTTAGTGAGCAATCGGGGTGTACAGACCGTCAAAGATGTCCTTACTAATGCCCATACTCCACTGGCCACCAGATTTTGGGTTCCCCCAACAATTATGTCGCCCAAAGAGACAAATTGCTGCACAGATTGCAGAAAGCTGGTCGTTCTGGTCCCTAGGCAGCGACCACGTATTTTATTGGATAATCGTTCATCAATGTCCGCAGTGAGCTGCATCACGTCTTGAATCGATGGCGGCTTCTCACGTGCGCGAGATCTGTAGCGATTGAACGCCTCCTTTTGATCTCGGGTAAGATCGGCCTCATACTCGGACACTGCTTGTGCCAGACGGATGGCAGGCTTCAAGCGTGGAGCAGGTATCAGCCCCTGTGGCATACTAACCATCCTGTAGGATAGTCGCCCAGCATGAGAATTGAGGGTGCATTGGTGCCGTCGCGAAGTGAACAGCTTCGCAGTTAGAATACCTCTGATTGGCGTGTGGGGTATTCGTCAGGAACGGGGCCAATTGTCGGGGGCGAAATGCTACGTTCACCGCCCGTATGCAGAGGAAAAGCGCATGCATGTAGCGCAACGGGGTAGAGATCACATTAAATGGTTCCCGTGTCTGTAAGAGAATAGATCACCTGATCCTGCACACTGTCTGTGCAAAGACGCAAATGAGGAACTGATCGCTGCGTAGATCCCCTTATTGCACAGCCACATATTTCATGCAGGCACCGGTGTTATTTTTTTATAGATGCTTATGCCCGTACATAGCATATTGTCAGCCATATGAAGTTCCATGATAGCCTACGAATCTCGAATCAAGTCAGCATTCAATCCACATTGAAGTGAAGAGCGAAGCAAAGGGAAACGGGGGTTTTTGTTTACTTGCTTCAACCATGGGTCATACCCGCTATATAGTGGATACCCCCAACATCTGTCCAATCAACTCTGGCCCACCCCATACGCATCGATCACATCGGGATCACTCCCGCTCTCCTCTCTTTCTCCTCCGTCTCCGCCCTCAAGTTTGCCGCCTCTTCTTCTCGCGCCTTCCTTTTCTCCTCCTGCTTGCGCTCTCTTTCTTCCCGGAGCCACTCCTCCAACTCCCGGGTCTTGATCCCCCAATGCTGGACCTTTTTCGGGTCCTCGAGGCACAACATCACGAGCTCGCGGGTCGCCCGCGTGTCCTCCAGGGCACAGTGTCCAAGTTTGCTTCCTTGGATGGCGTATCCAAGGAGCTCTTTAGTCAGGGTCTTCAGGCCCCAGATTCTTGGGACGGACTTTTCGACAGGGTGGTCTGGAAACACCGCGTCACAGGTGAGAATTGAGGAGTCGACAATGCGCAGGTGAGTGAAGCGCAGAACGTTTAGATCATTGTAGAGGGCGTGCCCGATGAGCACGGTATCGGAGTCGGCGAAGTTGCGCAACCGATCTCTAGCCTCTTCCCACCTAAGTCCTTTGCCCGTGCGCATGGCCTCATTCATTGCCTGACGAGTCACACCGCTATATCGGGTATTCCAGCTAATCACTTCTCCTCTTGGCTGCACGTAGTGATTGATAAGTATCTCACCAGTCAGGAAGTCGAGAGCGGTCACAAAGGCGAGTTCCAGACGGCCTCCTGAAAGCGACACCATCTCGCAGTCCATAACGATGGCCTCTCGCTTTGGATGCGCTCGAGATGCAATGGGGAGGGTGTCTAAATCTCCTAGCGGTATTGATTTCTTTGTTGTGACATTCCTTTTTGCTGTTCCGTTGCATGGAATGGTAAACTGATGCGCAAGAAGGACACTTGCTGGATGACATTTCGATATCAAATCGTTCAAGAGGACCTGGTTCCTTGGACAAAGTGAGGCAGGCTTGATGACAGGACTTGAAGGGTATGTAATGGAGCCTAAGGCTAACAGACAGCTTTAGCATAGACGTAAGCCCCAAAAATGTAGAACATATCACTTACCTAAGAGGTTTGTTGATGTATTGGGTGCATGCTGCATGACAAAGGCCGCGCTCCCCGAGGGCGCAGGCGTTGACGTGTTCGATGCTGACAAGTCAAGCCATAGGTCAGGATTAGACTGAGTTACCCATCGATCAGGCTCATTTCTCCAAATATCGGGATCAGCTACCCAGGGATCAGCGTCATTTGTTACTGTGTCAACACCTCGCTTCTTGATATCACGACGTCTTCGAGCGGCCTTCTTGTTGGAAAGCATATCATGCAGCCACAGCGCGGTGTAGATACTGTATCTGACAATATGAGACAAAAGGCGCAGAGGCGAAAGATATCTTGAGATCCACAAAGATGCAAAGGTTCAAGGTCTGTTTGCTGGTTGAACAGCACGTAACTCTGAAGGGAGAAATACACAAGATGTTGAAAGAACGAGGCCGTTGATCTACGCTAGCCCAATCTGGAGTATAAAAGCTTCGCGCCTTCTGTGAGTAAATTTCAGAATGTGCACGTGGTCCAAGCAGTAAGGTGATTTTAGGACTCACTATCTAGTGGTTACTAGAACTATTCACACAGAAGATCAGTCATGACTACGCCCATAATTTGGAATCCCAGCCTTCACTCAATTTTCCTTCAATCTCATCAATGTGAGTCATAACAATATCAACTAGTCAATTGAGCTTCCACAATACCGACCTTGTTATGTCTTCAAAGCATTGAAATCCCATTCTCATCACATTTGCGCAGAGTCAACCTTTAAACAGACTTGCAAATTTCGTATCACAAATTCATACATGTCGAGAAGAGGAAGTGAACACGCATTTCAAATAGAAACTTTCTCGTCCTTCGTGGCCTTAGCGTCCCACATCAACAACCCACAACCAACACAGTTAACCGAATGGATGATGGTCTGGGGCCATGTTCGTGGGATCCGCATACGTCTTGCTAGAGCAATACTGGTTTCCTCGTTGGATAAACCGGGATCAAGACCCATGTAGGTAATTTGATCAGCAGCAGGGTGGATCTTTCGCTCGTAAGCCCACACACATCCCTTACAGCAGTAGTGCGGAGTGGGGTCCACATGAGGGCGCTCCACATGCGGGAACCACGAGGCGATTGCACCAATCATAGGATTGAAATGCTCATACAACGGTCGACGTGGGTATGGAGCTTGCAAAGGATCAGTACCGAATGGGAGCAGGACAGAACGGAGGAACCGAAACAGCTCGGCATCCATAATCTCAAACGAGGTTGCATCGGGGTGACGGTCTGGCGATCGGAGATCGCCTTGGCGCTGCATCTTCGCAACTGTCCCCCAACGCTTGACGCCGGCCTCAAAGGCGCACTTAGCGGGAACCATGTACTCGATGTATGTCAGCCTAGCGGGGTAGACTGTAGAACGGTAGGATTGTGGCTTTATGCGAATGATAGGGATGCGTCGGAGGTCAGATAAGTCGATAGCAAATGCCGTTGTAGCGTCGTCCACCGTGATGCACCAGTAATCCTTGTTGAGATCACAGCAGTTGGGGCAAATGCGTTCACATGTCGGTAGAAAGACGTAAGACCCACTTCCGCCGCATGATCTGCAGTAAGGGTACTGCAGCTCGTTCCTAAAGTTGCCGAGACTGTTCCAGTAGCCTAGTCCCGTGGCTGTGAGTGTCTGGCGAACATGAGAGGCATGCTCCATCACCATCTTGTAGCTTGGGTGGTGATTGACTGCAATGCGAGCAAAACGGCAGGTGCCGGAAAATCGCGCAATAGTTATGAGATCCATGTGATTGATGATCTCATGCATCACCTCCAGTGACAAGCAGCCAATGAGTCCCAGATTCATGGTATTAGCAGACTCATGCTCGTCGAAGTTTGGGAGAGGTTTGAAGGCGCCAAACATTTGGTTGTCGACTTTGTCGTCGTACGCGATCAAGTTCTTCAGGGTTTCCTCGTCCCAGGTAAGTGGATCCGAGTATTCCCGCCATTTGGTGTGGGTAAGGTGCGCTGTAATTTTGGGATTATTCATGGCAATGATGCCAGCCGGAATCCTTTGCGCAAAAGGTATTCCGAATAGTGGGAAAGGGAGAGGGCCAGCCAGGTTCATGATGCCGGTGAAATCACGAGTGCTAAGAGTTTCTGGAGGAGTAGTCGAATGACTGGGGATGCGTTGTGGAAGTGTACACAAATTTCCAATCTGGAAGAAATTTTGTCATAAGCAAGGTTGTGGAGGTAGTGTTAGTGTGCGACAAGGGGAAAAGTGAATGGAGAACGAAAAGGGAATGACGAGAGTGAATGGCAAAGTAAACAAACCGAATCGAGCTCGCCTGATGATCTCCAATTGGGGAGGCTGACGGCATGAACCTTGCGCGAGAATTGTATATGCACTTAATGTTCATGTTATGTAGATAAATTATATACATGGCCAAACTGGCGCTGAACGTAATATCGAAAGCAATAGCTTCAATCAGAAATTGTTTACTCCACCTCTTCCATGGGGTTTGCGAGATGATCAGTTCGGACGATATAATCCTCATCATCATTTAGCGCACCACCTTGCATATCGTGCTCGTCGTCTTCAATCGAAGCATCAGAATCTGCACCGCTCGGGCTCTTGCCCTTCCTTCCAGCCACGCTCTTGCCTTTGCCTTTGCTGCTCGTTGTGGACTGACCACTGGCACTGCGTACCATTCCACCGGGCCACTGCTTCAATCCTTTGATGCGACCATGAATGCTTCCTGGGAACGAGCCATCCCCGTTGCTGATCGCGATCTCATTCGGAGACTCAGCGCCTCCAAGATTGAATGCTTCCATGGCTTCAGCAATGGTCTGGGGGGCGGCTGCTGCCGGGTCCTGCTTCTGCTTGTCGACTGACTCGAAGCTCTGACGAATCCGCTCGAAATGTTCGAGTTCCTTGGCACTGTTCAAAATATTAGTGCTAATCTTGGATATACTTCTTCTAGGTCCATAGAAGACTTACCTAACAGAAGGAACAAGCTCTCCTTGCGCCGCCACAAAGTCTTCTTCAGTGACATTGACACTAACATCCTCCGGGGTCGCAAGATGGTCGAAGAAGTACGCCGTAGTGACTGGACCGCCAGGAAGTTGCTTGATCTTGTCGTCTACAGCGGTGGACTTTCTTGTGATGGCTTTCAGCATGGCATCTGAGCAAAGAGCATACAAATCGGCACCAGTGTAGGTCAGGGGGAGCTGCTCTGCAACTCGATCTAGAGACACATCGGGATTAAGGGCAAACTTTCGGGTAAGTGCCTCAAGAATTGTAGCTTGCTTCCTGTGCGTATCTGACACACCCAGGTAAAGCATCTTGTCGAATCGACCAGGCCGGAGAAGAGCAGTGTCGAGCAGATCGGGTCGGTTAGTAGCTCCGATGACGAAAACGCCGCCACTGTTCTCCTCGCCGCCGTTCATTCCATCCAGTTCGGCGAGCAGCTGACTGACAATGCGGTCCATGACACCGCCACTGTCACCCTGGTTACCACGCTTAGGTGCAACCGAGTCCAACTCGTCGAAGAACACGACACAGGGGCGGGCATCTCGGGCGCGCTGGAAAACTCGGCGGACATTGGCTTCAGACTCACCAATGTACATATTGAGCAACTCTGGACCCTTGACAGAGAAGAAGTTGAGTGAGAACTCGGTAGCAATGGCCTTGGCCAGCAGAGTCTTTCCAGTACCGGGAGGTCCGTAGAACAGAATACCACTCCGCTTCTTCATACCCTTGGCGAACAATTCGGGCCGCTCGAGTGGCAGCTGGATCGTTTCAACTAAGGCATCCTTCACGTTGCTCAGTCCACCAACGTCATCCCAGCTGACGTTGGGGATCTTGGGTGCACCAATAGAGTCGGCGAAATTCTTCCGAGCAGCCTCAACTGCAGCATCGAAGTCGGCCTTGGTAACCCCTCGGGCCCCGTCTCCACCAGAGAGCAATACATCCCGGACACAAACTTGTGATCCGGGGAGTTGTTTGCTTGCAGCCTCTGCAAGACCCTCGAGACGAGCAGTTCTAGCTGTGGCAGCTCGTTCCACGACATCAACCAAGTCTCCAGCAACCAGCGCTGCGGTCTTCAAAGCAACAGTTCCCAGCTCTACATCAGAAGATAGTTTGATGCCACGTTCTGCAACTACGTTCCGGAGAATGCCTTCACGCTCCTTCTCTTCGGGTGCTCCCATCTCAAACTCATGGGTAAACATGCTGCGGATTCCTTCCGGAATTTCCTCGACATCGGTAGTCGTGGCGATGATAACTCTAGCTTCATTCGCAATGTCAGTCATAGCAGTGACCATTCGGTCTGCTGTCAAAACCTCGATATGCCTGATAAGCAAGGCGGTGCAATTTGATCCGCAGTGGAAAGCCCGTTCTGCTCGTGCTTTGAGATATGCCTCGGTCTTCACATCGCCGCCGTTTGCACCACCCTCGGTAAGAATATCATAAGAATCAATGGGGAAAGTGTGGAGTCCAATATCGGCGCATGCTCGTGTGGCAATTGTCGCTTTACCGATGTGTCTCTGTTGAGAACTCAAAAGAATGATAACAGGCTTCATACCCAATTGGATTGCACGTGGGCTTGTGGCTGCCGCCATCAAGTCACGGATTCGTTGTTGCAAAGGAGGAATAAATGCCTGGGGAGGGTCCGTGACAATCCCATGAGCTGCTGGGGCCTGGTCCACTGATTTCGGGATGGCCTTGACTCCAAGCCAGTATTCCCATCCATTGCCCAGAATTCCAGGGACACGGCTGACATCGCTGCCAGCCTGAACCATCCGAGTACTGGAAGGGTCGATGACTGCAACACCACCCCACTGGTCCTCGTCGGTCTCTTCGAATTCTTCAACCGCAGTCGGTGTTACTTGTCCGACCCGGAACCAAGCGACACCAACCTTCCGAGCCGCAGAGTTGTCATGATTTGAGCCTTGACCTAATCTAGAGGTAATATCATCCTCCTGATTTGCCGTATCACCTCCCGCATTTCCCGAGAACACAGCTCTGCCTAATCCTTCATCAACGCTAATACCAACCAGATCACCGCTCTTCAAAATGCGTCTGCGAGATTCGAAGTATTGCTTCAGTCCAGCAAACAGCGCCGGTTGCAAAACCCGATCCATGGAAAGTGGAGTGGACACTTTGAGTAGGGTGACTTCCTTGGCCAAAGGTGGGTTCTTCGCGGCAGTATTCTTCATGTGTTGCAGAAGACCAGGCTTCGCAGCACTGACGACGGGGAATGTCATGGGGGAGATGCGCAAATACTTAGGGTTGTCGATATTGCCCAGCAACAGAGGCGGCACAAAAATTGAAGGAGTCAAACGTGTCTGGGGGCGCTGTGAGAAGCTTGATCGGCGATCCCCAGAGTGGTTAATGGCATACCGAGGCTTCGATGATGGAAGTCCTGGTAAGCCAAACACCTTGACTGGGCGCCAGTCACCAGAATCCTCCGGAGACTCATTAAAGCTCCCGAATTTGAGCGAGGCAAACATATTAAGCTGAGGTTCTTCTGTGGCTTCAATTCGCACCCAGTCTCCAGAGAAGCAACCAATTTTGGCTAGTGTGTTGATATCAACGAATACAAAAGAGTCGACATCTTCGTCGTCACGAGGGCGTGGGTGCAAAACTTCATTGGGAACTTGCTGCAAGAGTCCTTCGACCTTGAAGACCTTTCCACCGCCGCGACCAGGTCGCATAGTCGCTGATGTGAAATTAGAAGCAACCGACCCGGGAGTGTGTATGCCATCGGTTCGGCGCCCGCCCGCACGAGGAGTCGCGGATGTCATTGCAGACATGACACCTGATGGAGGCTGTGGCAGCTCCGGGGCAGATAGGGATATCATATCTTCCAGAGAATCATCAGATGAATCGCTGAGGGACCCAGCAGAGCCTTCAGTTTCGGATTCTTCGGCGGCAGATGTGGTTTCCATATCCGTCGCACTTTCTCCGGGCTTATCCTCAGCGGCTGAATAAAATTGTTCATTGGAAGTATCATCGGCTTCGTCCTCTGCGACCTGTTTCAACAACGCCGACCTCGGGGGCATTACCTGCTGGTTGCGATTTGCCTGTGAGCGAGCGTGAACAAGCACAATCTTTGTTGCAGGCATCAAAAGTCCTTGTGAGACTGGCTCGCAAAAGGATATACGGGCGGGTGGAGCGGGCGCATAAGTGATAGGATGCGCGGGCAGAGGGAGAGGTAATACATCCCCGGTATGAACAATGCGCTGTGTAGCTAACGCCTCACGCACAGCCGCAGTCAATCGTTGCTCTGCATCGGCCGCCTCTCTTTTTGAATATCTCTTGTTCTCCGGTCCCTTCCCATTCTTTGGCCACAACCCAGTCGGCCCAGAATTCTGGAAACCACCGCCAAACTTATTTTGAACATCGTCATGATTCCGCAGCAGGTGTCGCTCCACGGTAACAAATACCGTGTCCAGGTGCAATGGGGCAACATCAAGGATCCGGATTTCTACACTGCGGTGGGTCTGCAGCGATTGACGTGCGGAGTCGAGCTTCCCAAGAGCCAGAAGGAAAGACTGGAGCGAATCGGCCGATTCAGGGAAAAGTATAGTCGATTGAGATGTCGGCGCCTGTGACCTCGCTGGTTGGATGCGAACGGGGAGAATCGTCCATGTCGAGTCCTCGACAGAGGTATAAGTAGGCGTGTGCGGGGAAACTGCAACATACAGAACTCCGTCTCCGGTCGCGGAGTCTATCAATTACAATCCATCCAGTTAGTTCAAGCTGCAATGACTGACCAAATCAATTGACCTAATACTACTTACCCAAAAGGGACTGGTGAGAGAACAGGTCATTTGCTATGTCCTCCGATATGACACCCACGTTTCCACGGAGCTTGGGGTCGAGAGCTAGACGGGCAGGAATAGGAGGCTTGTTATTCTGTCTCCTTTTTCCCACTCTCTTGCGCCTTTGCTTGGGCTGTTGGGAGCTTTGCCCGAAGTGATCGTAATCCATAGCGGTCCGGGGCGGGCTCCGGGCTCCGATTGCGGTCGGGAAAGGTGCAGAGTGGTTCAGATAGGAGTACTGAAGGGGGTATTTGATGCGATCTATCGGTTCTATTCAAGCTGCACAAATCAGAAAGCAAGGAGCCCGCAAAAAGGAGATGTAGACGCGGAGAGGACGTAGCGGGACTCAGAATCCGGGGGAAATCACCACGCGGGCAACTCGGCACCGCCCGCTATTCTGCCACTCCCGAAGCCGAGGTCCAATGCGTCCCAAATGGGATTAGATCAGGGACATGCCGATAACCAGAACTGCTTGCAAGGATCATTGTGAGTCTTCACTTATCTTAATTTTGGGGTGGCTATGAGCTCAGGTTTTTAATTGCTGTCGGTATGAAATTTGAAAACCCGCTCGTAACCTGCACGGGATTTGAGGCCTAGGGCTTTTGTTGTGGTGATATATATAATCGGCTTGTGACCGCAGTTGTACTGTACAGTACTCGATCAGGGGCCACCTGGGCACAAGTGATACCATGATAAATATCTGCACCATAGATCCTGCAGCGAAAACCGTGGAGATACCTTGCAACAGATCTTTACGTATGCACTTCAGCTGTTCCAAGGTTGCTGCCTTGATTATTCCAAGCTTATCGCATGTCATTAATCTCTTGCCGAATCTAGTGTGTCTTTCAGTATGTGGATCCCATGTCATCCATGGTAGAGGTGAATTGAAAGACCTCGAGTTGCTTCTTTCTTCTCTCTAATAGAAGAACGATTACGGATTTACACGGATAGTAGTGAATTGATATGATATCATATGGCCCACAAACGATTTGAACTGGGGGTGTATATCAGACTTCGACATTAACATATATCAAGATGAACATATTACGTATCAACAGCGAAACCCAAGCGTTATAAACATGGACGCAAAGCAACATGAACAAGATATTTTTTGGGACTAATGCTTCTTCACTGCTGCCACATACTCCCAGCCGCTAGTAAATAGCAGACTAGTTTGGGCAAGATGCTTCGGGTGGGTGCTTCATCACCACCATGTCTGCCCTATAATTGCATATATGACCCTTGTGGCCACTCTCCCGGGCTCACATTGTCGAGGTAGGTGACGAGTCCGAGGAGCCTGTTTTGAACTGCCAGAAGTGGAATCCGCAGGAGGGAAGAGCGTGGCTTTTCAGCAGATTCAATTGGCGGAAGCACAAGGTGGCGGTATCTGGGAGGGAGGTCTGCACGACCTGAGAACTTAAGCACAAAGTTAGTGGGAAGATGGAGAATGATGATTGTAGAAATACGTTGAAGTTCAACGAAGTAAATTGGGAGGGGTTGCTGATCAGAGTGTGTGATCAATATGTCAAGAAGGATCGATATGATGTAATAATTCGAAAGGCGACCGGATGCATATATTCAAGGTGGAGTTTAAAGTGGAAAAAGAAAGTTGAAGTTGGAAGAATGAAGTACAAAGAAGGAACAAGAAATTTAGGGATGGAAGTCAGTTCTGAAGAGAGCAAAGTTGGAAATCGGAAGTCGGAATTTGAAAATGGTACAACTCGAAGTTCAAAGTGAAATGGAAGGAGCAAGAAGCAGGCCCCAAAAATGAAGCTCGAGTTGGATTCAGGACTTGGACGAGATGGGAGGTGGATGAGGAAGGGACAAAGACGGAGAGAGAAGGTGAGAAAGTTGAGGCTTTTTATACAATAAAAAGCTTTGAAAGCTTACTCAAGATCGCCATATAATCCCAACTTTCGTATTTCGGAGATCTGTGATTTTGGTGATCTTGATGATCTGCTTGTTGCGATAGGTAGGACTCATGTGTCCCTTTCATCCTATATAGTAGACCCAATGAGCCCTCTTAGGACACGTATGACTACACTCTATACCTTTCCCCAAATCATGTGAAAACAATAGCTACCTACCCGTGGATTTCATTTTAGATATACCGCAACCTTCAGGTCTACATTGCAAGTCTGCGAGCCAAGACACATTACGCCTGATGAAAGACCTCCAATACCATTTATACCTTTCTGAACCATCTGGGCTGCCTGCAAATAATAAGCTGAATTCATCAGAGCTCAAAGAGTAGTGTTCTCAATCTCTGTGGCTTTTTCGTTTTCAGCCCTCCAACCCAGGGCTCCACTCCCCACAACTTCCCAATTCGGAAGTTTATACTCGAAAGCTTGGCATTCTTATGGACCACTTATAATCGTCAGACATTAAGGTATTATATAAAAATGACGGCCACCTTGTGGATACCTAAAAACTTTTACCAATCTGAAGCTACACGACAATTATGCGGAGAATGGTTATGAAGCAGCTTGACTTGGACTACCCGCATTGGGAAGCCAAGGGTAGAGTGGCCGCGCTGGCTTAGAAATTTCGTTCTTGTATCGGTCTTTCATATAAAATAAGCACTAGAGTCATGGCTTTTTATCTTGCATCTAGAGATTCCAGTCTACCCGTGGGCTCTTACCATGTCGTCGATCCCGGGCCAAGCGGCTTCTACGCCTAAGATGTCCAAGATGGCCACTCGTTCAGAGCCAACTGGCATAAACACAAATGAACCTGATCTAGAGAAGTTAGGCAGAGATCGCCCACCTCATTTCTCTAGTCAATGGTCGGAGCTTGCTTTTTGCTTCTCCATTGTCATGTCCCAGATTTTAGCAGTGCGTCATCTCCATGCCCACAGCATCACCACAAGCCTAACACCTTTTAGGAATTTTACATCACAGGATCAAACCTCCTCCTACCAACACTCATCACAGAGCTGAATATTCCTGAAGCCTCTACAATATGGCCGACTACAGCCCTATCCCTCGTGGTGTGTGCCACGCTCCTCATCTTCGGTCGCTTGACAGACATGTACGGAGGATACCTCCTTTATAATGCCGGAGCCATCTGGCTCACAATATCCTCGATTCTAGCTGGTGTATCTACAACCTCGCTCATGTTGATCATTTGCCGTGCACTACAGGGCTTGGCTCTGGGAGCCCTCCTCCCATCCGGAATGATGATCCTCGGTAGCACATATCGCCCAGGCCCTCGGAAGAATCTCGTCTTCAGTGTATATGGCGCCTGTGCAGCCTTGGGATTCTTTGCCGGCTTCTTTGTTTCTGGAATATGTGGCCAGTTCCTTACTTGGAGGTGGTATTTCTATATCGGCGCGATTCTGTCCGCCGTCATGGCCGCGTCGTCGATTTTCTCTATCCCCCGGGACTACTATGAGAAGAAAAAGCTCGGTATCCGTATGGACTGGGCTGGATTGGCACTCTCTATCACAGGCACTACACTCTTTGTGTTTGCACTTGCAGATAGCTCATACGCACCACAAGGATGGAAGACACCATATATCATTGTCTTCTTTGTACTGGGGATTTTATTGATGGGAGCGATGGCTTATGTCGAAGGCTGGATTGTTCCAAATCCTCTTCTTCCAGGTGACATCTTCCATGTGAAGCACATGGCAGCTCTTGTCATTGCTTTATTATTCCTTTATGGAAGCTTGGGAATCTTCCTGCTCTATGGGGTTCTTTAGTGAGTCTCCTTACCTCGTGTGTTGGGAATTTCCACTGACTCGATGACAGCATGTCCGACTTCATGGGCGGATCGCCCCTTCAAATCGTTGCCTGGACTGTGCCCATGGCTGTCGGTGGCTTGATTCTCTCAGCAACGGGCGGCTTCATTCTGCACAAAGTATCCGGAACCCTTCTGATGCTCATCTCCTGTCTCGGCTATGTGGGCTCAGGACTGCTTTTTGCCGTGATCCCGATCGGCGGGAATTATTGGGCATACATCTTCCCAGCTATGATATGCGGTACTGTTGCAATCGACATAAGCTTCAACCTTGCAAACATCTTCATCACGACCAGCTTGCCCAGGGCAAGACAAGGACTCGCTGGTGCCATCATTTACTGCACTATGCACCTGGGAATAGCCGTTATGCTTGGCTTTGCGGATATTGTCCAGACTCAGACCAAGCACCTTGGTATTCGAGAGAGTTACAAAGTTGTTTTTTGGTTTCAGACAGGGCTGGCTGTTACCGGACTGCTTATTGTTCTGTTGTTCGTAAGGATTAGACATGCGAAGAGTGAGTTGACGGCGGATGAGATACAAGCTCTGCAGACTCAAGAAAGCGTGACCAGGGAAGTTTGACTAGTCAATATTCAGTCAGCCAGATAATTCTCTATCTATGTCAATCAGTCCAGTACTCGTCGTCTAATTACCGTGACAGTTTAGGCAATGCAGTAATGAGACATTGTATGGGGTTAAGTCAAAAATCGCTCGGGTCCAAACTCCAATCTAATCGGAAACATGCCCGATGGTCCAACCCAACAGGTGATGAGCCTCAAATCAATTGAGAGGCCTACGAGAAGGCCGAGACTATTCGAGATTGACACTTCAGGCAGAAATATTTTCATGCCTTCGCAACGATGTATGAGCGATTTGGCCAGAACCCAATTGGACAACGGGAACATACCCGCGGAATGCTCATTCTGCCGCGTAATCCCCGAACCCTTCTACCTGGTAAGTGTGAACCTTGAAAGGTTCCATGATCCTCAGTACCCAGGGTGAAGAAACTTTGGAGCCTTCAGAATTGACGTTTGAATCATAAGTAAAGGATACATCTGTGAAGGTTTATGATAATATCCCGATGTTCACGATGTGCACGTAAGGGTCGAAGATGCTGCAAAAATCTAACCATGGTTACCTATCTTCCAGTCTACGAGAATAAGTACAGCAGCTTTGTTTTCTTTTCACGGTCATCTCAGCTGTAAAAGAGGCAAGCTTTTGGGACTGAGATGCCGCTTGGCAGCCGGGCGCATCGGCCGGGAATATCAGGCAGCAATTGAAATACGAGGCCGAGCCATCCGAGAGGCTCACATTTCACGTGCATGGAAGCCCCACCGTACCAACGGATTTCCATTTTTGTACGGAGTACTCCGTACGGAGTGGATACTAAGTGGGTGGGTCGGAGGAACCAGTTCCCTTTTTCTTTTTCTTTTTCTTTTCTAGGGGCCCTCGGGCCCCGATACTATTTTTGCACTGGGGAATTGGGATGGCATGGCGGTCGTAGATAGTGACATGCAACAGGACATAAAGTGAATAAAGTAAACAAATTAAAAAGCCAAGATCCGTGCATCTTCGTCAGCATCATTGATTTTCAGTGGTAGGCAGACGAATTTTCCAGTGCTGACATGGACAACAGATCGGATGAATTTATTGAGCCGCAACACAGGAATGGACCCCGTTGTTGTTTCCATTTTGGGAGTCCGAGGGAGGGATCCTGTACATTACGGGTAACTTACGTCGGTACAGGGGAATGGGGCCATTTCCCACCAAATTTCCCCGTGATCTTCAACAATACAAGGCTGAGCTTGGTATTTCTGTAACGGGGGCTCGACCAATCGATGCTCGTATTAACTGCTCAGCCATCCACACTATACCCGACCAGGTCTAGCGGGCTTCGTCTATCAGGCAGACACTCATCCGTCATCCTCCTTCACGCCAAAGATCTCTTTTCCCCCGGGACCCATCTTTCTCCAGTCTCCCTTACTTTTGATCTTTTTTCTCACTCCACCAATACTCGTTATCTCGTATATCTGGCATTTGTACTCTTGTTTCTTTTACATATATTAGCACTGCCACGAATGTTGGCTCGGTGCTCCGACTTGTCTCTCATATCATCTCTACGCTCATCTTGAGGGCTCCACTGTCATCGCTTGCGATCGAGTATCGAATCCAGTAGATCTGGTATCATTACTCGGCCTCTAACCAAACGAGCGATCCAACCCTGTCACAATACTGCCGCATCTCTTATCGTCGGCATCGTGTTGTCCTGTTGAAGAGGGGCGCGCAATCGACCCTTATATAGAGTCTCTAGCCCCGCACACGCTCAACTTCGTGACTCGTACGCTAGTAATAGCCTCGTATCAGCTGGATCCGTCTCTGTGAGTCATACCCGCCTGGCCAATCATCAAGGCCTACGTGGTGCACTGTAACCTTGAGACCTGTGCTAACGAGATACAAGTCAGCGACTAGTCCATCATGTCGAAGCCCCAGGTTGAAAATGCCCGTGTTCATCCGCGTCGCCGGCCTATTTTAAACGCAGACCTTCCTTCTCTAGCCACCGAGTCAGCTGAATCCTCCAAGATGGGCTTGAAGAAAGGAGAAACTTTTCATACTCCAACCTCTCCTCCATCGAATGATCGTGACCCGGTCTTGAACATTAGATCTTTGCCTCGTCGTTGTCCAACTTCGCTTGAGGCCATCGCTGCCAGCGAAGAGCGCATGACGTCGATCCTAAACCGGTTGACCTTGGACTCCCCCGAAGACAGTGGGGAAGAACCATCTGATAATACTGAACGTGCTTCGAAAGCTGCCACTGGACCAGCATCTTCTTCCAGTAGATCACGTCGATCCTCCGTCGGCGATGATTCGAAAGAGAAAAGCCAAAGCCAGGAGCATGGTCACGAATCGGACAGTGGTCTGGGCACATCTGTTAGTAGTAATGAGGAGCTGGCAGGAGAAACAACAGGTAATACATCCTTTTCACATTCGAGCATCGTGAATGACGGCCACTCGGATGCGTTAATCTGTTGACGTGAAGTGGTTGTCGTCGCTGGTCTTGATTTTATTCACGCGTCCGCGGTTGCCTTGGGAAAACGACGCTAACGCATCTAAACAGGAAATGAAACACCACAGTCCCCTATCACCAGCCCAATATCTACTTTTGACGTCGGCACCACGGCTAAGCGACAACTCTCATTGACCGCTTGCAAACAAATCGAGCGTTACATCCTTGTTCCCATACTCAAGGACCCGAAGCTCAAACCCTTCCACCCGTTAGTGAAGTCGATCCCATCGCGCATTCTGAATCGGCATATTCTATGCCTAAGGGATGTCGAGAAGTCATTACTTTGGCTTGCTCCTGTAAGTCAATCTTCTCCCCCCCTACATTTGTGAATTTGTGCATTCTATCGTGAATTTGTCCTATCATCGTGAATACCTCGATTTTATTGTGAATGCCGTAGTCGTGAATACTGTTCGGAGCTTATATTTTGTGACAGAGGTTCTCCAACTCTCGACACCAATATCTCAACTTCGCCGAATTTACGATTCAGTGTTTGCACACTTCAGCTGCTCATCTCAACGATCGCGACCAGCGGCTACCTACCGATCGACCATACACTAACGGATACTTCCTCGACCTTGTCTCACAGGTACGACGATACGCAGCCATGATACGTGCCAATCGTGAGCGAGCCGAACAGGTTCAGCCCCAAACCCCAGCTTCCGACAAGGAAAATAAGATTTCGCTTGTTCCCAGCGCCGCCCTAGAGGGTGGTCTTTCAAAGAATGGCAAACCCGCTGAGCTTGTTGTGATGCAAGATGGCAAGGCCATCTCCATGCGTACCGGCCTACCATTCGTTGCTGAAGACACTCCTGCTACCTTTAAGCGTACTATCAGCTTCGACGAAAGAGCCGATGAGGGCGTCCAGCGTTCTATGGCTCGGCGCAAGAAGAATGCCCCGCCTATGGATATCAATCAAAAGTGCAGCCACTGCGACAAGGTCTTCAAGCGTCCGTGCGACTTGACCAAACATGAAAAGACTCACTCCCGTCCGTGGAAGTGCTCCGATTCGACTTGCAAGTACTATCAGATTGGCTGGCCCACTGAGAAGGAACGTGATCGCCACGTCAACGACAAGCACTCTGACACGCCTGCACTGTACAAGTGCAATTTCCAGCCTTGCACCTACGCTTCGAAACGTGAGAGCAACTGCAAGCAGCACATGGAAAAGGCTCATGGTTGGGTATACCTTCGATCCAAGAACAATGCCCGTGGGGACAGCAAACGTGCATCCTCCAACCAGGCCTCTCGCACCCCTAGTGTGTCTACCCCAGCTTCAAAATCCGTTGATTTCCCTACTCCGATGACCGGCCCCAGCCCCTCTCCTGGCCCGAGTTCGTCCATGTTCCCTGATTCGCTTCCGTTCAATTTCAATGATCCTCCTATCGCCCACAGCGATGACTACCCACGCCTGTTTGAAACTTCGCCCTATCCTAGCTCTTCCGCCGGCATGAGCAACGATATCAGCTTCCCCACCTCCGTCAACCTCGACTCCTTCCAGACTCAATTCGAGTCGGGCGATCCTCACGGACTGATCCCTTCTCTGGAAATGCACCGTCAGTCAATGAACTCGATCTCGGTGCCTTCTGCCGAGTCTGTCCCTGACCTCATGGGTATGTCTGGTTACGATGGTTCTCCTATGGCCGCTACAGACAACAGTCTCAACTTTGACTTTGAGTGGGGTAACCTGGACTACTCCGAAGTGGATGCGGATTACACTTCCCTCAACATGCAGCTGCAAACTCCTGCCCAGTCCGAGCATATCTACAAGGGATATTCGGGGCAAATGGCAACAGGTCCATCTCACCTGTCCATGACTGCTTCCCACAAGATGGCTGGTCTTTCTCCCAATGCGCAGGGTAACCCTATGCTGTACTCCCCTGGCTCTGAGCACTATGAGTACGGTGCCCAGCATCAGAATGGGAACGACTTTATGCTCTATGGCGAGCACGCCGGTATGCAGATGGCCCAGATGATCCCTTCTATGACCCAGCACCAGGCCACTCGTCAGTATGCCCAGGCTCAGACCATGTTTCCCCCTCTCACTGAGCAGGATGCCGTTCTCCAGGGCCTGCAGTCCTGGGCTACTGAGCCTCGCCAGGGAAATAAGCCCGAGTCCTACATGCACCACGATATGGAGCTTGAATTCATGAAGTAAGCAGTCTACCTTGACACGTGAAATTCTTGCCGTTTTTTATTCTTAAGCGAGGTTCAGCAAGCGTTATGAGTCACATTTCCCCCATGTTGCCTGATTTTTTCCTGTTTATGTGACAGCCCGGAAGTGGCTTTAATCTAAGACATTAGTTCTACCCCATCGATCTAGATAGTGATGAATGCCTTTTATCCTATTTGCTCTTTCAAAATTAATTATCAATTTCTTGTGCCTCAATATCTATGCAATGTAGGTGTAGCCTTACGAATAAGTCGTGCAACTACCGGTCATGTAGCTAGTACATAAATCTTGCGCGTTACAAATGGCATATGTATTCGCTAAGAAGTTCTTGCCGCATGACATTCAGCCCTGTGCCCCACGGACCCTTTGTATGCCAATCCTCGGGGCCACCTATGGACTAATCCAGACTAGTTAGAGGAGGCCGCGTCAGGGACGCCACCTGCCATATCTGGTAGGATATGACAACATTCATAGCCAAGATTGAACTTGAAGAACGCCTCTTGGCGCCTTGGTAGACCAGGCAGAAACCCACCCACCTGGGCATGTTAACCGCTTGTGATATAATACATGATTGCGTGTCATGATTTATTGCACGGCGATTAGATTCTCACCATAGCCCTGGAGCCAGACCACATAGAGCATGACGACTCAGCGTCGTACAACTTACATAAACCACTTATAAATAGTATAAGCCCATAAGCAGATGGTGGCATTTGAAACAAAACTCCGAAGGACAGATGCTTTTTTCCGTAAGAAGACGCCTCATAGCGCAGTGATCGACGATCCTCGGGGCGGCCAAGCTAAACACCTTTAATACTGCCAAAGCAGGTGACGACATCATCTCCCCGCTTGTCACTCAACTCCTTTTTTTCTGATTCATACATTTCTGTCCTTCACTAGAATAATCAGCAATCATCAATTTCTTTATTGTCTCTACTTTGTGATCGTCACAAACAGTCAGATTTGTCGTGAAAGCTTACGGGGTGTGGTCGGCCACTATTGAATCTCGGCGTCAACCCAAGCAGGCAGACGAATTCTGCTGCATTTCTCCATCCTGACCCCGGTCTCTTTCAGAAAGCAGAAAGTTGGGAGCGACAAGTCATTCCCCTTCACTAACTTCAGATCACGCGACAATGCTGGAACCTCAGTCCACATTGTCTAACGGCGATCAAGCCGGAAAAGCGTCTGGTCAGAATGCGGCCCCGCCATCAGGACAGATCCTGACAGGCAAGCAGGAGCACTGTGAGATATCACCCCGCTTTTCGTCTTTGGGATGTTTCTGCGCATATTCGGATAGACTGGTTTTTATTGCTCCATTGCTAACTCCAGCTCCGATCCCCAGATCTTAAGCGCGAACTCATTGCCCGCCAAGTACACGGAGAAATCTCCGAGCTCAACTCCCCAACAGCACTTCAGCGCTTCGGTGCCCCGTTTCGATCAGAGTTCGGTGAAGTAGCCCCCGTTGATTCCGAGCTCCCTATCCTTCGTTATATCTTCGTGCACCATGTTCGCAATTTCCCCTTTCTCAACCAGGCGGAGGAGAAGCAATTCTGGCAAGATAAGCTGCAAATAGTGGGTCTCACTCGTGTGCGCAATCAACACAGCAACACAGAACGGGTATTGACGGTCGCTTCCTATTTTAGTTCCTCGAATCATTTGCGAACAAGCATGTCTCATCGTCGGAAGATCGTTTGGAGGAAACAAAGCGCCGGAAATTGGCTCGCAAGTGCGAGAAGCTCGTGGAGCTGATGATGGTCTCCGGTGTGCCGACAGCGTCGGGATACGAAGAGCGCATCCAGTTTTCGGAGATGGAGGTTGTGGAGCGCGGGGCTAATGAGAAGGGACTGCTTGTTAATATGCCCGAGGGCAATTCGATTAACACTTGGGACGTGAACGTGGCTGCGGTTCGGGTCACTTCTGTCAAGCGGACAGTCCGATACCATCCCCACGCAGTAAGTTGAATTTCCGAGCATCTAAAATTGTTGCGCTTACTGATAGCCCAATAGGAATTCCTTATCCGAGTCCGTAGAGACGACAAGGAAGAGTTCCACATCGGCAGAAGATATGGCGAATTCGTCAACCTCCACAAAAGACTGCGCACTGAGTTCCCCGGCAAGCATTTGCCACCTCTTCCTCGCAAGAACAAGACATCAACAACATCTAGCTGGTTCGGCTCAGCAGCAGATGACGATGCTTCTTCCGTATCTTCTTTCTCCTCCACCCAAGATGCCAGTCTCCCTGACGACTCAGGACTCTCGGGTCGCACTTTGGCACCCGCATCAACTCATACGCGGTCAACTTCTCGGGGATCTTTCCTATCTACAAAGTCTCCTCGCGCATCTAGTGATGTCTCAAGAGATACTGTTCTCTATCGCGAGGAGCAGCGGGTGTCTTTGCGCGCATTCCTCCGTACCCTTCTGCAGAATAACCGTATTGCAGAGTCAAAATCCATGGAGGAGTTCTTAACTGCGCGACCCATTAAGCTTAATGAGGAGGAATTACTCGATGTCCAAAAGCGGAAGGATATGGACGCTGTTAGAATTGAAGAGCAAAAGCGATTCTATGAGATCGCAAGGCAGCGAGCCGCGGAGTTGGATGTCTATATGGAGAATTTCCGGAGGGATATTGTGGAGAGCAGTAAGCCTTCCGATATGAGCACTGATGCATATTTGCTAATCTGTTACAGATGGCTTAACGAAGCTGTTCGCCGAGATTCGGGAGAAACCCACCATTGCCGACCTTAGCCCACAATATCAGAAGTTCGCGGAGTGGCTTCGCATCGAGTACGTTCAAAGGCAATTCTCGTTACTTCATTGACTGACCGAATTTAGGGTTGCCGCAACTGTGTACCACTTGTTCCTTGCAGAAGACAATTCGCCTGAATTGTTTGCGCAGGCGAAGAGAATCCATGGCCTCGTCCCATATACATTGTTGAAGAATGTGATTCGTATCGCCAACCCTGCTGCCGTCATGTCGGGTGTTCTCGATCTTTTCTTGGCTCAACCATTTGGCTCGCGGTCGCTGCTACAGCGCATTTTCTCTTTGACTCTCAATGATAGTATCAAGGCCTTCCAGAAGGGCATTGCTTCCTTGACTGCCAAGGTTGAGGACCCGGTGCTCGCTCAAAAGCTGAAGAGCTTTGTAGATGCTGAAGAGGATATCAAGAATATCATACGCGAAGAAGCCGAGTCTGAAGATGTTGACCTCATTGTGGCCATTCTTCGTTCAGAGATACTGTCGCCAGAGCTAACCGCAGAGCAGATCGAGAAAGTATTCAATGGCTGGGTCGCTTGGAACTATGCCGTTGACAATGTCGATCTTGAAATGCAGCAGGGTGCCCAATGGTTTGCAAACATGAAACAACTACTCAAGCTATATACCCGCCAGCGTGATAAGGCCATGATGCTAAGCATCGTCGAGGAGCCCACCACTCTTCAACTCTTCCGCGACTTGTTCACTATCTTCTATGAACCACTTGTACGAGTATACAAGTCTGCCAATGTATACAGCAGTATTACTGACTTTGCTCAATTCGCCGATGACGCAATTGCTGTTATTGAGAGTGCCCAGCGCCAAGATGCCTCTGCCGACCCCAACCAGACAGTCCAGTCCTTTATTGACCTCTGTGCTCGCCATCAAGATAACTTCTACAAGTTTATTCACGAGGTGCATCAGCACGATAATGGACTTTTCCAGTCTCTCATGTCCTGGATTGAGGAGATCCTTGATTTCCTGCGCAAGGGGCCCTCGGGTGGTAAACTGGACATGAACGCCATGTTCCAAGGAGCTGCTGGCGCCGGTCAGGTCGACAAGGACGTTGCACTCGCCGAGATCAATGCCTTGATCAAGTGGCACGAAGATCGCAAGCGCTGGCATTTGAACAAGACTCGCCAGAAGATGGCTGCTGAAGGCACATCTGAAACCATTCCGGGGTCTACGACCTTCAAAGGCAGTGACTTCGGCCTTGATGAGGTATGTTTTATTTTAAGTCTCACTATACTTTGACATATCTAACGTTTCTAATAGGGTGATCTGGAGGATCTGACTATCTCTGACGAGGCTTCTGATTCTGAGGATGAAGGAACCGAGGACGATGAAGAGGATGACCCCATTGCTTCCGAACGCCGTCGGCGGATCAAGAAGCAAGACCAGCTCCGTCGCACTGCGGGAGAGCCGGTGAAGCCTGAAATTACTGAAATTCTCAAGCTTACTGATCCATTTGTGGTCATGCTACGCCATGTGCTGGCTGAATAGATGCTCGCTATTAATAGACTAAATACATTGCTCTCTTGTGCTACTCCCTCAATTCGATAGTAGAAGCTCCATACTTATAGTGCACCTCGGCCACATGCTTCCCCTCTGCATCGCAGTTGTACAGTCAACAGCAGTGCAACTCCAGGGCTTTCAATATTAATGTAAAGCTCATGGCAAATTGCTATATACTTTCCAATTTCTTACATACAAGCGGATACTCATGGTCCCTAGCTATATCTAACGGCGTCCTCCCCTCCAAATCCCCCAAACTAGGGTCAATCCCCTCAGCTTCCAACAAAGCATTAACATTCTCCAAGAACCCCATAGCGGCAGCCTTATACAACGCCGTCTCCCCATTCTGATCCCTAGCATTCGGATCTGCCCTCCGTGGCCCCGTTACCAAACTATTAATCACGCCTCCATTCCTCTCCATCGTCGCAGCCTCACTCAAAGGCGTAGTCCCATGAACATCCGCCAACTCCAGCTCCACCCGTTCACTTTGAACCAAAACATCCACAACCCCAACCCGCCCCTGCTTAGCCGCCACAAAAAGCGGCGTCTGATGCTGCCACCCATCTCTTAAATTCGGGTCTGTCTTCTCCCACCGCAATAAGAACCGCACAACCTCAATCTGCTCCCGATCCGCAGCTATAGAGAAGGCTCCACGTCCATACCCATGATCACCACCATTGGGATCAAGCTTCTCCCCGAAAAATTGTACAAGATACTGCACAATCTCCAACTGACCCATAATAGCCGCATAGAAGAATACATGTTGGATATGAGCTTCCTCAGTATTCCCATCAAGAATAAGTCTCAAATGCGTAGCGAATAAGAGATCCACATCGCCCTCGGCCTCTCGATCACGACTAGCTTTCGATAAGGCCGTTGCGCCCTGTCGATTTCGTAATCTTGGATCTGCACGCCCACTTCCTACAAGTAATGAAACGGTCTCCCAGTCCGAGATGTTAGCTGCTGTCAGCAGTGCCGTGTCCCCATTCTTATCTTCCAGATTAACGTCCACGCGCTCGTCTCTCAGTAGTGCACGAACAATATGCCGATGACCCTGTTTAACGGCCCAGGAAATTGGCGGCCGGAGGTATTTCCTGTCTCGCGCGTTTGGGTTGAAGTTTATATCGTCGTTTTCTAGCAGGAGAGATAAGACGCTCTCACTACCGTAGTAGGCTGCTAGAAGTAGTGGAGTACAGCCTCTGACGTGGTTGTCGAAGTCCGAGATGAGTTGTGGATCTGCGCCTGCGGAGAGAGATTTCTTCGTTGTTGAGGGTTGATTATGCTTTGCGGACCAGTGGAGGGCGATGCTGGTTTGGTGGATGTCCAGACGATAGAGGATTTTGGTGAGGAGGTCATGGAATATACTATTTGTGCGGCAGAGAGCGTTGAGATCTGAGGTTTCTGATAGGAATGATGATATATGGATTAGAAGTTCCTTTGGGAGATTCATGAGACTTCGTTCATATTGTTGGATCATGGTGCCGATTGTATATAGGGGTCATTGATTGGGTCGCATTGGGTCGTTTCTTTGCTAGTCTCATGAAGGCTAATTATTTGGGGCTTCGTGGGGTTTATAGCTGTGCACTTTGTGTGGGGTTAAAGCTTTATGTGTGGGTATTCAGCCTCTTTTGACGAGAGGATTTTGGTATGACGACATGGGAGCTGGGGGAGGGTTTCATCCCACCTATGTCACGTACTAAAACGTGGTGGCTTGTGGCTGTGGTTTCAGACTAGGACTCCAAGCGTAAGCTTCTTTAAATTAGCGAACCTATAAAAAGATTCATGTCAGTTTTAGGGCGTAAAGTCTTAAAAAGAAGGCAATAATGCGGGGCGTGTCTTACCTGGCGATAGGGCGATAAGCCGATAAGATACGATAAGAGTTTCCATGGCGACGATCATTGGATTTGTACCTTTCATTCCTGCGCCTGCGCTTCACATCTTCACTGCACAGTTGAGCCCTTCAGGATGTCGTCTCCATATAGAAGAGACTTCAAGTCCCCCAAATCACCTAGATCTGTGGCCCGCTTGAACGGTCTCTACAAAGAGAGCGCATGGTACTGCAACTGCAGCCCAGACCGAGAGCCAGCCATCAGGTTCCAAGTGAAGAAAGAAGGGCCAAATAGAGGACGATGGTGTAAGTAGAACCCAGTCCTCTAATGATTGCACAGCTAACAGTTCCGGATCTAGTTTACACATGTCAAAAACCGCAGGGCCAGCGCTGCACGTTCTTTCTCTGGAACGAAGACGCCGAGATCCGTGAGAAACACGTCGTGATGGCAAATTCCGACTCTGAACAAGACCTCCGGGCCCAGTCTCATTCCAACTTACCTCAAACTCCAACCAAGAGCACCCAACGCTCCAACGGGCTCTTCACACCTCAAACTGATCGCAGAACCATAGACATCCCGCCCCGCCAATCCGCCTCCAAACCCGCGAAAACCTCCATGACCCCCAAAGCCCGCATGATGGCCGAAGATACCGACGAGTTTGGCTGGGACCTCGACTCAGAAGACAACGCCGAGCTTACGCAAGCAAGCCAAACCGCTGAAGAATCCTTCGTGTCACAACCAAATTTCCACTCCGGCTCCCCGCCATCCAAAGCACCCCGCACCCCGCGAAATGACTCCCCAGGCAAGCGCAAACTATCAGACTACGCATACAACCAACCACATACCACCGAATCTTCTCCTTACTATGGGACACCTGGCTCAGCGCTCTCGTCCTCATTCCGCCCTCCGCCTGCCTCAGCTGAGCTATGCATGACGCCTACGCCGAAGAGATACCGGGATGCCGATGTACTCAATGTGGACTCGCGATCTGACGAATCAGATTTTGCGAAGGAACTCATGGCGATATTCAAGAAATACGAGGTTGTTATTCCGAATGAGGCGAGGGATGAGTTCGTTTCGCGGATTAATCTTGAGGATTCGAGGTATAAGGGTGCGCTGAGGGCGAGGGATATGCTGAGGGAAGCTATGAAGAGAAAGAATAAGGAGATTTTGGATCTAAAGGAGAAGAATACGAACTTGAAGGCTCAGGCTGAAATGGTTCAGAATATGGTAAATTCGTTTCACGAATGATGCTAGTTGTCAGGTTTTTGTTATTTCTTAGCGGGGCTCAATTTTTGCGAAAGGGATTCTTTTGACTTTTAACGATATCATGACCTTGTTTTACACCTATTTTTTCAGCGGCTTTGGAACCATATGCTAGATTGGCGTGTCGTTTTGTGTTAAATCCTTAGGGTTAGTAGGTAAAAACCACATTTCTGCCAATGAGCATCAATTAAAAAATGAGACATAACTTTGATTTTTAAAGCTAGCCAGATTCAGCCCTTCAAAAGCTACTTTCGAACACATTTCCAAGCTATTCGAGCTAGGACACACCTTAAATGGTGGTTATACACCTTGAAGACGCGAACCAATCACCGCCCTCGTCCAACAGCCGCACCTCACGTGCCCGATAAGGAAATAAATCCATTATCGACGCCCGATATAATTTCACAGCACGCACCGACTCTCCAATTGTGCACAGGCCACCTCCTTTCAATGGAGTCTTCCAACGACGAGCGCCAGCAGGTTTCCAACAACCTCCCCGACATGTTCCGACCACCCGTCAACCGCGCGATGCGCACCCTCGACCGGTCGTTCTTCCGCAAGACCGTGCCGATCGCCGCTGCCAAGGTCTTCAAGAACTCGGAGATCTCGAAAGTGCGCCAGGAACTTCATAAGGTGCGGGACTTGTTGGCTGTTCCGCGGTTGAGCTGCGTGCGCGATTTGCAGGAGGAGGATGGGGTTAAGAAGGCTCTTTTGCTGCGGGGGGATTTGAGGCCTGATGGTGGGTGGTTTCTTGTGATTGATCGATTGGCTGAGAAGCTGCGATCTGGGTTTTGATGGTGATGCGTATACTGATATTGTCTTTGGTCACAGATAAGACGACATGGTCTCCCACTATTAATGCGCTTGTTGAGAAGGGGACTGTTGATGTGATGCCTTATGACTTGGTTTTGGATTATGATTACTGGTCCTACGGTATGCAATTCTACTTGCGATACCTGCGCATGGTGATATTCGAGGTCTAATGAGAAACGTCTTCTAGCTGAGATTATTGGCGCTATTCTGCCTGAGAAGGAGATGCAGGAGGTTCCTCAAGGGTTCACACAGGTGGGGCATGTTGGTAGGTTTCTGCCCGATGCGCCAAATACGATTCTTCGATACTAACGGGACCAGCACACCTCAACCTCCGCGAACAATTTTTCCCGTATAAATTCCTTATTGCCGAGATCCTGAGAGACAAAAATCCCTCCATTCGCACCGTCATCAACAAGATTGAAGATGTTGGTTCTCAGAGCCAATTCCGTACATTCCCATTCGAGGTTCTTATTGGTGAAAACGATTTAAATGTCGTTCAACATGAGCAGGACTGCGAGTTCCGATTCGATTATGCCCGTGTGTACTGGAACAGTCGCTTGGAGACCGAGCACCGACGACTTGTTGACAAGTTCAAGCCGGGCCAGATGGTCTGCGACGTCATGGCGGGTGTTGGACCGTTCGCCGTTCCAGCAGGCAAGAGGAAGATCTTCGTGTGGGGCAATGATTTGAACCCGCATGGATACGAGGTGATGCAGGATGCTATTGTGCGGAACAAGGTCTCTGACTTTGTGACGCCCTTCAACTCAGATGGTCGGGAGTTCATCAAGACCTCGGCAAAGTCTCTGTTGGAAGCCGAACCAGTTACCGTCACTATTAAGCCCAAGGTGAAGAGCCGCAGTGATAAGAAACGCAAGATTGAGGAGGGTAAGGAGGTGGTTGAGCCCCCGGCCGAGGTGTATACTCGTCCGTCCATTGTGGACCACTACGTCATGAACCTGCCTGCCACTGCCATTGAGTTTGTCGATGCCTTCCAGGGTGTCTACGCTGGCCATGAGGAGCTTTTCGCACCGAACACTGCTCAACTTCTGCCCATGGTCCATGTCTACTGTTTCTCGGGTCACTCTGATAACGAGGTGGACGATCACATTGATATCTGCCAGCGGCTGTCTGAGCGCATCGGGTACACCATCACCCACGAAGACCGAGTTGGAGGCACTGGTAACGAAGCCATTGAACTAGCGATCCATAATGTGCGACTGGTGAGCCCGAACAAGCAGATGTTCTGTGCTAGTTTCCGTCTGCCGGCAGAGGTTGCGTTCCGGAAGGTATAGAGTTGAACATTTCACGGCGTTTTGAGAGATGTAAAAAGGATAGACAAAAGAATCCATAGATACCCTACTCACTTACGAGCTGGTATGATCTTCGTAATCGTTCAAGCATATACTTGATTGGGAGCATTGCATTGTTTGGCGCGGTGAGTTTATGTCTCACCGCCTTTGAACTGCCGGCAAGAAACTTGCACAGTTTCGTCGCGCTCAGCTCTGAGAAGATGAATAGCTTCAACATCCAGCGCCTATCTCACCTCCATTTACCAACACCCAATCTACTGTGCGCAATCTACGATATACCCAATATTCTTTCATCTTATCATAATGAGCGTTCAACTACCCCCCGCCACTCACCGCCAGCGCGTGCTGCCCCAAGGCGAACTTGAAGCCGCATCGACCCTGAAGCTGGGAGCCGATCAACACACCCACACTCTCTCCCTATCCGAGGCCCGACTGGTCATCCACAAGGTGTTAGAAAACAAGCGCCGAGGTGGAAATAAGTACGAGGAGCCGGAGTATGTGCACACCTCCGAAGCTCGGACTCAAGAACGGATTTGCTGATGCGGGGTGGATCTAGGAACCTGACCAAGACCCTGGACTATCTGGATGTGTTTGCCCGCTTCAAGGACGAGGAGAACATCAAGGCTGTGGAGCGATTGCTGAACTCGCACACAGAGCTGGAGATGTTCGAACGATCGCAGCTGGGTAAGTTTCGGTGAATACCGTGCATATATACCGATTTAGGCTAAACGGCTATTGCTTCATTAGGTAGTTTGTGTTGTGACAATGCTGAAGAAGCCAAGTCACTTATTCCCAGTCTCCAGAACAAGATTTCCGATGCCGACCTCCAGGAATTGCTGGATGAGTTGACCAAGCTGCGCAACTTCACCGAGTAAGATGCGCAGCGCAGATGCAGATCCGGATGCAAGGGTTTACTATTAGGTAAGAGATCGGAGGACAGTTGACCGTTTACAAATCCCCAAATTTGGGTAGCATGGGTTTAGGCGTTAAGGCGTTGGAGGATTTCCGGGCCCTGTAATAGACTTTTGAGCATTTTCCGAAGAATTCCCATTAGCAATTGCCACCCGGATCAGTGTTTTAGAGCAAGTGCTCACATGCCCGGGGATTCCTTAAATGACTCCGTTGTGGGGCACAAGTTAAACTCACCTAATTGTAATCAAGGCAGTGGCAGTTCACAAAGCCGTGTGCACCCCACACAGATCTCGAACCGAAAATGATTGGTTCCAATCTTGACCGTTATCATGAGGCTATGATTGGTGGGTGGCCTAGCTGCTTAAACCAAGGCAAATGATTCGTAGTTCTGGATGATCTGGGGCAAATTCCAGGAGAACGCTTGCCATCCTCCTGATTTCCCCAGATAATTAATCCCTGAAGGCCTGCACCTATGAGCATCAAGTAAAAAACCGCCGTGAATCATACAGTTTTAGGGGGAACGCAGCTGAGCAAGGAGGATTAATCAGTACGTAATAAGGATGGAGGCTCGTTTGGGTGACCCAATCAGCGGAGCGGGTCTTATCTGTGACAATTTGAAAGTCATAATTAGGATTAAAATGGACTTTCTGTTACGAGAGCAAAAAGGCGATCGTCTGGGTCAAGTCGGGAAGAGTCCATACAAGTGCTCTCTATATCGATGTCATCATGTTCCCGAATTCCTTTACTTTTCCTCTATTTCTCTTTCACACTACTCTTGGATGTGCTCTTGAATCTTTTGGAATCTTTCCGATAGGAATGACGGAGCGTACAATCCGGCATCTTATCCTATTACAGTCTCTGGCGGGTTCATCTGCTTGAATACTATAGGCCCCCAGGAGCTATATAGGTTGACCGTCGGAGATAACGCTTTTTTTTTTTTGAACTGGTTGATAAGAACATTATCACTATCTCGTATGTCTCCCCTTCCTCACCTTATCTATGGATATACCTACCTAAACGAATAACAACTAATCATTTCCAATTCTAGTTCCCAATCATAATACCCCATCAATTTATACTCGGATCTCCGGTCCAGATTGCGGAGGCCCCAGACTTATCCCTTTACGTGACGATACTCACGCGCTATCTACATTTTATCTCGTACTATCTTCCGCCCACTTTTTCCTTTATCTCCCCGGGTTCTCCCTTTCCCCATAATGGCCACCGTCATTACCATTCAGCCTTCAACAGCTAGCCCGGCTGCTTCGCCCTATACCCAAAGCCACCATTCCCCGGACCTTCGGCGCCGACCCCAATCGATCTCCACTCCCAACCTTTCCCCATCACCTATCTCAGTCAATTCTTCCCTACCCCGGGTCCGGGATGGAGCCAGTTGTGACGCTTGTCTCCGTAGAAAGAGTCGTTGCGCTATGAATGATATGGTCAACAAATGCTATTCGTGCGACTTTCATCGCCAGGATTGCACTTTTACCTTAACGGCGGGGGACGGCCCCACCAAAAAGAGAAAGCTGTCCGAATCGGTTCGGGACGATTCTGCCAAACGGTATGCCGAAGTCCAGTCGAGTCATAGTGGAGGTGGAACTGACTCATGTCATGATAGACCCTCTACTGTTCAGTCCACATCTACTGAGGAAGTTGCTCGCCCCGGCCATTGTCACGCCATGATTCGTCCAGGCTTCTTTAACCAGTCAACCCAACATATTGGCATGACCACAGAATTGGAACCGGCACTATTGGAATTCTTGCCACTGGATGAATACGACGAGTTCTCAGTCTCATCGTCTCGTATTCGGAGATGCGCAGACGACCGCACGTTCATGCGTGTCGTCAATACCGTTCCCGTTGGTGACTCGCAGGCCGTGTCACTAGATGCCATTGAGAGCCTGGTTGCTCCCTATGGATCCACTTTGATCGAGAAGTTTTTCGAGCACGTGCATCCTTCTTTTCCGATTTTGATGGAGGATGCATTCCGTCAGTCATATCGCGAGCGTCGTCAACTATCGCCATTGCTATTGGCAGCGGTGTATGTATTGACGTTGAAGTTTGTGGATGTCGGTGCTACCTCGCAGAGACGACCGGATTCTGCTCGGTTGGAGAGTGCAGCATTAAAATTGCTACTCGACTCATTGCCCTTCCCCAGTATCTCGACAATTCAGGCGGGTTTGTTGTTGACACAGAAGTCGACACTAGCCACTGCATCGCTGAACGGCCAGCTGGTGACCGCCGGATTTGAGCTTGGTCTGCACCAGGACTGCACCAACTGGCGAATGAAGACATGGGAAAAGGGTCTGCGCAAACGACTTGCATGGGCTCTATACATGCAAGACAAGTGGTCCGCACTCGTGCATGGCCGCCCCTCACACATCTTCGCCTTCAACTGGACTGTCAAGGATCTTGTGGAGCAGGACTTCTCAGATGCCTTCCTGTCTGGTACCCACTCCGCACACGACGAGGCCGCAGTCGGACATGGACCCCTTCTCTTCTGCCATATGGTAGCCCTGACGACCATCTTATCCGATATCCTAGACCGATTCTACACCTTACAAGCAGCAGAAGATTTCCACGCCGCAGGAAACCAGCGCACACGAATCATCCTGGAAAAAGCCAAACCAGCCCAGATCCGACTGAAAGATTGGTTTTCCTCACTCCCACCAGCGCTGAAGATGGAGACTGGTAGCGGCGAACTAGTCGAAACAATCACAGACGAACATGCCCGAAATGGCGCCCTCCACCTCGCATACTTCGCTACCGAAATCACCCTCCACCGCTGCATCGTCCGTTCCCTCGCCACAGACGGAACAGACTCCTACCTCGCACACATCTGTCGCTCTGCAGCAAAGACGCGACTGATCTCAGCCATGGACTTCGTCAACCGTCTTCGCCCCGCACACTTACGCTCTTTCTGGCCCGCATCAGCACGCACGAACTTCTCTCTCATCGGCTCTTTTGGTATGCTACTACGTATCACCGCGCCAACAACCGAGGAATCGGAGTTCTACCGCGTCCGGCTGTGCGAGTACCGGTGGACATTGAGCGTTAGCCACAAGAACGCCGAGTTCATGGGCTTTGCGTTGGAAAGCCTGGATAATGCTACTGCACTCGATAAGCATGTCCCAGCGAAACCGACTATCGATGAGCTGATGGCGTCGAGCAAGCAGGCTACATCGAGGATGCCGCCTATGCATGCTGCCACATATGATGAGGCTATGGGTGATCCTGATAATATCCCTGGTGGCACGGGTGCTTCTTCGTCAGTCATCTCTGGCTTAGCTTCGCCTGCTACTTCTGTCAGTGATATGGATGAAAACGAAACTTCTATGATGTGACTTTGAATTTCTACCGCCTACCTTTACCTCTACTCTACCTCTTCTCGACATACACATATACACACACCTCTATCTCACGACATATTCCCCGGCGTTCTAGGAAAGGAATCTCAGTTCGATGAAGCGCATGACTGATTTTGTTTGACATCGATTTGATTTTGATTTGATTTTACTTGCATGTACGCCCCACAAAAAGGCATTGACATGATGGATACGGACACGTTGGATTTTCTCACTTGGAACTACCCTATTCGCTGGACTGGATTGCTGGATTTGAATTTCTAGCACGGAACGGATTGGAAAGGAAGGATTGATCTAATGTTTATAGACTTTCCGGCTGAAATGCATAGATCGGATGAAATGAATAATGATTGGATATATTAAAGCCCGCTTTTTTCCCTTGTATACTTTTTTCCCTTGTATACGTGCAATGTACTTCATAGAACTACAAACACCCCAAATCCAACTAGAAAAGGGAAAACTCCTGTCCCCCAAACGCAAAATCCTCCAATATGGACGGATCAACCAAATTAGCCAACATCTCCGCCCTCGTCCGATCAGACTGCTGCTGATCCTGGCTAAACAGCGAGAAAAAGAAATTCTCGTCTTCAGGCTGGAGTCCTGATCCCTGTGCTTGTGCTTGTCCCTGGCCCTGCTCAGATAAAAGCCCAGAAGCACCCTCAAAAGAAATCTGCGGCACATTAACACCCGCAAATCCATCCGCAAGCGAACCAGACACAAGGCTCGATCCTTGGTTACCATCCAATGGCGAGTACCGCGGCATCTGTGTTTGAGATTGCGTTTGCGACTTTCTACGCGCAAGACAAGTCCTCGCAACCTCGAGAACTTCACGCAGCATCTCTGCACAGCGTCGGGCTACGATTATATCGTCCATAGAAGAGAATATCGCTAGGGATTTTTCGACGTCTTCGAGGAGTTCTTCGTCTGGTAATCCGGGGAAGTTTGAGAGGATCAGGTGGAGGAGGATCATTGAGCCGTATAGGGCGTAGGTTGTGTTGTACCACCTATTTGGTATTAGTATCGTCGAAGCTCACTCAAGTGTGGTTGCGTATGTGTATGGGTACGTATGGGAATGGATGTACTTACCAAGTCCGAATATAGATACGATGCATAAAAGACTCATACTGCATTTTTATACTCACACGCGCTGCTTCAAGACATATATGCAGATGTTGCCTGAACTCGCACGACTCGGCGTTTGTAGTTGATGCGACGAGGAATGGTTTGTGAATTAAGATTTGGGTATTATAGTATCCTAGTATTGTGAGATTTTGTCTATAACGGATAGAGAGAGAAAGGGAGGGAGACTAACTTAGTCTTAGTACGAGCTTTTGTTTGAACGCCCATTCTGGATCGCTGAGTGTATGTGCGTCTAGGTTCAGGAATGCTGGGATATTGGTTTTCCACTCCTGGAGTCGTGCGTCGAGGGACATTGCTAGACGGGACTTTTCGCTGAGAGAACGTTGTGTTGAATGATAGAGTTGGTGAGATGCTTCGGACATGATCTGGGCCAGGGATAACATGACTGGGATCATGGCTACGTCGTTGTCTTCGGCGTCGGGATCAAGGTCTCCGTAGTGGATCTGGTTCTTGTTAGTATTGTCTAATGACGGTGGATAAGGGTGATTCTTGCCTTGAGCTTGGGGAGGGAGACTTGGTAGTAGGTTAGCTCTTTCATGCTGTCTAGACGGCCTGATGAGCAGCACATTTCTCTGCGTTAAGTTAGAATGATACGAGACACGCAAGATCATGAATGCTTACATTTCATGCGAATAGATGCACCTTTTCAAGAATTAGCGCTTGCAGAACAACTTTGGACATATTCCTTACCACCATGTACGCTTTGCCTCTCGCCGCCGACTGGGAGGTAACGAGGACATGCTTGAAGCGAGTCCAATCGCCGCAGCCGTCCGGACAGCCATACCACTATACATATAGCAACTATGAGGCTGCAAGGAATTTTGACGGAAGACACTCTGGAATGAATCAGCGCTGTAGATGCTGTCTTAGGAATGAAGCCATACCAAAAGTAACAAGGCCTGAGCAGTCTCAAGAGAACTACTTTCAAACAAATCACCCAGAGCCACCTTCGCAATGCCAAAATAGAATTTAGCAAAGTCCAGAGCCGAGAAATGTGGTGCTGGTTCTGTTCTCTCTGGGTCTGTAGACTGCTGGTAAAAATGATCCAGCAGAGCGGTCTCATTCGGGCTGGCATTGATAGCGCCTAGTGCAACCACTGCAAAATACAGACCTGCAAATTTAGTGGTACTCCGGAAAAGTGCGGCTCGCCGGGCGATAGGCCATGCTTCGCGCTCGCAGCGTCGCATGAAAGCACCTTTTGATAACATCGGGTGAATGTAGTGCTTATTCGTGAAATAACTGCCGATGAAGATTTTCTCAATTTCCATCTGTGCTCCGTCGGTGATCTGGGCAAATAATGCAGGAAGACCACCGCTTTCTTGAGCTATTTGCTTGATGTTAGATATTTGATTTGAAGAAATTTGCTGGAAAACTCACAATTGTTGATAAGGCCCGCCGCACTCCTTGGCACATTTGCATAGGAAGGACTTTTGTGCGAGCTACCTTCTGTGCTGTTATGAGATTGTGGCGACGGGTGGCCTGTATAGTCGGCATTGTAGAGCAAGTTCACAATTGAGAGCTGTGATTTACCAGGCGTAGATCTATTTTCAGGTGAGGACGGCTGTGGTCTGTTCGCCGTGGTCTTCGCTGCAACATCCTGATCACCGCCTGGGTCACGCCCTTCGGATTGGTTCTGGGCTCTTGCGAAGAGGTTTCCAAGAAATGCCAAGTTTGATGAGTTTCCATAGAACTCCGTTCCCTTGGTATGGAGGTTCACTCCGCTAAGGCCATCTCTGCTTGCGGCGTCGCCAAGTTCTGAAGATGCTAAGCGGGATGTCAGCTCCGAATTTCATGTCTAGTAAAGATGTTATCTTACAGGATTCGTCATCATCATCAGTTGCTGTTTTGGGGGTCTCAGGAGTTGATCCCAGAGGTCCAATTGGGTGAAAAGTCCGTGGAGGCTCTCTTCTTAGTGAGGTGGGCGAGTTGATTGTCCCGGTGGTTGTTTGAACCAGATTTCGGTTCTCATAGTCAAAAGCACTTGAAGCAGTCTTATTTTGGTTCAATGCCGATGGCCAAGGTGAAGGGTGTTTCACATTATCACGGCTGTGTGACTGTCAGAAAAAAACCCCGGATGATCCAAATCATTCTGGAAATGCCCCTCGACATGATAGCGGAGCCTAAGATGCTTACATTTCTTGTGAGGTTCTGGCGGCCCGTTTTCTTTGAACATGGGGTACCCTTGGAGTTCCTCTGCCTCCAGATGTACGGTAGACACAGTTAAATGAGTGATCTTAACTCGTCAGTTAATTACCACTGCAAGCGGGGCCAGCAAGAAACTTACATGCGCAGTATGAGCATGGTTGAGCTTGGTCGCACTGCAATAATTTTTAATTCAACATTAATCAAGACAATTAGATAAAAAATCGGCATTGGACATTTACATGAGGTGGGGAGTGGGGGTGGAATCAAGGACGCATACCTTAGTCTTGCGAGACCGGCAAGTTTCGCAGGCACGCGATGCTCGCGGCAAGCGACGTTGTAAGGGCAATCGTGGCTTAGCCTCGGAAGGGTCCATAGCGCAGCTCGGGATCCACGGGGCTTTGTATTAGGAAGTTTGGCCAATCCCAATCTCCATCATGCGATGTTGTAGGAGAAAATGTTGCGGCGGACAATAAGCGCAGAAAATCATTGAACGCGTGTGCCGAACCACCCGCCCCTCAAACCTTGAACTTGACTTCATCGCGGGGATTCTGGGGTCTGGGGATATCCATGGCTAGCCGAAGCTTGGGATTATTCTCAATTATCTTTATTTGATCTTCTCACTCAAGCTTTGGAGTTGGCTATTGTCGGTTCGGGATGCCGGGACTTCGGGATCTACTTCTACTTAAGTTCTATGTGATTGGAAATAATTCACTTATTGACGTACTCATCGCTCAAATTTACATCTATATCCGGTTTAAATGCTAGTACGTATACTAATGTGAGCTTGACAGATTGAAAGGGATGTTTCTTGTAAGTCGAGGGTGACAGCTATGACATAGTACGTTGCCGCAAACTTCCGACGGAAAACGGAATATCCGTCGGAACATCTGCAAGTCCACTCTACATGCATACTCGACCTTTATGACTACTTTTTGTTTAGTTCATGAGACAATTCCGGGGCATATGGGGTGCGGGGAAGATAGAACTAATTTAGATTAATCCTATTGGTACATTACTAGTCCACCATTAGTAGACTGAAAATAGATATAAATTGGTAACATATTCCTCATTGAAAGAAAGACATCTTGATACCAGGTCTTGGAATTCATTGGCACATCAACCAAAGCTAATATTATGTCGGAACCATCCACGAACGGTGCCAGTGCCGCTGGCCTCAATGGTATCAGTGATCGCACGCGGGCGAAATGGGCAGCAGGCTCTCCGGAAGATATCGCTGCCCGACTACCTCCAATGCTCGACTTGACCATCGAGAACATCACCGAGAATGTGATGCAAATCAACTCAATGTGCGACAATCCTCGAATGATGTATCTCATTACGAAGCTAGTCAAAGCCTCGCATGACTATGTACGAGACGTCAATCTGCAGTTCGATGAATGGGAGCAAGCTTGGCAGTTCCTCACACGCGTAAGTGCAAGTTTCCGCGATCACATAAGTCATATTAACACTCAAATAGGTCGGTCAGATTTCAACTGATGTCCGCCATGAGTTTGTTCTGCTCTCCGATATCTTGGGTATCTCGGCCCTGGTGGACGCGCTATCATACCCTGCAGTCCCAGGCGCGACCGAGTCCTCTGTCTTGGGCCCATTCCACGATGAAGAAGCACATTGTTTCGAACACGGAGAATCAATCACTTCCGATGGAACCCCAGGTGAGCCCACTATTGTTCGTGGCGCTGTTCGCGACATCGAGGGCAACATTGTTCCAAAGGCCTTGATCGATGTTTGGGAGACCGATGGCAACGGAGTATATGATCTCGAATACGACGGTAGCCAAGACCCGAACTGCCGTGGAAAGATCTTTACGGACTCTTGGGGTCAGTACCTTTTCAAATGTGTCAAGCCTGTTGCATACCCCATCTCCAATGATGGCCCGGTCGGAGAGCTCCTGCGCAAGCTAAAGAGGCACTGGTACCGCCCAGCGCATATGGTTAGTCTCTGTGCTGAGAATTTCTGAATTGAAAACTAATTTTCATTATAGCACTTCATGGTCATGCACCCTGAGTACACCAAGCTGATCACGGCCCTGTATTCCCGCGACAGCAACTTTGTCGAAAGCGACACTGTCTTCGGCGTCAAGAAAAGTTTGATTGTCGACTATAAATGGTCTGAGGATCTGGAAATCGCTAAGCAGCATAATTTGGTTCCCATGAAGAAAACCATTGATGGCAAGGAGTCTATTGGCTTTTGGCTGTTGGACCAGGACTCTGTATTGGTGAAGAACAGTCCTCCTGCTCCTCGTAAAGTTAGGGATGACTAGAGCTTGATTTGAGTACAGCAATAGATATATCGAATCACTATGATGTGAAAATCCATGTTCTACCCACTTAGCCACTCAAAATCAAGCTTTAAAGGGCGACTAGCTGTAAAATTAAAAGAATCAAATATAAGGAGAGTTCTTGTTTAGAAGCATAGTGTAGTTGATTTTCAAGTATTCTTTCAGGCCATGAGGACACGGGAGAGCTACATGCTATTATAGATGTTCGTACATAGTATAGAAAAGAATCCGATAGAAATAAATAGGTTGTGGTGAGTTAGGTGGATAAGTGAGAGCCGAAGGAATGACGCGAAATTTAGTGGTCACTTTGATGGCGGTGCACATCGGTGTTTGAAACCAGTATGCTAGCTCAAATGCAACTTGTATTGTAAGAAGCTCTTGTTCCCAGCGAGATCGCCTTCTTGATGAATGACACAGTCTTCGTCATATTACAGTAGAATGATTTTAAATCCTCAGGTTTTGAACCCGTTATATACTTAGAGAAGTGATGAAGGAAGGAGACTGGAAAGCGGATTAACTCTAACAGAACCTAAGGAGAAATGATATTATTTGAGCTAATACGCTCAAGATTTCATAAATATCGTGTTCTATTCAAAATAAGATTGAAAGTGAAATTGATCTTCAGTCAAATATCTGGGCTAATGTTGATTGAACAAGCAGCATAAAATCATATGATCTCATCTATAGCTTCATCTGAGATTTATTTATATGAGCTGGAGAAGCTCAAGAACTCCAAGCTCAGGAATTTTAGATTGAGTAGCTTCTCAGATCTACGGTATTCACAATGCATAGAGACTACTTTCTAGCAGACCTCGGCGAATCGACGGCGATACGGCACATCCGGCAGACAAAGAGTTCATAGAATTCCGACGGATCTGCATCCTATTGGTTTGCGCCGTAAATCCCGCCACGCTTCACCATAGCCCCAACTATTGGCTTTGGGATTGGTAATGGAAACCAGATTGTGGTACGTTCCCCGCATCTATTCTTGACCTCTTTCATCATTGTAGTAATCCCGATAATCTTATCGGCGCCTCCGACGGATCCCCGATAACGGATAATCACGGCGATAACGAGATCGGTTATCGGGGGGTTATACAAGTCGGAGTTGATATAAAAGAATGTAGTCATCTGCCAGGGTTTGTTTATGCTTGAAATACATGAGAAGAATCCCACTTTCTATTCAACCTTACAATATATTCTGAGCCTCGATCCAATACCTCATAAATCTTGAAACCAACCTGAACGGTCTCTATTATGACTGAGCACTGGGATCAAAATGCGCTACGGGCGCGCTTCTGTCATGCTCTCTCTGAGATGTACAAGAGCGAAGTTCCTCTTTACGGTGACCTTATGGATGTGGTCTGGGAAGCTGATGCAAAAGCTATTCAGTCCAGTCAAAGTTTAGAAGGCAATATCATCGACCCCGATGATATCTTGCCTTCGCGACACCGTGTAGAGAGACATGGCGCCATTCGACTAGGAACACCCCAAGAACTGAGCACAATCCGACGGATGTTTGCCGTCATGGGGATGTACCCAGTGGGATACTATGACTTAAGTCTGGCTGGATTTCCCATGCACGCTACCGCATTCCGACCAAAGACACACGATGCTCTCGCCGAGCATCCATTCCGTGTGTTCACAACAGTCTTGAGAATGGATCTCCTGACACAACGAACACGAGAATTGGCACAACAAGCGCTGAAGCGAAGAAACATTTTCACGCCGAGACTTCTATCCCTCTTAGATCTTGTCGATACAAAAGGTTCCTTATCCTCGACAGAATGCTCTGAGTTCATAACGAACGGCCTCGAGACATTCAGATGGCATTCGAAAGCAACAGTCTCTTTAGATGAATACCAGATACTCAAAGCTGAGCATCCTCTTATCGCCGATGTTGTCTCTTTCCCCAGCTCTCATATCAATCACTTGACTCCCCGCACTATCGATATCGATTTAGTGCAAAAGCTCATGGTGGACCGTGGAATGCCTGCCAAGGAACGAATTGAAGGTCCTCCCAAACGAGTCTGTCCCATCCTTCTTCGGCAGACGAGCTTCAAGGCCCTGGAAGAGACTGTCTACTTCCATGATACTTCGGCCGAGTACGTGAAAGGATCTCACACTGCCCGGTTTGGTGAGGTGGAGCAACGGGGTTACGCATTGACTCGAGAGGGACGTCAGCTCTATGATCAAATCTTAGACCGTGTCAATGCCGAGGCGGCGAAGAATAAGATCAAGGGTAATGATTACGAAATACTTCTAGAAGATCGGTTCAAGGAACTTCCGGATACGCTGCAAGCTTTGCGTGAGCATAAATTAGCATACTTTTGCTATCGGGTAACCCCGAAGGGCGAGAAACTGTCGGAAGATGGCGTCGGTTTTTCCAAATCTGGAAGCTCCTCTGTGCCGCTGCAAGAACTTCTAGACCAGGGCATTTTGAATTATGAGCCTCTCACCTATGAAGACTTTTTGCCGTTGTCTGCCGGTGGGATTTTCAACTCCAACCTCGGCAGTCCCTCCCAGTCAAAACAACTTATTATGAGTGCCGAGCCTGATCTTGATGGTTTTCAGCGCTCCCTAGGGTGCCTTATCGCTGATGAGTTTCACCTATATGCTGAAATGGAGGCGAGCTCCTTGGAGGCTTGCAGGGGGCAACTCGGATTAGAAAGAATTGAGGCTTAACGGTATAGGCTGCTGGTCATGACCAATTTCCTATTTCATCAGCGTTCTATCTGGCTACTATTTGTGAGATCATACCACTAATAACTCAATCTGAATTTTTCATAAACTTAATTACTTCACACATAATGACGTACGGAAAGAATATAAATAAATACTGACTGTGGGGTTACCTATGGTGATCAGACGTAATCTAACGTCCTATACATAGAAAGCATCATAGATTCCTTTCGGCAGGGAAAGAAAAGATCCGCAAGAAATTTAACGGGGCAGTGGAGACTGACATCCTTAGCGCATCTTCCCCGGATTTCCCGCCTCATACTCCGTACTAAGAACTACATCTTCAATCTAATAATCACCACTTCAAAATCTTCAATTGCATTCCGTAGTCAAAAATATAACTTATGCTGAAGAGCAAAAAAAAAATTGGCTTCCCTTTGCCCCCCTGCCTAGGCACGGCTTCAGCATCGGCACATCACCAAGCATGCCGAGCCTTTAATAGGTCGCCACACCTGAAACCCGATCATAGTCCCCGAATCCCCTGTCGCAAGCAACCGCACAATTACTCTTTACGTATAAGAGACAGGAGAGCACAGCCGCCAGGTCTTCAAAGAATTCATCGGAAGCGCCCGATAATGCGGCAAACCGAGCCGTATACGCCCGTATACGCTATACGATGACGGCAGCACCCGGTCCGGCCGAATGAACGCCGCGTACCAAGGAAATGGAAGGAGGCTAAGCAACCAAGATGTGGTTCAACTGATCTATGAATTTCTTACCGCGTCAGATCCTACCCGGTTAACCTTGTTTATTTTTTCAAGATCGTATATATGTCCAGGGTCTTAGCGAGATGGTTTATGGATTCAAAGCCAAGATTACCGTTCATGCAGGGTTCTGATCTCGACCCGCATGGATTCAAATCAAAGTTCAGAGGTTGACCTTACCTGGCATATCTATGTGGGAACAATTGCTACTGTTGTCCCAGCTACTATTGCGGTTGCTCTGAGATTCACTGCGAGACATGTCTCTAGTGCTGGGTTCTGGTGGGATGATTATACTATCGCGATGTCACTAGTGAGTTTTTATTCTTTTATTTTTGTCATAAAAATCATATTTGCTAACACATCTTCAGGTCGTTAACTGGGTTATGGCAGCTCTTAGATGGGCACAAATTTCGCTGCATTACTATGGTCCTGATGGTCATGTCCTACCTCCAGAGAAAGTCCATGGGTTCGGAAAGGTACGAATATCCATCTTGTTGTCGGTCTTTCTATCTCTAATCAGTTATTGAATAGATCTTCATGGCGATTCAATTGGTATATACTCTCAATGCCGTTCTCACCAAAACCTCTCTTCTTCTTCTATACCACCGTATCTTTGGTGTGGTTCGATACTTCCGCTGGGCTCTTTGGGTGGCTGGAGCTGTGGTGATCGCTTGGTGTATTGCGAACACCCTTGGTATCATTTTGGGATGTTCGCCTATTGCCAAAATTTGGGATCCTAGCCTACCAGGGAAATGCATAAATATTGGGGCCTTCGGACGCTGGACCGGCGTGGCCAACCTCCTCATTGATGTCTTGATTCTTTGCCTTCCTTATCCAATGGCCTGGAGATTGCAGACTAGCGTGCGGCAAAAGGTCACTCTGAGTGGTATGTTTCTTTTGGGAACCTTGTAAGTCTACTCTCAATTTTCAACCCTTGCGAGTGTATTTGATTCTAACTTTTGGCAGTGTCTGCATCATTTCTATCCTTCGGGTGACAAGTTTTAATTACGACACACTCGGATATAGTTCCTACAAGAACATTGAGCCAGCGACTTGGTCTTCTGTTGAGCAATCGGTGGGGATTATCTGTGCTTGTCTGCCTACTTTACGTCCTCTTTTCAGGTGGCTTTCTGGTAGTTTAAGAAAGGGTACAAAGAATAGAGACAGTGCTTTGTCGGATTTCCCAAAGCGAGCTCCTTTGTCTCGCCGGGTGGCTATCGTGGATGAAGAAAACGCATGGGGACTTGAAGATCCTCCCGTGCAAGAGGAGATCGAGCAGGTCATTGAGAACCAAAACGAACAGGATAGACCATTGTCACAGCAAACAGTGGAGACCACTATTTCTCAAGACTCTATACAGGGTCAGCCTGAAGCTCGACCTGAGTCTTTTGCATAGCTATTTTATGTACATAATGATAACGAATTTATGATAAAACGGTTAGAGACAAGCTTGAATGAAATCACATTGAGGTATAAAATTTGGCAGAAATTCAAATAAATTTTGTTAAGATTCAAAGAAAATATTGATATAAAATACAATGCATGCAAAGGATCAGCCAAATTCCATCTATCTGTACAAATATGCTGCAAAGATATCATTGCATCACATCTCAGCAGGACAAGTCACCAAGCTATTGGCAAGCACCTGCACGACCTCATGACCGGGCCTCGATCTGAGGAGAGTCCGCCGCATCTTCAATCACCACAGCACCCTCTTTCAACAGCTCTTCGGGGCTCTTCACCCGCACATCCATAACCCGCATAGTAGTGTACCGGTGCTTGCTCCGAGCCTGCTTTGTGTGTCTCTGTCTCCGCTTGGTCTTCTCCTTAATGCGCAACGGCTCCGACTCCACACCAATGACACGGACTCGGCACTCGAACAATCGCTCGTCGATATGGGGTGAGCCCTTCAAGGTAAAATCGCGAGATCCAAGCGCAGAGGCCCGGTTGAACCGCAGGATATCACCGGTCTTCACCTTGGGCATGAGGAATGGCAGACGGATGTGATCACCAGCCGTTAAGAGGAAGGGCCGGGCGTGGATCTCGGCGGTAACGTAGTGAGGTGTCTGGCCAACAAGGTGGGGAAGCTGTGCCATAAGGGACTTGGTCACCTCGAGGGGCGAGGTAAATGTCGGAGCAACGGGCTGCTTGGCGAGGGGAATATCATCGCGTGTTTGGGAAATAATGTTGTGGATGGAGGTCTCGGGGATGGAGTCTTGCGCGCGTGGAGTAGCAGACAAAGGTGTTTCAGGATTAAGAGATGAGGATTGGGTCTGAGATTGTTGTTGCGCGTTCCGGAGAGATGCCGTTTGGTGAAGGCAAGCTCGTTGCGGAAGGGAAATCGTGGAGATCGAGGGCGCTGACAAGCGCAGATCGGAGGTGAGACTCCGCAATACTGAGCGGGAGAACATGGTGATCAATTCCTTCCCGGTGAAAGACGAATTGCGGGAGAAATTGGAATCTTGGTGGTCTGGGTTGCTAGAGCGGCTTCCTATTTCGAGAAAATCAGATGCTGCGCTTGTGGCCGCTTCGTCACCCGTACTGTCACGTGTCCTGTCTTTCAATCCATCGTATACTGAGATTTTGATTTACCAGTTTTCTTTCTTCCTTGAACGATGTACGGTATAGTGGAATAATGAATTCAATTTCCAATGTTCTCTTCAATTTAATAATAGCCCGGTTCAAATTGTAGTTGATCACACTTCTTAGTCCTTCGAACCTGATCTGGCCCAATGTTGATAAGGAAGTCACGTGGGTCGCTATCTTTGCCGCAGAAACAACTTTTTCGGCTGCGATTAGATCTTGCAGTCAAAACCACATCTAACACCCCACCCTCTGTGCTCATTTTGTATTCATCATGGTACGTCCCTACATCATAAAATACATGCTCCCTGATTTCTTCAAGTCAACTAACCGATTTCTCCCACCTACAGCCTCAGAACGAGTCCGTACCCTCCCCGCCAACCACCCGATAAAACTCACAGCTAACCCACATAAAACAGGTACATCGAGCGCTGGCAGAAGCAGCACGGTAAGCGTCTCGACCACGATGAGCGTGTCCGCAAGCGTCAGGCTCGTGAGGGCCACAAGGCCTCTTACGATGCCCAGAACCTCACTGGTCTGAGAGCCAAGCTGTACCAGCAGAAGCGTCACAAGGAGAAGATTCAGATGAAGAAGCGCATCAAGGCACAGGAGGAGAAGAACGTCAAGTCTGCTGCTCCCGACGAGCCTTCCAAGACTCCTCTGCCCCAGTACCTGCTCGACCGTTCGCAGGCTACCAATGCCAAGGCTTTGTCCAGTGCTATCAAGGATAAGCGTTCGGAGAAGGCTGCTAAGTTCGCTGTTCCCCTGCCCAAGGTTAAGGGTATCAGTGAAGAGGAGATGTTCAAGGTTATCAACACCGGAAAGAAGACCCACAAGAAGTCGTGGAAGCGTATGATTACCAAGCCTACCTTTGTCGGTAACGACTTCACTCGTCGGCCCGTCAAGTACGAGCGATTCATCCGGCCTATGGGTCTGCGTTACAAGAAGGCCAATGTCACTCAGTATGTTTTTTCCTTCATTGGCAGCTTTTGGTGTTGCCATTTTTTGGTGGATATGATTCTAACAATGACTTTTCCAGCCCCGAATTGGGTGTCACTGTCCAGCTTCCCATCCTTTCGGTCAAGAAGAACCCCTCCAACCCCTTATATACTCAACTCGGTGTCCTGACCAAGGGTACCATTATCGAGGTCAACGTCTCTGAGTTGGGTCTCGTCACCACCTCCGGTAAGGTTGTCTGGGGTAAATGGGCCCAGATTACCAATGTGTAAGTTCCTCCTCTGCACGATACATGCACTTTCGAATGCATACTAACAAAAGCCCATCTACAGTCCCGAGAATGACGGCTGTGTCAATGCGTAAGTGATACTCAACTCTACTAAACTTCAAACCTTGTACTAACCACCTCATCAGTGTTCTTCTTGTCTAAAATTGTCGCTCTTACGAGACCGGCATTCCTTTGTTCATCACTCCTGGCAGACAACTGTCTGTCTTCGATACCATCGTGTCCTGGACACTACTATTGATTCTTGAGGTTCATACGGTTGATGTAGACCATGCTATTACTCTGGTGTTTCTGGCGCATTTTCTAAATATCTGGTCTTTGAACGAAAAGTATCTTGCATGCCTTGGTTTTACGTGGATTAGGTAGACCAATTATTTACACATTCATGCAATTATTTCATGACAAGAGAGATACCAAGTCTGACAATATCTTAACGTACGCATTATCACCATGAAGATTTTCAAGAGAACAGATTGGAGACTACTACTATACCCGTACACCAATGACGGATGGAAAGGAAATTGAGAGTGTTGTCAATTAAACGTCGTAACCAAAATGGAGTCAATGCATGAACTCCAAGGTCCAATAAGCCGATATCCAGAGTCGGCGTCCAATGCAAAAGAAAAAGTATCCAAAATCATGTACAGAAGTAAAGATCCACAGGACTCGCTGAATCGCTTAAACTGACGTGGTGATAATAATGAAAAACGAATGCAGGAAGGGACAAAAAAGCAGATTGACAGGATAGATCAGCCGAATCAGCCGCATCTTTATTGAAACAAAGAGTAAAAGAGAATTCCTCATCAAACACCGGTCATAAAGTCGTTCTAGAAAAACAAAAGGTATGAAGCCCGTCACAGATAATGAAAACATAGGAAATGGTACCAGTCAGGTGTGTCAAGGATTTTCTTCTTCCAAGGCTGCTTTGATTTTCGCAAAGAATCCGGCGGGCCATTGAGCAAGTTCTTCCTCCTTGGGAATTCCACGCGCTTTGCAGTGGTGTACAACGTTGGCGAGGATGCGTCCAAGCATATCTTGAGTCACAGGGACGGCGCCCTCAAGCTGAGCATCGGGGTGCAAGAATTGGTCTCGGGGACCGAGCATCTCTTCGATAGTTGGTCGTAGGGTTTGGTCACGCTGCAGACAGCGTTTCAAAGTTCGAATCAGTCCAGGAGGCACAGGGACACCGCCGATAGCATGAGCGGGGAATTCGATTTGTACACGAGGGTTGGGAATTGCCATGATACGCTCATAATACTTGGCGATTTTGGCAAATGGTGGGTGGCCGTAAACCATTTTGTACAAAATGCAGCCAAGACTCCAAACATCACTAGGCTTACCCAGTTTCATCACCTTGCCAACGCTCGCAGGGAGCCCAAGGGATGCGTTGGAGTCTACCAAGGCCTCGGGGGACATGTAGTTGGGTGTTCCGACTTGTTGTTCTCGGTGAACGTTCACGGTGTGGTCTTGAATGGCGTTGGCAATACCGAAGTCGATCAACTTGAGGCGTCCCTGAACCATAAGGAAATTGGCCGGTTTCAAATCGGAGTGGACAATGTTATGTTCGTGGACAGCTTGGACACACTCGAGCATCTCCTTCCAGTAGAAACGGGTGAAGTTGATATCGAAGACAGCATCTTCCGCATTGAGGCGATGCACGAGAATCTTCTCTAGATCGGATTCACCAATTTCCATGAGTACGCTGAGCGAATGTTTGTCCATATTGAGCTCCCAGTCAAACAGACGCACCACACGCTCGACATTTTCCAATTTCTTCAACAGATCAATTTCACCCTTGTAGCCAGTGAGCGTTAGCGGGTCGAGATCTTCCAGATTTACTCGCTTCAACGCGAAGATTTTGTAGTTTTCAGCCATCACACGATAGACACGAGAACTACCTCCACGGCCGATGCAGTCGAGTCGGGTGAAATGCTTTTGATTGATGGTTACTTGAGTCCGCTTTTTTCGTGACTGTGATGTCGATGCTCCACCTGTTGCAGTCGCAGTCTCCAAAACGGACATTTTCGGGGGTGGTGGAGCCGGTCGATGAGGGGTGTTACTACTTCTGGTAGCAAGAACCTTGCGTGGTGAGTTTCCTGCTGGTGTTTCGGCAACTTGTTTCTTTTCGGTCTCGTACATAGATGATAACTTGTCAGGTTTATCCAGCACATTCAAGCCCTGTGGCTTTGTCCGTCTGAAAGTCGGCGGCGGATCATTCTCTTGGTCCCTAGCTGAGGGTAGATGAGGTAAAGATGGAACTCTAAAGGCGGGCTGTTCTCTTGCGCTGGATGACCTTGAAGACTGCTCGGATGACGCAGGGGTGGACTTGGATTGGGATCCATAAGACCTGGGCGAAGATGGTCTCGAGAAAGGACCGTCATTCCGCACTGTGCTTGCAGGTCGTTCAGATCGTCGCCATTCACTGTCCTGGGGTGGGCTCGGGTCCGCCCATGAAACCTTGGGTGATGATGGCTTCTCAATATCTCGAGGTTGAGACTCAATATTGTCATAGTTGGGTTCTCCGTTGTCCCTTAAACCGTCATTCAGATAGTTATCTTCATGGTTCTCTTCACTCTGGCGGCGCAACACTCCTCTTCGAGCAGGTCCATTGAGGAAAGTTCCAGTAAGTCGCCCAACCCGCTTAACTCGCAAAGAGCTCTGTGGGCCGAACTCATCCAAGTTGCGACTCCGTAAGACCGAAGCAGTGCCAATTCGTGCCGCGGGATCATCCTCGTAATGCGACTTCCGGTCGCTATCAGACCGATCAGCGCTGCCGTACTCGTCGCCGGAGTTTCGTTCTGAAGAACGGTTCAGAGACGGCGACTGGGATGACGGCGATCTTGTATCGCTGCGCGACGCATTGATGCGTACACTGCGCGGTCGTGGCGCAGGAGTCTTGAAGTCATCAGGGTGCCTTTGCGCTTCCGGGTCGGCAATATGACTGTTGGAAAGTGGAGATCCCTCACGGGAGTACCTGGAGGCACCACCGATGCGAACGACCCGTGGTGCTGGGCTCCCGGTAGAATTGTCGTGAGGCGATGAGTTTCGTGGTGATTGGCTGCCATGTCTAGAGCCCATTGCGGCGGCCCGTCGCTCATATGCTGCATGTCCTTTCTGGAGGCTGGGAGAAGACCCTAAGCCATCTCCGTCCAAAAGCGCTTTGACGGAGGCGCTGAATTTTGGTTCCGGGACTTCATCATCAGAGCTGTCGCCAGAGTAGTGTCGGGAGAGGGATGTTTTTGACCCCGCGTGCTGGAGGGCTGGGGAGACTCGTCTGGATCCGGGACGTGAAACCGCGGATCGGGCCACCGGTCGGGATGATTGTTGATACAGGTTGCTGTTGTATGCGGATGAAAGCGAATTCGGGGAGGCCATGGCGACTAGCGCACTACATTGAAGTCGGGAATCAATGTAGCCCTCAGCGACCCGAGGTTGTCGAATGTCGAATGTCGGATGTTTGTTGATCGCAAAACGGGAAAGTCCAATTAATCTGATGTTCCATCGCGAGTGGGCGCGCTATGTGGTCACGTGTTGTGTGGTTGCCATGGCGATCGCCACAACAAAGAATGTCTAAATGGAAGACGTGCCTCTTATCGCGACTACCAGAATTCAATTATGGATGATATGAGCCAGACAATGGTAATTATATCTCACTGTGTGCTTTGTAGTCAATAAAGTTAATTTTAAGGCTTTAAAATTTCGACTTTGCCGTTGAACAGTAAAGCACGATTACGTAGCGATCTACTTCATGCAAGTTCCCTTTCAGTTTGTCAACTATTGCTTGTAATTAATTCTAGAAAAACTTCGGTCTTTTTGCAATGGCAATAGGAAGCGAAGCCTTCATTAGTTCGTTACAAATCATATATATAATCCGTTGGTCCGACTCTGTAAATGCTACGATTGATTCCAATATCCTAATTCCCTAGTGAATATGCATGGTGGGACGGATATATATTTCTCACCTACCAACAGCAAAGGCTTCCCAGGTGTACCATCATCCTCGGACAGGGCTTATCCAAGATATCTACAAACCTTGGAATGAAAACAATCTCCATTGATGATGTCTGGAGCCTGAATACTTGAAAGCCTTAAAAAAGATCCTTGAAAATTGCCTATACCACCTGGTAAAGATCTTGGATTTGAAAGTTCTATATAGATAAAGGCATGGTTGTACAACTACAATTTTTTAATGGAAATCATCTCGATTTACAACGTTTTAAACCCGAGTACAAAGCTTGAAAGGAACCGGGAGATTGCATTTCACATACTACCCGGTAAAAACCTTGGGTCCACGAGTTTTTGACAATGGTGTTGTTGCATAGTTGAAGGGTGAATGAAGATTGGGTTTTTTTTCTTTTTAAGGAGACTATAACCTTGGAACCGCAATCATGATAGCCTAGTAATTTTCGTGAGCTTAAAGGGTCTAAACAGCCACGTGGTTGCATAGTTCCAAAGTTTCCATATTTTGTGACATGCACGTCCCAATTTAGAGCCGAGCATCTACACCTACTGAGTAATAAGGCAGCATTGGAAAAAATAAATTTGGAATCATTATTCAAGTCTGCCTAAATAAAAGGAAACAAATATCGGTCGAAGTCGAAGCTCAAATGTTATCACCCCTTTGTTGGGTGTTCATGTCCAAACTCAAATATAGATCGCGTCCAGCCCTGTGGGACACAGCGGTCGCAGCTGTCAACAACGTGAACAGAGCCGAAAGCCTAACGCTGAACCGTGGAAGAACAAACATTGGAGCTATCAAATTGGACTCTGAAGGTTGACGATTGTATTTACGCATGCTGTTTAGAAAAAGACCAATAATTTCCCTTTAATCTTACTGACTCACCTGTCAAAGGTCAGGACCGCGTATTTGTGTGCATGAGACGATGCAGATGCAAGATCAAGACTTCGCCACTCTCTCCAAGGCCGCATTCTGCTTTGTGCATACAGTCTTCATAGTTGGCTTTGCGCCATGTAAGCAACAAGGGGTAATGGCTTTGGGGTGGCGCCGAAGCTGACATCCCATTGGGCAACAACCGGGTTCCTGCATGGATTCGAGTCCCCTCAAGTGTTGGAAGAACTGAATTTCTCTTTGTCACTGAGAAGAGAAATGGCAGGTCATATTATCGCGCAAGTGTATGGCCTCTTTGATTTGCCATGTGGGATGCAATGCAATGCGATCCACAAACGAAGCCCGGCAACATTAGGCGAGGTTCACATGTGATGTCGGTTGATCGATCGAATTTGATTAATTGTCTCGGTTGAATGTTCCGTTTCCAGTGAAAGTTTCTGATCAGTGAGAAGCTAGAAAATAGGATCTGATAGTTGATCAAAATAAAAATAAAAATTTGGAACGAACCAACGGCCGGTGTCCCAAGCTGGGCATAAGTCCTTTTTTCCCCCAGTGGTTCGAGGGTTCGGATAGGGCGTTTCATAGTACCTAAATTCGAGGTTAATTTGTAGAACCAGTGGAAGCAAAATCAATAGATCAAGAATGTGCTCCAATTTAGATTGCCAGTGGCTTGCTTCTATGAATGCCATGGAAGTAAAAATCGAAGAAAAACAACTGGTATGGTGGATGCCTGATCGCTTCCGCCGGTTACCGACCGTAGGAAGCAGCCGGATCACCTACATGTACATACCAAATCTCAATCGGAGAAGATCACCTGTCCCACTACGTTTCATTGCAAATCTGACTTATTGCAAATTGAAGCAAGAGCCACTGGGACAACCGTGTACACAATTGAGCAGTTGCTGGCTCACAAACCTTAACCCTGGTGGGCTGAGACATGTTCGAACAAGATACTATATCTCACACCTATATGTCTCTCAACGGACGCCTCAAAAGCCTAAAAAGCTTTTCTTAGAAGCATCAGAACCACGGGTGATGATGAAACAGCGATCGCTTCATGGAATCAGGATCAGGGTCGACGAACCGGTTCCCCATTCCGAAGTGTGGTGACGGCGTAGCACTAAAGGCTAGCGTTGTTTGAGAGCATTAGTTTGTGGAGCCTAAGCTGCATACAAGCTTAAACGCTAGCAAACACAGCAGAGTGCCCCACTCAGGCTAAACATTTCCCCTGCTCCGAGTAGTACTATGCCGGATTGAGTTAAGCCTAACCCTCCCCGAGGCGTGTGGGACGTCGGGAAACCCCTGGATCTTGGCATTTGTTTTGTATTCCACGCTAGTGTGAAGGACGCCAATTTTAGGAACAACCTCAAACCCTCAGCTTTTTTACCCCTTCCCACTTCCGAGCCATGGGTCTCTTTCAAGTCTGCGACACGGTTTTATGGTTCAGAGCTTTGGTAAGTGGGGACTTCCAACTGCAGGAGACCTTCACTATTGTTGCGATCCCGGCCGTGGCGTGCATTAGTGCTGGTCACAGCCTTGGAAACAACCCTGTTCCTGGATTTTGAGGGGATTTTGGGTCGACCAGTCTAGACAGCCTCGGAAGTCGACCGTGGAGATGGTACCTGGGGGTGGGTTCCCAGCTCATGCAGACTGCAATCTACAGTACCTTGCCACTGCCTATCCTTCCGGGATGGTGCCGCACCTGCATTAACCATGGCATAACATCTGGCAGGTCATCACACGGGGTGGAAAAAGAAATTAAAGATCATCGCAGGCAACGAGTCACTGTACGCAAACCCGGTAAAACTACGGAGTACATACGTCAACGGTCCTATAAATACATCAATATTTGAAAAAGACCGCACAAATAATCCATGAACGGATAATCTGTCACCCGTTTGGTAATCTCAACCGATGTCAATGGTGCAATGGTTGTGCACTGGTACTTCTGGTGTATTGCTACTCGATAGGTCGCTTTCAGGTTTCCAAGTGGAATTGACAAAACAACAAAACAGTGAGTGAATCCACATATTGCCAAAAAGCGTATAGACCGTGCAGTATTCTAGTCTTAAACCCCCGGGGTTGCAAGCCATATTGGGCGGATCCATAATCAGCCACTCGGAACCCTTTCGCACCGAGCTTACCCCTGCAGAGGTTCAATTCAGGTACCAAAAAAAGAAGCAAAAATGGTCTGTGACAGACCAGACTTTGAGTTGATACTCCCGGAAAAAAAAGGGGAGTTGAAAATGGTCACATAGAAATTAATTCTTCGGGTTATGGGTCAACCGTTGGTGGGTCTATGACGATCTTTTCCCCTGGCTATGGTATGATGACCGAATGTTTGCCTAGGGATTTTCATTCTGTTTACCTCGTTGAGAGAATTTGTCTACCTCGCCCTCGTGCCTTGGTGGATGTGCTGGTTAATTTGCTTCCAGCTGTACTGGGAAGATCAATATAACTTGGCAACGTGTGGTGCCGTGATGGGCCGGGTAGGCCCTAATGGATGTGTGGGCCACTACAGTCGGTATGCAAATCGAAGATGATCCGTAATCTGACACCTTTTCTGACGACCTTGCCACAGACGGCACGGGCTTCTGTCTCCAGTCTGGCCGGTGGATCCTCATGGATCCACACCTTGCCCTGGAAGATCCAGGTCTACCCCCCCGTATCCGAGAGCCTAAGGGGTTAGTTAGCTCGAAATGTGGACTAGGGCTTCGAGACCGGGGTAGCCCTCTTGGTACAGCGTGGATCGAGTTGTCTCCTGCCCAGGCCGAATTATCCTGCTCTCAAGAGAGACCAGGGGTATATAAAGATCGAGGATCGTCACCTCGATTGTTATTGCTTCATCAGTTTGTTTTTCATTTTCAATCTTTTCCCCAGTCTATCGTTAATACCTTTGCAGACGGCTCTCTTAGTCCGTCTTGCTATTCTTCCTTTCTTGTCTCTTTTTTTTCGACATTTTTGTATAAAACTTTCGCTACTGCACCTACACACACATTCGTTATCATCACACGAGGAAGATGCGTTATTCTCTTGCTCTGCTCGCCGGCCTGGCGGGCTCGTCCCTAGCCTACCCGGCTGAACTCTCCAACGAGCGCCGTACTTTCGGCCTTGTTGCCGATATCCTCGGTAACGTCGGTTCCGAGGTTGGTACCATCCTCGACGCCGTTCTGGGTGGTCACGGCCACGCTAGTGCCTCTGCCTCTGTCAGTGGCTCCGTTAGCTTGCTCGCTGGTCTGAGCGCTCGCGGTGCTGCTGCTCTTGAGGGCGGTGCTCTTGGATGCAGCCACTCCACTATCCATGCTAGTGCTCGTAGTGAGCTGAAGACCTGGTTGCACAGCCAGACCCACATCACTGGATCCCTGAAGACCTCCCTCCTGCACTGGTGTGAGGGCTCCATCGCCACTCTCGATGCTGGTGTCATTGCCGGCCTCGCTGTCTACATCCCCACCTGTGCCGACCTCGCTGCCAAGGAGTCCCTCTACGTTACCATTGAAGGTATCTTCTCGGCCTCCGAGCTTGAGGCTACCCTTGTTCTCAGCGCCTCTGCTCAGGCTTCTCTCACTACTTTCATCTCCGCTCACGTCGACCTGGATGTCGATGTTAAGGCCGGTCTCCACCTCTGTGCTGCTGGTGGTATTGTCGGTAGCTTGGGTGCCGACATCAAGGCTTCCCTTCTCGCCTGGGTTCAGGGCGGCGACTGTGCTCTTAGCGCCACCCTGAAGGCTTCCGTTCTTGCCTGGATCAAGGGTGAGGCTGGTGCTGATCTTGTTGCCGTTGGCTCTGTTTCTACCGATGCTCTTACTTCCATCTCCGTCGGTGCCTCGGTTGAGGTTCTCGTCGAGGAGTCTGGTGTCCTCTCTACCTCTGCCCTTGCCTCCATCGCTGCTTTCCTCGAGGCTGATGTCTCGGTTGATATTGATGTTGACGTCCGTGCTGGTCTTAAGGCCTGTGCCGAGGGCAAGCTTGCCACTGGTATCAGCGCTGATCTCCGTTCTTCCCTGGCTGTCTGGCTTTCCGGCTCTGACTGCACTCTCGGTGTCGAACTGAAGGCCGTTATCCTGCTCTGGTTGTCCGTTGCCGTTACTGCTGAGGCCTCCGTCGATGTTGTCACTGGTCTCGTCACTGATATCACCTCTTTCATGACTGAGGAGGTTATTGCTGTTCTGAGCGTCAACCTCCGTGGTGCCCTTGCCCTCCTCGAGGCTGGCGAGAGCCTGACTCTGCTTTCCTGGGAGGCTCGTTCTGAGCTCGCTGCCTTCCTTGGTGGCTGCACCAGCGTTGACATCAGCGTCTCCATTGAGGTCATCATTATCGAGTGGTTCACTGGCTGCAGCGTCTCCGGCTCCGGCTCCGGCTCTTCTCCCTCTGGCTCTGCCTCGGTGCCCAGCATTCCTTCCGCCACTGTCTCCATCCTGCCCAGCAGCCCCGCCGGCTCTGCCTCCGTTCCCTCTGGTGCTTCGCCCACTGGCTCTGCATCCGTTCCCTCCGGTGCTATCCCCTCCGGCTCTGCTCCCTCCGGTGCTGCTCCCTCCGGCGCTGCTCCCTCTGGCTCTGCTCCCTCCGGTGCTGTTCCCTCTGGTGCTGTTCCCTCTGGTGCTGTTCCCTCTGGTGCTGTTCCCTCTGGTGCTGTTCCCTCTGGTGCTGTTCCCTCTGGCTCTGCCCCCTCTGGCGCTGCCCCCTCCGGTGCTTCGCCCACTGGCTCTGGCGCTGCTCCTTCCGGTGCTGCTCCCTCTGGTGCTGCTCCCTCCGGTGCTATCCCCTCCGGCTCTGCTCCCTCTGGTGCTGCCCCATCCGGTGCTATCCCCTCCGGCTCTGCCCCCTCCGGCTCTGCTCCCTCCGGCTCTGCTCCCTCTGGTGCTGCTCCCTCCGGTGCTGCTCCTTCTGGCTCTGCCCCCTCTAGCGCTGCTCCTTCCGGTGCTGCTCCCTCCGGCTCTCCTAGCTCTGGCTCTGGATCTACCGGTTCCGGCTCCACTGGCTCTGGCTCCGGCTCTACTGGCTCCGGCTCTACTGGCTCCGGCTCTGGCTCTACTAGCTCTGGCTCCGGCTCTACTGGCTCCGGCTCTACTGGCTCCGGCTCGGGATCTACTAGCTCTGGCTCTACTGGCTCCGGCTCTGGATCTACTAGCTCTGGCTCCGGCTCCACTGGCTCTGGCTCTGGCTCTACTGGCTCCGGCTCTGGATCTACTAGCTCTGGCTCTGGCTCTACTGGCTCCGGCTCTGGATCTACTAGCTCTGGCTCCGGCTCCACTGGCTCCGGCTCTGGATCTACTAGCTCTGGCTCCGGCTCTACTGGCTCTGGCTCTGGCTCCACTGGCTCCGGCTCTGGCTCCACTGGCTCTGGCTCTACTGGCTCCGGCTCTGGATCTACTGGCTCCGGCTCTGGTTCCGGCTCTATCCCCTCCGGCTCTGCCTCTGGCTCTGTGCCCTCTGGCGCTGCCGCCACTGGCTCCGCTGGCACTGGTACCGTCCCTGCCGGTCCCGCCCCGACTGAGACTGCTGCTATGAGCACCCCCTGCGCTGGCGGAGCCGGTGCTGGTGAGACTGAGACCATCAGCTACAGCACTGCCTTCACCGAGACCATCCTCGGCACTGGCAGCGTTGGTTACACCGAGACCCTTTACTACAGCACTGCCTACACTGAGACCATCCACTACACCGAGACCGTCTCTGCTCCTGCCGTCACTGCTGCTCCCTCCGGCGTCTCCCCCGTGGGCTCCGGTGCCATCACCACCGTGTACGTCACCCAGACTGCCACCGTCTGCGGATGCGAGTAAATCATCACTCACCCATCCATCCCATCATATATTCACGACGCCCGCCGTCTACACATTTTCCTTTTCCCTCATGACAAGATGACCATAACCCCTTGAAGTGGTGTGGCCTGCAGATATGTTCAAACTCTCTCAGGCCATGGTCAATATTCCTCCACCATGCTTACCTACGCGGTGATTTGTTTCCTTGCCTCTGTCCTGCCTGTAGATATCTAATTTTAATACTAATCTGCTTTGGGAGATTTGGTCTACACTGTTGGATAGACTCTTGGCGGATTGCGGCTCTGTAATTTTCGCAGAGCGAAAATCATTTGTTATTATTCTGAGATCAAGATATCATACCTATTCCCATCAATGGAGTACATTCCTTAGCCTCTTGCAATTATGTGCATTGCTTTTCTGATTTTACGCTTTTGGATATTTCGAGTTGATTTTGCGAAGAAAAAGTTGAATCTTATACAGCAAACGAAGAAATTAAAGATGCCTTCCAAATAAAAAATCCTGTTTCCAATCTAGCTTGCTCAGAATGTGATGTGTCACAGCTTCCAAGATCATGCCTCTAAACCTAGTATGTGGAGATATACCAAAGTTCAAGGGTGAATTTCCAAGCGCCAGTTTCAATCCGCCAAATGCGTTCCATGTAATAATATGAGAATCAAGTGTAAAACCCAGAAAAAGAACCGACTATACGAAATGAAGCCCGAAACCATGACAGAAAGTCTACCAGATACTACTCCTTCTTTCAAGCTTCTACAGCACTCATCTGCATACCATTAGTCTCCTCCACTGCCACCTTCTCGTCAACCTCGCTTGCAACAACAACCTCTGGCACAGCTTCTGGTCCAGGGTAGAAGTCAATCTTTCCACCCTCTTGAATAACCCTAGTGCGATCCAAAAGACTACGAGCACGCACATAGGGATCAAGCCGCCAATAGTTATCCGACAACTGCTGGATCACCACATCGCGACGGCTGTTCAAGGAATCACTCCCTGAACCTGTGATCCACTCCGCATTCATACTGAACAACTTATCACCAAGCGCTTTTCTCTCCTCAAGAATCACGTCTCTGGTCGCCGTATCACGGAGCCTCTCGTTCTCATTAGGCGTGGGCTCGATGTACTTGACTTCCCAATCTTCCGGGCCGCCAAGCTCTTTGATAATATGCTCCGCAGGGACGAGACCCTCCAGCTCTCTAGCACCAGTGACAAAGTGGACCTTGGAAGCGACCACCGGGTCTAGTAGACCATTGATAATTTTCCAGAACCCTGCGAAGCTCAACATGTTAGCCGAGCAACGATATCGAATAGGCAAAGTGGATTCATCCGGAACATACCGGAAAAGATCCAAGGGGCATTATAGAAAATCATAGCGCCCAATGATTCGGGATAATATTCTTGGAAAGAATCAATAATAAACTTTACGGGAGCCAGTTCCTGTCAAACGTCAGCTTCTATATAGTTCAAAGTCTAAACCAAATGGTTCATCCACATACCCAGTTCGAAATGGAGAAAGAATTCAAATCGAAAACAATAGCCTACAATTCAAATCCACAGTTAGTATCCACCGAACCATCGAAGTCTAAACTTAAGCGATCTTTCCAGAAACTTGGAAACGAAGATCCGGGGTGGAACGGAACGTGTCATGCCGTACGTACCATCGACTCCACAGGCGGAACCATTAGTAGCCGCACGAGCTCAATCAAATGAACGATATAATCATTCAGCCCCTTAGTCGTCTGAGTGCCCGGCTGATGAGTCCGGACCCGAACAATACAAATAGGACGGCCCTCCAGATCAATTCCGTGCAGATGTCCTTTGCCTGTATACAACTGCAGCAAGAACCCCTCACCATCTTTCTTCGCGGTGGAGTCACCCTCCAATCTGGAATTGATAAATGCATATTCTTCGCCTTTGGCCAGAATATCCTCGTCAACCTTATACTCGTTCACGCGCCAGTTAAGTGCGCGTATGAATTTGATCCACGCTTTAGGGACATCCCATTTCTCTGCGCGTAGGAAGCGTAGACATAATGCATCGGGATGGTCTTGCTTGAGCATCGACAAGTATGCGCTGCGGATTTTGTCACCAGGCAGCTGGGTAAGGAGGAATTGAACAGCTCGAAGCTCATTCGCGCCTGCGCCTAAACGTTTCAATGATGCGAGCAGATTCGGTGGGATTGTAGATAGTTCCTCATCAGTTGGTTCGGTTGATGAGCGACTAAAGGAGAAGAATCGTCGACGATTTGATGGGTTTGTATTGGAGTTTGCTACTGAGGTTGTATCATCGTCACTGGATAATGTGGGATCCCATGATTGCTGGATGACTTTCCAGAACTGTTGTAGTTTTTCTTGTTGGACTGGAGTGAGGTTCCCCACATAGCCTTCTGGGATGGGGATCGGGTCAGGCATTGGGGGCTGGAATGAGTGATTTTCACGGTACACGAACTGCTGTCCTTTTCAACGGAATTGAGGGATCGAGCTAGGTACTTATGTGCTTATTCGGCAAATGTTTTGCTTTTGCGATAGCTTGGACCCCATATCCAATGATGGTAACCCCTTGTCCCCCACTCCATGTGATCTTAGATGCATTAGCCCCGCACGGAGAAGCCGAGGGAAATCTCCTTGACGAAAAGCTAGGGTTCGATCTGCAGTTCCTGGCGTTGGTGACAAGTAGGAACCGGTGTAATAATCCAAACTTGGCAGTGATGAACGACTGGGCTTGTGATCGAGTTCATCGGAGTAACATGACTTGACTTATAGTGTTTTAGCGGGGGCCCAGTTTCATGGCTGTTTGAAGACTACCATATTGAAGAACAGGAATTTCGGGTATGGTTTTATTTCTAGGAATGAACGTCGCCGTAGGCATGTTGCCTAGAACAAGTACCTATCTTTTCATTAAAAATACATCGTTTCGGTCGGGACATTATGAGCGTGGATCCACGTCAATACGGAAGTGTGAATATTCCCTTAGATGTTCAAGATCTCAAGCGCTCTGCGAGTGAGGAACTCATCCACCTCACTCAGCATCCTTCATCTCCTGATCCTCCGCCTTGGGTTCCATCTCGATTGGTTTGGGAGTGGGTGGATCTTCCGGCTGATCAGCATTCTTTGGTTGTTTCTTGTCAGGTGTAGATACAGATGGGTCACGTTTTCTGTGAGCAGCTGGATTGTATCGCTCCAAAGAGCGGCGCCGTTCATGCTCTCTGCGAGGGCTGCGGCTGCGGCTGCGGCTGCGTCGTCGTCCATATCCACGGCCACGAGTCTGTTCATCGTTGAATCGGGAAGCATCGGGTTCATATCGTCCTCTACCTCTCTCACGAGAACGAGAACGTGGGCGATAGCGAGGGAGATCGTTCGAGCCAGAGTTCTTCCGGTCTTGGTGCCGAGAGGATGGGCTCACGCTGCGGGAGAACGAGCGGTGTCCTGGTTCATCTCTGGGAATTGGTGAGCGTGAATTATTCTGGTCAATGGATCTGTGTCGATCACCGTAGTCTGGGCTGCGCCTAGTTCCTTCGCGTTTGCGCGAGTTGGGGGAGATGGATCGGCTGTAGGTTCGGCGACGGCCTGGAGACCGGGCACGACCAGCATGACGCGGTTCCCGAATGGACGAGCGAGGAGGGGAATGGGGGGAACGAGATCGAGAAGGGGAGCGAGAGTGGCGGCCTTGGTTCGAGCTAGACGGGACGTAAGAATCAAAGTTACGGCGAGGTGGGGGTTCACGGTATCGGTCCCGGCTTCTGTTGCGACGGGGAGGGGATCGCGATCGTCGGCGTTCGAAATTGCCATCGAAAGCGCGGTTACGACCAGGGCCCCTCTGTCCTCGTTCGCGATCTCCACGGGCTCCGCGTTCTCTGTTCCTAATATCACCCAGTTCGCGCTCCCGGGCCATATCTTGCTCGCGCTGTCGTCGAGCGGATTCAGCGGCCCTTTCGGCTTCAGCCTGCGATAAAACGCATTAGCGAGGGGTCTGGCAAAGGATCTGCGCGGCGTCGCGGGCTAGGGATCACCTTTTCTTGAATGAGCTCCAGCTTCTTTGCTTCAAGAAGCTCCTTTGGAACACCCTGGGGGTTCTCTTGGCCGCTCAGGCACAGTAGCCAAAGATCCTTGCAGAACTTGGGGGTATCTTTGTCAAGGAATCCTGTAAGTTGGATTTGAATTGCCTTGATATCAGGCTAATTGATTCACGAATACTGTCAGTAGGACGCCAGCAACGACCAGACGACGCCGCGGGAAACATACGTAGCGGGTGCCTTCAATTAGGCCGAAGCAAAGCTCGATGACCACGTCATCTTCATTGCCAAGAATCTCAGAAATCCGGCCTGCGATCCATCTACATTTGGGTACGGAGATTAGCATGGCGCCTTCACGATCAAAATCCGGGGAAGGGTGGACGAACTTCTTCATCACCTCAATGTTGACTTTTTGCATATCAACCTTGCGGCTAAACTCGGGGGGAAACTTGGTCTTCCGAAGAAGCTTCGCATCCACCGGAGCGGCCATGATGGGAGTTGTGCGGTTGGGCGAGCAGTGGTAGAAAGGTGAGCAAGAGTCGCGTGGTGGAGAAAGATGCGCGGATTCGAAGGCGGTCTAGGAAACTGCCACACCTGAGTTCACCGCTTCTGGGTTCGATGTCGCCTGAAAGATCGGGCTTCAGTATCTGCTCCAACCCTAATCGAAGTATGTACTTCGATCCATTGACCTCATGCCACATACGCAACCAAAGATGTCGCTAAGGGGAAGTCACTCAGAAAAGAACAGGTGAAGGGCAATTATGTGCTGCAGGTTCTATATAAACCCTTTCTCGTACCTATAACAAAGATGCAGCGGCCTCCGGCATACTCTGTAACAATGTCAACGCCACGTTGATGATTCCTGCGCTTTCTGGAACAAATCCTTCACAGCATGGGATTATTGAGCTCTCTTTTGAAAGGCCCAGGCCAGAGCAGCAAGGGTCAACCTCATTTAGAGGATACTGCAAGCCAGGACAACATGGGCCATCCACTGCATCCCCTGGTTTGGCTGGTTCTTCTGGCTCTGCGGGTGCCTTGTCTTCGTTTCGTGTTTTGAACCTTGGAACAAAAGGAGATAGAGGCGTTAAATGCAACCCAAGATGAAATGCAAGCAGATCATGATGGAGACCGGACTGCTTCGGCAGCGATGCCTGCATGGCAATATCTTGAGCCTTGGGCTCAACCGAGCGTTGCATGATGATTGTGCTAGACAGCTATGCAAGTGCAGGAGAATTGTGATGAGCTGGAAAGAAGAGATGAGCAAGATGAAGTAAAAGACTGTTCTCAGATCTAAGAATGAACGGTTCTGAGGTTTAAGATAAAAAGTAAACGAAAGTCACATGCCGTTCGACTTGAAGTTACGTGACTCGGCATCCGATGCCTGTTGAGCTCTACCCGCCCCTCCAGATCCTTAGCCATAAGGTACTTCCTGGTTTTACTTCTATTTTATTGGTACTCTTCTCATTCTATCTTCCATATCATCTACTATGTGGCTCTATAATGCGGACGACTGACGGCGTTAAATTGTTTCTAGACACCCGCATACCGGCCTGAGCAGCTAGCTACTGAACTCTCACTACTGATTCGAGGCCCTCATCAATGTATATAACAAAATTCAAAAGATCAGATAACTCCCCAAAACCAGGAAGACCTTGATATTACCTTAACTTTTACTAGTTCCAACGGATTGAGGGGCTTGATGACTCTACAGACATATGTATCAAAGCCAGAAATAACATTCCATTATAATACAGTAGGATTTATAGATGCAGATGATAGCAGATGAAAAGGTGCTTGGCAAGTATGGAGGCATCTCCATAATAACCTTGCATTATACCGAACACAACTTTAGTCTTTCCCTGTTTTGACTCTTGCCCACTCAGGATATCATCACAGTAAAAGACATCATGGTTCAGATCACAATGCTTCAATTTCCAAGAATTACGCGGGTAATAGACACGACCATGAAGTCGGTTGTGCTCCGGTATTTGGAGTCGTGAGTTATGAGACGGGAATGCAAGCCAAAGAAAAGAAGAAGTCTTACTGATGTTGTTACAACACTGACACTATCGAATTAATTACTACGCTTTCATAATAGGTGGCCCGATGGCCTTCCACCCTTTGATGCTGGTCTGATCTTAGTGATGGAGACCAAAAGGCTTAGAATATACAGCGTAAAGACCAACTGTCCAAATAACGCGATCTAGACTTTCAACGAGATCTCTAGATCGTAAGTAGTGGGTAGTGCAGAGAAACCTTCATCATGTAATTAAAAGTAATAGAAGCACAGTATTGATCACCCTGTCTCTCCAACTTCGCAGACCGCCACGCCAAGGGCCCACTCTGACCTCAAAACCTCTGCTGCAGTGATCCTCGACTCCGAATCGGGATGTAGCATCGCATAAACCACATTTCGACAACGCTGTTCCGGAATGTCAGAGAGTATGCTCATGCTCAGGTCTGCCTACAAAAGCCATGTATGTAACTCACCAGTTGAAGCGACTGTATAGGACCGTAACCTTCATCGGTCAGACGATAGTTGAGATAATTAGCAAAGGGCTTTCCAGGATGAATCCTCTGCGCCCTGTGCCAAAGGAGCTTGCCAGATATCAGGGCCATGTAGATCATACCGCATGCCCATATATCCCCCGCTCTGATATCGAAGCCTTGATGATGTGCATAGCTTTGATGAAAAGAGCCACGTCGACCAGAAAATCTCTCCGGGGGAAGATAAGGAACACTTGCCTCCGATAGCTTCCTTCGAATACACATCTTTGGCTTATAGTTAGAAGCCGGAGTCATGTTTGAACTGGCTCCCGACTCAGAATAGCACGAGATGCGCTTATCGCTATGCAATAATTCCGCCAGTTCTCGGACTGCATCTTCGTCTTCCCCAAAGCCACTTACCTTTACTGCGCCTTGGGTTGTAAAAAGGATATGTTCTGGTCTCAGATCGCCATGGACAACATCTTTCTCGTGAAGGAATGCTACTGCGCGAATAATTTGAATAATCCAGCAGTTTAACTCTTCGTTCGTGATTCTTTCCTTTCGTGGCTCGTCTGGGAAAAGAAAGGACTTCAAATTGCCACCGCCGCAGTAGGGCATAACGAGGCAGAGATGCTTTTGTTCATTGTAAAGAATGTCGATAATTTGGATAATGTTAGGATGGTATAGTGAGAAAGAAGGAGTTTGCTTTCCGTAGGGGAGTGGTTTGGTTGTTTGGGCAGAGTGAAACATTTTCACTGCATAGAGTTCTCTTATTGTCTTGTTGATTAAGGAAGCCCGCCTCAATTTTGTCACCACAGGGCTGGATGGAGTTCTCCCTGGTGATTTGATCTGCTCAACCGATGATTTCTTTTCGTATAATTGCACCGTATTTGAGTCATCATAATGAAGAACTCTGTGGAATTTTCCATAATCCTTAGCGAATGATGTTGGTGATTCTGCCTTTGCCTCGTGATTTGAGGCTGGCATGCTTTGCGCCCGATCTGACTCAACAGAAGGCACATTCGTGGAATCTCGACGAGAAAGGGCTTTTCCCGATTCCGAACGGGCTTCACGTTCAGAAGACAACCATCCCCAGCCAGACAAAATGTTGGTTAGTCCATCAAAGATGCGAGGGGCCTCAAAGTCTTTCGTTTCTCTACCATCGTCCCTGACTGTATGATGACGATGAGATGCCAAGGGACGAGTAGGTGATTCGACTTCCTCAAAGGGATCGTGAAAATAGGTAGGACTGTGAGAAATCTCCTTATTCATTCTCTATTCCCGCGTCCACGGGCTATGTGAACGATGTCCGTGTAATGGAAAAATTGATCTCGAGAATTTCTGACACAAGACCTTGGGCTGAAAGAAGCCTATTAAGCGTTCCAGAAAGACTGTCGTGAAGTTAGTTTTGGGTGATGGATGACGAAATGATAAATCATGGCACCTGACTTGAGACGCGCAACCTTGGTTCTAATGTTGAGTACCACCAATGGCTGGTTCCCGCTCGCCGAGTACCACAGCCACAACATGTATAACGCGCACTGAATAATGGAGACAAGTGAATGATATTAAACAATTGCTGTATTATCAAATTATCAATATTAATCATGCTAAAAAATGCTTCAAAAATATCAAAAACCCACTGGTGCCGCTATGAGATACATCAATGTCTAACCCAGTATGTACTAATTAATCTATAGTCGCGTAAAACAAATCATCATTGCTTTCAAGCTGGATCGACCATTGACTGAACAGCACATGGTCGCATAATCTTTCCCAAGTCGCCACAAATCCCGCTTCCCAATGTCTTGGTGGAGAGGAGTTATCATACTAAGCAAGTTCAATAATTCCGGGCCCGTACAAAGTTGCAGCAGCAACGTCACTAGCATCTGAAAATGGTCCGACACTATTAGTGACAGCGGCAATGGTCAATCCGTCCATCACATATTCCTGGTAGGGGAACGGTGCGGTGAAGTGAACATAATCATCAACAAGCCTGTTATTCATATCATTAGTCTGAATTCCTTTTAAAAAAACACTTTACATAGGTCAACAAACTCACTGGACATTAGAAAGCTTTTCAACCACTGGAGTATTCTGCCCGTTGATGTATACCAGGCTCAGGCCCTCGGTACTGACAGTTGTCTCATTCGTATAGTAACTGAACTCCAACTCCTGTGTTTGTGCCTTAGGAGAGCTTGTGTCGACATTCAACGCCCCAAAGACGGGAATGGGTAGACTATCAGGGCAGGAGCCAGGCACTATGACCGTTTGATACAGCGCAGATAGCAAGAAAGGGCCCGATGACGCGGTGAGTAATGGCTGAGTGGACGGTGGCAAGGCGGACTTGTCAACGGTTCGATAAAAGCCATTCTGTTCACCTTCTTGGCCAATGACAGATCCAACCAACCCAAGGAATACTGCATCACCGTCAGACCCGAAGACTTTCAAAGCCTCTTGAAGAGTCCCAAGGACAATGTCGGTAAAGACTGATGCGAAATTGATGGCGGAATCGAGATTGTCGACTGGGAATATATATTCGCAGGGATTGATGGGATCACGTCCAGCCGCCTGGAGAATACCATTTGCTCCGAGCGCATGCACTTCTTCCTGTGCTCTGACTGCTTCTAATGCAGTAGTGATAACATTCCGTGCAGCAGGACTGGCAAGTTCATACCCAGAAATGCCGTCCGTGATATTTTCAATCAGATTGCTAAAGTATGCCACTTCAAAAAGCTCATTGAAGGCAATTAACTGCCATACGGCAACGGAGTTGTCTGCGATTTCGGTAGGTAGTGCTCCATTGGGCAGTGTGCCATGTGCTTGTTTCTCGATTTCTGTCAGAGCATCCGAGCCTTGAGCAATATTGGGAAAGCCGTTTGCGAGTGGAAATGAGAATGGCTTTTGACCTCCCACTGAAGTGGACTTCTTCGCGACCTGCGGCGCATAAGGCATTGCATTCACCCCCAGGGAGAGGGTGGCAAGAGCAAACAGACAGCAACGCATTTTTGATTTCGTGTCTTAATGATGATTTAAGAAAGGATAGAGTAACGTGACAGGAAATGGAGATAGTGAAGTTGGAAAAGAACGATTTCCTATCAAATCAATATGTCTTTGGTTGATATAGTAGTTTGGAATGGAATGATGATTGTGTCTTTTGCTGGAGAGAGAGGTCCGTTTTATACATTTGAATATGACATAAGACCTAGCAAATGGCCCCATATACTGTATCCGGATTAGATTGATTCGTTCGAACTTAAATGTAAATAAAGCCGGGCAGTACCTAGAGGCTTGAAAAGCTTTGACGTTCATTTGCCTAAATTGGATCCAACTTGGGCAGAGCATTTTGACTGGGCGGAAGGTAAATGACGAGCGTTAATATTTCATGATGACAAGCCTACATAGGCCAGAAATGGCATTTGTGGTGATTGGTGATATTTCGGGGTGGGGCTGGGTAGGGCTGGTGCTGACGTGAATAACAGGGGCTATGCAACACGAGGTCAGTTGGTTTGGCCCCTCGTAAGGCTTCGAAAGTTAAAACCCCACCACTGCCACATCGGCTATTTCAGGATGCGAAAGCGAGACCGACTCAAGTTCTGATGGCGCGACCTGGAACCCGCGAACCTTTCTTTTTCCGCCTGACAATCTATCAACCTCGTGCAGCGGAGTCGCATAGTGCAATATCGCCCGTTCAAAGCCGGTCATCTAGCATGAATATGGGGCGATCGCTTTATGCTGTGAAATTTCACCTGTCACTGCGGGCACACGGATACAAAGCTCGATGGGGATATTTAGGTCCGAATCTATCAAGTCGCTGTCGTCTATGAGCCTGAAGATTATGAGCGAAGATATTTGATGGCATGGAAATGACACATTAGGTCAGCGAGACTATGCCAAAAGGGGTAGACGTACTTGGCTCCAATATTGGGAATCAATCTCCCGACTGATCCTGCATCACCATTTCCCGGAAATGGGTTATCACCGAGACGCAACATTTTTCCGCCATACCACAACCTTGCGTGAGTTGCAAATAGTTATCGATAATTACGGAGGCGAGATTGACGAGCGGTGCGATGGTAGCGTAGAATGTGGGAAGTGCTTCTAGCGACGTGACCTGGCGCAATATAGTATGACATGGCCTTTGAAAGGACATCGCTTATGATAGGGCCTTGGGTGAGCCTCAATGACGAGCGAATCTTGGGCTAACATGCTATGATGCGTTAAATAAACAGAGTGGGGAAAGCCCGGCTTTCCACTGCCTACGAACCGCGCTGCGGTATTTGTTTGTGCAGGCGTCAGATTATCCAAGCAGATTCAGGCACAAGTAAGAAACCCGGGGATAGCATTTATGTAAACCACCTATGTAGTTAAGTCCTTCCTAAAATACTATCCCGATGTATAAAGCGTCCATCACGTTTGATTTGGTCCCTGAAATCCTTTGCCCAGCGAAGATGATACGGATCCCCCAATTCTGTGAAGAGCTTCACTGAAAGCTCCTGATCGTCTATATTTTCCGAATGGTTGAACGGCGAATACATGTACCGCTTCTGAATGTCAGGAAGTTTCTTGTCCCACTTCCGATCAATGGCATACCGTGCCACTGATACGGCCTTCTGATCTGTGGCATATGCTTGTGGGGCCCCGCGGAAGATATTGCGGGGTACTTGGTCCAGCAACAGAATCAGGGCCAACGCGCCTTCACCCTCACCGGCACGGATCCAGGCATCGAGATCACCATCTTTGGCGGCTTGGTATGTCTCACTCAGATTTTCACGTATGTAGGCGTCGTCTGTAGGGCTGCCGTACCAGAATGACTTTTGCTGCAGGTAATTCCGGGATGATTTGGAACCGAACCAGAAATCGAGTATATTTCCATATGTCTTTTTCGACATGATTCGATTCAAGGAATTTGAATTGATAGAGTATTGTATGATAGACCGCCAGGCCGCAGAAAGCTAGAACAGGCAAGTTCCTGTGAGAATAGAAGAAAAATGTGCAACCTCGACTTTGTTTCATGAGGGGATTTTATACAATTACGTCATCTACTTAGTTCGGACTGTATATCCCCCACACTTGATTGATCTAAGTATCAGGTCCACAGAAGGGATTTCTGCTGTAAATTGGGACAGCAATGTTTGCTTGAAGAAAATATGTATTTTGGGCAAGGAGACTGGAGCAGGAAATGCCAGATCACATGGCACTATCTATTGTTGACGGCCTGCAGGATACCGCTCAAAGGATGTGTCTCACGGTCAATCATAGAACTCAGGGCATGGTCCTTGCACTCGTCGTTAACATCAAAAGCAAAAGCAAAACAAAAAAACAGAAATAGAAACGTGATTCTTGTCTTCATACTGGCTCGAAAGTTTGGAAATGCTTGGCATGTCTTTCTCGGAATCAAACTAATAGAACCAGTTGTTCCATCTCCATCTTTCACTTCACAATATATACGTAGACCTGCAAATTCCTGGTGAGGTTGAAGCTCTGACAAGCTCGATAGCTGATTACGAGGATCAAATTTCGTAGATAAACATTCAAATACCTGCATGATAGTGTTGAAAGCCCAGAATTCCATTAGCTCTGGTCCCAACCAAGCCCAGACTCCTAGCCCGGAGTGTACTCCCCCTTTGTGGAGATCGCGGCGGGAGTTTTACTTAATCGGCGGGTGGCGCCGATTCAAGTACGTGGAAGTGGAGTCTTGTCCACAAGGAAACGTGAGCAAAGTCAATAGTGTCGGGCACTTTAAAGGCCGCATTCAAAGACAAACTAACCCAAAGTTGTACTAATTAAAGCAGTGTTAATATTCTCCACACCAATTTGGTTAATCAATAGCGGTTCAACTGCCCAAATAGTCTAGACAATGGAGGAGCGGCCCGGAACGAGCTTCTGGTGGGGCTTTAGACGTTAGTGGACTCCTGGGGGCTTAGCCATGCCCCTAAACCCGCTTGGCGCAAAGCATTGAATTCTCAGACCATGAAGTGCCCGTAGCGTACATGTCCCCACTCAATGAAGGCCAACCATTCGGTAGGTTTGTCAGAGATGCTAGTGATTTGGCTGCAGGATCTGTACCCTTGCTAGACACTTCGTTGAACCTTTAGCGGCGGAGATAGACTCCTTGAGTTGATTAAAGTGGGCGTTTAATTCCCCACTAATTATTTTTAGTTTTTTCCTTTTCTAAACTCCCTGACTGGCAAACATTAAATCGGGTTCCCTTTCCCAAACTCCTCTGCATGGATAGCTAGATGTTGAATATTGATTGGGAATCCAATCGCAAGTTATGGGTAGCGTAGACGCTGTCTTCGGTCAGGCGCCCTCGGGCATTGACCTGTCGGAGAACCAAGCTCACAAGATTACAGGGGCCATTAGTGCAATGCTGGCTCTCTCAATTATCGGTGTTTCCTTGCGCATCTATTCAAGACTTGTGGTCAAACGGGTTGTATTGGGACTTGATGATTGGACGATAATTGTCGCTCAGGTTCGTGAGACTGTAAGCTTCTTCAACCAAATCGCAAGTGTTCTAACAGTCTTTATGCAGATTCTTGTTGTGGGATTATTTGCGGCGACTATTTTAGGTAAGGCGCACTGTTAGTATTATTGTCGTGGACTATCCTGATAAAACAAAAGCCGAAGATTCTGGGGTTGGGAAGCACATCTGGGCTGGAACAATGGATGATGTGGTGCAATTACAAAGGGTTCGTACATGCGACTACCGAATGTTTCAGGTGTATTGACTTGCAAATGGAATAGAATCTGTGGGCTTACGCGTTCGTCTATATTGCCTGTCTCGTTCTTGTGAAGTCCTCGATCATATCCTTCTACCGCCGCATTTTCAACATGAACTGGGCCTTGTGGGCATGTCTCTTCATCGTTATCGGATGGGGGATCGGAAGTCTCATCACGCTATTGGTCGCCTGTCGGCCAATTTCATACTTCTGGAATTGGTATATCGACCCAGATGGAGGGAAATGTCTCTTCGATCTTTATTATTTCTATATCGGGAATGCGGTGGCAAATGTGGCGACCGACGGTCTCATTCTCATGATTCCAATGCTGATTGTCTGGAAGTTGCAAATGCAAAATTTCCAAAAGCTCCTAGTCTGCGGGATATTCTTCATCGGTGGAGTGTGAGTAGAACACAAGTCAATTTCCCAAACTTCCAAGCGATGGCTAATGCGGCCTAATTTGTTTGTTTTAGTGCCATCATTGTCAGTATCATCCGCATATCTTCCATCATGAGTCTTAAAACTTCTCTCGACGTGTCGTGGGTCATGGGCGGCGTGTATATGTGGTCTCAGATTGAAATTTCCGTGGCCGTGATTTGCGCGTGTTTGCCAACTTTGCAACCGATTATTTGCATGTGGGCAACAAACCTGACATCTTCGAGAGGGGCAAAGCCTTCTGGCGAGAATTCACTGTTTCAGCAATTATCCAGGAAGAAAAGAAGCACCAGGAACCGACCCGTTAATTTTCGGCCGGATTGTGATGAGGCTATGTTGACTTGCAGTTCTGTTCGAGTGGAGATGGATACCCTCCCCAAGGATCGTGATAGCGACCTTGAAAATGATACCAATGTGATGAGTATCAAGGTGCAGCGAGAATTCCATATGAGGGAAGATTCCTGTGGATGAAAGTACTCATTTTTGGAATGTATAATATTGCTGAAATCCAGCCCACTCTTGACTTTCTATTTGAAGCAACATAATATTGGACGTGTTCCTCGGATGGACAGATGCTTTTCATTGTAGATTGCAGCCGACAACTCTCATTGGGCCGTCCGCTCCTCTGTTCGGCTGCATGCAAGGGACATGAAAAACAAATCAAAACATTCGGCCAATCACAGACTCTGATTCATACAATGAGAGAATGATGTGTGGTACGTCACACCAGATTACTTTTTCCGTGTCCAATAGCCTTGCATCATGCTCATTTGCTTTTTCTTTGTCCGAAGAGTGCTCTTTGAAAGGCAATCTTGCCTCTCCGTTATGTCGTTCTCACAAGAAAGAGCTAGAGACATCGGTATTTTTCGTCCAAGATATGTGGAAAAGCAAGAGTTACCTGGATCGTGATTATGGGTCGGCATTGACAATCAGCCTCAATGATCCTTGCTATGAGATCTACTACGGGGAAGAACAGCCTTTGACCAGAATCCCCACCGCATCTTCCGACCAAGAGAAAGAGGATGAAGTGAGTGGGAGAAATGTTACTGGACTGTTATTTGCCATCGTCAGCTTTACTTGTGTCGGCATGGCTTTGGCCATATTCTGCGCGATAATCGTAACGCACCCTCGCACCAGTCAAATGGCGTGATTCCACGTGTTACGAATTCAGGTAAGCTCCAGCTATTTGCAGATGTCTTCTTCATATCGTTCATATCGCGAAGCTAAGATTGTACCGTCTGAAGGTATTTGACTGATGTTATCTCACCCTTTCGGCAACTACGACGAAGAGTTTATAAGACCCGGCCCACGAAGTTTGCTGACGTTTTGGATACAATTTGAAGATTTTCATGTCGAATCATTTTTCATTTTACACTCTATATCACGCTGTTTTATGTGCGTTTGTTATAAGTGGGTACAATGCTTCTCTCTTCTGGTGATCCCTCGATAACCAATGACTGGAACAATAGAACCCTTATCAAGCGCTGAGTGTCTTCAAGTTGGATGCGTGGGTGCTCCAGGTCAAAGCCAGTTGATCGCCCAAGGACCCCAGGAATAATTTGCTTGGAAGTTAGCGAGATGGAGATTCGCGTGGAAGATGTGCACGGGTATCTATGGATGGGCTCGGTTGATAGGGGTCGCGAAACGGATGGGAGTGATGGTGCACATCTTTGGTTTCCTCTTATTCAGTCTCTGGGCTTGACTTGTTCCATTAAGCCTTTTCCAATGTGATCTTGAACTGGCATGAATATTAAAGCATTCTCATTGAAGTGGTACAATAAAGACAGAACGACCAATACAGATCTCGAGAACGCGAGCTATCTCATGACAGAATTGCCAACAGACTGTCAATCGCAAGGAGCACCGAAGACCTCAACAAAATCCCCCTCCTCTTGAATTCTACACGATTTGAAACCGCGTTGTACGGCAAATGCGCACAAAACTTTATGAAACGATTCCAGTTCAATTTCTGTGTGCAGTACCTCTGGGCTCTCCGTAGCCTGGTCATGAGTGCGCTCGCCACGGAACGTGGCTTCCATGAAGAGCTGATAGGACATCTGGAGAATACCATCTTTGACGTAGTCAAGAGCTCTGTCGACCTTGAAACCATCCCAACGCAAACAAGATCAAGTTCCTACTTCGAAAACTGATGAGCTTGACATTTTTTCTGATCAATATCCACAGGCTTAATTCTCACTGCCCAGCTGAGCGAATCGGCCCATACTTGGTCGGGTAGTATCTGTTCATGAATACAAGTTTGTACAACCTGAAAGTACCACAAACCCGTGAACCAAAATAAGAGACTCATTCAAAGCGACGAAGTCTTGATTTTCAGCTCAAATGAACCTTAGCATTTCAAAAACTTACCAATGGGTTCACCAGTAGCGATGCCATCTTCACGAAACATCTTGTTCTTCACCAACAGCGAGCTGGGTCAAGCCAACGTGGCCCTCGCAGTAGCAGAGGAATTCCTCCAACGCAACGAATTTTCCGTCCACATCGCCTCCTTCAGCCAGCTAGCACCACTGGTGACAGAACTAAACAAAAAGACCCCCTGTCCCAAGTCGGCGAAATTCCACGAAATATACGGGCCATGTATGGAAGACCTTGCAATCCGCACTAATGTCGGCCTAATACACCATAAGCCGGGAATTGCGGGCGCAGTGGACGGCTTCCAGAAAGTCCGTACAATAATGTCTAGCTGGACATCTTCAGAATACGGAAGGGCATACCGGAGCTGCGTCGATATTGTGAATGAGCTCAAACCCGCAGTGGTGGTTGTTGATCCGATACTGCATGTTGGCTTGAATGCGTGTCGGAGCGTTGGATCTCGTGTTGCTGTCTTGTGGCCCGTTCCACTTAAGGACGTTGTGATCTTGAATCAGCCCAATGCGGGGTTTTTGTGGAAATACCCCATGTAAGGCGAGAGTCTCGGTACCAAGTTGTGTGATGATGCCCGGATTTGCTGATTGAATGAACTACAGGACTGGGTCGGGGTATTCATATCCATTACCGTGGAGGTTGATACTTCCGAATATGTATCTCGTGCTCCGTGCAGCTATGGCTATGACCACGAGGAATCCTTCATCAGAGATAGAAGGATTAGGAAGTGACCCCCAGGTGATGAGTCCGTTTCCCTTGACGAATGCCTATCAAAAGGACTCACTGCATTTGACGCCAGCATTCAGAGAAATGGATTTCCCCTTGCATGTGCCAGAGAATGTCGTTAGTTGCGGGCCGATAGTTCGTCTCCATCAGCCACCGTTGGAAAAGGATCCTGAGATGGCGGCATGGCTCACAAAACCGACTATTCTCATAAGCCTCGGATCACATGTCAAGCCTACTGAGGATGTTGCTATTGAGATGGCAAAGGCCATCCAGAGCGTACTCGACTATCACGCTGACCATCAAGTGTTGTGGAAACTACGATACGAATGGAAGACTTCAAACACGTTTCAAAGGGTTCTTGGGAAATTTATTGATTCGGGGTCAGTGAGAATAGTGCCTTGGATCAAGGCAGATCTCATTGCTGTCCTCGAAACTGGCAAGATCGCGGCATATGTTCATCACGGAGGCGCAAATTCATACTTTGAAGCATGCAAGCATGTACCCCCTGTCCCAAATATGACCTGTCGCTGATCTCTTGTGTGATATTTAGGGTGGGTGCCCCGCAAGTCATTCTTCCGCAGTGGCTCGACACATACGACTGTGCAACGCGAGTCGAGTGGCTAGGTATAGGAGTCCACGGAAGTCGAAAGGCAGCTCCCGGGATCGACGCAGAGGAGTTTTCGCACGCGCTAGAGACAGTATTGGGCGACAAGGATATTCATGCCAAAGCTGCTGCTATGCGAGATATTTGCAAGACGACGGAGGGGCGGGTTCTAGCGCACGATAGGATTGCGGATTTCGCTCTTTGAAAGGTTTCTGAGATTTATTTGGATATTGCAAGGTTCACTCTAGTTCGCTCAGGACCAGCTCCACGTTCTCGCGTGCCTTTCGTAATGCATCATCCACCTCACCGTTGGAGTGTCTTGATTTAAATTCGTAATGCAGCTTGACCAGTTCTTTGGCTCGTCGCAAATCTTCATGTTTTTTGTTCGGTTGGGTTCCGGGCGCTTCATCGGAGATATTTACGGCTGGGCTATTTGTAGCGGTATCGCTTGTTCCAGTGACGGATTTGTGTGCATTCACTAGGGAGAGGGCTTCGTTGTGGCCCTGAGCAGTGTTAGCCTTTAGGTGGCTCGAGCTGACAAGGGATCGGCGCGTGGAGGGGCAATCCCTTGTGGAATCAGGGGAGATCTCATCAGCTTTGGAGAACAAGAGACTTACGCAAACCCGTAGTGACGTGATATCAGATAGAATCTCTGCTACCTGCATTGTAAATGGGATCCGGTCTGCTTGTTGTTTAGTCGAGAAGTTGTGATGTTGAAGTTGGGATCCCATGACGTTCGGGAGGAATAAGGAATGTCTTGGCGGGGAGATACGAGGCGATCACTGATCAGCTTCTGCTTGTGAAACCATCGAACGCTCCACTTCAACCTTGAGATATTTTATAGCGGGGACATTGTTCTGAAGCAATTGATTGTAACTGATCTGCAGTAAAATGTACGCGGCTGGTCCTGAAATTGAGAACCCACATAATATAGAATTTCGATGTTCCACGTGTTCTAGACCCTCAAGATTTAATCTGTCCATATATGTAGCCCAAGAGCATAGACAGGTCCAAACATGGACATAAAAATTCGAGGCTTTGATTACCTATGTTCTAGTCGTTCAATTGACGGAAAATACATTCATAATGAAAAGCTCTCAAAGCATCGTAACGAAGTGTCCTCTACAGGCGACAACTTGTTGTCGGACGTGCATCGGTGAGCGGTGAAACTCAGAGCGTGGGGTAAACAGAAACATCCCGCCACCTTCAAGATTTCTCCCTTTTTTAATCATATTATTTACCGCCCATAATGTCCACCTCAACATCTTCACTCGAGGCTAATCTCGCCTACGAGCCTCAAATCCTCAAATTCGGCACCAGTGGTCGACGTGGCTTGATCGTCGATTTGACCCAACTGGAGATTTACATCAACGTTCTTGGTGAAATTCGCTACCTTCAGGCCATTTCCCCATCCGAGGGTGGCATTGCGCGTGGTGATGACTTTTACTATGCGTACGACTTGCGCCCCAGCTCAATTAACTATGTTGAGCCGAACCGCGGCGGTCTTTGCCAGGCCGTTGAGAAGGCCCTGAAAGATGCGGGTATGCGGCCTATCAGCCTAGGCGCTATCCCCACACCCGCTCTCACTCTCTTCGCTTTGCAAAGAGGAAAGGGAAGTATCATGGTTACTGGTAGCCATATTCCCTTCGATCGCAATGGCTACAAGCTCAACACCTCCAAGGGTGAGCTGCTGAAGAAGGACGAGCAGCCTATCAACGAGTCCGTTGAGGTTGCCCGGAAAGAGCTTCTCGCACAGCCATTCGAGCAGTCCCTTTTCAACGAGCAGGGAATGCTCCGTGCTGCCACTACGACCCTCGAGACTCCCATTCCCGAGGGCAAGAGCGAATACATTCAACGGTACCTTGAATTCTTCAAGGGTGATACCCTGCAGGGCATGAAGCTACTGGTCTACCAGCACTCTGCTGTTGGACGCGATCTCATTGTTGAGCTGCTTGAGCTTCTTGGTGCTGAGGTTGTCCCTGCAGGCCGCAGCGAGACTTTCGTCCCTATCGACACTGAGGCCATTGACCAGGCTCAACTCGACACTGTCCAAGCTCTTTCCGACAGCACCGGACAAACCTTCGATGCGGTCATCTCCACAGATGGCGATAGTGATCGTCCCCTCCTCCTGTCGCCCGAGGATGGCAAACTCCGCTTCTTCAGCGGAGATCTCCTAGGCATGGTTGTTGCCGAGTTCCTCGGTGCCGACGCTGTCGTGGTCCCCATCAGCACCAATGATGCCATTGACCGTGGTCCTCTTGCCAAGGCCCTGCTGCCCAAGACCAGAATCGGCAGCCCGTACGTGATTGCTGGCATGCAGAACGCTGCCCAGCAAGGACGCAGCCGTGTTCTAGGCTGGGAGGCCAACGGTGGCTTCCTCACCGGCTCCGATATTGAGCTTGATGGCCGAAAGCTCCCTGCTCTGCCTACACGTGATGCAGTCCTGCCACTGCTGTGCGTTCTGTTCGCAGCCCGCAAGCGTCAGACCAACGTTCCGACTCTTTTCAAATCTTTGCCAGCCCGAGCTAGCAAGGCCGCGGTGATTCGTAACTTCCCTCGCCCAACGAGCGCAAAGATTGTCGCACGCTTTTCTCCTCTTAACAAGGAGGATCATGAGATTGTGTTCACTGAGGGGGGCATGCAGAATCTCAATTCCAATGGCCAGCACGTTAACCACGTTACTGAGGAAGGTGGTCGCCATATCTCCCAGATTCGCCGCGAGCTTGAACAGGTATTCTCTGCTGAAGCTGGCTTCACTCCGGTGAAAAAGACAAACTACACCGATGGTGTCCGCATCACATTTGAAAATGGTGATGTCGCTCACATCCGGCCTTCCGGTAATGCCGACGAGCTTCGGATTTACTCTGTTAGCGATACCCAGGCTCGTGCGGACGAGATTTGCAGTCAAGGTATTGAGGAGCCCAATGGCTTGTTGAGACAATTGGCAAGCATGGTCTAGAATCAGGTCCAGCAACATAATAATCATCTAGAAAATGTTAGACAATGGCCTCGAGACGAACAGCCAGCTTTCAAGACTGAAGTTCTGCTCCTTTGGTGTCGTGAAGATAGATGTGTCGGCCGGTAGACTTAATGAGGTTCAAGGCACTATCCATTTATACCTAACCATACCCAGCACATTCATTGTGATTGAACTGTGCTTCTTATAAAACTCCGTACTTTGCAATTACCCCAATGCCCCATGGTGTCCAGTCGAATAATCTTGTTCCAGACCTAGGTAGGCTACTGGCCAACAAGGTCAAGGCAAACATATTGGACACGGCAAGGGCGACGATGACCCTGATGCACAGGAAACAACAATTGGCGGAGTAAACGAGTGGAGTGGTATAGAGGCCTTTGACCCAGAGGACGAAGGCCTCGGGATGAGCAAAAGAGGAGGCACGTGATCTGCGAATAGGCAGACAGATATACAGGCTATTGTCCTCGACATGTACAGTGCGCATTTTGCTGAATAGGTGCGTGCAGATTGTATCATGGCCACCGGGCCCGTCAGGGATGGAGAAGATCGGTGCGGGCCGGGTGGAGGCTCAGATCCTTGACTGTGCGTGGGGGCTAAATATCAATGGATCTGATTGGCTGTTAACATCAACTAATTTGCTCGTCTTGCCGTTCAGTTTGGGGGCGGATTCCGGACGATTCTTTGGTGAATTGAGCCATTGCAAGAGCGATTTTGTGCCGGCTTAGCAAGTTGATACTGTATAAACGGACCCAATTTGTTAGGCCCCATTGTTTGCCTCCAGAAGTCGAGGCGTATTTGATAAACTTTCATGTGGTCTTATCTTAAACTCAAACTCAAATTGAATTGATGAGGCACTTAAAAGTTACAGTATACAGTCCCTAGCTACACCTGTTGATTTCACGATTTCTTCGTTGGATCAGAATAATTTGCCAATTATTACCTATTGACGATGATCGTGGTATCATTTCATGTGACATCCAGCCTAGTGCGAGAAATGGAGTGTTTAATCCACTCCCCCAGGCCATCATTCCTTTGTATCCCCGCTCAGATTTACCGCCCCCAGTGACCCCATCTTTCCGCTTTTATGAGCTCATATCCACAGGGATATTTTATTGCAAGCCTCTCCAATTCTGACAGCCGTCATCATGTCAACCGAAAACTTTACCATTACTGAACATGTCGTTCCTGGATGTCACATTCGGGAATATCCCGGAAGCACCGTGAACCAGGAAGACGTGTTAGAGCTTCATGTTAAGCAGTATACCCCTAAGAACCAAATATTGCCTGATCCCTCTGATGCCATTACCCTGATTGCTGCTCATGGAGTTGCGCTACCCAAAGTGAGCCCCCAAATATTGATCGTCAACCTCAAATACTGATCTCGTCCTTCAGGAACTCTACGAGCCTCTATGGGATGAGCTGTTGGAGAAAGCCACCGGCTTTCGAATCCGCAGCATCTGGGTAGCCGACTGCGCGAGTATGAACATGAGCGGAGTCCGAAATGAGGATAAGCTCAGCATGGACTGTATGAATGCGCCATTGCCCCAACATAATCCTCTCAATTTCACTGACCCGCACCAGGCTCTTGGATGGACCACCCACGGGATCTTTTCCTAATGATCAACCACTTTCGCGACCAGATGCCTCGCCCGATCGTAGGCCTCGGCCACAGCTTCGGAGGGAATATCATGTTCGTCCCATCTTACATCCACAAAAAGAAAATCAAAGCTGATATCATCTCACAGCACCAACCTCGCCTATCTCCACCCACGCCTCTTCACAACCGTCCTCTTAATTGATCCCGTCATCCAACTCAACCCACCAGAAATGGGCTTCGGAACCGATGCCCCTGGAGTAATCAACTACACCCTACGACGCAGCGACATCTGGCCCAACCGCGAGGCCGCACTGCGCGCAAACCGTGCTCTTACAAAGGGCTGGGATCAACGCTGCATTGACCGCATGGCTCAATACGGGTTCCGCGACCTCCCAACCCGTCTTTACCCCGACGTGGATGCTGTCAAAGCGCGTTTCAACTCAACTGAAACACCCGTTACTTCGACGACGAGTAAATACCAAGATCTGCTTGGTCAAATTCGAGAGAATTTTGGTGCCCGGGACCCAGCTACAGGTCGAATTGTGATCAATCGCGCGACACACGCGGACTTGGATCCGCTTGCGGCTTTTATTCCTATGTATCGTCCCGAGCCACGGAGTACCTTCTTGCGGTTACCGAGTCTGCGCCCTTCTTGTGTGTGGATTCTTGGTGGCTCATCCTATTTGAGGCTGGATGAGATCCGAGAGGGTATCAATGTTTGTGGGACTGGGGTTGGCGGTAGTGGAGGACTGCCAGAGGGGAGAGTCCGGGAAGTGACGTTGGCGGGTTTGGGGCATTTGATGCCCTTCCAGGAGGTGAAGAAGGTGATCGAGCCGTGCGTTGCGTGGCTTGAGGAAGAGATGGAGCGGTATCGTCAGACTGAGAAGCAGTGGGAGGAGGAGCGCAAGAGTGTGAATCATTTGGAGGTTAGCGAGACTTGGTACAAGGTTTTGAAGCCTATTGGCGGCGGACAGGCTAGTGGAAAGGATCGAAGGAAGGAGAAGCTGTAAGCTGTAGGATACAAGTGGAGTTATGTAAATATCTGAGTACTATACCATGGCATAGAAACGAGATATAGTAGTACTCAAGCAGCAGGAGTATTCATTCTTTTGCTTTGTCGTTATATGGCTTTACAGGCGAAAGAAACATACCACGCACCTGACCATATTGCCATGAGCAAGGCAATTCTATAAAAAGTTGTCCCGTGAGATTATTTCTCTTGCCGTGCCCTGAACTCCATCACTGGGCCCTCTTTCCCTACAATGAAATTATCCTTCATATTATACTCGCCATTCTTTCCCACACCGAGACCCTCACTTCCTGGAGATAGCCGCACATCATAAAGCCATAGCGCCCGGGCCACACCAATCTCCAGCTCAGCCATGGCCACCCCACGGCCAATGCACGATCGTGGGCCGATACTGAACGGCACGAAAGCAGCACGCTGGCGGGCCATCACCTCAGTAGACACGCCTTCCTTCCCCATGGCTGCATCACTCCCAAGTACCAACCAGCGGCTGGGATCATAGTCGAAAGGCCGGTCAAAGTGATCAGGCGAATGGTGCAGCGCGTACGTGGGCACACCCACTACTGTCCCAACAGGGAGCTCCCAGTCCAGGACCCGTAAACCTCCCGGAAGGACCTCACGCGGCAGATCCATAGGAATAGGGGGACAAAGCCGCATGCTTTCCTCGATGACAGCGCGCAAATAGCCCATCTTGCCACTCGAAAGCACGGGGCCCGAGACAATGGATTCCAGAGTGGGGAAGGTTGATCGGATCAGAGATGTAAGGCGATTGCGAATGCTGTCATGCTGGCCGAGGAAATACCATGTTCCCGCCAGTGCAGTGTTGGCAGTATCCGCTCCTATTGAGGCTCAATATTAGCATTTGTGTATGTTTTGCTTCGAGAAAGATTTTCGCACCAGCACCCAACAATAATGTCACCTCGCTGACCAATTCGTTGACTGAATATCCTTTTCCTGTATCAGGATCACGCGCAAGCTGTAGATAATGCACAATATCACGACGTTCTGTAGGATTGGCAGCCAACCGCGTACCAAGCTGTTTCCGCGAGAAGGCAATCTGTCGATCACGATTTGCAGCAGTGCCATAACGCATGTATGTTTCAAAGCCAAAGCGACGCAGTATCGGCATTTGACCACAGATATTCATGATGCGCACACTCAGTGCCATAAGCGGGAAGAAGAATGTGTTCTCATCACTAATCGACGTATTGAATGTCTTTCCAAAGCAGATCTCGCCTAGCGCGTCAAAGATGAGACAAGCGCTCCAGTGCACCATATCCTTAGGTCGCGACCAGCCATCTTTCTGCTTGATATCTTGGCTCGGGTGCTTGTCGCCGAGGGCTAGACACCAATCGCGAATGGCAGATAAGATATGCGGCTCCATTCCTCGTACGGCTTCAGTTGAGAAGGCCTGTGACATGACGCGACGCTTGCGGGCATGTCCGTTACGATCAATCGCGTTGAAGATACTGACGCTATAGAAGCTGTGGTACCATTGTGATTTCTTGACGTTGGCTTGGTGGCCGTAAATTGGCTCTAGAGCTTCAGCATCTAGGATTGTGACGCGGTTAGGTCCGATTCGTACGATGCGACCGTAGCGTTGATGAAGTTGGTAGAGGTCCTCGTGGCGGTCGCCACGCAGTGCGTGTACCACCGAGTACAGGTCGGTCAATTTGGCAAAGATTGGTCCGGGGTAAGCAGCTAGTGGATGAAACCACGCTTGATACATTACATAGCTTGTGGTCTGAAAGGTGTTAATTGGAGGTTCTGGGGAGTAACTTGGGAACACGAACCACCACACAGATGAAATTGAGGACCAGCGCCCAGAGGGAGGTGAGGCTTAATACCGCCTGGACTGTATTCTCTAGCATCGTGGCCGCTGAACAAAAATTGATTTAGAAGTGCAGTGCGCAGTGCAATGGAAATGTAGACTGCGCTAATTTATAGTTCGTTCAACTCTAGGGCTCATTAATTATGCCCGACATAGTCCGACTTGATGCTACCTCGGTCTTTCTGTCTTTTTCCATTTTTGGGGGCTTCTTTTCCCAGACCCCTGTTAATTAGTCTATAGCCATTGGCTTGCAGGCACCGACTAAAACAAAGCGCCCCTACACTAATTGTGTAGCTAGCTATTCCCCGTCGAGCTAGCCCTGCTACCCCTCCTCTCGGGTATTGAGACGTAATGCCAAAATGATTTACAACCGCCATCATATAATAGGATAAGGATATTCGTATATTGGATAGGCATCATGCTCTTTATCACCAGCCCTTGTCCTCTTGTTCTTGTACCCTTGCCGATAAGCTTGGTATCCCCTGCGGTTCACCTTCACTTTAGTTTGCATTCTCTGTGCACAATCTTGGCCAATACTGTAACGCGGAAGTCATTTTTGTTCTGACAATCAATAACTTCTGGTCACTCAATTGGCCGAATTCTCGAGGTTGAAACTGGTAACAGATCATCTTGGGGTGACCAAGCAAAAAGAACGTGACATACTCAAACCAAAATAAGGTCGAGGCTCCTTGTCTTCATTTTCGAGGTCCTTCATCTTGACTACCTGTATCGCTGCACGCTGGTGAGAGTCTGAGCCTGGCAACAGGACTAGTCGACCCCCTCGCTACCAGCAGCACTCAGGCTCTGTGACTGCTCACCATCGCCGTAAAAGAGAACTGTCATCACCTCAATGCCATCGATATGCGACAGACCCTCCAGCTTAGGTGCTTGCTCGATTAGCTCTGCCCAATCCCTGGTACCAGAATCATCCAACCGCACAGCAGCGATCTCTGACACTGCCGTCTGCGAGAACGCCTGGTCATGAGCAAACTGTTTCTCTCGCGTGGTCATTTCTGCCTCCTCAGCTGCAAGAGGTTCCATGTTTCCACGCTTTCTGCGATCCTTCAGATACGATTTTGGTAGTTGCACAATGGCCTTGTATCTTGCAGCTTACTTGAAATCCTCCTGAGCTGCTGCTTCTTCGGATGCGTCATTTGCGAGTGGATGAGGAGGGGGAGGCGACTTAGACTCTGCTTGGATCGGGGACGGGGCTCGCGAAAAGAATGAGCGAGCCGACCAAGGTGGATAAAACGGATTAGGCGGATCATTTTCACGCTGCCGATCATTGCTGGACGAGCGAAGTTCCTCCCAGATGTTAAGCCTTAGCTCCGGCTTCCTACGCCACGACAATTTGACGGCATGGTGGAGAAGGCCTCGTTTTCCTTGCAGAATTGGATTGAGTTTGGCCAATGCCCAGCCAACTTTGTTGCATGCATTCTCAAAAATGTCACTGAGCCCTTGCTGATTATCTGAATTCAAGGAGGTGAGAAGGTAAACACGATTACTGTCCTTGAACGTCTGGCTCAAAGTGTCGGTGTTGATTGTTTCTATATCTGTGCGAATCTTGTACTCCATTTTGACTCCGTCACGGGTGAATTCGAAGGTCATCCAACCCGCAGCGGGAACGCCTTTTGAGCTAGGATTACGTGAATGGGGTGATAGATCTCCGAGGCCTAGTAAACCAGCCGGTATAGACAAGTCAATTTGGGAGAGCTCAAATTGTTGCATGAGCTCCGCCGCACTTTGACTTTCTTCGGCGATGGCCTCTGTACTTGGAACTGCATCTCCATAGGCAGAAGCATCTGAGCCGAGGGGACTGTTGTTGTGCTCAGACACAGACTGGAAGGGTTCTCGAAGCCCTTCCGCAAGTCCAACAAAGCGCCTATTTGCCTCTTCGAAGACAGTCGCATTTGGAAAATGCTTTGAAAGAGATCGAAGGGCTTCTGTAAGTCTCTCCACATCTCCGTCTTCAGAGGCAATCGCATCTCGATTAGGTATTTCGCTGGGTGAAAGAGAAGAAGAGCTGGAGTCGAAGTCTTCGCCATTCTTATATTGATCGGAATGTGGCAAAGCAAAAAGCGCTAGTTCTTCCAGATGCCGACCAAGATGTTTCTCCAGCGACCTTCCCGGCTGATTTGGAGATTGACAGAGTGGGCAATCTACCTCCGCCATATTCTCAGGTGTCATTGAGTGCTGGCGTTGCAAATGCTCAAACCATTCTCGCCGGCTTTGGTAAAGACGATGTGGTGTCAGGCATGTTGGGGCTATGCAGACATAAGGCATGAGGTCGTTGAAGACATGGCGATACCAATCAAAGCTACTGGATGTAGAAATCACAAGGAAGCAATAAGGACATTCGAAGGGGGCCCCATTATCAGATCCTTCTGGTGGAGCTGGCATCCCTATCCCATGGTTTCCTTCAACGATAGACTGCGTATAGGATGTTTGAGATTCCATCGACTGGGAGCCATAGCCAGACGTCTCTCGCTCGGGTGACTCCAAAAGTTCAGTCGCAACAGTTTCCGACATCAAAGTCGACATCGTATCAGGTAGATCATTGACAACACGATCAATGCCCTGCGCGAGCTTCATGTAATGGCGTTCGCGATATCGAAAGATAGCCCGGCGCTCAGAAATAGCCAGTCCCAGACGGTTTAATATGGCCTCGTCTGCAGATGGAAACTTATTGAAAACATGGTCTCGATCAAAGGGCTCAAACATGACGGCTTCGGACCTTTTGGTTCCAACGAGGCGATCATATTGCGCCGGTCGCCTTATCACCATTGACACCTGAAACAGATTGCTGATAGTGTCACGCAGATCATGGTATGTTGATTGGATCTCTGTTTGTTCAGATTCTTCCTCCGAATCTGAGAAGTCCGATATAGAGTCCTCTTCAGTGACCTTGGAACCGTCCAAGGCATCCTGAAGGTCTTCTATTGTCCTATGTAGTCGTTCCAGGACTCGCATCAGTGTTTGTCGAATGGTCGATGAATCTCGAAGCCGGAAATCTAGGGATGATTGCCCTGTTTGATGAGCACCAATGTTGGCAGCCCAGACACGTAGTCGCCCGAGTTCATCCGCCCACAGCGCTGGTGGAACGTCGAACTTAAACTGATCTAGTTCTTCTGACTGAGCAAGCTGCTTCAACTTCTTTAGGCAATTTGTGACGAAGACTGATATTGTGGTGATCATATTGGAGACGCAGCCTGCTGTAGACCACTCGACGCAGGGAATCGCAGACGAGAAGAAGTCGGCAAAATCTAACCTTCGGCGAAGGCAGTTACTACCTAGTAAATAGTAACATCTGTGATTAAAAGGCGGGTTATATAGGCATGCGACTGTCTGCTCTGACTGGCATGCGTATTTGCCGCTGGCTCGCAATCTGACAAGTGGGGTAGATGAGGCTGGGGCGGGGTTGAAATAGTTACATAGACAATGCCCATCCCCGGCAGTCTCCAAATTGACTTACGCCTTGGGTACTTGAGCCTAGTCAAGCAGCAGCCTCCTTCACAGCGAGGCCGAAATGGAAGGAGTTGGTCTCGCTCTTGCCATCCTTCCGCTAATTTTGAACCAACTTGACAACTACGTCCAGGGTCTTCAGACTCTGAAGAGCTTCCGCGCAAAAGACCATCGAAGGGAGCTGGATGGATACCTCTCCGAACTTGAAATCCAGAAGGCCATCCTTGTCAACACGCTGGAGTGGTCACTTGATGATGCAGTCGAATATGAAGATGGCATCGAAGGTCCTGTGAACGACCATCTGGTGAATCTCTGGTTGAACCCAGACGTACAAAGAAGCCTTCAGATCAAGCTAGGACGAGACTACGTCGCATTTACTATGACTGTCATGAGACTTTCAGAGATATTGGACGACCTTAGTCGCAAATTGGGATGGAATAAACAGCCGCCTTCAACAGTGAGTCACACCGACACCCTTCACATCTAAAATTTGCTGATACACTATTCCCCCGCTTGAAGCCATCTTCTAGCAACCGGTCTACTTTCAAAAAGGAGCTGAAGAAGTTCAAGGAGAAATCTTTTCAAAAAGCATATACGCCGACCTATTGAATCGAATTCGCATGGCCAATGGCTTTTTGAAGGATTTGTCAGAACAGTCAGACCGCCGGAGTGTGATGAAGAAGCAAAACAGAATCAAGGGTCCATTACTCAAGCATAGGAAGAACCGAAGATCAGCACTCAGTCTGCATCGCTCAATTATTTATGGCAATTGTTGGAAGCGATCTTGCAAAGACAACCATCATGTTGGTTTTCTGCTGAGTTCACCATGGCTTCCAGAGCCGGAAAGGTCAAGCAAAGGCTCATCATACCCAAAATTCCGCATGATAATCACTTCAGAGATAGCTGCTCATCTTCAACCCTGTATTCAAAATATTGAGATTGAAGCCGAGTCAAGACATTTGGAGTCGAACATTGAAGCACCACAAAACCCTCCGCGTCAGCTACAGGAGAGTTTACTGGTTAGAAAGGAAGTTAGAGTCAAATTTGCCGTCGATGCAGGCCCAGAGGATTACTATAGCTTAACTCCACCTGAGGACAGTTTCCCGGTGCCTCCAATCGCAGATATATGCTTCGCCCTGTCCTCAAACTCGAATCCAGAAAAACTTGCCGTTCTTCTTGGTTATCTCCCAGACGAGAGACACAGACACGACTTGTATCGTGTGCGGAGCATTGCCCAGAACTTGAACTCTCGATCACTTGAAGAGATAATTCTGAATTCATTTGGAGCGACGAGCCTCCGATCGACAAATGAATTTTTGTTCAGTCAAAGGCACCGTCTTCGGTTGGCTGCTAGCCTCGCATGCAGTGTCCTGGAGGTTCATGGGAGTTGGCTGAGGAATCACTGGAGAGCTCGCGATATTAAAGTCTGCACAGAACCGTCAAACGACCTAGACTGTCCCTTCATTTTATGGGATATGAAGAACGAAGCCAGGATCCCGAACATCTGCCGAGATAAACAACACAATGCGCTGATCAGAAGTGAAATACTTTTTCCTCTTGGTCTTGTTCTGGTAGAACTGTCATTATGTCAAACAATCGAGTACTTACAGATACCAGAAGACAATGATACAATCAAGTCATACGCAGATCTCAAAACAGCCGCTCGAGTCTTGACTGAGGTGGAAATGCAGAGTGGACTTGACTATGCCACTGTTGTTGATAGATGCCTGTTTTGGCCTGGCACTAAATCATTGACGATGGATGATGAAAAGATGCAGAGTGAAATGTATGAAGAGATTCTTGTGCCTTTGATTGAAAATCTGAGGAGATTTGAGGGTATAGCATAATCGCGGCCCTTCGGTTCAAGGATTCAATAACATACCTACTGGAGCTATGTCCGCCATAAAATTCATTCTTAGAGCTTCGAGGCTCATTCAATTGTAACTGTAAGGGACACAGCCTGTTGCTGAGATGGGAGTATTCTTTGAAAACAGCCATAGATTGCTGCATGAAGACGCGTAGGCTAAAATAGCAGGTTGAGTGTTCAATGTTAGATATGTTTAAGATTCTTGAGGTCTTTTCTGCTCCTTTGCATAGTTGTTCAATTCTCTCAGTATATAGCAACCCTATAGGTAGCGAGCCATAGTGGAAATAATTAGGAATAGTCCACGTTGGAAGCAATTAGTAAGGCCAGTTGAAATTGTAATTTATGTAGCAAGTACACGCTCAGTATCACTTCGTCGTCTCAGCTGAAAATTGCAAGCAAGTTCCAACTGCCAGCGAAACCAACTTGCAGTCCTGTGAACTGCATATTAGCCATTATACCAAACTTCCATCCAGAATCAGTTCTAACTTACATCAAGTCCTGCTTGGATAGCAGAAATCTCCTTATTTGAAACCAGACTGCAAGTTTCTGACAATCGTCCGTATTTGTCTGGCTCTTCTGGCGACCCAACCCATCCTGATGAACGGAGTTCCAAGGTCTTCTTTGATGTGGATTTGACTCCTGAGGTACATACTCGAATGGCATGAATTCCTTCTCGACCAATGGAGATTTCAAATCCGCGTAACTGCTCCCGTGATCCGATATCAATGATACACTTTTTGCCAGGGATTTGGTATCCGAAAGATTTGTTCGGTGCATTTCTGTCTGTGATGAATTCCATGCCGGCAATGAAAGCTCTATTTGAAGTTTGAAAAACCCAAAATCCAATCTGAGAAAAGGCCTTAGGAAGGATGACATACTCTGTGATTGGACATTCCAGAGGTTGTTTGGGGATCCAATCCCTTAGCCCTGCCGCAAGTCGTCCATTCGCTGTATGCCAACAAGCATCAGTGACAACTTTCTGTTCTTCTTCAGAAAGAGGCGTATGTAATATTTTCCTCTTCACACAAGTGTCGCTGATCCAGCTTAACCTCAGCCAGAACCAGTATTTAGCTAGAATACGCTGGCAAGACCTCCGACCATTCTGCCTCATCATTCTGGTGGGTTGGGTTTTGTAGTATATTTTATGCCAATCTGCTTTGCTCGAGTAGCCCTTGCTGTTATCCTCCTCCACGAGACAGTTCAAAAACCCTCTTTCCATGTGAATATTGAATCTGTGGCGCCAGAAGCTCTGGGTGTGGAACAAAGATGCCATGACTCGTGAGGCAAGCCGAAGATTGAGATAATAAACCATATCAGTGCAGTCCGCTATCTCTTTCATGATTTCTGCGGGCAAAGAGGAAAATGGATCGGTGGGGTTTGCATGTATGACGGTGTTCGAATCAACAATGACCACTTGTCTGGCGCAGCTGGGTAAACGCGCACCCATATAGGTGAAACCTGTGGTAAAGGGATGCCACGGCCCATTATCTAATGCAACCATAAGTATAAATCCATTTCAACAGAATGATGGCATCACTCACCTGTATAAAAGCGCGTATAAGTCGGTGGCATAATACTAATGATCTCAAACAGCTTGTTTAGATCGAGATGGTCATTGTTGAAGTGGCATGTGAACACTTCCCAGCAACTGCTATGAATCAAATGTGCAACCTGTGAACCTTTGGAAGCTCGACCATTGGTGTATTTCCACCTATTGTCCGAAAGATCGACATCCGATAGATGAGCCTGGCCATCCAATAAAGATACTGTATTGAAATCTTAGCCGGTGTATGAAGCACTTTCCCATGGTGGTACTTACTTGCGCGCGCACTTTTCATCCAGGGATCGGAAGATGATGAATTGATCTCCCATTCGCAAAAGCGACATTGCCAATCAGATGACAGACTAGGCATGATTAACTAGAAGGGGAGAATATTTAGCTTATTTATGTTAAAATTGTAGGTTGGTCAAAGACCTTTGATTTTCTAACTGCTTCGCGGGGTTGCCCCGTATACTGGTCACTATTACATCAACCAGTCATCCATCTGAAAAGAAAGCAGACAAATCCAAGCAGAGTGTTAAGCAGCCCCTCCCCGTAGTTATCACTTGACAAAAAATTTTTCTATCATGGGGTGCTTTGCTTCAGTATGCTGGCACGCTGGTACGTTGGTATAGCATATGTAGCATTACGACATAGTAGTATTGAATAATGCACCTCTACACCTCTCCGAGGTGAAGCCTTGCCCAGACTTCCTTCTATCTTATCCCATCAGACAAATTGTAGTTACTATCGGTGTGGGTTTTGCCATTATCGAATATCCACATCTTATAGTGCAGTGCCAACGAGCGCTCCCATCTTCAATGGTTCGATGTTAATCCAAAGTATTATTTCTTGACTGCGTGCAGCAAGACAGGAGAGCGTCTTCTTTTTATTCACTTCATATTTTTGTTGATGTTATAACCTTGGAACAGCTATACACTCGGTAATAAGGAGAATATCAAAGCGTTGCCTTGCCTTTCTTTTCCTGTTCTCCCATGGTCTACAGACCTCCCTTTTACATTCTGCCACTACAATTAATTCCTAATTTGGGTACGTTGACCTCTAGATACCAAATAGAACCAAACGTTGTACTACATGTCCTATCATGATCACCAATCATCACATCCTACATTAACAGATTGAATGTTTTGGGGTCGCTTAATTACCTAGCGGGTGGCTCTATGCCCAACATTGCAAATAAGGATTCGTGGGTTCTATTTTGTTTCGCTTCCAGAGAAATCTACAGTTGATTTGCTTACTAGATATATGCCAGGCTTTATGCAGGTACATCGACTAGGCATAACACCATTAGAAAGGGGCAGTTTCTACATGATTGGAATGTCTGAGAAGCAAAGATGAAAGGATTGAACTTGATAATGAAATGACCAGTATATGGAAGAGAGACAGATAGAAACAAAATAGGGACTCGGGAAACTGCAACTGCAACTGTAAGACAGATAGGACCGTAATGATTGTATAAAAAAGGTTGTGGGTTTTCGAATTGTTCTTCCTAGGCTCCTGCTCTTCTACCTCATGAGGGAACACAAGGTGAGGCTCCAGGGACTCCTGGCACAGGAGCTCAAGGCGCAGGAGGACCACCAACAGGATATATGCCTGCCGGGACAGCAGGCACAGGAACACCAGGAGGAGGAATATACGGCCCTGCAGGGCCAGGTCCCCAAAGTGAGGTTAAGGAGGCCGGCACACCTACAGGCATTGGCTCAGGTACAGGAACAAGAGGTCCAGGAGGCACGGCAGCTGGAAGTGGCATAAGCATAGCTGGTGGAACTGCAGGGGCGACCGGAGGAACTCCAGCCACCCCGGGTGTCGCAATCAGCTGCACCGGAACTACAGGTGGGGCAAAGAAGCCCGAACCGTAGGCCATGCCTATTCGAGGAACCCTGGCCACGTTGAGTGCTGGTAGTGCCATACTTTTGCATGTTGAAAAAATCACCTGGCGATTGAGATTATTGTCTGGTGCAGAGCCGATGAATAAAAGCGACCGCAGCCACGGACCATCAAGCCGGTGATCCGTACCGCCCGGTGTATAGACGCCAGGATTCACGCTAGCCTGGACTCTCGTCCATGGAATGATTCTTTGACGGTTCGCGTCTAGCAGGGTCATCTCCAATTCGACTACTGATACTGCTGGAGTAAGAAGTCCTCCTACGCCCGCCATGACAATTGAGCCAACGCTGGGAACCGCGTTCCAACGGCCCGGAACGGTACCAAGCAGGTCACCAGCATTGGCTCCCATAATAGTGTTAAGATCACTTTGATATATGTTCATCATGCATGATCCAGTATCCCACAAGAAATCGAGCTCTGCCCATGCTTGCAAACCTGGTATACGGACAGCTAACCTAATCTAGATGTTGAAAAGTACTCAGAAAGATGGAAGTAGACGAAGAGTGATAGAGGATGAACTGGACTCTTACCGTGTTGAAATATGGATTAGCCGGTTGTCTTTGGCTCGTCACTGAAAGATACTGTGGCGCAGGTCCGGGTGTCATGAGCTAAAGTCAACAGTATCAGTATTGTCTACCTGGATGGATGAGAGCAGAGAAAAGAAATCTTTTACCCCTTCCACCCAGAAACTCCACATATCACCATTTTCACGTTGTACTGCTTCGTATTCATCCCAATCAAATGGTCTTGGTTGACATAGCTGCCGCCCTTTTTGCCAATACGTGACGAGGCCAGGGGTCCACTCGAGCTTTTTGGTATTATATGCATCCAAAAGAGCCATAATGGTGACTAGTTTCTGTTGAGGGTCCCGCTGACTGTAAAGCGATTTACCAATCAATCTAAGATGCTGTATCCGCTTGATAACATCCCAACTGAGACCTTCGGCTTCCCTCTCAGCTGTTTTTCTGTAAAATGTTAGCTATGGAACATGTGAATTCGTATGACTTAGAAACCTCGCTTACACCCGTCTGTCCAGTTCGAGTTCCAGCCCCTGCAATCGTGCCTCAAAAATGTGTGGCAAAATGTTATCTGTGATCCTCTCCCTGCATCGCTCGATCTGACCTTCCAGGTCCCTGTATGCTGTCAATAGATGGTCTTTAGTCCACTAAATTCAGGAAAAGGAAGAACATACTCGGCGTCTAAATCATCATCAAATGCGCTCCAATCATCGGGTAGTAGGTTATAGTCCGTGAGTGGCTCAGGGCCATGATGCTGCCATCTCTTCTTTGCAGGCTTCTCTGGAACCGTATCCTGCCCCTCCACCAACGGTGCCAATTCTCCTCCCACATAAGTCCAATTAAGGTCCAAACGTTTGACATTAAGCCTTTTACGTGGTGTTGGGTCTTTAACACTTCCATAGGCAATCCTTTCATATTCCTTGTCCGCTTCGTCCTTCTTCGTCCTCTTGCCGGGTCTTGCTGGTGCATTTCCCCTTCTCTTTGAGGGAACAACCGGCCTTTTTGATGATTCGTCATCGGTCATTTTCGCGGAAAACTATGGCCTAGTTGCTTCGATAATATTTGGTCACTGAGATAAAAGTACGACCACCAGAGAGTTTGCAGAGGGCCAAACCGAACTTATAGACCTTTCTCTCCTAGGATCAGAATCAAGGCCCGTCGCAACAAAGATGGTTCAGCCGACCACGCCATTGCGTGGAGATATTCGTTGATATTTCTCCATCGAAGAACCCGAGGCTATTGCCTTTGGACAGAACCTCTTTTCTTTCAGTCTCAACACGCCTAGTGTTGGCGCAGAATACCTAAATAAAGAATTGGCAAGATTCTGAAAGAGATATATCAGCAGAGCCAGATCGCAGTCAAAGAGCCATATTTAGGATTCTCTGAATGAAAGGGGAACTTGTTGTTTCTCAAGTTATTAAAAGCTCCTTACCCACAGCCGGTCCAGAGTCAAAGAGATATTATGAAAGGAAGCCCCAGGAAGGGAGAGGAAAAAGGGAACCGAGATCTGGAAAACCGGTTCAAGAGTATTGGCACGATGTGAATGAAATCATCAAAGCAAGTATCCCATGATCCATAGTATCCACTTGAATACTCAAAACATTGCAAAATGATTCGCTACAGGAAAGAAGCATAACAATCTCGAGACTTTTACCCCTGCATACCTTCAAATTTCCATGTCAAACCATGAATACAGCTGAACAGAATTCTCCAAAACCGCGCTCTGTCTCTGTTCGACGCCTTATTATCGATGCGTTGCTGTGTGAATATGATGTCAATCACTGCGTTTTGCGGGCATCACCTATGAGAGTGGCACCTGAAATCCGCCGAATTCCGGTACATTATTTCTATCACAATTGACTAGATCTGTGGATCCAATCGCTTTCACTGGTATTCTTGGTTCTTTAAATTCCTTTTTGAGCTTCTGTCTGGATCCGATTTGGCAGTCACAACCAGTAGCGTGACCATCCCAACCTATCCTCGCATGTGATTATACAAAGTTTCCCTTATCTCAAATTCACAGGTGCTAGGCTGACTGTATGCGCTGGAAGAGACAGACGGGTTGTCATTGATTGAGGGGCTCCTACCTGGGAATTGCCAATCTTGGTAAGCCAGTAGGTTATCTCCTCTCTAGTCAATGGTATTCACCTCCGTACAGTAGAAGTCGAAAAAAGTTTCACTTGTTTCTCGGTTCGTATCCGAAACCGTGCTAATTCTTAGTACCCAGATAACAACCCCCATTTACCGTGTCCCGTCTTGCATCAGTATTGGATTTCAGTTCTCAAGGAATCATTATATAATACCGTCGTCATCCGCGGGAAGTTCTCGTAGTAGAGATATGTCGATGTGTCCTTATCCACCCTCATTTGTCCCCCTTTTCCTGAGCACGCGTTTTCATCTATCTCATCCCATGATGAAGGCTGTTCCTATTGTAGAAAATAACTCTGGTAGGCTAAATATGGTTTTTTTGTTACTACATCGATTGCGTTCGCCACTGCCAGTAGTAGTTGTTCTTGAGGTTAAATAATATAAATTGCGTTGGCGTTGGGAGCGGCGTCTGCTGCTTTCTTGATTCGGAAATGCATGACCCTTCAACGTTGAAACTGTATAGCAAACTTGTACCACATTTGTTATTTTCTCTTCTTCTGAAGATTCTTTAATCTGCTGCCCTTCTCCAAAAGTCACTGTCATTGTCGATGTCATAATCATCATCATCGTCGTCGTCATAAGGATAATCATCATCTTCATCATCCCAACCTCTACCATCGTCCCACTCATCTTCTTCCACTCGCTTCACCACCTTAAGCGTCCACCCATGACTCTGCATTTCCCTCCTCATATCTGAGCTTGGACCTTCCTCATAAACTTCCACGACAATTTCTGGGAGCGATGTGATTGCTTTGAATTGAGCAGCAACCAACGCTAGTGCCCTGCAACATATTACAGGGCTGTCAAACGAATCTAGCCCATACTCCATGATATATGCGGTTGAAGAGGTAATTGTAAGGGATTTGAGGTTGGTGCAGTATGACTGGATCTTTTCTAAGGTACGGAGGCTACCCTCTTCCAGACTGACCTCGTCTTTAAGGTCGCGAAGTCCAGGAAAGTTGATGCGGATATACTGAAGGTGAGATGCGTTGACGAAGCCAATAGCCTCAAGGGATTCGGTTACAATTTCAGAGTCCCAAGCGGCGAGGTCGAAACAATTATTGCCATAGAGTAGTGAGCTGGCCTCATGTAGGACTGTTGTGTTCGTGAAAAGGATATTAGACGTCAGCTCATTTTCCCTGTTCCAGGGACTGATAGGCTCTCTGCACACTAGGAGATGCTTGTATATCTCATTGCGAAGTTCAGAAGGAAGACTGAGAAAACTCGCTGGCATCTTTCTGATTTTGTCCTTAACAAATATTCAATAGACGAAGTGGGTGGGGTCAAGCAAAGTCAAAGTTCATATCTATTAGATGATGGGTTCAAACATGTACTTGATCTTTGTTAAAGTGGGGAACAGTAGATTGCATGAGCTGTCATCTACGTCGTATGTACTTAATTCAGATGACGTGTACAAAATCATGACGGAATATTAATACTCGCAGAGGATTTCCCGTTCCTCACATAAACCATACAATTTTATGTCTTTCTTATCGAAAAGAAGTCTACTCATTCTATTGATTTGAAGAGATTTGAGAGATATCTACGACTGTTGATTACTTGAGAGGTATTTTCCAAGGCGTGTACTACAACACATAATCCAATAATTAACGTAGATCAGTAACATGCAGGCTTTAACATGCACGCAACACGGGGACGACTTTGACGTACGAGAAGCGATCGAACATATCCGTCGCTTCCATGCTAGCTTTATCAAACGCCATAGGCTTCCTGGAGAAATTGATGCGCATGGGCATATGTGGTATTGCTTTGATTGCGACTGTGATGTCAAGGATCACCGCAGCTACGACACTGATAATGCTATGTGGGCACATCTAAAGAGTAAGCACGAGACTATCGTCGATTGTATGGTCCGTTCTGAAGATGGCATTCTTCTTTGAAATCCCCAAATTTATGTTGCCAGAGGGGAGACTGTTTTCGAAATCTACTATGTTGGCTGCGTCTGCCATCGACCGCTAATTCCCTTGGTGCCTTATCTGCTCTCTAATCTTAGCGGCCTGAGATAGGGTGGAGCTGAGCTGTTTTTATCCTATTATCAGTTTTGAAGAAAGCCATTGATAAGATAGTAGTGCGGTTGAAAGATGTTGATATCTCCAGGCATTACCAAGCAACTTAAAGGGAAGAGGCGCTCCGTTCGGAGTTAAAAATGCCACATCCCAATAATCCAGGCTGTGCATCTTTCACTCTTGGATGGTGATCATGCTAGCTTAGTAACACTCGGAAATTGGTACTGATAAGTTATAACCCCATGAGAATTCATAGAAGTCATGGCCTTTCCTTTCAAAGTTCACGAAGATCACCCTGAATAAGCATAACACCAGGGATACTTGCCACGTCTCTACAAGATCCACTCCCTGGGAGCTACTAACTCCCGTCTTATATACACGTAGAGATACCAGCCTTGGTCGACAGGTCGTATTTACTGTCAAAACAAGCACGTGACGCAATTTATTGAGAAATCAATCTCCCGGGACGCGCTCTACTACGATGAGCCCAACTCGTAAATGAAACCGACAGTACCATCTACCCCACCAAGATGCGATTTACACTTTGTACTGTTGATGCTGGTGATGCTGAGCTTCTGGTCCGTAACTGCGACTTTCCGGCGATGCAGAACAATCCATTACATCTCACAATGTTTCCCAACTCATGTCAGGGAACAGAAGAAGAGGAACTGAAATGGTCAATCGAGGCATTACGAAAGAGCATTCTAGCACGACCAGCATGGTTTCGCAAGGTATGTCTAGAGGACGGCACACCTGTTGGATTTGCGGGGTGGAATTTAGAACAGACTACAACAATGGGTGGCAACTCCAACAATGATGTTTCAAAAGAGAGGAAAAAGCCAAATGATTTCCCAAACCGCGACTATTGGCATCCAAACACGTTAGACGTGGAAGCTTGGATGCGAGTATCGCGATTGCTAAGGGAGGAAAGGATAAGAGTACTCTGCAATCGCAAAGATATCTGGCGTAAGTTGATGATATGATGGCAGTCATAAGCCTCTATTCTAACGTCATTTTTACAGGTCTCACTATATTATCGGTGGATCCAAGATACCAGCGCCAAGGTATAGGGTCTATGCTGTTAGGATGGGGCTGTGAAGAGGCAGATGCACATGAAAGAGATTCTTTTCTAATGGCTTCTCCAGCTGGTATAAATCTGTATACTAAGTTTGGATTCAAGGCTGTTGGGGATGTCCATACATCAACTGGGACATTTACAAGCATGTTGAGAGAGGCAAACAGAAGCGAGAACAAGAGCCTTAAGAGCGTCTGAAGAAGTTCGTAGTCCGGATGTTGGCAGAAAGAGCTGTGGTTTTCAAGCGATGTCTAGTATTTTCAACTGGGGTTTGCCTATTGCGCTTTTTTTATCATCTTCATGTGGACCTTGGTTTGTAAATGCAGGACGGCTTATATATTCTGCTTGCGCTGTACTAGTTGCGTCTATGTCAAGGACCATAGTTGAGATCTGTTTGCGGAAAGACATTGCGAACTCCCATCGAAGAAAATTTAATATTCGAAACCAAAGCATTGCGTCCAATAATGACTGGACAAGCATATTTAGTTGAAGGTGCTCGTTGTTGCAAGAATCCTAGGTAGGCTTTCGTAGTGTCGGGTTTGACTATGTCTTCGCATTGCCCAGGGTTTATGTTCTCGGACACGTATCAGATATTGATAGAGCACCTGGGCAGGCCGTCTATGGTATCAATGCTAATGACATTGATCAAATGGTATGCATGGCGATTTGGTCTAGACTTTTCTACAGTTCGCTGTGCCTCAGAAACCATAATGTAATGACTGATCCTAGTCAATGCTCCATGAATTCTAGGATATGGACCAAGTATATTCTGAAAAATACACGAAAGATAAATAACCCATACGTGCCCGAAGTTCCCCTTCCGTCTGATAATACCACAATAAGACCCAGTCTCATCGAAGCCCCGAGGCTTCATGACCCTTATCCCCTCACTCCTCCTCCACCTCGGAATCAGTCAAGTCCTCCGCGGTTATAGGCTGAAGGATAACAAACCGACGCTGTCTCGTTCCATCCGGTAACAGGACCGACCCATCCTCAGACTGGTGCGCAAGCGCATAATCCTGCTTGGCAAAGTATTCCTCCTCGGAAAGGATGAAAAGAACGATATGCTCAAGCCACGGCCAATCATACGTCTCCTGTCTCAACCAGTGAGCAATTCGACGACGGTAGAGGTTGTTATCGAGACCAGCAAGGAAGGATCCGATATGGTCAATGTCGTTATTTGGCCGGATCGCACGCATTCGGATACGGTATAGTTTTGCTCCTTCAAAGTAGAGTTCAAGGGGACGACCATTTTGTTTCATTTTTGCTTTCAAGTTGGCTTCAATCTCGGCATTGGTGAGAGCTTCTTCTTTTTCCTCGTGCTTGACGAATGGAGGTGTGGATGTACATTGGCGTGTAGTTTGCTGGTCTTGAGCTGCGTCAGTCATGATAGTATCTTCTGGGGGTTCACTTTTAATTCTGGGCTCTGGGATTTTGTTTGCAGCTGCCTTTTCTTTGGACTTCGCCAGAAGAAGACTGAATGCACTAATGCAGTTGATTGTTGCGTCGCTCTTTTCATCAGTGGCCTTTGTGTATTTGTTCACTGCCTTCAGGGTGCGTTTGAACTGGCGTTGGAGCTTCCGTAGCTCAAGATACTGGTCATTTCCAGTTGAGTTCGTGTTGGTTGTCATGAGCGAGCTCATTATGCCGAGGAGGTCATTCAAACATTCGCAAAGATGGTCGTTGACCTCTTCGGCCTCGTTGACTGATCTTCTTGTCTGAAGGAGGCGTTCGGTCAAGATCTGGTTTGTGCGGCGAAGTTCGTAATTCCAGAGGAGATGGGCAGGTTTCAGACGAGAATCACGTTCAGAAGGTGGAGTGGCCTCCATTATTGTAGTTCAGTGTGAATCTGTGAGAGGTAGGGAGATGAGTCGGGGACGTGTCCGAAGAGATGCATTCGGGAAAGAAATGAGTTGAAGATTGGAGAAGGAGCTTTGGAAGCAGTGAAATAGTGAGATGAGAATGGCGGAACGGTTGGGAGGAAGGAAGACGCAAGGTCAGAAAGAATACGTTACAGTCAAAGACTCAGCATTGTATTACTTGGAAATTATCCGTAGGAAACAAGTCACATTTTGGCCCGATCTATTGATTAAGTACGGTAGTAGAGACATTCTTAACCAACCTGAGCGAGCTAGATACAGGGGAAAACGGAGGAAGAATGCGGAAAAAATAAGAAAGCCGTGATAGCAAAAAAAGTACGAGCATATCACATCTCCGTTAATTGCAGGGGACATAGGAAACCATAGCAGTGGCGCCGATGGCGGCCCGCGTCCATCAAGTCTTCATATAGATAGGCTCCAGCCAATCCATCGAGCCACCGCGCAGCGGGAATGTTTCAAACACAGAAAGCCACTTTTTACGCAGGTTCTGCGATCATAATCCGCATCAAGACATCAAGGGGAAGAGTTAAGGTGTTTAGATGAGGTCAGCAACGTTCATGGGCATCTCCTCAACCTGGGTGCTGTAGAACTGCTCGATCTCGCGGAGCATGCGAACATCGTCAGCGGTGACGAAGTTGATGGCAACACCCTTACGACCGAAACGACCACCACGACCGATACGGTGAATGTAGTTCTCACGGTTGGCGGGGAGATCGTAGTTGATGACCAGGGAAACCTGCTGGACATCGATACCACGGGCCAAAAGGTCAGTGGCGATCAGGACACGGGAGGAACCGGAACGGAACTCCTTCATGATAACATCACGCTGGCCCTGCTCCATGTCACCGTGCATGGCGGAGACGGTGAAGTCACGGGCAGTGAGCTTGTCGGTGAGCCAGTCGACCTTTCGGCGGGTGTTGCAGAAGATAACGGCCTGGGTGATGGTGACGGTCTCGTAGAGATCGGACAGGGTGTCGAGCTTCCAGTCCTCCTTCTCAACAGCGATGTAGAACTGCTTAATACCCTCAAGGGTAAGCTCCTGCTTCTTGACGAGGATACGGATGGGGTCACGCATGAACTTGGTGGTGACCTCAAGGACATCCTGGGGCATGGTAGCGGACAGCAGGTTGACCTGGGTGGACTGGGGAAGGAGCTGGAAGATGTCGTAGATCTGCTCAGTGAAACCACGGGACAGCATCTCATCGGCCTCGTCGAGAATGAAGAGCTTCATGGTGGAGGTGTTGAGAACACGGCGCTGGATCATGTCGTGGACACGACCGGGGGTACCGACAACGACCTGGGGACCGTCACGGAGAGCGGTCATATCCTCACGGACGGGGGTACCACCGATACAGGCGTGGCAGGTGAGGTTCATGAAGTCACCAATGGCAACAACGACCTTCTGGATCTGCTGGGCCAACTCACGGGTAGGGGCGAGGATCAGAGCCTGGCAACCCTTGATCTCGGGGTCGATCTTCTGCAGGGCGGAGATAGAGAAGGTGGCGGTCTTTCCGGTACCGGACTGGGCCTGAGCGATAACATCGTTACCTGCAGGGGAATTAGACTGATATCGCAAGAAGAATATTTTGAACAGAGGAAAACTCACCCTTGATGATGGGCATGATGGCGCGCTGCTGGATAGCAGAGGGGCGCTCGAAACCGTAGGCGTAGATACCTGAAATGGGGCCCGTCAGTAAATTTTCTTTGTGCCCCGCCGCCCACGAGGGAAGCGCCAAAAAGTCGGAAATTTCATCACATACCGCGGAGCAGCTCAGGCTTGAGGTCCATAGCATCGAAGGAGTCGGTGATCTCATCGTAGTTGGACTCGATCATTCCTATTGGGTGGAAGCCGAGTTAGTCTTGTCGTCCCTTTCTTCGTCGTCTCGTCGCCACCTCAAATTCTTCCAGGGAGTGAAAACCCCAAAAGAGAATCGGCGAACTTTCAAAGAGAAAATATGAGGAAAGAAGTGTCACATACCCTCGGGAAGATCCTCCAAACCCTTATCGTTCGACATGTTGGGTGGTTATTGAGGTGGTGATCACAAGCGTGTTGCTGTGATCTGGATGGTGGGGTGAGAGACTTTTAGCGAACGTGCCCTGTGGGGTAGTTCGCGAGTGTTGTAGAAGCTAGTATCTGAACTCTTCAAATAGAAGAGTTGACAGGATACTAGAGGTAAAAGTTGTATGGGTGGTGGAAAGTGAAAGTCGTAAAGACTGAAGTGGGAAGAAAAAGGAAGTGAAAAAATCGACCAGCGGATCTGCCCATTTGCTGCGACGCTTTTTTTTTTTCACCCACGGTCGGGACGCCCTCACCGCTTGCCCAATGTGGGGCCTCCCGCTTTACTCCAAGCGAGTACAACGCTGGTGATCGTTCCAAGGTTACTTTCTATTCATTGTATTGTTCCTGAGTTTTCCTTGTTCTGCCGCGTGGCGCTAGTCCTTCCCTTGATTCGTTTTTCTTACTTCTTCGATTCCTGGTTTATATTTTTTTGTTGGGCTTCCCGGTTGGGCTCTATAGTCGCTCTTACTATTGGGTTGTTGAAGGAGCGCTCGGACGGGCAGAAAAAAAAATCTTGAAGCCCTAAAGTGATCCTCGTGGACCATGCCTGACATCACAACGTTGCCGAGTTATCCACTTCCCCAAGATGAGGATCTGGGCGTTGAGATTATTCCCAGCCATCCGTTAGGCGTCAAGCCTAGTGGCAATGCACTATTAGCCACATCGAATCTTCGCTCGGCAATCGGCACATGGCAACTCCTACCCGACGAATTGATCCTGATGCTGTTGGAATGCCTGGATGGGGCCAGTCTACTGGCATTTGGAAGGACATGTAAAGCTTTTTACGCATTCACCCGTGCAGAGGAGCTGTGGAAGTCTCTGTTCATTCGGTAAGTTCGAGCTAATTCACAGCATCTGGTGAACAGTGTAGATCTTTGATCTATATATCGTGGCTGATTTTTGCCAAGATCCACCGAGGCAACAGGGCCCGGTGAATATTTAGCAAATTAACAAACCCAAGGCTAATGATACTAATAGCTGTTCTCCTGAATCATTCACATGGCGAGGAACATGGCGATCAACATATCTGAATCTGCCTGCCAGCAAAGTCCCCGTAGTGGATTGTTCTAACCTCTACTCGGATGTCCTATACCGACCTTTCAACTGCGCGCACATCGTTATGGATCCATATGTCACTAAGATCCCTAAGCGCAATCAAATTCCACGTCTACCCGACTTGTCACCGGAAGAGTTCCACGAAAAATGGGCTGACCGCCCATTCATTCTGACCGAGCCCATCAAAGACTGGCCAGTCTACAAGAACTGGACGGTTGGTCATCTGCTTTCAAAATACGGACAGGAGAAGTTCCGCGCAGAAGCAGTTGACTGGGTTCTTCGTACATACGGCGATTACATGGCCGACAATGTGGACGAAAGTCCGCTGTATCTATTCGATCGGAACTTCGTCTCTAAGATGGGACTAGCAGTTGGTCCGCCCAGTGAGACCCCTGATGCAGCCTACTGGCCGCCATCGTGCTTCGCTGAAGACTTCTTCTCGGTGCTGGGGGATGAACGTCCGGCTCGACGGTGGTTGATCGTGGGACCAGAGCGGTCGGGCAGTAAATTCCATAAAGACCCGAACGCCACCAGTGCTTGGAATGCTGTGCTCAGGGGGCCCAAGTATTGGATTATGTTTCCGTATGGCGATAAGCAGGACCCCCCACCTGGAGTTTTCGTTTCAGATGACCAGAGCGAGGTTACCTCACCGCTCAGTATCGCCGAATGGCTACTGACTTTCCACGCTGAGGCGCGACGGACGGCAGGCTGCATGGAGGGGATCTGCGGCGAGGGCGAGATTTTACATGTGCCGTCTGGATGGTGGCATTTGGTTGTGAACCTTGAACCGTCGGTCGCCATTACCCAAAATTTCATGCCCCGGGCACATCTCTGTGCTGCGCTGGATTTCCTATCCAACAAATCTGACCAAGTCTCCGGGTTTAAGAAGACTGTTCAGAATCCATACCAGAAGTTTATTGACGGTATGCAAGACGCACATCCGGAACTCTTACAACAGGCTCAAGAAGAACTGCAGAGGAAAGCAGAAGGGAAGAAGCGCAAGTGGGACGATATTGTCCATGGCAAGGCACAAGACGCAGAAGAACAAGATGCTGGTGGATTCAGCTTTGGATTTGGAGATGATGGGAGTGATGTTGAAGTCCCATGAAGCAATTATACTGAGCCGAAGAGGACACAGTTCCACGATAACCACAATATATCAACGAGATACTCAACGCCTTCATAGCAGATGCAATACAAAATTACGAATTCATGCTCAATGGTTTAAATTTCCGCCAAACATTTTCAGCACCGAGATAAGCCCGGTCCTTAGTGGCAAGCAACAGACTTGGCAGCAGGGGTACCTTCAGCGAAAGCGAGATATCCTACAAAGGCGCCGACAGCAACAGCAATCATAACCGCGCCATTGTATGTCATGAAAAGAAGCCTGCAATAGAAAAAGGAATCAGTAGCCATCAAAAAAGCCAGAACAAGGGGACAACTCACATGATGAAGAAGCTATAGAAAACTTGAATGGCATACAACGCAGCCATAGTGAGCTTTCCCTGGCGCACAACGGCAGCCCTATTATCCCTTCCTACAAGCAGTGGTGAGCGTTCGTCGTTATTGATAGGAAGACCCGCATTCTCGGAGACGACGTTGGCGAGGGATGGGTCGGTGATACCACCATCTGAAGAGCAAGACATCAATGAGAGCTCGCTCAAGCAGGAGTGGAAAGGGGTTCAATAATAATCAAACACGCGATCTCATCCTCATTCTCAACCACCGATGCCAACGCCATATAGTCCAGTAGACAACAACAAAGTGTGTATGTTTGGGCTCGCAACTCAAAACCTACCTCCTGTGGACGACACTGCCGTAAAGGCATTCAGGCGTCGTGCGTGTGCAAGCTCATATTTGCGAGTAATTTGGCGTACCCCTTCGTAGCCCGCTGTGAGGAGGACGATAAGGACGAGCGAAAGAAGGAAGGAGATCGGGCCTGTGATGCGCCACCAGCGGAAGATGATGCAAAGGTTCTCGGAAGACCATGTGAAGACCATCTAGCAGAGCGAAGGCTTAGTTAGAGCTCATGATATAAGAAATGTAAATATTCAAGTACGTACGTTCATGTTGCACTGGCCACCCATATCCATATCACCATGGCCGTGATCCATACCTGGCATACCATGATCCATATGCGAGTGATCCATGATGAAGACTAGATACTATTGGATAAATTAAAGAACAAGAGCCAAAGACGAAGGAATAACGAAGCCCTCGACTCAAGTAGCACAACGAAGGTACGTCTGACTGTAGTCGAAAGTAAACATGATGCGGGACGTGAGGTGATACCATCACAGCTGCAAACATGGCAAACACCACCGATAAGCTCTCGGGTCCGAACCGCCTCAACTCTCCAATCCAATCCAATCCCGCATTGGTCGCCGTTCCCCGTCTCGAGCTAGCTTCCGCTTTTTTCGCTTGTATGCTACGCACTGGGTGAATAGTATCTCAGCGACTGCTATTTGATTTCCCTTTCACACCATCATGGCGGATACTGCCTCTGCCCCGACAGCAGCACCCGCGACCGCCGCGCCTGCGACGCCAGCAGGCGGCGCAACAGCAGGGGCTCCAAATGCGCCAAATGACCAGAATGCCGCGAGTCGCGGCTTACCATACTATGAGAAGTTGCGCCGGGAGCTCAGGGACACGTTGTCCAAGAAGCGATTGATGGATAGAAGCATGGTGAGTGCCGAACCTCCAGCAGCGCGTCATTCTTGGGTCGTTTTGTTGGTGGCTGCGAGCTTTGCAATAGCTCTCAAACGGCAGCACTGAAAGATGCGAGAGTTCTCGGCATGCTATTCTTTGGTGATGAGAGAAAGCTCGTTCATAGACTGACCCTTCCAATCTCCACAGGCCGCACTCGAAGACCAGATTTTTCGCTTTGAACAATCCTACCTCGAGGAAACGACCGCCGGCAACATTATCAAGGGCTTCGACAATTACATCAAAGGATCGGCTAATGCGTCCAGTCTTGGCGCTTCGGGTCTGAGTCTTGGATCAGGTGTTGGTGGGCGACGTAAAGCGCAAGTCACAGATTCGGATCGGGTTTTCTCAAGGAGTTCTGCAAGCTACATGATGGTATGTGGAAGAGTCGAGATCTGGGTGGCTACAAGCCTGATGTATCAATCGCTAATGACTTTGTTATATAGGACTCGCCTGGCCCTTCCTCCGCACAAACTACACCGTCGCACGCGGCTACGCCTACATCCATAGCTGGTGGCAACGCACCTTCATTGAAGAGCAATGGAGGCGATGCGTCAGCATCTGCGAAGAACGCATCGGTGTCTTCGAAGAACAAGAAGAAATCCGGTGGTGGCTCGAAGAATACCAAGGGGAAAAACCAGACGGATGATCTGTCTGATGAAGACAAACCGCCCGTCAAGCGGTTGAAGATTAGCTACGGGCGGGACTAGAGTTTGATCTCCGTGGAAGATGTCGCTATTGTTTGATTTGTTTTAGGTATGGAGTTTGGGAGGCGTTAATCTGCGATCGATTAAACGGGCGAAGAGAGCCCATGGCGCAGGGCAAAAATGTCGCTTTCTATTGCGCATCATGTACATCACGACCGATTAAGACTACAGTGTTTTGAATACCAGATATTGATTGTCAGATCATTGACTTGAAACTTGGCAGAGATTCATAGCAAACTATGTCAGCGAGTTCAATCAGCAGTAAATGAACAGGCATCAATGCCTAGCCATCACAGCTGCAATCGGAAAGTAGCGATCTCGAATGCCCGCAGCGTAAAGGCCACCTCAACACTATCAACCTTCTGCACGCAGTCCATTTCTTCCTCATCGTCCTCGAGGACATTGCATTTCCAGACCCGCTTGACAGGGAAAGTACTCTTGATAGCTCCAAGAGCTTTGCCACCAAGCGACTCATAAACACGAATAATGACACTCCTTCCACTACGAGTAGCGATCTCTCCAGTGGAAACGTCCTCATCATCTTCACCTCGCTTAAAGGCATCCAAGATCACGGAAGGTGCGCCCTCGATCGAAACGCCGCTGAAGTCAACGTGGTTTACCGCATGGGAACTGATCTTCTCAACAACAAGCGGCTGGTTGAAGTTGTAACCGGCACGAATGGTACGGTCATCAAGCGGACCAGAGTGTGGAAGGATGGCGTAGCGAATGCGATGGCGGCCCATATCTGCATGGGCGTCTGGGGCCTTCGGAGCACGGAGGAGCGAGAGACGCATGAGGTTGCCGCATGTTGCGAACCCGTACTTTGAGTCGTTGAGGACCGAAACACCGTATCCGTTCTCGGAAAGATCTGCCCATTTGTGGCAGCAGACTTCGAACTTGGCCATGTCCCAGCTATGCTATGTTAGTATCAAAGTGATCAAATCATTATTTGGGGGTTCTACGTACCTTGTGTTGTAGTGGGTCGGGCGACGAATGATACCATATTGAGTCTCATAGGAGGCTTCAGTGTTGGTGATATCAACGGGGAACTCAACCTTGAGGAACTTCATGGTTTCCCGCCACTCAACCTCGCTTTCAAATTCAACATATGAGGGCTCGGAGGATACCGAGGCCGACAAACTGATGGTGGTCTTGATCCAGCTCTTATCACTGATCTTAGTCTCCGTCACCAAGCTTACTCGGTGGGGATCGTTCTCAGCAATGACAGTCTTTCCTCGAGGAAGCTCCTTTCGTGATTCTAGGTGGAATACTTCGACATCCCAAGCTTGCCAATACAGAGGCTTGTCATCGAAGATCACTAATTGACCAGCCTTGCCGCCCTCTGCGATGATTTGCCTTTGAGCCTCGACATCAAACAATGAAGTAATGACTCCATCGTGGACATCAACCCTGAGCTTGCCGTTATCAAGACGGAAAACTCCAGGTTGAGTTTCTGCTACGGTCACCGAGTTGGTGGTCTGGAAATTAACGTCTTGGCATGACACCACACCCATCTTACCGTCGATGAGTGCGTACTTAGAGCCAGATGTCGTGTTAATGGACTCAGGGATCTTGACCACTTCCGACCGAGACCAAGGCAAGGTGTTAATAGCCGCCAGGGCTTCATTGCGTAGGGTACTAGTGATTCCCAAGGCCGCCAGAGCATCCTGGCGCAACTTGGTCCCAGTTTTGAAAACTTCAGCATAAAGTTTGTCGGAGTCATCATAGCACATCTCGATTGAGCTACCGGGCAGACAGTCGTGGAATTGGCAAAGAAGAGTGTTCTCCCACATCCCATCAATCTCCTTCTTTGGGTAACGGTAATCCTCATCATTGCCACGAATGGTAGCCAATGTCGCCAAAAGCTCGATCTCTCGGAGCAAGAACTCAGACTTTCTGTTGTTCCGCTTATTGTTTGCTTGAGTAGTGTATGTACCTCGGTGGAGCTCAAAGTAGAGCTCACCATACCATGTGGCAAACTGGGTATCACCTGCAGCCGCTGCTTCCAGCTTGTCAAAGAAATCGTCAACTGACTCGCCCATCTTGACTCGGGGAAGAGTACCGATCTTGTCACTAAGGCCACGACAGCGACGAAGCTTCTCAAGGTGTTCAAAGGTGGGCCCACCGCCACCATCTCCTTTGCCAAAAACTAGCAAGGAAGACTTGTCGGCATCCAATGATTTATGCTGTGTGACACTGCGCTTAAGATCACCAAAGTGAGCTTCAGCAGTATATGTCTCTGCAGGAGCCATGTGGCACAGCACTTGGCTACCGTCCAACGCAACCCACTGGAAAGTGGTGTGAGGGAAAGTGTTGATGTTATTCCAACTTAGCTTCTGAGTAAAAAAGCGACTCATTCCGGCGAGGCGGCAAATCTGGGGGATTTGGGTAGAGTAACCAAACGTATCGGGCAACCAGAAAGTCGAGCATCGTTTGCCAAAGTGACTCTCAAAAAATCTTTGACCGTAGAGGAACTGTCTGACCAAAGACTCTCCACTTGGCATATTGGTATCATGCTCGACCCAACTACCACCAATTGGCTGGAAGTGGCCTTTTCGCACCCATCGCTTCACACGATCAAAAACTGACGGATAGTATTGCTGCAGCCATTTGAATTGTTGAGCCTGCGAACAGGTAAAGCGATGTTCTGGGTACCTATCCATCAAATCGCATTGATTCGACCAGGAGCGTGCGACCTTCCGCTTAGTCTCTGCCCAGGGCCACAGCCAGCAAGTATCAATGTGGCAATGGCCAATGGCAAACACAAATGGATTCGTGTCTGCCTTATAAACATCCGAAGAATCCACCTTGTCACCAAGATACTTTTGAGCGATCTTTCTGCCCTCAAGGATGGACTCTTGGCTTCCATTGCCTGCAGTGAAAGCATCGATGATAGCGTTTCCGACCACATTCGCCTCATGTGCCTCCCAAGAGTCACCAGGGAACTCGCGAGCAGCATCACCGATAATCCAGAAATCGTAAAAGAGTGCGCGTGCAGCCAGATTCACAGCGGTAATTCGTGCTGTTGTGAGTTGGTACGACTTGTCTGGCTTCGGCGGTTGGATCGAGTCGCCCCCAGGGGCATTTCCAAACATGCCATTGCAAGCCATTTCGATATAGAATGTATGCTCCTTTCCATCGCGCCATGCATCGGGAATGATCCATTCGATTCGTTCTCCGCCGCCGGTTAGACCTTGCAATGGGTGGCCGTCTTCTGTCCATACTAGTCCCTCATTGTGGGCATCCCAGTGGAACTCGAGTCGTTCCTTTTGTCGCATATCCTCAGGTACGGTCAATTTGATGCGAAACCAATGCGTAGACCAGCTGGGTCCGAATGATTCTCCGACATGCGTAGGTGTGAATTCGTGGGACGTTGCTTCTTCGAACGTCGGCCGTTCCAGGTTGGGGACCGAATACACTGATAGCTTGACATGGTCTTCGTCCGAGTTGGTGGCTTCGAAGAATTTGGAGACGAGATTTTGACCTGCATATTGGCCTTTTTCTGTGAACTGCTTCAGTCGGTCGGTGTAGATCTTCGTGATGCGCTGACCGACCGGGCGCTCGGCTAGTACTGGGAGGGTCTTGGTAGCTAGGATGGGAGTGACATGAGCTTCTCCGCCCATCTTGACGGTGGGTTTTTTAAGTTTAATGATTTATTTCGAGATACGCGTTAAGTGTGACAAAGAGGGGGAGAATAGCTGTGCAGTGTGTGAAACTCAAGGGAGGAGCTGAGTTCCAAATGCGGAGGCATGACGGAATGCGGAGTCAGGGCGGGGATCAGCCGAGTCACATCCACTTGGCATCCACAACCCATGAGTATCCATGGATTCTCTATTTAGATCTATGAATACCTTGTTGACATGAGCTTAGCTATCCTATATACGCAGCATATTTTTCAAGTTCCTCATCGGCCCCCAATTGCTCCCAATCTTCTTCACGAAGGCAAATTGCAACAGCCATCTCTCCTTGTAGTCCTTGACTTTGTTGCCAGAGATTTAAGAGTTTCTAGTGCGATTGGCGAGAAGCTTACATATGCCCATGTTAAATTTGCAGGTGGCAGAGCCGATTCTTCAGTCGTATCTCCGGGACAATTCTTGATCATCTGTTCGTCCAGCTCAGAACCGGGGGTGTAGTTGTCACCCAGCAGCGGAATTTTTTTTGTTCGATCCATGTTTCCAATGGAGATTTCCTTTTCAGTGAATGGAGTTCCATGGCAGGCTTTTGACATCCAGCTAATAGCACTGTCCTGCCCAGTCATGTCCATGACATTATGCTGCCCGGCAGTGGTACGGATGAGGCCACCGGTTATGAGATTGGCTTGGAGGGCAAAGACAGGGGCTGACTCAGCTGCCAACCCGACAGTGATTCCCGGAGAATTGATGGTCAATCATTGACATGCGGAAGTTGGATTCTCGTAAATATTTCACGGTGGGCGCAGATGCATGTTGTCGGAGATCTTTGACGACAAGGGGGATCGTTCCTGAAGGAACAATTTGGGAAACTCCTGTGTTACCGGCACTGGAACCCTCGTTGACGACCTCTCCTGCAAGTATGGAAAGGCCTGTGCTAAACGATCAAGCCCGCCTCTCAAAGATCTGACAATGGTATTATGGGTGGATGGATTAGATACTGGGTAGATACTGCATATCTGGTTGTTCAGCCTATAAAAGTCTGGCTGTTGGCCTAGCACGTCAAGGGCCATGTTTGCCAATTGCCTTCTCTGCCATCGTGTCAAGTTTGAATGGACTGCCTTTCCACGGCGAAACATACGTCTCTTCATGGGCAGCAAAGATAAGGCTACTGTAGGTAAGCATTGCCAAAACGGGTGGGCCTTGAGTGGGTCGGATCCACTTAGTCAACGTTAGTCGACATGAGTCCATGTGAATGGTATCACGTGGTCCCAGTTAATCATCTTGCTTTCTACTGTAGGGGTTTCAACGTTTACTTGCGTGACCCAATGTTCAAAGGTTTGGAGTATAAAGCATAATGGGCTGGGAGCTACTGCAGGGGCGTGGTGGTTTGAAAACAGCTCGACCATCCGTGTATAGATTTGTTTGATTGAATATATATCTCCATCTACCAATGACACATAGTTCTGTACATGAGAGACTTTAGGTACTTGCCCAGGTGGACATGCCTTCCTTCGAGCTTTTCCTTTCTTCGCCTCTTCCGTGTTCTCTCCCCAGCTGCTCTCTCTTCATCCTTCACCCACGCACTTTGGCATGCCTCTACAAGGTCCGACTTCCAGAGGTTCCTCGTCTTGGTTACCTCGTTTATTATACACTCCTTTCTAGTATGCTGCCCCACTACATAAAGAAGTTCAGCACTCGCTAACTTGATTTATTATGGAAACAGAGCTCTCACTATCAGCAAAATGACCCTGAAATCTCTGAAATTAGAGGTCCTCTTTGGAGTGACAGAGAGCTTGATCATAAAGGAGTACTATACACTCTTAGGATTAGATAAATGGCATCCTATGGTTATCGAAGGCGTGCCCCCACATGCGTTCGAAAAAGAATGTTGAAACCAGGCACTGAATCGTGCGATTCAAGTCAACAACGAAGTGGCCGTGAGACACGTCTTGGATTGAGGCTTCTGAAGAAACCCGGAGAAGGAAAATTGAATCCTTCCCTTAGGCGTTGACACACAAATTGAGATTCCCATCACTTCTGCGGAATAGCAGCAACCCGTCCAGGTGCACGTGTTGTCTGAGTGGCATTACCTACACACCAGCAGTTCCCAGGCTGCTGAACTAATGTATCTTGATCATAAAAGGTGCTCCCAATATCATCCCGCTGTTGAATAGCATTCATCGAGTCGCATGCATACAAACAATCGTGCAATGTCATGTTAGGTAGCATCATCAATATAGACTTGTCACCCATAAAGTCATAGTCGCAATGAATGAGATATTTCTGTGCGTTCATTGTCTGTATAGAGTTGTCTGCAGATGGGCAGGAGATTGGGGTTGTGGAGTTCAGCGTGTCAGCCCAAAAGTTCATGCGGCTATCTGTGGGACTAGTTGTGGAACTATTCGATGAGCTATTCGTGTAGCTTTTGTTCGATGAGGCCCAGGATGGTATTGATGGATGACCTATAGTTCATCAATTAGTGAGAGCTTCTATGTAGGAATGGAATGTTCGTACTATTCTGATGTGTCAGGCCCATTGCCAACCCAATCGCGATAGCAAACACCACAATCGTCATTAATACAATGCACATTGTGAGCCAAAATGTGACTCTTCGTAGACCGCAGACAGTACGCTTAGGTGGCGGGTCAGCCTTAACCAAAGGGGTATCACCCAAATAGTAAACTGCATGGCGGTGGTCAACCTCTAGAGAAGCTTGGACAACTTCCATTCCAACGGAAGTTCTGACTTGTTTGGATGTATCAGCCAGCGACATGATGGTAAAAATCTTGGAGGTCAACGCTTTTCCCAAAATACTGGGCATGGAGGGGTTTTAAATTAACTGATAAGCTGGCTACAGACAAGCACTTGCCAGTGGTATCATAACTCATATATCTTCAGAGCAATTCATGATCCCACACACGAATGTCTGTCATCCAATAATATCGTTAAGGTGTATTGCGCCACCCAATAGAGCGACGATCCATGCAGGGGCGCACGGTGCGCTATGTAGGCGGGTTAGAAGAATGAATACTTCCATTCTCCTACGGTCGCATTCAGGCCTCCCGTGTCCGCATTCTCTTTCCTAACCACCTGAATAGATCCATGAAAGAATCAATTTCAAAGTACGACAAAGTATTTTACTGGTCAGCAAGATGTCATCTCGCAGTCCATGATGACTACGTGTTGGTGGCGGGCCGCAACTTTAAAGTATGTGAATTTTTAGGGCATGGTTGTTAATCTCTCTCAATTTGGTAATTCAACGTAAGTAATCAATAATAAAAAGCTCTAAGGAATGAACAAATTCAACGCATCTTGGATACACGACTCGTTAACAATATCTCAACCAACCTCATCCACGGGAAAGAACTTTTCTTCCAGCCTCCAACCCTTCAATCTCAGCTTGTAGTTGCCTGCGTTTGCGCCGGATCTTCATGTCTTCCCCAGCAATTTCTTCGAGCTCCTCAGTCGAGAGACCATCGACCCACAAGGCAGAAAACAGGCTCATGGGGGCCTCAGGTCCGGTCACCAGGCGGTGGTCCGCTGCTTGCATGCAAACACTATCCACGAAACGTCTGCAGGCCACTGTGTAGTAAGATTGCAAAATATCATGGATATCTTGAGCCGTTCGTTTATCATTATCCTGGGGGCTTTTTGCAGTAAGGTCCGTTAGTCGGACAACCAATCCAGTTTTGGCGCAAAAGTGGACAAAGGGGCCATGTTAGACTGGACACGGTCCTGTCGACTGCAGCTCTATATGTCAGCTACCACATAAAAGAACTAGCCGAGGTGTAAGATGAACGACCAGTTTTGGGGTAGAGGTATACTTACCATTTTTGGAGACTGTCGCTGAGGTAGCTGTTTAGAGTCATTGGCGTTCCCTCGCGCTCAATTTTCAACAGGAAGTTGACTTGTGAGATTGACTCCCGGTACTTGCTCATGAGGTCATCCGTCAACAGTGCTATGATATTCGGCGGGATGCTCTGGTCCACGGAGGCAGCTTCAAGAACTCTCTCTATAAAATTGTGAATAATGATAATGATATCACTGATGTATCCGTGGGCTATCATTGGCCATTTGCTGCTTTGACGCTTCATGAGGGTGGTGAGAAGCGTATGGTTGAAAGTGCCAATCTCAAATCCTTTTGCACTGTGATGTATGGTTTCAATCCAACGTTCAATACCCGAAGTTGAAGGACATTCGATCTCCAGGTTCTCACACAGGATCTCATTTAGCTGTTCCAAGTCGGGAAATTTGCGGCTCTCCATAAATCCTGGACTGTTGCCCTCTTTGATGTCAGAACTGTCACTTTTACTTTGAAAAATTTCCTCTGCGATCGGAGCTGGAGATCCGTCTTGAGCCGGAGCTGGGCATTCCGTTTTAAATGCATATTCGTGCCCAAACTCCGACATGTCACAGGAAAATTGGGCGTTCCTGTTTGCAATCAACGTTGCAAGCCTTGCCTCTTGCTTATCAAAATTATCATAGGCACCGTAGTTCGTGCACAGCGCATGCTGTGTGATTTTTTGAAACTCTGAAACAATGTCGATGAGCAATCTTCTTTGCTGTTCCGGTGTTTCCCTTTCAAATCCAAGAAGCCTCAGGGTATCTCTCGACTCCTTGAGCTTTTTGGATACCTCAAAGCGTACATCAGGGAAGGCTCGGCGAACTGCTGAGGTAATAATCTCCCGAAGGCGAGTCTTCAAGGACCCGATGCCATAATTCTCATTCGAAACATTGTTCCAGGGCACTTGTCGGTGGAAAAGCTCCTCTTCGTTGTCTCGGTCAACTGTGCCATCATCAAGTTGTTGTTGCCCAAGATTGCGAACAAGAACCCATCCAAGTTGCCCTTGCAAGTTTCCCTCCTCGATAAGAGCGACGATTTTACTCTCAGCCCCCTTGTCAACAAGATCGGGCTTTGTGAGGATTCTTAAGGTTCGGTCTCCAGTTGAATCCACCTCACGGGCCATCTCGATTATCTCCTGAGTTGCAATGTCGACATTCGCTGGAACGACAGTGAGCATTATGGATCGAGGGTTTCGCATATACTGGTCCACCATGTTTCGCACAAGGTCAATATCGCTCTTCGTGGTACGGCCGGATGTGGTGTTTTTGAAGATACCAGGAACGTCGATAACACTGAGATGATTTTCGCGAGGTCCACAGATCTCAAGGCAAAGAATGTTTCTTGAAAAGGTTGCTTTTCCATCGCCGATGGAGGTGGAGAGATCCATAACGTGATGAACCTTAGTCGGTAAGCCTCCGTAATCAAACATGATAATTCAGTCTTGACTTACCTCTTTCATCATCTCGGAAAATCCTTCTTTTGAAAGGGTTTGAACTCCTTCTGCCTTCCATGACCTTAGCTTTTGTTCTTGTTGCGAGTCAACACCAGGTTCCGGGATCATGGATGCAGAGATAACCCGATCAACCAGACTGGCGTTTCGGCGGAAGATAATCTGAGTCGCAAACCGAGTGCAGAGGCCACTATCACGAGGGAAGCTCAATTTTGTTAAGCCTTCAAGCACGGAGCTTTTCCCACTTGACTGGTCCCCCACAACCACAAGATGGGGGAGACTAATGTACTCCCCAACATTGCAGGCAAATAGCTTGTCGATCTTTTCTAGTAATATTGGGTCAGCTAGCATGAGGCTCGATGAGTTTGTAGTTTCAGTCTCCATCTTGTCGTAGGTAAATTCTGCAAGTCACAGGAAGAATTTTGAAGCGTGACTCTTGGAGGTTAAGACAGCGGGGTGATGGTAAAGAAGGTGATAAAAGTTTTCGTAAGAGTTGGAGAATGGCAGTGAATGAAAGAGAGAGGCTGAGTTCATATCAGAAGACACGGGCGATTCACTGCCCGAAGGGGTCCAGGCAGTCAGGCATTGATGTGAGCGATCACGATAGATACACCAATATCAGTAGTACCCATGTTTGCTAAAGCTGTCATAGCTCAATGCCCAAACAAGACCAAGTATTGAGTGATACACAGTCAGCCAGCCATACTCTAGTCCTTCCACTGCGATGAAGCAAGGATTTGCAATGAGGTAATTCCATAGCCCGATGCCGGCTTGAAGATTATTTCCAAGAAAAAATTGCGATCGTAATATGAAGTAGCATGTGATGGGTTATCCTGTCACAATATTTAAACAGATTCAGGAATGCCCCCAGATTTCAATTCTACAGAAAGGTCCTCAAACCATCAACCAACCGGCAATACCAGGGCAGGGATATGAAACAATAATTTCTTGCTTTCTTCAGTGCTTTCATGACTTTCTTCTTAGTCTCGGAAATCTTGAGTTGAAGAACGTCAGTGCTAGGCGATGTGATAAGCTGATCAGTGACTTTGATCGAATTCCAGATTTTAATAACAATTTGTGGTCCAATGAGGCCCTTTTGGGATGTTCTCTGCAAAGCCAAAGCCGCAAGGCCTCTTGTCAAAGCCTGAATAGTTAGAAAAAGGCGCGGGATCGGTGGGTATTACTTCTTAATCACCTTCACATATGGTACAGTTCTGTGTAAGTGAATAGGGACCTAGATACGTATTGAACCATAACTGCACACCCATTGCTACGAAGTATGCGTAGAGCGTACGTCACTAGTGGTAATAGGGTCTCTGATTGGATAAAACTAGGAGACTACTAACTGACTAGATGCCACCAGCGGTCATGTGACAGTCATGTCACATAACGTGCGTGCAGCGCAACACCCATGATCTGGGATTGCTCCCTTCCTATTTCATTTGACTCTGACCCACCAACGCATAATTTTTGATGATAGGTCATCATAACCCCTTGAGACCGGGCTGTTCAAATGACAAGACTTGTGCGCTAGGATCCTTGCTAGCCATGGTATGGCCTCATATGTCGTTCGGTACCAAGGCACGGGATCCTAATGTCTGGCCTTGAAGCGGCAGGAACTTATCATCAGAGTAGAGTCTGCATTGGTTGACTTCCTCTATCTCGTTTCCTCAATGTAGGGACATTCTAATGGCCCATGAGATACCTTCGCCTCGTAATAAGGGAACACATCTGCCTTGCATGCAATCAGTGTGCTGTTCTCCTGCAGACCATGGAATAGCAGTCCATCGCGAAGCGTTGTAACGGCTCCAGGACACACGAATATGTGGAGGGTTTGCAAGAGGGTCCTGGGTATACCAGTAGTTCGAAGATCCAGAAAGAGTTTTCCGAGAGTAGAAGGGATAATACATATCTCCGATGCTTTCAGTTCCGCCGTGATCCATAAATCGGCCCTCCAAACCGGTCATTCATCATGCAGGCTATCAATTCGCAAAGCCACTATCGTAATTTTGCTTGGTCATTCTCAGATTTTGGTTCAAGATCCTGATATTGGCGATGCTGTAGAACATCAGAGGAACAGTGAAACTCATCATTGATTGTGAGGCGCAGTAGCGTTCGTATGTTTGGCTTCAAGAGGCTTATGTCAGTATGATTTGCATAACATCGCAAAGCGCAACGTCATTCGGTATTGTCATAGGGTATTTACTTTGTGGTAATGTTGGTGCTTTCATTGCTGGCCCCTTTTCTGCCTCTGTGAGACTTGCAAGCGTATCGCCGTGTTTAGGCATAATTGCCTTCAAAAGTCAGCACCGGTGAATGAGCTTTGATTTCACTTTTCTCTTAGGTATACTCACTGTCATTGTCATGAATTGTTTCGCTGAAAACCTTCCAGTCCCCTTTGCTGGAAGGGTTATGCAAATTTGCCTAAACGGTCGGTGGAAGACCTTGAAAAGGAGTCGTGAAGAGATCACACCTGATAAATCAATCGTGTAATCTTTTTGAATCAGGAAGAAAAGGACCTCAGATGATCCTGAACCACTGGCTCACTTATCATAGCACTTCACGAGGCCAAGGTAGGCATATGGTCGGTGCGTGGTGGCTCCGAAGCCTCCGGGGGTCTCCGTGATCAGAGTCAGTTCTCACTTTATGTGAGAGCTCCATTTGGTGTGGTGGAAGAAAGAAAAGAAGAAGAAGAAGAAGAACGGGGGAAGAGGACTTTATAGTCGTTGCTGCCTAAACGATTTGTTTGATCAAAGCTACATGGAAGGATACAGTCTCATGGTGTATACATGATGCTGGCTTTAATGAAGTCTTAATTTGAAGTGAGATGTTCAGTCTGGGGCTCTCTGATATTAACGTTATATGGGTATCTCCAGGAGCAAGGGAGTAAAAGCTTGGTCTTTCTTGTTTCAGAATTGCAAGTCATAAGTCATAATTCATGACACATCCTGGACACAGTACTCAATTTTTCACCACCCATATCACTTCACAGGCTATACATAGCCGCAAATATCCAAACTTGGAGAATGAATTCTAGACGTCATTATTTGATCTCTCTTCTACACAGAAATTTCAGCCCTGAAAACATCATATCATCGTCACAGAGCCCCCAAGGTAAGTTAATATTAATAGAAAGCAATGCTATCAATTTGGAAATAGGATTATCTTTAAAGAATACCAAGCTCCGGGTGGCAAACCCCAAAGAAAATCTCCTAACATGCACATGCATAGAAAGTTTAATAAGCTGAGTCCTGCATCTAATTTTAATCGAGCTTCCCATGTGCGAACAATCACAGAGCCTCTCCTGCAGCTAAAGTACCTTATGAATAGAATCCACTGTATAAGCGATGTCAGAGCTGTGAATCCACTAAACCCAAAATAGCGCACAAATGCCACGAGGCTGTGGATTTGGCTCCAAAAACTGACAAGAATCAAACCTGGCTGGCCGGCCAGCCAATGATGGAGTAAGGCAGTTTACAAATCAGGTAAGGTCTTGCAATCTGGCATAGCCCAAGCAAGAGCATAAGCTCATAGGATACCGAATCGGGTAAGGGGCCTTATGTCATGGTTCTATTTTTAGGGCCCCCACGTGGAATGGGCCGTCGACTTTTGTACCATAGTACCTTAAACTTTAGCAAACAGCCCCAACGTTTATTTTCCAGAGGCGAGGGTCCAGAGCCTCCGTCGATCTAAGGATCATAGGGGAGGTACTTGGCTGTACTTGGCATTGGGTTAGTAGAGTAGTTAATTAATCGAAGATCCTGCTCCCCGCGTTATGATGCGGCTCCTGTCTCGAGCTAAATTCCGAATGAGTTGATTGTCCCATAATCAAAGAGTTGCCATGCGGGCATGCGAATCTGTACCTCGAATCTCAGTCTCAAACTGAGCAGCTGATTCTCGACGCCGACCGATGACAAGACCAACTCCATCAAGTGTCTTAAGGTGGCAAACATCACCCACCCCCCACAATCTCGACATTTCGGGAAATCCATTAGCGGCCCCCAAGAAGGATCTCAGTGAACCAATTTCCACATTTGTGGATGCAGTGTTTCGAAACAGACGGCGGGAAGCGAAGGATTTTTAGTTTGTTACATATGTGGTGAGATTCTTTTTCTCCCTTATTGGATCGAAGGGGCGTAAATGCTGCGTAGGTGGCTGCATCTTTAATTGAGCTAGCGCCGATGCATACAATCTGCGTGAGGCAGGGGGCTGCGAGTTGTGTGGGGGTATCCCTGTCAAGTAGTCGAAGTCTGAATGTTGGTAAAGTCGCGTCGGGTTGACGCGATTTATCGGTAGAGTAGCTGATAGATAACATGTGCTGAGATAAGGCGAGGGGTTGAGGCAATAAAGACATAATATATTGATCAAAATGATGAAGAAAGTAACTAAATTCTATATTTCGTATACCTGCTAGGATCCAGCCATAGCTGCGGGCATGACAAACAAAGACCAAAAAGCCAATCCAGCACAAAAAAGAAGAGCAAATGAGATGCTGCGGAATTTTGACAAATAACGTCCCAGGAGAGAAGAAGAAAAGAAATTGATGCATAGAAGCTCCAAGTGGAGGAGCATGGTCGGTCATGGTAAAGCTCATGTGGTAATCGGTATAAATCGCTAAATCAACAAGAAGAAAAAGGTAGACAAATGAAATGTGATCATGGAGACCAAGGATCAGGCTGCGGCGCACACAAGTGCGGATTAACAGCCCCGACAAATTTAATCTTAGATTTCAATAGTTCGCGACGACGATCGTCTGGTGTTTCGGTCATTCGCTTCTTTGCGTCATCAAAGGAAGTCTGCAACGCAGCCAAAGTCTGGCGCTTGGGTTGTTGGTTGGCCTTTGGTAGTGTTGGTGTAGGTGGTGGCAGGTTTGCATGAGCGAAGTACTCCGGCGAGGTCGTTGCTCTGTGTAGCCTTTTAAGCATGCCACGCTTCTTCTCTTTCGGAGCAAGAGGTGATGAGCGTGGTTGTTCGAAGATGTTAGCTCGGCTGGAGCTGGCTGTCGATGTAGCGACCAGTTGAGCGTGGAACTCATCCATCTCCAACTCCTCGTCGAAATCTTCGTCGTCTCCCATGATCGATGGTGGATGCGCGCTGAGCGGGCCCATAGGTGCAGTGAAACGGCGTGAAGGAGGGGCTCGTCGAGCACTGACTGGTCTATCCTTCTCTTCACCCTCATCACGGATTAATGTCTTGTTGACATATGATTTGATCGAGTCCCGAACAGCAGGCTTCCAGCTCGACGAATGCATAGAGTACCATTTCGGCGTCTTGGCAGAAACGTTCAAGCGACCTTCCCTGCCGGTCCGAGTAGAAGCAGGGCTCTTGCGGCCGCTAGTTTGGCGAGTAGAGGGGGTCGCGAGCTCGGGGAAGAAATCCCAGGTCTTTTCCCGGAAGTAATGATTGGAATCTATTCTGCGAGTCCAATCTACCGGACGACCGTAGTGTGCAGATGTGCCTAGGATAATAGAGGAAGCGTCGATATCGATGGGACTGGCGTCCGTGCGTTCCTCCGGGTGATGGAGATCAAGTGGGGACGGCACCGCTACTGGTTGTTCCATATCGTGTGCGGGGGTGGGATCGAAATTGGTGAAGTCATCCGAGTTGGATCGGACGAAGATAGGGAAATCTCGTTCTCGTGAGTAGCTTGAGGAGACACTGGGACTTTGTAGGCTTTCATCGAGGGTGCTTTCTGTGTCACTGTCCGAGTCGCTGTACATAGCAGAGTACTCGCCCTCGGTCGGAGAGTCCAGCATCATGATAGGTACCGGTCGGCCAGGGAGGGGTTTGTTGATGAGGATCTCAGAGCGGTGGGGTGTGAAGTACATCATCTTTGGTGGAACCACCTGTTCCATACCTTCAAGTGAGTGAGACGAATAGAGTGGAGGCGCAGTACGCCGTGAAGGGTTGGTGGACATCATGGTGGGTAGGAGGCTTGGACACAAAGAAAATGCTGGAAGGTGTGAAGATATTAAGCCTCTTTTCTTTGTGAAGACACCGAGTCAAAGGACAGGGAGAAAAGAGGAGTCAGCTCGTTTATTATCTAGCAGCGTTCGTGCACGGACAACGCGAGGGGCCGCAAGGGATACTAGACATACAAGACAGGAATAGTTCTAGATCTCCATCAGGAATTAAATCACATTAATTATGCTGACGGTATGCATTTATTTCTGGAGTTATTTTTCCCCGAAAGTAGATCCATTTCTGTTTCCAGAAAGAACTCCCAAATGGCCCACTAGGCCCAAAATGATGCGTTGTCAAACCAACGATCGACGATCTATGTAGGAACATGATGACGCCAAGAATGACCGCCCCCAATCCTCCCAGTAAGGAACTAATCCAACTCTAGTAATCGGTCAAATCATTTTCTGGCCTAATGAGGGACTTCTATCTTTGCTTTGCAATGCTAACTAAGTTTGGCTGCCCTCTCCATTGTCTCACGAGTCAATTGATCAGACCGTCTACGAACTGCACTGAGACGGCCCAGACGCCTTAATTTGGCGATCATAGCCTCGTCTCCAAAGTGACTGTTATGCTCGAATTCTGGCTCCTGGTCGTAAGCCACGCGTGCGGCATCCACAATGATGCGGGCTGTCATGCCGAACACGCGATAGCGCTGGACCTGTCCATCCGGATCCGCCGCTAGTTCAACATTCCCCTCCCTGTGGGGCTTTGGCGTGACCACCCGGGTATTGGCGCGAACAAAGAACTGGTGCACTAGTGTCGAAAGCCTGGTCAGTTATCCATTTGAATTGTTTTCTTGTATTTTTGTTGGGCACAAAAAAGCAAAATAGACTAATAACACGAACAGATCAGAAAAACAAATGACGTTCGTGTTACCAGATCCACTTGGAAAACATGGTTCGGTACGACCGGTTTCTCCTTCTAGACTCAAGCCTTGAACCATAGAGAGTGGGTCCGATTTGACAGGGCCCCTTGCCATGTGTGATAACGGGAAATTAAAAACAAGGGCGTTGAAGAAAGGGGCTCGGTAATCATAACCCAAATTGTAATGCAAGCGAGCAGGCAAACGAAAAAAGGGGAGAAAATACGTACTGCGCCAATTGGAATTGTGCCACAAACTCCACGATCCGCGATACCAATCCCCCAGATCATCATCATAGCCCTTAGCGTCCGCGCCCAACGAACCCTGATCAGCCCGAGCTGAACCCACAGTTGAATCTGCACTTTCACTCTGCTCCAGATTCGAATTCGAAGCCAATTCCTCTCCTTCCCTCAGACGTAAGAAACTGTAAAACGGCGCAGTAAAAACAGCAGCCACCTCCCTCGCATCTAGCTTAGGAATGAGCGAGATCTCGGGATCCGCATTCTGACCCGTCTTTGCATCGTACGAATGTAAAAGAGCCACGCAGGGCCGAACCACTACTTCTGTTTTGGCAAGATTTGCCGGTAACTCGCAGAGGTGTTCGACTGTGAAGGGGTGGGGAAGGGGTTGGTCAATTCCCGGTAGCCCGATCTCTTCCCATGCTTCGCGACGTGCAGTCTCGAACGGCGTCTCCGATGGCGCATCTGCTCGACCTGAATTGATTATTAGCGAGGGTCCACCTGATCCACTCCACCGTTGGGCTTTTGTTTGCGTTCTTTTCTTCTTTCCCCAGACTGCATGAATGTCTTCTCTTTCTATTTGGGGAAATTGTGCCTGTTGATCCCTTCTTTCTTTTCCTTTTGCCCATTGTTGTTCTTTCTTTCTCGTAACCATAGGCTACTCATCCCTTGTAGTATACTATATATAAACAACTCACCTCCTGGTAAAGCCGCATCTCCTGCATCTAGAATGCAGCCCGACGAAATAGGGGGCATAAGTTAGCGCAGTCCGCATGTCGTGCATCATCGGCGGAGGTAGCCCTGTTTTCAGGGCTAGTCTAGTTGCAAGGGGAAGGGACATACGTACATGAACTCAATGTCTTGGCCCGGATCGTAATCACGACTCTCAGGTCTCCATTGGCATCAGCGTACAGCAGTAGCAATACTGCCGCCCGCCTGGTCACCGGGACATCCTCGTACGCTGTGGGCGGAGGAACATAGTTTCGGAGTCGGTGGATGGCTTCCTGTTGTCATCTATCATATTAGCCTAGACATTCCACCATTCTTGTTTTTGGTTCTTGCTATCGTTCTGTGGCGTTTTCCTTGTCTTTCTTCTTTGCCACGCGACATTGGGTTGGGTTTAAGACATCCATTCTTAGAGGGGATGTCCATCCACGGGTGCCGTCAAGCCAATCTTCTTGAAGAAATGTGACACACCCCAATGGAAGGCCAGTGAGACTTGAAGGTGGAACTCAAATATGCGGATACGGAGAGAACAAAACAAGACCAGAATGAAATCGTGACGACATAGTATCCACGAGATAAGACAGTGCTCCTCTTGGTCGCATAGATCTCATCAGGGAAATAAAAATGTGGGTATAGAATGGGTCGCTGGGGTCCGAGTGTACAGGTACACACGCAGACCACGGATAGGCACAGGTAGGTGCATAGTTAGGTCGAGCAGGGAAGTACTAATCCCAAAGCGTAGAGACACAGCATTTGTGGCTTTCGGTGCATCTCAAATCTTGCACATAAACGTCACTTACCAAAGAAGTCTGGTTCAGCGGCGCCATACTGGAAGAGGCGCGGCCACTCCCTGTCTGATACAAATAGAGGCCCTGGAAGCGACCTGGATGTGGATTGGTGGGTATCGGGAACTTGGGACTGATAGTTCGGGTTAAATGACGTGGATGTCTCCGCATAGCACTCTGGGTATGTCCTGGAGGGTGGAAGTTCGAGGGATATGAAAATGGAGAATATACAAAAGTAGTCAACAGGAAGTAAATGTAAAATACCCGGAGAATAAAATGTTTAGTTCACTAGTGCAGCGGGGGTACCCCCGTCTCTTTGGACGTAAGGATGAGTGATGCGGTTCGCTGCACGTGATCTAGGTCGTACTGGATAGATCCATTCTACGTTGTGACCAAAGAAAATAAGACAACATCCAAGTTCTTGTTTCTTGTCAAACACGTTGAACATATTGTTCGATTTCTCTGGTACTAAGGAGCTATCTCAAAGGTTCTGGTGTGGATGTGGGCATTACTCTCGCCTGTTCGATCCGCCCATTTAAGCCAGCTCCATAGTGGCCCTCGGACAAGGCCGATTGCTTGGTTGCGGGGGAAAGGGTTCGGTTCCCACTTGAACAGTAGCTTTGCCGAGGTTGGGTGTTGTTCCGGCTAACGATGCCAATTCAAAGTTGCCGATTAATAATCTTGAAGTTTTATTTTGTGAGGTGTTTGAAATCAAATTAGATGCATCTTGTGGATTTGTTCTATCAATACATGGCTTTTCGCTCTGAACTCCAGATCAATGGCTGAGATTCTTGCAACACATCCGGCCACTTGGGCAGAGATTCCGGTCTTGCCCATGCAGAGGGCACCGCGACAACTCACACCGACTGCCTTGCACACCGCAAGATTGCAAAAAATGAGACACAACGAGCAGGATGGGATTCAAAGGAGCGTATCAGAGACCCAGAGATCGGGGCAAAAAAGTAAAAGGAATAGTAAAAGGGGAAATGAGAGGGAGAGAAGAGTCGGAGAGAGAAGGGGGTCTATAGCAACATAGCGGAGAAGTAACACAAGGGGAGAACAGAAGGGGTCAAAAAAGAAGAGAGACAATAAACAAAAATCTATATGTTATCCAATAAAACAATCCCCGGAAAGAAAACGCAAGTGCAAACCGAGCCATTCATGAAATTTACGAGCTTTCGCTCTTCCTAGTCTGCTCAACCTTGGCACCCTCGGCACCCTCGGCCATGGCTTCATTAGCTTCAGCGGACTGCTTCTCAGCGCTGTTGGATGCCTCGATGCGGGCCTCCTCCTTCTCGTCGATATCTTCGATATCCTTGGGCGCGGGAGCGTGGTCGTCGTTTCCACTGTTCTGCACGCTCTCCTCCTCAATGAGTTCCTCTTGCTCCTTGATGACCTCCAGACGCTGCTTGTTGGTGGCAGCACCCTCGGCGTTGTGGACCTCAAGCTCAATCTCGTGGAACAGCTCCTCGGGAATGCTAGAAAGAACCGACTTCAGAGCATCAATCTGAGAGGCCATGTCGGACTCCTTACCACCCTGGGTGTACATGTAGGCATTGCTCAGAACCAAGAGAGTAGATGGGACACCCTGCTGAAGACGGAGGTCGAGCCACATGGTAAGGTCCTCACGGAGACGAGCGGGGGAGACACCGTGTGTACGAATACCGCGAGAGGCGCTAGCCATCTGCAGCTCAGGAACGGACAGCGAGTCAACGCCCTCGTAGTTGATGGCGCGGTCATCACGCTTGATCTGGCGCATACGGTGACGAATGTTGTAACGGAGCATAGCGTCAGTGCCGAAGGTGTTCAGGTTCATGTAACGGCAGATAGCCACCAATTGGGGGCGGGACAAGTTGTCCAGGGTAAGATCATCCTTGAAGATCTTGCAGACCTTAACAACATCTTCGGTGGAGGGAGACTCGCCGGTCGTGCGGATCTTGCGGAAGAAGTCTGCGAACTCCTCGTTCTTCACTGTCGCAGCGGTTAAGGGCAAGCCAGTCTCGCGCAATGTGTTGCGCAAGAAGCTAGAGACCTCTTTGCGAGTGGAGCTCAGGTTCGTGGCCTTCTTCTCACGAGCGGACTTGCCCTCGTAGGTGCTAGGCAGCAAGTTGGGGAAGATCTTCAGCGCGACGGGGAGTAGCAGTTCGGCGAAGGGAACGATAAGGAAGACAGAGAAAGGAACCAACCGACCCAAGTCCTTGGTGGTACGTTGAAGCTATTGCATTTAAATCCAGAATTAGTCAAATGATCCAACTCGATCACGGCGATCGGAGCCTTGGCCTACCTGACGGTGCTCTCTCCGGCTGAGCTCGTAGCCAGCTGCCATCTTCACAGCTAACCGGGTGCTAATCTTGACCTCTGTGGCCAACAGCTTTGTGCCATCCCAGTAGTGCTGCAACTCCTTCTTGACCTTCTGTCCAATTGTCAACTTCTTGACCTCCTTCTCCTCGACCAAGTTCTTCTGAGAGTCCACTCCAGCAGTCTTGCTGGAGGCCACCTTGGCATCCTTAGTGGCAGGCTTATCAGCCTTGGCAACTGTTTGTGACGATTGCGCTTGCTCTTGGGGGAGAGGCTTCTTTGCTTGCTCGGCATTGAATCCAGGAGGGGGGTATGATTGGGAGGAGTTGGATGTGGATTGCTCAGTGGCATAGGCACGCTGTTGGGGAATCAAAATAGCAAGGGCAGACACATGCGATGGAAGACCGCGCCCATTTCGGAGGAAACTGTTCGCCGCAGCGATGGAAGCTGGGCCGAGAGCGCCAGCACGAGTGCGAGCTATTCAGCGGGGGTAGAAACGTCAGTCAATAGGTTCCTCGGTCTTCAAAATGTAACAGCGGTGACCTACCAGTCAGGGTTGACCGCAATGCAGATGTGTTGCGCACCAGTTGAGCAGACCTCATTGTGGCGGACATTTGCGGAAAATGTTGGGGCGAGAAAGGAAAGGGCCCGATCAATCGAGCAGGGGGTCGCGGAGGGCGCAACAACGATTAGACTGCCTTAAATGAAGACAATCCCGAGATGAAAAAGATTATTGAAACAAAATACGGATGGTATGGATTTGTGTAGGTTGAAGAGAATACGGAAGATGTAGGTGACGCTGCCAGTCATCACGTTGATCCACGTGACCGAAAGCGGCTTCGGAGGTGTCGACGGAGATAAATCAATCGATTTTCTATTGGCGCTGTATTTTCACTCATACAGCCTTGGCAATTTTCTGTTACAAATATGCAAAGAAACTTCTGTCATCAAACGTATATACGTGTCGCATTAAAAGTGCCACATCGTGTCAATCTGTATTTAAACAAAGAATGATCGTCTCTTATCTAGTCGGCTCTGAAGCGTATTCCACCAGCTCAATGGAATCTGAAAACAATGCAGCATGAAAACACCATATATCAAGAGGGTAAACGCTATATTTGCAAGGATAAAAATCATCTACGCCAAGGGGTATCATGGACCGATTAAAGAAAGTAAGAAACCCCAGGAATTAAGTTCTCTCGCGAACAGTGGAATCGGTGTCCCGGGCAGCATCACGGAAGGCAGTAGAAGCAGCCAGGTTGGCATCCAACAGAGGAATCCTGTCAACACTGCCTCGCTTCTCGAGAGGAGCATGAGTCCGGGATGCATCGGCGGCGAAAGTAGCGGGAGTCTCCGGGAAGATGAACGGGCTAGCTGCTCCATCGGGAGAACTTTGCCACCGAGCAACATCCATCTTTAGCTGGTCCAGCTCCTTCTGGAATCGCTTACCAAATACATCAATATAGTAGGTAGCGCCGTTGTGGATACTCCACACGAACAAAGCGAAAATGTAAATACCGCTTGCATTCCGGTACCAGAACCAGATGGGGGACGGGATCATGGTCGAGAGCGCAAAGACGTATTGGATCAACATAAAGGCCGGTTCTTGCAGTGCCTCTGGAAGGCTCAGGACAAACCGTCCAATCCAGGCCTTGGAGTATGACTTGCGTAGCCAGGTAAAGCTCGTTGGGCGTCCCGCTGCAATCTTGTCTGCACGGCGCACGGAAATCATGAAATGGTATGCCAACTGCCAAACCAAGTATGGGATAGTAGACCAGATAATCATAGCCCATAGCGAGTAATGCTCAGGGTCACCCGGCTTGCTGAACTTGATGGCATAGACAGCGGGGAATCGCTCCTTGAGCATCTCGACGGGGGTCAAGTGAACAAGACAGTGCAACGTGACCGGTGGCATGATGTGAATAAATAGACTGGAAACAAGAGATCAGTTTACAAGAACATGCTCGAGTCAAGACGGGGAGTACATACCTGACGACTTTGTCCATACTATGGAAAACCAGCGAGTTCCGCCACATGGCGATGGCCGCCGCGTTGTTTCCAAACGTCAAACAGAACGTACCCAAGAACAGTCGTTTCGAGCCAGGGAAAACCCACAGACTCAGCATACAGAGCATGTTCACAAAGTAGCACAGATCGGCGAGGAAGTAGTGGTAGCCCTTGGCATGGTAGGTATAATACCGAATGGGCATGAAGTACGCCAGCTGGGCGGTAAACCAGAGATAGAAGTATTGGGGGCAAGCACCGATCAGGTAGCCACTAATAAAAATGTTGAGCACACCCGCGATGAAGGAGGCTTTCTCTCGGAGAGTGACAGTGGCGGTCTTGCTCCACTGTTTACCCAGGCGCTCCACCCCGGCCTTCATGCGCTTTCGGTATCTATCGAGTCGCTCGTCCGCGGTCGGAACTCGACGCTTCCACTCTCCCACAACTCGCTGTCTGGCGTTCTGCCCGGTCGATCGGAGCTTCTCACGCTGCTTGCGCACCTTCTCTTTCTGCAGATTGATTGTATGTTGCCATTTTTCCAGACGCTGCGTAAGCTGGAAGTTGTCGAGGAGATCGAATATAGTCAACTTGTCCAGAGGCGGGAATGTTTCCCAATCTTCTTGGTACGAGCTGCTGTTTGAGAAGGAACCGTTGCGCGAAAGCTTGCCCGGGGAAGGAGGAGGGGAGTAGAATTCATCCCCATCGGCGAACTCCTCCAAGAAAGGGTTATCCAAGTCATAAGCCCCCGGTGTCGACGCCACCGACTCTGGCGCGACTGCCGAGTCGGATTTCCGACGTTGGTGGGCGCTTGATTCCTCCATCAGAAACTGTTGTTGGAAGGAGAAGAGGGTAGGACCGTCCCGAAGGTGAGGGTAGGGCCGGCTAAGAAAACGGCCAAACGTTAGCATCCCCATGGTGGCTCGAGCGCGTGTTTTGCAAAGTCACCGCCATGTGCAGCTTCGACCCTTCTTATCTTCACATACATTGAGGGGCAAAAACCAAGAGGCGCGACACCTACCTTATCGGAGTGGAGGGGCGGATCACGACCACGGTTCACGCGGAGAACAGCGGAGACCAGGGGGAAATGTGGTTGGTAAGACGCACCCCAACGTACAGAGGCAAAGTCGCGAAAACAGAAGGTTGACTTTGGATGAAAGTACCGTCAAGGGTGCAATCGACCAGCAAGAAGGTGATGACGGAGCGTGTGCTGTTGACTTGACCGCTGGTTGGTTTATCTGGGTCCCGGTCCAGTTTGCGGGTTAGTCCAATCACGCAGCTCCACAGGGTCACGCCGATCAGGGCCCGCGTTTATTGTTGGTTCCAGGATGTGTATCCATCTGGTCGGATCCCGATCTGCGTTACTGAAAACGGTATCGGAATCCTTAATATTTCGATCCTTTGATAACCTCTACTAGTCTCTGCCAATGATTATTGGGTGGCTAATCACGTACTTCGAGGGTGAAGTACCCAATTTATATCTCGGGTCACCGTCTATTCACTGCTTTGATGACCTAGGTATCTTCTGTTGAGTGCTCAGGTGTGACTATGGCCCCGGGTGGCGGTCACCAGAAACAATCGGTCGCAGTCATGTTTGCTATACCGTAGGCAGAGTCAGATCATGCCTGAGTCATCCTCAAAATACACTCAGATGAGGCTTAACACGCACGCCACGTAGGTCATGTTTTGCGCCTCATATTGCGCTCTTTCTCACTTGTCTGCTCGTGTGACTTTGGAGCCACTTGATCAATGGTATGAAAAGCGCCATCTGGGTTGACCGGGACCACGGGCACAATGCCAGTACCCTATGCCTTGGGCTGAATACGGTCCACAAAGGTTTCGAAGGGTCTGTACGGGATCTTTCTCCGATTTATCGTAGGGGCATTAGTAGTGGCTCGAGCAGTCATTGGCTCATCAAGCATTCTGAGAAACTCTGTTGTAAAATGGCCCTCATAAAGGTGTATGAATTCCTTATCCTGCCCATTCGTCACAAGAAGGCGTGCCTTCAAAAAATCAGTCAGTAGAGTGACAATACCAAAGGAAAGCCAGTTCAACCATAGCACATACCGTTTGAATTGCCGGCTGTGAGCCTTCCTTAGTACTTTTTTGAAATTGCGCAATAGAAATCAAGATACATAGCAAATATGGGTCCTCAGTCCATTCCCGAGGGGTAGCTCGTGCCACTCTGATATCAGAAATGCGTTGACAGACATCATTAGTTCTGTCTTTGTCCGGATGTGGGTGAGGTGTAAGCCTCTTCCTACGAGACGACTCAATTTGCATGTAGTCGATATAGCCGACCAATGGTCGAAAGTCTTGCGGAGACTGGGCTGTCTGCATACGGCGACAGAACATTATATAAGATGGCTGGTGAACAGCTTTCCCGGCGAAGAATAGATCCGCACCTTTTCTAATTAGAAGTTGGTATTAGTGACATGAAATTAAGCTTCTCCACCGGTGTTTTGCTGTGGCCCTCACTGGTACTTATTGAATATGCTTCTTTCGTTTAATAAAAGACGTAATAAGAAGCGGACCCTCTTATTGGGCAACACAGTTGTGGAAAACAATTCCACTTCCTTCATCTCCTTTTCAAGCTCAGGGTTTGGGTTATCATCTGTCCTTTGCCTCGTGATCTGGTCGATATCAGCGTCCTCGACCGGGACATGGTCAATGTGCTGGAAACGGCATCTCAACGCGTTCAGCTGACTAGAAGTCCAAAATAGTGGATTCACGAGGAGCTCCCGATTATGGCGTATGACTTCAGAGAGTGACACCAAATTAGACTCGTTTTTCATGTTGATACTTGAGGTGTTCGCTTAAGCCCGATCACGCACATATGCCATATTGCCGCGCCTTGACCGCCTTCGAGGTATACAGCAATGTTTCATTCTAATCAGGTGAAACTGCTCACCATTGATCATTGGCATTTTTTAACATCATAGCAGCCTTTTAACTGGTAGGAACCCTTGTGGAGATACCTGGAGTTACCATCGAAGGTCAGTGTCAGAGCCCTGAGTTCCTATGGTGGTAATTGAATGTGTTGTACTGTATATATTCAGTGCCATGTACACTAGTGATGAAAGTTGGAAGGAAAAGTTGTCAATTTTGGGCGTTCTCATAGCTACCAACGAATGAAACGAAGAAACAAAAACGCATTTCGAACTTGAGGCAACTTCAAGACGTTACATCTTTTGGAGTCAAAGGCTGTGGAACCCTTTACGGGTCCAGAACTCGATGAAACTCCGTACCAGTTCAGAAGTAAGTTGTACATAAGAAATGTCGTCACGGCTCCTGATTGCTTTCAAAGTATTTGGGCACTCATAAACCGGAGAAAACTTGCTTGTTTGTAGACGCGTAGAATCACGTAGAACAGGCTCTGCAAGTAAGGGCATCAAAGACAGTAACGGGCTCGATTCCAACCGGCTCCAGGTTTCTAGCTTTTGCAGCCAATCTGGATATGGGATTTGTTCAAGGGGGAAGCCCGCTTCGTTAATAAGTGTACACAGCTTTTCCATGTGCGTAGTGAGATCTGGATTTGGTGCAGTCAAGCTATAAGCATGGCCAATGTTGCGGTTGTCCGAGGAAATATGCAGAATTGAATCGCATACATAGTCGACTGTGACATACTCCATATTTTGTGATGGTAGATGCGGCCAATATCCCAATTGGATGCACCCAACAATCATTCGACTGAAGAAATCGTCTGGGTTACCTGCCCCTGTCTTGCTATCGCCAACAACGAAGCCAGGGCGATAAATGGTCACCGGCAGGCCTCGGTCACGCATCCTCTGTACCATCTCATCTGCTACCCATTGGCTTTGGGCATAGCCTGTGTCGAAAGGAAGGGAAGCAAGATGCACCTTTAGTGAGCCGTCCTCGGACACAACTTCTGTTCCCAAAATGAGTCCAGTGACCGCCCAAACATCGATGCTGGAAATGTAATGAAAAGCCTTTCGTCGTCCTTCGACTGCGACACGAAGAACATTCTTGGTACCCAGCACGTTTGGTGCATAATGACTGCTGTAGGGCTCACACCAGTTGACCTTGGCAGCAGCGTGAAATACTGCTGGCGCCCAGCCAACAAGCCATTCATAATCGCTATGTGAAAGCCCGAGGCGATCTTGTGTTATGTCACCGTCTATGAAGATGATCTTCTTCATTTTCTCGCGCATATCTTCTTCCCACAGATCGTACTTCTTGAATGTATCTTGAACCCGGTCCATAGGCGAGTGATTTTCATTGCCCCGGACAAGGCACGCAATCTCTTTCATGGACGGCATGGAGAGCCAGCGATGCAGGAGATTAATTCCGATGAAGCCGGTGGCACCTGTCAGGAATACGCGACCCTCGGAGAACCAATTCGGGAGTAGCTCAATGTCATCGGCAAGTTGGCTGTCAGCTTCAAATTGGAGGATCTCAGATGGCCCATAATTGACTTTTTCAGGTTGGCCAAGGAGCTGTGCCAGTGATTCAGTTGTTGGGTTGATATAGAGGTCTTTGATTGACAACGACCTTCCAACCTTTTGCTTGATCGAACCAAGGAACCGAGCAACTTGTATTGATGATAAGCCGAGAGAGAAAATGTTCTCATGGGGACTGGGAGTGGAGATACTGAGAATACCTTTCAGAATCTCGGAAATCATCTCGACGCCGCCTATTTCTCCACCTTCACCGTTGCGAGAGGACTCCTCCTGGTGGGATTCCGCATTCCTCTCAGCCAGGGCAGCACGATCCACCTTACCGCGGGAATTCAACGGCATCTCTGAGATAACTTGAACTTGATCAGGCACCATGTAGTAAGGGTGTTGATCTCGGATGTTCTCGATTATATTTTGTGGATCGATTGGGCTATCGCTTTCTGGAACAACGAAAGCCACGAGCCGGTCAGATCCAGCACCGTCGCTAGATTTCTCATGCAAGCAAGCCACTTCCTTGATGTTTCCCTGTGCGGCGATTGTTCGCTCAACTTCCTCGAGTTCAACACGAAAGCCTTGGTGTTTGACCTGGAGGTCTAGGCGCCCGACGAAATGGAGGGTTTTTGGTTCCCCTTTCCAAACACCAACATCCCCAGTCCGGTATACCCGGATAGTTTCCAGCTGATCAGATGCTTGGGAATTTGGGACTTCGATCTCAATGAACTTTTCAGCGTTCTCTTTCGGACGGTTCAAGTAACCGGCCGATAATCCTGGACCCCCGATGCATATTTCACCCTCGACTTCCTGACTGAAAACTGGCTTCTGGTTCTCGTCAAGAAGATATAGCACAGTATCTCCAAACGGCTTTCCCGCACTGATTTCTCCACTTCGGGCGTCTTCAAGAGTCACCTGCCGCAGAGTCGAGAAGCATGTCGTCTCCGTAGGTCCATAAGCATTCCACAGTTTTTCAGGGGGCCGTCGCTGCCAAGTACATTCTCCATTGAATTGGGATTCGGTGACTCGCCAGCGGTTACAACGTGGCGAAGGTTTTGAAACGCGGAAGGGGCACTGGTGGCCACTATGTTGAAAAGAGCGGTAGGAAGGATAGCATTCGTAATGCTTTCATCTTTCAAAAATGTAGCAAAGGACAGCGGGTCCTTGATGGCGGACTTTGGGATGTGTACCACTGTAGCTCCGGAAAGTAATGTAACCCATATCTCTAACAAAGACAGGTCAAAGCCTGGGTTGTTCAACTGTCCAACACGATCACCAGGTTTGAAGTCAACCGGGGATGAGGTGGCAAGATGAATCAAAGCTGCGGAAGAAACTTGGACAGCTTTAGGCTTTCCCGATGAACCCGACGTATGAAGAAGATGGCTTCTGTGATCTTCAGGCATGCCAGATCTCACTTTAATCTCTCCTTCCATGTCCCCTTTTTGACCAGACTCCAAAAGGGACTCAATTGACAGTACCTCAAACTGAGACACCCTGGCCGAAAGATCAGTGGTTGTAAGGACAAATCGTACACCTAAGTCGGACAGCATGGCGTTGAGTTGATTGTCAGGCACAGATGGATCAATGGGAGTACAACTTCCAGCTGCTCTCAAGACTGCGACTTGAGAGACAACTTGTTGCCAACCTGGGCCAAGGACAATTCCCACGGGCTCTTGAATGCCCAATTCTTTCTCGGTCAACTTCTCAGCTAGAATGTCGGCGGCAGAGATGAGATTGCAAAATGTCAATCGCTGGTCCCCATCAATAATAGCTAGAGAGTCGCGGGCTTCATTGGCTCGGTTGCACAATAGATGTTCCATCTCGACTTGGTCACAATAAGTTCTGAATCTTGTTGATAATGGAGCAAAACAGTCGATACTGGTTGATTGTGAAGTAGATATACTAAGTGATCCAATGCAACATGAGATTCCAAGGTTGTTCTTGTGGTTGTTTATAAGGTAGGTCAGTAGTGCAAGGACCTCAGATATGTAGGTGTCGTTAGACATGCTGAGAATAGGGCCATCTGCAGCACGACTAAAGGAAACCACAGATCGACAACAGCCTATAGCCTTCTTAGTAGAAACAAGTTTTTAAATCATCTATGATCCGACATGCTTCCGTTCAAGGCCAACTGTAACTGTAGTCCTAGAGGCTGAAGGGTATGTGATTTGTTCGCATTCTACGCGACCCTACACCACTTGGTTGCCCTTCCTATATGCGGACATTTGCCTTCGATCTCGTAAACTTTGAATATAGTTCGTCTGGAACGGGTATATATTCTCTGATCTCCTATGCAGACCTCTTAATAAAGCAAGACTGATCGCCGGATGACTAGTTATGGAATCACACAAAGGTTATTAGTAATACTATACGAGACTTTCAACTAGCGCATCTGGCGCATCTGTAATTAAAGTTTCAGGCAAGCACGAAATGAGATTATACTTTTCGAAAAATCAGGGCACAAGTATGTTTCTTGCCCGAAAGGTGATAAAAGGTGTTTCCCGAGGTTTAAGGTCAACCTGTGATGGTGATATTATGTACCTTTTGAGCTCATATTCTTAAAATTGATATCTATGCTATATACTGCACTAGATAATTCACAGCTAGAGTACGTCGAACATACGTAGTAACCTTGATCATTCATCCACGAATATGATTATTCGGCTGCGTCCGACAATCCTCTCAGAATTCCATTTTAGGAGCCGTGCAGCGCCAATTTGTCAGACGGTTGTGACCTTGGAACTGTGATATAAGGATTTGCACGGAGGCATCTTGGCTGAGAAGATGATTGCGTCAGAATCACGAACCTATATACTCTTGGAGGGGAGTGTAGTAAATTCCATCCATACGGTGGTCCAGAGTGTACGCGACACATGACATTGAGAAGATTGGGGATACTCAAAGCATTCCAAAGCCTGTTCATCAAGTTATAGAGCTTGGCCAACTCTTTACTACCTTGGTTTGAGGCTTGAAGATTCAAGTAAAATGATACTGTCCACTGACGCGACATTTGATTTCACTTTAGTTTTCCGGTAACCCTGCTGTGAACTTCACTCAGAGACCATGGATTCACAGCTGATGTCAATTTCGCTGTCTTGGACTTTGTTCTTTAAGTTGACACCAAGCGCAAATTGGCGTCAGAATGAGTTTTCAAACTATTACTACACAATCACGGGTAAATTTGTGCATCTGCTCCTTGTGCGGACTTGACCTACAACCACTACAGGACCACCCAAATATACATCATCTCAATATAAAGAGATATTATTACTCCGAATACGATCTAAGGAACTTGAAAGCGCCTAATAGCAAGTGCCAAGAGCCTAGATCATCTTCCGCAGAGAGTCAACGCATAATCATATCACAGCATTTCTGGCGCTATAGTAAATGAAAGGTCGGCCTTCTTGGGGTTTAACCCTTTCACTGCTTCTTAGTGCCTTGTTCGGGTACCAGTCTATTGTTGCCTTAATCTAAAGAACCTAAGCCCTTTTCATCTTACCTCTTCCTATCACTCTTACCTCTTCTTATTACCCTATTACCGGTCGTAGAAGCAATCCTAGTCTAGGTAGCCAAAGGCTTTCGTTCCCATGATATAATAACAATTCGGGTGTCTTCCAAGGCTATCTAAAAACATTTTGATAACTTGGGTGACACAATATGAGGCGTTCGTTCTTCACTGGGTTCACGGGCTACGCGGTCCGTCCCGGGAGCCCCGCATGCCCGACACTCTGCATCTATCTAGCAAACACAATAATAAAACTGAGAGTGAGGGCCCAGGACTCGATTTTCCAAGGCTAAGGGACATGCTAATGTCGCACAGTGTACTACCAAGCTGTGGTGCAGATGTTACTACGACCGGGCTTTTCCCCAGCCACTAGGAATCTCTTCCGCACCACACACCTACACCGCTGTATACATACGCCTGCAGTACCACCGATGTGACGTGTTCGGTGGTGTAATTATCTGATTGGTTGTTTAACAGTGCCTTTTTCCTTGACCGCCAGGCTTGCTGATTTCAGCGAGAAGTGAACAGCCCCCGGCATTCCCTAGAATCTTTACCCCCCCAACCACAAAGTCCAACTGAAAAGCCAAGGAAACGGCACTCAAGTGAAAACTCTCAACATGACCTCTTTGAGAGGCTTGAGAAAATGCTTTCGTTCCAGTTCAAGGCAGTCGCAGAATGCAGAAGGCCAGCCCAGCCTCTAACCAAGCCAGACCCAAGCTCATACAGATCACATAGTTATTATCCTAGCATCATCAGCCCTGACTAGCCAGACTACCATTCCCCAGTATCATGCCAAAGAATCTCACCCCCTAGAAAACTTGTGGCGATCAGCCTTTGACCAGCTAGACAAAAAAGAGCGAGATACTTTGTTAAAAACTACTCCCGCCATAACGATATCAGAGACGAAAGGTCTTAATCTTCGAGACTTCTCACGGAAAATCATCAATGCCGCGCAGTCTTTTGAGAGAACTATTAGTGCAACGAACGCTTTTGATTCCACCGATCACGCTGCCAGTGCCTGGCGATTATATCGCTTAGCTTAAACGTAAGTCATATGGAAACTACGTGAATTACACAGCTAATGCGTGACTGGAGATATAGATCACTTAGTATTGCTTTGACTTACGAGAAGCCGTTTCCAAATCCTCGACGTAACGTACCTTACTGAGTTTCTTACCCGGTGTGCATACATAGTTCCCAAGGTTCACCGCAGACTTTTCAGAAGAAGGACATGATAAGCGTTGCGATTATCGGAACCTATAAATCATATCTCGAATAAGCAGCAGAAATACTGGCTTCCCAGAACATCGGCTCGTGAAGGCGCATACTGGATAGTCTCACTGCAGCTACCAACGAGCACCGAACAGAGCTCCAATCGACCAAGAGGCAGGAGCAGGAGCAGGAACTATACGAGAGCGTCTATTTAAAAGAACATATGCAGCGTATACGAGAACCAGCATGCGGCTCTGTATCTTCCAAGTACTAGGGTCGAGCTCCGTGACCAAATTCCACAGTGGGCCGAATCACCAGAGAGCAGATGCATGTTTTGGTTATGTAGCATGGCAGAAAAGGGAACTCGACGATCGCCCGAACGGTGGCAAAATACTTCGATGATAAGGGGCACCTTGGAGCCAGTTTCTTATTCAAAAAAAGCGAGGCCGATCGTGGTTATGCCAAAAGATTCACTTCAACCATCGCGAAGCAACTCATAATCCAAGATCCGCAACTAGCACCCTTTGGGTCAACATGGCAAGATACGAAGAATCAGTCGTGTGAGGGTTACAGGTACAGATTCCGGGCGAGCCTGTCTGTCGAATCTGTTACCTTTTTACTTCTCTATCTATTGATGATCTAATCTCCTAAGAAGCCCCTTCTTCTTGAAGTATATCTTACTTCTTTTAGTACATCTCCTCCGGATGTGTAGGAATTTTTCGGGAAATACCGCTCAAATATTTCTATCTTGATTGGGCAAAATACGTTGGGTGGTCATGCACAATCTTGGCGTGAGGCTATCTACGTATACAAAGGTAGCTATAGGCCATGGCTCTGATAATATTTGAGGCCTTCTCAGTGCGAACCTGATCCATGGCTTGAAGTGAGTATACCGTCGCTCGTCTAAGGCGTGCTAATCTAAGGCGTGCTATACAAGTGCCACGCAAGCTGCCCTATACTTTCAGTGTGGTTTAAGGCGCCCTGTCTGAGTTCTACGTAATGCGCCTTTTTTTTTTTTAGCTCGGCATGAGTAACATAAGAGAGACACAAGCTTTGAAATCAATAAAGATAGTGATGAGTGAATGAAACATAAATGGCGAGCACAGCCAAGAAAAGAAGGAATGGAAAGTGTGCTATTCTTGGAACTCCACGATTATTCACCTCCAAATTTCGGAAGCACAAATTTTTCTTGCCAGATTGGCCTTCGTCCAAAAAACTGATACACAACAACGGTGTTTCGTGTTCAACATGGAGGCCAAGAAGCCATTCAGCTTCGTGTACGGGCCTATTCCCGCTTTTCCATCCGTCCAGTACTAACCTGCACAGGCAAAATTTCATCTCTGCTACTCTAGCAGAAAAGTCAATAACCAAAGGGCTACTCGGAGACAATTTAACAGCACACTGTGGCATTGCACTCACATCTTTCTCCACCCGTCTATACTACTTGAGCGTCGTGCCTGAACAGTTCAAGTCCCTGTTTCCAGACATGGTCCTCGCAATAATCGCATTCGCCTATACATTCGACATTGCAAATCAAGCCTTCTCTGTTGAAGAGGACATGATTAACAAACCGCACAGGCCCATCCCATCAGGTCAACTGAGCCAAGAGGGCGCATACATCCGTTGGGCACTAAGTTGGTTACTGTTTCCCACCATAATATATGTGAATGTTGGCACTGTCGCTGCCATATCGCTCCTCTCATGGGAGGCATGGACGTTTCTATTCTACGTGTGGCCGAAGTTTGACAACTGGATTGCACGGAATGCCTTTACAGCTGTTGGAGCTGTCATCCAGCTGCGTCTTATAGATGCTGTGCTCGCTCATCATGTGCCCACTTTCGAGATTGATAGCTCTTTGGGCTATGTGATCTTCTCTTGGCTATTTATGACCATTCATATCCAGGAGTTCCATGATATCGAGGGCGATAGAAAGGCAGGGCGCCAGACATTGCCGCTGCTTCTAAGTTCTCGTGGACAAGTTTGGCTACGGGTTGGAACGGCCATCATAATGATTACGGCTACACTGGCGAGGGTTACTCTGATTGGGCACCGTTGCTCATCGATGCATTCGGTGTGTTTTCTTGGACTCTGCCTTCTACTCTCGACGTTGGTTTTGTCCGTGCGACTAGTTATGCTCCGTCACAAGGAAGCCGATAAGATCACTTACAAATACTTTTATTTTCTGGCAACATATCTTATGTTACTTTTCCATGCACATGGTGAAGCGAGGAGTGGCTGAGTCCAATTGGGGTTTACAACTCATGGCCTCTTATATCTGTACTTTGCCGGTCCGTCATTTCAGCACTGTGGAGCCGAGAAAACAAGACAGTGTAAATTCTGTAGAAGCTGAAAGTGCCGTTTCAAATTGTTTTTTATCAATTCCATTTCATTTGCCAAAGAACAAAAGCCCCTCTAAGAATGCCATGTTGTTTACAATATACTAAGTGTACGGAAGACTCGAATTCACCATCTCTCCACCAAATCACGAAAGCAAGCGACAAAGCCCCAAGATTGGTCTGGATTAGCCGACCGGCGTGACCCACATCCAACGAGCAGTCGCGGCCCGCGATAAGAACGGAATAGATTGATGTGGGGCGGAGTATGCTTGTCCCGCCATTGTCATTGAGAATCTCTCCACTTCGTAACCAACGCAATTCCGCCATTGACAAAAAGCTCAGCTAGAAGTTTGGATTCTGAAGCTCTTGCCCCATCAAAGCTGTCCACGACTGAGATACAAACGTTGCGGAACAGCTTCAGCACCTCGTCATGGCGAACACGACAACAGAGACGCCAAAGCGTCCTAATTTCCTATTCATGCTTGCAGATGACCTTGTACATTCAATCTCTCTTTCAAACGCTATTAACGCAATTTGCTCACCATCTAATTCATCAGGGTTTCTCCGATATTGGATGCTTTGGTAGTGAAATTCAGACACCAAACATCGATCGTCTAGCCGCAGATGGAATGCGCATGCTGAACCACCACACTGCGGCCGCATGCTCGCCTACCCGCGCTATGCTGATGAGTGGCACTGACGCGCACCTTGGTGGCCTTGGGTGCCTAATTGAACACCGGGCCAATCCCAAGGGTGGAAAGCGGTGGAATGGTAAGGCGGGGTATGAAGGATATCTGAATAATGATGTTGCTGCTCTGCCTGAGATTCTTGGGGATAATGGGTATTTCACGGCTATTTCTGGAAAGGTATGATACCTTATTTTGGGATTTGGTCCAAGTGCGCAATTGAGTGGATGCTAATAGAATATAGTGGCATCTGGGTCTGCGGGCTAGTCAGGGACCTTCGGAGCGTGGATTCCAGAAGGCTTTTGCTATGCTTCCAGGATGCTGTAGTCATTATGCGTGGGAGCCTGTTCAGGAACGGTTCCCGATGGGTGGGTCACCGGTTCATACTGAGGGTGGTGTCAAGTTTGATGTGTGAGTTTCAATCACGAAGCTTGTCCTTCATACTGGGGTTCTAACGAAAATCAGGCCACCAAACACAACTGAAGACCCGGAAGGGTTCTACTCGTCTGATTTCTACACTGACCGGCTGATTGAATATCTCGATACCCGATCTGAGGCCGATGAATCGAAGCCTTTCTTCGCTTTCCTACCGTATACAGCCCCCCACTGGCCGTTGCAGTGCTCCAGAGCCCAGCGTGACAAGTACGGTTTACCTACGAATACCCGGGCAGCTCTTTGAAACTGATAATTGCTTAGGTACAAGGGCATGTATGACGATGGCCCATACGCGCTCCGCGAGCGCCGGCTTAAGAAGCTTGCTGAGATTGGCATCATCGATGAGTCTGTTATTCCCCATAAGATGGAGACTACGACCCAAGGCTCTGGCGAGTGGGAGGATTTCACACCGGAAGAGAAGAGGTGCTCTAGTCGGTCTATGGAAACTTACGCTGGTATGGTGGACTCGATGGATTACAATGTCGGCAAGGTCATTGCGCATTTAAAGAAGACTGGGGAGTACGATAACACATTCATTGTGTTTATGAGTGATAACGGAGCAGAGGGTGCAGCGTGCGTACCTTTATCCTCGTCCTTGTCTATTTTCGCTAACGAACTTTTATAGATTGGAAGCGAGACGTGAGTTATGGCAGCATCAACATCCAGATCCTCAGACTAATTATTTGCAGCTGTTATGGGCGATAACATCAAGGCCGCCATTCACAAGTATTACGATAACTCTTACGAGAATATCGGTAACTACAACTCATTCACCTGGTACGTACTCATCTTCCAGAAAAACCAGTACACAATTCTAACCTGACCAGGCTCGGACCCCTGTGGGCTCAAGCCTCAACCGCCCCTTCACGCCTATTCAAAGGATTCCCCTCTCAAGGCGGAATTCTAGTCCCCTGCGTCGTAAAGCCACCAAAGGATACCTTTCTTCCATATACCCCAGGCTCCTTCAACCGCTCCTTCAGTACAGTGATGGACTGGTCCCCAACATTCCTTGAGCTTGCAGGAATTACCCTCCCACCATCCTTCTCAAAGGAGAAGCTAAGAGCCCACGAAAAGATAACAGTGGTCCAAAAAATGACAAAGTTCCGCGGCAAGGACGTCCACGCCATCCGAGGAAAATCCTGGGTCCCATTCTTCGCTCGAGGACAGAAAGCCGAAGACGAGGAACTGTGGCATATTCATTCCTCTTCTGAACCTATCGGGTGGGAACTATTTGCCCGTGCAGCCATGCGCAAGGGCGATTGGAAGATTGTCCATATTGCTAAGGCGAATGGTGGTGTTGGTAAGGATAACGGTGATGGGTGGGAATTGTTCAATGTTGTTGAAGATCCTGGAGAAACTAAGGATCTTGCTGCGGCTCATCCAGAGAAATATGCGGAGCTTTTGGCTTGTTGGGAGGAGTATGTTAATGAGTGTGGGATTGTTTGGGGTGAGAATGCTATGGATCCTGGGTTGTCGATTGAGGATGCGCCTGAGCTTTGGGAGGATGAGGCTGAGTTGCAGAAGTGCTGGCTTGGTGCTAAGGCTGGAGAACGTGTTGAGTAGATGTTTGAGAATATTTACTTTTTGTTAAGATCTTAACTGTAATACATGGATTCATGAACTCGATTCTATACATTTTGGTAGCCATGGTCTGGTGGTAGCTATGGGAATCAAGTACCGGACTCTCCACTTTTTCGGATTTTGACAAGCGGGTGACCCTGGATTTCAGGGGGCGCGTGAAAGTGAGATATGTGAGACCGCTTGATATGCGACTCAATTGATTGCGGATCCCAGATCGATGTCTGCGTCAGTGGCCTGACTCTTAAATTCAGCCCTCCGCAATTCAGCCTGCGCCTCGCTGGTACCACAGGACATAGCGGCATTTTGTTGGCTTTTGGCGCATCCAGCAGTTCAAATATCGCGACCGATGGTCGAATGCGATTATCGCATTTCCGACTTTGCATGAATTGCTCTGGACTTTTGTAGCCACTCAGTGGGTTTCTCTTCGCCTTGAGTCATTGTCGATATCCAATGGCAAGATGATCAACATGATCGGCGATCCAGATAACGGGTATCGTGATGATAACAGTATCGCGATATCGTCCATCACACATAAGCTCTTACATCCTTGCAGGATACAAGAGTCAGTAGCTGAGTGGCGACAAACAGAGAAAGGCCCAGAAGATAGCAAACAAGACCGATCTGAAAGACGACTCTTTGAGCCTTAGTAAACTTGGAATATTGGCGCAAGCCTATACCGAAGTAGACAAGGCCGGTGCCCACGACAGCCACAGTGGGCGCCATTTCCTTCCAGACAATGTCCAGCATTTTGTTGGCGAGCGATGAAGTCAAGAAAAATGAGCTATTTCGATATGAGCATGGGAGTTTGCCGGTTTTTCCGGGTTCGGTTGAATCCTACTGTTGTAAGTGGGGCGTAGGGCGGATGGGGCCACTGAAGATCGTTGAAGATCACGATCAACAATAAAAATGCGTGAAGACAGGGACTCGTAGCTGGAATGCAGAAATGCAGAAATAGAAAGCGAATGCGGAGTAGATTGAAGAGAAACAGATTGAAGAGAAGAGAAGAGGTTACTGCCGGGTGAAAGAGCTTTAGTTTGAACGACCGCGTATGCCCAGTGGGGCTTCCACGTGTACCGCATCCCGTCATCCCGTTCGTCAGTTCCCGAAGGTTAAGTTATGGTTAGTAGTACCGACCAACAAACCAATACTTAAGCATAAGACTCCCGTTAAGACCCTGATCTGATTTAACGTCCCGTATCTGTTCAGGGGTAAATTTAAAATACAGGTTAAATCTACTCAATCTTGGAAATGCACACAATTAATTGAAATGAATTTAAAAAATGTATAGACCTCGGGAACTGCTTATATTTGCCCAAAATATCATATCCGTGTTCGCCGCGCTCGTAGCTTCAAAATATTTTCTCAAGAAATTAAAGAGCCTCAAGCTCTGGAGCCAAACTAATCATTTCAATATCCATATTGCGTCATTGAGTGAGGCACACTGGGCCAGTACGCCGTGTTCTTCTCCGTAGGCGCAAATGGCTGTGCATAATATCCCGACATGGGATGAGGGTGAGCATGAGGGTCCGGCATCTGTTGTTTGATGACTGGCGATTCATGCGGGATCATGTTTGGTGCCATGCTGATGGGGTAGGCGCCGTACCCTGTAGTCGGGCTGTGGGGTCCACTTGACTCGCTGCAGCTGGTTGCGGGAGATAATGGGACGACTTGGTGGCTTGGGAGGGTGTACTGGTCGGCGGTCTCCAGTAGAGGACCCTGCTCTTCATCGTCTTGCTCATCATCTTCTGTGTCGAATGATGTGCTAGGGGCGGAGTGGACGCGAGCTCCGGGGTCGGTCGCTTGGTAGTTTGCTTCGGGGAGATGAGTGTGAATCACTTGGACTAGGGTGCTTGCGTCTAGTAAAGGTTAGTGAGATGGTTCCTGCGTACTTCGGGGGTATGGGAACGTACCGATCTTCCCGTCGAGGTATCGCTCTTCCATCTGTCGCACGAAATAAATCTCATCGAGAACCTGTAGGCGGTTTGCTGGGCTGATTTGGCGTCGCACGTCTTGGCCTGCTTCTCGCAACTTCTCTGCTGTGACTCCGTGGCTGTCTTTAAGTTCACAAAGAATGTGGACCAGGAGCTTTAGTCGGTCTAGTTGTTTGTTAGTATGAGACGTACTAATGAGTAATATTCGAAAAGGTTGATGTTTACCTCGCTTCAACAGGTGATCTGGCTCTTTGTGCTGTACATCCTGGGGCCACCACCCAGGCTTAGTGAGTTCAGGGTTAACGCGCTGCGATACGCCTGCAATGACCTTCCGTCCATTGTATGGGAAATGAACCTGTTTCCGAGGTTCCACGAGTTTAATGTACGACTTGGCGATAGCCCGGCAGTTTAATTGTTGAAAGTCCTCAAATGCCTTCTCATAGTACCGTCGCAAAAGGTCCGCATTGTCAACACGAAGCACACTTCGTCCGGGTGGAGGCGTAGGTGGAGGTGTCGCAGATTTGGGTCGAGGTCGGACCATGCCAATTCGTTTCATGTCTCGTCGTTTCCGTCGACTTTGCTGTGATTGCCATTCACAGGGTATTTTTTCAGGAGATCCGGTGTGGCTGGGTAACCCCCATTGTAAGTCTGACTGCATACCCCATGGCGAGTGAGGAAGTGATGCCTGGTCTAGATGTTCCAAGGTTAACTGAGGTGGTTTCCTAGCGGGCTGGTATGGGTCTTTTACTTACTAGAATATTGCAGGGATTGGCTAATTGGGGATGTCATCTCCATGAAGCGGTTTTTTACGTCTGGTGTGAATATAGCTCCCCCACAGCCCGCAATTGAGGGGGACGCCATGACTTGAGGGTTGCCATCCTGGTCAAGGAAGATAACGGCGAAGTGTTTGTGCGGAAGTTCCACGTTGTTCGACATGCTAGAGACAGCCTAAGCATGATATGAGTCAAAAAATTCAATCACTTGCGCAAGGGCGATTCAATTACCATATGGGAGTGTGGTACCGATGTGTCGGAATGCCTGCGTTCAAGGGCTTCCCCAACCCCTAGATGTGACCGACTCATATCCATAGCATAAATAGGAGGATGTGTCACAGTAGATCGCTTGCTTTGTCAAGAAAATAATCCTAGAATCCAGACACAAAAGTAGGGTCAAGACCGATGTGAAGGATGGAAATGGAATACGTGGGACTCGATCCTGAGGTAAATGAAATTTACTAGCAAACCTGCAGCAGATAAAATAAAGAACACGGCCAGCTGCTTGGCGGATATAGAATCCTGGACCACTAGGAAAGGCAGCCGACGCCAATAGATATAGACATCGGTGTTCCCTGAAGATACGTCAGCACCGAGCTGCAAGGAAAAAGGAATATCTGCGGAGCTGAGCCGGTGGCAATGGAGCGTTCCATTTGATCTCTGCGGTCCTGCAGCTCACGATCGGATCATCGGTGCACAGGGCCCTTCAGATGGGTCTAGTGGGTTCCAGGCCGAGCGCACAGACGCGTTAGTAGGGCTGTTATTTTAGCAGTTCATTGGTCGCGTCTAACACCCGATTCTATGGCTTGAAAGTCAACAGCTCAACTGAGTATCCACCCTTGTTGATCCTCTACGCTTGGGGCCACTAGCCACAGGGAAAGTCGAAAAGTAAACTATAGTTTTGAACTATAGTTTTGCACTTCTTCTCTTTCTTCGTGCGACAATTGAATTAGACATTTCTTGAGAAGCTTTCAGGGGGCATCTGGTTTGACAGAAGCAAGTTCATGCCGGGAATCGGCGATTACCCAATCATCGTGCGAAGAAAAGGTCAGCCTCATCGGTGGACGAATGATACAGCATGATCGGCGATCAGACCCTAGGCCAAAGCTTTCAGCCACACTTTCTGGATCCCAAAAGGCAGCGGGTCGGGACGCCATTGAAGTCATCGTCTGCAAAGCTATGTGGAAGCGCTGACAGAGCATCACGGCTTACACAGTACCATACTAGACCCGGGAAGATCTTCCCTCTTCCGATCGTGGTGCATTTTACAGCGCATCTAGCCACTTTATTCTCCTCTCTATCGTGGACCTAATCTTTGGATCGAAGCCAGTGGAAAGCGCTACGAGCCGCGGTCCAATTCAAGGGGTCCAAGCGATTACGAATTCGACCACCCATTGGCAAAGTAAACAGACCATCGAATCTTGAGCTTATTCAGACTCCCGGGAGAGCACTTCCGGTCTCTATGACCTTGGGTTAAACGCGCAATGCGAATTACACTTTGCGAGCATTGATACCTGGGACTTTTGTCTACTCCAGGTCATGCCCGTCTCTTTTCTTTTTTTTTTTTTCACCATCATGCCATTGTGACAAATGACAAATATGTTGAAGCACTACGTTTACATTTGCATCTTTCTTTCCGAAGTAGGTAATGACTTTCGTCTTGTGGGCCGGTTGACATTGGCATGGGATCGCGAGCCCGAGTAAAGACCGACACTAATTGCATCGATGGAAGGCTAGTAGCGAATTTGCCCATTCAAATCAATTCCATATCTCCGGATCAACATCGTTTAGTCCATCGTAAATCGGCCAACGAATTCCAGGTTAGGTGCCATCGGCGATGTACTCCACCTAGCCCAAACACTTGTCAACACCTGTGGCCACTCGACCACGGTGGCTTGCAGTAGTGGTAGCGTCTCCTGTATAAACCCGGCCTCCCCCAGCATGGATTTTCCTTTTTTTATTCGTAGTTCCTTGTTTCATACACGAAACTATCCCCAGCTAGACTAGTTTCGTGAAACTCCGGAGAAAGCACCCGTGGGACCTATGATTGGTTCGTTAAACCCAGTTGGGAACGCGACTATTGCTTTTTTCCTTTACGAACAGACCGCTCGTATTAACGCTAAAAAGGATAAATGGATATGGAATCTGCATAACAAAAGCCCCACACTTTGGCTGTAATATTGTGAACCGATAAATCCAGGGCTAGATTAGAAACTACCAATTTAACTTCCGGGGAACTGTGAACAGTAGATCGATAAACCCAACAACCCTTGGCGTGAACTTAGAAACACCACTAGGCACTTTTTCTCAAGGTCTCCTGATCTTCGAGCCGCATTGACCTCAACAATTCTTCGAATGAGTGGCGTATGCGCTGCCCCCTTGCCTCTGCTATGTTCTTTGTACAACACCTGACGCTGCAATTGGGATCGGACCATACATGTACCGCTCACGCCATTGCATGAATGCATTACCACCGCCGGTAGAAATAAATTAACAAGTACAGTAAGTACAGCCATAACAGGACAAAAGTACCATTCCGATTCGCTAATGCGTCAACCCTGTCCAGTGTATTGTGTTACCTCTGTAAACTTCGTGCAGGACAGATTCCTGTTACCAGGTCATAGATGCATTAGCTCGGCATTGGGGCACTCCACATTGCAGATGGCCTGGGCTTTGCAAGGCGTTAATACCTTAGTTTGGAAGTTATCTTGCCATTTTATCCTCGCTTCCAAATGTCGGATTGCTATGGCTCGTGAGGCTGAAGCGGTGACGCTGGAATGCAGCGGCTCTGCACATTGTAAAGAGGGGGAATATAATTTGGAATTGCAATTGCATTAGAAGTCATGCTGCGGTATTTTTGGTCCCCCATCAATTTTCTCCCCATTTCCATTTGAATTGTCTAAAATCGAATCGAAACTATATGCATTGGATAAGTTGAGAAGATCAATGGCGATCATTCAATATCATGTTTGCCTAAAGTCCTTCATCCCTTCACGAGCCGGGACTACTGCAGGTTCCACACTTCTCTATAATTGGCGTCAACGCAGACTCGCAAACCCCGGCTGCAAATCCCGGCCATAGAATGATCAGCAATTACTCGAACAATCCCTACATTCCCCAGCCAAAAGTTCCAATTTCCTAACTTGAATGGACACAGATCGTTCCTGCCCTGATTTCCCTCGCCAAAATAGGCCCCAAGTCTGACCTCAACCCCTCGGTGGATCGGACCCACTACAGGTTCAAGATAGCACCGCTCGAATATGGAAGCTTAAGCTCCACTACACCCGAATTGGCATCCACAGACACCGTCTCACCCACTGTGATATTGCTCAAACGTACGGGTGCACCGCCCTTCAACTCGTAATTATATGACCAGCCATCCCAGGATATGCCGGTGATCGCGTCGCTTCCATTGGCCATAAGCCGATGGACAGATAAAGATTTAGCGGAGATGTCGGGCAAATGGAAGGAATAGCTCGCCGTTGGGCGGGTTGCCGAGGTTGAAGCTCCTGTGTAATTGTACTCCTGCATATTCAGTACGGCGATCCTCGCGATCGTTCCACCAATATAGGTGGCATAGGCGGCTTCGGTATCTTTTGCTAGAGGAAGATTCACGACTCGGATATCGTCCGAGTTGTCGTTATCGCTGTCGCCACCTAACATTGCGGCTACCATTATGTTTCCGTAGTATGGCGCTTTGGTACCGATCGTTGTCTTGTTGGTGGCGATTGGTTGCCATGATGCATATCGATAGTCTGTCCCTTGGTGCATGTGTGTTCGTCGGATACTCTGTGATGCACAATAGAGATTGAAGTCGACGCCCCAAAGGGCTGCGCCGAATGAGTTGGATAATCCGGGCTTGCCTTCATTATAGAGGGAATTCATCTCACCCAGGATATAGGGAATATCCTTGGCTAGACCGTCTTCATTGAGAGTCTGTGAGAGATCCACATGTTGCTGGACGCTGTTGACCGTTGACGTATGGTTCATCAGAGTTCGTTGGAGCGTCACCCCTGGCTGGGTAGCGCCACCAATGTAGCTAGATCAAAGTCAGAAGACATGTCAAAAGATTGTTAATAGTAAAACCTACTTATGCATAGAGTTCAACTTGATATCATGATCCGTGTCTAGTCCTTCCTGCCATGTCTTCACGGGGTCAAGACTATTCCCTATTCCAGCAAATGACGGTGCGATATACTGATACTCTGTATCCTTCGCCATCTCAGGGCATGCTTTCGCAATCTGACGCTTGACAAGCCGAGTCTTGGATAGCCACTCCGTCACGTAATCACTTTCTGTCCAGTTTGCCGGCCGCTTAGTATCCGGTGCACTTGTCTTGAACAGATCAGGCTCATTGCCCATTTCCCAGTAGGCCAGCTTTCCGTCTTTGAGAGCCTTGCATGCTAGAGGAGCAGTAGCCAGCAGCGTATCCATTCCTTCTGTGCCGTTTTTGCCCATGTCAAAGCCGAAACTGAATTTGGTGTCCGGCCATGTGGCATATGACTCAAAATAGGACGGTCCGATATACACGATAGATGGGTAGTCGGTAGAGATGGCGGGAACCACAGTGCCATTGATTCCAGTTATCAAATTGGGGTCATATAAAGCAAAGTCTCTGTGATGGCGATTAGTAACCCAGGAAAGTTCATGAATAGATTTACTTACTGCGTGTTTCCGCCGACTCGAATATAAGGTTTGGAACCTTGGAGGTCGGCAAGGTTATCTAATAGCTGATTCGAGAACTTGTTTGGCAACGATAGGTTGCCTGGTGAGTAGCAGCTTAGCTTTTGATCTTTTGAAAAGTGCCACAATAGACATACCCGCAAAGTCCGGAAAAGATGCAAATTCAATCGAGAACGAGACAAACGGGCGTAGGATTGCGGCACCGGCGTCCTTGGGTGCATTCTGGCTAATTGTCACAGCGGATGGGCTATCTTTCGCAACAGTAGTCGGGCTAGCGGCGACTACTGCAGCCCCAAAAAGCAGAGACACAAACATAGTGGTATTTATTTGTAATCGTCGCCTCGCTGGACTCAAGGACTTCAAATGCTTGATGTGGTTTCCATCGGGTCCTGTCTGGGTTTATTTGTACTAATCACCCATTGCCGACGTCAACATGGGTGGATTAACGGTATTTAGCCGGCACAAATCTTCAAAAGCCGCTTGTAACAGTAACAAGCTTTAGGCAGGGACATATGACGTTAATTCAGGGGTTCATTGGTGGGGAATTACCGGGGGAAACTCTTCGAGCGCATGTACCGGCTTGACGATGCGGGGGTTACATCTGGGGTAGTGGAGAGGACGATCGTTACTTCGTTCCTGCCAAAGTCGGCTATTGACAAGAAATCCATGCTTGAATGGGTAAAGTGATATGTGATTGGGATATACTACAATGTTCAAAGTGTTGGGAAATGAAATGAAAGTCCGTAATTTCCACATAGAAAACTGGTATCAGTCAACGACTAGCTCATGAGCAATGAACACCTTCGCCAGCTAATCACCTAATAATAGAAGAGCCGGCATAGAATAATCTACACAAATGAAGAAAAAGCAACCAGATCATCGTAAAAGTCCGTCTTGATCCTCTGTCGAGGAATTAGGTGTATTTGCGGAGCTAGAAGAAACAAAAATTAGCTTCATATTCAAGCTGGTTGAAGGATGAAAAAGGAAACTCACATCAAGAGTCAGTGATTTACTGCTGTTCTCCACTTGATCTCTGTAGATTCCGACCAGTGCCTCACTGTTCTGGAAGAGTCCGGTCTTCAAACTGATAACGATGAATTGCATGCCAGGGGCAGCGTGATCATGGATATAGTTGGCAATGCGGGCAACATTGGTGTTGTCCAGAGCCGCGTCAACTTCGTCCAGCACGAAGAAAGGCGAGGGTTGGTATGAGTGAATCGCAAACAGCAGAGCAAGTGCGGCCATGGTCTTCTCACCACCAGACAAATGCTCCATATCACGGAAACGCTTCAGGGGAGGCATAGCATGGTATTTGATGCCATCGAGGTATGGCTCATCCGAGTCCTCGATATCGAGATATCTGTAACGGAATCAGTCTGATTGAACAAGGATAATCATGAGTATGACGAAACGTACGCTTGTCCGCCCAGCGGATAGTTGGCACTGCGTGTCAATTCACGGTATATGGGGCCGATTTGCTCGGAAATGTGCGCAAAAGCCTTATTAAAGAGATCAGAACGCTTCTTCATCACTGCCTCAAACCCATCCTTCGCCTTTCGGGCCTGCTTGCGCGCATCCTCAAAGTCCTGCTCGGTGCTACGAAGCTTGTTCTCAACGGTCTCGAGGCGCTCCATGGCGCGGGTATTTGGCGCCATTTTGTCGAGCTCGTTGTTGAGAACGCGGACCTTTTCTAGCAACTCTTCTTCGAGCTTATCATCGGCCTCCTACATATGAAATTAGCATGTAATCTCGTTGTGGTTTCAAGACTGCACATACCTCTTTAAGTGTCTCTCCAAGAGAGTCAAAGTCGACCTCGATTCCGTAGTCCTGCACCGCCGGGGTTTCATCAAGTTCATCAGCCTCATCTACATCCATGGCATCTGGATCGGCAGCCTGCACCAATTCGTCGATGGGAAGTTTGTCGAAGGAGTTGGAAGAGTCGGTCAACGGAACGTCGATGTCCTCGAGCTTGCATCGGCGCAGGAGAGCATAACGGCCGGACGAATTGCGCTGGATCTCAGCTTCGAGCGCATTAATATTTTTCAGAGCCGCTTCGACGTGCTTGCTACGCTTCTGAAGTTCTCTTCGCTGCTCAGTCAGGTTCTCTGCTGACTGTGCGTAGATCTGCTTTTGCTTCTCGAGGTTCTCCCGCAATAGCTCAAGCTCGGCACCGAACTCATCCAGCCTGTTGCGGATCTCCTCCTGTTGACTCTTGAGCTCCTCAATCAGGCTCATATCACGCTCATACTGAGCCTGAAGACCGCTAACACGATCCTCTGTCGCTTGAATTCGCTGCATTTCAAAGCTGAGCTGGTTCTCGATACGACTCTTCTGAGTAGTGAATTCTAGTTTCTTCTGTGCAGCTTCTTCCTGCAACGAACCTTGCTGCGCCTCATACTCACGGATGTTGTCATATCCAAGACGGTTGCAGAAATTGCCGTAGATCTCATCTTCGACTTGACTAACCGAGGATTGAGAAACCTCAATAGTCTGGTCCAGCTCATCGAGATTCTCCTTCCGCTCAGTATATTTGGGACGCAGGTCTTCTAATTGGCGCTTGACAAAGTCCAATTCGCTGCGCTTGCTCTTGATGTTTCTCTCAAGTGCCTTCAACTCTTCACGAGAATAGTTTAGTCGCTGCTCAAGACCAACTAGCTCGCCCTGCAGAGTCTCCTCTTCTGAGCCGCGGTGATGGCTCTTAGGGAGATTGCCGAGGTCGCCCATCAGCTTATCCTTCAGCTTATAAAGATTCTCGACTTCTGAGTCCTCCCAGCGTTTTGAATTCTGCTGGGGGCCTCGTCCACCGGTCATGAGACCGCCTTTATGGATGACGGTGCCATCCAAAGTGACAGCCTTAGCATCAACATTCCTCTCGTAGCAAAGATATTTGGCTGTGTCCAGATCGTCACAAACAATGGAGTTTCCACACGCATAGCTGATAGCACGAGAAACCCAGTCCTCGTAATCGATGGTCTCAATGGCTGGGCGCATATTTCGGTGCATGCCCTTCAAGTTAGAGTTGATAGGCTTCACCTGGATGGTTTCCAATGGCAGGAAAGTTGCTAGGCCAGCACGCTGGTCGCGAAGATGCTGGATGCATTCTTTGGCAGTCTTCTCATTGTCCACCACAATAGCATCAAAATGGCGGCCTAGCACGGTACTAACCGCCTCGGCATATTTACGCTGCTTAGGCTTGCAAAGGTCACTGACGCGCCCCTTGACACCGGGAAAGATTCGCTTGAGAGTTGAGATCATCTCTTTAGCGCGCAGCTCACGCTCGTTCTGCTTCTTTCCATTGTCGGCTTCGAGCAGCTTTCTTAGCACAACCTGCAGCTTCTCTTCAAGCTCTGTTCTCATTTGCGAGACTTTCAAGCGCTCAGATGTCAAGGTGTTGAGCTCCTTTTTCTTGCGGTCGATATCCTTGGACGTGGTCTTGTTCGTTTCAGTAAGAGATGCCTTACGCTCATTCATGTTCTGAGCATCCGACTCCAGGCTCTTAAGTTGCCACTCGGTGTTCTCAAATTTGCCTTTCAGGCTGTTGACAGCTTCAGCCTCTGTCTTTCTCTGTCTCTGCAGGTTGTCGAGATTCAGTTGGTCGGCCGACGAGCGTTTGCTGACCTCTTCGCGGAGCTTGTGGTATTCTTGCTGATCAGCTTCACTCAGCTGTACGCCCTGCTTGTTGGTTGTTTTTTTCCACTCAACCTCCCATTGGGCCTGGGCTTTCTCCACGAGCTTCAAGTCCTTCTCAAGCTTTTTTGCGCCGTTGGAATAGGTCTCCCGCTCCTTACGGATCTCATCGATTTTCGAAGCATACCGCTCAACCTTTTTCTGTGTGATATCAACCTTCTCGTCGACTGGTACCAAGGAGTTGTTGAGCTCCTCAATTTCCTTCTCTTTCTTCAGGATGCTCTTCTCGGCCTTGCCAACATCTCTGCCAACACGGGCGTGCTCCTTCTTTGCATCCTCAACATTCGTCTCATACTTCTCAACGCCACGACGGTATTCCTTAAGTTCATCTTGGTACTTCTGGATGTCGGCACTCGAATCATCGATCAAGCGCTGAAAGTGGAAAAGCTTCCACAAAATGTGGGTAATAATGGCTTGGTCACGCTCCTCGGCCTTCCGGGCGTAGTTTTCGGCTTCCCGCTTCTGCTCTTGATACTGCTTGACCTCCGAATTGATGCCTCGTCGACGGTTCAGTTGGACAGTCTGCTGATCAGCTGCTTCCTCCGCCTCCGCCTTCAACTTCTCGTAATCCGCCTTGTACTCCAAGCTGCCGGAAATTTGTTCAATTAGCCGAGTAAGGTCTCGTGGCGACTGGGATGCAATAGCCTCAACATCTCCCTGGAAGACGAGGAAGTTTCGCGCGCGGATCAAGATGTTCTCCTCCTCCAGAGCCTCGTTGTATTGCTGAGCAGTCACGATCTTGTTGTTGATGCGGTACTCGCTGGTGCCTTGACTGGTGATGGAGCGACGCCATTGCTGTTCTTCACCAGCATCATCCTCGTAGCAAGCCATGACCCACGCGGTCTTGGGGTCGTTCGGACCACTAGCATCCTGCGATGCATCCATGTCCTCATCTTCCTCCTCCGCCTCGCCGTTCTCTCCATTGGCGGAGGGCTCTCCATCGACCTTCGATGTGCGCAAAACGCGCCCACGGTAGACAAGATCGCGGAGGTTGGTGGATCGCAGGTGGGAAGATTTAATTCCTAGAACAAACGAGATGGCATCCATCCTGCTGCGGATTAGCTAGTTCCTCCGGGAAAAAAGGTTATAATAAAAATGCATACGAATTCGACTTACCGGACCCATTGGGTCCGATAATTGACGTGAAGTACGCATCTCCGAACAGCAGCGTATGATGTCCTTTGTAAGACTTGAAATCTGAAAGCAAACTTAGCCGATCTGCGCGATACACCCTTTTGACGCCGTACATACTGAAAAGCTCGAGGCGAATAAGTTTGCCCATGGTGCAAAGCAGCCGCTTCCTGAGGAAGCCACGCGCTCGGAATACTCAGGCGAATGTGGTGTGGTTGATGTCAAATCGCGGGACTGACTGGACACAAATGAGTGGGAGGGGCGCGATATGGGGAATCGCGCGTCAACCCCGACGCGCCGATGTAGTCACGTGGCTTGGTTCACCGTTTGCCCTTAATTACAGGTCGTCGCAGAGATGTTTTGTGAACATTTTAATCTGGATTTAAAGCCTTGTGGAGATGACTGGGCTGAATTTTCCTAACCAAAAGATCTCATAATCGAATCTAAAGCACATGGTGGTCTGTAGCTAACTTCCAATGGAATCATCGAATACATACCCGAACTATATATCTTAAGTGATCTAGGCACTCGCGATAACCGCAATTGATAGCTCAAAAAGTACCACAGTACAGTACATTCATGATATGTACTACATTAAGGCATTTAGACTTCGAAGTATAACATAAGAAACTACCTTATTCATTTAAAGACAAATACGCAAAGATACCTAGGCACGAAAAGCAAGAGAGATGGATTGAACAGTCAATTTTATGGTGATTGGTGTTACAGGGTGTATATGTACACTATGGAATGGTTCCCAACATCGAGGGACAAGCAACCAAGATAATCTTGAATGCGAAGATTGCAAACGAGCCGGGAGTATTTAAGACATGACAAGAAAAAAGAGCACTATGTTACCGCGAGCTCAAGACCTCTTGATTTGCACTGGGTTACCCAGAGCCATGAAATCATTTGACACAAACCCATTGGAATCCACCCGGAACGTTTGCTTGCGGCCCTCGACCTTCATGAGGATAAAATCTTCACCAGTGAAGATCTGGCGCATAGACATAAACATCTTCCAGATACCGACACTCATGGTCTGAACGGGAGCTTTGAAGAAACCCGGCTGCGGATCTTGTGCCGAACCAATCTTCTTGCTATCTCCCTCAAACCGCTGTTTCGAATCCTGCGAGACCACTAACCGCCGGGAAATGGAAACTTCCGATGGCAAAACCTCAATTTGGTAAGGCTTTGTGAATGGGACCATGCGCCGCACCGAGAAACGAATATAAGTCTGGTTGTTAGACTTGACGGCGGTGATACTCCGAACTAAATGGCCCGTTCTCACGAGGAACAGTGTACCCATGACACTCATTGTCACGCAAATACCACCAAACAGTCCCTTCTGCCACACAGGGCGCTCGATTTGAGCATCGCGGAAAACGTCGTTGGAGTTGAACAGGGCGTACGCGAAACAGAATGCGGAGAGACCGTATGCGCTCATGATATAGGTGCGATGAGAGGGTGACTTGAAGAGAACAACATCGCCTTCTCTTGCGACCTTAAGCGCTAGGCGTCCTATTGATCCAACTGGAACACTCGAGCCTGGGACGACGTTTCGTGGGGATGGTTTTGCTTGACCACGAGCTGATCGCGAAGCGCTCGTCACGAATGAGCGCCATGAGGGGGCAAAGTCTGTCTGGCAGCTGTTTCGAGCTGAAGGCCCGGCAAATTTGTGCCAAAATAACCGGAAGGTAGGAGGTCTAGCGGCCATTATTGCGCGGATTCTGTTGATGCCAAGATCAGTACAACGCTTTCGTTAAGGAGCCATTTTCGTATAAGGTCGCCGTATGACAAGACCAATTCAATGGCATTTCAACCAAGCCCGAATGGACCTCATTGAACAAAGCAATCTAAGAAAAGATGAGCACTTACCAAAAGAGCGATCAGTCCACCGTTGTTCTCCTCGGAAAGCGCCGCGAGTCGAAAACAGCCGCAGCGGCAGAAAAATGTTCCCGACCCGGCCGCCGGTGAAGCTCCCAACGGCCTCAACACCGGCTTCATTTCCTTTCAATCCCTAAGCTCAACCTCTTGGACCAAACGAACCACATTATCTATTACGGGAACTAACGCGGCTAGACGCGCTGGTGGACTTTCGGTCGATTCTGTCCTTCTCTGCCGACATTCCAGCTCCTCCGGAGAGTTGCGACCTCACTTGAACCATCTCCGACAGTCCAAGTAACGAAACGACCTCCCAAAGTCACCGCAACTCCTATCAAAATGTCCGCTCGAATTCCCGTCACCAAGGCCTCGGCTATGTTCGCCCGCCGTCAGCCCCAGGTTATCCAAATCTCCAAGCGTAAGTCCTTGCTCCAGGCCCAATGCGATCCGGAGCTCCGCAAAAGCAGAATATCCTTATCGGAGTTCAATTGCTCAAGAAGCGCAGCTCTCACGTACCGGAAAATCGACATGACTGACCGTATTAATGTTTACAGGCATGCAATCTACCTCCGCCCCTCAATTCCATAATCCCGCCTACCCTCTCTACCCCTCCGTCAGCCAGCTCCTGCACCAGAAGAACATCCCCGAGTCAGAAGTCTCCAAGATCCCCGCTTCCGGACCCAAGGGCCGTCTCCTGAAGGGTGATGTCCTCGCCTACATCGGTCAGATCGCCGCCGAGTACCCAGCCGCTCAAGCCGCCTCACTCGCCAAGCTGGCCCACCTCGACCTGAGCAACATCAAGATCGCTGCGCCGGTCTCTCCCCCCGCCGCGCAGGCCGCAGAGCAAGTCAAGGAGGAGCCGGTTGTCGCTAAGCCCCCGCCCATGACCTCAATCGCAATCTCCGTTTCCCTCGCGGCCGTCCTGTCCGCTCAGAAGAAGATCCAGGATAACCTAGGGGTCACTGTTCCCCTCTCCAGATTCCTGGCTGTGGCTACTGATCTCGCCAACGATGATTTGCCTCGCGCGAAGAACTACACCCCCTCTGCTGATGAGCTGTTTGAGGAGGTCCTTGGTGCCGAGCCCGTTACTATCTCGCGTGGTGACTACATCCCTGAGTTGAACGCTTATGAGGCTGCTCAGGCATACCGCCCGACAGCTCCTGTTGCGGAGGATATCATTGATATCCTGAGTGCCAAGCCTGGCAAGAAGGTTTCTTCTGTGGCGCCTTCCGTTGAGGGCTCTGCTGGTGCTTCCAATGTCTTCAGCTTAGTTGTTCCGGTTGGTGAGGAGGTGCGCGCCAAGGCGTTCCTGGAGCGGATTAAGACTCTCCTACAGGTCGAGCCTGCACGTCTAGTGCTATAAAATGTGCTTTGATTGATATCACATCTCTCTGATCTTTAAGAGATTCTATATTTTATGTTTAACATCTCCATTGCGTTCTGGAGGACCCAAGGCTCTTGTATTTAGTATAGCATAGGTAATTTGATACCGCCTGGGTCAGATTTTAGTGAGTGGATTTCTACGTCTAGATATTGAATCGATAGGTTTCATTTACATTACACATGATCTACAAGTATACTCAGAAGTTGGGTCAATTCAATAATCAAGGTATAAAACCTTCATGATATTTCATCCTCAAATGGCAGAACCCCTGCGCCGGACCGATGGTATGGCATAACATTAGATCAAATCAAAAATAAAGCTGAAAGGTGAATCTGTCGGGGAAAAAAAAGAAGGAAAAACAGTAAGAAAGAAGGGGACATGTCATCATCAAAGGGCAAGTTGCAATAAGAAACAACCATCCTCCCTGACGCCAATGCCGGATACCGGCGACCTAGTTGAAACACCATGAGCGCCACCGCTTGGACTGAGAAGGGGAAAAAGTTGCGCCGGAGAGAAAGAAACCGTAAGAAAAGATAGTGACTGGGGAGATGATGAAACGCCGTAAGAATGGAATCAGTGGGAACGGAAAGCTTGCCCATCGAGAAATCGGATTGAAGGATTCTTGCAAATCCCCACCGATGAGAGAAGTTTTGGCCATAATGTAGTAGAGGCCGATGCAGAAAATGTCCATGATCGAGATCAGATTTCCTTGATACCATGCAATGATGATCCCTAAGAATCAATGCCCAAGACCCAGAACTCCATGTCGCATGCAGATGAAAATGGAAAGGCAAGATTGAGAATACTAACGGATGGAGCCCCATTCCGATAGCTTGCTACCCTCGCGCCGCGAGTCTCTGGTAGCTCGTTTGTCGAAAATTTTCCAGAACCTGAGTGTCTCATCGCCAGCACCAGTCACGACTGTCTGGCCGTCTGGGCTCATGGCAAGGTATAACACACGGAAAGTGTGACCTGTTAATGAGACAATTTGCTCCATGCGCGGATACTTCCAGATGACAATCTGATTCTGGCTGTATCCATGGGTGCTGATAATCTCGTCCGAGTTCTTGGACCAGGAAAGGTTACAGACCTGACTTCCAGTGTCCATTTCCTTGATCAAAGAGCCGGTTGACGTATTCCAGAATTTGATCGTGCGATCCGCTGTACCTCCACCCGACGCAAGTAGGTGATGTTGATGAGGCGACCATGCAATGGCCTTCACAGCTGCACAGTGATCCGAAAATCGATAGAGCGGGGTCTCACTCAACTTGTCCCATACCATCAATTTGTTGTCATTGCCACCAGATGCTAATTGGCCATCTTCGGTGTTCCACTTCAACCCGCAAACCTCCTGCTTGTGGCCAGACAAGCGCTTGATCCACTGATCGGGGGAGCGAACATCACGATGGTAGATAAGACGATCACGGGATCCTGAGGTGAGAATATGATCATTCCATGCCAAAGCACCGACACGGTTGGTATGGCCAACCATCGTCCGCAATCGCCGGCAATGATCAGCATCCCAGATCTGAACTAGACCCTTGCCAGTACCTATGGCAAGATGAGTGCCCTGTAGGGAGTTATTGTTAGCCATGGCACATTACGAGATTATGGAGTTGATATGCCTATACATACCCTTTGGATCCAGTTAACACTGGTGACAGTGTCGTCCTTGAGCTCACAGAGTTTGGTGACACGGCCAGATTGAGAGTTCCACATGTACACCGAATTGGCAAGTCCAACTCCCAGAACATTACTGCTGCCCCAATCTACCAAATTCAGGTAGAAGTCGTCTTGTAGATCGGGCGCATCTAGGACCTTGTAGGGAACTTTGTTAACATAACGGGGCTGCTTGCGTGGGGTCTCAAGAATCCGCTGACTATCATATCGTATAGGTGATAGGCTATACAAGTCAGAGCGGACATTAAGATTTGGTGCATGCGCACTTCGAGGAGTTTTTGAGGGTGTGGGGTGATTAGAGCCCGGGCGACTGGGACCGTAGTTGAAAAGGTTCTTGTGTGGAGTTGAAGGAGTCATGCTGGCGGGTGGGAGATTAGAGACAAGAGAAGGTGGTGTATGGGATCGAGTTTTGTCATTAATGCCGGCGCTAAATCCCATTAATGGATCAGGCGAGGCTGAGTTGAGGTCAGGTTGTGGAACGGTATTTCCGAATAGTTCACTGCGCAAGACCCGGGAGAAAGTCCGGTTTGCTTCTTCCGCTACATGAATGTTAGTGCACACTTCTCAATTTCCCAAAACAGAATCACAAACTCTTTTGAAAGTGAAGCTCTGAGTGAGGGGCACGTCTCTTCGACTTCGATGGAGTTGAAGGACACCCGTCCTCATGGAGCAGACTGTATGTGGCCTGAAGGTCTTGTCCCTCACGATTTGGAATAAACCTTGGATAACAGTCAGTTCACTGTCATATTTTGCGTCGTTCGCAATGAGTGCATTCTCTCGAGGTCCTTGGCGCTTAACTTACCGATCTCCATAGACCCGTTGTCTCTTTCGACATGGACTAGCTCCTGGTGTCCTTTCTCTTCCAATTCCGCCCTCATCAAAATCTTTAAGTGCCTTGGCCAGCGCATTCGCATCCACTGGCTCTGATCCGTCCTGCGCTCGTGGCCCCCCGATGTTGTCTGGATACAATATCGTTCTTTTTACCGGCATAGAGGGCGGGGTTTTTGACCCGGGAGGAGAAACAATATTTGCAGCTCGAGCATTTGAGGCTTGCGATCGGGTGTTGCCTGTTGTTGTTTTCCCAGCCCTCAGACCTGCGTCTGTATCCTGAGATCGGTCCCCCATAGTGGCGGCTGATCCACAGGCCCCAGGTTCAGATCGCGCTGAATGTTGACGGTGCTGATTGTTCGCATGCGATGAAAGTATGATATTGGTGATTGATTGGAGTTCAAGAATGTGATGGGCGAGGTTGCTATTTGAGGTGCGCTGGTTGCCGGGGCTTTGTGTTGATTTGTGATGAGGAAGCCAGATCCAGCCACTGAAATGGGCGCTTCGACACAGGAATCAACCTATTACCTTTGGATTACTTCAAACGAAACACAAAGGTTCAAGTGTCAAAGACCATCTAGACAAAGGGAATGGCATCCAAAGAAAGGGACTGGGATAAGCGTTGGAACGTATCCAAGGGCGAGTTCACTTCATCCCTCTCCGGGTCACGCGTCGGGAACGCTATACCCGATTGGGATGGTCTTGGAATTCAAGTTTGTTACATCGATTTATTAGATGGAAACTATGGGAAACTATGTTTTAGCCCTTTCTTTTATAGATCTAATCCTTTCATTCCATGGCTCCACTCAGATCGACGGTTCCTTAAATTTATATGTATGATCTACAAAGGTCTATACAGATGATTTCAGTTTGGTCGGGAACAGGGTGTTGACTCAAACACGTTCCAGCCCCTCTTTCTGCACATCTGCACAGTCTCAGACTTGTTTACATTTACGCGTGTGATGGTGGGTTCATTGGACTATGTCATAGGTTGAGAGTGGGGGGTTTAGGAGGAACAGACGCGAACCCGTGAAACCCATCAACGCGCTCTCACGCGCATCGGACGCGCTAGAGCAGTAAGCCACAGTAGGAGCTTACTCTACCAATCATTTGGTTCACCGGAGAATTAAAAGTCAAATCAATCCATTCTTCAGCTCAAGTGGGTCGATCTGAATAACTGGAATACCTATGAATTAGAGATTGTGTGTGCACTGTCTACATACTTCAATTGAGGTCTTATCTCTCCCCGCAACATATGGTTCACCTGTCACCGCCAGCGGGAAAACCTTGCCCGCAGTTGGCACATCCCCACCACATCGACTCGAACTCGACTATGCGCTCCTCTGTCCTCCCTATCTTGAGTCGTAATATCCGATCTTATTCCACCATGGCTCAGATTTCCAAGGTTCCTGCCCAGCAGTTCCTGGACTTTGTCAATGCTTCTCCTACTCGTATGCTTTTTCTATTGAACCCCTGATTGTCGATCGTGGAGTTAACCGGGTCTAGCCTTCCACGCGGTGCAATCTGCCAAGGACCTTCTGGCCAAGGCTGGTTTCCAGGAAATCAAGGTACTCCATATTCCCCACTGATCCAATCTATATAGTGGAATCACCGTTGAGACATGTGCGCTAATCCTGTCTATAGGAAAAAGATTCCTGGGCCTCCACTTGCAAGCCTGGTGGCCGCTACTACCTGACTCGTAACACCACCACTCTTATCGCTTTTGCGATCGGCCAGAAATGGAAGGTTTGTGTCAGAATGCTCAGAGCATTGCGAATATAGCTAATGAGAACAATGTAAAAATAGCCGGGTAACTCGATCGCTATGATTGGTGCCCACACTGACTCTCCTGTCCTGAAGGTCAAGCCTGTCAGCAAGAAGCAAGGTGAAGGTTATATTCAAGTTGGTGTGGAGTGCTATGGTGGTGGCATCTGGCACACCTGTATGTATCACTCATTGATCTGCTGGGAAATATGCTGACAATGGTAGGGTTCGACCGTGACTTGGGTGTGGCTGGTCGGGTCATGGTCCGCGACAGCAACGGATCCATTGTGCAGAAGCTGGTCAAGGTTGACCGTCCCAGTATGTGCTATCAATCCAGGCATTGGGCGTTGGCTAATTTTTGGCAGTTCTTCGCATTCCCACTCTGGCTATTCATCTCGACCGCCAGGAGAATTTCTCTTTCAACAAGGAGACTCAGTTGTTCCCCATTGCTGGCCTAATTGCTAAGGAGCTCAACCAGACCAGCGAATCCAATGCTGCTGAGACCAAGGAGGATGAGTACGCCCCCTTGAAGGCTGTGACCCAGCGTCACCACTCCCAGTTTGTCGAGCTCATCGCGGCCGAGGCTGGAGTCACCCCCCGAGGACATTTTGGACTTTGAGATCACTCTCTTCGATACCCAGAAGTCTTGCCTGGGTGGCATGAGCGAGGAATTCATCTTCTCCCCCCGCTTGGACAACCTGAACAGCACTTACTGTGCTACTGCCGCTATCACTGAGTCGGCTCCCTCTGAGAAGGCACTCGAGAACGAGGAGGCCATCCGCCTGATTGCTCTGTTCGACCACGAGGAAATCGGTAGCCGCACTGCTCAGGGTGCGGACTCGAACATCCTTCCCTCTATCATCCGCCGTCTGTCGGTTCTTCCTTCTGCTACCTCCTCATCTGAAGACATCTCTACCGCTTACGAGCAGACTCTCGCCACTTCCTTCCTGGTCTCTGCCGACATGGCCCACGCCATCAACCCCAACTACGCTCAGAAGTACGAGTCTGACCACAAGCCCGAAATTAACAAGGGATGTGTGATCAAGATCAACGCCAATGCTCGCTATGCGACCAACTCCCCCGGTATCGTTCTTCTTCAGGAGATTGCCCGCAAGAAGGGTGAGCAGGATAGCCTGCCCGTTCCTCTGCAGCTGTTTGTCGTCCGCAATGACTCTAGTTGCGGTAGCACAATTGGCCCTATGCTGTCTGCTGCTCTGGGCGCCCGTACTCTGGATCTGGGTAACCCTCAGCTGAGCATGCACAGCATTCGCGAGACTGGTGGTACTTTCGATGTTGACCACGCCATTCGCCTCTTCACCGGATTCTTCGAGCACTATTCGGAGTTGGCCCCGAAGATTTTCGTGGACTAAGCTTTTAGTCTGCAAGAATAGCCTGCAATAAAGCTCGTAGAGAATATGCATATGAAGCGAATGAAATGAAGTACATTCTTTAATCCCCCACAAATAAATTCACGTCTGCATACAAATATGTACTTTAGCACGCCTGATGACACGAGGCTGTATACTTGTAGTGGAAAGCACGTGGTGGTCGGCCCGGGATAACTCCGCTTCTCCCTAAACCGACTCCACACCTTATCAACTACAGCACTGGACCCGATTGCAGAGCAGAGTCCATGCCCCCATGATCCTCTATGACAGACGTCGATGTCTTCCGCGATGCAGAGTACATCGCTGACGTGTCAAGAGTACCCCTCTTCGATGACGCGGAGAGCGATTCACCAGCCGGAACTGGTCCGCCCAGCGCCCAGGACCGCAGTCGCGTAAGGAAAGCCCAGTCCACGGCAAAGATCGCTTTCATCGACCGGTTACTTCGGGACCTGGACATTCTCATTTACTGCCAATTGTCAGCGCTGTATTATATGGAGTAAGTTAAGCCTCTGAGCCCGTTTGATGGCTGGGTGGGGTGGGATCGATCGCGATTCAGTCCCGGGAGTTGCCTAGCTAGCTATTACCCCAGCTTTCGTTCTCAAACCCCACATCAACGAGGAACTTACTAACGCGCTTTGTAATTCTCCAGCTGCTCTGTTATTTTGTTTGCTATTCGTGCCTTTGTCCAACTTATCTTCTTCACACCTAAAGCCGCGCCCTTCGAACCTACCCGCAATCAACCGTTCGTGTCTGCTATTATCGGCAGCAACTTGCTCTGCATCCTCTTTCATGCCTTCATTATAAACCCCGAAGCTGGAGAAGCTACTCGCGGTTACCTACATGGCGGAGTGTTCATCGACTTCATTGGACAGAAGCCCGTTCCTGCATTCCGACTCATATCCTTCGATATTCTGATCTTCCTTGTCGACTTCCTCATGTTGGGATTGATTATTGAGCGAGTAAAGACGGCCGCCCTGAACCCCTCTTCAACAACCACAACCACGACCACTTCAACGAATGCCGAGGCGGGTACAGAAGCCGGAGAGTCTGGCCAGACAGAGGGGCAAGATCACGATGCAGAGGAGCGAGGAGTTGTACGCGGAACCGAAGAAGATGATGCCGATATATCCACAACCCCACCCGTTATTGAAATTGATGATGATGTGAATGATGAACGGACGACACTCCTCGCGGATCCCGATGATAATGCTGCAAGCCGGGACAGTCACCCCCTTGACTCGTTCTCTTCCGGCGTGGCCGTGATAATGGAAATGGGATTCTTTACTACAATACGAAACCAATGGGTATACTCGACTAGACCGCAGCGGCCAACGGGTTATGTACCATCATCGGAGACGGCTACATTCCTTCGACAGCGTTTCGGGCTGCAAGTTGGGACGGACGGCCGAATTGTTCGAGTGAATGCATCAACCTGATTATACGAATGTATTTTAGTCTTCATTAAATATCTATAATGTGGATTTGCCAAATGCCTACCTCGGTGCTGGCTACCGAGCATGAATGAAAGACAAAGACACAGATCAAGATTAAGATCTCGGGAATCAGATCCTTCCAGTGCATAAATAGTAGAAAATTGGTGTAGAAACATGAGTAGTCATGATATAGTACAAAAGCCCAGAAGAAAAGGAAACAACCCCCACAACCTTGGAACACTTGAGAAATCAAAAGCACAGACCGGGTATTTAGCTCTCACAGACTATCCGAGTGGTATAAGCTCTTATTCAAGCAAGTAAAAATTATACTCACTTCTCCTCTGGCTTAACACGACGATCCAAAATCTCATCAATAATGCCAAGCTCCTTCGCCTCCTCAGCACCCATGAAATAATCTCGCTCCATCAGCTTCTCAATATCATCGAGTTCAAGCTTCTTGGGGCCATTCAAATGGCGTTTATAAATATTGTTAAGCTGTGCCCGAATGCGCAGGATCTCCTTCGCATGGATAGCGATATCAGTCGCTTGACCGTGGTATCCGCCGGAAGGCTGGTGCACCATGATAGACGAGTGGGGAAGACAGAAACGCTTGCCGGGTGCGCCACCAGCGAGAAGGAGGGAGCCCATTGATGCGGCTTGGCCGACGCAGATTGTGCTCACGGGAGCGGCGATGTAGGTCATTGTATCGTAGATTGCCAGACCTGGAGGTACGTAGGTTAGAGATGGGACTGAGGCGTAGAAGCTGAGTGGCGTTTATGGGTGGGATGCATCACATACCAGCAGTCACGGAGCCACCGGGGGAATTGATGTAGAGATGGATGGGCTTTTTCGGGTTATCAGCTTCGAGGAAGAGGAGCTGGGCGACGATTGATGCTGATGCTACGTCATTGACTTCTCCGTTTAGACAGACAATGCGCTCTTTGAGGAGCTTGGAGAAGATATCGTCTAAATTGCAATGTATTAGCCAGGCCAGTCCGGGCTAGACTTGGGAATGGGATTGGTGAAAGTGGAAGTGGGATATTGATCCGACGTACAGGTGTGCCAGCCACCGGCCTATGTAGCATAAACATTAGCGAAGAAATTAGCAATGACTTGAAGAGTGGGACATACGACAGTCTCAGTGACAATGGGCATTGGAGTCCAACTCCGCGGGGGTGAGTAGTCCATCGAGGACCCAGAGCTTGAGAAGGCTCGGGCGCCGGCAACACGCGTAAGCGCGGGGATAGAGGAGACAGAGACCTGGCGACCCAGTCGCTGGAAGATGGGAAGACCGGTACGCATCATTGTGCCGGATCGTGCGGAGTGTATGCAGAGGTGAAGGAGTTGGAGAAGGTGAAATGAGATGGCGGAGCTGTCGATAAAGTTGATAACGATAAGCTCCAGCCACCATTGGCTCCACTATTAGCTATACTGTAGCATGGCCGACTGCTCTGTATAACTTCCGAGGTTACTTTATTTCAAATGTACGTCTCATGCCCCAAGCTCTCCATGAAATAAGTTAGTCGACTAAACAGACTCAATTTTAGTCTTACTATAGTAAAGCTAACCAGATACCAGTCAGATCCAACGTGACATACCTGCCTGACACTTGAGGCCCCCAGCGTAATACGCCCTGCATGGTGGATGCCTCTAACCAATGGAGCCTATACACTGTAGCTCTGAATGCCGTGGGAGCCTCAATGGCACCACAGAGAAGATCTTTGTTCATTAAACCCTTTGATCGCTATTGATTGTCTCCGAAGCGACTCCGCAAATGGCGAGCTCTGATTGGCACAATCCCAACGGGTAATGGGAACGCCGCAACAAAAGTTGACCTCCTCCTTACACAACCATCAACATGAATTGCGCCAGCCAACGAATCCCGCTTGGGGTATGGCGTCTCCGTATATTCCACCAGCTTCTATCAATATCTCAGCGATCCCAAAGTCATCGCTCCTTTTCATCGAAGACGCGCCAGTGCCAGTCCCAAGATGAGGCCTCAATTCCCCCATCACAGCGACTACCACAATCGCCTCTCCTCACCCGTTTACGCCCAGGATTAAACCACAAGCCCGACCCGAAAAGCGTCCCCAAAAAGGTCGGCCTCGAACCCCTCGCCAAAAATCCTTGGGCGCTAGCTCTAGCGTCGCCGATGAGAACATGTTCTCTATCGGGAGCAAGGATGCCACGCGCCCTGATGGGAGAATGGGGCCTAGTGCGAAAGCCGAACACGGAAAATATGTATCTTTTACCGGTGGATCTGCTCAAGGATTCACTTGAAGGGAAAGCAAGACCCACTGGCCAAAACCAGAGTCAAGACGCAAATGCAGCTACAGACAACAGTCCCATGAAGACCCGGAACGAAAACTTTGGTCGCCAGCTGGTGTTCCTGATGACAAATTTCATGTCATCTCTAAGAGCTATATCCAAGCCACTCGGGAAAACTGGTGGCAAGAAGCCGGCTGTGTCGAGACTTATACCTTACCGATGGAAGCATCCGCAAGGGCCTATTACAGCGCGCGAAGAAAGGCAACTGGTCTGGATGGATAATATGCCAGACTATATGCTACGGCATATGAGAAGTAAGGTGGTTAAGCAGCTTGTTGCGGCTTGTCTAAAATCAAACCACCTTGGTGCTGCGAATAGAGTTTGGAGTGCAATCCAGATGCAGGGTTACTCGGACTCGGCTCTTTCGGAGGCTCTAAACCGACTAGAGCCAATGGAACAAATGGAATGCGGCGCGGTGCTTCTTCTTGGGGGCCAGACTGAAGCCGATGGAAATGAAAATAGCAGTGGGTCTTTCCCAGAGTCTGTTATCCTTCCTCAGAATCAGAGAGGTGTTCCGGTGTTTGACCTGTCGATCCTGTTATCTGACTCGGACTTGGCGAAGCTCAAAGAGGCTGTCCCGCACTTCCACCAGTCAGCATTGTTTTTCAGACCGAATAACAAGGCCGTGAATGATTTGATGTTGTCGCTGTGGAAATTGAAGCAATTCCTTGCAAATGACAAGGGATTCGAGGCAATGTGAGATAATATGAACCAATAACTTTGTCACATGCCTATACTCACTGTCTCGCGTCTATCCATCTATTCTAAATCGAGACTGCCTGTGGATACTGCAGGCAAATATAATGTTAAACAATCATATCAGCATTGAGCTAAAGCTTATGAAGATGTTGGCTATTAGCAACAGTCAATCACTTCCACTCATCACAAGCCATAAAGTTCCGCAAAAGGATCCAGATCAGGATCCTCCCACCGCGAGTACTCTATTCTGTCTGCAACATCTTTCGCTGTTTCTGCGCTAAAGGCCGCCTCAATCCAAGCAAGCGTAACATCAATCCCAGCACTAACACCCGAAGAAGTCCAGATGTTACCATCAACAACCCATCTCGCATGCGGCTGCCACTTCACCAAATTACTCAATGCCGTAGTATCATGCCACGCCCGTTTATTAGTCGTTGCGCGTCGCCCATCAAGAACCCCAGCGCACGCTGCAAGTCCAGATCCAGTGCAGACAGTAATCAAGTACTTGAGAGACAGATAAACATCCCGAATGAACGTGACGACTTCCTCTACTAACGGACCGGGCTCACGTGCACCGACACCACCCGGGACGAGCAGGACGTCAAGTTCTGGTGGAGCCGCATAGGTATGCGTTGGTACAACGCTTTGGCCGATTGCGTTTGGAAATTGAGGTGATGATGTCGAGACTGGCTCCAAAGATGACGATAGGAGAGCCAGTGTGAAATTTTCTTCTTTAGAGAGTGTATTCAGGCAGTCTAATGGGCCGAATACATCCAGAGCTTGAAATCCTGGATATAAAGCCACTCCGATACGGAGCGGGGCTGATTGATCTGTATTCCGCTTAGTGGTTTGTTCCCTTTGGAAGCCGGCATTGGGGTGGTGACTGGGCAGGAGAACTTACCTGCCATAGTAGAATGCAGTCGAAGCCCTTTGGCAGTGTTGTATGAAGAAGGTGAGAAAGCCGTCGAGGACGAGGGGGAGAGTTGATTTGTGATCCCGCCCGAGTCCTCATTGGCTCCGGGCTTAACCGTGCTGACGGTCCCGGGGATAAGGAGCAGTTTGATTTATAATTGAAAGGCACACCGACGGTGTTAAGTAAGGCCAAGTGCCCGGGTTCCAGAATTATAGTATTGTCAAGTACACACCCAGGTACCGACGTATTCACAATACACTACCCTGGAATGGAAAGGTGAGTGAGTGATTACTAGCTATACTTGCCGCCGGGTACATCCGTGTCGATCAACCCCATTGACAGGCTCCACTTTGCTTGCAAAACAAAGTTGGATCATTGAGTTTTAATCCCAGATTTTGTGACATGCTTACTTCCATTTGATATTTGTCTCAGCGTCTAAAATTTGCCTTTCTCAAAATTATCATTGAACAAAGAAACTGACTGGAGAAGAAATTGGAAACACGCTTTCTTTGATAAAAAACGGGTATCGAAATGAAGAATGCCAGCCTTGATATGAGGAATAATCACTGCACTATGTCGGTTTGAAGCTCCACCTGGCATGTTCTAGATATCAGGCAAATAAGACTCATTGAAGACATCTCTGTTTGGATTGTGCGTAAGATAACCTTTGTTGACCAGACAAAGATTGCCAACGGGTATGTTCTTCTTATATATTAATTCTCTCTAATCTTCAAGTCTCCATATATACTTTTTGCTTTATCTCGAGCTTAGCAGTCTTGATTTAGCTTTACTAGTCTATGGTTCAATGATATTGGAGACAGTATAGATGACTAAGCTATTAGGTGCCTTTTTATGTAGTTTGTGCACCACCAATTTTGGCCAGGCATGGCCGGAGAGTATCTCGTGGAGGTTGAGCATGTTACATTAAATTGACGTGCTGCTTCGCGAATAGAGGTTATTGATTAGTTTTTAATGGATTAAACAACTAGTGGTATCCTACCCTCTTGTTTGATGGAATTTCAAGAGGGTTGGGTGCGATTTAGGCGGCATTGTGGGTGGTTGAAGGTAAGGCGTGACGCGGCCGGGTTTTCTTGAGTAGATGTCCGGTTCAATTGTCAATCACATTAGAGGACTGCGAATCAGGCCACGCGAGAGCCATTAATTGTTGCCTTAGTACGAAGATCATGGACATTCAAATGTAAAAAGCCAATCAAATATGGCGCTAGATCTAGCCGTATCGATTACGAGCTAATTTATGACATCGACGTCATCGGGAACTACCCATGGTATAGATAGTGGAGGCTGCTGACTGGAGGAAACGTACAATCCTGAGGATCTCCTCTAATATGCGCTTTCTTAAGAACAATAAAGCACTACTAAGTGATTGTTTTGTAGGAATACCCCCTAATAAGTATATTCATATTTATTGAAATCGCTCTTGCTAGAATAAAATCACTTGTTCTATCCTAGTAACTCCCTCGTATTACGAAATATTACGGAACCTCCACAGCTAACTATCTAGAGGGCCAGAACTTACTATACGAGATAGAAACGCACGACCTGCCTTTTAATCATATTGAACCCTGGTTATTCTGAGACTTAGTTATATTGATAATATATTAACCCAGGGTAATGAGGTTTGGTGTATTCTATAAATGCCCAGACTAGAGTCACTAGACTATAAGACCATGTTTCAGAACTTTGAACGTTCGTCATGATGTGGTCATATCCCGTCGTATCTAAGGCAGTACTATAGGATACGGGGTAGATAAATAGGAACCCTAGGTTTAGAAGGGGTAGTTAGTAGTAGGATATTTGACTAGAAATATCACGTGATTATTATAGCGATCCTCTAAATAGGTCTTCATCTACATTAGCTAGTGACTAGTTTAGCTAGCTAATCATAGCCCAAGAAAGCCGTACTTTGGATCTTGCTTAAGTATATTATCAGTATCAGAGCATGGTCGTTTAATTAGGTTTTTCATATACTAGATGAATGCCACATAGACCAATCATACTCAACCAGGGAATTCAAATCTTATTCGATGCATCATGACTAGATCATTCCTTCGTCATTAGAGCAGCACTAATTAGTAGATTTTATAACGGCTTTCAACGAAGCTTATAAAGTTGCTGATAGTAAATTGAATCAAGAATGATTGGGATCCCCTTATCTGAAATTACTTCTACACGGCGAAAGAATGATCAGAATCACAATCCTCGTGCTTGCGCTGGGTAAGCCCATATTGATACATTTTGTCGTCTGCGATCTAATAAGATCTTAAGGTCTAGTATCCGTTGTTCGGTCATTAAGTCCCGCGATCATGCTTGCTGAGTGCGCTTTATGGTGCGAACGAAATTACCCAAATCTAAACCCCACCTGTGTGCTTCCTGCTCTGCATGGACAGGGACCATGTTATGTCTGTGGTCCATTTAAGAGCTCTCAAGCCGAAATGCTATGCGGCGGAAAGTGCACTGATACAGCTTCTGATGCTAAAAACTGTGGAGCCTGTAAGAAAGTGGTATGTGTCTTATGATCATCGCTTGACTTAGTCAGTCAGATCTAACTTATGCTGCCTTAAGTGCGCGGGGGGAATTGCGTATCTGGCGTGTGTGAAGTAGAAGTGAGTATCGTATATCCAGATTACCAAGAGCACTGGTCCTATAGAGATAGAAGCTGATATATATGAAATAAATAGGTTGTGAGTATTGACCTTACCTGACGGGGACAGAAACTGATATGTGTGAAACAAATAGACTGTGAGTATTGACCTTACCTGATGGAGACAGAGACTGATATGTGTGAAACAAATAGTCTGTGAGTATTGATCTTACCTGATAGTGAGAGTCTTGGCTACACGGAGACAGAGACTGATATGCGTGAAATAAATAGTCTGTGAGTATTGATCTTACCTGATAGTGAGAGTCCTGGCTACACGGAGATAGAAACTGATATGTGTGAAATAAATAGTCTGTGAGTATTGGCCTTATCTGGTAGTGAGAGTCCTGACTGCACAGAGATAGAAGCTGATATATATGAAATAAACATGTAGGTTGTGAGTATTGACCTTACCCGATAATGAGAGTCCTGACTACATAGAGATAGAAGTTGATATATGTGAAACAAATAGCTTGTAAGTATTGGTCTTATTTGGTAGTGAGAGTCCCGACTGCTTAGAGATAGAAGCTGATATATATGAAATAAATAGCCTGTGAGTATTGACCTTGTCTAATAGTGAAAGTCCTGACTGCACAGAGATAGAAGCTGACATATGTGAAATAAATAGGGTGTGAGTATTGTCCTTGTCTGATGGTGAGAGTCCTGACTGCATAGGAATAGAAACTGATATTTATATGAACTGAATAGCCTGTGAGTATTGACCTTGTCTAATAGTGAGAGTCCTGATTGCATAGAGATAAAGATTGATTTGTGTGGAATGAATAGACCGTGAGTATTGTCCTTGTCTGAAGGTGAGATTCCTGACTGTGTGAGGATGGAAACTGATAGATTGCATATAGTAGTAAAAGGTAATCTTCATTCTTACTATGAGTTTTTAAAGCTACATTTATTGTGCTAACACTGATATAGGCCCCTAAATGCCTATCTTCTTGAAGTGATTTTAAATATCAAAATGGTGTTCTATGGCTGAGTAAAAGGATTACGGGTTCCTTAATGCTGCTGGATATTGGTATGTATGTGTTTCTACTGTTATTCACTAGGTAAGTTTCGTTGACCCCCAAATATGCCTTGGTATGGGTTTTTCTCCTATATGTAGTAGGTTTTCCCTATACTTTATGCAAATGCAAAGGCTGTCTGCTGAATAATGTTTACCTATCACATTCCCGATTCTCTAGAATCATTCGAGAGGTATGGAATTGCACTAGTCAAAAGTCCAGGATAATAAGCCGCTAGCGAATCACGTCTGTTGAGATTTTAGGTTTAAGCTAATCTTCTGAGTCAGGAACTGGGAAGGCCTTTATAGGCGGCTCGTCGCTAGATGGAAGCAGCCCTTACTTGACGTGACATTGAGAGTCCCCTAGTTTATGGCTGCTATGTATGCGTTGTATGGGTGTTACACAACGCTAGCTGGTCACAGTCAGTATCGCTCGATCCAGGTAATACGTGCTTCAATGTTTGATCATCATTGAGAATATCTCTTCCGCTAAGGTAATATCCTAGATTTTTCCTACTGAATGAAATTATCGGTAAACCATTCTCTCGACTAGAATTTGCGACGGAATAACAGCCCTTATGGCAGCAAATAGCGTAGGGCTTCATTTAACAATCATTTATAATCAGTCTGGTATTATAGTAGGCGTAGTATTTCAGGGCCGGTCCTCATATGAAGTAGCTATTGGAGCAGCTTTGGGTACGGCATTTTATCATACATATGGTTTTAGAGCCTCCGTCCGCGAGCGAGTCGTGCATTATTTCGAACATTATAAAGCTATTATATGGCTATTAACAGATGTGAACCCCGATGAGACTCACCATAGGATTCTCGTCCGATAGGTTTTTGATACCTCAGTAATTTTAATAGCAAATCCCTCTCAGAATCCGCGACAAATCTGATCATAAATTACTTCTGGGTTTTCGAGAGGTATCAGGTGCTTTACATTCTCGGCGCCACACGCACTGACGATTTCAACTCCACAATTCTCCAGGAAAGGAACAACTTCACCCATCACTCGCTCCTGTGGCTCAACAGGATCGTTTTCACCATAAATCACAACCGCCTTGAGTGGTGAATTCTCATGGCGCACTTGTCCCAGCGCATCCCTCGCAGCCTCAGAAACATCCTCCTGCATTGCATAAGCGGGCCAAGATTTCTTGGCCAAAGGATGTCCTCTTAAGCTACCTTGAACCACCAAGTCAGCGTCAGAGGGCGATAGCATGCCCTCCTGGGCGAGGTCATGCGCCATAGCACCCCGAACAGATGCTTCGCAGTCGTACGCAGTCTGTCGCAGCTCAATAACTTCGCGGGGCAAAATCATTGGCGTCACTGGAGCTGGTGCAATGAGGACAAATCCTTTAAGCTCAGGGAGAAGCTGATTTAGGTCGTTCGCAGTCGTGAGAGCAACTTTCGCTCCCATGGAATGTCCAACTAGAACGAAGCCGTGGTCAAACATATCCTTCGTGTCCGCATCTAGTTTCATCTTTTGCAAAACGGTGCCCACGTCTGAGGCCATTGATCTGATTGAAAAAGGTTGGAAGGAATTTCTTATGCTGGACGGCTGGTCATTCGACTCTCCCCAGCCACGGAGATCGATCGCAACGGTGGGATAGATGGCGCTAAGCGATGCCGGTGAGTCCGGATCGGTGAGCTTATGCCATGTTTCTGTTGAGCCACCCCAGTAGTGGAGGAGGACCAAAAGAGGCTTGCGATCTTTGCCTGGACAGAGCCAGATGCGGGTATTGATCCAGCATTCGGGAGCTGTTTCAAACTTCTTTGAGAATTCCATTGCGGTTGAAAATAATTGGAGCCTTGAGAACTGTGAATTAGGAGACGTATTGGTCTAAGGAATGTTTCCTATGGGTGTTTGTCGGAACGTGGTAGCTCTTTATACTTCGCAAGTTCAATGATCTTTGAGAAGAGCCAAACTCCGCGGAGTTTCACGCAAAGTCCGACGCTGTTATAATTCTGCCACTCGAACGTCAACTTCTGATAATTGATGAGATTCTATACTAGAGAAGAACTTTGAATATATATCTGGGATTTGGTAAAATGGTGATCTAGACACCACTCTACGCCTCGTTGCATATCCCTGTATTGACTGTACGCCCGCTGCCGAGTGAGGCCTACGTAGTATTTTGGCTGCCGCTTTAGTGAGGGCGCTGAGCTGAGGCTCAGGCTCACTTAGCTTGCCTCGGTCAATATTTGGTCATTCTTAGGATTTATTACTCTGGACACCCTTTTGATTGAGGTATGAGTACGATAGAAAATCAGTAGTAGAAGGACTTTCATTGTTATTAGTGAGATACTATTGGTTTAAGTAGTAACTTATGATTCTGGAACAGGATATGCCATGCGCCAGTGAGTCCGCGTCAAAGCCCTTGCAATTTCCAAATCATTGTTTCCCGTTCCACGTGGAATAAGAGATAGAAGCCAGTCGATTCTGACACGCCGAGATTCCAAGGTTTCCAAGAACATTTTCACTATCTCAACTCTCTCCCCTCGAATGGCCCGTCCAAGTGGAGTACCGTACTTAGACGGCGGTTTTAGGGAGCCCATGAGGGGGTCAGCACCATGCGCAAGTAAGGTTCGCACCATGCGTGTCTTCCCGTTTTCAGCAGCATGAAACAAAGCAGAATTCGTTGTGTCGGCTGAAACACCACGTTCGAGCAATAAATCCACCGTATTAGCCACATGGAATCTTGATTGAGCGGCCTGGCAGAGTAGTGGCATATCCCCCTCCCCATATTTCATGTCTGCTGCGAAGCCATTGTTGAGAAACCATTCGACTGTTTGGTTTCGACAATTACAAACAGCTAAAGCAAAGATCTTTAGGCATGTCTTGTTCGTTGGTCTTAAATCCATGTCTGGTCTAGCGAGGAGCGAGAAAAGGCTTTTGGACGGAGACCCATAAAGAGCATATTCGAAGAGAGTCTCGAGTCGGGTTTTTGGTGAATGTTTGAGACTTCGATAACGCCTGTCACTGTGATAACGCCAGTTATCCGTGGGGTCATATCCTGGTTCAGATGAGGAATCCAAACACAAGCCAAATTGAGGCAGGACCTGCAACCATATTTGGAAACTAGCCCTGCTTCCATGGATACATATGCATTGGAATGTGTGTTTGACTTCTTCCTTGGTGAGGTATTGAAGGAACCCCAGGTTTATGAAGGCTTGCAGTACATCCCCCTTGATGAATATGACTTGAATAATTGCATCCAGGCTTCTTTGAATACAGCCGCTTGGTTGGTGGGATTTTTTGCTGGCTCCGGAAAGCAGCCAGCTCCGCTATTCTGAGCGTTTGTAGTCTCCAAAGTGATACCCGGCGCATGAACGAAATTTTCGGCTTTCTCATAGAAGTATTTCAGAACAAAGGCATTGCCATATGGCTCTTGGTTACCAGGCATCCAGTCTATAGCGCCATGTAGAGTGTGAGGCAAAAACAATCGCAATTTGTGCAAGTCAATAGAAGCCATTATTAAGTCAGCTTCTTGAATGCAGCCATTTCTTACTAGTGGTTCTAGTAAGTAACCACTGCCAGATATGGCCTTGCGTATGGCCGCTGAATGACTTCCTTGAAATAAACGTGTTATGAACTCTTTCTTACCACTTTCAATGGCGAATCTCACGAGGCCGTTAGCAGCATACTCGGTACGTTTGGCATCGGCGGAATCAACTGATTTGAAGGTTTGAAGTGTCAGAGCATCAATATCAAGCTTTTCGATCAGGAGCTCTGTCATTCTGTTCTTGCAACCTGTTAAGATTCTCCACGCATTACAGCCGATTTTCTGTAGATCTGGATGTGCGCTCAATTCTAACAAGAAGAACACAACTTTCGATCGATTAGCCATTGCAGCTGCGAATAGAGCCGGCACGGGATCAGATCGAATGCTTGTATCAACACCAAGGTTTATAAGGTACTTGACGATGTCCAATCGGCCCTTGTAAGCAGCAACCCACAATGGAGTACGTGAAGCAAAATGGGCCCCAGAGACGGAAGTGCCCCCTAAGTCACTGGTGAGGGCTGTTTTGGAGTCAATAGGACAATTCAAGACCTCAATGGCATGTCGGAATTTGGATAGCGATCCTTCATCCAGGGCATTAAAGATGTGCCTGTTTTCGGGTCGTGGATCGAGACAACCCCGAGAAGTTAAGAACCTGTTGATTTTTGAATGATCGTATCTCAACGCGAGTTTGGTGAGAGACATCCCATGGTATGTTGTTGTCAGACAAGACGGGTAATTGTCGACAACGAGCCTAACAACTTCCAGGTCGCCCCTTTTCACGGCAAAGCTCGATACAAATCCAATGATGTTTTCATCTCGTGGAAGCTTGATAGTTGATGTCAGAAGACGGCGCAATTTAGAAACGTCGCGTTTCATCAGAAGATGTTTCAACCAGATATGATAATCGCTTGACTGCGGGTCCGTGGGCTTTCGGAGCGCCAAGATACGACCCGCAACAGAATGGAGATCTTTGCAGGTTTGCGACAAAGCGGAGATATCGGAATCATAGTCGAGGGAAATGGCTATCTGATCAAGGATTTCGTTTGGGATATTCAAGATGTTCATCTTTTGCCTTCAAGTATCGGTTGTAGTTGGGAGATCAACGTAGTCCATGGGGAGTCAGATGTGACTCATGTGAGGCTCTGAAAGTCGGAGATCAGTCCGTAGATAAACATAGCATTTGAACCAATTCTCCACTTTTCTGCCAGTGAATAAACCTACGGATATTATGTCTGTCATGGGCATTTCTCCAAGTTTTACTACATATAATGTACACGGAGTAAGGTTTCAATCCAAGTAAACCGAGTTATACAATTTAGACCTAGGCAGTGCCCTACCACAAACAAGGCTTAGATGAAGCAAATAAATGGTAATAAATTCACTAGATTGCACTGTTAAGCGGTGTATAAGGCGGTAAGGTGCCATGCCTCTTTAGAAGTCTATTTATCAGTTCCCTAGTCTGAATAACATCGTACCCATATCTGGCACATCTTACTTTCCTCACACGTACGGTAGTACCCTCGTCGTATCAGGACACCCTCCGGGGTGCTGTCCTTACATCGACCCTTGCCTAACACGCCTTGTTCAATGTAATCAACATCCAAGTACGATGATGATTTCTAAGCACCGCCGGCTGCTGCCTCCATGAATAGTCTCTCACGCTAAAGATTGGTGCCGTAAGTTAATGTCCGAAAGTAAGGGATAGAAGCAAGAATATTACTTTAAGGAAGATAGAGAGAAGGACACCAAGTGCACCAGCAACGACCAAAAGGGTATATCTAGAAAAACATTTAGTGGGGTCCAAAAACGTGAATGCTCGATGACCTAGTGATCTGTGATCTGTAGTAGATTAGACTTACACATCGTCAATGGCATCAACAATGATGTCAAGAGCAGCAGTCTGCTGAGACTGTGTCAGTGTCTCGAAAAATCCACTACTGGTTCCCGCGATGACGTTTTTAACGTCAGTGGGGTTGGCATCAGGGAGCAAATGTAAAAGATTATTTGTTCCAACGTTGACGAATATGGCACCTGCAACACCCAAGCCTAATACAATGCCCCCTAGTTGGGCTATTGCTCCGTGTTAGCTTAACAACCGCCACAAAATGCGGCGAAATCACTTACAAACCATCATGAAGCCTAGGGCCCATGGAATCTCAGCCTTCGACACCTTTGCCTGTACTACACTGTAGCCTGCCTGATTGAAGGAACCAACGCCCAAGGCCATGAGAGATGTGTATCCATAGATCGCAGAGGCGGAAGTATCCGCCTTGACGAGATCTAAAATATCCGACCCTTGTAAGATGGCATGCGCTGTCATCGAAGTTCTGGGAAACTCACACATCAAAACAGCGGCGACAAGCTCACAGGCGGAGCCGAAAAGATACCACGGAAAATAGTAGCCAAAGCTAGTCATCATGTGGCCATTTGCAATGATGATAAAGATCAGAACCATCACAAAAGGCAAAATGCGTAGTGATGAGTAGAGTGCAGTATCACCCTGTTTTATGAATTAGAACCCGTCTTTCTGGCATCGATGTGGGAAAGCAATTCTTACCTGAGTGAACTGGAAATACAATGGAATATAGTAAACCGAGATAAACAGTCCACTGCTGGCACATGCTAATCACAAAAGAAGGGTAATTAGTGGCAAGAAAACCGACGGCCATATTGTGGCGGAGATAACTCACTGTTGAGAATGAACAACAGTACCAAAGAGCGCCTTTTGATGAAGTGGATCGGGAATAGTCGGTTCTGCTCATTACAGAAGATGTAGAAGGTCTGTTGTACTCCGAACAGAATAAAGAGTATGCCAGATACGACAAAGAGTGCAATTGACGAGCCGCTGCCCCAAGCCCACTCCACGCCTCCAAAGTCAATGCCCATAATCAAAGAAGCCAAAGAGCCAATGAAAAGTATGCTGCCAACCCAGTCGATGTTCCGCGCCTTCTCCTTCTGGGAGGCGTTTGGAAGGGGGTTGATTGAAGGAAGAAGGAGGATGTAGACTGGAGCGAAGACCGCGCCAATAACCAGGTTGATGTAAAAGGCCTGAAATTGGTGGGTTAGACTCTTTTCATTCGTTCTAGGCTATCCAATACATACCCAACGCCAGGTGGCGGAGCTCTCGGCGAATGCTCCTCCAATAGCTGGACCAATGACCGTTCCAATACCCCATGAGACAGCGCTGTGGAGCTTCAATTAGTAGGGAGATGAATAGCATTTTGGGTTAAACTTACGTCAATCCAATATAGAAAGGACGCTCAGGTACGGTTGTGTTCATGGACAGTTGAGTCAAGACCCCAAAATACATGCCACTGCCCTGCAAAATTGTTAGTGTTTGGGATCTTCAAAGATCGAAATCGTAATGACATACTCCAGCACCGGCTATGGCTCTGCCGACAATCATGGCGTTCATGTTGGGAGCAGCTCCGCACAAAGCAGAGCCTGCCATGAAAATAACGACGCACTATTCGGAAAAGATTAGATATTCCCCTTTTCTCACTGAATTCCTTGTCAAAATTGTCAACTCACACTAATATACAGCCATTTCACATTATATGTTGCGTAAGCCTTAGACCACGGAAGACACAAAGCACACGAGCAGAGAGTGAAGCTATTCAGAGGCATTGTACTGTTAGAAAGATGCTCCATTAACTAAGAAGCTGGAACTTACCCAACGGAAAGCCATGAAATCTGTTCAGCGTCGTCAAATTCCATGAGGATAGCCTTTGCGGATGGAAATATTTAGCGCCGATTCTCTTGTCAAAATTGAATGGGAAGAACCAACAGCCTGGATGTTAGCCACAATAGTGTTATCGAGGGCAAAGAGCAAATGGCTAGACAAGATGGCAATCACAACCAAAATCCACTATAATCCATGCTATTAGCAAAGACATGACAAGCCGGAGCAGTAGAATCTACCTTGAAACCATGGATTGTTCTCTCCCCCTGCTCACTCTCATCGGAGATGCTATCACATTTTTCACTGAACTGAGAGTCTGAGCTAGGGGTCTGGGACCCGTCAGCTACGGGGGGAAAGCCAGATTCACCCCCATCTACATTCATGAGTGCAGTCATAGTAAACGGACTAGGGCGATATGGGATGCAGAGGCTGGAAGCTCTGTAAATACAGTCGAATTGTGATTGCGAAGTTTATGGACATGGTTTGGATTTTATAAAAGGGGAGCTGGTCGACTAGAATTGATATGCACTAGATGAAAAGTCATGATCTATAATACTGCTAACCAATCACGGGATAAAAGTGGTACCTGGAATTTACCATCTGGGATGGCGATGGGATCTCGATGGGATACCGGCCGAAACGCCACAATGGGATCCCGATGGGATAGCAACGGGCCGGACCGGGCGAGGGCCACGGAACTCAACGCACTTAACCTCTTCGATACCCAGCATATGAACACATCAAATCAGTTTCAGGCCCACCAGATTATCTGACTGCTAGTAAGCAATCATTTTCGAGCAACGAAGGGTTGAAGCCAGGCGGAAGCCCACAAATGTAAGAGCTAGGAATCCATCTATACATTAGCTGACATATTTTGTGGCTAGCACGTTCCAAGGACATGACGATATACCTAAGCTTCCACTGGCGGCAACAGATCAGCCTAACGGGGCTTCGTCGCGGCTCTTGACCTCGCGTTGATATAGGTTTTCCCTATTGGACTAGATTCCCCTATATCTTTATGTGAATATAAAAGCAAGTCCACTACTATCCTTCTATGTATCTCACGAGCATAACGCAGCACTTGAGTTGCCAGAATGAATAATTAATAAACGGGATATTTCAATCATGCATGCCGTTGCTCGGGACATATGTAGTCCAAGTGTCTATTCGTCAAGTCTCTACAAATATATCAATAATCCGATTCTAGCAGATCGGACAGTTTATCCAAGTACGCATGAGGCCGAACGGGACCAGACACAAAGTCATCCTTCGAGCTCACACCGGTCAAAACACCAAGTGTTCCACCAAGCTTACCCTCCAAGCCGAACCGAATATCCGTGTTGGCACGATCTCCAACCATACAGGCGCGGCTACGATCGAACTGGAACTTGCCCTCGATAGCATCCATCATCGCCTGACTCGGTTTGCCAAGCGCAGTAGGCTCCTGGCTGAGCATCATGATAAGCGGCGCACTCATCGAACCCGCACCGGGGAACAGAGCACCAGAGCTCGGCAGCGTCGAATCGATGTTTGTGGCGAGGAAGATTGCACCACGCTTAACATAGTGGTAAGCCAGCGCATGCTTCAGGTAGTTAATGTGGAAATCCAGGCCAACGAGCACAACGCCAACCTCCGGGTCAATGATGGATTCGTCGCCCGCAGCAACGAGCTTGTAATCCTCCGGTGTGATCTCACGGCGGTATGCGGGATCTGTGCCACCGATGAAAGGTACGTTCTCGGAGCGCAGCTCCTGCTCAATACCGGTTTCACCAATGACAAAGACTTTGCGCTTATTCTCCGGAAGTTGCAGGATGCGCGAGATGTAGATGGAGGAGCTGTACGACGAGGAAAAGATCTCTTCCTGTTCGAGGTGTGAGTTATCTTGCTAGGTATGTCTCGGGGTGGATGTTGTTCCAACTGACCACATTGCTTGGAATTCCGAGAGCTTCTAACTTCTTGCGGTAGTCTGCGCGGGACTTGGTGCTGTTGTTGGTCACGAATACCACTTGCTTGCCTGCGACGGAAGTTAACCTCTGCTGCATGGTGAGCAGACAGTGTACCCACCATTCTTTCGTAATAATTCGAGGGTCTCCACTGTTCCAGGGAAGCAGTGATCGCCGGACCAGAGTACACCTAAATTGCCATCTGAGTCTCAGTCATTGTTGCGACAAGCGGTCGAGCGGGCTGCGCGCGGGGAATCAAGGGCGGGGAGAAGGCCGGGTTCGAAGGGGAGGAACGTACCATCGCAGTCGAAGAGGAAAACCTATTGAAACATTGTATCAGTCAATTGAGTCCCATGGAGACCCTCCGCATGGGATCAAAATAGGGTACTCACATCGAACTTGTCTAGGAACTCGCGGAGACCGGCCTTGTCTCCGGTCAAATGGCGGGGTTCTGTAGACAACGAGTGCGACATGGTTGTGGAATTGCAAGCAAAAGACCCACACAAAGGAGTTGCGCAAGTGTAAAAGAGGAGAAGCTTGAAGAAAAGAAGGGGAGAGTCTGATTAAATTCGCGATCGTGTACGACCCGAACCGACTCGCCGGTGACTCGCCGATCGCGGGGCAACCGTGGGGCCAATGGTTTGCCTATATACATCAAACGTCATTCTCAATATGAGCAATCTCTACTTTCTCTCCATCCTTGTGACCCTGAAACTGCTGCCGTCCAATCTCCGCCAAACTGACACCTTCCGCCCGCAACTGCTCCAGGCGCAATGACGCCTCGGCTTCTTCGTCGCGTTCCTCCTGCGACATCTCCGGGCCCCAAAACAGGAAAAACATCATAAACGCCCACACTGCACCCATGAAGATAGCAATCACCTTCCCATAATCAAACCGCTTAACACCATCTGGACCGGCTGGCAGTGGAAACCGTTCACCGATAATAGATTGAATAGTCGCCGAGGCAGACGAGCCCAAGTTACCCAGCTGATAGGTCAACCCAACCATCAACGAGCGCAATGCAATGGGTGAAAGTTCCAGTAAGTGAATAGGCATCGGACCCCAAACACCACCAACAAAGAACTGCTCAAAGAAGGCACTGGCAATCAACGAATCGGTGCGAACTAGGATATATGCGGGAATGAGAGCGCCCCCAAATATGCACGACACCATCATGGTTAGCCTGCGACCGAAAAACGTGCTGATATATCCCATCGTGCATCCCCCAATCAAGGCTCCAATCTGGCCTACTACTGTGATGACTGTCGTGTCCGTCGCATTCATCCCGACTTGGTCTTTGAGGAAAGTCGGATAAAAGTCTTGACTGCCATGCGAACAGGAATTGAAACCCGTCATCAAGACAACGAGGTAGACGAAGAGAACCCAGTTATCGCGAAGAGCGCGCCCAGCGTCTCGGATGAAGATACGGAACCCCAATGCAGATGTATGGCCATCTACAGCGTTGGCACGCGCTTCCCGCTCAGCTTTCATCACTTGGAAATGGTTGGTCTCTGGTAACCACCACCGGAACAAAATGATTAACACAGGCGGACCAGCTCCAAACCAGAAAAAGGCTTCGCCAGCCATGCGAAGTAGTAGGGACGAGTGCGCGGTAAAAGGCCGCAGCGAGTAGGTACCCAGTCGCGTAGCCCATCTCAAATAATCCAGAGAGTAACCCGCGAGCCTCATATGGAAGGTCCTCGAGAGCAGTAGCTGCGGCGGGACCAAATAAACCTAAAACAAAGATCAATGATATGCTCGAACGTTGAAAATCCTCACACTTACCTCCCATAGCAATCCCATATAGAGATCGCACACCCAGGAACTGGGGCAGGGTATTACAGAACCCAGAACAAAGTTCAAGGATAATGAACAGCGTCAAGTTGAAGATCATCGGCCACTTGCGCCCATACCTATCCGCAAGAATGCCGAAGATAATCGCACCCACCGATCTAAGCATAAGAGTAACCGTCATGCCCTAACAAGGTCAGCTACTGAGCAGAATCAAAGTACCTATACAATATAAAACTCACCCAGGAGACATCGGAGTATGAAACGCCAAAAGTTTCCGAGATCTCGGTGATAGTCATTGAAACCGTGAAGAAATCAAACGAATCCCATGTCCAACCCAGAAACCCTGCTGCGAACATTAGCCATTGGTGCGTTGTGAGCTCGCGCAGGATGGCATAAGGGTTTCTGAGTTCATTCTGAAACCAGCAATCAGTCTCAAATATTAATGTGTTAGTTTGTGCTTACTGTGCCTACCTTGGGTGGCTTGAGACTCGACACGCGTGTAGCAAGATATCTGGTGATTTGGCTGGAGGAATAAAACCACCCGGCAGCCATATGGTTTTGCATTGTGGGTTTGTTTACAGTACTTCGGTGCAGTTTTGCATACCTAGCTAGGAGGCTATAAGCTTCCGAAGGTTGGGATATTTATTTAATTTCACTTCAGTTGCGTCGCTATGTTCATCTCTTGATATACTCATGCCCCAAGAGCTCGTATACCCCTCTTGTGGCTGCTTAAACAATCAACTTCTTTAGTATATGCTTTCCCCGCACATATATGTGGGGCGGCACGGGTGCTAGAGCTTAATTCTGAAGTCAAAGTAGAAAACAAGGATATGCAGTGGCGTGGGGCCTTGGAAGGTGAGGTCCGAGAGCTGTGCGAGTACGACTTAATATTGTCCAGTGAGGCTATACCTGTCACCCGTGAGGGGTGTGTTTGTGCTATCTAGCAAGATTTTCCAGCATTTAATAGTTCCTAGTTCCTTGATGACCGCCATCAGGACTTTCACCACAGCAAATATAGAATCAAAACATCCAATGTAAAGCCATTTTAAGGGGTGGAGAGGAAGCTTGTACTCTAGTTCCCCGCTCGTACTCATCGTCAGCCAAGTCTTGGAGGCGGCCTGCTGTCCATATATAGACATCTATGTGTTTATCTCGGGGTATCTCCGGCTTGGCTTTCAGGGTCCTTTATAGTTTTTAGTGTTACGCCGCACGGGGATCTGGAGAAGCTGAAAGGCGGGGTAGGTGATTTACTGGTACAAACTTGCATGTATGATATGCTTTATGATTTGGGTATTATGCCGTCGTAGGCTACATATCTGGATACTTGGTTGGCAAACAGAGGCCATGATATTATGTCCTACCTAGAACAAGAACAATCACAGAGGACAAGATTGGAAAACGAAGTCAGACTCAAAATTGGAGAGAAGTCAAGCTCTTCATCACGAAAGTTCCCTGAAACGGTATAAATTGCCTATCGGTCATCTTAAGTGGAGACCAGTTAGGTGTTCGTTTCTCAGCCCATTCTCGGTTAACAATTTTGACCCCCAGCAAATTTTAGGTTGCCTGGACCATAGTGAAACTCAGACCCTCTTAGAAGTTCTTTACAAATGTATAAGCCAAATACAGAAATCTTGGATGAATCTAATCCTGCCTTCGCAATGGACTTAAACTAAGGGTTCGGCGTTCCGTAGAAAAATGAATCGAGCCGAGGTCTGTAGCTTCGGGTGTTTAAAGTAAAATGTTTGAAGGCAGTAGAAATCAGAAATGCATTCATGAGGATTGAGCTTTGTCTAACATGCTCTACTTGTCTGAACTGGATTATTAAATATTGTGCTGCCCTTGATAACAGCATGTACTATACTATTTACCAGGTCGATAGTTCGTGATTAACTTGGTAGGAGGGTAAGAGAGGAGAAGTTAGTGAAAAGTAATTTGGGTACATGGAACTCATTATCAAGGCATAAAAAACAGAAAGGAGAAGAATAACTTGGTTTCATTGTTTTCGTGATAGATGGATGCGAATTATCGCATGTTGAGTACAAATTTCAGAATCGGTAGTCATAGTAAAACGGCGATAAAAAAAATGCTGCAGGTATTGCATGTTGGATGCAACCCCTCAGATGAATCCAGCCACTGGAGATCTCCTAACAGAAAGAAATAATCATCCCCTTAAGCCTTCACAATAACAAAGGACTTAGCGGCACCATTTCTGCCACAAACACCCTTGTCGAACAGCGTAGCAGTGAGGGCATCCATTGTTTCCACGACAATTGGCAATCGTTCCGCAGAACTGGTAGCACCGAGAGACTCGCTTGTCGAAAACGGTTGCGTCCCTGGTTAAGAGAGTCTCACCACGTGGGCAGGAGGCCGAACTCCTTTTCTCCACAGCCGAGTTTTCAACAGTCTCGTTCGAATCGGCGGCTGGTTGAAGAACCTCCTGAGCGCGCTCGTTCTCCTGGGCAAAGTATTGGTTTGCAGTGTCACTTGGAGCAAAGGATTCGGAAAGTGCAAGATCGTTGGATGGGTGCTCGTAGACGTCGATCTTCACTTGGCTGTTTTCGAGGTACATATCCATAAAGTGGGTATCCTGCAGAGCTGACAAGAAGGCATCGTAGCGGTCGAGCTCATCCTCATGGATGGCGGACCGAGGGGAGAGGGACTTGGCGCATGCTGCGAAAGACATGGCGATGAAGAGTGTACGGAGAAGAGTGTGGAACAACATTGGTGGTTTATGGACGTTGTGTCATGTGATTGTTTTTATGTACCACAGCTGAAGTGAAAGGCTGAATGCTTTCAAGTTTGTTCCGTTGTAGTTTTTGATCTTTAGAACTGATGGGACAAGGTTCTGTATGTACCCATGGCATTTATACCTCACTTCGAAGAAGTCAGACCATGGATCTTTCAGTCTGTCGGCTTGTGGACCCTGCTGTTACACTGCATGAAGCATTCTGGTGTGGTAGTCCTCGTAAGTACTGTCTTTCTGCACGTAGCTTATATCACGTAAGTTCTACAGCTGATGAACGCCACGGTTTATGCTCAGTAGGTTAACGGCTAAGGTTATGACGACCTCGAGAGGCAGTATTTGGGGACGTAGCCTTTCCCCAGTACATAGGATAGACACACAAAGTACAGACATTCAGACTTGCAAAACAATACATATACTGTAGGTACTCGACGACTCGGAAGATCTCTGAAAAGGTTGGAGCACAAGCATCGGGGGCCGAAATCAGCTCCAGGGTCTTGACTAGCAGACAAAAAGGGCAATGCCATTGAACTAGAGCGGAAAACGACAAGGATCTGATTTTACTTTCTCACAATGCAACATCAACCTGTAGTCTGACATGCTCTTACCTTGCCCCTAGGCTTGGAGAAACTAGCAGATCTGATATTACTCAATGGTGACGTGAACTGGGGTCCGTCGAACAGGTAACTTAGCAGCAAGTACTCAAATGAATCTGAGACAGACAGTAGACTCGACGAGACTCTAGTCATATACCGTGGTTTTCAAAATTGATCGTATGATTGATGTAACCTTAAATTTGCTCGTTAGGCTGCAGCAATTGACCTTCACCCTATTCCTTCTCCAGCCACAAAAGCTAAAGCTACATAACAAACTAACCTACACCGAGAGTAATGGACCTTTTGAACAACCCGGTGATAACCGCTACAAGGGTAGAACTTTGAACACTAGGGAGATGGGAGATAGAAATGGCCTTTTTTCATTCATAACGCTCAATGTTGAAAGCAGGTAATCATTCATGACATGAAAATAGCAAGTTGACAAACAACAAGGTGGGTATTTTGGCATTAATATACATGGAAATAAACAACAAATAAATCATTCCGCTTTTCAAATCATTCAATAATCCGTGTATTTGTTTTTGATCAGATCCGACGCCTTCTCAGCCACGGCATAAAGAGTACTTGTCAAGTGGCCACAAAGCTGGAACGGCAAAACTGACGCATCGACAACGCGGACGTTTTTTGTTCCATAAACTTTGAGCTGGGGATCGACAACGCCACCCTTTGCTCGTGGAAGCATACTGGCGGTGCCGACGGGGTGGAAATTTGATCGATCTAGAAGGGTGTAAGCGGATGTGTCAATACTCACGAAGGGTGGAGTAGGGATGAAAATGAAGAGCGTGCTTACAGGTACCCTTGATCCAGTCGGACCAATCGTTCTCCGACGCATTGTTAGGCAGCAGATCCATTCCGGGCTCATACTCCTCTGTCACAAGATCACTCAAAGGCGCAGTATTGAATGCGTTCCGAATGTACCAAGCAATTTCAGCTTGAGCCAACATATCCTTGTCAAACATGAAGTAGTTTGGGTTGATAGAAGCCGGCTTCGATGGATCGGACGACGTGATATGAATATTTCCCCGCGAAAACGGTAGAAGGGACCAGTACTCCGTCGCGAATACAGAACCGAGAGGCAACCAGACAATCTCTGTGTAAGGAACTTGCTTTTGAAAGATCAAGTCATGCTGAAGTTGGAAAGCAGCAAGAACATTGGCCTCTTGGACCGCGCCGTTCGAGAAGTTGGCTACGGCCTTGGCGTAATCGGCGAGACTGGCGTTGACGGTATTGGCGATGGATTCGACCTTGTCACCATATATCTGCTCGGCGGATGGTAGAGCGGAGAAAGCAGGGAGACCGCTCCATCTTTCTCGGCTTCCGTATGTGAGTCCGTTGTTGGTTTGGTCTTGTAGGTTTTCGCCGACAGTGGAAATGTTGACTTTGACGGGGATGTCGTATTTCTTGAGGATATCGGGGTTTCCGATACCGGATAGTTCTAGGATAACGGGTGATTTGAGAGAACCAGCAGATAAAATTACCTCCTTGGACGCATGGACTGTTAGAACACCATCTGGGCCTGTAACCTCAACACCAGTTGCAACTGCTTCGTGGGAATCGTTAGACCAAATGATCTTGTTTGCGTATGTGTTCGTGATGATTTTGAGGTTCGGTCGTTGTTGATAGGGCCAGTAGTAAGCTCTGGCAGCATCTTGTCGAACATTTGCTTCTCTGTCGACGGTATCGGGATGAACTGTAAGTCCAACCATGTTTCCGCCGTTGACATCACGGTTATAAGAGACGCGGATTTGGCTCAAGGTTTCGTCGAGTACTGGAAGCACGCTGCTGTTGGCCATTCCGTAAGGCCAGCCAGTCTTGACCGGGCCATTCTGTCCGTGGTAGGTTAGATAATAGTCTGCGCCATTAGCAACTTGATCTGGAGTGGGAACTTGGAAACCCTCGGATTTCTTGTAGTATGGGAGAAGACTCTTCCAGTTCCATCCTTTGTTCCCAACCGATTCCCAGGCGTCAATTTGCGCGTTTTGCGCTCGTGTATATGACATTCCTGCAGGAAGCAACATCAGTATAAGAATATCACGGTCCTGGTGGCAGAACGTACCGTTAATCGTGCTAGTTCCACCAAGTGCCTTCCCTGCGCGCATAGTCTGCTTTTTTCCTCCGGCATACTCTTGGTCTTCTGTCTGGTAGGCCCAGTCGATTGGTGTATCGAAGGCCCTACCGTAACCATAAGGAGTAGAAACGTTGAAATTGTTGAGAACCGACTCGCCCGCTTCGATAACTGCCACAGTAAAATCTTTTTCCGTAAGCCTGTTAGCAACAACTAACCCGCTCGTTCCTCCTCCAACAATAACAAAGTCGTATGATGCAAGTAATGTATCATGTTTCTTCGCAAAGACTGCTCCTAGCCATATACTCCCCAAAACAAGGGTCGAAACGATCATTTTCGCTGAAAGCGATAGCGGACGTCTGATATAATATAGGGTATTCGTGGCAAAGAGAAGATCTTTGACAAAATTAATTGAGGGGCTTTGGAATACTTAACAAGGCCCAACACTCAGCTCCCGACAGCGGTTGCTGGGACGCCAACGGTGGAATGCTGGCATCATTCTGTATAACCGCCAACATACCACGTTCTCACCGGCAGGAATAGCCGATGACATGTTACACAATTGTTCTTAGGGTATCATAGTCATTTCATTCAAATGATGATCAAATCAAATCAAAGTAAATACAGAACGCCTCGGCATGTTCTCAAATATGCATCCCGAACTCCTTCAACTTGGCCAGCCCATTCGACCGAAAACCTTGGCACTCTTTTTTGGTAATAGGAAATGAATCAATTGCTCCGTAGGATCCCGGCAATGCGCAGAGTCAAGTCGAGAATGGACAAATGCTCGTCCGCACCATCAACAAGTCGCTTATCCATTTCCGAGAAGGCCATGACAATCTTGTTCTTCTGGACATCAGGGATCGCTTCATTGAAGATGACTCGTCGGTATAGCTTTATAAAGGATTAGAAAAATGCAAACCGGGTTGGAAAAAATGGGGCTACACAAACCTGGCCGACAACCTGAGTCGCACTCCACCCATCAGCCACAAGGTTCGTAATAACCTTGGACACAGCCTCATACACGGAACCCGAGCTCTTCGGCTGCATGGCCTGCACAATCTCATCCAGTATACCTTCGGGAACAACGCCAGCAATCTCTTCGATACTGCGAATAGTAATAAGTCCCGGCTCTGGGGCCCCAGCATCCGTCATCTCTTCATCCTCGTCGGTCTTAGCAGGCAATGCCTTGGTAGCACTGACCAACCGAGCCGCACTCTGCAAATAAGTAATAGCACGACGCAAATCACCTTCACCGCATCGAATGAGGGTATCAATAACACCATCCTGAAGATTCAGGCCCTCAGCCTTCGCAATATTCTCTATCCGCACACCCGCCGCGGAATTATCCAGCGATTTGAATCGGAACTTGCTGCAACGACTGGCCAGCGGTTCGATAATGCGGGTGACATAGTTACACACGAGACAGAACCGTGTGATACGACTGTACTGCTCCATCGTGCGGCGCAGAGCTGATTGCGCATCTTGGGTCATACTATCCGCCTCATCCAGGATAATAATCTTGAACGGTGGGCAAGGGTACTGTGCGCGGTATTCGGCATCAAGACCGGTTGGCTGGGAGAGTTGGGCGCGGGCGAAGTTCTTGATCTTGACGCGGACGATGTTGATGCCGCGCTCATCTGAGGCGTTCAGTTCGAGAATGCGGGAGCGGTAGAGGGCGGGGCCGAAAAGTGATTTCGCGAGGGCAAGGATTGTAGATGTTTTACCGGTTCCCGGGGGTCCGTAGAAGAGCATGTGAGGAAGCTTGGTTTCATTTAATTAGCATTGACTGTGTAGAGGAGTTGATCGGGTGAATGTATACGTTGGAAGCTTGCAATGTGCGCTGGAGGACTTTAGTGGTGTGATCTTGCGCGGCGACATCATCCAAGGTTTTAGGTCGACTATTCGCAATTAGATTTAAAGCAGGTCTAGCAATCTCGGATCGGTTAAAGCGTACTATTTCTCTACCCAGGGTTGCAACCGGGTTGAATCTTCCTTGTTGTCAGCGGCTTTCGCCTTGGAGCTGCTGGATGCTGCTGCAGCTGCAGCGCGGGCCTTGTTGTTGAAAAATGTGGAGGCCATGATTGCTTCTTGGCCTGTTAGAGCAAGCAAAGACGTTCTCAGGGTATGAACGGCGATTGGTTTTTGTGACGGAATTGAGAGAACCTGCGGACACCATGCGCGCCGCGGATAGGAACGCGTCTGCACGTGACACGCGAAGCACTTACACGTCGGCCAATCAGAATGTACAATCTGTACTTAAACATTTCATAGACCTGGGCTGCTACAGAGCTGATATATGACTTCCTTTGCATGCTGCTGTTTCCAATACAGCTAAAACGCTTCGATGCTTTCTCGCACACATTGATATCATTAGAATGCTCCTTTAAGTCTATAGTTCATCCCTTAGCACATCTCGTTCTCCTTCCATCATCCTCTTTTTAGGATTCCGAGGATGATCTTCTTGGTAACGCCTTTCCTCAGCCAGTATTTCGTCGAGACTCATGTCTTTCTGCTCTTCTCCCTCCTCAACCATCTCCCCGATCTTATCAATGAGTCGATCTTCCTCTTCTTGTAAAGCCTGATCGTTGTTCTCAGGCACGGCGCCACCTGTAAAAGCTGCTGCAGCCTCTTGCATAGTAGCAGAGATATCAGCAGCAATCGAGTTAGATGAAGGCTGCAGAGACTTTGTATTTGTGAGGCCAATGACACCAAGTAAGGCGAATACGAAGCGCATAATGAATTGGAATGGTAGCCAGACTAGCCACCAGAGAGGCCCGTAGAAGATCCGTCGGAAGACCAACCACGAGATTGTCGCGATAAGAATATAAAAGGCAGTTTCGAGATACCAGGTATCTGATTTCTGGGACCGGAGAAGGGAGTTGGCGAGGGTGCGAGATGAAGCCAGCAGGGTGTCAAGACTAGTGTAAGATTCAGACAAAGATGAAATAGCGGCGGTTGATTGTTCTTTTGATCTGTCAGTATATTGATCAAATCGCGATCATCAAGTTTATCACTGACCGAGAGTCTCTTGAGCAAACTGGCTTCGGGAAAGTTCAGTTTGCATCAGTTGATGCGTTCTGCGCAGAGCAGCAGTAACATCATTTGATGCATTCAGCGCTAGATCATCCTGTGTGAGATGTTCTGATGGCTTATTCTGACGCTCCGAAGACGATTGCGATCGGGACAACAGCAGCTCGCGCTCCTTCCGCTTAGCAAGCTCCATTTGACGCTTGGATTGTAATTGAGCATTCCGAAAATCACCTCGAGTCCTGTTTCCATCATTAGCATCGAGTATTCTTAGATGAAACAACGCAAGGCGCAACACACTTTCTAAGGTCCTCCGCCAACCGCCCCGCCATTGTCACGACACGCTCTTTCTCTGCCTCTTTCTCCCCGGTCGCCACTGACTGTCTTCTCCTGGTATCAGAGCTTGAGTCTAGAGCTTCTACCTCAATTCGCAGCAGCTCAAGTCCGTCCTCGGCATCTTTAAGGCCCGCATGAATCTCCGCTCCGAGCTCCAAGCGAGCTTCATCGCCATTCTCGGTGGATGTGAAATTCCGGAGTTGGTCAATCAGAGGCTGAATCTGGCCTATCGTAGCCGACAGCGCCTTCAAGCGGGCTTGAAGAGCAGCTGTGGGGGACATATTTGGAGTACCGCGCGGAGGGGACTTGTTTGTCGCACGACGAGTGATCTGACTAACCAAATCGGAGGGAAGAAGGCGTGAATTTTAATTAAAGTGTATGTTGAGGCTTGATCCAGTACCTCACAAATTAGACTTGGTTTCAATAAAAAGCTGTAGAATGGGAGTAAAGTTGGTCGTCGCAAGGTGGCAGTTGCGTCGTTGTATTGATGTGTTTGCACTTTCGGCAAACACCGGACTTCCCTCGAATTCGCTCCTTCATATCATTCAATTGCTCAACCCTGCCAATTGTCCGCCTCTCCAGCTCGAGAAATACCCGGCTCTGCTTTTCTGTTTCCCGCGCCTATTCTGCCATTCCATTTGAGCAGAAAGTACCCTTTGCGCGCCATCTCGGTCAGAATCGCACCCCGAAAAAAAACTTCCGGAACAACCCCAGATCCAATCCGATCAGGTATGTATGGCATTTTGCAACAGCAGAACCAATTACGGCCTGTATTGCTTGGTATATGAAGGGCTGACTTTGTTGATAGTAGATAATTCATAAGGCTGCTCTCTCAAAACCTTCGAACTACTCTCGTGACAAGTCTGCGACTACCAACCACCATCATGCCTATCCCAATCAGTGTTATCACCACCTTCCGCACTACCTTCAACCCCTTCTCCCAGGCTTCCCGACCCTGCCGCCTCTTCCTGTCTCTCCTCCGCACCCCCAACACCGTCCCCGGTGGCGCGAGCTTCATCGACATCAAGGTCAATCAGCTGCCGCGCAACTCTACACAGGAACCTACTATGACTATAGGCTTCAAGGGTGGAAAGGAATTGACCCTGGAGGTTGGCAAGCGTGGACTGAAGATCGGTGATGTGGTGGAAGAAGTGTCACGAGTTGGTCGCCAGTTGGAGCGCGAGGCCAGTCTGAAGGGCTAGACCCTTCAATTTGGATCATTGAATCGCTCATTTTATTCATGTATTATAGCATTTGTTTGGGTTGTTTTACTACTGGCGCTGTTATGAGTGTTGGATATCTATAATACCAGAGTAGATACCTTGCATATTATACCTGATCTACAGAAATATTGATGGATATTCGCTCAATGACTTTTTCTCTGTTCTTCTCAGCTAATCGGATCAGGATTATACCCAGCAAGAGTCCATTGCTGCAAAAACAAAGAGAAGAAACATGAACAAGAATAGAGAGATGCTTCAAATATACACATCATCGTGACGACGGTGGGTATACAACAGGTATTTTGATTCATTTTAAAACAGCAACAGACGCTTAGACAGCGGCACCAGAGATGAAGAACCACTTGTCAATGGAGCCATCAATGGGAGCGGGGGCAAGCTCCTGGTTGGCAGGGATAGCAGCGAGCTGAGCGGCGTCAGCACGGTGAGCATCGCCCTCGGGAGCCTCAGTGTTGCCAAGGTTGATGTCACCGGGGGTGGTCTTGCCGGAGATGAGCTTCTCCCAGGCATCGGCACACTCGTGGATGACCTCCTCGGCGTACTTCTTGTTCTTGCACTCGCCGGAGAAGGCGAACTGGTTCTCGGGCTTTCCGTCGGGGATCTTGTAGATGCGGAACCACTCGTTGGTGGCACGCAGGAGACCGGGAAGGTGACGCTCGACATCCTCAATGTCGTGCAGCTTAGCGGCGAGAGGGTCGTTGACGTCGATGACAATGATCTTCCAGTCAGTCTCCTCCTCGTCGATCAGGGCCATGACACCGAGAACCTTGACCTGCTTGACCTGACCGGGGTAGCCGACAAGCTCACCGATCTCGCAAACGTCGAGCGGGTCGTCATCACCCTTGGCCTTGGTCTCGGGGTGGACAGAGTTGGGGTCCTCCCAGGTCTGTATAGGCGGGTAAATTAGTATTGTGATATTCCTGTTTACCCCGCCATGGATGACTGGATGGACGAAGGTGGGGGTGTATGTAAACGATCAAACTTACGCGGGGGAAGGCACCGTAGTTCCAGAGGTAACCCTTGTGGGGGAAGCAGTTGCGGACGAAGCGCAGCTTACCCTTCTTGGTGTCCTGCTTGATGGGGTTGAGGAACTCCTCCTTGGAGATCTGGGAATCAATTGAATCGCAATCAGTATGGACGATCGATGAGACGTTGTATAGGCGTAATGCGTACCTCCTGCTTGGCGTTGGTCCAGCGAGGAATCTCAACGACCATGTTCAGGACAGTCTGCTCCTTGTTGGCGTAGAGGGGAATGTCGTGGAAGGGAGAGACGGGGACGCCATCCTTCTCGATGTAGACACGGTGCTCCAGCGTGTAAGGCTGAGCGATCTTGCGGATAGTGTAAGACATTTTGGGAGATGATGAGGAGAAATGCCGGGAGATGAGAGCAGCTCGAGAGAGAGGAGGGGAAGAAAAGGAGGGAGGGGCTTTCCAGGTGTGGGGCGCCAGTGTCGCTGATGTGCGCCAAACACCTCGGGAGGCGGTGGAGGCACAGAATCCTAGTCGGGCCAAGGGAGGACCGGCCTGTGCCATTGGGCAATTTGGAGATCAGGGAATCAAGCAAATTTGACAAAAATTATAATATACAAGCGTGGTTTTTCGCCAAATGACGGTAATGATCTGCGGTTGGTGCACCAAGAACACTCAATGCCTGGTATAATGGTGGTTTGCGTGGCCTGAAATTGGTGTTTCCAGGGGTCAAACTGGGTCCGGTGTGATGTGTTGGCCTGTTGTTTGGCTGTTCCGTGTGTTAGTGTCGGCAATGGACCGGGCCCGATACCGAAAGGATTATGATCCCGACTCAATTGATCGTGACGCTATTGCTTCGAAGTAGGTTAAAAGAGTACAGTGTTAGATCTACAGAACATTGATCAATTGACAATATGTGAGGGGTCTCGTGCCCTTGCACTTCCGCCATGTACTCTGCATGTACTCCAGTGTTCCCGTGACAGCTGCGAGAGCTAGCCGATATCGGCATAGTCTGAGAATATGCTTAAAATGTAGCATTCCGAATCATAGCGTAGAAGATACTAAGTGTACTCCGTACAGAATATCTGCATAGTTTGGTTCACACATTTCGCATTACCCTAATTGAAATTCAGAATCTGGCCGGTGGCGAAACCAAGGGCAGGAAAGACAAAGTCTTGGCAGGAACGTAATTGTTTAGTTATTGGAGGGGCAATGTTGCCCGAGAAATAAGGCACCAAATAAAAAGTCTAATCAGTTATCTCCACGTGACTTTCCATAGAATTGGCCAGGCGGAGTTGACCGATACCAAACCCCAGAAAAAAAAATATCGCCCTCGATCTTTAACCCCACCTCAGCATGCTATGAACAGACTCATCCGATCTCTTCGATCCACCATGGCCTCCCTCTCCACAAACTCTCCAGCACAGGCACCCCGTGTCCCCATCCCAGCAAATGGCGTCGACTATCGCGGCACAGTTGTGCTCGCCCCAATGGTTCGCTCCGGCGAATTGCCTTCGCGTCTGCTGGCCCTCAAATACGGCGCAGACCTCGTCTGGGGCCCAGAGACAATAGACAAAGCATTAATCGGCTGCGTTCGACGCGTCAATCCTCGCAACGGCACCATCGAATTCACTCGTCTCCCCTCCAACGGCGGCCGTACAGACACACCAGCCAAGGAATCCGTCATCAGCCGTATCGACACAGTGCGTGAGAAAGGACGCCTCATTTTCCAATTAGGTACTGCAGACCCAGATCTCGCAGTCCAGGCAGCCCGCATGGTGGCCGGTGACGTCGCTGGCGTTGACGTCAACTCAGGCTGCCCCAAGCCATTCAGTACCAGCGGCGGCATGGGAGCCGCGCTACTGCGCACACCGGATAAACTCGTTTCGATTCTCGAGGCACTGGTCCGTGAAGTCGGTGAGCCGTTCAAGATCGGTATCTCGGTCAAGATTCGCATTCTTAGTGATCCTGAAATGACGAAGAGCCTTGTCTCGCGCCTTGTGCGCACTGGTATCACTGGTTTGACTGTTCACTGCCGTACGACGCCCATGCGGCCTCGTGAGCGTGCTATCAGAGATCAGCTTCGTATGATTGCGGATATCTGCCACGAGGCTGGTGTGGCGTGTGTTATGAACGGTGATGTTGAGAATCGTGACCAGGCGCTGAAGATGATGGAGGAGTATGGTGTTGATGGTGCTATGATTGCTACATCTGCTGAGGCGAATTCGTCATGCTTCCGCTCTGAGGCGGATGGTGGTCTCGCGCCGTGGCGCGAGGTTGTCTACAACTACGTCAAATTCTCTATTGAGAGCGAGAACCGCTTTGGAAACACCAAGTACCTGCTCAACATGCTTATCCCCGGCAAAAACAAGGAATTTGCCCAGGCGAAGGCGTCTAAGACTTACACTGATGTCTGCCGGAACATGCAGTTTGACGATCTCATCCCTGGCGCGATTTGTCTCGATGAGATTCTCCAATTGACAGAGAAGTGGGAGGCAGCTCCTGCGGAGGAGGAAAAGGCCCGGTGTAAGGCCGTTCAGAATGCCATTGAGAATAACGAGTCGGCTCGTGCGGCTGGTGGCCATGCTGCTCGGTCCAAGTCTACTTCTGCGCCTTCCCACGCCGGTGGTCCTATCCGTACTCTGGGTATCCCAGAGTCCTCGGCAATGGCCAAAACTGAGCCCGAGATTTCTGTAGATTCCTCTATTCCTGCGACAGAGGTGGCTCAGAAGCAGGTGACAGTGTAGCTGTCTAGAGTATATTCACTCCTGCTCAGTTTCTCTTGTTCCACTCAGCCACTTCTCTTTCTTCCTGTTTCTGCATAGCCTGGTTACCTGGATTTGGTACTGCATTTTGAGGTGTCGCGTGTCCTCTCCTCTTCATAGATTCCCCAAAACATACATCAATAATATATAAGATATGGATTATATATATATATTTCTTGTTGCATCTAATTGATCACTCGCAAACGGTTTTCAGGCATAGAATGTAAAGACTGTGTTGTTTGCCAGGGCACGAAGGCATATCCACCTCGGCACCTCTCAACATTAAAAGGTTGCGCCTTCGCCCTGGAAACTTCCCTTCTTTCTTCTCGCTCTCTTTCAAACCTCCATCCACATCACAGACTTTGACAGAATGGCGTCGTCCACTAATTCCTCCAAACGCCCGTCAGCGTGGCTCCCCACAGAAATCTGGCTTCGGATCCTGAAAATAGTATGCCTTCCAGATGAAGATATACCCAGAAGCATTGGCTCACATTCAACTTAGCTGAATCAGGATGATCGTTCGTTTCTCAAACGTGTTACCATGACCAGTCATCAACTGTACGAAATGGCAACCCCCATCCTCTTTGAAACACTTAAACTAGACTTCGGATTGACCCCACAAGTCCAAATATTTCGTTCTATCAAAGCCAGACCCCGTCCAACTCGATTCTGTCGACATGTGAGATCTATTATCGTCATGGGCCCGAATTGGCTGAAATATAGTCTGGGCGATCCCTTTCGTGAACTCTCTGAATGGGATGTCGATTTGATCTGCAATCTATTTGAATTAGCCGAAAGACTTGATGATTTCTAGTACGTGACTTCTTCTTACATGTTCCCATGGTTGGCTTGTGATAAATTGACCCAAGAGCCAGCTGGTGGCATGAGAAATACATGCCCGGGATAATACTGTATCGGCTCTACAAACATCGTCCCCAGGTGAAAGTTCATATTGCCAGCTCCAAAATCGTGATATGTCAGAAGATCCACCCAAAGCACACATCAGCCCCTCAGTTCTCTCTCATACGGTCTATCTCGGCCCGTTGGGACCTTGGAGAATACGACAGCCCGATCAAGCCAGACTCAGCTGCGAATTACCCAGCCCACTTGAAAGATACTATCTGCCGATGTCCGAATCTCGAAATCTTACGATTGATCAAGGTACTAGAATGGCGACGAGGATCCAGTGGAATCCACCCTTTCCAGGAGAGGGGAGAGGATGAAGGGGAGAGGAACGACAGAGGGCTGATCACTCTCAAAGAAGGAGATATTCTGCCTCGAATCAAAAACATCCATTTTCAATTTATGAGATTTGGACCATCGCAGAGCGTACTATGGGCCACGCAGTTGCAGTGGCAGAGTCTAAGATTTCTATCTTTGATAGGGATAGATTGGACTCACCTGCTGCCTAAGATCACTGGCTGCTTTCGTGACCTAAAATCATTGGAAATTAGCATACCCGATCCATACTTGCGATACCACACAAAGGATCAAAATATTCCCGCTGCATATTTCGAGCAGATGGATCAGCTTCAGACTTTCTTAGCAACGCTTCCACCTTTGACAACGTTCATGGGCTATGGCCTTCCGCAAACATCGTTAGCAGTGTTAGCAAGTCATTCTGCTGGATCCTTACAACACCTCCGCTTTAGAGCCCCATTGGATATCGCTGAATTCTTTGGACCGCAAGTATCGAGCTTTGAACGTACGTTCTCTGCCAGTATCGAAGATCTTGTTGGTTTACCCGACCAATTCCCAAATTTACAATCCCTTGGCCTGTGTATTGACTGGACCAACGATGAGTGGTTGTGGATGAAGCCCAACTTTAAGGGATTGATATTGGTAAGTCTACAAAGCTCAGCATCTCAGACCACACAATTAATAACAATCCTATGGTTCTGCAGCCACATGATTTCCTCCTTGTCATTTCTCGCCTAAGCAACATCAAGCATCTTGAGTTGAATCACCGGGACATATACAGGGGGTCTGGTGATAACACTCCATGGCCCTACACTAACCTCACTAAAACCAGTTGCCATACACTTATTCAATCCCTCGATGCTATGGACACTGAACTGGCTTCATTGGATATAGTGATAGGCGACTGGTTTCCCTTTGGGTGCTCCAAGAGTTGTTGCGGGAGCGGCCTTGAGGCATTTATTACTGGGGAACGCGACCAGGCGGGATGTATGCATTTCACCAAGTTCCGCCAGTTTGAGCCAGATGATGAACTCGAGGAAGAACTCAAATGCGTTGGTTACCTCCCTCCGCGGGTATCGCCGTGATCTTTGAAGGGGGAATGGTCGGACGATTTGCGGCTTAACATCGAGAGCAGAAAGATTCGTTTTTGGTATGAGAAGTTTAAGGAATAATGTGCAGCAGAACAGGTGTCGGATTTTCATTGATCTAAGTTGAAACATGATATGCTAGCTTTATGACAGAAGGATGTGAGAACTGTTTTGCCAAGCAAGTATTTAGCTTCGCAGCGGCTTTAACTTGCTTTGTATCAACCGAAAGCTTCTTTTGCGGCTGTTTGCTCAATACGGATACGAAGGATCCTAACTATAGACTAAGTAGCTTCGGAGAGCCGACCCTTTTATGGCCTAAATAACTCCGAATAGTCCGGGGCTAAGGGTCCAAGGGTACATACAACCGAGCCTCTACAGGTCTCCGCCTGGTGATTGGTGCGTCCACAGCCAGCCCCGCAAAGCTAAGATCTATGGAGGAAAGCTTGGCTGATGGACCGGTGGCTGTATAGCGCCACCAAATTACCCTTGGGGGGTCAATGAAAAGCTTGGGATTAACCGGCATCCCCCTGCATTTTCGATTTAATTTATCAGGCCCGGACCCTCGGCATTTTTGCATATAATACTCCGGAGCCCCATTACTAGAATTAAAAAAAAAAATCCAAGGAGCAAGATGCGTGGTTTTCAAACGGTGTCAGTCGTGCTTTTCAGCACAGCCCTGGTTCTTGCAGATGCTTCGACTCTCAATTTTCGACCGGACAATGTGACTTTAAGCGTACTTTACCATTGGGTAGGATCGTGAGTCGATTTCTCAACCCTATATGGGAATTAAATTCTGATCACCCACAGGTACTATAATGGAACCACCTACCTTGAATTTGCTCCTTATGCTGGACTCGCATCTTCTGAAACAGAATTCTGTCCAATGCTTCGCAACAAAACGATCACAAAGAACTACACAACGGTGCTAGGTCTTACAGAGCCAGCCTCATACAACGCACTCGATGACCCTGTGAATGCTTTTTTGACTTTCTGGCCTCATGATTTCGATTTCAGTTCGATACCTTCCGGTGGTATGCTCAATGAGGTATCTTCTCTAGAATATGGACTATTCTCATCCAAGTGAGCCTGCAACATCCCCCAAAGCCAAACACTAGAACTAAAACTCCCCAGCCCTGTGTATGACGATTACTTCATGGATGGTGAAGATGACTTTATCTGGTCCCTCCAAAAAACCCAAGGCCCGCCGTACAATCTCTCCAGTACACTCACTGATTATGAGGGCTTCCCTTACTGGGAAATTAACAGCACAATCATATGCGGTGAATCCACAGTCTCAAGCTGGACATTTGTAGCGGTCGCCTTCAATTTTAGTTTGAACGGGACCAACTTCACAGACCCGGTCGTCAATCTTCAGTTTGATGGTTCGACTGCAAATATGACTATGAAGGGATACATTGTGGCGGATCCCAATTTGGTAACAGGGCAGTATGTGAATTCATGGTACGGGAATGTCTTTGGTGGTACATTCGTTATGAGCTTTGAGGGCGTTATTGATAGATACCATTCTGATGTCTTGAGAGATGATACTGGTACTCCGACTTGGCTTCGTACTGTTGGCTACCAGAATAACTCCTTGAATGTTGGTTATACAACTACGTCGGGGGGTGTTCAAGTGATAAGATCTTGTTCATTAGCTATGTTGCTGGTTTTGCAGGTGCTTGTATTTTTATCTTGATATTACAGCACATATTTTCTTTTTGAAATCAAAACACCCATCTACCAAGGCATGTTCTCCCACGAGTATATACGATGAGAAGAATGAAGTAGAAGAAAGGCAGCTATCTCTCAGATATTACATTAAAGCAAGAAGAAAGTGATTTGAAGGCAAACTTGCCAGTGATGATCTATTAGCTGCCGTCAGTAGCCGGCTCAGATATCTTTAATAGGCCCAGCCCCACGCTGTGCATACGAAATAAAAACAACAAAACTCCCCGAGGGTGATACCAAGCTCATACCCAGGCGCCGAAGCACCGCACTCCTACTCTTTCGCATTCTCCATATCCGCTACCAACATGGACTCCACCGCCTTGATGCCCGCTTCCTCTCCCTTAGCGGAGCCTCCGTCATCGTCACCAGCGACGGCATGGTCGAGGGCGAGCTTAGTCTGCCCAAGGGCATAAATCTGCTCTTCGATCGTGCCACTGGTGACGAATCGGAAGATCTCCACGTCACGGGTCTGTCCGACACGGTGAGCCCGGTTCTCGGCCTGGACATCCTCCTGTGGATTGAAGGAGGAGTCGAAGATTACGACCTTGTTGGCACAGGCCAAGTTGATACCGGCACCACCGGCCTTGGTGGACAGAAGGAAAACGGGGATCTCCTCTCTCTCATAAAAAGCATCCAAAATGGACTGCCGGTCTTCGACATTGGTCCGGCCGTCCAAACGGACGAATTCAATCCGCAGCGTCTCCAAGACGTGCTCAAGAATGTCCATGACCAGTGTGAACTGCGAGAAGATGAGGGTTCGGTCACCGTTCTCTATGAACTTTAGGAGCAGTTCACGGAGCTGTTCGACTTTACCCGAGTCCATCCACTCGTCATTCTGCAGTTTGAACTTCCCCAGGTGTTTGGGGTTGTCCACGCAAAGACGGTGGCACTCGAAGTCGTTGTAGCTCTTCAGTTCGGTGAAGATGGTCTCGGGGTCAGACATTTCCCACTGGGGGTCCTTGAGGCAGGCCTTGGAGATTTTGCGGATTCGCTCGTCGTTGAAGTGGCGACGGGCGAGGAGAGGGTGGATGGCGGCTTGGCGAAGTTTCATGAGGATATTGGCCGATTTGGATCCGGTCTTTTTGCCTGCAGCACGGTCTTCCAAGAGCTGGCGGACTTGGTCCTTCTCGTGCTCGTAGATCTCGACTTGGGATGGCTTCATCTGGCAGTACTTGACGTGCGAGGTTTTCGCCGGAAGATCGATGACCTGGTGCTTCTTGCGGCGCAGTACGAAAGGCTTCAACATGGACTTGGCCCGCTCGATGCGCTGAGCCGACAGCAAAGTGGCATGAGACTCATCAGAAGTCTTGGCCTTGTTGGAGAAGACGGAGTTCATATCGTCTTTGTGCTCCCGGAATACATCAGGAAGGATGAAACCCAGGAGGGATGCCAACTCCTGAAGGTTGTTCTGGAGTGGAGTACCGGTGAGGAGAAGTTTAAACCGAGCCGGAATGCGAACAAGTTTGTCGTACAGCTGAGACTGATGGTTTTTGAGCATGTGTCCTTCATCGTAGACACAGACACTGAAGTCCTGGTCTCTGAGGAACTTCGCGTCGACCTTGGCCCTGGCGATGGTGTAAGTGGTAATGACAACATTAATCTCATCACGGTTGTCTTCAATCTGTTCCCGGAGGTTTGCACGTTCGGCCTGTCCAGCATAGTAGGGAATAACCGAGAGAGTTGGGCAGAACTTTTGAAACTCCCGCAGCCAGTTTTCGATCGTAGACGATGGAACGACAACGAGATGGGGGCCTTTCACGCCCTGCTCAAACAAATGCGCAAGGAAAGCAATAACTTGGCAAGTCTTACCGAGACCCATGTCATCGGCAAGGATACAGCTCAGCTTCTTCTCGAACAGCAGCGACAGCCAATTGATTCCCACAATTTGGTAGTCCTTCATCACCAGGCTTTCAGCCATGATCGAGGGTTGTGGAATGAAATTGGACTGTGACTTGGACTTTCGGGCCACAGCCACTGGGCCGTCATCATCAGAGTCATTGGGTGACTGGCGATTGGACGAGGGGGTAGCAATTCCGGAATCATGCGCGTTGCCGTTGGTCATCGAAGTCAGTTCGAAATCACCGTCACGCTTTCCAAAGATGTCAACACCCCATTTCTTCATCTCTGCAGCGACTGGTTTACCCAGTGCTTCACACTCAGCCACGAGGGAATCAATTGCCAGATACCCAGTCCACATCTCAATACACTTATCAACGAGCTTGTCACCAATAGGCTTGGGAGCTTTTCGGGGCTTAGCCTTCTTGGCTTTGCTCGGATCAACGGGGGCTTCGACAGCGCGAACATCATCAAGTGAGTCGAAAGGTCGGTGGGTAGTGACGTGGCTGGCGGTATCCTCAGGAATGGAGGCAATGTCGGCCAGGTCACGGACGCTGCAAGTGTTGAAGAATTTCAAGACCTTTGAATCCAAACCGCCAGCGGTGGAATCTTGCATTTGCACATCTTCATCTTCAGAATCGGTCATGTCAGCCTCGACAGACTCCACAGAAGGCTCTCGGCGGCGGCCTTTCTGGAGACGACCGCCAGCCTTTGGCTTGGGTGGACTGTCATCGGAGTCAATGGTGATTGCATTCGCGGAAGGGGAGTCACGGCTTCGAGGGCCGCGAATCAGACGACCTCGAGGCTTTGCATCCTCAGGCGCGATTTGATCCCGAGAAGTCTTCAAATTGCGGGAGGCCCATTTGTCGTGAATGGTACCACGGGCCTTGATCTGCTGCTTGGCCATTGGCAGCGGAGCCACTGTGGGCAACGCAGTCAACTCATCATCAGACGAATTAATGACAATAGCCTTGTCGTCATTAATACCAGCGAGGCGATCCAGCGCTTCGTCGTAATTGCCGTTGGACTTCATGAGAGCCTCCACACAGTCGTGAACGGATTTACCAGGCATGACTTTCAGAATGCGCTCCACCTTGACCCGAACTCGGTAGTCTTCAATTGCCTGCAAAGAAGATTGTTGATTGATAATGGGCATGGCGCGAGAGGGGGCATTCTGTCGGGCTTTTTTCATGGCGACATCGTCGGTTCCGGTAGGGCTCATTTGGGAAGCAGAGCGCTTGACACCGTTGGTCGAGGGGTCGTAGACTGCAGCAGAGGTAATCTCCTTGAAACGATCCATTGGACCGTTTGTACGAACGGGCGACTCCGCAACCTTCTCCGGACTGCGAGTTTTTTCAAACATGGCAGGTTTGATATCGGTCGAGCGGATAGTGTGGTTTTCTTCGTCGTCAGACGAGCCTCCTCGGTAGGTGGGACCGTCGTCAATATCAATTGTAGAAGGTCGTTTGGCAGGGCGGACTGTAGTTGCTGGGGAGCGAAAGTGTGTTCCAGAAGGCGCCATGAGGGAGGATAATATACCACCACCGCGGCGAGGAGGTGAATGGGCCGGGGCAGTGGGCGAAGAAGCAGCCACTTGAACAACGGATCCACGTGAATGTGAATGAGGCATTTGGACGAGTTGGGTTGGCTGGGTCATTCGTTGCGAGGGTGTCAGTGAATGCGCCCCGACTGGGACCGTGGCAATAGTCTCGTAGTCTTCCTCGGGCGTTTGTTTCCTGTCCCGATTGGGAGTATCTGGTATAGTGTCGTTCATGGTGAATGCCCCTTCCCTTTTTGAAACGTCTATATGAGGTCCACCTCCCTGTCTGCAAAGGGATTCAGGAACCGATAGCAAATCGCTTTCCTTTTTTTCTGCCGGCGGAGAACGCGATACCAACGCGCCACAGTCACGTGTCGTCCGATAGCGCGCATGTGATTGTTACTTTATTCATTGTACATTGTGCAGACATTGTGGGGAAGAAAGAGATATAAAATCAATAAAGAAACGGCCTTTTGGACCTAATTTTGCAAAAATGAGTGAATTGACCCAAAAAGTTAATAGTGGAGTTTTGGACGTTTCATTGTTCTCTCCGCCATGTGACCGGGCGCTTGGACGATCTCCGCAATATAGCTTCGTCACTCCTCAGCGTCATTATCAACAAGATCAAGTGGAAGGCTGATCAACTTCGCCTTGCTGAAACACATTGCATCCTTCAAGCCCAACCCTCAATCAATTCAGAATGTCCGCCCGCCGTCCTCACGGGCAGAGCTATGCCGATGCTGCGGCCAAGTCTCCTCAAGAAGAAAGCAGCTCTGACGTGACCCCTGCAGTCCCAGCGTATGTGCATTGGTAGACCTTGAAGTTTCCTTGCCCATTCTGACTCTCATATACAGTGATGTCATCTACAAGCTGCTGGGCTTCACATTCGCCATGGTATTTGCTCCCATTGGCATGTACTTTTTGACCGTGAAGTCGGTCTTTAGTGGTATGTTTGAACCCATATCTGATGTCAATGAAAGTATAGACTGCTGACATCCGCCAAGGCAATGCCGTATACTCTGGAATTACAGCAGCCGTCACGGCTAACGTGGTCTTGTTCGCTTACATCTACGTCGCCTGGAAGGAAGACCAAGAAGACCAGCAAGCAGCCAAATCAAAGAAAGGCCAGTGATAATAGAAAATTATATGCCTTGTACTTGTGCCTCCACTTTTCATTTTTCTGGCGTTGCAGGTGTATTAATACGGATGAACCTAGCTCTCGGCAATCTATGCAGTCCATTTGATATTCAGCCCAGACAGAGGATTGTGACAAAATTTACGAGAGTTCTCGAGTGTTATTTGGATATCATAGGACAAAAAGAAATTCCCACAGGCCTGATCTCTGATCTCTAGCCATTGGCGATCCCACCCCATTTTAGACAATTGTTAAAAGAAGCCAGCCCATGTTGAAGGGACCCCCACTCCGAAGAAAATAAAATCACAACGCATAATGCCCGAATCATTTATACGGAGACGCCGGTATGCTTTGCAGCCATTAAGGATGCCACCCGAACCTCACCAAGATCAATGGATTGTTCAAGGTCGTCGCTTCACAAACTCCTCCAGATCGGCCTTTGTAGCAACGCCAAGCACAAACTTGCGTGCTGCATCGGTCACCACGGCAAAAGGATGCTTCTCCCGCTTGTCACCATTGGCACCGGTCTCACTCTCGAAGAACTCCTCCAGCTCCTCTAGGGGTGTCTCCATGGTGATGACCTTGTAGATGCCTCGCTTTCGGTTGAAACGTTGCATAGCGGCAGAGACTGGATCGGAATCCTTCACGGCACCGCTCTGGATCAGCTCCTTCAGTCGGGGGATGCTCAGGTAACCGAGGAGGGATCGCTGGGCAGAAATGACAGTGAGGTGGGTGTAGTCGCGCTCGTAAGCGGCCATGAGGGCGGCAGAGATGGGGCTATCGGGGGAAACGGAAAGTGCCTGCGGCGGATCGAGGTCTTCAATGGTGGCCTGTGAAAATGATATGAGCTGCTGTTTCGGTTTCCTGGAGCTTGGGGTATAAACTTACCCCGCGGTACTTGTCAGCCCAAGCTGCTTGGGGCGCGGAGTCCATCTGTTGGTGTTCACGAGTGAAGGCCTCGCTGCCGGTCATGTAGGAGGTCATTGTGTAGCTTGTGGGTATCGGGAGGGTTGGAGGATGGAGGGGCTCGGGGAGTGCGACAAGAGTGGGGAACTTCGGGGTCGAAAAAGGCGTCACAGAAGTACGATATTAGGAATTGGTAAAGCTGGAGAAGATAAAGCAGTCGCAATGGTTCTTCTGGTGTGGAAATAAGATAATAGCAGCAGCAAGGGACTAATGCACGAGCTTTGACCGTTCAAAGCGGACTTTGATCAAACTCGGCGCTTTTCATCTTTTTCCCGCGCCAAGACCCCTCAACTTCTACGTCATCTCTTACGGACATGATCCCTCAGCCTTATCGCCTTTGTATCATATGACGTTTTTCCTTCCAGTTTCCCTGTGAGTCACTTTGAACTTCATTTCAACTGACCAACTCTCCTCAATCACCCTAAAAGTCCTATATTAGCAGGTTCGTTGTTGACTTGAAAGTGGAGCCCCCGCCATTCCCCATCCAGCAAGATCGCTGCATTCGGACGTCTGGTGCTCCACTCTGGTTACCCACATTAACACTTCATAGTAAACAGACCACCATGATTTCTACGGACTCGATTGTGAAACTCCTAGCTACTCACCATCCCCTAGGCGGACTGGGAAGCCAGCAATCGCACACGGAGCAATCCGGAAATATAACCCAACGACGTGAACCTTTCCCCGCCTGGAGTGTTGTCGACGAGGTGAAAAAGACAGCGGTCCATGAATATGAGACCGCTAGTCAGACAGCGCAGAATAAGGCGGGCAAAATTGAACTTTGGTCTCCTAAGTACTACGCCGCCTGTACTTTTGGTGGGCTTCTTGCTTGTGTCAGTGACCCGACAAGAATATATTACTATGGGTTTTAACGGTCCTTCCTAACCTTGGAATCTTAGGGTCTTACTCACACGGCTGTCACGCCCTTGGATCTGATCAAATGTCGCCGTCAAGTTGATCCTAAGCTCTATAAGAGCAACGTACAGGCGTACACCAAAATTCGTACAGCCGAAGGCATGCGCGGCGTGTTCACTGGTTGGCGTCCAACATTTTTCGGCTACAGTGTAAGCAGGCCCATGATTTAGAATCTTTTATGCTGACTCACAACTTTCTAGGCCCAAGGTGCATTCAAGTACGGCGGATATGAGTACTTCAAAAAGTTTTACAGTGATCTTGTCGGCCAGGAACGTGCCACCAAATACAAGACCTCGCTGTACCTTGTCGCTAGTGCCTCAGCTGAGTTGATCGCCGATGTAGCCCTCTGTCCATTTGAATCCGTCAAAGTGCGGATGCAAACTACCATTCCGCCAGACATCAAAGGGACCTTCAGCGGTATCTCCGGCGTGGTAGCCAAGGAAGGAGTTGCCGGGTCAGTCTGAAACGCATGGAAGTAATGTTTACATCTAGGATATTAACAAACCCCACCAGGCTGTACAAGGGTCTGTACCCACTCTGGGGCAGGCAGATCCCCTATACTATGATGAAGTTTGCTTCTTTCGAGACTATTGTGGAGATGATTTACCGTAGTCTGCCTGGACACAAGTCCGATTACAATAAGGGTGCCCAAACCGCTGTTGCTTTCAGCGCTGGTTACTTGGCGGGTATCCTCTGTGCTGTGGTCTCGCACCCTGCTGACGTGATGGTGAGCAAGCTGAATGCTAACCGCCAGGCTGGGGAGGCATTTGGTGCTGCGATGAGCCGTATCTACGGTGATATTGGCTTCCGGGGTCTGTGGAATGGTCTGCCCGTCCGTATCGTTATGATTGGTACCCTGGTGAGTAGTTTGGCTACGAACAGCCGTGAATCCAGGCTAACGAAACCTGCAGACTGGTCTCCAATGGATGATGTATGGCTTTATTTCTGCGATAATAGTGGAAACAATGCTGACCGCTTTTCAGTTACGATTCTTTCAAGATATTCATGGGTCTTCCGACCACCGGTGGAGGCGGCGAGCAGAAAAAAGTTCAGTAAGCGAGACGATTTCTGCCTTATCCCTGTCCAATTCTCTTTTTATTCTGCAAGCTCAGATTCAGTCGAAACCACGAAATTGTCAAATGGGACTTCTGAATACCTGCGTCAATTATCTCGCCAATAAGATTTCAAAACTATGTCCTGATAATAATCATGAGCTATGGAAGCTAGGTAAACGCACTTCGTATTGCGTAGCAGAAGAGTAATTTACCCTTGGGCCTGGTTATATCATTATTAGGATAATTGGATAGGCTGAAACAACAGGTCGGGTGAGAAGCCTCGTTTCAAGCCCGAAGCGCTAGCCTTATGATGCATACCAATCAGTATAGTAACATGGACCTGTCACGGCGATAGTCTAGTGTAGACCATCGTGAGAGCCTGCTAGAGGCCAAAAGGCACAAAAAGGTGCAAATGGGGACTTTGACTTTCCAATTACGAGTGTCTAGGTCCTCCGTCTACCTGCTATTTGTCAATCACCGTTCCTAGAGCTTGACTTCTGCCAAGGGAGTCGGCCAAGTAAGTCTCAGGTCACACTTCCGCGGGATTTTAGACTTCAGTCCAGTCAAAATCCCTTCTATGGGGAGACATACCAATGTCTAGAACCAAAGTCACTTTCATGGGGCTAACTTTAGCCCCTTCGAATCACATAGAACTGAGCATATAGTGAGATTCCCGTGGGAAAATCATGAAACTCCTCCACATGGGCCCGGCCCCACATCTTGAACATGAATGCGGGGAAAATACGGGGTGAAAAAGCTATAAAATACTGAATAATGAGCAATGGGATGTAGTCAGTGTGTATCTCCATGAGTGGGGCCAATGATTGGTTCCTCGTGATTGATGCTACATCGTACAGATTTTTACGTGGAGGCTACTGGACCCAATAGAAGTAGCAACCGTTATAAACAAGAAAGCACCATTTAACTTACATGTTCATTATATGACTCAGCTATCATCATGGAAAGAATAGTAGCACTTCTCTAAGAGGGATAGTTTCAATTAACCCTCGACTGGTCGAGAATTTCTGGAAGACGAAGGAAAAGTTCCAAGTATACATTCCCGAGGTCTCCGGTGGGGTGTCTTCCACGGTTCCTGGGGCGCCTGACAGCGGGATCTGCAGAGTCTATGGCTGGCGACAATTCAACCTTGGGACTTCGTAACAACTATTTTGGACCCAGATCATGACTTTAAGTGTCTATAAACCTTGAAATCCAGCCTGTTATTGAACAATGCTCAGTTCTGGTCCACTGGGGAGCGGGCCGTCTTTGTGGATCCCGTACTTCGAGACCGGGTTACCCGGAAGAGAAATCAAAGCCTCTTCTCGAACCCGGATGCTTTAGGGCGAGACCAGATCTATCAAAGGTGATGCCGTGGGTTTTCTTTGGACCCGGCAAGCATCGTTGGTGTCATTTTGCTTTGTGCTCAGACCTGTAAGAATGGCGTGGGTGAGCCGGGGGTGAAGGGTTGCGTGCCATGGACCAGGTCGAAAAAGCAATGCAAACAACCACTTTCTTCTAATTCCCCGAACGTTCCAGATCTGACTCTCTTTGGCAGGACCGTCTCCCTACCATGACGAATATTACAACTTTCAAATGACTAGGTCTTGTGATATTCTGTTGTTTGATCTAATGTGTTCTAGATTCATGAAATCAACATTACGCGGCGTGCAATGATGGGCAGACTGAAATGAAGCAACGGATGCGGCATTAGACCAAAATTTGAGTATTCTAGCGGTATAGGACAAGGTAAAGACATTTTCGATGCCCCCTTCCTCAGCGTTATAAATACCTATTTAAGTCAGCCTGAACATCACACTACAGTAATATCTCATAGTTCTCTAACTGATAGTAATATCACCGGCAACAACTCGTATACAATATCATTTTGAAAGCCACAATAGTAGCTATGGCAACAATCCACCTTCCCCCCGGCTTCAAGATCGATCATACCCAGATCGGCAGGAAGCAAAGGGTACCAGGTACACAACCAGCACCGCTAGGTGTCCTAGCAAAACTCAGTGGAAGCTTCAACGGGACCGGACTAAACACAATCTTCCGCCCCAACAGCGGTCCACCACCACTAGGGACATCATTTCCAGATTCTGTCAACCCGGTTCCCCCAACCTTTCCTAGCGACAATGTCTTGGAGCTAAACCTAACAACTGAGACAATAACCTTTACTCAGCCCCTATCCAAAATAGCCAACCGGGGATTTGGATCGCAGGCCGACATCTTTCTCAATGGCGTAGCTTACATGCAGACCGTCAACGACGTGGCAAACATTGAGAATGGAGGACGTGACGGCACGCCCGTTGGTATTCACTTCGAGACTGGGATGTGGTTGAACATCCCTTCAACAGACAATACTCCCGTCCTGGCCGATTCTCTCGTGCGCATGGCATCTATTCCACACGGCACAACCATCAATGCTCAATGCTTAGCACCTATCAGCACAAACCAAGGTCCCCCACAGATCTCACCAGTGAACCTGAAACCCTTCGGCGTGGGCGAAATAAACCCAAAAATCAATCTTAACGCCCTAGACGTTTCCAATGCCGATACTCCTAGGATCCCACAAGATCTCTCGAAATTCGTCACGGCAGGCACAATCACCCAAGCAATCCTAGACGATCCAAACACGGTCTTGCGCGATGCGATCCAAGGACAAAACATTACCCAGACAATCGTTTTCACCGTGTCTACGAACCCTCCGGCTCCAGAGTTCGGTGGTGGAACGGCGAATATCGCTTTCTTACTCGGTAACCCTGCGGCCCAGGTGCCCAATTCCAATGCGTTCCAAATGGACGCTACCTTCTGGATTGAGACGGTGGAATATTCTCTCGTTGTTCCTGTCTATAAACCTGGACAGGAACCGATGGAAATACCCGCCCCAGCTCTAGCATCTGGCCAGCCTGGCCCGGTGTTCCTTGTTCATCCGCCGTATGAGCTCACTTCGCCCAAGACTATCACGGTCACTTCGATACAAATTCAGTATACTCAGGTGGTGTTTATGAACTTCGATAAAATTACCTGGCCGCATATTTCGGTTTCCACACTGGTTCCGGCAGTACCAGTACCAGTGCCAGATTCGGTCTGGGATTTACGAGAGAATGGAGTTGCGAGTGGAAAACTGTAGTTGCGGTTGACAATCTGTATGATGGCGTTATATGGAACTTTTCACTTCGTGATTACTTGCCTTGCCAGTAACTCTCGTTGCTGTATTTGAAATGTGACCATACGCACAGTGAATGACTTTCTTCATATTTACTATGAAGTGTTGTAAATCGTCAAGATGTAGACTGATGGACCCCTAATTCAGCCATAATATCTCTCTAGCCTCATGTTTTGTACGCCAATATTAAATAGTAATGACCGCCAAGAGCGCTATCAGCAAATGGTTAGTCACACATCCACCAATCGCCGCCACTTATCTTATCGCATAATCGACGTCACCAATCGTATTCAACAAAGAAAAAGAAAGCATCAATAGCAAAACAAGATAGAATAGAAGCCTCTCGCTTGGCACCAGACGCCGTCAAATTTACTCAATGTTAGCTCGTAAGGGACGGGATATACCAGCTTAGCTTACTTACACGGCCGATGCCGTGATCTTAGTAACTAGTAGTTAAGTAGAGCAGATCAGCCCGGTCGATTCTCGTGCTCATTAATTTTATTTTTCCTACTCCTAATCCCTCCCTAGTCCTTTCTTCCACCTGTCAGGCCTACTGTTCATACTTCGTAACTCTAACGTCAAGATCCGGTACCTGCGTCTTATCGTAAGTGCCACCAACAAGGTTCCCTAGTCCCGATCTGTGCGATAAGACTTGAGTCTTTCCTCTTCGCGAACCTGACCTGCACCCTTGCGCTTGCATCACTCACGACTTTCCATTTTGCAGTAAAGCGCTATCAATATGCCTGACGAATCTCCTATTGTCTCCCACGGCCGTGGTGGTATGTACTACATTCTGGCTCGTCCGCTTCCCCGCGATGGAACCACCGGCTAATCTATCGCAATCGGCAGGCCAGGGAAATATCGGTCACGATCCTACGCAGTATGCGACCCATTTCAGTTCTGTTCCTGTCCTGTTCCAGTCCCGATCGCAAGCGTCAACCCTATGAATCCGCCCATTGCATTACCTTACCTTTACCCCGCCACACCACTCCGCACAAATACCGCATGATCTCTCCCGGGTCGGTAGCTTACAATCAAGCAGGTACATTGACGGCGAAATCGTCCGTGAAGGTGTCTACGGCGACCAAGGTGATGGCGCATACTCTGCCGGCGTAAGCACCTCCCCCTCCACCTCCACCTCCTTACCCCACCATACGCATGAGCCTAGCCTAGCCTAGTCGCTCTACCAAGCATACACACACACCCAAGCATCATAGCTATGAGGACCTACTAATATTGAATATAGCGCGGCGGCGCAGGAAACATCGGCTCCCCACGCGTGCGCCCAACCTCCAAAGTCCCCCACGACGCGGAGATGATCCCGGAACTGGCGGTTCGGAATTCCAGCGACGAGACGTTCCATGTTGGGGTATGCAGACCATTTTTCCCCCTCTATTCTCTTTTCTGTCACTATAATTCCAATCCAGGATTGGTTGGTTGGGTGGACTTTTTGCTAACTTTTATTGTAGCGTGGTGGCCAGGGCAATGTTCATCTCGATGAGGCGGCGAAGAAGGAGAAGGATAGGAAGCATGTTGCGCATGAGGGGTTGGCGGATCGGTTGAAGAATAAGTTGTTGGGGAAGAAGTAGGTTCATACATTGCATTAGCTGCAAAGTGTGATCTACGGTGGATCCCAGTGCGGGTGGTGGATGCCGGTGGAGATGATGTGAAGCTTGATTTGGTTTTAGTTTTGATTCCCATTCTTTATTTGATTTTAGAGGTTATTTGGTTTTTGCGAATAATAATGGATATTCCATCCAAATGCTTACTCCATACCTAGTCCGTATGTGATGATGTTTAAGGTTAAGCTACTAATAAGGATTCGAGGTGCTATGAATTCTTGTGAGATTGAGACTCAGATCTGGTTGCTATACATAACATTTGAACATAAAACATATCCATGCCTCGCTGAGATCGGGTTCGCACAGATCAAATCAAATCAGAGAAGCTGACCGCGCAAAAACGAAGATATCGTACGCGTAAAGAAACAATGAAAACACCTCAAACATGAACCATATCCCATAAGGTCTTACCCATGTGTCATAACGGCATTAAACATGACCCGAAGCAAATGGTCAAGAACGGAGATATCAAAACTGTGCAGGGAAGTAAATGAAGAAAAGCAGGAAAGGACGAAAAAGAAACTCAACGCCGATGGTGGATGGTGGTACATCTTCCAAGAGGAATTGCGGTTGCGTATGCATCAGTGAAATGGAAGAGAAGGAGTCGAATCAATCTAGTCTTTGCTGAATCGTCGCTTGAACCAGCTCTTCCGCTTATCATTCGTAGCCGTGGGCTTTTTAACAGCGTTCATACCACCCTGTGACGGGACGAACGTAGAGCTCGCAGCTGGCGCAGGAGAGGGTCTGCCATTGATGTTCTGGCCCTGGTATCCGTATTCGGCTGGGGAGCCATCTTGGCGTTGCTGTAACTGGTCCACGGAACTATTGAGAGAGCTGGGGTCAGTCGATTGACCATATGAATCAGTACCAGACGCTGATCCCGACATGGCAGTGACATTATCGTAAGAGCGCTGGTTTTGGTATTGCGGGGCTCCATACTGATTACCGTTTCCATAGGCGCCTTGATCCGTAGACTGACGTGTCGGGTATCGAGGCCGACGCTGCTGTCCGTTCTGGTTGTAGGGGTATGAGTTCTCCGGGGCCTGGCTCGAGCTTGCGTTGTCAATCACGCTGCCAGGGCGCGATTGGCCATTGCGACCGTACGGTTGGTTGTTCGATCCTGGTTCATCTCGGTCAGCGGCCATTGGTGGATGCGCGAGTGCGACGGGCTTTGGTAACTCACCGTAGTAGCTTGTTCGTCGGCTGAAGTCTCCCATTTGTGAGGCGGCGTCTTCTGTTGGCGAGTAATCCTGATCAGTCCGCAGTCCCAGCGTGGGAATAGAGCACAACGAACCTGTGCGGGCGTACGAATCCCGGCGTTTGGTACCGTATGTTCCATTTATGGCAGCCTCAAACGATCGAATGGTATCCAGGGGACGCTCAAAACGTGGACGGGTGGGGTTCGACCAGTCGGGATCGGCTATAAAGAACGCAGGGGTCAGTAAAAATGAGCGATTGACATGTCAAAAACATGGTTGGAATCTCTCCGATAAGAGGATCCTTCCTTTGACAGGGAGACGAACTGATCGGGTCCCCAAATTGATCCTTGTGCTGGGTTTCTCTCAATGAAGCCAAGTTGGACTTCTCCAGGGCCACCAAATCTGTATAAAGCATCAGTATGGTACGAATGCGACCGCGCAGGTCAAACCGCGCGTCGGGCACGATAAGAACATACTCGGCTGTAATTCGGTCATTGCGACCAATGGATCGGCTTTGGTGTGTAAATTGCGACGGGCCTTTTCCTCAGAGGATTCGGAGAGTTGACTCTTGTGACCAGAGTTGCGAGAATTGTCGGATTTGACGCTGAATCCACGACTCCGTTGAGGAGCGTGGGTCGGGTTTTGGGGGGCATCCATTTTATTTAGCGTCGGGGCACCGTTTCTTGTTTAGCGTCCGAGATTCAAGGCAACTGGGGGGTAAGCTGAAACAGGGTGTGATCTGCTCGAGCTACGGGCGTGGTGGAGCGCGCGATATGAAGGTGGAAACTGCCAAGACAGTACACAGGCCAGTTGAAGGACCGGCGCGAGTTCGTTGCGCGCGAAAAAGAACTAAAGCAAGCTTTTGCGACACTAGTGCCGTATGGGAGCTCGGTAGATAGGATTCGGGTTGCCTGGGTGGAGAAGGCAGTGGTGAAGTGCGTTGGGAAGAAAGATCGGGAGTGGAGTTGCACCGTTATCGATGGAGGCGGGAATCTTGGGGAGTCACCAGCCTTAAATACAAAAGTGGAAGAGAGTTTTTTTTCTATGGGTGACGACAAACGCCACGCAATGGAGGGTACAACGGAGCCGAAGGTATTTCGAGCCCGTGGCGCCTGGTGAAGCGGAGCCTAGTTGTTCGTCGAGGCCGCGCAAGCCCTTTTCTTTTTTCTATTACTTGTGATATCCGGCTTGGAGTGGGTCAATTCGTGCATGCATCAACCATGACTGAAGAAGTAATTCTAATTTAGACTCAGATATTCAGGTTCACACGGTCCTAGCTACCTAGCTAGGTTCACAGGGATCATTTCTTAGTCGGTGCATATTTTGCATTTGTTTTCGCACAGTGCCTGACGTTCCGTGGTACACAGCCCGGGGGTCGCGTGCATGCGATTGGCGAGGTTCTTCCTTAGCGGCCCAGTGATTAAAAGACGCCAGGGACCGAGCTACCTGACCGAGAGGGGTTTAGACGTTTTTGCCGAGCAAATCTCGTTCTTTCTGATTTGAATGCGGCTACAATTTGATCTATATCCACATTTTATACATAATCCGCTTTAGCTCGCTCATCATTTGACTTCCCCAAGCGACCACGACTTGAAAGAATTGGATTTCCAGAACACACTCGAAAAACACAGAATCTGCTGATCTGTTTCACTTCGAGCGAATGTTGAAAATCTTGCTTAGAGCATGATGCATGGGCTCCCGGCTTGTTCCAATTGGCTACGCGGATAAGGCTTTGTGCCTCGGTCCCACTTTCAGTCATGATTATTTTTAGATTCATACCCATTTGTGCGGCTTTATATTTACTCTTATCCCCAGTGTAGCTTCTAGATTGATATACCACGGATACTAATCAGCGAGAAGCGGACCGGATTATGGGATTTATCTTTGCCGAGATGTATGACTGGTCAAGCCCGACAAGTCGAGATGATGGGAATTTGAATCGATAATCAAGTTTCCGTGGATACGTACGACTGCATCCTATGGGGGATAGATCAGACCTTACATATTAAGACTCTCTGCCAATCTCCACGGAATTCTTTACCAGAACAAATCAGATGAGTTTTGTCAATTGCGACAAACTGGACGGGATGTGCTGATCAGGCCCCACAGTTGATCATCAGGCATCCATATTTAAGCCACCGAGTCTATCTGCCGGTTATCAGAGAACATTTGAAATCATGTCTGAAGTCGGAATCACAATGAATTTCCAAGGTTGGACACGGATTACACACCTGGACAATATTTCAAGAATTCTGTCTGTCCCACAATATTTGAAGCTGAACTTACTACATTTTTGGCTCTGGTTTGGAAGTACACAAATGTAATGACACATGAACTACCGCGCCAAGCAAAAGGGACCAGATGGTTTCGTAATCTTATTTCAGATCCAAGTGAGTTTATATTAAGCATGATCTATGTGGCTATGCATCCACGGGTAGAAGTAACCGCATTCGAGTTTTTTGTAACGAACCGTCCGAGTAACGGCACCTTAGATGAAAAGATATATTTTGACTAGCCACCCGAACTCAGAAAGATCTTTTATACGTTTCGCTTCAAACCTCGGAACTTTCTTTTAACTTTGGGATGTAGAACTCCAAGATATATATATACAGCAGTAGAACTCCCAACTGGATAGTGAGAGCATTGCCCAACCATATACAATATATGTTCCAACGTTGGTTGCTTAGTAGTAATCTTTTGTGGTTGTTCGTGGATTGTTGTTACATTAATCAAGGTCCAGGGGAGCAAGGCGGATTGCCCCAGAGATCTTCCATGGGGTATAGGAACGTGCTAAGCAATTAATTCGAACTGTGTACAACCTGTGCAACCGTAGAAACCAAATCAAACAAAGCAGCCGACATTAACCAGTTGATGAGGCGCCTTCCCGACCTGTGGAACGGATTATATGTGGGTTCACATGTGGGCAGGCTGGTATATATCCATCGAGGTAATTTTTCTGAGGGTATATGCCAATCCAAGCTACACTTATATGGGAGGTCATATACAATGGTCACTTTCAAGGTTCAGATGAAACTGAATAGTCACAATTGAATCCATAGAAGTCCCGTCACCTAGTCACCTGAGCATACACAGGCGACTTTGTAACGTCATGGTCAGCCCTACAATCTACATACTGCCGAGGTCCCGGTCTAGACCATTACAAGTGGGCATAATCAGTCGCAATGGGTGGATATATTTTGGTTCCTAAAGACATGCCATGGTGGAGTAGCCAAAGCAGGCAAGACTGCAATTATTCTAACACCAAGACGAGGCCCACGAGGAAAGATATCGAACTCGATTGACCGGTCTGTTGAAAATGGTATGGAATTTGGTGTGTATGAGTCAGATACACAGTGGGAGAGTGACGCCGCATGACCAGACAGATATCATGCATGCGCCAGTGCCAGAGAAAACAAGGAGAAATCACAGAGACGCCCCCAATTCCTTTTTGAGGGAATAACAAGAAGCATCTCTTTCCCGGTTGGGAACCGACACAAGTGAAACGGAAAAAAGGTAATTTTTTGATTCATAGGGCTTTGGATATGGGCCCTGTCTTCTCCCACGAATAGAACGTTATCAAACCGCCAACTCCATCACCTCATATCAACAACATCGGCTCGTTCCGTCGACGTTTCCTTGCCTGACCGACCGTCTGCGCGAAGAAAGGGAATCGCCACTAGATACAGGTTTTGCCGTTTAGATGTTGGAGGGGTAGAGCATGACGCGGACGGTGGCACCGAAGGTCTTGGGGGGGAGGTTGTTGCGGAACTTGGCGCGCACAACACCGGAGTTGCCTGGGACATCGTTAGAATTTCCACTTGAGAGGATACCTGTAGATTCATAACATACCGTGAGGGCGGGTGACCTTGCCCCAGATCACCCGGATGTTGGAGCCACGGACCTCACGCTTGGCCCGGTAGACGAAAGCGACCTTCTTGCCAAGGTAGAACTGAGCAGCCTTGGAGTCCTCGACACCCTCAATCTTAACCAAGCTGTATGACACAATCAGATTCCATTCTTCCATTCGATCATTTCGTTGTGCGTGGGGGGTATGTACCTGGTGTTGGGGTTGGTGGTGTGCTTGGCGCGCTGGTAGCTCAGGTGGCGACCCCTAAAAAAATTCCGTATTAATCTTCCATTCATATCGTCTGTCGTTTGTGTGCAATGTGTGTGGTGAATATTGGGTGGTAGGTGTTGTGTGGTCGTAGTGTTCCAAGTCCATCCGAATTCCATATTCCTTGCTGATCGAACCACTTTCGAACTGGTGCATGCATGTCTAACGTGATGGCGAAAAGATGATTGACTTACTTAACGTAAACTAGAAAGAGAAAAGAGGTTAGCATAATATGTTCGTTTGGATCGGATCGCCATCCATCTTGATGCGCTCGGTTGTTGAACGGGTTCTTCGAGACAGATAACGAAGTTCATAGGGGCGCACTCACGGCGGTGACCTTGTTCCGAAGGCATGTTGACGGCTTTTTCTCTGAGCAGCGGGCGAGGAGGAGAAGTCGAAGAAATGACCCGCAAGAGATCAGAAGTCGTTGCCGGTTGTCGTGGATGTCGTCGCTTCGATAGAGTCGAGCGCACAATCAATTTGCAAGGTGTGGTGGCTGACTTTCGCCCTAGTCCCAATTAGGATCTTAGCGACAGGGTAAGCGAGATCCCGTGACTCCACACACTAGGCTAGAGCTGGATCCATGGATTCCTCAGGAACCCACGCAATATCGGTATCTCCGAGCTCCGTGCCTGCGATTGATCACGTCAGCATATCTACCATCTATCACATGACCTTTATCTTATCACCTGACTCTGCATCCCACCTGATCCTACCTGATCTCATCGAAGCATCCCACCGCTTTACAGCTATTCTGCCATCGGGCTACAGTAGTCCGGCCCGGCTTGTCGAAATCGGGGCTGGATGCATATCGCTGACAAACTTCACCATGACGACACTATACGTTAACCTAGTTTTGATCTCCAGGGCCGGTGGGAAACGGTTAATAAGATGATTCTATCGGCTTTTGAAAAGTGTTGACAAGCGAATTAGTTGATATTATGTGTCAATTCCAGTGCATTGGTGTTCCACCTCATCTATAGTAACGGATATCACTACTCCGGCGTGCCACAGACCGAAAGCACTGATTGGGAAAACCAGAGCCATCCCCCATTCTGCCCCACCATTTTAGCTGGTAGATTCTCATCTTTCGTGCGAGTCTCTCATTACGGTAAGATGGTTGTCATAAAACGGTACCCCTTGTACCGAATTAGGATCTTATACATCCCAGGCTAGGGCCACGGTTAATATGCTCCGAATCCGGCGTTCACTGGACCGAGCGTAGATCGGGTCGATGCCCCGGAGTTACTGCGACTCACGGGAAAATAGAATCCGTCTGGTATGAGAGATGACAAATGCGCCGATCTCCCTCACTCCACGATTTGGGTCACCGGGGAGCTTATCAGGATACCGTACGTTTACTTTCTTTACCAGGTATGAAATACATTACTGTAGAAGAGATGCAAGGAATATTATTAAACATTTTGAATCAACAAGGCCAATGCTGTATAATCAAATTTGACGGGAATTGATCAAAACCCTGTGATTAATAAACTCTGTGGAGCTGTGATACACTCCAGGGTTCCCTGCAACATTCCATACACTTGTCTGATAGGGTGATTTCTGTGTACCAACCTTAGAGTCGCAGCCACAAGAACGAGAAAAAAACTCCACTTATGAGTGCATCGCTGACCGCATCATTCTGTGATAGCCACTTTTCAGATTACATGTATCATAGGCTTCCGCCATGATCAGGGCCACGTACTCCACCATGAATTCAGGCTGTTTGGAACCGTGTCTAACGGTGGAAAATCAGTAATAAAAAATCACGTCACCGTATGTATGGCTTATCAGATGACCGGTCTCTTTCCTTTTTTTCCATGCAGCCTTGGCTTCTAGAAAATCCGTTTGGATTAGGTTCATGAAGGACATTATGGTTATACATAGCTTTCAGCCCCCAGTAAGCTCGGTGCAGCACGAAGTCTGCAGGGTCGAGGTAACAAGAGGAAAGAAGGTTAAGAAGTAGAGGAGAATGGGGGTCGTGTCATCTTTTATGTAGTCCCAAAAAGTATAGGGTAAGTGGCCGGCGAGACGGAGCCGGAGTTAAGGTATCTGCATTATAGCCTCGCTAGGAGGTAATCTCATGAACCTACTGCTTATATAGGCAAAAGGAGGGCGAAAGCACCGTCTTAGCCCCGAAGTCCATGACCAAAGCAGTAATGTTAATACCTGCAGGCCATTGAAACATAAAATACCCAAACACTCAAAACCGCCCCACCGAAAGCTCATGGTCGACGCATTGAAAAGTACCTGCTCCGCCGGAACCTGTTGGATCTGTTCCCTCCCAACAACTTTCCAATTTTAATTTTCCTCCTTCCCATACCACTCTCTGTGTCATTATTTCCTTCCCTTTGATTCATTTTACTTATACCCAGTTGTGTTGTGTGGAAAGATGGCCAGTTCGATCAACCAGACCGATGAGCGCCAGAGTGCTGGGTGAGTGCCGCTCCTGACTCTGACATCACCTTTCCCCCTCTCTCTCCGGCAGCGGAAGCGTGCCGGCTACACCTCAACCTCACCCCTACCCAAGAATTGTCGCTCTCTGAACGAGCGCACGCTGCTATCTTCTCTCGACTTTTTTTTCTTGCTTTTCTTGCTCTGTTCGCTTCCCCACCAGATCGCCTCGTCTCACTCCAATCTCACCCCCGCTTAAACCCCTCCACCGGCTGTTATCCACTGCAAATTTTGCGCTCGTCAAGCTGGATCGTTTCCGACTGACAATGGCTTCCCAACGCAGCACCATCGAATTGAAAGATGACACCATTATTGTGGTGCTCGGTGCCTCGGGCGATCTCGCAAAAAAGAAGACGGTTTGTGTCTCTTCGAAACCCCCAGCTTGGGTGACTCAGGACTAACTCGGTTGACAGTTCCCCGCACTATTCGGTCTCGTATGTGCTAGAAAACCCAGAAAACCGCCAATCTCGGAGCTCAACTGACGTATCCAATCTTAGTTCCGCAACAAGTTCCTCCCCAAGGATATTAAAATCGTCGGATATGCGCGGACAAAGATGGACCACGAAGAATACCTGAAGCGCGTGCGCTCGTACATCAAGATTCCCACAAAGGAGATTGAGGAGCAATTAGATCAGTTCTGCAAGCTGTGCACCTACGTTTCCGGCCAGTACGACCAGGATGATTCGTTCATCGAGCTTAACAAGCACCTCGAGGAGGTTGAGAAGGGCCGACAGAGCAAGGAGCAGAACCGTGTCTTCTACATGGCTCTGCCCCCCAGTGTCTTCACTACCGTTTCCGAGCAATTGAAGCGCAACTGCTACCCCAAGACTGGTCTTGCCCGCATCATTGTGAGTTTTGAGAAATTGCTTTTTTACCGAGGCATAGTCAGTCCAGCTTGGCAGTAGGTGCTAATACCCCACTCTCACTATAGGTCGAGAAGCCCTTCGGTAAGGATCTGCAGAGCTCGCGCGACCTCCAGAAGGCCCTAGAGCCTAACTGGAAGGAGGAGGAGATCTTCCGTATCGACCATTACCTGGGTAAGGAGATGGTCAAGAACATTCTCATCCTGCGATTCGGCAACGAGTTCTTCAACGCTACATGGAACCGTCACCACATCGACAATGTTCAGGTATGTACCGAGATGGAAGATATCTTGAACAAAGATGAATCTATACTAATCCCTGCACAGATCACATTTAAGGAGCCCTTCGGAACTGAAGGCCGTGGAGGTTACTTCGACGAGTTCGGCATCATCCGTGATGTTATGCAGAACCGTATGTCACCATGAATCTTGATGCCAACACTATGATACTAACCAATTCCAGACCTCTTGCAGGTTCTCACCCTCCTTGCCATGGAGCGCCCCATCTCCTTCTCCTCCGAGGACATCCGTGACGAGAAGGTCCGCGTCCTCCGTGCCATGGATGCCATTGAGCCTAAGAACGTCATTATTGGCCAGTACGGCCGCTCTCTCGACGGCAGCAAGCCCGGATACTTGGAGGACGACACTGTGCCCAAGGAGTCGCGTTGCCCAACCTTCTGTGCCATGGTTGCCTATATTAAGAACGAGCGTTGGGACGGTGTTCCCTTCATCCTGAAGGCCGGTAAAGGTATGTATTGACTTGCAGATGACCCTATCAGCAAAAGTACTGATCTCTCTCTAGCCCTTAACGAGCAGAAGACCGAGGTCCGCATTCAGTTCAAGGATGTCACTTCCGGTATCTTCAAGGATATTCCTCGTAACGAGCTTGTCATCCGTGTCCAGCCCAACGAGTCTGTCTACATTAAGATGAACTCCAAGCTGCCCGGTCTGTCCATGCAGACAGTAGTGACCGAGCTGGACTTGACCTACCGCCGCCGCTTCTCTGACCTCAAGATTCCTGAGGCCTACGAGTCCTTGATTCTGGACGCCTTCAAGGGTGACCACTCTAACTTTGTTCGTGACGATGAGCTGGATGCCAGCTGGCGCATGTTCACCCCGCTCCTGCACTACCTGGATGACAACAAGGAGATCATTCCCATGGAATACCCATACGGTATGTTTGAAGAAACAGTCAACAGTTGACACCATTTGCTAACTATTTACCTCTAGGCTCTCGCGGTCCTGCCGTCCTTGACGACTTCACTGCTTCCTATGGCTATAAGTTCAGTGATGCCGCTGGTTACCAGTGGCCGGTGACCAACACCACCCCCAACCGTCTGTAGATGGTGGTTAATGTAGCAGTTTACGACGATACGGGTGGGCTATGAAGACGAACAAAATCCAATTATTTGATTTCCCCTCACTTCTGTTAGCTGGCCGGCCGGGCTGGCGGGAGTCGCATCGTGATCTTGGGTTACCAAGCTCCATGATGCTAGAAATGGAGGCTCAGCAATGAAACAATGTTACGCAAACATCTCGAAGCTTTTTTATGTATTTCCGGCTTTCGTTTATTCCTACGGTGTTTGCATGTAATCTCGGGATAAAGACCTTGAATTTTCTCTGATACTTCGTACTCCGGTGCTTCCGCTATCTCCTTTCCTCGTCATAACATGGGTATAAATTATCCACTTAATCTCCAAGCCCCGGTGAGTCCACGCAATTTTGTTCTATAAATGGCTCCATTACTCAGCAGATGCGCCAATCACGTCTCTCCATTACTGTCCAAGCTACAAACACCTGCAAAACTACAACTTTAATAACGAACAAGCCATGCTATAGAGCTGATTACCGCTAGCTCTAATTAACAAGCAATATACAATACCCCGGTTTGTCACCTGTCATGATACCTAAAACGGTAATCAGTTGTCGCAAGCCCCTGGCGGGTCTAGCTGGCGCGATAAGACCGGGGGCCCGCATAAACAGCGCTCAGGCCAAGTCCTTTTTTCTCCTGCCGTTTCGCTTGCGCCCCAGAAAATACGAAACACTCCCCAGAACCCAGTTCCTACTTTTTACCTCCATACATCCCAATTGAACGCCTCATTCGCATACGCATTCACCAAATCCTTCTACATCCATAACACCTCCGGAACCGGGAACCCCACGCAACAACCTAACCCAACCCGCGCAAAGTTACCTCCCCCTCGGCAGCCTCAACAAGTCTGCCTGTACCGCAGGCCAATAATCGAACCGGATTGGAGAGACACGAAAGATATCGGTCAATCTTACCGCACAGAGGATAGACAAACTGAGTTCCACATCGAAACCTACGTCGCTCCGCGTACAATTCCGTCAACCCACTACCCGCATCGGGCACGCCAACGCGCCAACCAGTCCCAATCCAAATCCCCGGATTTATTCGCCTAATATACTCGGTCAGGCTACATTGGAAGCTGCGCGCTCGACACCGCGCCACGAATTGTATACTTCGCACTACGATTGGATTGGGTCTGTCCCGCGCAGGAGCTGAGCACATGCTAGTGCGCGCATAGGAAGATGCCGCAGGCTGCACGATGGGCGGGGACTCCCTTCATCAAGGGAAAGTCGGAGTCGACGCGCATGATGCTGTTGACGTTCAGCTTGGTGGGATTACAGTGCGTTTTCGGCCCCACGATTTGAGTTTTATTCTAGGAGATCGGTCTGTGAATTTGGTATAATGAGGATCTGTGGCTGACTGGGTATATGACAGGTTTACCTGGGGTACTGAAATGACCTGTAAGTATAGACGAGGCCCGGATTTATTATTCTGTATTTGAATGGGGCTTGTACTAATGCGCTTGTCATTCTAGATTGCACGCCCTACCTTCTTCAACTAGGTTTGACAAAATCGAAAACATCATTGGTGTGGATTGCTGGGCCGCTGTCTGGACTGATTATTCAGCCTCTTATTGGTGTCATTGCGGATCGGTCACGGTCTAAATGGGGCCGACGGAGACCTTTCATGGTATTTGGGTCTTTTGTGGTGGCATTTTGTCTGATCGTGCTGGGATGGACAGCTGAAATTGTGGGGTTATTTGTTACGGATCCCGAAAAGGTATTTACGTTATGCGACAGACTGAATTGTGGGGCTTGAGACTAACTGATTTGATTGCAGGCTAAGAATGTCACTATCGCGCTAGCGGTTTCAAGTATTTATGCTGTGGATTTTTCTATCAACGTTGGTAAGTAAATGTAGATCTGATTTGAGGCCACCGCTAATCCGCTCTTAGTACAAGCATGTTGCCGCAGTCTTATTGTGGATTCATTACCGATTCCATTGCAACAAGCTGGATCTGCCTGGGGTATGTTTCGATCTTGTTATATTGGACTCGGGTTAAATTCTAACGCTCTATAGCGGGCCGGATGTGTGCAATTGGACAACTAATTAGTTATGTGATCGGCTCAATCAACACTGTCAGCATTTTTGGAAGTCTCTTTGGAGATACACAGTTCAAGCAGATGACCGTTATTGCCGCAATTTCGTTAATCGCTGCTGTAGCGGTGACTTCATATTCGGTGAAAGAGCGTGTTTTGATTTCCGCGAGGTAATTTCCCTCTCCATGCTGAAGTATATCAGCACTAACATCTGTTTGATAGGGATTCTGAAGGGTCAGCTGGTGCAATTCAAGTGATCTCGCAGCTTTATCAGACCACAATGGAACTGCCACCGCGCATCCAGGCCATCTGTTGGGCCCAATTCTGGGCTTGGATCGGTATGTTGCAAACCTGGCATACAATTATTTTCCTTGCTAACAAAATCAGGGTGGTTCCCTTTCCTCTTCTATAGTACCACCTGGGTAGGCGAGACCTACTTCCGGTACGAAGTACCAAAAGACGAAATTACCAAGTCAACCGATATGCTTGGCGAAGTTGGTCGTGTGGGCAGTCTCTCACTCGTCGTCTTCTCATCTATCACCTTCATCAGCTCCGTCCTACTCCCATTCTGCGTACAGTCCCCGGACAGCAAACGCTCTCGATTCACCCCCGACCCCCCACCAGGCATGGCCGCCGTACTCAAAGCCTTCACCACAATCCGACCAGATCTTCAAACCGCCTGGTTCATTTCCCAGATCATGTTCGCCGTAACAATGATCTTCGCTCCACTAGCCCACTCCCGCGCCTTCGCCACTACTCTGGTCGCAGTATGCGGTATCCCCTGGGCAATTAGCGCCTGGGCCCCTTTCGCATTCATGGGTGTTGAAATCAACAAACTAACCATGAATGGTGCCAGCGCACCAGGCATCGCAGCATCATCCACTCGCGCTGGTGTGACGATGATCACATCAGCCAGTCTACGTGCCAACGCAGCAGATACTGAGTTGGAAGTCCTTCGGCTGAACCACCGGGATACGGACAGTGACACCGACGAAGAGGATCCTTCCTCTTTACACTCGAATATCCCGTCGACGGGCGAATTAACGGGTATCTACCTTGGTGTACTGAATGTGTACACTACACTCCCGCAGTTCGTTGGCACGTTCATCAGCTGGATTGTCTTTACGATTCTTGAGCCTAGCGCAACAGAGACTCCAAAGGATGGCGATGCGTCCGATGCGCAATGGATGAATTTGGACAAAGACAAGCCTAATGCTATCTCTATTTGTCTTTTCATTGGGGCGTTGAGTGCGCTTGTTGCTGCTGAGGCAACAAGACGGTTACGATACGTGTCATAAGCCCTACAGTGTAATAATAGATGCGTGGACATGACATAATTCTGAGTATGAGATACAAAGAAAAAGAAAAACAGCTTTATACCCGCCCATTAATCCTGTCAATTTGAGCTTGTTATATACATAATAAAATCTGAAATGCAGCATATTGATCATCAATTTTAAACCGAATTAGCATTTAAGGCAGGTCGGGGTGAACGTCTTACGTCGAAGATGGCGCATTTTGAGGTGCTTCCCCTGTGTAGAGTCTAAACTCCCTGGGCATGTTGGGAAAGGTTATGGTCCATGGATCATTGATGGAAGTATCCGTGCATGAGACCTACTCAATACCTATCGTAATAATTTTTCAGCAGCGAATCTGCCTCAATATCTGCAAAAATTTTACGGTTGATCTCGTAATAATTGGTTAAGCAACGCCGAAATATATATTAGAACCTTAAAGCACTTGATGTTTTACAACAAGCACCCACCAAGCCTTAAACCTTGGAAGTAACCTTGGCAAATATGATATCCAAAACCTAGAATAAACCCCTGATGTCCACAGAAACCCTAATCCACTAAACAATCGACCGCAAGCACATGTTGATTGATAATCAACGATCCGCAGGGAAAAGTGGGGCAGTGACGAAATAATGAAATGTAGAACTTCTTCACGAGCTTAAATTCAGTCCCTACCCCTCCCAACCTTAAAAACCCAACTCCTCAATCCTCAATCTTCAAAAACAATCTCAATCAAATTAATCATGGCTCCCAACGTCCTCGTCGTCCTTACCTCCCATGACCAGATCCCTGGTGTCGGCCCTACGGGCTGGTATTTGGTACGTGCAGCTACCCCGCCATAGCTCCGACTACGCCAACAGCTTAATAAAACCACCACAAATCGAATTGAATGCTAATTTTTCTCCTTCCAGCCCGAGTTCGCTCACCCCTGGGAAGTTCTGCACAAGAAGACTTCCTTGACTATCGCCTCCCCCAAGGGTGGAAAGGCCCCACTTGACCAGGGCTCCGTGAAGATGTTCGAGTCGGACCCTGTTTCTAAGTCTTTCCTTGATAACCAGGAGGCGCTCTGGACCAACACGGAAAAGTTGGCTGATATGGTTCCTCGCGCTGGCGAGTTTGATGCTATCTTCTATGTTGGTGGACATGGCCGTATGTTAATCCCCCCACACCGCCCATTCAATCCACGCAAAGACAATAAAATTACCATTGCATGCGACTAACGTATGTCTGAATAGCCATGTTTGACCTCACAACCGACCCCACCTCCATCAAGCTCATCGAGACCTTCGCCGCGGCTAAGAAGCCCGTTGCTGCTGTCTGCCACGGACCCTGCGTCTTCCTCAACACTAAGAATTCCTCCGGCGAGCCTCTTATCAAAGGCGCCGAGGTGACTGGATTCTCCAACCTGGAGGAGGACCAGGTGCAGCTTTCTTCTGCCATGCCTTTCATGCTCGAGACTGAGTTGCAGGCCAAGGGTGGTAAGTATGTTAAGGCTGATGAGCCTTGGGGAGTTAAGGTTGTCACTGATAAGACCAATGGAATTGGGGGTGTTTTGATTACTGGTCAGAACCCTGCTTCTGCTACTGGGGTTGGTGAGGCTATTCTCAAGGCCTTGGGAATTTAAATTAACATATAATTCCCTCTGCCACTTGGCGTGCCTGATCCATTCCAAGTTTCCTAGCAAATTATATCACTTTTATATAAGACTCATATTATATTCATCATTTCTGCGCTTATTCGATTGAACGAACTGTGCGGCTCACTTTCAATGAAAGAAAGAAGAAAACAAGGTATTAAGCGAACTGAGCGTAGGAAAAGGAAGAAAATTTGTTTAATTACCCACAGAGGGAAAGAAGGTCTCTAATAGAAAGTAATCGGCCAACGAAGAGTTCAACTCTAAGCTGGGATCAAGACTAGGGCCGGAAAATAACGGCAGGTCTTGATCGGTTGTAAGCATTTCCATTATCTCAGAGCCCACGCCCGGATCAACAGCGGATTCTCGTCCTTTCAAGGCGTTGTTCAAATGATCTAGCTTATTAAGTCCCTTTTGCCTCTCTTGGTTAACAAGAAAGCAAGCAATATCATAAGACTCCCTAGTCATTTCTGTATCGTATTGGGTAGTGACCTTTCGCAAGACTTCAAGAGACTCCGTCAAAAGACACAAAGAATGATCCGTGTCAATGACGAGACAGACGCAAACAATCTGGAATGGTAGATTGATAATGTGCCACCAGGGAGATGCAAGGTCAACGAGATTGCTCACTACTGATAGTGTATTCTTTGCCAGGTTCAATATCTTTCCTCGTGACGCTTCACTAATTGGCCTGCCGAGTGCTCTTGCTCGACGGAAGAAGCATAGGGCAATATTGCATTTTAAAAGCTGGAGCATGGGCTGTGTCGGACTCAGTACACAAAGGTCTGTAATTTGCGACTCAAGCTCCTCGGGCTCGAAATCAAATTGTCGGCCCAGGCGACAAGACATATAGAAAAGTTGAGTTTGGTCTTTGGTCCAGATTTCCTTGGGAAGCTCAGTGGACGCACCGCGCAACTCAACTTGGGATTTACCACAGTCGGCTGAGACCCAGGTATTGAATAGCTGTGCTATCCAATAGATGCGGCGACGCAAGTCTGGCGGACATGGGCTTCCGGATTGAGCTAAGATCGAATTCTTCGATGGCTCCAGGTGCAGTCTTGTGGTTTCAACCAAATGCATCAATGTGCAACATGCCATCCATGTCGCTTGGGGAGTGCTCGTGGCGCGGAGGTATATCACGCGCAGTAGCCATCCGAGAACATGGTCAATTGCTGGAAAAGGGAGCAAGCTTGACTGCTCTAAGGCATTTCGTGTACTTTGTACCAGTCTATTTTCGATGATACCTAGCTTGCCTCCATAGAGAGAGCCGAGAGCTGCGACGCCACAGAGCATGGAATCTCTCGTATCTTCTCGGGACTGATTTTTCCAGCGCTTGGAAATAGCGTCATCGACATATGTCCGATCAAGAATGTTGTATACTGGGGCCACGTGTAAAAAAAACTCCGAGGCATATTCGTGCATTTGATCGAGACTTAATATATCCGTGATGCGCACTGACTCTGGGGAAGCCATGGTTTCCCTATTCAGACCCAGGTTCCATGCATAACAGCTCAAGCGAGGGGCCGAAGCTGGATTTATTCTAAGTCCAAGCTGTCGGACGAAAACAGCCGGGGAATTTGCCTCTATCAGGCGCAGTGCAGAGCTTCCCCCATCATTCTCATTAAGGATAGCCGCCTCTTCTTGAGGAAGTGATCGCTTGTGGCTGTTGCGCTTGATTTTCTTCCGCTGCTGTTCATATTCGCAGTCATGATCGTTTGTCTCACAGTAGCCGCAAGGGAGCTCGCCGTCACACTTGCGTTTTCGCTGCCGACAAGAAATGCATGCTTTCTTTGAGCGCTGGTTGTTAGAATCTGCAGACATAACAGTGGGTGGAAAGTATTCAGGAGATACCAAAGTCATATGAGAAGCTGAGAAAATTAGATTGGCATGCATTTGTCAGGTTGGGCTTCGTTATGTAATGGAGTTTGGCGACCCCCTTCCGCTATCTCAGCCTTTCTGCTGGCTCGGTGTTCATTACGAGTTCTCGATGAAAGGAAATATATTACAATTTAGATTCATTGCTTCTATCTATAGTCAATGGCCGCGCCTTAAAATGCTGATTGCATTGACTAGAAGATATGTGGAGTCCCTCCACTAGGGATTGGAGAAAGTCGGAGAAAGGCAGTGCCGAGGTCCTTGGAATAAATGAATATTGCGTAAATGGCACGTTAAAAGAATAGAAGCTTAATTCATAGTTCCATCCGAGCTAAATTGCCATATGTTAAAATCTTTTCACTGACGACCACAGTTCTTACAAGGCGTTGCATGCGGGCCGCACGCTGTCCGCATGTTTCCCGCACGTTCTCCGCACGCCACCCGCATGTTGTTCCCATCCGCACACCATCCAAACGCCATATTGACTTACTAGCCAATTAAACTTCTCCTGTTCAAAGATCCTGAGTTAAAAGCAATGGTACGAAAACTTGTTTCGGTTCCAAGTATTACGATGGCAATACTCAATTGGCAATATGGGCTATACGTCACAGTGCCACTGATGATGACTGACATTGGAACTGTATGGGAAGTTGCATATAAAGCCTCATGGAAGCATGCGATGGTTTTAGAAATCCAACAGTCTACTACACAACAGATTTTTTTTTTTTTTGACCTAACAAGATGACCACTACCATTCCTAAGACTTGCAAAGCAATTGTCCTTGATGGCCCTAGAGAGCCATGGGCATTGCGAGAAGTTCCGGTTGAGCTTCCGAAAGAAGGAGAGATATTAATCAAGTCCCTAGCTTGTGGGGTCTGTCATAGTGTGTGTCTCACCATGCGCTCGATCTACAACAGCTGGGATGAGACAAACAATGTTAACGAGAAATTATAGGACCTGGCCACGAGAAATGGCGACTTCGACTTTATGTACGTACACATATTTACACAAGACGGTAATTTTTTTTTTTAGAAAAGAAACTAATCAGAGGTTAATATCTTAGAACAAAGTACCCTATTATTGCCGGTCATGAAGTTCTCGGTGAAATTGTTGCCATCGGCGCCAATGTCCGTGGATGGAAACTTGGTGATCGTGCAGGAGGAGCCTGGCATGGTGGTAACGATGGCAATTGCAAGGCATGCGCACGCGGCATGCCTCAAGTTTGCAAAAACCTAGAAGTCAATGGCGTTACTCGCGACGGTGGCTGTACGTATTTTGAATCACCCGCATTTGCCTTTCTCATCATTGCACTACTGATGTTTTGAACAACTAGTCTCGGAATACTGTCTCCTACGCGCAGATGCCGCAGTGCCAGTCCCTCAAGATGTCGATCCGGTATCATTTGCACCACTGTTATGCGCCGGCATTACTGCCTTCAACGCAATTCGCAAAAGCAATGTTCCTCAAGGCGATACTGTCGCCATCTCCGGTGTTGGGGGACTTGGGCATCTTGCCATTCAGTATGCCCGCCACATGGGCTACAGAACGGTGGCTATCTCGGAGACAGAAGACAAACGTGATGTAGCGCTATCGCTCGGCGCGCACAAATTTATCAATTCCCAAAGGGAGGACCCGGTGGAAGTGCTGCAAAAAGAGGGAGGTGCATCTTTGCTTATCAACTTCGTTGCGAGTCCCGAAGTGTACGATTTAATATCCTCATGAATCTATTCGGGGATCTTCGATTTGCTGATTATCGCTACAGTGTGAAGAAGCTTGTTAAAGCGGTCAGTCCGGGAGGCTCGATCTTGCTTATTGCGCGTGAGTTCTGTAAAAACTTACTCTTTTGAAATCAATTGACTAATCATAACTTACTAGCGGTTAACGGCGTGTCTCTGGACTTTGTAGAGTTGATTGTATACAACGTGTCCGTGCGAACCTGGTCATCGGGCTTTGCACCGGAGACCCGAGAGGCCATCGACTTTGCTATTGAGCAGGGAGTGAAGTGCTTGACTAAGGAGTATGCTTTGGAAGATATTGAAGATGCTTTCGCGGCTATGAATGATCGCACTATTCGCTTCCGGCCCGTCATCAAATTTTGAGACGTATTGAAGCCACCGCTAGCGAAAAATACTGACGGTTGTGAGGTAAAAGGGCTGCTGGGCTCTGAAGGTGTTGTTGAGCCTTTAAAGTGGAGATGGATGAATTTTTGAGGAGCCGACCGGGTCGCTTTTTCATACAGTATAGGCCTATATGTCCATACTGAGACTGCCAATACATGCAATTTTTATACGCACAATGTTCAGTAGTCAAACAAACAAATGAATAGCCAGTTCATGGGTTATGTGATTACTTTATCACTCGTCGGAAGCCCCATTTTCAATGACTTGTACTTTCGTCAAGAGGAATTGGCACTTAATGGTGGGAGATGGTATCATGAGCTTTTCGGTATGCCGGTGCCGGTCTGAAGTGGGCTCGCACTTATTCCACATCTTGCTTCAAAGTAGGTACACTTGCGGAGCAAACCCTCACTTCATCACTACTGAGAAACTGAGAAGTGCTTCAACGATCTACAAGCAAATAAGACAACCCTTACTCAAAGCCGACCTTTCTATCCTCCAAAGTCAACTTAAAGAGCCACAAAACTTTGTACAGAAACGCACAGCACACAATCTCTACGATGGTATCTAACTTTGATCTAACATGTGGCTTTATTGTTGAAGATGGTTCAGTAAAAATGGATTTGATCTCATGTTATCTATCTATCCACCACCTGGAGCTGATTTCAGCGTGCCAGCGATCCTTTCCCTGTCAATGGTTGTACCCAAAAGCCATCCGATGCCAGCCATGGTGTCTACATTAGACTTCTGAGACAGTTTCAAGAAAGGATAAGATGCGAAATGAACGTGAGGCACTCCTGGGTACACGTCCAACTTGGTCTTGATGCCATTCTCCCGAAGGATGCTCTCCCAAATAAGACCATCATCCCGCAAAGGATCGCATCCAGCGACTTGGAAATATGCCGGGGGAAGACTCTGATGTGGGGGCCCATGATTGATTGGAGAGAAGCTAGGAGACAGAAGATCGGGTTCAAAGCATTTATCAAGAATTTCCAAATCTCTGGTCGTCAGCCCAGGCGCATCAGAATTCTGATAGCGAGAAATCCACAGATGCCGGTACTTTGCAGGCACACTTTCCGCGCACAGAAGATTGGGGACACTTAGCCACTGCCCGGTCAGGGCAGGTGTAAACCCTTCTGCTGCAAGAAGCTGGGCCACTACCGCGGTCATGCTTCCACCTGCCGAGACGCCACCAAGAATAAAACCTTTCTCTGGGTTTGCACCAAATGACGAGGCATTCAGACCGAGCCACTTGACACTGTCGTAAATGTCATTGGTGGCCGCAGGAAACTTGTACTCAGGTCCAAGGCGATAAGAAAGTGTCACCACGGTTGCGTTGTACAAATGAGCTAGGGGCCGCGCAAAAGGGATCAGCTGGTAGTTTGAACCTAATAGCCAACCACCGCCAAATATTAGGGCAATGAGTGGGCGTCCAGAGGGCGTGTCTTCGGCCGGCTGCGTAAAACGGAGTTCGCTCTTGTAGCCATCACGCATTGTGACCATTCTGGTGAATTCCTTTGTACCATATGTCGGTGTGGCAGACGCTCTCTCCTTCTCGGCGAGGCCTCGATTGCTTCGTAGGACATGTCTATCGCTAGCGAAGTCTATTTTCGCCGGTGGGTGATCATGCAGGAACTGTACCACTGTTAGGATAGAGAAATCGGGAATAATGAGAAGCACTGACCGTGACAAGTTCCGGATCGGGTTCGCTAAGGGCTTGAACATTTTCCAATCTCGAAAAGTCGATCATCTTGAATTTGACATGATATTTCTAGATAAGGAACCATTGACTATTTAACTTGTCTAAAGCGACATTGGAGAATATTTTCCATTTGTAAGCTGTTGAAATGGTCGGCAGACACAAAATGGTATTTCTAAGCTGTGAGGGTTTTGCATCTACGTACTTTTGAGTTTGATGCGGCGTCAAGCGGCCCGCAAGGCCCCGCAAGAGTCCGCACGCAAATGAACAACACTCTCATAACTGCTATAGCTCCGACATGTTTCATTTGCCACCAGAAAAATGCTTAATTGTTCAATTTTTAACACCGCCTATCAGTTCCCACTTATGGGAAAAGTGGATGAAACATTATGTCATTCTGAACCAAATTGATGCAGCATCAATGGAAATCTGTCTCCTTGAATGATTCTATGTAGAGGGATTCCACTCTGTGATATTGACAATCTACATTGTGTCAACAATTATTTTCAGTTTTCATCTCTCATACCCCTTACAGTTTCGCAAATTAGTCTCCTGGAGTCTCAGTATCATGCTTTCCTTCATAGCGATTCAAAATGACTAATTACAAGTTCTATAATACTGTGATTTCACTGTGGCCACCAATCTACTAGGGAACTTGACGAAAGAGAGCCTTTGGTGCCAATCATCGAGTTCGAAAGATCGCGAAGATGATACCAATCGATCCTCTATTTGGCTGTGAATATCAATATTCAGTGCAAATCGAAACAATTGGAAAAGACACACAATGACAAGGGCCGCCGATCATGTTAATTGGCGGGAAATTAGCTTTATTGAGGAGATAAGACCTCCGAAGCACCTTTCACGCTCAAACCCTCGGCTCATGTACCGATAAAGGATGCGGCCAAGCGGCATCTTTGCGGGCCGCATGCTTTCCGGAACAGAATGAACTGGAAGATCACGACATTAATCATAGTGTTAGTCAAAGCAGAAAGTTTGACTACCCCTGGGTTCAGAAGCATCATCTTCTGGTACCTCATCATCGTTCTCGCCACACAATGGAAAATAATAGGGATTTGATTCTCCGTGCTAATTTCGATTATGATTTTGAAAAGTACCAACAGTGGTCGAGCGTGATAAGCAACAGCTCCGACCCGGTGGTGCTAGCTGCGAAGCTGACCGCCGCTTATCATAGCCTCGAAAAAGGGTTGACAATTGAAGAACCTCGCGCGGAATTCGGAAGAGCAAAGGTTGAGTTCATCATCCACGCAATCAAGACTCTAGAAGATATCGGTTACACCGGAATTGCGACTCGTGGAGGCCGTGGCACAATCCAAGACTACGTCAGATTCCACGATGAACATGAGATGGTCTTGTCAGCAGACTTTGAGGACAAGTTGCGGAAGTTTGTTGGAGAGATGACGGAAGTGTTTCCAGGTGGAGCCATCCCCTTGACCAAGAAAGAGGTTCAAGAAGCCATCGCCTTCGATTATACCCGTTTTGTCCAAACTCGTCACAGTATTCGCCACTATACTGGTGAAAGCATCTCTCCTGATCAAATAAAGTTGGCCGTCACCCGAGCTATTCACACTCCTCGAGCGGTCAACCGCGAGACTCGCCGCGTCTATGCTGCATACGATCCCAGGCTGCGCGAGCAAGTGCTAAGCTACCAGCGTGGGAACAATGGTTTTGGGCCCAAGCTTGGCGCAGTCTTGGTTATAACTTGTGACCTTCGCGAATTTGATTTGATCGGGGAACGGAACCAGGCCTGGGTCGATGGTGGACTTTTCGCCATGTCATTGAACTTTGCACTGCATGCCGGTGGCATGGGCACGTGCATGTTGAATTGGTCGGCAGAAGTAGAACAAGATAAAGCTCTGCGCTCTACTTTTGAAATCCCTGAATATGAGATCATTATCACCATGCTGGGTGTCGGCGGGCTTCCAGAATCTCTGCATGTTGCCGCGTCACCAGCCCCGGTAGCAGATGACATACTCTCTGTGATCAAACCGCGAGAGGAAAAGATAGAGCCAAGAATATAGTAAGATGACCTAGATCAGCGCTTGAGCACAATGTATAGCCGCAACTTTTGGTTCTTTTGGAACCCTCGGCCCACACCTTTTATCAATTGGGTATTTGAACCTTCGAAGAATCCTCTCCAATAGGGAAACTCAATGCTACAAGAATTTAGAGTTGCTCTTACCAAAACTATAATTGTCGTTGTTTTTTCCCCCTCACGTAGCTAGGGGCACAGCTCGCTCCAGTTTAATAAAGTCCGAAGTAGGCTGCTTACGGCGCTACGTGATTTTCCGAACTTACGGCCATGATGAGCCACACGAGCAGTACCGAAAAAGGTTGCAAAATGCAGGATAGTATCAGTAAGCTACGGTACAGAAAAATTGAGTTCGTAAAATATTTTCCGGCCAAAATGGGCTGTTATGTACAGTGGGGAGCGACAGAAGTGTACACTAGTATAGTCTACCCTTTATGATCCCTCAGAAGTATGCGTGACACTCATCCTCGCGTATGTAGTGAACCATTAATCAAGCCTCCCACATACATGACTCGAAAGGCTCAGAGGTCTCCCGTCAAAAACTGCGCTTTTCCTTGTCCGAAGCTCCAGTCTTCCTTAGTGTTGGTCGTAATAGAAACCATTAGATCGGTATCACTCAAGCCGCAGTCTTTGCCCAGATTGTCAGCCAGTGCCGCGTAGAATCCTTGCTTATCCAAAGATGTGCGACCTTGTTGAGTGATGCGAATCAGCACCCTACTTTCTGTCCTCTCGAAGCCCAATCCGTTGTCGTCCAAGATGAGCTCGTAGTTTTCATGCTGGGTGATAATCTACTCCCAAATTAGGACACGGGGCTTGTAAAGAGGTATATGCTTTCACGAAATCATACCTGTAGACGGTCTTTTGCAGGTGTCTTGAATGACCCTTGGAGCGTTCGATGTATCACATCAGACAGGGTTTGAACCTCTGATGGAGTGCGAACCCCCTTGATGATGTGGATTGATACAAGAGGCATGGCTAAACTTGCGTCAAATTGTATGTAAGAAGGTGTCCAAAAGGCTTCGATGGATTTTCTCTTTAGTTACAAGCGTTTTTTACGCGGAAGAATGGGTGTTTATATAGACTATCCTGGAAACCCTGAAGCTGCCTTGGTCAGTCCGAATACAATCGGCGCAAATCAAGATTTCAGATCATATGGAGGTCCAATGATGCATGAGATTCCTGGTCAATTCCCTCTCAATGAACTCCAAAGTTGTTAGTCCTTAAACTTTCGATGATGGTGCGGCGTCAAGCGGCCCGCAAGGCCCCGCAAGGGTCCGCACGCAAATGAATAACACTGTCATAACTGCTATAGCTCCGACATGTTTCATTTGCCACCAGAAAAATGCTTAATTGTTCAATTTCCAACACCGCCTACCAGTTCCCACTTATGATAAAGGAAGATGAAATATTATGTAAATTTTGAACCAAATACCAAATTGACGTAGCATCAGTGGAGATCTGTCTCCTTGAACGATTATATGTAGAGGGATTTTACTGTGTGATATTGACAATCTAGTTTGTGGGCTTAAGTTAGGCTGGCATTGTGGCTTTTGCATCCGCTCTGCGAATAAAGGCTCTCGGTGGCCCCAAAATACGGGCTCTCAAATAGTTGGCGACTACAGGGGTCATGAACTTAAGTCAGCTGGGCCTCCCTATCCCAGACAAGGAGCAATTCAGCTCGATAATAGTTCGGTTGGTCATGTAGATACTTATTGCTCTTTAAATCACAACATTGACCAATCCCGCTCATCGTCCCTCGAAGGGGAGGCGTACATCGAACATGTCATCCTGTGGGCGCTCTTCGAGGTTCGTCGAAATTGGCAACTGAGAGCTAGACGGAACATCGACCGTCCCTGGAGCAAGACTCGACGATTCCTCAAAGCTGAATAGGCCCGGATTCACAAGCTGCCACGCCCACGCGCTCGATGGGGATAGTGAGAATGACGCTGGTACGAATTCGGCTATGTCTCCTGCACGTTGATTTGTCAGTCAGATGAGGGAGTATCAAGAAATCTGATAGGCATTGTTACCATTAGATTCAAATGCAGTGATAAGCCTCGTCAAAGTATCTCGACAGCGCATGATGGTTTCATTGCCCTTGTTCAATCCATGTAGGATGTCCATAGCTGTATCAAGCAGACCTCGCAGTTCAGGCACGGAAACTATAGGTGATTGTCCGGAGTACGCGGGGATCCTATTTATCAGAAGAATTCCTAAGACCGCGAGCGAGGAGTTGAAAGCTGTGAGTAGTTAGTACAGATGAAACACACCATGAGAGCTAATTTAGGCGTACTATAGTAACAGGAAAACCACCAAGCTCCAAGGAGATTCTGATCATTCTTGGCACCAGCCAGAATAGTCTTACTGATTTGGAGGATATCGCTACACGTGCGGCCCAAATCCGCCAGTAGAATAGCACCTGACTCCCACAGCCATTCCGACTGACGCTCATTGGGAGTTGTCGTATTCGACAATTCGAGGAACTGACAGAGAATCGGGCGTAGAACAAGAATTTTGGCCCCAAGGAAGCGGAGAGATAGTAGGACTCGGAATCTCGTGCTTCCGACCGTCATAGGAACATCAACCAATGGTTCATGGGAGGTTATGATTTGTAACCAGTGTGGGAGATTATCCTGCCACTGGGCTAATTCCCAGCGCAATTTGGAGATCTGATTGAGACTCTCGTTCATGGGTAGAAGAGTGCGAAACCCGAGATTTTGGTCATAGAGACGCTCCAAGGCGTCTCCCATAATGTGAGTAATGGACCTACCAAGGTTAATGAAGGCTGCAAAAATCCTCATTGAAGATTTGCTTACATCGTAGCATCAAAATAAGCTAAGCTGGATATGGTAACATCCCTGGGCACGTTACTGAACGGTAGATAGGGACTGGCCTTTATAGTCACATGGGACAAGGGAATCAAAGGGGGCGACCGTAAGTCACGCTCAGGAACCTATTCACCATAAGTTCACTTCACCCTATATTGTATCAAAGTGACATACCGATCATTTATAACACACCAATACCATAATCTCCTATGCACTTCCTGATCAATCTGTGACGTGCTCTTCGAACCCATGACATGAAGACCAAGTTGGTATGCCCCCTTCACAGCAAGGCCATGTAATGTCCAGGCAAGCGATGAAGATGTAGTCCCTTCAAGGTATACCTCCATTAAAAGCAATAGTTGCACTAAGCACATCAGTTTGTGTTGAACATAAGAGGTTAAATATGTGCTATACCCATTTCCAAGGAGATACGCCCCAGAATATCTGATTTCACCAATTCCATTGCCCGCTCAAAATACATACCGGCCCTCGAGGCCCTTTCAATATCCGGTGATGTCGCAGTCATGACATTTGTCGCGAGAGCGAACATGACATTCAAAGTCCCTAGCCAAGATCTCCGAACACGCCGAATCCCGTCAATCTGCAGCTTCTTGGCCGTGTCTCGGAACGACCCTTCATGGATGCAGGGGATCATCAGATTTACGGTGGTGAAAAACAAATGCAACAAGGCGTCTGCTTCCGCTTGAGGAGGAAGCGCGAAGGGATCCACGCGAACTCTTCCCTGAGTCCCCGTTCGATTGCTGATACACTCTGGTTCTTTGAGGAATGCATCAAAGCGGTTCTCGTTTGATCGGGGAACGTCGGTGGCAACACCGATTCTTGAAAAATGTAGATTATCGACCGGCTTAGCCTGATGGCCAACGGCGTGAACAATGAAACGTAAGAAGGCCACATTTGATGAAGCGCCTTTCAAAACGTTAGTCAGAGTCTTATGAATGACTTTGCAGTAATAAAATTGGAATATACCAAAGTATTCCTCTTCTTCGGCCCCATCTTTGAGTGCCACGGCACCCATACCATCCACTTCATCATCTTGATCCAATGGCCCTTTTGTTCCCGGACTTTGTCGGGATTCATGGTTCTCCTGGTTTGTGGGAGAGGTGGCTGTATACATTTCATGGTTATCGAGTTGCTTGTCGGGCCTAGATAATTGCAACATTCTTTCTACTGCCTGTAATCGCTGCTCAAACAGATTCTCCTCTTGTCTATACGGAAGAGATTAAATCGTGTAGGCGAATTGAACAGAATAACTCACTGCTCACTGCTCCTGGGTTTATTCATTGGTACGGGCTGGCTGTACGGTTGCTCATACTGGCAGTCCGTGTCCATGTCTTCGCATGTCGAACACGGTTGTGCGCCATCGCACTGCGCGATTGAGGGTTTAGCCATCAATTTCAGAACATATTAACGGCAACCGTATAACGTACACGAGACTTGCGGACCCGACAGGACCGACATGCCACAGATACTCTTTTGCGTTTCCGATCCTGTGGCCTTGCCGGTCGGACTTGACCGGAATCACCCACCAATGGGGTCAAAGACGGAGGATGCTGATCTGCCATGGGAGTATGTGAGAGGAACTCTCGTCGTCAGAGTAATACGCGACCTCGGGAGTTGCACACCTTCACCGCCTCACACTTCCCCGGACCCCGGATGTTGGTTGAACCAATAGTAGGCAGCCACAGACGCCAAAGACTGACTCTTCGAGAAGCTTCAGCATCCAGAGAGTTTTGCGAAGTTAATCAGACAGGAATCACGTGGGGTTCATGAATTGCCGCCGTGAGCCTCCCGTGGTGGACGAAACGTCTGTTGTTCCCTTGGATTTGAAATCGGAATTTACAACTTCACATCTTTTATAGCTTCTCGATGTGGGTAGGTTGGCGTTTTCAAGACGCACGTATAAATGAGTCGTCGAAACCATTATGTAAATTTGAGTTAATCCTATTGATAAATGAGACTTTTCCCGTTGTTTACGTCTGTTTCGGTGAGAAAAATAATCATTGGGTCCCGCTAATTACTACCATACAACGTATTGTCTAGACTACATTATATGATCGAACATAGGTCCAAAACACCATGTTTTACTCCTGACGAAGAACTTATCAGCCGCTGCTGTAATACTACGCTGCAGAACGTTACATCATTGCACTAGGCTTCAAAGGCGAAACCCCTCCATTCCAAATACCCGACTTTCCGGGAGAAAGCACCCCATTGGGATCCAGCAGATCCTTCAAGCGTCCCACAAACTTATTGTGTGCAAAATCGTTGAAGTTCAGCTTGGCCGCAATCTGGTCCATGTAGCGCACGTGTGTACGGTATTCCATATACCCCTGCTCCGCACCATCATGCAACAAGTTCCTGCACAACTCGAAGACACGTGCCTCTTCTCTGAGCGTGTAGATTATCAGCTCAATGCCAACCACGTAACGCGGGTAGACATGGAAGTCGGCGAAGAAGTCGAACTTTGCGTCAATGGTGCGTTGTTTCGCTGTCAGGTACCACTCGTACAGCTCGCGTCCGGATGGAGGGATGATTGGCGAGAAGTCGACGTGTGCACCGCCCTTCTCAGATCGGCTGTCGATGATGCCCAGTGGGGCGAGCGTTGGAATGCCACTGTGAGGAATCTCTTCTTCCTTAATCTCCGTTGCTGTGATAGTACGCCCTGGGGACCCGGGGAACTCGCGCCACTCGATCTTCACCCCTGGAATGGTGGAGAACGCTCGTTGTACGGTTTGAATCAGCGCCGGGAGCATTTCGATTGACCCGTATAGCGAGAAGTAAGCTTTCCAGAATCCCCAGTTATGCTCCGCACGGATTTCCTCAAGAATGTCATAGGGTACGTATGAGTTGGGCTTCATGTACTGGGCTAATTTGGCGTGAACCTCGGGAACTTTGGATGTAAGCGCGATGCGGAAGATGTTGGCGATCGAAGGTGAGTTGAGGATGATGGAGCGCCGCATCAAATCTGACAAAGTTCCGACGAGAGGGACGAGGTCTGCTTCCTTGGGAACGCTGACTTCAAGAGTAGCGTATGCCTCTGGGGCGGGAGTGATATGCATGCCAATCTTGGTGACAACACCTATTTGTGGTTAGGAACTGACTTGTTGCTGAAGTGAAGGAATGACAAGCCTTACCTAAGTTGGATTGGAAGAACAAACCGTCAAGGCCCGGGCCAAAGCTTCTGTTGAATGGTAAGTCAATATGTCATTGGAGAGAGAGCACGGGCATCATTTAGCTGTGATCATACCCCTTATATAGCGCGAATGTTTTGTTATCTTTCATCGCTCCCATACCCGTCCGAAGCAATTCACCATTCGGTAGCACAACCTCCATGCCGCACTGCGACTGCGAATGCTCACCATTGGGCGTATATCCAAAGCCCCGGTCCATGGTATTCCCCAAAACAGAACCCCAACCAATAGCTGGTACTGATGGCCAGAGGTTCAAGCCCCGTCGTTGGATTTCCTCGTAAAGATCGAAGAACGATACACCTGGCTCAACTATCGCGTATCCGTACTCTTCATTCACCTCAATGATCTTGTTCATCCGGTGCAGATCTAAGATAACGCATCCTTTGACGACACAGCCAGATCCACCATATCTGTGACTGTCAGTAATATGCAGACGGCGTAGGGGTGGGAGACATCGTTGGCGGCATACCCTAAGTTTTTTCCCCGTGACACTGTCCACAAAGATACGTTGTACTTATTGGCAAGTTTCATGATCTCCTGAACCTCTTCCACTGCACTGGGTCGAACTGCACCGCTTGGATTGTGGGTTCCCATCGTTGAAAATGGATCTCCGTAAGATTTCTCGCCTTGAAATCCCTCAAGTGCTCCATGGATAGGGGTGCGGGAGACATTGTCCTCTCCGAGCATACGGGCGACTTCATCAAAGAAGCTTCCCAATCCTTGGGAATCGACGGATGCAGAATTATGGGTTGCCATTTCGTCGATGTTACAAGTTGAGGATGATGCAATGTCTTCAGGGACTTCGGAAAATACTTTTATATGCGCATCCCGTTATCACTACAGTCATGACCAGCAAAACCGGATAGGTCTACGGCGGTCGGGGATACCGGGGAAGGCTCACCCGTCAAACCTTAATAATGCCGGCTAGGTGAACAATCTGGGCTTGGCGGCGCGGGGATACCGGGGAACCTTGATGATCAAAACCCGGGGTTTATGCATAACATAAATTGACCGAGCATAGTGAAGGATAATCAATGTCTTCAAAGGCAAGAAATTGATTTCATTACTTGATTGTGTCCACCGCCCGGGTATCAACCGAATAAGCCGTTATATTCATCGTAGTGAGAAGTTTGAGGTCCCTGCAGGCTAGGATGGTAGATCAAAGCTATTTATTTCAGCTATGGATAATGCATTCGAAATTTTACACAAATTCCCTGAATGGATTTTTATTATTGATAGATTTATATTAACCTTGGAAGGTCTAAATCGCGTTGAAATAAAAGCTGCTAAATGTGACATCAAAACTTTGAGAACCGGGCTTTGAAGCAAACAAACAATCAACGGATGAAATCTTATGACTAAAACATGCGCCAAATTCTGTAGACATAGATAACGTTCTTTGATGTTTTCCCATTTACATAAGCTCCGCCCTAGGACCCAACCTAGAGATTTTCGCCCTCAACCCAATTGCCATGCAGTCCCTGCCTCAGACGAAGCGGCAGCAGAATGACAGCCTTTGCTTTGGTGAACTCCCTAGTATCAAGCAAATGCAACTCACTGCACATAGAAGCATAGTTGTTCACCAAAGCCATGACATACCCATCTCCCTCAACGGTTGATCCGCGTCGCGGAATAAAGATTGGTTCCTGCACCATATGTGTCTTTCCAGGGAAGTAGATCTCGGTCACTTCTGTTTCAATGTTCAAATGCGCCAGAGCATTATATAACGGATATCCACCGCCCAGCTGAGGCATTATGGCCGGGAAATCAGTTCCGAGGGACGGTTTCATCAGATCAAAGAAGCAGTGCTTGTACGGCTGGGTTGCGAAGCGATCATCAATGCGGTAGAACTCCGAGTTGTCACTTTGGAGAATCGTCGAACTCACCAAATCAAGCTCCTCGGATTCGGGGTTGATGATAAAACGGGTTAGCTGGGAGTGGATGGTACTCGGCTCAGGGGAGTTTCCTTGCGCATCCGGCCACCAGAAGAAGACGTTCTTCTCACTCAGTCCGAGGTCGAGTACGACGTTGCCAGATTCGGTTTCGTAAGCGTTGGCTACATGGCCCGGGAAAGAGTTTTGATAGCGGAACCACTGGATTAGAAAATAGAGGTGAGCTGATGGACAGGAGTAAGATAGCGCATAGGAAATATACCTTGAGATCGGATGGCTTCGCTCCTCGTCGTGGAAGAAGTCCAACGTAAAACGGAGTTTCCGGGCTCCACTGCCAGTGCTCGCCTCCCTGCTTCATTCTCTCAATATCGCAGACCTGTGGTATAATGGGGAAAAGGACCTAACAAAGAGGAAAAATGATTAGATGACGGCTTTCTAACAATATAAGAATCGCTACTTACCCAGTTTTCCGTGACAGCGAAATCGTGAATCATAGCCACAACAGGCGCGGTCAACCATACGGTTTCCAAGAATGTCCCGTCGGCTGCAATGCGGAAATAACAGATATCAGGCGTTCCATCGCCCTTGGCCTCATAGCCGAAGCAGAGCATCTCCCCCGTGCGTGGATCGAATTTCGGATGTGCGGTAAATGTCAAACTGGGCAACTGTCCGTCGAAGTCATACAGACCGCTTGTGGCGAGCGTGTGAGGGTCCAACGCATATGGCGGAGCGTCTTCCTTCAGAGCCAACAATCTGCCGTTGAAGTGAACAACGTTCGTGTTGGCTGTGGTGCGGATCTTGAATTCCACAGCATCAGTGAATTTGTTACGGTATTTGCCTGCAGGAAAGAATAAATTAGTTATTGATATGTAAGCCTGTGAGTAGTTGATGTTACCAAGCAGTGCTCTCTGAGCCTCTCGCTCCCTAACGAATTTCTCTGTTCGGACAAAACGCTGCTTGAAGGAAATTGAGCCATCTTTGATTTTGAAGGCGCTGATGCTGCCATCGCCGTTGAACCACTGTTATCATGTTAGCTTGCTATTTTGGCATTCAGGATGAGTATAATATCCCTTACCGGGTCATTCTCGATGAAGGGTGAGAATTGGGGATCGGGCATCACCCGATAGAATGTCCCATCAATGTCTTCCGGAATACTGCCATACACCTCCAGATTGAGAACTTCTCCTTCCACTCGGCATGGCTTCATGAACCCGGAAAATTGCGGGCGATTTGGGAAGACTTTTCGGGGTTGAGAAAGCACGGACATATCGAATCGTTGTCTCGAAAGTAAAGTAAATCAGGTGTAACCAAAAAAAAAAAGAAAAAAAAAAGGGGCAAGAAAAATGAACAATCTATAAGCTTAGTTTTGTAGACAAAGGCATGCCGTTGAAGCAATTAATTGTTTGATCTATGGTCTACCTCGTGTTACAGAATAGCCGGGACGCGGCTTGTATACCCCCGGTATCCCCGGCGACTTCGGCTTTTACAAAAAAAATGGGTCATTATCCGCTTACCAAACCTTCCTCAAGGTTCAAGATGTGGATCGTTCCATGGAATATACAACTCGTGCGGGGTAGCGTATCCCCGTAAGTGCCAATGTATATTGGGACGATATATAAGAAGCCTAAGCTATCTGTCGAAGATTAATAGTATACGATATTGATCTGGTTCTTCACATGGCCTTTTTTACCTTTTTCACCTTTTTGGCCATTGTTGTGGTCTTATGGCTTGTCGGGATTTGTGTGTATAATGTGTTTCTACATCCTCTGAAGGCCATTCCAGGCCCTTTTATGGCAAAAGTATCTCGATTTTGGATTTTTGGGCTCGAAATGAGAGGAAACCCTCATGTGGAGATACTTGATTTGCACCGAAAATATGGTATTTAAATCACTACTGATTGACTACCCAAATTTAACTGACATATAACAGGGCCGATGCTGAGAATCTCACCCAACGAAATCTCGATAAATGACCCAGAAGCCTCTAGCATCATTTACGGACAAACTTCCAAGTTCGAAAAGTCCAGGTACTTCTATCGTGCTTTCGAAGACCAAGCTCCCAACCTCTTCACAATCTGCAACCGTCAACAACATGCCATGGACAAGAGTCTCATCTCCCATGCATTTTCGAGGGCAAATATCATTCAGCATGAGGGATCTATATATGACAAAAGCCTTTACTTGATGGGTCGTTTTACCCAAAGTGTAAAGGATGGACATATTATTCCACTCTTCCCAGCATTCCGTTGCATGACCCTGGATACGATCTCCGAGTTTGCTTTCGGGAAATCTGCTGGTGCACTACACCTGGCTGATTACAAGTCTGCTATATTTGAAGCCATCGACAAGGCGACTCATTCGGTCCACTTTGTAAGTATCGTTCACTCGTCAGAGCGAGCGAAGGAAGCTGTTAACACAGCCAGTTTCAACACTTCCCCATCCTGCGCGAACTACTCCGATGGACGAGCTACTATAATCTCAGCGCCGTACCAAATGGATTTTTGGAACTAGGAAAGATATCCGAGTCAGGATTCCAACAGATGCATACGACTGAGACTTGGACTATGTTTAAGAACATGATGTCAGCTGCTGAGAAAAAGTCCAGAGAGTTGACCAAAGACCACTTGATCTCAGAAGCCATCGTCATGTTCGTTGCAGGAACAGACACAACGGCAGCCGCGCTGGCAGTCACTCTCCACCACCTCCTTCAACAACCAGATATCTATAGGAAACTTCAAGACGAAGTGCGGACTGTCATACCCACACTAGACTCTCGGCCAACCGTCCCCGAGCTAGATGCCCTACCATTCCTCAATGCCTGTGTCAAAGAAGGCCTCCGGATTTCTTGCCCCAGTCGAACGCGACTTCCTCGGACTGTTCCTGCTAACGGATGGAGTTTCAGAGGATATCATTTACCAGCTGGAGTATGTACCTCCCGTTCTTCCCCCCCACACAAAGGCTGATCTCTGGCAGACGGAAGTCAGCGCTACACCTCTATATGCCCTCCACGATGAGGTCATGTTCCCCAATCCTACAACCTATAACCCAGAACGATGGCTGGTCGACGAGGATCGAAGGCGAGAGATGTCAGTTTATTTTTATCCATTTTCGAGGGGAGCGCGACAATGTATTGGACAAAAGTAAGGCCTACTCCTGTTTGACGAGATACTGGTGCTGACTTCGCATAGTCTATCACTCATCGAGCAGAAAATTGTGCTATCGATGTTTGTTCGCCGGTTCAATCCCCACGCCGTCGTAAGGAAGAATCTCAACATAAAGGAGGGGATCACTGTAGTACTGAATGATGAGGTTGGTGTGCGGCTTGACTTGGTAGCCAATTAATTGTGTCAGCTCACGGATGACGGATGGAAGACCTGAGGATATGAATAGAATTATGGGGTTCCTAAGGTTCAAGGTGGGCTGGCAACAAAAATACAAGATGAAAAGCTTGAGGAACGAGGATTTTGAGGCGCAATAATCTCCAGCGCTTTAACTCAGTAGAGCTTTTAACATCGAACGCTGATGATGAGTTTGGACCTGGATTTACGTAGCCTCACCTCTATTACTTGCCTTACCATTACTGGATCTTAGGACGCGTCTGCTAGCTCGCTGTAGCAGGTAAAGCTAGTGTATAATAGTGGAAGAATAGCAGCTATCAAAAATGAGAAGAGATTTGTGCACAGTCCCAACAAAGGCCATATAATGCCAATTAATTCCATGTCTCCCCGACGCTAGAAGAAACCCATAGGGATGTAGACAATTGACAGTACCGGTACAAGTCGAATGACTGTGCCCTCGCCCTCATCAATGAGAGGACATGATATTCCATATCTATGAGCACCAGTCCCACAAAATCTGTTCCGGTGTGAAACAACTTTTTACCGTCAACGCACGCCTACTCAAAAGAATGGGTCATGGGAATCGGCAACTCAAAAGATGAATCAGACAATCCTGTTTAGGTAATACCGATCTATGATATTGATATTACTCAAGTATGAGGCAATAAAAGTCAATGCCAGAATAAAATGAATGTATGAGATGTATGCGGAAAGGCTTTTCATACTTGCTGACCAGCTGAGTAATACCTCATATTTCTGTCTCCGCGAAAAGAAGATTTATCAACCCTCATCAAATTAGTCGGCTAGTAAAAATAGCCGGCCGGTCGACCTGTCTTCGTCATCCTCAAAGGGTTGAGCAGGGTGCGGCATTTATGCGGTCCGCATCCATACCGCAAAAGACCGCATCTATGCCGCAAAGGACCGCATATTCTAAATTACCTTGTTGAAATTTGAAGAATATACGGAGTGCCTTCTTCAACATGGTGTCTTTAGTTTTTGCAAAGTACCATTTGCCACATGTGTTCTTTAAAAGCACTTCGCCAAACATCATTCAAACTAGTGTCCGTGACCAAAACCCTTATGAGTAATGCCACAAAGGGAACGCAGATGAAGCCTCTAGACAACATGGACCCCCAACCCGAGATACTCTACCTCTCCTTGACTTTCAATTCTACCCTGCCTAAGCCACTGCTCCTCAACGGGCCCGACATCCCACCCCCGGATCTATCAAAATTCACCTCGCCCTACGACTGGTCACCAGCACGCAAATCAGTAGTGCTCACGGTATCCTGCATCTCAACATGTTTTGCTTCATTTGCTGCGAGCTGCTACAGCCCTGGTGTTGAGCAGATGGCGTCGGAGTGGGACATTAGTGAAGTTGCTTGTCTCGTGGGCATCACTACATTTTGCTGCGGCTTCGCAGTTGGACCCATGTTCCTGGCCCCCTTCTCCGAAATAACTGGAAGAAAGCCTGTTTTTGTCGCGACTGCGGCTCTACTTGCTGTTTGTCAGCTATGCTGCGCCGTTACCAGGCTCTACTCGGGGTAAGTCTGAATGCTATAAGGTGTTCGCATTTAGAATATGCAAGCAAGATCTAACTTTCATATAGACTGCTTGTTGCCCGCTTTTTCGCCGGAGTTGGTGGTTCTACTTTCTCTACAATGGTGGGAGGCATTGTTGCCGACATTTACAAGCCACGAGATCGGAATACTCCAATGACATTGTTCTCTGTAGTTGCGATATTTGGAACGGGGCTAGGACCCCTGGTGTGTGGATTTATAGCCGAGTACACAACTTGGAGATGGATCTTTTACATTCAGATTATCATCGCTGGGATGATCACTATTGCCGTGATTGTATTCTTTGCAGAAACTCGCAGTCTGGTCATTCTTCGAGAGAAGGCGAAGAAACTCAATGAATGGTATGAAGCTCTTGAAGCCAGTGGGCGTTATGGAGTCCAATTTCCTACTGAGGAGAAGATATTGAGGATCCGGTGGAAGATTGCTGGAGATGAAGAACGAGCCGGACTTTCGGAAATGCTACGCACATCAACCACGCGTCCGTTCTTATTGTTATTCACCGAGCCGGTCGTCTTTTTCTTCTCCCTCTGGGTCGCATTCAGTTGGTCTGTCCTATACATCAATTTGTCTGTGATTCCCTTGATCTTCCAGGAGCACTATGACTTCAGCCTCTCAGAGTCAGATGCTGTCTTCACTGCGACTTGCGTGGGGAGTTTACTCGCGATGATCATATCTATCGTTCAAGACAACTTGGCGTCGCGTCGCAAAGGCTGGAACTCAGTTCCGGAACACAGACTATACTTCAGTTGTCTGCAAAGCACACTGCTTCCAATTGGGCTCTTCCTCTTTGGATGGACATCGGAATTCTACGTTCATTGGATTGTGCCAGCTATTGCTGTGGCTATCTCGACCATGGGCATCTTCTCCATATACTTGGCTGTGTTCAATTACCTTGCTGATACCTATCACCGTTACGCCAGCTCGGCACTTGCCGCGCAAAGCTTCTGTCGGAACATGATGGGTGGGGTATTTCCCCTGGTTTCTAAGCAACTCTTCACGAATCTGAAATTTGGCCCAGCTGCAAGTTTGCTAGGTGGTATTGGGGTGGCCTTGACGCTAGTCCCTTGGTTACTTGTATTCTTTGGACCTAAAATTCGACGTGCTAGCAGGTTTGCCAGTGAAGCTATGGATTAAGATGACGTTCAATTGTGCGAGAGAATTGCGAAACCTAGACTGGTTTTTCTATCTGGACATAGGATAAAAATTCATGACATCTAGGTGGAAAATGAGTTAAAGCCGATAATATCTGGATTGACTAAGAATGAACTATTTTTAAGACTAGATAATATTGGACTTTAACAGAACAAAGCGATTCGTAGGTATTTAAGAGCAATCTGAATCAGCTTGGGAAATTCAGTAGCGAAAGGGGAATAGAGCAAAACAAAAGGGCAAATCGGATCAGCCCAGGGGAATAAAGGTGACAAAGTCAAAGGAAATAGGAAATGGAAACCGGATATCTGTCCAGCCGCATCGGGTCAGGAATATGAGGGTAGGGGCAAGAGAACTAAAACAGGTAAATCACAGCCAAAAGATCCCGTCAGTCGTATCGTATCGCAGATTTTCTCGTCGGACTTGTCCCCTCTTTGGATTCGTGAGATAGGAGGGACATGAACCTTGAAGCCGTGAGACATGGTCGGATAGGATAGCAAACACGAAGAACAGACGGAAGTCTGATCGAGAGGGATGCGAATGACGAGCAAAAGGACGATCGGACACAAGGTCTGGTCCCATATGAAGGTAGAAGGTGGGTTGAAGGTAAGGGTGACAAAGAAATGAACAGTCTCTATTGAAGTAGGGCTCAATTTAGCGGGCGGCTTCCATGTCGCCGGTGAGTTCGGCGACGCGGGCCTTGATGCGGGCGACACGGGATTCGATGGCTGGGTAAGAAGGTCAGTAAGAAGACTAGATGATATGATCACGGCAGAACTTACTCTCTTCACCACTGGTGTCTCCCTCGTCTGTGCGCTCCGACTGGCTGGTGCGAGTATCGGGTTCCTCGGTCGGGAAAGCAGTCCGCTGGGCAGCGTTCTCGCGAATTTGCTTCCATCGGTCCTCGGATGCGTTCAGGGGGCTGACAGTCTCGATCTTCTCCTCGTGACCATTGGTCGGGGTCTGGGGAAGTTCAGGCTCAGCTGCCTTGTTGGGAGTGACGGGCTCATCATCCTCAGGAAGGAAAGCGGGCTGCTCAACCAGAGGACCCTGGTCGAATTTGGAGAACTCCTGGTCAGCTGCATCGCGCTCGTTGGTGTCGACACGGGACAAAGCGTCGTATTCAATAGCGCGGCGGGTCTGGGGCGGGCTACCGGAGCCGACAATCTGAGCGTGCTGCTTAGCCACGGGCTCGGGCTGCTGAGGTGTAGAGGGCTTAACGGGCTCCGCAGCAGGGGCTTCTGTCACAGCGGACTGTTGACCGGCAACGGGCTTCTTCTTGAGGACAGCCTTAGGGGGAGACTCCTTGACAGGGGCCTCCTGGGCAGCCTTGGCCTTGGCCTCGAGAGCGGCACGAGCAGCTGCCACGGCCGAGCTAGTGTCACTGACACCTACCTTCACAGGGGGCAAATCAGTCTTCTTCTTGCTAACAAACATGCTCTTGAAGCCACCAGTGTTACCAGCCTTCTTCTTGAGCTTCTTGCTTTCATCGACGGCAGCCTGGGGCTCAGACTCGGCGCTCTGCTCAGCAACAACAGCCTGCGAATCCTTGGCATTATCCTTGTTCTCCTCATGGAAGTTCACGGCTTTAGCCAAAGACTTCTTAGCAGGCTCAGGCGAGGGTGGAAGCGGGGTGGCCACAGCAGCGGTATCCTTGGGAGGCGGCGGGGGTCCAGATTTAGATGTGCTGGGTGGAAGAGGAGCTGAAGGTGTCTTGGGCTTCTCTTCCGTTTGCTCGGGGATCTGCTCCTCAGCTTCCCCAGACACGGTACCGGTTCCGGCGCGGCTGTTGTTGAGATAGGCAGCACGGAAAGTGTTCTTATCGTAGTTGCTGGCCCACTTCATGGCCGATGAAGCCTCGTTCACAATGCCCGGCTGAAGAGTCAGGACTGAGTTAGTCTTGGTCGAGTAAGCGTCAGAACGTGATTGACGCCCGGCATCCTTTGCCTCGGCCTCTTGCTCACGGTTCTTCTTCTGAAGAGCTGCAGCCGCGGCCTGGATTCGCTTGTGCTGATCAGGACCAATGCTAGTCTTGCTCTGTGGGGCTTGGTTGTTGGCCCGCTTGTAGGAGTCCTCCACTGAGTCCACTTTCCTAGCGGAGGACTTTCGGCGACCGAGCTTATTTCCCTTCCGACTGCCGAAGCTGAAGAAACTCTTCTTCTCAACGATTTGTGCGCCTGCCTCCGGTTCAGGGGCAGCACCCTTGATCTGTTCCTCAAGAATCAGCCATTTGGTTTCCCGAATGACCGTCTCAAGAAGGGCACAGCGACCAAATACCGCCTTGCGCGAAGACGGCTCATCACCAGACAGACTGGTGATCCAGACCCACCAGAACGAGTCATCCAAATCCAAAGTGGTGATGCTCGCCAGCTCAGCTGGCTCGAGGGCTGGTTCGGGGGCCAAAGCGCGCCTGTGCGATTGAGAGCTCTGGCCACGAGTAGCCGCGATCGGGGGCAGGACCTTGTCTGGCGGCAAGAGGAGACCAACAGGGGCCTTTAGTGGGCTATCATCCGAGAAACCGGACGACATAAAGTCCGCCCAAGATGGGGTAGTGGGTCGTCCCAGATCACCACCCTGCGACCGAGGCGCGGTATTAATGCTAGCGGCAGGATCAGTTTTTGGGGCCGGAGCCTGCTTCTCCTCATCCTCGTCCGACTCAATGGAACCGCCAAATCCAATGTCCTCGAAACGGGACCATGACGCATCCCGCAAGCTGGTTGACTGCTTCGAGCTCGAAACACTCGACTCATTAGTTGATGAAATACATCTCAACACACGCAGACACTCGTCGGTTAGAGCTTTGATCGGATCCTCGAAGTTTGCAAATTCCTGCAAGTGCCAGTGGTCGTCACGGTATTCGAAGTTCTTTGCGCGGCGCAACAAAGAAAACGGTGTGGGAGAAACCGTATCAACAATCATGACAACTTTGGTGGTCGTCACTTGTAGAAGGGTCGGCGTCTCTGGGGGGGTATTCGGTGGCCTCGACGAGTGATTGGAGGGAGATAGGTAGCGAAGAAATACCAGTCACACCACGAGGCATTTCGGGGGAAAGCGAGCGTAAGTAAGCAAAGAATAAGTGGCTTGTCGCATCGGCGGCACTATATCAACCAAAGTCAGGTTTATCCAATAAGTAGAATGTTGACATTCATACGCAGCCCAATTTTTATAGGAGGCTTCGAAGCCCTTTCCAGTATCGTGATGCTCAAAGGCCCACCATCCGGCGTAACGAGACAGCTTGCGGCCACCAAGACCATTTGATTTGCCATGCGCCGCGATCGATGCGAGAAGGTCGAAGAAATCGAAGATAATTTTGGCGCGAGCATCGGTGTCGACGCTGATAGGGATGAAAGTCGCAAAAGCATCGCGGGCCCAATCCGAATCTATGGCTTTTTTAGCGGATTTGTTTTCCACCAACTTTTATTTGATGCGCGTACCTTGTTCGCCAACCTTGAACAGCTCATAAGCTTCCCAAGTAACGACACCGCCAGGCAATCTGCTCCAACACCATTTCAAAACACTGCAAAGAACCTGTGCCGTGAATTAGTGACCGCCCTGTTGCTATCCCCAGGATACAGTTCTTACCATCGGCTCATTGAGCCGCAGCTCCTGCATCAAGGCATCTCCGCTGACCGGGGCACCCTGCTCGAAGGACTGATTGAAGTAGTTTCGGATGAATGTACGGGCCGCACTAGGGTCGGAACTGGGACGGAAGGGGAGGAGCAGGAATGGGGTGTCGAGAGCTAAATTGAACGAATGATCAGCAATCCGAAGTATGCGCGTGGCAGCCGTGACACCACCACATGGTTGAAATAGAAATGTCGACCCACCTCGCGCCTTCAATTCCTGTGCACAGCCTCGAATGAGGTCCTGCACTTCCTCGGGAGCGACCTCTGTTCGTTGCCAGGCGTCGGTCCATTTTGGCTTCGCGGGGACCGGGTTCGCGGTGGTAGCTGGTTTAGCCTGCTTCTTCGTCGCGGTGGAGTCTTTGCTCCGGAAGACGCGAGAAAAGAACGGCATTGCGAAGATTCACGCGACCGCTTGGAGAAAGCTCGAAGGGAGGTGTGCTCGGGCACGCGTGTCGGGTAGCTCCGTTAACTTTTTTTCTTGATCTGCGTCAACAAATAAACATTAGCGGGGGGTTTTCAAAGGGAACTTGCAGAAGACCGACAGGTAATTTAACGATTGGAAGAAGTGAAGAGAAGAAATTAGGAGATAAACCCAGCCGGGATGTCCTGCAGCCCCGGGACAGGCTTCAGGCAAAAAAAAAAAAAAAAAAAAAAAAAAGAAGGAAACGATCTCCTTGGGACGGAGTCTGTGCTCTCTGCTGGAGAGTAGGTCAGGGCAAAAGTGATCAACCAGTGAATCTAGATCAAAAGGAGAGAATAGCGAAGGAAATATGAAGCATTGACGAGAAACGTCAAGACGCGAGATGTTGGTGACTTCAGGGGTAAAAACGGGATTGGATCACACTAACCGTTGGGTCTCGACCGCCCCCCTCTTTGTTGGGTTTTGGCAGTGTTTTGGTCCCTGCTTTTTAGCTTTTTAGCTTTTTGATTCGTATAAGGAATTATCCTGGAAGAATAAGAAACTGCCTGCGAACCAAAAGAAAGAATAAAGCGAAGACGAGTACAATGTGCGACCTATACAAATGTGAAGCTTAAAACAATGTGCGGAGTGGATGATACCGATGGCGATCATCATCTCCAAAATTGACTTTCAGGATCCAGGGTTTAGGGGGTGTTTCAATGTTGTCTACGGAGTACGGGGTAGAGTAATTGGAATTGTTGATGGCAACGAAGCTATCATATGTACCAATGATCTGTAGCCATCTACTCGGTACTATATGGGTCAAATGGAGAGAATCAGATTGTACAGGTCTATTGGTGAAGCGGGAACCAATCACGAAGTTGAACCCCAAGTTTGGCTGGATTGCTTTGTCATTGGATCTTGGCTTTCAAGGCTGGAGATAGTAAAGGCTAAGATACTACTCTACATCTACCAATCTATATCTATATCTTTATCTATCTGCATCTACGCACTGATACAAGGTTCCTATGATCCTACCCGTAGTTCTACTGGGTATAAACGGAAGGTGGAACGTGGGAAGCATTTAAGTTTCAGAACGGGCCACTGAATATCTTCCGGTTTATACTTCTTATGCTTAGACATTCAACGGCAGGATTTCAACCTGGGTCGGGAGCTTAGGCCAAGCCCCATGTGGCCCCGGTGATATCAGAACCGATTCAGCACTGACATTCTCCTGCTGGATTTAGTTTTTTTAGGCGCGAAACCCTGATCGAGTGCTGTGTCAACCAATCACGGGGGCATCACGGGGTCCACTGTGATGAACATACATGAGTTACATAAGCCAGTTATTAATAGCTCCTCAGCCTCAGGCCGACACATGGCTTACCTCATCCCCTCCTTTCCTTTTTCTTTCCCTCGATAATGAATGATTCTATCTTTAGAATCAACCTTTCTGCATCGTCAATCAGCCCCCCATCAAGCTGGTACTCCACGGTCTCGCATCCGTGGTTCCCTTTGAACCCTTTCATCCCCACCATACTTCATTCCTTCCTTTGTTTCTGTTCCAACGGTTATCTACCTCGGGTCTTAGACATTGCCCTCGAACATTCTGAAACCTGCGGCATCGCGCAATACTTCACACACAGCTCTGCTACATGTCCATGTTGCGCTGTGGCATATAGACCTTTATTTCTGAGTAATTTTTGAGTCGCCTGTGCTGGTTGTAAAACTTGCCGTCCCGGACGAGGCGACTCCTTTTACTATTCTATCACGCGCGTTTGGGGAATAGATCAAAATGGGTCGCAGAAAGATCGAGATCAAAGCCATCAAGGATGATCGCAATCGCTCAGTGTAAGCCGAGGATGCACTCTTATGTCTGATCAATGCTAATATCTGTCGCAGCACATTTCTGAAGCGAAAGGGTGGTCTGTTCAAGAAGGCGCATGAGTTGGCTGTTCTTTGTTCCGTCGACGTCGCGGTCATTATCTTTGGGCATAATAAGAAGCTTTATGAATACTCCTCATGCGACATGCACGAGGCCCTTGGGCGGTACCAATATGTAGGTGATACCCTCATGAATCAGTGGCAAGAGGCAATTGCTTACCGGTGTTACAGTTCGGTGGCCCACATGAGCACAAAGGCCCAGATGATTTCTCCGGCAAGCGCGACGATGACGACGAGGAGGACGAGGACCATACACCGGCTCCTGAGGATATGCAAATTCAGCAAACCCACACGGCCGTTCCCCCTCATCTCCAGCAGCCCGGTTTCCAACATGTCAACCATGCGCCCTCTGCGTCTCCTCCCATTCCGAACGGTCTCCCGACGCGACATGGCACCCCGAATTCCCAAATCTCTCGTCCCTCGTCTAGAAATACCCAGAACACACATGTTCGTCGCGTTAGCTCAAACCTCGGCCCCCATCACGGTACGCCGCCGCCACCCCCGGCGCAGAATGGCTATTATATGGCCAATCCGTCTATGTACAACCCGAACGTCCACTCTGCCATGAATCAGCCACGCCCCGCACAGTACGCTCAGTATGCTCATCCTCCAGGACCTCAAGGAACACCACCTCAAGGAATGCCCCACCCACACGGTCTACCTCAGCAAATGCCTCAGCAACATTTCCAGCACGCACATGCCGTTGCCTCACAGCAGATGGGAATGCCACCTGGATCACATGCGCCGGTACAGCAAGTCACGCAGGCCTATATGGCGGATCAGGGGCGGGGCTCAATGCCTCCATCTTTTGCACCTGACACCCAGAAGCGCAACATGCCCGAAATTCCCGAGCGTCCAGATAATCCGTCAGGTGGCCTCAAGCCTGATAGCCAATCACCGCCCCAGCCGAAATTTCTGTCCAAGTCTCGCAGCATTTTCACGCCCATTGACGACGGAGGATCCGTGCTAGCCCGGCATTTCGGAGCGGGTCCATCGATGTACGAATCACCCCGTGTGAACCAGAATATCAAGCCTGATACGTCACATGAGGCCTCAGGCTCCAAGCCAGAGTCTGGGAATGCTGTTTCAGAGCCTCCGCGTACACAATCTATCTCCTCATCAGTTTCGGATATCAAGCCTATTCAGCGAATGAACAGTGGGCAGCTCCCTTCCAAACGTCCGCAATTGAAGGTTCAGATCCCAGATGAGTGCTCTGATCGGGGTAGTGCAACGGCCGACTCCTCTTCACGAGATTCTGCTGGCAATAAAACGACGCCTGCTCGAGGGAATGGCGAAAATCCCACGCCGGGTGGTGTGGTCCTGCCGCCGCCTTCGCCTTCGGCCGGGGCAATTCTCAGTGCGGGCGCCCAAGGCCCGCCGAACCCGTTCGCTCGTCCGCCACCACCAGTGACCCAGCCACACAATAACGCATTTGGCAATTCTATGAACAATGGCAATAACTCAAATAACATCGAGACGCCAATCTCCGCTCTTCCAAGTCGCTTTGTCTCGGATGCTCTGCTCCCGTCACCGTCCAGTTTCTTCCCGGAATGGGGTTTTGGCCGTTCGGGACCAGACTCAAGCCTTCTGCCTAGTCCCCTCAACTTCCCGACGCCCGCATTGCAAAGTGGACCAAGCTTTGCAAGAGAAGATGAACAGGACAAGAAGCGCAAGAGTCCAGACAGCGGGTCACAAGACGATGGCGCGAGTAAAAAACCAAAAACCTAGGGAACCCATTTTTTCCTTCCAGCTCGACTCCCCTGACCCTATTCGGTTGCCATCTTTTTACTTCGATATCCCGGCTGATATCATATCCTCCCATCGAACACGTCTTTTCATTCTATCTTCATTCCATTTTTCCTGATTTGGTTGAGTCCAGGATCTTTATGCTCTTATACCCCGGCTTTATACCTCTTCTTTTCCAGTGCTACTCCATTTCTCATATTCTTTCTTTGATGGTTTCTGTCTCATGATTTTGATTCGATATATCTCATTTCTTTCATTGATTATTTACTGAAATTTCTCCGCCTATGAACCTTCCTGTTATGATTTTGTCTTCATCGTGCTCGGTCGTCGGAAGTCGGCGTTTATCTGTTTCGCGTGCGTACGGATGATGTATATACAATTTGATCAGGATAGCAATGAATGTTCATCCAAAAACAGCTTATATCGGTGGACGTAGTTTGTTTGACGAGCAAAGCTCCAAGGGCCCATTCCCCCGCCCAATTGACCACCTAGGCATCTAGAGTCTCCCAACAATTCCAAAATGAAAGTGTAACCCCCTAGGCCCTGTCCTTGCAATCACCGAATCAAATGCAGATCCCAACCATTTGTCTACGAAACCGAACTGGCCCTCGGCGATTGAAGGTGGGGGGTACGGATCAAACCCCGAACGCCGAGGATCATGAAGTATAAAACGGCGTCATTGACAACTGAACCCCAAACTCTTATGACGCCATCGGCGACAGCGGAAAAGTCAACAAGCACTTCTTCTGCCCAAACTGCGGCTCAAGCCTCTACACCGAGCTAGAGATTATGCCAGAGATGACCTGCATTAAGGCTGGTGGTCTGGATAACAAGGAGGCCCACATGAACGGCAAGATTGACGTTGAGTTTTATGTTAAGGATCGGCCTAGTTATCTTGCTGCTGTTGAGGGTGCGAAACAGGAGCCTATGCTTGGCTAGATTTCCAAGATTTTATTGCATACAGTTCCAAGGAATTTGAGGTGGCAGGGAATTGGGGTTGTTCGGAGTAGCTTGACGGTCCGGTGTTTGATTGTGGGGTTCTGCAGTGATAAGATTGTGGATTGCGGATTGCAATGTGGGGGTGGGGTGAGTGGATCAAAGGCCGGATTTAGTTACTTGGTTGATAACGATAGCCAAAGGAATTGATATCAGATTCTATGAAAAGACCCTGGTTAGTCATACTGGATGCTTCAAACATTGCTTCCCATGTAGCTTTCGTAAATATTTCGTTAAACTCGACCTGTCGCAAAACAGGATCGCCTCCATTCACAGGCTTTATACAAAACCTCAGATGCTGCCGGTTGTCACCGACCGAAGACAAAAGAACGAGCGGAGAGTAACCCTTTCTCATCAAGTACGTCCAAATATTTCTCGATACAGGCGATTTCCACCTTAAATCCGACTTTATCCATTTTGAATATTTGATACGCCACCTTGAGCGGAAAGAATGTAGATGATGGACCAAAGAGTTCCATCTCATCTTGTAACAGGTATTCCATGCTCAACTGGATTTGTCTCGCAAGTACTACCATAAGCAGATCATTCTCAGCGAGACTCAAATGCAGCCGTCCTGGAGATAATGATTCTTTTGGCGATTCGCGGGGGAGATAGGTGGATAGCCGCGTCATCTCGCCCATGTAGATAATTTTTAAAGCCCAAAGATATGTAAATGCATTTGCCAGGGTGATGTTGGGATACCAGAAAGGCAGGGGTGCATCTTTGGCATCGCCATGAGGCCAGTAGGGTGGACATCCGTCAGCGCACAGGACTGTTTCAAAGTTATCCAGGCGTGAAGCAAAGTTAATGAAAATATCCAGTATTTGTTCAACACGATCAGGGTGGCGGCTCAGTTCCGGATTTTCAACCATCGTATCGGCCTGATGTAGCAGTGAAGGGAGCATGACAGCCTCATTAAGAAGCTGCTGCATAAGCGAAGGATCGAATCTAGAAAAAGGTGTATCAATCCAAGCTGGTAAAGCTAGAAAGACTGGCTGGCGTTGTTGAATGGCTTGCATTGTCTGAAAATATTCATCAGTACACATATAATATCATGAGGGCCAAGGGTACGCAAGAGGCACAGACAAGAAGAGGACGGAACCCAGCGAAGAGTTTATGGCCAAATCCCTCTTTACATGCATCGGGTCCGTAGGCTTGAAATAATAGTCCAGCAGCCTTGATATGCTCTGCTATAGCCGCAGCCGAATCTGGAATCATCATCTTGGAAAGTCAGCATCTGCAGATACAGATCCCCAGCCTGAACACTTACCTCCGCCAAGGCGAGACACATAACTGTCGGTATCAACTCAAATTTCACACTATTACCATCCACACCGAAACTTTTCCGGAGCGTATGGATAGCTTCGTGGTAGGTATTGGAGTAGTCTTTGTTTGCCATGTTTGGCCGCGAAAGTATTGAAGCTGACAGTGCTTTGACGGCTCTTGTAAGAACTAAGCTGCCAGTATTTAGGCATGGGAGGATGGATAGCACCTCCACCCAGGATCCACAGATTCTTGGTTCCGAGTAATCTGAATTGTATACGTTTGGTGATCTTTCGCTTCCCGGTACGAAACTTTGCACAATCAATGCCGAGAGGTGACTTGCATTCGGCTGGTCCGGGTTTTGCCTGGGTAGTAAAGGAGCTTTGACCAATATTGCAAGTGACTGTTGACTGGTCACTGTTGTTGTTGTTGTTGGTTCTACTGGATCTAGTGCTTGGCCTTTTTTCCGTCTCGGCATCGAAGTGTTGTGGGGCATAAATGTCCAGTCTGTTGGGTAGCCATCACATTTGAGTCCTGAGAATGCACATTGGCTGCATCCAGGACTTTTTCCATCGCACTGGATAAAGATAAGATGGTTAGTGTGTTGATTACGTTTCGGTTTTCGTGGTCCATACCCCCAACTTTCGCTTCCTACAAGTCTGGCAGACGTTTCTGTGCTTGACCTTCATATTACCTGTGATAAATTGTTGAAAGTGAAGATCACATATTCCGCTGTAAAGGTCTCTGCTAATTAGCAAAGAGGGGGAAAATTCACATTTGCTTACGGTAAGATATGGCTGGAGTGATATGTGATTACGTCATTCTCTAAGTCTTGGCGGATTTTCTTATGTGAAGACTGAAGTATAGAATGAAACTCTACCCGATCCCAGAGCTAATCATAATGTTTGTAGATCATCAAACCATAGAAGGCAATTGTATTTAAATCCACTATCTCTACACTTGAGCTTGTTCTACGATATTCGCAAATGCAACAGGGAGATAAAACTTAAGGAAGGTTGAAGATTTCACATGAATTTTGACTGCGGAGTATAACTTGAATAGCATGAGAAAAAGAGTTTGTGTAAATTATTTGTCATCTAAGCCATCTTGGTGGTTATTCAAACGACTCATCACCCACAAAAGCCAGACAGTGCGCTCCGTTATCCTTCAAAACCATCCATCTCTTCTACAATCATGTCTTCATCAACTTCACTCTAAGTGGAACTTGTCGGTTCACCTAGGTCATATTCGAGAGAGATAAGGCGAATATGATTCGGCGTCAAATTAATGCGTTTTGACCCACCCCGGCGTACAATGACGCCTTCATACCATAGCGCGCGCTTAAGAACCAAAACGGCTAGTCAGTTAGGCATCATTTTAGGCAGCAAAGTCAATTAGCTGGCCGCCTAGATTTCCCGCCGAGCCTCATGGTATGTTGATTGTTTCTTTGAGACACCTAGCGTATGAATTCTGACTACAATACGGATGAAACGCGATCTAGCAGAAAAATGGAAGGCCTTTTGTCTAACGATAATGATCCTGAGGAGGTGATGGCTCCCACTCAGCTTCAGCGAAATTTCCTTTCTAAAATCACGTCTGTGTTGAGAAGGCCTAAAAACATAAGTCATAATATCAAAAAGCTCGAAATTTACCTAAGGAATCCCTCACTTGACATCAATTTCGAATTACTGGGCATCTCACCACTGTCAAAGGCGACAGCGGAATGGATAGTGCTTGAAAGGCTCTTGCAGCATGAAGCAATCGACTTGAACTTTTGCAACTCTGACGGCAGAACAAGCCTTTCCTTCGCTGTGAAATACCCGCAAACCGATTCTTTAAGGCTTTTGATAGATAAAGGGGCCCTCATTGACCAAAAGGACAATGAAGGCCGTACTCCCTTATCACTAGCGGCAGAGCTTGGGCGCCTCGACCATGTCAAAATCCTCGTTGAGTCCAATGCGGATATCAATTCGGCGGATGGGAAAGGCTGGACGCCACTACACTGGGCATTTTCGATGTGTAATCATGAGACGGTGGAATACCTCTTTTCGAATCAAGACGTGAATAACGACCATCAAGATGTCAACGGTCGGACACATTTGGTAATCGCTGCGGAGGCTGGAAATGGCGAAATGATAAGGTACCTGCTTGGTGCTAAAGCGACGAAGCAAAAGCGAATGATTGGGAGTGAACGCAACCTCCTGATATGGGCAATTTTTCAACAGGATGTCGCAACTGTTCAGCTTTTGCTTGAAACCGACGAGAGCCTGATCAATCATCGTGTTAAAGGTCGCACTCCACTCTCAATGGCAACAGAGATTGGAGATCCTGAGATAGCAGAGCTCCTCATTAGTGCAAGGGCGGATGTGCATGCACTAGATGAAGCCAAGTGGCCCCCCTTGAGCGAGTGGCAATTCAAAACTTATCTCCCACGTGATGAGATTTTGCTGCAAGTTGAACACTATTCTGCCAATAATCATCCAGCAAAGCAGCCATTGTTATCACTCGCAGCAGAGTTGGGACGTGTCGAAATTTTGAAACTTTTGCTCAATGCGGACGCCAACGTGAACTCGGTTGATGCAAAGCGGCGAACAGCGCTAGTATGGGCAGCTGAAAAGGGACATGATATGGCAGTCGAGACTTTGCTAAATATCCCGGAAATCTGTGTCGACTCTCGAGATGTGACAGGTCAAACACCCCTGATGATAGCAGCAAGACTTGACAGAATCAATATTATGAACCAATTACTCATATCAAATGCAGCCATCAACTCAGAGGATGAACAAAAGTGGACACCACTCTCCTGGGCTGTTGCAAATGGACATGTGCGGGCAGTGGAGTTTTTACTAAGAGCATTGGGAACTTGTGTGGGCCACCAAGATGGACAAGGTCGTACTCCTTTTTCGCTGGCTGCAGAGCGTGGATTCATCCAGATCATGCATTTGCTCATCGAAAATGGGGCGGATCCCCATGTTCCAGATAACGAAGGTCATACGGGGTTTTGGTGGTTTCTCAGAGCAAGGCATGATTTGTACATTCACTCTCCAAATCAGTTGATCCGGCCACGGCATGGTGGGATTGGGAATCCTTTCATTCTCCAGACTCTAATCTGGGCTCTACCAACTCCAAATAAAAAGGATCGAAGCGGTCGCAACTGGCTCTCATGGGCGGCTGAATATGGTGACGACGAAGTGGTGGAGTATTTTCTACAAGTTGAGGACAAGGCGGACAAAGTGGACATAAATATTTGTGATGGAACCGAAGATCTCTTTTCCCAAACTCCATTGATCTGGGCACTGGAGAGTGGAAACAATGCTTTGATTGATTTGTTGACAGATTGTGACACAATCTCTTTGCATTTGTTGGTTGAAGGTATCAGTTCAATCGAACAAGAGGATGTATTGGGATTGGTGTGGATCCTTCTTCAGGCAGAGTATAATCTCAACCAGACTGACCAGAAAGGAAGAACCCCCTTGCACCTTGCATGCATCAAGGGTAGCCTGGAGCTTGTTTCAGCTTTGATCAAGAGCGGGGCAGATATAACTTCGACAGATCACACTGGCGAGACCCCTTTGCAATGTGCTCTGAAAGTGCAAAGCAAAGCACAAAGCAAAGCTCTCGTAGATCTACTGCTAAACGCTTCGTCAACAGGCCTCAAACCTGTGCAGTCCCATGAATGGTTTACCATGGGAAACAAAAAGACTTTATGGGTTCAAATAACTAGGAGCCAAAGCGATGGCCACGAGTTGGAATTAATCGACCATGAGGTATGCGACTGGTTGCCCAGGGCGAAGGAAGCAAGACTATGGTGAGTGGCATGCTTGGTTTTCATCAATCACAATCCTTATAACTAAGATCTAAGTATTCGCGAGAAATCGTCAAAGTGGTCGGGCTTACCGCAGATGCTTGATGTTCATGACAGGCTCCACAAAATGAGTACTTACTGGAGCTCTGCTCAAAAAGACCATGGACATCGGTCCACAAACTATATCTCGCTAGCCTTTCCTGGTGAACTTTCGTGGGGAATTGCCTGGATTAGGAGGAGGACAGCGGAAGGCTTTGCCCACGGATTTATCAGCATGCTTTCTAGTGGCTGGGTTCCTGAAACTTCATCAGACTTTTTCGAATTGTTTCTTATGGATTTACAGCAGCGATGGAAAGCAAGCTGCACTAATGCCAATGGGCGGGTTGAGCTACTTGTATGTCATTAACAATTCATTTAGCTCAAACGGGGTGAATCATAAAGCTAATTCATGAGGCTCCACTTCTTAGAGACATGATCAAATCAAGGAACGTGGGAGAAGCCACGCCTTCATTGATGAGCTCGCCAAGAATGCGCTGGGGCGTGCAGATCTACGGCAATGTCTGAAATCGCACATTGAAGGACTCAATAGATTGGTTGACACTAACTTTTCATTTGAGCCGGACCCGCAGATCAGAGCACTCATCGACAAAATTGAACAGGAAGTGACGGCGAATCTTGACACAATGGAACAGGCGGTACGAGATCTGTTGCAAATTGTGTGTAAACCCACCAAAGCCTCTCTTCTTCCCAGCACTAAAAACAACCCAACAGGAGCTCGCATGGATCTCTACAAACGAGGCAGCAAGCTTCAAGCGTCTTAGCTGGATAACTGTGAGTAATTCTTACAATAACTTGAAGGGCTATTTGATTAAGTAATTCTGATAGTTCATTTTCCTGCCATTGATGTTTGTTTCGGTAAGTCGTTTGTATATCCTCGTGATAATATTACCCGATATCTTTGACTAATTGGAATAATAGAGCCTCTTTGGTATGAATGTAAATCTGCTTCAAGATAATCCGGATTGGAGGTGGTATATCCTTTTTGGTGGTTTGACGCTTGTTTTTACTGCCGCTTTATGGTTGATTACCAAGTGTATTCCTGTGGGTATCCTCGCTCCATATTATGTCACAGCACGAGCTGACATCCATTCTTTAGCAAGCAGTGCGAAGTATTGCAGCTGGGAAACTGGGTGTGCTCTTGCGCGAGAGAAGAAACAAGAGGAGTTCAAATTCTTCAGTATGACTCCAACGAGCTGTCTGGATTCGAGTATATTTGGCTGTCTCCCAAAGCGATGGCTCATTGCAATATTCGTGTTATTCATAGATAGGCTACAGCCGGTCCTTGATTCTGCATATTACTTCATTCTATATTATTGATAATTGATTCTTTCAGACTATCTTTATAGCCATAATGGTTGAAAATTCTAATAAAGAAGCGATTGAGTCAAGATTAGACAGCAATCATCTTCGACGGCAGACGAATCAAGATTCTGGATATTCTTTTTCTCTCAACTTGTATGTCACAGGCAAACTCGGAAAGATTGTTATGATAACCTCAGAGCCCCAGACGGCGTCTTTAGAATAAAGGGAGCTGACGCCGTAGCTCAGCGATTGTTTTTTCCATGCCTTGTCAAAAGCAGTTCTATTAGACAATCGAATGAGGAAGGCGAAGTCAACATAGCAGGAATTCTGCCGCCTGACACGGCAGATGGAATGAAGGGAAGCGTGACAAGGATGTTTACCAGGTTACTCACTGATCACCCCACTGACTCCATCTTAGCGCCCGCGGCATCAACACCTTTGACTGAGGCGGAAAGATGAAGTTCAGCCTTGGCATCATTTCGGCCCCCAACCTCATGCAGTCTCTGCGCAACGATGACACATCGGCTTCCACCCCGGGTGATTTTGCCTTTGTTGCCGACTTCATTTTTTAAGAGCCTGGCTTGAAGCTCACGATGTTACCTCTCAAATTGCCAAGTGAGATATTAGTGGCTATCGCAGATCATCTCGATTCGCTGGCGGAAATTAATGCCTTCGCCCGAACAAATCGCCGTTGCTATATTGCCCTGAATCGGCATCTCTATCGTTCAGCTGACCCTTATTTTGAACCCATTTGGGCCGTTGAGCATGGGCGAGTGGCGACCGTGAGACATTTCATCGACGCGGGGTCTATTGCTTCCGCTTATTTCGCCGAGAGCCTTCTCAGGGCTGGCGCATCCCAGGGCCATGTCGAACTCGTCAAGCTCTTTATCCGTTATGGTAAGAAATTCCACGATGATCCGGATTTTCACTGCCAGAATGCGCTTAGTGCAGCGATCAAAGGGGATCATCATGAGGTGGTGGAGCTTTTGCTCGGTAATGGAGCGGACCTGGACGGTCCATTTGAGGAAGGGAATAAGCCATTTGATCTTGCAATTCAGAGCAACAGTGGACCAAAGATCGGGTTCCTTTCTCGCATTGGTGTCGATTTCTTTCAACTTGGTCCTAATAAATCCACTGCTTTGCATATCGCCATCAAGTGTCAGAAGCTGAACTCCGTGGAAGCACTCTTGCAGTGTGGCCTCAATCCGAACGCCGTTGACGGGTCCGGGAACACACCCATCCATGGTCTGGGCTGCTTTTGGTGTCTAGGTTATAAGAAAACGTTGAGTCAAGTCTTATTGGAATATGGCGCCGATCCTTACTTGAAGGATGAGAATGGTTTCATGCCTCTATGGCTTGCCACATATGCAGGTTTGGAACGCGAAGTTGAATCCCTCTTAGAACACGGAGTGGACCCCAATGGGTTAGATCGTGAGGGTAACCCACAGGATCCCATTCTACTCGGAGATTTCGAACGAATCAAAAGTCAAAATCGAAGAGTATCTGCCCCTAAACGAGGTGCAGACGGCGCAAGACATTGCTGCATACCACTGTGTATTGCTGCTTATTATGGCAGGTGGAATGTACTTAAGGTATTGCTGACATATGGAGCCAATCCAAACCGGATGGACCCTACCGGAGAGTTGCCGCTCCAACTGGCTGTGTTATCGAAGAAACACAGCTTGGTAAAGCTGCTTACTAAATATGACGCTTCTCTGGATGCCCAGGATTGTCATGGTAAGACTGCACTTGAATGGGCTTTGGTAGAGGGCGGCCATGAAATGGTGGATATTCTTTTCAAAGCGGGCGCCAGTATCGACAGCGCAGGCTCAGGGAGCATTGATCCAATACTCCGCGCGTTGGAGTATGGCCACTCTAGATTTGGATGGAGTACGCTTCTTCCATCAGGTATTGTTGATACGGCAGACGAAAGAATTACTTTTTCCCGTCGAAATAGCTGGGACTTTGTCGCGCGTACAAGTTCTTGCTGTGCGGGTTGCCTGGATCGCGGCGAACCTCACGAGTACGAGCGCGTGATAAAACTACTCCTTCAACATGGATCCAAACTAGATTCTCGAGACAATCAGGGTCGCAGTATACTGCATCAAGCATCATTCCAGATGTGTGTAGGTGCAGTCAAATTCTTGCTTGAGCAAGGGGCCGATCCTATGTCGAAGGACTCGTTCGGTCAAATCCCCCTCCATATGGCGTGCGCTATGGGGCCGGGAGAGGACTCAGGATTATGTGAGATGCTACTTGAGGCGAGCTCTGATCCCAATCACAAAGACGTGAATGGCGATACCCCTCTCCACATGGCGGCCCGAAGTGGTTTTTCCAATGGGATTTTTTTGCTCAGACTTGATGACCGGGTCGATTTCACAGCTAGAAATAGCCATGGCAATACCCCTTTGCATGAAGCAGTAGATCCTGAGAATTTTGTCTATGATGAAGTTATCTTTGAGCTACGCAAAGGTGGTGCTGATCTCACTCTGGTGAATCACAAAGGTCAGGCTGTTTGGGATCTAGCACAAGAAGACGATGTCAAGCGTGCTTTATCTTGCGACTTTTCAGAAGATGAGTCTGAGATTGAGTTCGATGATAACTCTGATGAACATTCGGAGACCATTCCAGTCTAAAAGGCTATAATAGAATCTTTAATGGCCTGATCTTCTGGATTTTCTCCTACGGGGTAAGCTGACCAGTAACTGAATGTTCTCTTCCGTCATAATCTCACCGCAGCTCAAGGCTCGGAAGTTTTTGGAGTTCACACCCCACGACTGATGAAATGCAGGAGCAATTGCGAGCTTCTTTGGGTCACCAAAGATGTACTGATTACACAAAAACAATCATGAAAAGACATATGAAAAGTACCAATCCTCAGTCATTCAGACTAATCTATAATGAGACCCAACAGTATAGTCAAAGATACTATGGATTTTTTACATCACGGGATCCAAGTTTAGAAGGAGCTAGAATAATAGTAACTATACATTAAGACAACTGTCCTGGGGTACCTGTCAGGCTTGTTTCCAATATACAAAACAGTCGACCTACATGGGTGGGGAGATCAGCGTTTCGAACCCATACATTCAGTGACATACAAGCCCACTTGGGCACTTGTACGACTTGTGTACAGTAATTACAGGGTGACCTTAAACGTGGAGACGCAAGTCTGTAACAACTGTTCCACTCAAGCTTGGGTTGGTGGATACCCGCTAGGATTGGATAAAGGGAAGATCTGCTGGCCCCCACTGAATATGAACCCCACACGCAACAAAGCTGCCCATTCTGCCAGGTTGAGTCAAATGCAATTTCCCTTTCTTTGTCATAACCCAGATCGCTCTCAAATTGACATCCCAGCACAAAATGGACTTTCAGGACCCCGAGGACTTGGTATCCGCAGCTCAGATGATCCGGGAAGCATACCTTGATAACGCTTATAGTGCACCTCTGTCAGTCAAGCAACCAGAGACCCTCCGGAATGATCCCGTCATTGGCCCCCTATGGGTCAGCAAATGTTCTCTTCCCAGCTCCAAAGATGATATGTACCTCCCGCGATGCTCTTCTACGGGTTGTGGATGACGCCAATGTGCACCAGGTACGATGGATATCGGAGTACTCTACTCATGATAGATGTAAAGAAGGCTAATAGACGCCAGGTACCATACTACCGCCCAGCCTCGGGCCCGCTCAACCTAGAGTGGGTGGGCTTTCGCAGCAACGTCCAGAAAGATACCCCAGAGCCACTTGTCACCGAGAAGGAGAAGTTCGACAAGTTGACCGCCGAAACGAAGAGCTTCTCAACCGTCTTTTATATCTACGGTGGAACGTTTGTGTAGGCTCTCAGTCCCCTTCGCTGATCATGGTCGCATGTTTTCACATTCTCAATATCACTGATTTAGTCAAAACACTCCGTCCTGCTACCGCAAGATGGTTTTGAACCTCTCGCAAGCGACAGAAACCAAAGTCATGATGGTTGAACAGAGATTAGCACCACAGAATCCCTTTCCAGCTGCCCTACTGGATGTCTTCCAGGCATATCTAGCTCTACTTTATCCACCCCTAGGGAGCCATCATAAGCCTACGCCAGCATCTGATATCGTCATTGCTGCTGATAGCTCCGGAGGCAGCCTAGCCCTGGGCTTCCTGCAGGTATTACTCCAGCTGCAGCGGCGAGAACACACCGTCACAGTTCACGGGACAACCATTCATCCATCATCGAAGTCGGCCATCGTCCCAGCCGGAATGGCCCTCCTCAGTCCAATCTGTGATGCCTCCAATGCCTTCCCGTCAATGCCACGTCCTCAAGTAAGAGCCTCCAGGGCTGTACCTGTGCACATGTGTCTGCATGTGTAGGCGTTGGTAAGATCCTTGGTCGGTCTGGAATGTAGGATATTTATTCTCGATGATGGGGACCATGCTGAAAATGCCCGCCCCTCCATCCTTTGAAAAGGACAACAGACGATCCTTGTATAAAGATTCTAGTGCCCACTTCTTGACAATGATGTGACCTTCTCACTTACAGTTGCATTATAGTTTTTACTCCTCCACAGGCCTGTACCACGAGTGGTTAAATAATGTGACATATACACGCAAAGGTACTGGACCCTATACATGGATGTTGCAATATACAGAGCCATCATTTCCAGGTTAATCATCCGGTGTGATGCGGTGTTCAGAATGCCCGCCTTGAATATAGCCATGTTTTATACTTGCACTGCGTGATACAAAGTGGGTCTTGGCGGGTGCTACCCCTGCATGTGGGTCATGATGTACATAACATGCTACCAATCACAAGCCAGTCTGACATTCAACTGATTAACACTAATTTAAGGGTTCATCTATAACCAAAATTAAGTATTCACCAGCAATCAATCAGACTTTCGGTGTTTGACATTTCTGGTCCTTTCACTGGAGGTCGGATTAAAGTAGAGTTTGACCCCACATCTCGGCCTTTGATGGAGCCGATAGCAGCCGAAGCATGACATCAATTCTCAGAACCAGGCAAACCAACATTTCGAAACACCAATGTGCAGATTTGACAAAGATTTGCTTACATTCCAATTTTACTCTTATTTGCAACATATGATCCATCAGAACCAGCAGAATGTCACATCAAGAAAGCATAGACTCCCACATCTCCCGCCGAGCCCAAACCGCCGCGGAAGAATCAGCCAAGAACATGATGTGGGATATAATGAACGACACCTGGAACCCAACTATCAGCCCAAATGGCTATGTCAATGTCGGAGTAGCCGAGAATGGTCTCATGCACGATGAGCTCCTCAAATTCATCAACACCAACCTAGAGCTTCCGGCAAGGTTCCTCACTTACAATGACGGAGGAGGCGGATCAAACAGATTGAAAATCGCCATGTCCAAATTCCTCAATAAGCACTTCAATCCTGTCATCCCGCTTAATCAGAGTCATCTCGTCATCACGAACGGCGTTTCACCAGCCATCGAGCACGTCTCATGGGTATTCGCGGATCCCGGCGAAGGAATCCTACTAGGAAGACCTTATTATGGTACTTTCATTCCTGATATCAGTCAGCGGCCTGGGACGACAGTAGTACCTGTAAGCTTCGGGGAATGTGATCCTTTTAGCTTGGAAGCTGTGGGAAAGTACGAGGAAGCGCTGAAATACTTCCAAAGAAGCACCGGAAACAGGGTAAAAGGCTTGATGCTCTGTCACCCGCACAATCCGCTTGGGCGCTGCTATTCACGCCCGGTACTCATCGCGTTGATGCGTCTTTGCCAGAAATACCAGATGCATTTGATTAGCGACGAGATCTACGCCCTGTCTATTTGGGAAAATACAGTTGATGAGTCTCCAGCGCCAGTGAAGTTCGAATCCGTTTTGTCTATTAACTTGGACGGCGTTATCGACCCTCAATTGGTACATGTGCTTTGGGGTATGAGTAAGGACTTTGGCGCGAATGGGATTCGTCTAGGCGCTATCATCTCTCAGGCTAATCGGGACCTTCATGAGGCGTTGAAAGGGGTTTCTTTGTATTCTTATACTTCTGGCATTGCTGATCATTTGACTTCGTTGCTTTTGGAGGATGTGGACTTTACGGAGGCTTATGTTAAGGAGAACCAGAAGAGATTGTCGGAGGCTTATGCGTTTACCGCGGAGTTTTTGAAGAGCAATGGAATTGAGTATGCGCCCGGGGGCAATGCTGCTTTCTTTTTATGGGTCAATTTGGGGAGGAGATACAAAGAGCTTCGACCTGAGATATCGAGGAATGATGAAATAGGGGAAGTGGTTATGCAGCGTTTGTTAGAGTATAAGGTGTTTCTGGCTAGTGGTGGGTTGTTTGGATCGGAAAATGATGGGTGGTTTAGGATTGTATTTTCGCACCCTCGGGATTACTTGGAGGAAGCTCTGGGTAGGATCGTCAGTGCTTTGCAGAATTAGTTCATTGACTGAACCGCTTGATTAATATGAACATAACTTTGGAATCTAGTGTCTAAGTTTCTAATATCTATTATCTATTATAATGTGCCAACAAACAAGAACACACCTTCCTGCCATATACCCATCCAAAGCCCAATCTCTCGAACACTTCCCCAAAATCATCATATATGCCAACAAAGTCTCGACCTCAAAATGATCCATACCTCTCACATCTCAACCTCAAACTTTGACCTCAACCTCATTCGTAACAGCATACTTGCTCCACCTCCGAATAACAGGTCCAAACCTATAGAAAACATAAGGCACAGGCACCATAATAGCACTAATGCACCCCAAAATCGTCAAAGTCCAATGAACCCCCATATTCTTGTAGAAGGGCATTCCAACAACCGTCATTCCGCCAGCAGCACAGTACCGCGAAACAGTCATGAATCCCAGCGCCGACGCCGCATAGATGTCATACGAATCAATGACATACATATACGAACTGATAAACACACAGATCGTACCAAGACCAAAGCACGACGAGGCAATGATAGGCGACCAGATAGAGATAGAAGAGAAATCCGTCCAACCCATCCAGAACAAAGAGATAGGAATGAACGGTGCACCGAACATGGCGAAAAGAAGTCTGATTTCAGGGTCCGTGTGCACGCCATCCAATGCATGAGGATCAACAGAGGGATCGGAGCCAGTAACAACTTCCGCAGCAGCTGTGAAATCCTTCTGCGTATGCATGTAGATGATCGGGACGAGGATCGCGCAAAGGAGGATACCGACGTACATCGCGGCCCAGATGATATTCGTCAAACCTTGCGAGATACCATATGTATCGGTGAAGATATAAGTGTACCCATCGAAGAAAGTGAAGAGCACGATATACAACACAGTCATATAGAGCGAGATAAGGAGGATGATTGGCTCATGAATAGTGATGAGGAACTGTCTTTTCATAGCCCCACCGATGCGGCTGAACAGAGCCACTTTCTCCAGATCCATTTCTGAGCGGAATCGTTTATCTCCCGTGATCTTGCGTAGCTGTTTGCCCTTCCAGTGCAGAAGCAGTGGCGCATATGTCTCGGGTTGGAACAGAATAATTAGCACCATGACTAACCCAGAGCCGATGAGGATGATCCATCCACTCCAGCGCCAGGAGAGAACTCCTGTTTGCCCGACATAGTTTGCTAGGACGGGACCGAGGACCGGACCTCCGAATGAGAGGACAGCGTACATAGGGAAGTAAATTGTCTTCTCAAGCGGGTTCCATAGATCGGCGATCGTACCGCCTGCACATGTCAGTGGTGGACAACCGAAGACACCAGCTAAAAAGCGGAACGCAAGCTGGGCGCCGATGTTAGGTGCGAGGGCGGATCCCATGACAAAGATCATGAATAGGGTTAAGGAGCCAATGTAGACCAGATTGCGACCTAGGATCTCGGAGAGCGGGCCACTGAACAGGGAGCCGAATGCGAAGCCTAGTAGGTAGAGGCCTGGATTATGTTAGTGGAAAATTCGTTGAATAGTATCGTGGGATAGGTGTTTACCATCTACCAGCGAGCCTACTACATCGCTGATACCGAATGCCGCATTGTTCTGTGGTAGAACGCCCGAGTTGATTGACGACGCTGCACCAACAATAAAGCCCAGCGCAGACACGATCAACGTGGCAGTCAGACGGCGTGCAAGACTGTAGTTTCGTGGATGTTGGGGATCATTAACACCATCCCAACCAACGACAAAGACGCGGCTCGGCCGATCGGAGGAGTCGTCGACATGAGACCGGACCTCAATGCCAGGAAGGTGGTACGCAATGGCAGTTTTCTCGGAGTTGCGAGTATGGCTTTTACCGAGAGCGTCATGCGAAGGGATATCGTCATCCTCCTCGATCTGGTCTGAGTTCACACTGGCATTTTCAGCTGCAGTGCTAGCTTCAGAATCGCTGGGAGGCGACTCGGTTTGTTTTTCGCTCGCATTCGCGTTCGCGTTCGCACTTGCGATCACATTCTCGGCTTCTTTATCGTTCACGCCCCTCTGTTGCTGCTGAAGCGGAAAATCCGCCAGTTGTTTTCGGACCGCATTGCCTAAGCGACGATACTGCAGATAGGACTGCATTTTCACACCTCCGGATTAGACTGATTTTTGAAGATCCGTGAGTTGTGTTCTCACCGGTTGTGCAAGCCAATCTGCAGGGTTAGTTTCCCTACAATGATTGGCCTTATAGTGTCGTTCTCGTCCGAGTATAAAATGGGTGGGTCAGAGGAAAATAGAGGAACGGAAAAGAAAGGCGCGCTCGGCCTTTTAAGGATTCATGGTTCCAGTGCTGAGAAATCGAGTTTGTCTGGCCGGAGACATTTCATTTCAGGATCTGCACGGTTGTGGGTCTCTTGCGTAGCGTTTTCTCGGGCCGATCAGTGACTCAATATTGTCGGAAAGCGTAATTTTCGCCGTTGTTGTGAGGTGGTGGGTTCGTTACTGGGTTGGCGAGATGAAAGTATCGGTAAAGATATTTCGAGCTAGATAAATCTAATTTTTGCGTCTTTTGGCTATGGAAATGGAGTAAAATGCGCTATCAAATGGTTCGAAATTCCAATGGCTAAATTTCGGGACGAAATGCTTGAGTCCGAGTGGATCTTGGATTTGCGTTCGGCGAGTTGTCCGACCGAGACTATCGGGGAGAAGGGGGATTCTCCGAACCATTTGAGCTGATAAAGTTTTATCATCCCTTGATTTGTAACATCATATATATTCGGGATACCGATAGTAAGAAACAAACGTGAGATCATGCCGAAGCAATATAGATTTTGAATTAAATACAATAAATAAGATATGTGCAACTTGATTTTAAAACCGACGAAGTTGCTATGCATTCAACCGTGACATCATGCAAGTGTAGAAAACCATCAAACACCGCAAATGATAGACCATCGATCGCACCCGTATACCGCCAGCGGTCGAAGGTAGACCTGATATTATACAATAAAATGTAAGGGGGAGTATCCAAGAAATAATGCATATTTAAGCCTCCTCCTCGGGCTTGCCCTGAGCCTTGCGCTGGATGTCAATCAGATCCTGTCGGTTGCGCTCCTGCTGATCAAGACCTGTCTTTTGGACAGTGTGAGACTTGCTCAGCACCTTCGGGCGGATAAGAAGGGACAGGAAAAACCCAACGCCTCCAACGCAGGTGTATAGGATCCACATGCGGCTTAGAGCGAAGGTGAACGCCTCGAGCACGACTTCGCGCTGGGAGTCGGTCAGACTCTCAATGAGAGACCTGGAAGAGCCAGAGAATGAGGATGAGATTGTCGCGGCCTTCTCAGCTCCAACGGCAGCGATCAGCTTAGCTGATTGCTGACCCATAACGTTCTGGTAGACGACCGTGCCGAGAACGACGGAGATAGAGGTGGAAAGTTGGCGGACAAAGCCGAAGGTTGCAGTTGCAATGGCCATATCGGCGGGGCGGACGTTAGCCTGGAATGCGACCAGCGGAGCCTGGAAGTTAGGTCCAATACCAATACCACCGATAAGCTGGAAGATGATGATGCGAGGCCACGATGCGTATGACTTGAGGTCGATGAACAGGCCAAAGCCGAGAGTCATCAAGAAGAGACCTCCTGAGATAAGTTCACGGTAGCGACCGGTCTTCTTCATAACGATACCAGTTGCGGCGGAGCCAATTGAAAGCGCGAGAACCAAGGGCAGAACGTAAACACCACTCATGATGGGGGATGCCATGAGGACTGTTTGGAAGTATAGTGGAAGGTAGTAGGTTCCAGAGATGAAAACGAATCCGTGGCAGAAGCAGACCAGGAGGATCAGGACGTTGTACCATTCGCCGAAGAGACGGGTAGGGATGATGGGGTACTTGGCGATTTTCCACTCGGCGAGGAAAGCCAGAACCCAGACCACGATACCAAAGACAATCAAGCAGATGACTGTAGCAGAGGCCCATGGGTAGTTGACACCGCCGAATTCGAGACCGAAGAGGAACATCAGGGTACCTCCAATAATGGTGAAAGTACCAATCCAGTCAACGGTACGCAAACCAGCCAACAACGGGGTCTTGGGGGATTCAATGTGAAGGAAGAAAAATAGAATGACAAGCGAGACACCGCCGACGGGCACTAGAAGCTCATGTTAGTTCAAGATTCCAGGAAATCATAGATCGAAGCAACTTACAGTTCACATAGAAGCACCATCTCCAAGTGACGTCGGTCGTAAAAGCACCACCAACGATGGGACCCAGCGCACCCGCAATAGCCCACGTAGCACCGAAAATGCCATAGTACATAGGCCGATCACGCATACTGAACAAATCAGAGACACTGATATTGGCCAGAATGATAATCCCACCACCACCAATACCCTGGACCGCACGACCAGCAATGATCATAGGCAAGTTCTTCGCCAAGGCGCAGATCAAACTGCCGACCAGGAACAAGACGTTGGCCATCAAGATGATCGGCTTGCGACCCCAAATATCAGAAATCTTGCCCCACAAGGGAATACAGGCGGCATTGGCGAGAAGGTAGGACGCGGCGATCCATGAGTATCCACTTTCGGTAGCATGGAAATTGTCTGCGATCGTGACTAACGCGGTTGAAATGATGGTCTGCAAAGAAATTAGTCAATCTTCTTAGCCATTTGGGATATAGAAAAAGTAAGCATACCATATCTAAAGCGGCGAGAAACAGTGCCATCTAAAATATGAGAAATTAGCTTTCGGATATGCATGAAATTCCCCGCGCGAAACACGCGGGTTCGGGTATTTCTTACACAAAGTGCTACCATAACCAGAATAATCTTCTTTTTGCCCATCTTCTGCGCAGACGAAGGCGTGCGATCGAGGGGAGCTCCAGACTGGGCATTTTCTTTTGGCGCATCAATGGATGTGGGCGAGTCAGGTTCAAGTGCAGTTTCGGCTTTCTCCTCCACATTCTCATGGTTTTGCTCCGGCGCCACGGCCTCCAAAGAACGTTTCTCGTTCAATTCATGAGAAACAACGGTGTCGCCAGTCGAGGCATTGCTCGGCGCAGCTTGCGCTTCGGTCGTCATGGTGTCCGAAGTGAGGACCAGAAAGAAAAAAAAATCAAGCGGGGAATCAAGTGGTGGAGATGTAGGCGCAATGCGTCAAGTGACCTGTTCCGGATCGATTGTCCCGACGCTCGGACGGAGAGTTCGTTGGATGTTCACTTTTGTGAAAATTTTCGATATACCGTCAAGGCGACATGGCCCCTTTTTATAAAGCTGGGAGATTTGGTGTTCAAGAAAAAAAAAATAGCAGAAAAAGCCTATCGGGTTAATTATGGGTCTGGACCTCCACTTGGGGTAAAGGGTGCCTGCGGGAGTTTGGGAAAGCCGAACGGCCGAGCTCCGTTGAGTCCGAGTTGACTTGTCCGAGCTTATGCGAAGCGAATCGAGATCTCCGTGCCACGGTTACCCTTGCAAAGTGTAGCGGTCAGTTTTCTAAGCTTGTTTCCAAGATCCCGATGAACCGGGGCTCGAACATTCGGCCAAGCCTGGACGTGTATACTTCCTTGACGTAAGGGGGTGTGGGTCGAATCTGTAAAGGGACAAAACTCCACTCAAGTGCTTGATTTCGGCCTTTGAATTTGTTTGCTTTTCTCGATTTATCACCGCCACTTGCAGTTAAATTCGTTTCTGAGGTATACAAAGGTGAGGTGAGGCTGATGATCGATTGTCATACAAAACGATTTTATAGTCGTGCAGCATATTGTGTGACAGCAACTTGTCGGGAAGTGGAGACTATCATGTCATTGAGACCCTCCATGGCAACATATAGTCGTACGTATACTTAGAAGTCATGTGAAAGTAAACAGAAGAAATGGAAATTAGGATTCCTTAAATTGAATATTTGAAACAGATATAATCCCAAATCGAACACCTCTATGATTCCGGACGCCAGAAACGTGGATCAATTTGGGTGAGTCTACTATCACCATATATACATACGTATGGACGACACGCGTTGACGGAGATACAACAGGAGAAGCCTCAGATCAAATGAAACAGCCTTGCTCGGGGTGGTTCCCGGTACTGCTCGATCTCATCGGCATTGCTCAGTGGAGACTCTATCAGAGAACTAGATGAAGGTGGGGGTATAGAGTGAACAAAATGCATATATCACCAATGATCAGTTCCGAAGATGAAGTAGGGTGAAAAGAACAGGAAAAGAAGACGAGTCGAAGGATCAATCCTGGAGTTGAAGAATTTCTATAATATTGTCAGCTCGGGCTCCTGATAATCAACACAGGGAATATGTGGTAACCTACCAGTCAAAAATTCCTCAAAGCTCACGGTAATGTAGCCATCGCGGTCGTCATCGTAGCGCTTGAACACATCCGTCATGCGCTTCAAGCTGATACACGCCTGCACGAAGAGATCGAAGCTCATACCATGATGCTGGGGGCTCCGGGGCGCCGCATTCAACTGTCGCGTCTTGCTCTCAAAGATCGAGAAGAGTACTGAAATAAAGTTTGGGCTTAAGCGGTATCCAAACGCGACCAGCGCCTTCTCAAACTCCGGTAGGCTAATGCGCCCGCTGCGATCTTCGTCAAACCGATCAAACAGTTCCCGCCAAGCAGCGAGATACCGCCACAGAGAAACGAATTCGTCAAAGCTGATGATGCCGTTGCCTTCTCGGTCGAACATGCGAATCATCATCTTGACGGTGCGCGGATGGAAGGAGGTGTAGTCTCCGTTCACGAGAGCGGAGCCGAGCTCATGCTCGGTCAATGATCCGGAGTGTGACGAGTTCGCCGCACGGAAGAGGGGATATAGCTGTTGAGGATCATCGCTGGGGACTGCCAGTGGTGGGGGAGCGGGTGATTGAGGAGGACGAGATGAAGGTGGGGGTCGGGTGCGGTTTGCTTGCGACGGAGGCGGGCCAAAGCCATAGTTTTGGGGTGGTGGTGAGGGATGCAAAGGATGCGGCCTGGGTTGACCTGATGGGGTGTATTGGTTTGGTTGGACAGCTCCGGGTGAAGGGCGACCGTTGTAGGATTGTGGTGCCTGGAGCTCTGGGCGCGGGGCAGGCGAGCTATATGGATTATGCTGCGGGGGAGCGCTGGAGACGGGTACGTGAGGGGGCACGCCTCCGCTAGGGACGCTCTGAACTGGTGGACGAGTTGGTAGTGGTTTTTGTGCTGCTGCTGGTCTCCCTCCTATTTGCATGGACCCAATCATCTGCGCGACCTAAGGGATGGTTTAGCAGGAGCATTGAATGCCGTCATGGCCTGGAAAGAGCTACCTGTTCTGGCTCAGCATGCCTGTATCAATCCACCAAGTCAGCGACCAGGAAACTCTCCAAATTATCCAGTCATTTGCACTTACGCTGGCAGCGCATCGGGGTTGTAACTCTTGTTGTAGGCCATGGTGACGCAATTAGGCTGCAATAAAGGACGCGTGTCAAAGGGCGAGCAATTCTCGCCCTGACGAGAAATTGAGGATAAGGATGAAGGAACGGAGTCTTCACCTGGCGAAAGGAGTGAATGAGAGAAAAGAATTTCCAAGTTCGCTAGGAAAGGAATGCGAAGTTGAACGGTTCTTGTTGAAAGCGGAGCCGTGGGGCAGTGGTTTTCAGTTTGGGCCTAACGTAGATAAACCCGAAGCCAAGCCAAGAAAAAGAAAAAATCAGTGGTCGCACTACGTTTCTTCCCCACTATATGGGACCGAAATTGTGGCTTTGAAGCAATATGCCACATTAAGAACCTGCAGATTCAGCCCTATACATGAAGTCAGTGGTGTGTGGCCTAATTGGCCATTCCTAGTTTATAGTCGCTATGATCCTTGTGTTTTCCAGAATACTCGAATCCTTCATGGCGAGCTAAACTTTCTCCCCTGAACCATGTCCAAGTTGATTATGGCTCCACTGTGGTTATTAGCATAGCCCTATTAAAATTGGCTTTATATTAGGATATTAATGCTACACGAATACGACCCTCAAACATGGCTCCTCCCCGAGCCCTCGATAATACCGCGCACTTCTGCCTGGCTTTCTAGCAACTCCACGATTTCTTTCCACGCTTTGTCCTGGAACTCTTTTCCTTGGGGTCCAGTTGTGAGGGCTTTGGATTCACTGAATGCGGTCAGCAGATGATATAATCAATCAGAAATAATTATAGACTCAGCCATACTCCAAATAGCCATCGCTGCGCCAGCATTTGCCCTGCGACTCGACGCCCTGAAGTGTCGCGCTTACTAAAGACCGACTACCTTGTTCGGTCGTTCGGGCAAAGAGTCGGTATGCCAGCCACGACAGCCATCGCTCATAAAATCGCCGACGGTATTGCCGGGTGAGAGAAGATTGGCACAAGCCAGGACTAATCGTATTGACAACAATTGGCACTGTGCCATCCTCATTTCGAACCAGATCCGCGAGAGTTTTCATAACGTATTCCAGCAGCAATTTGGAAATGCCGTACTGCTTCGGTCCCTGATACCTATCCTGGGCATTTAGATGTTCTAACAAGGAGCCCTCCATTGTGAGGCTCTCCGCCTTGGCACGAACGAATTGCTGACTTGAAACCACGCTAAGGTGGGTTGGCTCGGTGTCTGAGGATTCACGGAGTTTGGGAAGAAGTAGCAGAGCTAGAAGTGATGTCGAGAGAGTATTCACTTGTAATGTCTCCTCCCAGCCCTCGGGCGACAGCAGGTACTCACGGTTCCAGAGACCGGCATTCAACAGCGCGATATCGACCCGGGGTAGCTCCTTGTTGACCCGACTGGCGAAATCCTTGACACTTTGAAAATTATTCATCTCAAGCTCCCAGACCTGTACCACACCTGGGCGACTGGTGACTTTTTCAAGCTCGACCTTAGTGCGGTTTCCGCGCTCTAGACTGCGACTTCCAATCACTAATGAGTCGACTCCCAGATTGAGGAATTTGATGGCGGCTTCATAGCCAAGACCCGAGGTTGCACCCGTTAACAGGACTGTTTTGCCGGCAAGAGAAACCCCCCGAGGGTCTGTTGGGGGAGTATATTGCATTTTGAGAAGGCGAAACAAGCCTGCCATGTTACCGGTAAACAATATCACTTATTGAGGAAGAAATGTTGAACCTGTTAATATGGAACTTTTCGAAAGCTTCGAATGGATCAAAATATATGACATCAGCATGCTTAGTCATATTCTACAAAGTTTTGCGGGAGCCAATCAACGTCAAGTGCAATGAGTACTGTAGTTATAATCATTTCTGTTGCAGAATAAGTCTCAGATTTATTGAACTTGCAAACCGTCAGCGCATTTATTTAGTCAGAAATCTGTGGATTGTAACTGAACAACCGTCGAGTGGATCCGTAAAAGTACCCTCAGGCTTAGCTAACCGAGGCATCCTCAGTCCTTGTAGAGTGTATCCTACCTGTTGGAGAAGGTCAGCTCCAAAGCTGGGGTAGTCTCTGGTCTCCTAGGCAAATTTGTGGTTTTCGTAACAAAGGTAACCTGTCACTGCTGCCATAGCCAAAAGGCGTCGGATTTCGTGGTCTTGAGGCAGAAAAGTCGCTGAAACTATATGTTGAGAGATGATAGAGAAGGTGTCAACTTCTCCAAGCTGGTTTTTCTCGGGACTCGGATTGTCGATCATAACTCTCTTCATGTACTGAGATATTTCAGATTCCATTGACCTCACATTGCACATGTCTGCAAATCGCGCCAATTCTATGGCTGCTGAAATTTGATGTTCGGGCTCTCTCAAATCAAACTCGATCTTGTGAAGGTATATCCATTGTAGGAAAGCCTCAAGACTCTGCACCGAAATAACCCCTTCAATTTCTTCCAAGATTGCTGTCTGCTCCTGTCCCTCTTTGAATTTGCCCTCGAACATTGCTGAGAAATAAGTAGATTCTCTGCAGATGATTTCTTTCGAGACTTTGTATTCGCGGTGACTGGATTCGATTCGAATCTTAACAAAGGAACCATGATAGAGTGGAAGAATCCTAGATCAGTGGTTAAATAGGATCAATTTTGACGTAAAATGCACAGTACATACGACCTAGCAAAGGATTTGTCACTTCCTTCAGACATGTCATTCATCGCTTGAAGTTGCAAAAGCAAAGTCTTGAAGATGATGAGCAAGTCGTTAAACCTATGAGTGGAATGTAAAGCTAGCAGAGAAGCACAACAAGAGCGCAGTATGCAGTACGCGTCGTGTGCCCTGGGGAGTATCAAGGAAGAAGAAGGATCTAACCCAGATGAAGCCAAAGTAAAGGAAGGAAGGGTAACTAGTCCTAAAACGGACGTCAAACAAACTAACCACTCTATGGACGGTTGATATGATTGATGGATAGTTGCTACTTAGTGGATAGTTGCTACTTACCCTAAGTACTGTATGGCCATGGGTCATCCCAATATGTAAATATGTTTGCCTGAAGTTGAAATTTCAATAAAGATTATGACGTGTTCTTTAACACAAATATCACAAGAAAAACATTGAAAAGCCCCAGTCCAGTTCAGTTCAGCGCGATCAAGGTGCACATAAGTGTAGACCCAATTTAGGAGGTCAACGGTGTAGATACAATGTTGACAGTAGTACTACTTGCAAGACTTCCAGTAACAGAGACCGACACTGACTCGACCCTCTGATACCAATTATTGTTCAACGGATCCATCACGCCCCCACTCACCGGAACTTTATACCAGCGTTGGGCAGTGGTTGTATACACCTTAGGGGGAATCTTACCGATTTGAACGAGCAAAGTCGCCGTATAAAAGCATTGAGGGGGCGCATTGACAGTCTGCGAGATTGACAGATCAATGGTTGTCGTTTCACTGGTCTCCTTGGTAGTGCTCTGCGTGTAGGTATAGCTAAGCTCTATCGCCCAAGTCGTCGAGGCCGATGCTATGCCAGGGTCACCTGCGGTCTCTTCCATCGTCTGTGTTGACTTGAGTCCTGTCACCTGCTCATCCATTGTTGTAACAGTCAGCGTCTGGGCGTCTGTGTTGGTGAGTGTCACAGTGACTGGTTGTGCCAGGGTACTGTTGTTGGTTCCGGAGACAACAGATGTGAGCCCAGAGGAGGTTGACCCGCCGCTGAGGACTATATTGAAGGGTGCGATGATTTCCAGGGCTGGGACGATTCCGTCCCAACGGAAGGAACTCATTTGATCGTTGAAAGAAGCGTCATCTCCTAGGTCGGAGGATTCTTTGGTGCTACCCCATCCCTTGATGTTAGGGAAATTGTCCCCAGAGCCGTCCCAGTTGTCAGCCAGCACAGCGGCCTGGCGGTCATTTAGGGACTTCCAGCGGACCGAAGAGACCGCGTCGGTTATCCACCAGTCGCCGATCGAGTAGGTGACTCCGGAGTTCCATTCGCTTAGGAAAATTGTTGTACGCCCACCGTTGAAGTCGGCATCTTCGAACAACTCGATAGCTCCCATGTTGAGATCGACTTCTCGAAATGAAAATGAGGAGACACAGTCGTTCATGTTGACGGACTGAAGATCGACTGATTCTGTGTTTCCGGTGCCGACCAGATCGACAGTTCGGCCACAACCGCTGAGGTCGGCTGCCGGCTTTCCGGCAGGCACTGGCTGGACGTTATCCATCAAGGTGACCACTTTGCCGATTGGCAAGTTGAATGCGACATAGGTGGCGTTATCGAGCGCAGAACGTTTGATGGTCGGGCGATCTCCAGAAGAGGCGTCATTTGTGTTCAAGTCAAGCCTTTGGCTATTCCAGTTGTCGTCCGCAAAGAGGGACACAATGCCGCTTGCCAGTGGTGGCGGGGCATTAGCGGGTGCTGGCAGCTTTGTGAGGAGCTTGACCTGGGTAGCAGGAGTATTGTCAGTCATATTGAATGCCTTTGAATTGAATATTCTTCTGCTTTGAAAAAGATATTTGAAGTTTTCCCGTGGATTGTTTCAAAAAGATTAATATCTCATCGGCTGTTCCAGGTGACCGTTCTTATAGAGCCGAAGACTATGTCCTGAAGCCTGGAGAAGATCAGACCTGTATGGCAATATTTGCCGAACATCATGAAAGAGCACTGGACATGGATGGCCCATGACGGGGCTGAAGTAAACGGCACATAACTCTAATAGCGAGCTCAATGAATCAAACTGACCTAGAAGAAGACACTGTCGGCACTTGACTCCCAGACATTTAGGACAAGTTACGCCCTCTCGTAGGTCTCGTATTGCGATAGATTATTTTTGACAATGGCTTTCCCAGTGAAAACTTAAGAGAAGAAGCTGTCAGATGTCACATTGTGTTAAAGTTTAGCACGTTTTGGTGGCTAATGAGCAGGGTCCAAGGAAACGGGGCAAAATGCAACCTATAGGGCTCATCTTAGTGCTTATTGCATGAGATCAGAGGCCAAGTCCCTTCAAGATCTCCGAGCTGAAGATGCTGGAGCTAATCAGACTGCTTTGAAATTCGGCAAGATAAGCCAAGTAATGTCAACTTTGGGTCCAAGCCCAGATACTTCTTTTAGTAGCTTGCTTTTACTATCAACAGCTGAATAGATGGCGTCCCAACTTCCAATGTTCAGCACGATTACCCCGCCTTGCTCGTATTCCACTCTCTGATCGGTGACAAATACCTCAGATATCATTTTGGATTCCAATAGGAATCAAGGGACTTGGTGTATACTAGCCAAACGGCAAACCGGCGGCGAGTTGGTCCCTAAGTAGTTCATGAGCTCGTAAAACTCGTTCATACCCTCCGGGGGCTTCTTTATTTGTCGAATAGAAAAGTCCAAATATGTTGTTATCTTCTAGTGCTGACGATGATGTGTTTTTCAAACTCACCAGATCATCCAAAAGGACGTCAACATATGTACTAGACAAATTGATAATTCCCAGCTAAAAGCATTGCAGATTTGATGCAAGTAATATAGAATTCAGACCTACGCCAAATGAACGGGGATTTGTCACGGATAACGAACTTAACTGTGTTAGTAAGAGTGGGAAGACATCCAGACTCAATAATTTGAGTTGACATTACGTGGTTGAGACGAAGGGTCTATTGCTGTGGTGCAACGGGTCGTCGATTGCCAGTCTACCCTAACACTGAGAGAGTAATGGGTACATATTAAAATTGGAAAACAGTCAGAATATTTTATGGAAGAAGAACAGATGTTTTGATCGGTGTCGCAATCCTTGCGGTCTAAAACTTAAGCATGACGTTTCTCCATCTATTATGCTTGTCTAAGCTAAGCTCACTGTCCACTTGGCACTAAGCGACTCTCCCACCATCTTTCAAGTAGTCCATATGTTGGAATATCACATCGATAAATATTCAAGTAAATGAGAACGCCCGCTATCTATTCAAGTTCTACCCTCTTTCCTATTAATAAACATGCTACAGCTTAGTATATCATTTCAAATGTCAGAGTTGGATCATATTCTGGTAGTATGGCGAACGAAGACAAACACTGCAAACAAATGGGGACACGATTTCCCACACCGACTGCCCGGATGTATATGATCACAAATCACAACCATTCAACAAGAATTGCATAGACCATTGTGTTTTTGTATTCTTTGGACTCCATTACCAACCAAATCTAATCAGTGGACAGTCTTGTACCCACTACTTCGCCCATATTCGTCCTATTGAAAACTGTCTTGGTGGCTGGCTGAATATGGCCGCTAGTTTGCAAGGCCACCAGGTACATCCTGAGGGTCGTACATGGAAAACACACTTTCCAAAAGGCGATCTCTGGGTATTCGGATACGGGTGAGTAATGTATCCTCCAATTTCCTTGCTTTCCCTAGCATGCTTGAGTCATGCAAAACTAACAAATCTTCAGGAGTCTAATCTGGAAACCACCCCCACATTATGGTGCGTGAAACCACTCTATGACCAAGTCCTCCATTTCGAACCAAAATCAAAGCCCCTACAAGCCCCCAAAGTAGCTATTAAATGCGAACTGACCATGCCACGTAGACCAACGAGTCCCAGGCTACATCAGTGGATACGTCCGCCGCTTTTGGCAGGTAAGAGCCCCATGATGGTCTGACCGAAAAACCAGTGGTCATTACAAAAATACCCAAAGAAACAAAGTACCGCAACAGTCTAGAGCGATCCAAAGCTGACATTCGCGCGCGTGGCGTTCTATTTTCAGGCTAGGTATGTCTCTCGGGACGGGCCAAGCCCAAAAGGAACATCTTATTCCTTACATTGTCTCTAACGACTTTTTTTTTCTGATTTTAGTACCGACCACCGTGGGACACCCGAACAGCCGGGTCGGGTCGTTACTGTGATTGAACGAAAGTTCTGGGAAACGCTGGATGACCCGGTAATTCACCTGCCCTTTCAGTTATTCCAAGGTTATCACTTGGCTATTCTTGGCCCCACCTTGGCATTGGATTTTGCAGCTAATCAAGCTAATTTTGTCTACAGCTGGCAAAACTAGAGTCCCAGTCTGAATCTACCGGTAAGGTGTGGGGCGCCGCATACCATATCCCCGCTTCACATGCTGAAGAAGTTCATGATTACCTTGATGAGCGTGAGATAGATGGGTATAGTGCTCATTTTACGCCATTTTATCCTGTCTCTGGGGGAAGTCCTCGTCTACTGATGCACCTGGGAAAGACTCAATTTGCATGGTTTATATTGGCCAGCCAACGAATCCGCAGTTTTTGCGTGAGCGAGCTCAACGTGAGCCGCAGAATGTGGCGCAGGTGATCAGTGCGGGGCATGGGCTTAGTGGGAAGAATTCGGAGTATCTTTTCCTGTTGGAGAAGGCGTTAGAGGGGATTGGGCTGGGATCGGCAGATGTTCATGTTACCGATTTGGTGAAGAGGGTTAAGGCTATTGAGGCGGAGGGTGAGGGCGATAGAGAGGAGCTGAAGGCAGAGCGGGAAGTGAAGCTTTCATTGGCTTCTCATGAGGAAGTGGCACATGGAGATAATATCGAATGAGTCACATTGCTCATCGATTTCAAATCCTGTCAATCTAGATCGCATAGATTGCTTTACTGGTGCATAGAAATTTGCAAGATCAGGGCATGAAAATGGCTGAAAAGTATTGAACTGTTTTGGTGGGATATGCGCATTCCTATATGGGTTTCTTCCAGTCTAATGAAGTAGAATCGGTGCCGAGTCCAAACGATATACCGTGATCGCATTGATTGTGACGTTTTCGTTTCACATACAAAGTTTATCCTACAATCCCAAGTTTCTGGTACAGTAAAACACCCCATAAAGCAACGCAAAGACAAAAGACGTCATATGTAGGACATGATCAAGGCAAATTAGTGTCCCCACGCGGATTTGGTCTACCTGGGAAGGCATCACCACAAGCGAAAGTCGATTAGAAAATCATTGCATATCCACCAGCCAGCTACGTACCGTACCGCATTGCATCAAACCTCAATTTCCGACGGATTTTGTGAGCCCCGTTTCTGAAAAGCAAACAAAAAGGATTTTGCAAGTACCAAGAAAGACGACAATGGGGTATCGTGTAAAAGAAATCTGGAGCCTTAGTTGCCCTCTGGGTTTTGGGTTTGGGAGGGACGCCAGCCTGTCAGTATGTTAGAACCACGGCATCCTTAAAACCTCAGGATCTCCAAAGACATAGAATTAAACGTACCAGCACCACCATTACCCCCATTACCACCACCTACAGATAATGTTAGTGCGTATGAACGTCAAACCACTAACAGGTTATGAGGCTCACCATAACCACCGGGGTTATATCCAGCGGCATAACCGCCGCCATTGCCATATTGGTTGTTGTAGCCACCATATCCTCCGCGGTTACCACCTTGCTGATAGCCACCACCACCACCACCCTGATAACCACCACCGCCGCCACCAGGCTGGTAACTTTGACCGGGCTGCTGGTTATATCCGCCGCGACCCTGGAAACCGCCGTCTGGGCGCTGGGGACGGTCAAATGCCTTATCGACGCGAATAGTCCGACCGTCGAATCTGCGAAGAAGTATGAGCTCAAGGTTACTGAAGTATGAATTGAGGATATGGTTGCTCCGAATTCTTACTCCACGTTGTTCATCTCATTCATTGCCGCATCAGCCTCGGCATCAGTGGCGAAGCGAACAAAACCAAATCCACGACTGCGCAATGTTGCGCGATCCTTGACGACGATCTGAAATGTCTTGAGTAAGAATGCATGCTTCAGGAATGCGTTGAGATGGACTGGGCCAGTACTGACAGCTTCCTGGATCTCGCCAAATTTCTGGAATCCCTCACGAAGGGTCTCATCATTTGTATGCCATGAAAGGCCGCTTTAGTTCATTTCATATATAGTGAGCTTACTACTCTAGCCCCCACGATGAAGAGGAAAAACCCGGGCCTCAAATGGGTCGGAAAAGTGAAAGCAGAGGAACATACTGCACGAAGAGCTTAGACATGATAGCTTTGCGAAACGTCGGGAAGAGGCCAAAGAACTTGGGAACCAGATTAGTCTAGGTGGAAAGAAGCGACTGGAGATGAAAAAGAAAATGAAAGGGTTGTGCCCGGTGCAGAGTGGCAGGGAGATCCTAGTGGTTCGGAAACGAGTCAGCCGTCAAACCCGTGTAACAATCACACTGCCTTAGGGCTTTCACATTCTCGATATTCACTGTCGGTCTAGAACCAATAGAAGTTGTAGATCAATAGGATATAATGCTTACTGAGTACTTTGAATTTGGGTTTGGCTTTCCTATTATTTTTTTCTGTCTTCCTTGTTTTCTTTGGCGGGTTGTGGCCAGTAATAAGGAGTGGTCGGGCAACAGGGAAATAGTGACAGGACAAGGTGGGGGGAAGCGAACCAGAAGTAGTAGCGCTGCAGAGAGCGAGATAACCCCCGCCTAAACCTTGAACAGTGATTTGATTCGGGAACCGGCGGCCTGACTGCCCTTTTCCCGCTCCATCAATCAGATGTTACCCGAGGCTGGATCTTGGAAGATGGGGGACGCTAGTCAAAACGGCTGACTACCACGGCAGGTGTCTCCCCTCTTGTCTCATCAATGGATGTGAGACGATCAAGACCGCATCTAAAACGGTTGGAAACACATAGTAACTCAAGCCACAACATATCCGTATCGGGATTGGGAGACCAAAAGAGCGCGTGGTCCGCAACGAAGAACCCTGGGAGCGATTCGTTGGCCTGGGCGGGGTTCTCCACGCAATTTGGGATCTGTGGAACGTGCACCTGTGTCACTTAAGTTAGGTACGGTACCTCACAGTTTTCATGCAGTTGCGATGTGTATGCAATCCTGACCCGTGGCCCTATCCGGGTTCCTGTGCCCAGAATGGTCTGGCCCCCAAATACTGCCGGCTGCAGAGTGGCTGAAGCAACCCGGCCTTGTCAAACCAATTGGAGCCCCAATCCCGGCCTTGATCATCCACATCCAATCCAAGCTGTGCGTGGGTGGAGGGGCACAGGACCCACATACCGCTAAGGCCGTACCTCGGATTGACTCCGAAGGGAAGGAAAGATCAGCGCATGGATTAACTTGGCAGGGCGTTCGAACCTTGAATGTCTGAAGATAACCTCAAATTAGCTGGTATGTTTCGGGGAGTTAGGATGAGAATGAGGCCGTCTGGTTTTCATAAATTCTTTGTAGCTTGAAGGAAGATGATCATCATGACAAAATACCGAATCCACGAGCTTGCAGTTATTAGACAAAAAGAGGAGAGCGCAGCAGTACGGAACGTTGATGAGGTGGTGGCCCTGGTGGGGTGAAGCGGGTAAGGATCGTGACTTCCATCAACAAAATATACTCGGCTGGGTCGATTCCGGAACCCGCGACGTTTTATGTATTTAATAACCTCATCTCGATATTTTTCAGTCTGGTCAATGGAGATGGATCTCAATTCAATACATCGGTGGCTTTCAAAAGTTCCCGATGCTCATTCTGCTGGCAATGCTACGGGTATAGTTCCACCATTATGTGGATATTGGTGTCACCAGATTACTGACACTAAACAACAGACGACCCGAGTCAACTTGGTCTGGCGGTTGCGGATACATTGCCCATTTCGCCCAATATTGTTAACAGCACCCGCAAACATATACAAGTAGAAGATGCTTCGTTGGTGCAAGGCCAAATTCAATCAGAGAAAGCTGGCCACGAACTACAGCCCAGTTTTGACCGCAAGCCGCGCCACAAGACTCGGGAAGATCGATACGAATATAAGGGCGCTGGCATTATCAGAAAACAGTCTACACCGTACAAAGACAAAAAGAAACGAAGGCTAGGCAGGAAGCAAACCATGAACGACGTGTTCCATGCACCCAATGTTGCGCGTGAGAGGTTGACGGTAAGGACAAGTGCTTGATACCCATTTTCACTGTGCTAACTCCTGATGAAAGCTCCGCGGCAATCTGAATGTTGGGATCTTCAACAAAGGCAAGGCATCATCGCCAATGAAGCTGGGTCATGGTGAGCAGAATCGGATCCCCAAGATGGCAGAAGATGGCAGCGCTGATGACATCAACAAGCTCCCGATTCTGCGTTCTCCGAACGAAGATTTCTTACCAAAAGGCACCCAGGGTCTCCATCAAAGTCTCCAACAAAGGAAAAGAAGCGCAAGGTGGGTCACAAGCCTTCAAATAATGGGACTAGTCGACATCAGAAGCGACCTGTATACATGTTCTCCGAGCTGATAAATGAACTGGAAACCGAACGGAACAACACAGAGCAACGCAGTTCCCAGGCCAGGAAATTCGACCAGCCAAATGAGGAACCCAAGATCGACCAAGAGCACTGCGTGGACAGAACTTCGGATCCAGGTGTTCAAAGGAAGCAAATCGAAGTGCGGAGCCATCATTCAATTTTGACACATCCAGTCACAAAGACCGCGACTTGGTCTCAATCTGATACACCATACACCTGGTCTGAAACATGCCCCAGCAAGTTGCATCCCGAGCTTGCTTTGGAGATTGAGTTGTTGAAACATCTTCACGTGGGTCTTTTTCCGGCCCAAAGAGACGATTTGGCCAGAGAATCAAATCAAAATCACATATACTACAATCTCGACGAATTGAAAGACATCTTAGACAGCCGGAAAGAATATTGGGCATCGGAGTCTATTCAGACTCGCCAGATTGTTGCCACATCGCCTGATGCTGAATTCCACGAGACTAGTGAAAGCCTGAGAAGGGAAAGTCCGATGGATTCAGTGCATCCCCAAGCAAAAAATCCAAATACAGAGGAATTATCCATCATTCCGCGTGCCGGCCGTCAAATTCTTTCTAGACCGGTCAGTCAACTTCACAACAAGAAAAAGGTCGACTCTATGTCACAGCCGGAGTGCCTGGAAAAATTGAGCTTTAACATCAATGGTACTCAGGAAGCCCAGGAAAGCCTACCGGATGACGTTTTCTTCAACAATCTAGATGCAGCATTTTGGGCGATTGTGGATCCAAAAACCCAAAACAAGATGGACTCTTTGGTGATGATGGGAATACAACAAAGCTTACCAACCTTTGACTTTGAAGATATCATGACAACAGCCGAGCTCATTAGCGCAGATGTCTCTAAAATGCCTTCACAAGACTTGTTATCACATGCCCAGGTCGGGGTCGAAACACTGTATCCTCTCCCTCCTGCTGCTCATGACTATTTTGACCCCAAGAATCGTGTCACGCATCCTGAGAATGACCAAGGCGATGATATGATGCTCCAAAGCCCCCAACAGGAAGTCTCAAATCGCATGAAAAGACAAAGGCAGCCACGCCTACATCCAAGTATCACCCATGATTCAAGCGACGACCCAGTTCCTCCTGGGTTCTGGCGCCAAAATAGGTTGTATTGATCTGCGGCCTCTCGGCAGATCCTCACAGTCATGACGAAGAATACAGTGTATATCAAATGATTGGCGTTTCACCTGGTACTTTCTTTTCGATAACAGACTGCATGGACTGCATAACGAGCTGCATGTATCAGAGGAGCGTTGTTTATTCTTAGTCATCACCCCGCCAACTGATATCAATAAATTTCACGTTCTTCAACATATATTTCCAGATTACTTGCACTAGTATTCCTTTGCATGGGAGTATCTTCAATCTTCGAGTTCCAAGATCAAACTCCAACAGCTATCAACTTTTCCACGGGTATGATAGGCGGGGGCTGTACATGGTTCCCGGCTCATGCATCTCCTGGCCAGTGATGGACATGATAACCATGCAGTTCTAGCGCCCGTAAATGGCGTCTGGAAACAAGGAAATAGACAAGTAGTATCCAATCAAATCCTGACTACTGCACCCGCCTTCATTAGTAGCCATAACCCACTTAATTCGATGTTTCCAAAAATCCTTCAACACATTTTACGAAACCGCGATTATGGCTAACGGAAAGCCCACCATTCTCCTCATTCCCGGTTCTTGTAACCAAGGCATCATCTATGAGCCTGTTGCAGCGATACTTCGATCTCAAGGATATCCTGTCGAGCCTATCACCCTCCCTTCTCAAGGTGGACCATCATCAAGCACCCTGTATGATGATTCGGAGTACATCCGACAGAACTACCTAAAGAACCTTGTCGCCCAGGGCAGAGAGATTGTCATTGTCATGCATTCATACAGTGGCTTACCCGGCACAGAGTGTATCAAGGGTTTCGCCCGCAAAGACTGCTTGGCACAAGACCTTAACGGTGGTATCGTTGGCCTGCTCTACATATCAAGTTTGGTGGTGCTGGCGGGGAACAGCATCGTCGATTTAAATCCAATGTTGGAGTCCCAGGCGACTATCGATGTATGTTTAATATGACTCAATAACCGGTGGGGGGGAACACGAGAAAAGATGAAACTAACGGCTTAAGCCGCAGGGCAATGAGTTGTGGCCCAAGAACGCCAGAGATATGTTTTTCAATGACCTTGACGATGACACAGCTGAGAAATATCTCGCTAAGATTGTCTATCAAGCTGTTCCCAGTTTTCATACTCCTCTTACGTATGAAGGGTATCGCAGTGTGCCTACCAGCTACCTTGTATGTACGAAAGATGCCACAGTTCTCCCCGTGCACCAGCTGGCTCAAACTGCCATGCTTGGGGAGGGAGGTATTCGTACTTATTCTGTCGATGCGGGGCACTTCCCCATGCTGAGCAAGCCGCAGGCTGTGGCAGATGTTATTCATGATGTTGTATCACGAGAGGGCACCGCGTAGGTACGTCATCTGTGATGTGGAACAAACATCCATCAATCTAGCTCTTCCGGGAAGTTGTGGGTTTTAGATTGTATTGTTTGGGTATAGAGCAATCTAGAGGGCAAAGCACTATTAACAGGATGTACCGCGGGAAAGTTCTCGCGTCTATCCGATGCTTCAGTAGATGGCTTGCCAGACAAATGAACCTAACATGGCTTTTATCTGACCATCTAAATGAACAAGGACCATTCTTTTCAACGCCAATAATGCGAACACAAGAAACAGAAGACAACAGGACGAAGGAAGGTGTGGTATTAAAGGGTTGCGGCGGCCTCGATAGCTCCGGCGGCTTTGAACATTCCCGGACTCCGCACTACAACCTCGACCGGGTACTTCCATGTCATGAAACGTGTCCAGCCTGCAAATCACTGTTATTAGCCATGCATACCCAAGATTCTGCAGGAAAGATGACCTACTCCAGTATGCGCATTTCCGGCCCATGTATTTGCCAATAAATGGCACAAGCACCATTGTCAAAAGCAGCTCTAATTGCTCGATGCTTTCCCGCCACTCGGCCTCGGCATCGGAGTAGTCATCGGAAAGAGTTTCCAGGTCGGATTCCGTGGTAGATTCTGATGGCAGTGAAGCGACCTCGTCGTCAGAGTCGTACGAGTGCTGGTTGGAGGGGATCATGTATGCGGACATGGAGAACGAGGGATTGGACGAGGGAGGAGAGGAGGACATGTTGGCGGTGATTCTGAGAAACCTTGAAAAGAGAGAGACGATTGAGGAAGAGCAGTGGCCTGCCTACTGCCCTGTGTATGATCAAAGCATTTGTTCCGTGAGCTGGACGGTGTTGATCCCGGTGCTGAGGGTTGTAGGTAGACGCCGCGGGTAGTACACTTATTACATAAGCGCCGGCGAGCTTGCTGAGTCATGTGGGGCTTCATGATGGATCTATACAAGGTATTTAGGTACATCATTGTACAAACGAAGGTGATTGGGCCTGGGAACTCTTTTGATGACCAAATCTTGCTAGAAATATCCAAAAATGGACATCATCATCTAAAGTACACAACACAAGGCATATAGAATCTCAGCTTCATTGTATGGGATTTGAGCCAACAAGGTACCACTGATTGACTTGCCAAACGACCTATATGTTTAGAGTCCGACAGATCAAGCGAATAGAGAGTTTGGGCCCAAATATCTTCTCATCTTTCAATTGCTCCGTGCTCTCGATGTTGGAAATGTAGGACAAGTTCTATACAATTGCGGCTGCACGTGACTTCTATCAATGAGTCAAGTCACGTGTCTGTCCCGCGATAACAGACTCTCGCCTCTCGAACATTGAGATATCAGACCCAGCATCAAATTCGTCATTGTCGACATCGCCGTCTCTCCGACCTCCCCGCAACTCCTATACTCCTCAAAAATACCCCGGCGGTCAAGCGAAGCAAATCCTGCAACCACCCAGCATGGCGGACACCGTATGTCACACCCAGTTTCTTTTTTACTGCACCCACATTTTCTTTCGGGCGTGCACAATACCCCTCGGTCGACACCCACGCTAGTCGCGCAAGCCACTTGCTTCCTAGCTGGACTACGAGACCTATTTCGCCTTAGAACGGCCATTCCATGAACTTTTTTGCTTTGACAATCTATTTTTCTACACATCACTAATTTGTGGCGGGGCCCTAGCAGGACACAAAGCAGCGCAAGTCCGTTGCATTCAGCGAAGGATCGGTCATTATGGACACCAACGGTCAAGTCACAGAGTCTTCCGAGACTGAGAAGCCTGCCGGTACGATACACTAGCTTCCCTTTCATTCGGGTTCCACTCGTCTGAACCCCGGACCCGCTAACGGATATATTCAAAAATCTAGACAAGGAAGTCGACGAGGTCACCGACATGTTCAAGGGTCTCGCCAAGAAGAAGAAGTCCAAGAAGTCCAAGGACACTGAGGGCGAGGGTGAGGAGGCCGCTGGCGACGAGTTCGACCCCTCCGTCTTGAAAAAGAAGAAGAAGTCCAAGTCCAAGAAGGCCGACACTGGTGACTTCGAGGCCAAGCTTGCTGAGGCCGGTGTCTCCGAGGAGGCTGGTGAACAGGCTGAGGAGGAAGTCTTGCCCGAGGGTGATCTTGAGGCCGGCACCGGCATCTGGGCCCACGATGCCACCCAAACCATCCCCTACTCTCTCCTCGTCTCTCGGTTCTTCTCCCTCATCCAGAGCCACCACCCCGACCTCCTGTCCAGCGGAACCAAGTCCTACAAGATTCCTCCTCCCCAGTGCTTGCGTGAGGGTAACCGTCGTACCGTTTTCGCCAACATTGCCGATATCTGCAAGCGCATGAAGCGTTCCGACGACCACGTCATGCAATTCCTGTTCGCTGAGTTGGGAACCAGCGGCAGTGTCGACGGTAGCCGTCGCCTGATCATTAAGGGTCGTTTCGTCCAGAGACAAATTGAGTCCGTTTTGAGGTCATATATCGGTATGTTTCGCCTCTCTATTTTCGCGACATTCACCATTGAAATCGAAGCTCTAACACATCTACAGTGGAGTATGTTACTTGCAAGACCTGCCGCAGCCCCGACACCGAGCTCAACAAGGGTGAGAACCGTCTGTACTTCATTACCTGCAACTCCTGTGGTTCCCGTCGTTCCGTCGCCGCTATCAAGACCGGTTTCCGTGGACAAGTCGGCCGCCGGAAGCGTACTGGTTAAGCGGGATAAGCTTTGGATTTGGCATTTGTGGGAGAGGCAATTTCCTATTGTCTCTTCTTTATGGCGTGTCACGTACTGGGATCGGTGGATGGTGAAAATGAGACCCCGGCATTGTATCTTTCTACCGTTGGGGGTTCGAGATGAGGAAACGATTTGAAAGATAGAAATAGTTCGCCATGAAATGGATTGATATGACCACCTACTCTCAAGTTCGAATTGACTAATTGACTTGGTTTGTTCATTTCTGAGTACAGTTTCAAAAGCTAATAACCTTTGAACATTCGACGAAGCTGTAGTTTACTTGGCATCACGCATGTCATTCTTGCGGGAACCTACCCTCAACTTTCAATAAAGTACTTCCTACAACTGACATATGGCACTTTCGAAGGCCTTCATCCCCTAGTGTGGTGCCGGGTGAACCTGCGAACCAGTAAGCACAATCTATTGAAGGACTGAAACTTCAGTAGCAAGTTCATGGATATTCTTATCCAAAGTATAGTAGTTTTCGAAATCAGTTATACCGCCATACTTCGGGGTGACTCTTCGAGGTGTCAGTACGGCCTTTGTTGCTGGGTGGTATAATGGGGGAAATGCTACCCACTCAAATCTCATGGTATCAAGCCCCTGCTAACCCACGTTGAGCCCACGTTGAAAAGGGCGGTGTTTGAAGATGTGCCAGAAGCGGTGCATGATGAAGTATACAGGAAGAGCAAGATAGGTTGGCAAGAGATGAGCGTAAATGAAACCACGCAACTGGGACTGAAGGACTTTACCCGCCTATTGGCGTGAGTTCTTTTCGCCCTCTTAGTTCTTCCTAAATGAGTTTCATGTTTTGGTTCTTAACCCAGCGGATGGCTTGCAGGCTTTGAGCCTACTTGACTCTCCTATTCCTGGAAAAGTATTTATTCTTAGAGAATTAGTCGTTCTGGAAGACGGTGCGGGCTCGATGTCGTATGTCAGCAACCATACTCTCCAAATTGCATTTCGAGTAGTGCGTGATACGATGCTGGAGAACGCTCTCGACCTTGAATAGATCTACAGGGACCAGGAACCTAATTTCTTCATCCAGAAAGCAATTAAGGTAGGTATCTCTCGACTTTTCGATAGAGGATAGTGGGAAGTGGGTTCAGAACGAGAAGAAAGCAATACTCGTTATTGAAGCTCTTGAATCTACACAAGTCTTCATTGGGGCATCATTGCGCTATCTTGCAGTGATCATAATTAGGTCTAAATGCAACTGATTGGCTCCTCGTTGTGGTCATAAAGAACCCACCGCGTCTCATTCCTCGCTTAGTATGTATAAATACTGAGAGTCACCGAAGTTGTCAAAACGATGGAGAGTTCTTTGCAAGAGAGTGATAGTATCTTGCAAAATACCTGACCGCCATCTATCCACTCATGAGAGACCAGTCAGCTCCAATCCCCATGATTTAGAGCGACATCTTTACGAACCTGATCCATGTCTAAATGTTCTAGCCAGCTACTGTACCAGTCCAGAAACTCAACGATGGAGTCGAATATTGGGTTCCGTCCGCCTTCCGAATACAAACGGGGAAGCGGGTGGCTTCAAATGTCATATACTTAGCTCAGTTCGGAGACTAAAACTTATTCCCAGCCATGATTCGAGCTCGAGTCCGTAATACAGATTTATGTACTCAAAAATTGCAGTGGTGTATATTGCAGCTATATACGATACGAAACCAAACGACACTAACAAAATGATGCCCATCTTACACCTCATCCTAACACAATCAACACAAAATCACCCACTCGCCGTACTCATCTTCATCTGCATAGCGAAGGTATTCAAGTTCCTAGTCTGGAAATAAACAGTTCCAGGACCCTTAAACTTGCAAGCAAGACCCTCATGAGAAGAATAAGCAGACAAAATTCCACCAGAGGCAACACGTTCAAGTGTATAATCGCAGTTCCATGCAACAAGATAACCATTGTCAACGTAGTATTTCTCACCCTCCACAAGCTGGAGTATATTAGCACATCGAACACATAAAACTGGCAGATTTGCAACGTACTTCTTTCTTGACAATCGCGCCGAAACTTTGGATCCAAAGTAGTCCGGTTCCAGAGATTTTGTATACGAATAGACCCTCTCCGGAGAACATTGCTTTAGTTAGACCCTGGGTTACATATTCGTGGCTGACAGCAGATGAATGCGCTAGGAAGGCGTCTCTTCCAATCATCCATTCCTTTTCTGGGCGGATGGGGAGCACCATTAGGTCGCCTAGAACAGAAGGGGCTAGAAGAAGTTCGCCGGGTCCTGTGAAGGTAGACATTCCCATTTTGCCTCCAGCTAGCAGTTTCTTCATTGTGAAGTGGACTTCACCTCGAAGGGTCATCGTGGGGGACATTGCAAGCATAGCGCCTAGAAAGATCATTAGGCATTTGAAATCATCGTATAGTTCAGGAGTTTGTTTCTTACCTGGTTTAACAATCAATGGCGCACCCATGGCTAGTTGGATTGTCAAGAGAGAGTTCGAATCACGATGACTAATTCTGTAACTTCCTCCGTTGAATGTACCGACATTGTCGTCATGTGTTGATGTTGTTCCTTTAAAGTCTCCATATGAGGGGCTCCTCCGGGGATCTTTTCCATTCGGTTCAATGAGGACGATTGAGACTCGGATCTGCTGATACTGGCAGCAGCTGGTTGCTGGAACGCAGAAGCGCTCGGCTGGTTGTAGGAAGGCGTCTTATCATGGGGGTATTGGCTCTCCAGTGGTGGGCTCTGGATTGGAGGGCTAACAGACGGGGGTGGTCCCGGGTATACGGTGTTGGTTGGTTGGGACCTGGGTGGAGGAGGGTAGCTAAAATTATGTGGGGGCGCATTTGCAAAGGAGCCATTCAAAGCAGGTGACGGTTGCGAAGGAGGGGGGAGGCCTGGGGAGGCGGAGGGAATGCCTGCGGAGGTGGAGGAAAGGTTTGCTGGGGTGGAGGAAAGGTTTGTTGAGGAGGTAGAGAAAATGCTATATAGAGCATGTCAGAGTGAGCTCATTTTCGATTATGAAAGGTTATTTACTTGTCTGGTGAGCCGGCGCTGCGCAATAATCGTTAGTATAATAATCAAACATTGCTTCTCAATCAATAACTTACCAGACATCGGCGGAGGGGGATAGTGGGTTTGCGGCTGCGACATTTTCTTGTTGAAGAAGGACGGCATTGATATATGCAATAGACGAAGTCCAATTGAACTTCAGATAAACTCCTATTCAATCATTAGAGTCGATCACCCCAGGTTGGATTTCAACGTACAAATCCCACTTGCGGTGTGCGGGGTAACAAATCTACTTCGACCTCGCTTTGCTGATCAACAGCAAGGAATGCAACAAGAATCGAGGAGGACTGCTAATTTCAATGAAAGGGTTGAGAGCCTGCTCAAAATGCAAGTAAAGGAGAACTTCGCCAGGAATGCTCAAAAGAAATGAAAGCTCTGGCTGAACTCCTGGGAGCTCCAAACCTATTATTAGGTCCGAAGGTCTTGGAGACGATTGAGAGCCATTTAGATTGGCAGCCGAATCACACTTCACTACTGCATGATCATCCCAGCCGGGCGCTTACAAGGTCCACCTGCGCAATCTGATGGGCTGGTGCATGCAGTAGTAAAGTGGATCCTCAAGCGTGATTGGTGGTTCACGAAGGCGCCGACAAGCGGCCAAGCAGAATACGGAAGTTTAAAGTGGGACACGACAGGGTCAACGGTGATAGATTTGAATAATTTACCGCTCGGACAGAATGCCCAGAGTACTAGTAACGCGTCCTGGCCCTGCTGACCTGGCAGCCAAGTCGCGGGGTTAGACCTTGGCTCCTTGTCAATCAGGTAACTAGCATATATTTACAACAGAGCGTTATTGGAAATGATCATCGCAAAGAATACGGAACAAAGTCGAGTTTGAAGCAAATCACAGGTGCATTCATCTACCCATTTTCCTGAGGCATAGCAATGTGGAACGCTAGCACTCTAAATACAAAATAGCAGCATATAGTTTCGAGAAGATCACTGATCTGCTCTAAAAGCCATCTGTCCAAGCTAACTAAGCCATAATCCACCAACGCCTTTCAATGATTTAAGAGGATATATGAAATCATGGGAGTATCCCAGCAATATGAAACGAGTGCCGCATAAACAGATTTGAGTGTTACCGCAAGCCTAGAAGATGCTGTTCACGATATTGGATCCAACAGTAGCACCGGCACCGAAGATTGCTGTTCATAGTTAGCTCACTAATCCTCTATCATCTTGGGATACGACACATACCAGCGTTACCCAGCTTCTTGCCGAACTTCTTGCCACCTTGCTCGAACTTGCTCTTCTCCTTCGGGTCGTTGGAGTCAGGAGCTGAAGGTCCTCCTTGACTGACCTCCAAAGGCATGTTACCATAGTTGGTAGGCGGAGGAGCACCGCCAACCTTCTCGTTTAAGATATTCACATAGCTGCGAGGGAAGATACCCTCCATACCAGTGCGCTCGTTGCGACCACGCCACCCTGTCATAAACATTAGTATACCTTCAAATCCATTCATCTTGGACGGAACATACAGTCATCATTCATGTGCTCGATAACTTGAACACGGTCGTTCGGCTGCAAGGCAAGATCACCCGCATCGGTGGGAGTGTATGCATACAGCGCCGAGGCGAGAGACAGAATGGGCGGGACTTGAGGGTAGGCCGGCGGAGCCATCTGAGGAGGCGGTGAAGCATATTGGTTGTGCATCTGGGCTTTCTCGTTCAACGAAGTATTGTGCATTTGTGACACGGGAGGAGAATAGGGAGCTGGAGCGGGCTGTGCCTGGACCGGTTCCGGTAGGGGTGAAGGTGTGGGCATCACGGGCGTAGCCTCGCGGTGTCTGGGCGCGGAACGAGCATCGGACTCGTCGGGCAGTTGTGAGAGGATAGAGTTCAGCTGTTGACGTGAGATCACAGATGAATCTGCTAGGAATTCCAGCTCCTGGTACTGTTTGTCAGTGGCCGTTATTTTCAGGTACTGTGGGGAAGACATACGGTTCGGACCATGCGGAGCGACCGGGTGGTCATGGCAGAGGCAAAATCGTTTGCCATGGCGGCTATGGAAACTCGGGCAATTGTAGGATTCGATATATAGGAATTAATCGCTTGCTCGAAAGTAAGGGAGATCGACGATAGGGGAGATATGGGTTGAAGGAGAGAGCTGAAAGAATAGCGGAGGTTAAGACCGGACTCCTCTGCCAAGTGGGTTGTCTCGTCTGCCTGACGGGCCAAGACTTCAGGAACACCAGGGGTAATCTCTCTTCAACCATGCCACATTCATTGATGAGATTTTAATCGTACTATGAGAGCAATTATGTTCATTCCTTGATTCTTTTATTTGTAAGGGTATCAATTTCTTGTGGTTTTTTGTTATACAGCATACAGTTGAAGGAATGTAGCCTCTCTGCACAACTAGCATAACTGGCCCCATCCATGTCTGTGTTTATATTTAGAGCCGAGTCTCCCGGTATCAATTTCTTCTCAAAATCATACACTCAGTGGAGATCACTGTGATTCCCTATTTCACAATGACAATGACTGGATTGCGGGACAAAGCAACATATTGGAACCGTTGGACTAAATCTACGGTATATCTGGTCTTTGCATCACCTGTTTGACCCTAAACAAAACCCAGTATGATTCCAGGTAAGCTGTGGAGTCCAGCCATAGCTAGTAGTTTCATGATGAAATGGACAGTGGAGTAAGTCATCATTCGCTCTCATCGCCTACAACACGAGTGACCGTTATACCGTCCTGTTCAACAGTTAACATCTTCCTTAGACACTCAAGGAAGCAAACATACCAGACCAAAATCAGTCTCAAACTCTGCAAGAACAGTCTCATATACCAAGTTAGGATTAGGCGTAACAGCTCCGATTCCAGCCCCCTTAACCATCTCCCGCTTCTGCTTCGTAGTAGCCTCCACCCATTTGCGATACTGAGGTGCACCAGGAAAGATCACATTATCCGCAACAACAACCGAAAAATTCGTTTTGAGCACATCCATCTGCTCAAGAAGCCATAAATCAGGCAGATACAGATCCTGCCAATGATCCAGAAAAATAAGTTCAACCTGCGCAAGCTCTTTCTCTTTAACCAGTTCTTGCAGGACTTCATCGCTAGATCCAACAATAATCTGCACGAAATTTCGCAGCCCGGCCAAATCTACCAGCTGGCTGGCTATAGCACCCATTTCAGGGTTCTTTTCGATACCGATGTATTGCCTTCCGCCATGCGATCGTACGGCATCTCCGAATAATATGGCGCTGTACCCGACATAGACGCCAAGTTCGATCATGGATGATGGTTTGCATTCGCTGATTAGGTCAACGATGTGCTGGCCTTTTTTGGCTCCGACATTCGTGAGAATTTTGAATTCTTTGTGGTATTCATCGATTGCGGAGAGTACTTTCTGTGGATTTCCGTTAAGCTCTTTGACATCGGGTCGCGCGTATATATAGTGGAGTAGGTCTACTTCGCGGCCATCCTGGTCTTTTTTAGAAATGCGTCTACACAATGCCAAGGTTGAGGCTTCACTCACAAAAGCATGTTTAGTCGCTCGAGGTGCGTGCAGCTTGTTTGACATGCTTCTCTGCAAAAAAAGATAACTTGAAGCACTTGGGATATTGGGTTCCAAGGTCCCCCTTCAGATTCAAGAAAGCAATTTCGGAGTAATATTTCTGAGCATTTAAGTATTGAGCTAGCTAATACTTGAAACCTGGGGAGTAGCATTTATAATGAATCATATAGCGCAATTTCCAGCCGGGGTTTATGATGTTTGTGGGAGTACCGAGGTCAGGAGTTAAGGAACTCAGAAAGGAAATATCCGAATGCTTCGGAGAATCTGACCGTCCGAGGCCTTGGCCTGCAGTCATGCGTCGCGATAGCGATAATGAAATTCACGTGGTTTCTGCTAATATCAACTGGGGACGTCTAGTTCTTGAATGTTTGCGATTGTTTCAATTTCCCATAGATATAACCTTTGGTACATATATTTCTAAACCCCGGCGTTATATATATCCGAGCTTTGAGACGCCACGACTGTGGCAAGGTAGGAGAAAAAAAGAAGGCATAGTGCAAGGTGATGGACAACTCTTGAAAGGACTTTGCCAGATTTTCATCATTTGGAGAGTGGTACCTGACTTAAGTAGGAATTGCTTGTGTACTTACAAAGGCTTTTGAGGCTCAGTGTTGTACTTGGTGGGGTAAGTCGGGGTCCGTAAAAGGAAAAAAGGCTGCGCCTCAAGCGCTGCAACAGTATCAATATGTAACTATGAGTCAACCAATTGATATGCAAATATACGACAAAATGATTGATTTCTTCTTTCATAGCCGTCTGTAGTGTGCGGTGAGATCAAAGCCCCAGCATGGACCGAGTATCTATGACATCAAGTGGGTCGAATACATCATAGTGCTATAACAACTCATTGATAAACAATGGAAATATATGATCGAAAACGAGGATATAGTAATGGAACTTAAGATATATTCCAAATAATAGGCTTACTACTGGACTATATAGAAGATCAGATCCAAGCGACTGGGTTCATAAAAGACGGTGATGGTGGCAACATCATCGTGCCCCACTTAAATGATGTCTGTAGCCTCATTTCGCGCTCAACAACCAATTGAAAAATGGCGACAAATACTCAATTGCCAAATGAATTCAATGATAAATCCATAGAATCAATTGCTAAGCAACAATCTAGAATGTACCCATGGCAAGCGGAGTTAGGCGCATGACAATATCCGCGACAATAACCCCCACTAAACCCTAAAGGGTTTAGCGCATGACTCCCCTCTCTCCCACTCTCGAGAAGCTTCTGTGCAGTATAAATCCCATCAAACCCAACCTCACGCGAGCCTTCGTCATAATCCACCCTTCTCCCTCCACAATCAACCCACACCACTCAACCCCCAAACACCACCAACAACCGCAAAAATGGATGACTGGACCTCCACCACCAAGATCGGCAGCAAGCACCGTGGCGCCGGTATGGCCCCCCGCGAGACTGTCGTCAAGGGCAAGAGCGCCCTGAACGCCGCTCAGCGCCAGGGTGGTATTCTCTCCACCGAGAAGAAGTACACCACCGGTAACCTCGTACGTCCACATTCCGTCCCATGAGTCCCAAAACACATGAAGCAAATACTAACCCGAATCCAATCCACAGTCTGCTAAGTCTGGTGCCCCCGAAGGCCAGCACCTCACAAAGGTCGACCGCAGCGACGACATCATCAAGCCCAAGACCGTCGGCCTCGACGTCGCAGATGCTATCAAGAAGCGCCGTACCGACGAGGGCTACAAGATGACACAGAAGGAGCTCGCCACCAAGTGCAACACCACCGTCACCGTCATTCAGGACTTCGAGCGTGGATCCGCCGCGCCGGATCAGAAGGTTCTTTCTGCCATGGAGCGTGTGCTTAACGTTAAGCTCCGTGGTAGTGACATCGGTAAAGAAAAGTTCCCCAAGAAGAAATAAATAAACTCAGTCTTCGGCTGAGGCTTTTCATTTCTTGGGGATGAGACGCATTTTCTTTCTTCTTCCTTGTTTTCTTTGTGATGAACGTCATGCCTTTCCCCTTCTTCTCTGATATGATGTCTACTTTTTACCTCTTTGGGGGGTTCTTTTCTGCTGGTCGGATTAGCGCTGGCCTTGCATGGAATGGGCTTAGAGAAAATTCGGATAAAAATGTATAAATGAGATACCTCAATGATTGTGATCTATTCCACGGGGTTTTATGTGTCTAATTAAAGTAGAGCCGTGGTTCTGGATAAGTCACTACTTATTTTTGCGTTAGATCGGACAGGTGGTTGGCATGCGTTATATCCTTGCCATAGTCCCGACCTCACCCCAACTCAATCCTATAAGCCGAGGAGCTGATCAGGTCTAATTAGACCTGCCAGCTAAGTATCATATATTTGGTCTGAACTGATTGAATTTTGCAAGGCTTCTGTATTGTCTATTTTGTGATATGTACGTCCCCTGGAAGTTCGAGCCGTGTATCCACACGCTCTCCCCAGCAAGATAGACATATAACTCGAGAACTGAAAATGAAGCATGCCGTCTTTTATTAAACAAAAAACAAAAGCAAAAGGGTACCAACTCCGGTTGATCATGTAGGAATCAAGAAATGAGAAAACCGTGCCTCGAAAGGTCATCATCTCATCCCATATGCCGGACTCGAGGGCAAAATTAAAACAAACGTCCCGAGTCTAGTTCGCATCGTAAACACATACACACAACTCTCCTCGACTCGAATCACCTATACTTTTTCGTAGCGTAGCGTTTCATCCCTTACTTCCGCAGCTGCTCCCGCTCAACCTCGTACATGAAATCGAAGTAGGGCTTATCGAAGTGGTGGATACGGACGTAACCGTCCTCACCACCGGAGGCGTATGAGGTACCGGCGGGGTGAACGTCGATGGTGTTGAGAGGACCGAAGTGGCCACGGACACGGCCGATCTCGTCTTCGAAGACCTTGTGGTAGAAGCGGGCCTCGAATTTACCCTGGCGAGCGGAGGTGGTGGTGACATCCATGGCGGCCTGACCACCACCCAGAATCACGTAGTCCTTCTTGTTGGTGATGGAGGCGGAGTTGAGGGGAGTATCGGCGGGGTAGGTCTTGAGGATGGCGAGGTTGCGAGCGGAGATGAGCTGGAAAAAGGGTTAGCCAGGTCGTTCTGATTTGAATCTATTTTATATGCCTACCTTGGCAGTCTTGTCTTTGGAGGCGGTGATGAAGTGGGTGCGGTCAGCGGAAAATTGGATGTCGTTGATCTGGTGGTCGAACTCGTGGGCCTGGATGTTCTCCAGCTGATCACCGGTCTGAGAAAAAAGATGTCAGTACTTCAAGTCTGGCATTGGATTCGTAACGAAATCTTAGCGGCCATACCTTGGGGTCATATTGGCTGACGGAGCCATCCTCGTGTGCAGCAATAATGTACTTGGCCATGTAACTCCATCCGGCAACAGTGGCCTTGCTCTCAGCGCAAGTGATGCGCAAGCTTGGCTCCTCTGCCTGAACATCCAGGTTGTTGCCCTCACCATCACCGTAGGCAATATCGAGAACAGCGATCGAACCGAGGAAACCCATACGCTTCTCTGTCACTGCCAGCAGCTTGCTTCCATCCGGGGAGAATGCCACGCGCTTCACAGCTGTGGGGAACTCCCACACCTTGATGCAGTCGCCAGTCTTGATGTTCCATAGCCGGACGGTGTTGTCGGCTGATCCAGTCGCAAGGATCACAGTGTTGGGGCTAACGTCGACAGTCCAGATAGCACCCTGGTGACCGGCGTACGTTCCGAGACGCTCGCCGTTGGCAGTCCACCATGCGCACACATTCTTATCCTTTGACACCGAGAAGAGGAGGTCGCCGTCCTTGTTGTAACGAATCTGGTTGAGGGACCGCTCCTATAAGTTGATTACGGTTAGTTTTCACTGTGGACCCGAGCTTTTAAGAAGAATCCCACGCACATGTCCCGACAGCAAAATAGGTCTCATCTTGGCGGATGCGACAGGAAAGGACCGAAAATAGATGCACTGAGCTGATCGTCTCAGTGAGGTGGATGTATGGCGGGTATATCGGAGGAGGGGGGTCAATCTCGTCAACCGTCACTTTCTTTCACTAGTGAATTTCATCGCACACTCCTCCAGCGCCAAGACTGACAAACCGTATCGAATCGCGCTTTTCCGGCAGAACCATTGATCCGGTATCTACACGTGATGTGCTACCCCTCAGCCCTAAGCCCTATTCGGCCTAATAAGGAGCCCAATTCTATGTACGGATTAACTAATGCTCCGCCGGATCAATTTACTGTAGATCGTGACTCATCAACCCGTTATCTTCGGAGAGCAGTATCTGTGATGCCTTAGGCACCATTTCCCGTCTGACTTGTGTTCTCTCTTTCGGATCCCGAAGTATCACAGCAACGAGAAAGGGCATTGCAGGAGAGACGGATGTGAGGGGGAAAGATATAACATCTGAGAAGACATAAACTCTAGCGAAGATCTCCATTGATGCCGAGTTTTTCCTCTACCATTAAGGGTGAAATGTTAAGCTTCCCCGTGATCCCGAACCGATAATCAGCTCCGAGGGTTCTCGCCCCTAAAGAAGCAATAATATTCATGCTGTTCCCCGCCGTACCCCGCGGTCCTCTTTCCCTCCAGGCGCGAGCGACTAATTTTTATCTCCGCACCTCTCTGTGCTTGTCTTCATACCATACCATATCCTCCGCACGAGGGGTAAGAGGTTCTGTCTTGTCAACCTTTACGACTTCGTCCCAAAAGTCTGCTTTTTTAAAACCCTTGGCCGCTGCTCCGAATCGCACGTTTTGCAGCTCCGCAACCATGGCCGCTAAGATTGATGGCACGGCAATTGCCAAAGCCATTCGCCAGGGTCTCAAGACTGAGATTGAGGAGACCCAGCTTGCCAATCCCCGGTTCAAGCCTAACCTGATCATTTTCCAGGGTAAGCATCTGGTTCCATTCCCGAACGAAAAGCTGGAAGCATGTGATTGACTAACACCACTTTGTGATATACAGTCGGCAACCGATCGGATTCCAGTTAGTTTCAAACCAAGGACATATCGACAAATGAACGCATAGAGCTAATTATAACCTAGGCACCTATGTGCGCATGAAGCTGAAGGCCGCCCAAGAGGTAATTTTGACCCAATGCTAAAAATTGAGATAGGATGGCCGCTGACTCACTTTTAGGCCAACATCCTCTGCACTCTGATCAACATCCCCGAGACCAGCACCGAGTTGGAGCTCCTCCAGGAGATCACCAAGGCCAACAATGACCCCACCGTTCACGGTATCCTGGTTCAGTTGCCCATCCCCGACCACATGTCCGAACACACCATCACCTCTGCCGTCTCTGATGAGAAGGACGTGGATGGATTCGGTGCTGTCAACATTGGTGAGCTGGCCAAGCGTGGTGGTCGCCCAAATTTCACGCCGTGCACCCCGCTTGCAGTGATGGAGCTGCTCAAGGCTAGTGGTGTGGACCCCTCAGGCAAGCAGGCTGTTGTTCTGGGACGTAGCGACATTGTTGGCAGCCCAGTCAGCTTCTTGCTCCGTAATGCTCACGCCACCGTCACCGTCTGCCACTCTAAGAGCGCCGACATCCCAAACATCGTGAAGAACGCTGATATTGTCGTCGCCGCCATTGGAAAGACCGAGTATGTGAAGGGAGAATGGTTGAAGCCAGGCTGCGTTGTGATTGATGTCGGTATCAACTACAAGCCTGATGCGACCAGGAAGTCTGGTGAGCGCCTGGTCGGAGATGTGGAGTTTGAGTCTGCCTCCCAGGTGGCCTCACAAATCACTCCTGTCCCCGGTGGTGTTGGCCCCATGACCGTTGCCATGCTGCTGAAGAATGTGGTTAACGCTGCCAAATCATACTTCGAAAAGCAGAAGGACCGTCACATTACTCCCCTGCCTATTCGTCTACAGACTCCCGTCCCGTCCGATATCGCCATCTCTCGCGCTCAATACCCCAAGCCCATTACTCAGGTTGCTGCTGAGGTTGGTGTTGCGCCTCACGAGCTGGAGCCCTACGGTCACACTAAGGCCAAGGTTGGACTTGAGGTCTTGGATCGTCTCTCTCACCGTCGCAATGGACGTTACGTTCTGGTTGCTGGTATCACACCTACCCCTCTGGGTGAGGGCAAGTCCACCACTACTCTTGGTCTTACCCAGGCTCTTGGAGCTCATTTGGGCCGCGTCACCTTTGCCAACGTCCGTCAGCCTAGTCAAGGCCCGACCTTTGGTATCAAGGGTGGTGCTGCTGGAGGTGGCTACAGTCAGGTCATTCCTATGGATGAGTTCAATCTTCACTTGACAGGTGACATTCACGCTATCACTGCAGCTAACAACCTTCTTGCTGCGGCCATTGAGACCCGTATGTTCCATGAGAGCACGCAGAAGGATGGTCCTCTCTACAGCCGTCTAGTGCCCGCCAAGAAGGGCAAGCGCGAGTTCCAGCCTATCATGTTCCGCCGCCTGAAGAAGTTGGGTATCGAGAAGACCAACCCCGATGACCTTACCGAGGATGAGATTCGCCGCTTTGCCCGTCTGGACATCGACCCTGAAACTATCACCTGGCGTCGTGTTCTTGATGTCAACGACCGCCACCTGCGTGGCATTACCGTTGGCCAGGCCCCCACTGAGAAGGGTCTTTCCCGCGAGACTGGCTTCGACATCTCCGTCGCTAGTGAGTGTATGGCTATCCTTGCTCTGAGCAACAGCTTGGCAGACATGCGTGAGCGCCTGGGCCGTATGGTGGTCGCTACCTCCCGCAGCGGTGACCCCGTCACCTGTGATGACATTGGCGCCGGCGGTGCTCTTGCTGCTTTAATGAAGGATGCCATCAAGCCCAACCTCATGCAAAGCTTGGAGGGAACTCCCGTTTTGGTCCATGCTGGTCCCTTCGCAAATATCAGTATCGGCGCTAGCTCCGTCATTGCCGATAAATTGGCCTTGAAGCTGGCCGGTACCGAGCCCGACGAGGATCACAATGCTAAGACTGGTTTCGTGGTGACTGAGGCTGGTTTCGACTTCACCATGGGCGGTGAGCGCTTCTTCAACATTAAGTGCCGATCATCGGGTCTTTCTCCCGATACCGTTGTGATTGTGGCCACCGTTCGCGCTTTGAAGGTGCACGGCGGCGGTCCTGACATCAAGCCTGGCGCTGCTCTGCACGAGGTTTACCGTACTGAGAACGTTGATATCCTCCGTAAGGGTTGTGTTAACCTGCGCAAGCACATTTCTAATGCCCGCAAATACGGTGTGCCCGTGGTCGTTGCCATCAACAAGTTTGAGACTGACACCGAGGCTGAAATTGCTGTCATCCGGGAGGAGGCGATCGCAGCGGGTGCCGAGGACGCCATCCCCGCCAACCACTGGGCTGAGGGTGGAGCCGGCGCCGTTGACCTGGCTAAGGGTGTTCTGGCCGCCAGCTCCAAGCCAAAGGACTTCAAGCTGCTCTACGACCTGAATGGCAGCATCCAAGAGCGCATTGAGCGCATTGGCAAGGAAATGTACGGTGCCGAGAAGGTGGAGTTCAGCGAGCTCGCACAGAAGAAGGTTGATACCTACACCCAGCAAGGATTTGCCAACCTGCCGATCTGTATTGCCAAGACACAGTACTCTCTCAGTCACGACCCTGCCCTGAAGGGCGCACCAACCGGATTCACTGTGCCGATTCGGGATGTCAGACTGGCCGTGGGCGCTGGATACCTGTAAGCTTCTCTCCCCATTCTTTTTTCCACTACGTCTATCCCCACAGTGACCCGCTTTTTCGTTCCCCTTCCATTTTACCATGTTGGATGCAAATTCTAATTTGACTCACAGCTACGCTCTGGCTGCCGACATCCAGACCATCCCTGGTCTGCCTACTGCACCCGGCTACCTTAATGTAGACATTGACCCGGAGACTGGTGAGATCGACGGTCTGTTCTAGATCGTGCATGAAACTTTGTTTTAAAGTTCGGATAGGATAGAAAATGACTGGGTGTATATAATCGTGCATTGAGCACGGCTTGGGACTTTTTTTTCAACACATACCACTTACAACGATAATCTGGCGTCCCATGGGTATATTTAGAGCGGAGAAATTCAACACCAGGATCAATTAGCAGATGAATCACTCATACTATTTCAGGAAGTTATGAACAATTCTTTTATTCACTCTCTCTTCAACCATAATCAAGGAAGTTAGCATCCAAGGTTCTTGTACCTGTAGATCGTGCTATTCGGGTGATCGTTCTCCGGTGCAAAAAGTGGGTCAAGCACCTTCCTCGGTGAGCGCGGAGTAGTGCTCCGAGCTCCGGAGAACGCTACGTTTTGACTTCTTCCCCCAACCATGTAGCGGGTCAGTGGATAGAGCTATGAGCCCGGTGACTCGATGAATGGAACATAAAAAGGGCTAGGACCAGGGGATTTAAAAGAAAGAAGCCAGACCTCCTCCATCTCTTACCTTTTAATTTCTAGTAGCATCCATCTGGTCCCCCAACAAGTGGTTACTTCTAAAGTAAGTCTCGTGACTGTCCGGCTTCGGCGCTTCTTGTAGCGGCAAACGGTTAGAAGAGGAGAGAACATTGGCTCATCCATTTGTTCCTTGCAGCAGAGTTTCCCCCCGGACAAGGCTTTTTCCTCTTTTCCCTTTCGACCTTGCCATCACTCTACTCTCCGGTAATTCCCCCAATCCCCATTTGCCTTGCTGGACCCAGTTGCCCAATTACCCGGCCACTCCCGTTTTCCCCCGGGCTTTCGCTCCCCCAGACATTGCTCCCGGCAACTTTAGCTAGTGACGTTGCGATCGGGTATAGGACTACTCCGACCCCACTGCCGCTTTTCCCTTCTGCCGAATATCGTTCCCTCGGTTGTTCTACACGGCGAACCCGCAAAACTGCCCCCCCCGATACTGCCTCCGAACCAAACAGAAAGAGAGAAAGTCGCGCTGACGCTTTTCCGAGCATAGGCCCCAATTCTTGCCTGATTTCCCACACCATGAACGCTCTTCGGTCTGGTTCCGCTTTCGCGCGCCGGTCCCTTGCGACCCCTCCTGTTGCCCCTCTCTCTTCTTCTTCTCGTCTTCTCTCTTCCTCCTTTACTTCCTTCTCTACTTCCCAGAGATCTCTTTCTTCTGCCTCCCTTCCTCGCACTCACAGAATCTCTGCGTCTTCCCGCTGGACCGGATCGACTCCTTCGCTGTACCTTACTCAAACCCGCACTATGGCTTCCGAAAGCAAGATCAAGGTTGTGAACCCGGTGGTGGAGCTGGATGGTGATGAGGTATGGAGCGAATCCCTTTCCTTTTATAATTTAGTCCCCGAACTTTCCCTCGCGCGGGGTGTGTCACAAGCTTGCAATGTCTCATGCTTTGAGCGGTGCATTTTCGTCTTGTCAGTCATTGAACGCGGGGAAATACGGGGGAACTAGTCTCGATACATGTGTCATTGGGCCATCCCGATGCCAATGGACCGACCCGAGGCTTGTTCGGCACCAATTGTGAACTTGGCTAACAGAGGATCTTCAATAGATGACCCGTATTATCTGGCAAGACATCCGTAACAAGGTAAGCCTCGGAACAACCTCATTGCCCCTCTACCCCTCATGCCGGCTCAACCTGCATGATCGGCTCCCGGCTGCAGACAGCTGCATGCAGTTGATGCATCAGACCGCCCCAAAAGTCTAGACCATGGCTGACATTACTTTTCTTTTAGTTGATTCTGCCGTAAGTGCTAAACCTAGACGGGGTGATCATTTCGTCCGTTTCACTAAACTCATTTTTCAGTTACCTCGACATTGACCTTAAGTACTACGACTTGGTAAGCTTCTTAGCCGACCCAGCATGTTGTGACTCAGTTCCGCTAACCAATTGATCAGGGTCTTGAGTACCGTGACCAGACCGATGACCAGGTCACCCATGACGCCGCTGAGGCTATCAAGAAGTACGGTGTCGGTGTCAAGTGTGCCACCATCACCCCCGATGAGGCCCGTGTTGAGGAGTTCAAGCTGAAGAAGAGTACGTCGTGGTCTACCCTCAATTGTATTCTTTCGATGACTAACATTGGACCTAGTGTGGCTGTCCCCCAACGGTACTATCCGTAACATCCTTGGCGGTACCGTTTTCCGTGAGCCCATCATCATTGAGAAGATCCCCCGTCTCGTGCCCGGCTGGAACAAGCCCATTGTCATTGGCCGTCACGCCTTCGGTGACCAGTACCGTGCTACCGACCGTGTCATCCCCGGCCCCGGTAAGCTCGAGCTGGTCTACACCCCCCGCTGGTGGTGGTGAGCCCGAGGTTGCCCAGGTCTACGATTTCCAGGCTGGTGGTGTCGCCCAGGTTCAGTACAACACTGACGACTCCATCCGTGGATTCGCTCACGCCTCTTTCAAGATGGCCCTCCTCAAGGGTCTCCCTCTGTACATGAGCACCAAGAACACCATCCTCAAGCGCTACGACGGCCGCTTCAAGGACATCTTCCAGGAGATCTTCGACAAGGAGTACAAGGCTGAGTTTGACGCCAAGAAGATCTGGTACGAGCACCGTCTCATTGACGACATGGTTGCCCAGATGATCAAGTCTGAGGGTGGCTTCGTCATGGCCCTGAAGAACTACGACGGTGATGTCCAGTCCGACATCGTCGCCCAGGGCTTCGGTTCCCTCGGTCTCATGACCTCCACTCTCGTCACCCCCGACGGCCAGTCCTTCGAGGCCGAGGCTGCCCACGGTACTGTCACCCGTCACTACCGCGAGCACCAGAAGGGTAACGAGACCTCCACCAACCCCATTGCCTCCATCTTCGCCTGGACCCGTGGTCTTATCCAGCGTGGTCAGCTCGACAACACCCCCGACGTTGTCAAGTTCGCCGAGGAGCTCGAGCGTGCCTGTATCGAGGTTGTCAACGACGATGGTATCATGACCAAGGATCTTGCCCTTGCCACTGGCCGCAAGGACCGTGAGGCCTGGGTCACCACCTCCGAGTACATGGCTGCCGTTGAGCGCAAGCTCAAGGCCAACCTCAAGGCTCGTCTGTAGATCTTTTCCCTTTTTATGATGCCCATTTCTGCCTGCGCAATCTTTCTATATGATATCTTTTCCCCAAATAGATCTCGGGGGATTTTGATCTAGCTTCTGACATGTACAGTCGTCGGACAAATTAAAATCGAGTCGCTCTGCATGAACAATCTTTTCTACCTTTGCATAATAGTAAAATGTATTATTAATGACACTAAAGTCCTTCATCCCCGTCCTCCGTCCTGCACTGGAGATGTCGTTTCTGTACGTGCAATGGGAGCATTATAGCAACGCAGTGTCATTGGTTTGTAAGTCAAGCACGCGGTGGTGTCTGAGGCCATATTCAAGGTCCAGTTGTCATTGGAATCCACCCTATCACGTTTTGATGGGATGTGGAGCTTACTTACCCCAATCTTCCGAAGTACGTAATTAACAGACGTGGATCCATCGGTTTAGCTACCTGTGGACAAGTGTCATACAACTCATACTCTGCAAAAAGAGTCGGGATCATTGTGAGCATTTATAGGGTTTCTTAACTCAATTTATGCTAGTTCTGATAGACTTGAATGAGATTGAGGCCATGTACCAGAAGAGGCGTTGAAGCACTGTTGCTGGCGATAGGTCTTCAGCTTGTGACATTGTGCCTTCCCAAGTATACTCCATGAACGATGTGCTCGAATAGGTAGTATGTTGCTCCTTCTCATTTAGTGTCATGGAAATCTGGAGTTTAGGAAGGCGCGGAGTGGTAGACAAAACTCTCAATATCAGCTGCAATAACTCCGTCCTTCTTCCTCTCCCCATATCTTTGCTTTCGTATTTACAACTCATACACCATCGTTTGGAAAAATACGTTCTTTATCTCACACTCGTTGTGCCGTCCCAACTATTTCGTTTACTGTCACTCACTCTTTTTTGACTCGTATACCATCACCATGCAGTTCCAACCTGTGTGTCCTGTCCATTTCATCCGCCCCCAGCAGCTGCATCCTAGATTTTGCATTTTCCGTCCCGGTGGTGTCCCCACACCTCTCATCGCCATCGATGAGCTTCCATCATGGCTTCAAATTTCCAATCCATCTCCCGATATGTACATCGGCTTGCAACCAGTCTCCCCAAGCTACATACCACGGGAAGGTGAATATGAGGTGACATGCATCAACTGCTCGAGCAGTGTGTCTTCTGTCAACCAAAGCATGTCGGACCGCAATGACGACATTCAGTCGCCTCAGTCTGCGGTCAGCGCCAACAAGAATTGCAATGGTACACCTTGCAATGGCACGGGGGAGAATGCGGCGGCGGTCACCATCCCCAAGTTTCCAATCGGGTTCAGTATTGGAAACCCATCTTTTGATGCAACGCGACAGAGCCCTGTTATTGGACTTTATAGTACCAATGGGTCGCCACTGGCTCCTCAGAACATTCCATTGCCCGCGTCGACTGTGTCGACTGCGTCGCAGCCATCGAGCTTTGGAGAATCGATCTTGGGTTCTGAAGCAGAACCGAGCAAGTCAGACATTTCAGATACCCCGACGACACCTACGGACTCATCCAAGGGAACAAGCATCGCTTCCACCCAATCCGTCACTGGTGCTGTCGACCAGCCCAGGGAAAAGAAAAGGCTAAAGGGATCATCTGCGGATTCATCAAATGGAACAAGTATCGCCTCTACCCGGTCCCTTACTGCCGCTGTTGAACGGCTCAGGCAAAAGATAAAGCTGAAGGGTTCATCTTGCCAAGCTAGCTTCCATCGCAAAGTTCACAAAGCAGTCCCGGCCGATTTCGATGCCGTTTGGCACAAAAATCCCAATTACCACAGAGTGGACCCTGAATCCCAACGAATGGTCCAACAGTCTCGCCATCGTCGGACCCGACTCGAGCAGTCTGAGTCGAAGCTCTCAAGCTCTGTCGGTGACATGAAAGACGAAGACCTAAAGCTAGACGGTTGGCACAAAAATCCCAAATCCCACAGAGTGCACTCCAAATCCCAGCGAACTGTCAAACTCCCTCGGATCAAACTCAAGGGAAGGAAGTCGACGCTTTCGAGTTCTGTCGAGACCAATTCGTCTACCAAGCGACGTGCTCGTCGTGAACGCCTGGCTGAGAGACTGCTTCATCAGCATGACGTGGACCGCAAGAGCCGCTACTGGCACATGGCCAAGATTCCAAAGTGATACATGGTTTGAACTGTACATAAAAGACAGGAACTTCGCTGATGGCTTGTTGATGGTTTGCGTTCAAATTTTGTTCTGCTTTTTTGTCATTCCGTGCTTAGTTCGTATCTCTGTGCTTGACGTTCACTTTGAGGTTCTGTCCATTGATACTTTTGCTCTTCGCTCATCGTCAATGTACATTCTTGCTTTATATAGTTATACCGGATTGGCGTTGGAATACACTTTCCTTGACCACTGTCATGATTTTTGCTCATATAAAATAAATCGTGCCGCTAAAATGGAATTATTCGCGAGGGTCGTTACCATTTTCTTGCTAGAACCAAACGGGCAACTCGCCTCCCCCGCACCCTTATCTTCCGGCTCTACTCCGATTCGAGACCCTCACAACATAATGGCAAGCATCAAGAAGCCCCGAGGAATCCGACACGATCGACATTGCCACCGCTGTCGAGTCAAGGTCATCAAATGTGATCTTAATCGCCCTCGTTGTCAACCCTGTCAGCAGAATGGATTGGCCTGTAGCTATCCCCAAAGAGTTGTCTGGATGGGTGACAAGAAAGCCACCTCAGATAGTACACAATCAAAGTCAGCATCGACAATAGAAACGGAGAGTGGAGAATCAAGTTCAACTCAATCACAGAGCAACAATATGCCTGTTAATCTATACGGGTTCATCGACCTTCTGTCGCACTTCTATCAAGAGATTCAATCAACGAAAGAGGAATTACCAGAGGAAGCTGTCAAACTCATTGCTCACACCCTGAGCTTCGCTCGCTCGCGTCTCCAGGGATCAAACAACAAGCAATCGATCCAGACGCATCTCGGCGCACTGACAAACTTGAGTAAAGTTATCGATTCCGGACACCCGATTGCACTATTTGGAATTGCAACTTTCGCCATCTTTGAAGTATGCTGTGGCTCATTTGGCAAATGGCATCGTCATTTACAAGGTGCACGCTCTCTTCTTGACCTTCACTGTCGGAACAAGGCCGAGCTCGATGGCCTTGCTGCTCGGGTTCCAGGCCTTGGAGATGTCTTAGCCTACCTAGTATGGTTCGATGTTACAGGTGCACTGGTTCGAGATGGCGACTTGTTATTCGATGATTGGCACCGCGGAATCCTATGCTCGAACTTCTTCGACTCGGTGGGTTGCCCACCGGATACATTCGAGCTCTTCGCAAACCTGGCAAAACGGAACATCAGTCCCGACATTGTGGATTTAAGTTCCAGGGCGATGAATCAGATATTAAATTTAGATAATAGCGATACGACAGACCGGGGACTGGCGGCCGCGGTCTACAGATGCACGGGTGCGATAGTGGCATTTGGTCGCGTAGGAGAAAACAGGAATAACGAAGGCGTTGCTATCCCGAATCCATATTTGACCGCTTTATCAAAGATGGTCGATCGAGCATGCGATGTTATCTCCAGGATCCCCACATCCTCAAGATTCTACGTGCACCTAGCCAGTCCAGCCTATTTAACCGGTATGCACGCGACCACCACAAAACAATGTGAGATTCTGCGGGCCTATTGGAGGAATTGTCAGTTATGCGACTTTCCGCGTTATCCGGATGCACAGGAACAATGCGAGGAAAGATGGAGGCGGAGAATGATCTAAATACGAGTGGTAGATAGCCTTCCTAATGCGGAAACCTATCTATCCGGTCCCCGCATCTCTTATCTCACATACATCCAACCATAAATGCCTTCATTCCCTCTGCCTGAATTAATTTGTCTTATTCATTGCAATCACATAATGGCAACCGACACACCAACTCCATCCTATCAAGAACTTGCTGCGCAAAAGCGTGAGCGCCAGCTCGATCTGATCCCTCTCGAGTGGCGCTTGGAACCAGTTCCCTCGGTTGACTCCGCACCCAACGCCCTGGTGTATATTCGTCAGATACTTAGTCCGACCGAGCTTGCTCTTACGGAGGAAACTGATATCACGGTCTTACTGCGTAAGCTTTCATCCGGAGAACTTTCATCTCTCGAGCTCACGCAGGCATTCGCCAAGCGCGCAGCGCTGGCACATCAATTAACGACATGTTGCACGGAGATATTCTTTGATGAAGCTTTCGCAGTAGCCAAGCAGATGGATGAGCATCTCGCTAATACAGGGAAGACAATGGGCCCTTTACACGGACTCCCGGTCTCTATTAAAGATTTATTCTCCGTCAAGGGCGTGGATACATCCATTGGTATGTTCCATTGCAATTACATCTTTTAACCCGGTCATATACTTACCATTCTCAGGATGGGTCGGTCTCACAAATAATCCAGCCCAAAACGATAAGTCTGTCGCCAGAACACTTCGCCGACTAGGCGCTGTTCTCTACGTGAAGACCAATTTACCCCAATCAATGATGATGTCCGACTCATACAACCATGTCTGGGGCCAGTGCGTTAACCCCTTTAATCGAAATTTGATTTCGGGTGGCAGTTCTGGTGGTGAGGGATCTATTGTCGCGGCTAGAGGAAGTCCGCTTGGTATTGGAACTGATCTGGGTGGATCGATTCGTATTCCTGCTGGACTTTGTGGGCTGTATGGACTCTCGCCTAGTCCAGGGAGACATCCTTATGAGAGGGGAAAGTGAGTATTATTCCTTCTTTGTTGGTTGTAATTTCAAATGAAGGATTTCAGACTAATAGATTGGCTTCAATAGTCCCGGTCAGGACATTATTCGCTCGGTTGCTGGGCCTATGAGTGTCAGCCTTGCCACTATTGAGAGGTATATGGAGGCTGTCCCATATGCTTCGCCTTGGGAATTGGATCAGCACGTTGCTCCTGTGCCATGGAGGAGGAGTCTTGCTTCGCTCCGGCCTAAGCGGTTAAAGATCGGGTTTCTGGTTGATGATGGTGTTGTTAAATGCCAACCGCCTGCTGAACGTGGTGTTCGGGATGTTATTGAGGCTCTGAAGGCGGCTGGACACGAGGGTGAGTTATTACTGGTTTGACAAAGTGAAATCGCGCTAAAGTCGGTACAGTATTCGAATGGGATGCCTCGTCTCATTCATATGCATACGAGCTATGGGAGAAAGCTATCCTCTCTGATGGCGGTGAAGGATGTCGTCGGATGATTGAGATGACCGGTGAACCCCTGATTGAGGGCATGCTTGTCGGGAAAGAGCATAATATCTTGACGACTTCGGAAACACACCAGGTATGATTGATATCTCCAGCCTAACTGAAGCCCTCATGGTAACGATACATTAACTAATCTTTCACAGTTGAACGCCGCTAAATATAAATACGAAACTTCATACCTTGAGCGCTGGATCTCATCTGGCATCGATGCTTTGATCATGCCCAATACGCCTTGGGTCGGATATAAGCCCTGGACCTGGGTTAAGTCTAATAACTATGTTGGATACACTAGTATCTGGAACTTAGTTGGATACGCAGCTTTGACCGTTCCTGTTACAACAGTTTCTAGGGACAAGGATGTGCCGAGTCAGGATTGGCTGGATCATGTTCCTAGGAATCCAGGTGACAAGTTCAACAAGGAACAATGTGAGTTTGCCTTACCATCTGCATATGTGCGAGTGATACTGATGATCATAGATGATATTGACCTGGTTGATGGTATGCCGGTCGGTGTGCAGGTTGTGGGAGGCAGATTTGGAGAGGAGAAATGCGTTGCTGTAGCTAAAGCTATTGAGCAGGCGATGAGGTGGAAGGATCTACCTCGGCCGAGTCTTTAATAGAAACTATGAACGCAATGTAGCCCAGGTGGCGCATAACATCTAGCACCCGTGGACAGCAAATATGAATAGTTCTCATGATCATAACAGCGTGTCGTGTATTTGCCTTATGTAGATGCTATATATACGCCAAGCCATCCAACAAATAATATACAGGATCCAAAGTGCCACCTGGGCACTAAATAGGAGCATTCATCCTCTCCTTATAATCCGGGAACTCGAAATCCCCCAAATCCCACTCAATGCTTGGATTCCAAGTCCCATGACTAGCGCCAGCACCAGTACCAGCAGACCCGGACCCAGACGCCGACGCAGAAACCTCACCCAACTCAATATCCCTCTCAGCATCAGCTGCCAAAAGTCTCGGACTAAGCTTCGGACTAGGCATAACCGAATCCGAAACCATCCTCAACTCCCCTCACAACCCTAATTCCATCCTGACCCTCACACTCATTCTCCTTCTCATCCTTCTCACTATCCCCCAGCTTAGAGATACTAGCCGTATACCCACCAGGACCCGCATAGAAGAAATCATTCGAGAAGATCCCGCCATCTGAACTGAGTCCGTGGTCGTATATTGAGCGTTTCCGGGAATCAGCGACACATGTCGCGTTCGAGTGTGTTTTTGACCAGGGCGTTGAGTGAATTGGTTGAGGACGGAAGAAGTAGGAGAAGATGCTTGAGATGAAAGGGTGGAGGGGGCCATGCAGGCGCAAATTATTGAGACGTTTGATTCGAGGCTGGACCAGACGGCTGCAGCGGCGTTTGTTTTTGTGAAGTCGCGGCCGTTTACCATGGTACTTAGTTCGTAGAGGCGGGCGGAGCTTGTTGCTATTACACTGATTTGAGATAATCTGTTAGCTTAACGCTTCTTTTGAAGTCGAAAGGGAGAGCGAGGGAGAAGACGTACAAAACCCCAACACCAAATACCAACATAATCCCAATCTTCTGTGGCCGTGGTAATTGTAATTTGTACAATAGCGGCATAGGGAGAATGAGTATGACGACATCAGAAAAGATCTGCATCGCGGCGTTGGAATACCAGACTGGTCCCTTTGGTAGACAGTGCTTAACGGCAACTGGTGGTGGAGCCCGCCAAAAATCTGACACCGGAATGCAGAAAACGAAGCCGCTTGTTACCATCCACAGGCCTGCTATGACGAGAAAGCCCATGAGGGCGTATGTGATGAATATGAAGGGTTTTGAGCGGAAGATGCGGAGAAAGAGGAATAGGGCGGAGAGTTTGGAGAGGATTAGAGCTAGGTTGTAGAATGGGACTGAGAGCCAGAGATACTGTTGAGGCCTGTTAGTTACGGTTTCCTTTTAATTTTATGGATGATTGGAGCTTCCAAGGTGGGTTAGGTTGAACTTACGTGCATCTGGTTCGCGGCAACTTCATCTGATAATTGTTGTCTGGAGACTCCAAGGCCATAGTGTCGCTCTGTATTATTATTAGTTTCTGAAACAGGTTTATATGCCCAGGGTGGATTGACATACCGGCTAGCATGAATCCGTAGAATGCAAATGAACATAGCTATAATCAATTCATGTTAGCACATCTGCATCGTGGGACTAATATGTTTGCCAATGATTGCAATACATACCAAAGCTGCAAAGATAAATAGATCATCCAACCCAGGACTTCGCACCAGCTTGAACCGTGTCCAAAGCCGGATCGAGACAAAGAGAGTCGAAAGAATGGTAAAGCTAGTAGTAATAGCGAGGACACGCATCTTCACCGTACTTCAAACGTTATAATATTTTCAAAGCCATCGGACGACCTTGACTGTGTAAATGTTGGCAGTTTTCAACCCAAGCACGTATCACTTCATATGGATGGCAAAGTAGCGTCTGAACCCAATCTGAACGAAGGTTGACAGTGAATGAATATAGCTTGAATAGAATTCTCAATGATAGACAAGAAAGTATTTCGCAATAATGTCGAATTCATATGTTTAATATTCAACCAGTGTGTTAAAGTGGGAAGATTCCAATATATATCAAACCCTGGGGGTGATCGACCATAGCCCTAGCGTATGAACCTACGTTATCTTCAAAACCAATTCTGCAGAAAGCCTCGCCGTTCATTTCCTCGTCACATTTAAACTCACATCCGCCAAACCAGAGTCTTTTTTCGTGGTTCGTTGATCAATTGGTGGATCCGCCGTTCGACGTGCCGCATTAGGCAAAGCCCGCGTACCGATTGCGTCGACGACATCATGCATCTAGACTAGACTTGTACATCGGCCATACATGATTGGATGATTGAATTTCTTTGTGGGGTCTGTCAATTGAGCGACATCTCACCGAGAAGTCTCCAATGCTTGGATTCTTAGCTTCGTGCGAGTCGGGGGTGACCGGCGGCCGAGTCTGACCTGACTCGGAGATCTAGAGATCGCGATCGTGATTGACTCTAGTGCTTTGTGGTCAATTTCTCGCGAGGTTGAAAAAGATGTTTGACTGGGGCTTTCGAAGTTTAGCTTTGCAGGCTAATTCCCTTTTAACCTTTTTAAAACCTGATCACCATTATGCTCTATTGTCCATGAAGATCCGGGTAAAAGACCCAGTGAAACTCAACTCTATCAGAGCCTAACCAAAAGTCTGGACTGCAAATAATCGTTCGGAAAATCCGAGAGTTGAAGATCATTTTTCTCTTTCTGTGGGGTTACAGTCTCCGAGTGAGATGAGTGGCGGACTGACGATGCAACATTCTTGTTTCGGACATCGCCGTAGTCTAGAGGGATTTTTAGGTTTGCAAACTAACGGGTCGTGGGGGGAACTAAAACTATAATTCTGCCGGGGAGGAAGTGGATCTTGCAGAAACAGCCTCAAGGTGGGACATTTTCCTCCCCGTACATATAGTACCAAGAATTGGATCTGGACTGACAAAGATATCACAAATAGGAGAGTGGGTTCGTCAAATCTCTTATCCGGTGCTAAAACCTGAATATACAGTCTCTCGCCACCTAATGTACTCAAAATTGCGACAGAAGATAGGGAACGCTAGATCTGATATCTGAAAGGGACTAACGGAGCGAGTCCAGCATCGCTTCGTTGCCCGGGTATTGGAAAGTAAATGCAAGAAAGTGATGCGCCGAATGAGTAAGTCAATCTCCTCCCCTGGTAAGGCGCTGGATCCAATATTCCTCCCCGGGGTATTCTAAATCCCGCCAATGTCATGACTTGCCTTTATCTTTTTCTTCTGTTTCTAGTTGTAGAGAGCGTATGTAGATTTTTGGCATACTTTTCGTGCCGTCCTGGTCGCCCGCGGTTCGTAGGCAACTCAGGAACCGACATACCACACCTCGACCCCTAGAATGTCGAACTTAATGCCCTCATCAGACAATGGCTCGTTCCCGAATGTCTGGCTAGGCGCGCTGACACCCTTTTCCAGACCAGAGTCAACCCAGAGGCCATAGTGTCCATCACTATACTGCTTGTCAGTCCCTGGGTAAATCAATGTCACACAATCAAATACAATAACTCACCCGCCACCGAGACTCAAAAATCCAGTCTCGCAGAACATCATATAGTCATTCACACCGCTGTACGGAAATGCCTTGAAACGAATGCGCTCGGGGGTACTCGCCCCACTCCGAGTCGTATTAATCGACGATGGCGACGGGGGCGCAAGGGCTCCTCCACTAGCAGCAGCAATGCTAGTCTTCAGACTAAGGTTTAGATTATGCGCAGGAGACTCCGATCTCGATTTCGGTTCGTTTCGCAGCGTGCTCCATCGACCGGCGTGGGTAGTGTCAGCAGAAGGGGGAGGTGGCAGACCAGCGCGTTCGAGCGCTTCCTCAGACTGGGGACCGTCACTGGGGAACGTGAGACCCAAGCTCGATGGGGGAGGCAGTACACTGGCGCGCCAGAGGAAGCACTCGCCAGTGCCAAAGAACTGGGAGTTAGGGTGCGGCGCGTCGGTCATGTAGGCGCCGAATACAGCGCTTGTCGGGGAAGAGTCACGAATGACGAGGACGTAGCCCGCCCGCGGGCTACGGTGGGAGAATTCTTCACAGTTGTCGTAGAGGGTGGCCAAGGAGGCACCATCGCGATCGAGACTGTAAGCGAGACGCCAGTTCTCGACGAGTTGGAGGCGCGGTGGAACGAGGAGGCGGATCTCCTCGGCCAGTACGCGGGTTAGAAGTTGCTGCTGGAGGAGGTCGGCGCTTTTGGGGATTGTGAGGGTGAGAGGGGTCAGAGGTGGTGGTTGGAAGGGTGAGGCGGTTCGGCGGGGGGGTGAAAACGTCGGGCGACGACCAAGGGGATGTGGATGGCATGGCGGGGGCAGCGATGCTGGGGTCGGTCAAGCGTCGGTAGAGACCCGAGACGACGTGGCTGACTGGGTAAGAGAAGTAGGAGGCGGCAGATTGGTAGGAATTGGAGTTGGCTGGATTTTGGGGCGTGTGAGATCCGGACCTGGAGGAGCTGGTCGGGGTGTCGGAGGGGCGATCCCCCTTAGATGAGAACGACATACAGGCACGAGTCAATTGTGGGGAGAGAACCCGGGGAAAGTTGGCGGAGAGATGTAGGACAAGATACACCTCAAGTCGAGGGGGGTGGAGATGAAACAAACTTATCGCTTATCAAGTAGCGGTAGCTGCGCTCGTACACCATAAGCTTCCGAGCTTCAAAGTTAAATAGATTTGAAGGTTACAGTAATAAACAAAGTTTCTATTCCTGCGAAATTACCAATATACTCGCAAGTTTATTCACTTCGTCATCTCTTGGTAGTTCTAGGTGCATTGCAGTCTAAGCTTCATGGGGTATAGATCAAGCCATACTGTGGCATGACATCCACAATCATCCAAATACAAGGTAATGATCTATCATCATAGTTTCGGCTTGAAATTAAGAAAGGAGTAGACTTCATTGAGGAAATGAACAAAAAGTAAACTACAATCTTAAGTATGTTCCCTTATACTCCACAAAAGGGAATACTGCATTGGCGGACGACGACAGCCTAGTGGCGTGGGTGGAATACCTCTTAGTCAATTGGAATCAATAGAGGGTACCCAACTAGGTTAAAGTATTACTGACTACATTTCCATGAGCGCCGTATCGAATACCGATGCGTTATGCTGCCCAAATTAATTTTCTTTTTTCCCAATATTTATACGATAAACGATGAACGAAGTAATAAGGCTAGGCGTGGCTCTTCCCGCACGGCAGGGTCACACGACCTTCACCTTCACCTCGATGCCGTGCCAACATCCACCTGGCTAGTGCCATCTTCTTTGATCTATGTCCTGGGAACACGCCTCCAATTTGCCTCTATGACGGAAGAGTGGCGGATAGAAAAAAATATAAAATCCACACGCTCCAATGTGCTACTATGAAACACGGCTTGCAACCCTCATTGTCAAAACAGTTCCCCTTTAGAACTCTCATCTATCAAATAAACCTGCACCGCAATAATGGCTACCAGGTTCCCTCCATCCGACAGTTACCACGATGAAATCATCAATATGGAGCAGGACAAGTACGGTGCTCATCATCACCACCATATCACCCACAATGAACCAGCATGGAATGATGTAAGTATAAAAATCATGATTCGAGCAGTACCGCACTCAGCATGAGTCGATCGTATGGTCTGCTAGGTAGACGGTGGACAATGCCTGATGGAGACTATAGGGCCCTACGAGGGTTCCCCACCGAGACGGAGTTCGTCGCTCACCCACACCGTCGAATTACGCGAAGGAGAGTGGAGGTTCGACGGCCAAAAGGATCACCCGGGCGAACGGCGCTAAATCGCATGCCCATAAGCACCCACACCCATAAGAATGATCTGACGTGGCAAAGGGGTTTCGGGGGTTGTGGAGTATATAGTGAGTGACCATCAGAGCATAGGTCACCCAAAAGTTGTTATGGAAAATACAGATCGGAGGAAGATTTAGAACCTTCGCTGTTGTAGTGTAAGACTGAGGGTATCATATTCAATTGGAATAACATAAACTAGAAACAAGTGTTCAATTACGCGCATCTTTTGGGCGTAGGTCCACAGTCTCATACTCTAAGCCGTTGACCTCAACGACATGACCGGGCCGCAATGCACCCGTGTATATGTTCTCTTGAGCATGCGGATGAAACAATCCCTTCTGAGTGCAATTGAGAACCGTCTTCAGACCAGGAGGATCGGTGAGTCGAAAAACACCCCAGTCCGGATTCTTGCTGGGCGCACAAACAATCGCAATACTTTCCGGGAGCATCACTTGATACCCGGAATGAGTGTGTAAGTCGCGCGAGCTCATAAAGCATGTCTGAGAGGGATGAGTATGAATCCATCCCAGCATAATTAAGTCTTCAGAGTCGCAATACTCGAAGATTGCTGATTCATTGGTAGTCTCGCAGGTGTCGGAGGTGGATATTTGTTCTGGAATCACAAGCCTGGAGATGAAGAGCGCGTTCGAAACTAGTGTACCACAGAGTATACCACAGGTCTCCAAGTTCCGGCGGGTACTTGGAGCGGCCAGAGATAAGAATCGATCCCGAAGACTGGAGGGAAGAAATACAGAGCGCAGTGGACTACCGTTTTCCAGGTACGCTGAGGGCTTGAAGGTGTAACTTGCCGGGTTAAGACTCGATGGCGTAGAGGCCCCACCATCCAAGGACTGCACCTTTTCAGGCAGGGCTGGAACTGCTGAAACCTTTGATGGGAGCGGCGGAGGCTCCACTGCAGGTGCTCCATCGATGAAAGATGCTCTGTGTGGCTCAGCATGTTCCTTCGGTGGTAGGATCGGGGGTGGCTGCCTTTCCGCATTCTTGTCACGGATGGCAATTTGGCCAGAGGAGATGGGTGGTCCTAAAGCCTGCTGGCGAGGTACGGTAGGATAGTTATATGCCGTGGTGGCGGAGTTAGTTTCGTGTAGTATCGGTTTCTGCCCACGTTGGGTCTGGCTAACAGGCTGCGTATGATCGATGTTGGACCTGATATCCTGAATACGTTGACTCAAGTCTTTATCGGCGGACTTCTTGTCCGTTTTAAATGCGCTTTCCCAATCACCCCATACGCCCGCCGCTCGCCGATTATCATCTTCGGTTCTGCGGACAGTAGCTCTGCGACTGAGTTCTGATTGCGCCAGTCGAACAGCGAGATCTTGGTTCTCTCCAGCTTCCAGAGGTTTTGCAACGCCGCTCAGTGCGGGATCCACAGGTCGTTCGCCTTGTTCCGGAGCCATGTTGAACTCTAGAGAGAGCTTTCTGGAGTCGCGCTCGCGCATCAACTGCATGTACCGCTCGTATCGTTTGTTGATTCTGGGCTTGAGAACTTCCAATTTGGCCAAGTTTTTCTGCACCTCCTTCTCAGCAGCCACCAGAGCCTTGCGATCTTTCTCGTCTTTGGCGGCATCTGGGTGTTTTGACAGGTTTACCAGGACCAGCTGGGCATGTCGAAAAAGGAGTAGGTAGGCTTGCTCGTCGTGCCCTTCGCGCTCGTAGATTTGGGCCTATTAAGAGAACCATGTTAATAAATATTGAAACGCGCAACTAGATCAGCGGTGATTGACCAACCTCTCTCATCAGTGTGGCTGCGGTCCGGAGCCAGTATTTGAGTGGGACGGCTGCGTTGTACTGATAGTCTTGGGCAATCTTGGTAATTTTGTTTACAGCCTGGGGAGGACTACCTCCCGCACTAGGGCCTGAAATGTGGGAAGCCATGGCGTGGTGTGTCAGGTGGAGTTTGGGAATCAAAGAAGGTTGATTGAGATCACGAGCCCCTCTTTCACGCAGACCGGATCTGAATGGGCATTCTTAACATAAATAGGGAGCGATCTCCGACAGCTGGCACGAAGACCAGAGACACTCGGTGCATAGGCAACCGCATTCAGGCGGTCCACGTTGAGCGCCGAACAGGAATGAGACGAGGAAGAGGGATGCCTGAGATGTTGTGATGCCTAGTGGGGGAGATGCGGAACCCGCAAGGTCTCCGCTTCCAGAAAATTAATCACAATTCTTCTCCAACTCCAACTCCGACTGCAGCTCCAATCCACCACCACCCGACAATGCTTTCAATACAACACGCTTGAAAAGACCAGTAACTGGATTGGAAGATTTGCTCAGCATTGAGCATTTAAAATGACAATCTCTGCATGGGAGGCGAGCGCGCGTTTCCCGATCACTCAGAGCCTCCGCGACAGTTTCGTGAAAAAGGCCAGCCGGAAAAAGGCTGCTACGGCAGGGTATATAAGCGAAAAGCTATGTGGTATGCTGATGAGATCGCTCGTGGCTTTCAATAAACCGGACTAATGTGTCGATTGGCTTAGATGATATGATCCACCGCCTGTCTCCCTACCTTCAACGAAATGCGCCCGTTGACATCCTTGACCTATGGCCTGGCTCTGGGGTATGGTCATCCAAAATGAACGACTTTCTGCGTCCCCGTCGTCATGTTCTGGTCGAGCCAAATATGAAGATATTCGGATCATACCTCAAGGAATTGGCCAAAAGCAAACCGTGTTACAAGCTCGCGTCTGGGGATATCTACGGAACCAACTGGAACACAGTCTACAAGAAGTACCTACCGGAACAGATTCGTCCCATGAATGCAGTGCCTGGCACTTTACCGAAGAACGAGGCTCTCTTGGTCCTTGCGAGCCCACCAGAAACGGAATCCAAGAAAGATCATTTGACTCCGGCACGGTGGTGGGCCTCGTTGATGGAAGACTGCATGAACCAAACTGGGCTCCATGCTTATGGCAGCGTGCGCATCCTGGTTGGGTTTTCTGTCACGGAATTGCAAGTAGTGCTCCCCCGCAGCATTCACGAGCGCCGGCGACCAGCGATGTTGACGGAAAACGTGGCATTACATCACTTTGAGATTGCCAGTGGATATGAACTAGAGCCGTGGTATACACTCAAGACTTGGGACTCTATTCAGCGCAATAATCAGCGAGTTGCTGAGAGATCCGCCGCGCTAGGTGTGATCACTCCTCCCGGGCGTGAGCCCCTGCCTATGCAGATGGCCCCCGAAACCCCAACACCCGGGAGAGGGGGGCAAAAGCCAAGCAAGAGGTAGCGTATCACCCCCGTGCTCGATCAGAAGGTCATCACCGATTTGAGAGATCCATTCGGAGGGGAGAAAACCTGGTTAAAACCAAAGGCCACGGCTTGACGGCCAAGGAGGAAGCGGAAATTAGAAAGGAAGCACGGACAGCTCGGGCCGCCTTGAACTTCGATAATCGCTGTGCCTGGGCTCGAGCGGACATTAGCAAGGATATGTCTGCAATCGATGATCGTTCACGAGATTTGTCGCGTGCGGCCGCGGATCCTAAGGCGACCGCAGCCTCACTAAAGGAGATCGATCGAGACATCGAGGCCAGAAAATTGGCCGCAAGCCAGAAAATGGCCGACCTTCATTTTCGCCTCACTCGCGGTTGGGAACGGGCCCTTGACGATATACGCATTGAAACACACTCGAACAATCTGGATGACTCTGTCCTACTGTGGGACCGGCGCCCATTTGAGCCAATGCTTATAGAGGCCGATGAGATCTTCCCCCGCGCCCATCGTACCCTAGTCTATTTTGAAGCGGATGAACATGCCATTTCAGCCCAACAACTCAGCAAGGTCCCTTCCGAAGACCGTGAAGCAGTGATGCAGCTATTCGAAGCCATGACTCTCAGCTTCAGCAGCGGCAATCACATCAGCATCGCTGGGCTGGCCGATCGGTTCTTCCCTGGTCAAGCGGCTAATGACGTTGTCAAAAGCATCCCTAGTCTTGCTAAATATGTGGGGAAACGGCTCAAGCCGAACTGTGGTCCCTATGCCGCTGGCCGACAATACATTGGACCCGAATGAGTGCTTCCAGGAGAATATCGATTATGACCTGAGTGAGACTCGGGTGATATCTCTGCCGATCCGCGTTATCTGGGATATTCTGTTAGAATATCACAAGTACGCGCAGGACCTGTCGCCGCTGCAGATAAACCGGCTTCTCGGCGGCACTATGACGTCCTACCGGACCGGCGAGTACCGATTGGATACTGCAGCGAAGAAGCTGCATTAATACCCCAGATTGTAAATCATGTACACTACGTCAGTGCTTGAATGTTGATAGAAATGAAAGCATTAGAAACATAGATGGGGGCCACGGGGCCAAGGGATTGGTCAGGAGTTCAAGGGTTCAACGGCGTTTAATTGGATGGAAATATTAATTCTAACTTTTATATCTTTTTCAGGGTTTTTCTAACTTTGCTGAGTCATCTGCCGTTCTGTGGAGATCATGCATTCGTAGTCGTTTGCTAATGTGCTTTGCGCCCCGGATTCATCTGAATCCTTCCCCTATCACAAACAATTGGCCCCAATCACAATCTCGTTTCTGCAGTTGATAGACCATCGGAGTTTCCCCGAAATTTCCCGGTTCGTAAGCTAATCTAAGTAATTTCCCAACACCCGCGCTAAACCATTATACTCCGAAGCTACCACTGCAATTCCACGGTTACTACCGTGGTATCGAACTGGTTTGTCGATCTAGCCAATTTGCGGCCTTGACACTTATCGGGTGAGGTTCGAGACCATCTATCGCCCTGTGGAACTGGGGCCCTTATTTCTTTTTTTTTTTTTTTTGGTTTAATTAGCACTGACCCCCATGACCCCCAATTCCTTTATGACTCTTTGTCCCTGTGACTGTGAAAATATAAACATCAAACCATTTCTCTCTCTTTTGATTCCTACGAGTACGCCGTCTATCTTCGCACCGTTTTCGCATCGTTCGCATTCTGCATTCGTCACATTTTTGCCACCACGTCATACCCGTGCCCTAACCCGTGGATGATGCGCCTGGTATCACGCCGATTCTAGATTCTTTTGCCGGTGGCGCCGAGTGCAAAGCCTCTTTATCTGGCATCAGCCTTTCCTCGCGTCATCTGCTACACAGTTTCACTACTATCGTCGAAGAATTCAAGCGTGGAGAGTATACCGAGTTACCCGCTGAGAAAAATGGTCGCAAATCGCGCCCCCGCCCCAACTACATTATCGCTGCAAACGAATCACGATGGGAAAGGTCTCGGAATTCAAACCCCGACCCCGACATCGTCGTCTCTCACACCCCCAGTGACTCCGATCGGGAAAGATGGCGAGCACTCAATCCCTCCATTGGGCGCCACCCCCGCAGAAACAGCTCAGCTGCGCCATATCTCAACGCCGCTGCGCTTTACCGACGACCTAAAAGTAGATTACGTCGAGGATCGACCTGTTGAGTTTGGTCGCGGTGCTTGGAGTATTGTCTACAAGGCGCGCTCAATACCAAGTGCACCAATACCTATTCATACTCCACCCAGTTCACCTATCGCCACAACTCGTGTCTACGCTGTTAAGGCTCCCCTGCGCAAAGATGCACGTCCAGTCTTGCAGGCTGAAGCGCTGACATTGACGCGCCTGAATCTGACACCGGGGTACGAGCGGTACATCATTCCGTTTCACGGGTACCACTCCGATACCGAGGCACTGGTTATGACAGCCGTTCCACTGGCATTGTCAACATACATCGTAGACCAAGCCGACCTTATCCGGAAACAAGGGCCTTCAACGGCGACTATGTTCGATCCTGTTCAAGGACCGGATTCGTGGCGTGATCTTGCCCGTAAGCTTATCGGTGGTTTGGAATGGTTACACAAGAGCGCTGGTATTATTCATGGCGATATCAAGCCGCATAATCTGCTTTTGCGACCCATTCCGGATGATGGTTCGGAAGGCGCCGGTGCCTTTCCATACGAGCCGCTTTTCGCCGACTTTTCTTCTGCTCTGGATCTTTCACTGTGCGATAATGCACAGGATGCGAGTCAAAGTTCCATGTCGGCGTTCACGCCGCCGTTCACCGCGCCGGAGCTTCTTTCGCTTAAGGCGTTGAAATCGGGGGAGGTTGTGTCTTCGCCCGCTTCGGATGTTTTCTCCCTTGCTGCGACGCTTGTTGCTGCTGCGACTGGTGATTTACTGTTGTATCCCGGTTCAAGTAGTATGCAGCGGTTAGCGATGGCAAGGGATGGACATCGGATTTTGGAGTTCACGAGGTGTGGTACGAATGGTTCGCGTGTTCCAAGGGGTGGGTTCGTGGAGAAGTTGCTGTTGCCTGCCGTTGCCAAGGACCCGATGGAACGGATCGACACTTCTGACTGGGTGAAGATGGCACATGCTTGATTACGATCGGCATTTACCTTGTTTTAGGTTGTTTTTATTAGGATTTTCTGTTCGGTTTGTTCGCGATATAGTTGCATTTTGGGCTCGGCGCATATTTTCTTTTCTTTTTGGCTGGTTTGGTTCAACACTGGCCTGGCATAAATGGGATACCCGGTTAGATGGAGTGGGAAGCATCAGCATCAATACAATATGGGATCAATTGCATTCTCAATCAAATGAAGCTTTTCAATTTGAAAATATATGCATCATGGTAGACCTCGCATTTCAATATTGCAGACTAAGCAAGGTAATCAAAAGTCCTCAAATCTTCAACCTACTGGCTCTCTTCGACGAATCTCTTCAAATCCTGAACCCACAAGTCAAAGTTCGCCTCCAATCTCTTCCCATACATCCACTTAATAGCATAAACAAGCCACCCAATCTGGTTCTCCCAATTCCTCACCTCACATCCCCCCTCCACTTCCTTAATCTCGTGCTCTCTTTCCGCAGTGAGCAAACTAGGCGAGAACCCGCCCGGCGCCTCGGAATCTGAAACCCAAACGATCCGACCAGGTGTATTCGTCTCAGGATTCGGCGCCTCGAGCTCGGTAACCATGAGCTGTGTATCATTCGCCTTTTGAGGTTTGTCAGAGGTGGGGTCCATGCGGACGTGGAAGGTCATTTTGGTGCCCTTTTGTAGGATGGGTGAGAGCTCGGTGGTCGAGTCGTCTTTGGCTGGTTGGGAAGTGATGGTTACTCGGGGGATGAACTCGTTCCAGGATGGCCAGGTTGAGGTGTCTGTTAGGGCGGCCCAGACTACTGTTGAAGGGGCGGCGATGAAGATTGAGCTGCCTATGTGGAGAGTTGCCTTTGCGGCTTCGATTGTTGGGGTTGCGCGATCGGCATTTTGGGGGTCTGAGAGGGGTGTGGACATTTTTGCGATGATAACCCTAGTCCAGGTTTTACTTTTGATGAGGCGTGCTTTAGTATAGATGTTTGGTGTTTGGTTGTTGTTATGCGGAGAAAGCTGGGGGTTGGGTGATGACGGTGACTATTTTATCTCCGTGTGGAGTGATAACGATCCGATAAGGTGGGATGATTACCCACTTGTCATTGGCTATCATGATCCACATTGAAGATGTTGTACAGTAGCGGATTGAGGGAAAGCCATTTTCGATTCTTCTTTTCTTGGAATGTTGACTCCTCATTCGCCGACTTATTCAAGGTTGCATAGACATGTAAATTAAGCATTATCAATATGACATGTGCAAGAAAACTTCATCCACAAGAGCTAAAAGCATGTCGAAAATCAAGTTCGAAACATCATCGCATGACAAAAATCCAGAATCACCTTTATCAATCCTTCACAAGCCCCAGTTTTAAGAGACTCTCTCCTGTGGCAACAACAGCATCGACATTAGACCGGGGTTGCCATCCCAACAAACTGGTAGCCTTCTCATTAGATGCTACAAAGGACTGGCTTAGCTGAGGAACCACCATGGCAATAGCCGGGTCAAATAGTCCCAGTAGCTTCATAACAATATTTGGGATACCTCGCGTCGGACACTTATTCGCTTTGTCACGCAATTCCTTCCGCAGAGCCAGTGACATCTCCTTAATGCTCATTGCCGGTGGTGCCATGCACAGGAAACGTTCCCCGTTGGCCTTGGGGTGCTCCATTGCGAGAAGATGCAGGTCAGCAACATCTCGAACATCCACAACGCCCCAACTCAGGTTGGGACAGCCTGGGACTGCGCCGTTCAACAGGCGGCTGATGACTTCAATGGATGTAGACGTGTCTGGAGCAAGAACAGGTCCCATGACCAGAGCAGGGTTGATAACGGACAACTGGAGGCCCTCGCCTTCGCCGCGAATAAAGGCCCACGCAGCCTCCTCAGCTAAAGTTTTGCTCTTCTCGTAGGCATTGACCCCAGGTGCGTCGACATCGGTCCAGTCTTTTTCGGTGAAGACTTTGTTTGAGCCTGGCTTTGTCTGACCTGCATGGATGGCTGCGACTGAGGATGTGATGACGATGCGGAGGGCCTTTGCGTCTCGGGCGGCGCGCAGCACGCGTAAGGTACCATCACGGGCTGGCTCTATCAGTTCATTCTCGTCCTTGGGTGTCGCATCAGGGAATGGTGACGCGACGTGGAGGACATAAGTGCAACCACTGACGGCTTCTGCCCAGCCATCGTCTTTGTTGAGGTCGGCTTCGACGAATGACAGATCCTCGAGGTTGACTGCATTCGCGGCGCAAAGTGTAGCCCGCACTTCCTCTTCCCGTGTCAGGGAGCGAACAGTCGTTCTGACCCGGTAGCCAGCTGCGAGGCATTTGAGGATGCAGTGACCTCCGATAAATCCAGATCCACCGGTGACGAGAACCAAATGCTTGGTGGTAGACATGATATCACACTGAGGTGACAGATGAGAGATGAGAGATCAGATATTTGCACGGTTGTGTTGTTTTGCCTAATAAGGGGGAGGGTCAAGCTGTATGATGGAAGCTGAAACAGAACAAGTGAACTATCCACAGAATTTATTTTTGATCTTAAGCTGTGATCCTATGAAAGGCTTGAGCAAAATAAGTTTAAATAACACAAACGACACAAACGACGCAAATTCTACATGTCAGCGCTATTCCCGAATTGGCGACACGAAAGCGCAACCCGCTAATATTTAGTCTCGGATTTCTGATATTTTACAGCAACAATATTTGGGTAAGAGCTGAATCTGATGATTAGATTCACGTCAGTAACAGACATCTAGGGTAGTATAATCGCTGCACCTCTGGTTGGACACCAAAACCCAGAAGGGGACCCACAGGCGGTACACAGGCTGTGCCTAGTGGTGCGGGTTTCGGCAAGTCAAGGAACAATTGCCGGCCAATTGAGGCATCGCGCGAATCAATGTAGCTGTCCATCCCCCAAATATATATGTGTGCATCCCCAGCATGTACTTGGGCAGCACTCTCTACAAAATATTGCACATAACTACCTCGTGTTATCTAGGCACTACGTAGTCCAGCGGTGTCGATCTTCGCATTATTTCCACCAATGAGTTGTGGAGCCCCATCCGCCGAAATAAAAGTCCATCCACATACAACACTTTACCAGCATTCTTCTCCGCATTGTGGGGAACAGTACTCTCCTTACTCTGGGGTATGGGGAATCTACCTTTCAATAAACCCGAGTTCATTGCAAGGGCCGAGCGCATTCTAGTACTATAAAAGGATGGAGTGTATCGGGGTTTCTATTATCATATTTCAAATAAAGTAGACTTTCATAATGTTGTTTACAAGGATATCGATATGCCTATGTTTATCCTCCCTTGCATTGGGTGCTCCTAGCTCCAAACGCTCCACCGAACGCCCACATCGCTGCGTGATCCCTTCCTCCAATGGTACAGCCAATGATTCCCCAGCCGTCGCTCAAGCATTTGCCAAATGCGCTTCAGATTCTGTTATCGTCTTTCAAGATGGTGTCGATTACAACATCTTCACTCCCATTGCTGCCACAAACCTCAGCAATGTCGAGATTAAGATGAGCGGAAACCTACACCTACCTCAAAATATTACTGAGGTCCAACGCATCGTCAATGGAACAAGCAGTAGCCTTTACGTAGATGGCTCATACTGGTTCAAGCTCAAGGGTCCCAATATCGATTACACCGGCTCGGCCAATGTGAACCATGGATGGATCAACTCCTACGGACAGGCCTGGTGGGATGCAAACCCAGTCAACGGAACGGGCATCGACTCTCGTCCCCATCTCATGAGCTTCCAGACTACGGATGGTTCTCTCAAGTACTTCAAATCTCGCAAGCCAATTGCCTGGAACGTTCAGTTGCAGGGAGACAATATCACTGTCAGCCATGCCTTTATCGACGCCGAGTCGACAGGTTCATTCCCCTTCAACACCGATGGATTCGATGTCACAGCCACCAATGTCCACATCTCGGACAGTGTCATCTACAACGGAGACGACGCCATTGCTGTCCAGTCCGGATCCCACAACGTGGTCTTCGAAAGGAATACCATTGGGTACCAAAGCCACGGCATGAGCATCGGATCGCTAGGCCAAACCCAATCCGAATTCGCCAACGTCTCCAACATTCACTTCGAAGATGTCACAGTCATTGATGCCGTCTATGGCTCTCGTTTCAAGTCCTGGATGGGTGGCCAGGGCATCGCAAAGAACATTACCTGGAAGAACATCCGCGTGTACAATGTCACTTTTCCCATTTTTGTCACCCAGAGCTATACCAACCAGGGCTCTTCGCAGACGCAGCTTGGAAACGGTGTGACTTCTGGACGTGTGAATAATGCCTCCGTCATGATGGAGGACTTCGTTTGGTCTGACTTTACTGGTACCGTTAACTCATGGCGCCCAGGTGATGGATCTTGTGTGACTGATCCTTGCTGGTATGATGTTGGTCTGCCGGATCTCAAGCATACTGAAGCTGTTATTATCGAGTGCAATACGAACTCGTCTTGCAAGAACTTTGAGTTGAAGAACATTGAGATTATTCCGCAGACTATGGCTGAGCCGACAGTTGTCTGTATCAACGCGACGGCGACCTTGAATCCGGAACTTGGATTTGACTGTCGGAATGGTACATTCAGTCCCAATTGATCTCCTGAAGGATCGGGATTTTGATATTTAGATGGGTTAAAGCGTGTACCTTGATGATACAATGATCCAAGATATATTTGTTTATTGTGATGATAGAGCTGCAATGGAGACGTTTAAAGCATTGTGTTCTCGATGCTGATTTTCACTTTCAAACATTGCCAATAAAATTGTGTCATTCATGTACCCTTATCTGCCTCGCATGGATCCTAGATAACCAGACTTATCGACGCCGCTTTCTCCAACTCTACGCCTCCGTGCGGGGTCCACGGGTTGCCCGACGGCCAAAACTCCGCCATCAATAGAATACCCATGATCATGAATTGCCCAAGAAAAATCAATTATACACTGTAAGCCACAGAATTTAAAACAGAATTTATTCTGGCCTAGCACCGCCATAATGAATTTAGCCTCTTCTCCATCCAACACTACAGTGCAAGCCAAACTCAACACCCTCATCCAAGATTATGAACAAAGCCACCAGAAGTCTAAGAAGGCATTCGAAAGAGCCCAAAAAGTGCTCCCAGCTGGAAGCACACGATCCGTCCTCGTCTCCTCTCCTTTTCCTATGGTAGTGCAATCTGCACAAGGCGCCACATTCACAACAGTCGACGGCGTGACATTTGAGGATTTCGTCTCAGACTACTCAGCAGGCATATACGGCCACTCTCACCCAGTCATCAATGATGCAGTTCAGCAAGCTTTATCGACTGGCTTCAGCCTAGGCGGCATCACAGAAAAAGAAGCCGAGCTAGCGGAGATCCTGATAGACAGATTTCCTTCGCTGGACAAAGTTCGATTCTGCAATTCTGGCACAGAGGCGAATACTTTTGCTATTGCTACTGCCATGGCATATACACAACGAAAAAATGTATGACGTCCTTCTTTGTCAATGAAGAGCTTGATTTTAATTCGATTCCAGATCATGGTATTCGATAACGGATACCACGGGGGCACCTTGAGCTTTTCTGCGAAGGATAATCCTATGAACCTGCCCCATGAGTTCGTGATGGGTACATACAACAGCATCGATGCGACGCAGCCTCTCATCAAAGACCTCGCAGCTATCCTGGTTGAGCCCCTCCAAGCAGCTGGCGGTATGCGTCCCGCAACATCAGAATTCTTATCTTTCCTCCGCGAAGCAGCAAGTCAAACCGGTACCGTCCTAATCTTCGACGAGGTTTTCACCTCACGACTTGACTACCACGGTCTACAGGGCAAATGGAATATCATTCCAGATATGACGACGGTTGGGAAATATCTCGGCGGTGGATTCCCATTCGGTGCCTTTGGTGGCTCAGCAGAGATTATGGACCGCTTTGATTCGAGCGATAAATCAATTGCACTTCATCATTCGGGGACGTTCAATAACAATATCTTTACGATGTGTGCTGCTGTTGCTGCGGCGAATTTGATCACGCAGGAGGAACTGCAGCGATTGAATGGGATGGGAGATCGGTTTCGGGAACAGGCAATTTTGCTTATCGAAAGATCCGGGTTCAAAGACATGGAGTTTAGTGGATATGGGAGTGCGATTGGAGTCCATTTCACGGGGTCTGATTCTGAGGCTTTGAGGGAGTTGTTCTACTTTATGCTTCTTCGTGAAGGGATTTCTATTGGGAGACGGGGTTTTATGTCTCTGAATCTTATGCATACGGAGGCTTCTATTGATCGCCTTTTGGAGGCTGTGTCTGCTTTTCTTGGCAGTATTGCTCGGTAACCCTAGATCAGAAGGTTTCTCCTAGATAAATGAATTAATATCCCTGCTCCATGCCAGCCGTTCATCCATTCAATGACCTAGGGAGTAGCAAGATTATGCCTTTTGCTCATCATATGCCAAGCCAAAGACCAGGTATCGCGAAGGATTGGCCAGGAATAGTCCAGAGTGACAAATTTCGTCAGGCGTTGGACTGGATACAGAACGCAGGTGGCACAACAACATAAGACTGAGCTTGACCCGGCTTAAATGTAATTTGCTAAGATAGTTGCAGTCTATAACTATCAGAACATGCTCAAGGCTCTCAATGAATTCAAAATGGCCAATGATAGGGCTTGTATAGAGCTGAACCGCGCTGCAACAGCATACAAAGCAAGGTTTGATACTGATGTCATACTTGTGGACTGGTGGGGTCGTTTCTTCAAGCAGAGAAAAGATGATATGTTGATGACTGGCTAGAAATCCGTCTACTGCGATAGACCAAGTGTGCACTCGATAGAGCAATGACCCAGAGGCCAGTATTGACTGGAATACTCGGGTTCAAAACACTCGTAATTGACTGGACGACCTCATAAGCCTCTTCGTTGGAATGTGCGTAGATGATCTCCATCTCGACGAACTTAGCTAGTAGGCAGAACGATTTCCTCTACAGCCTACTCTAGAACAGCCACCATTGCTTCATGTACGTACGCTTACGCCTAATCAAGCTAATAAACTGACTTTTGGGAATCAACAATGCTTTTTCTTTCTTTCTTTCTTTCTTTCTTTCTTTCTTTTTTTGTTTCTTATAGTAGCTACTTCTTTGAAGACAGACTAATCAGTTTGCCTGTCCTTGGTGATGGATTGGACGTGCTCATTATACTGGGACTCGGTGAGGTTTCCCTCTCTCGGCCAGTTATAATAGCAGGAAATGAAGTAAAGACTATAATTGGATGGACAAAGGAAGACATCCTCTTCCTCGGTTGTTGATAAATGTCCGTCTGTGTAGATCACTCTACCAGGGCGTTCCATTCCCCAATCTCCCCATGCCTGCTCTCCGGTTGTGAGATCTTCACAAGACAAAGCGAACTGGAAGAGTGATTTCAGGCAGACTCTGACCAATCCATCGTAGTGTTCTGAACATTCGTTTTCGGGGTCATTAGGATCATACTGAAAATCGCAGTCAATCACGTTAACGTATCCCATCATGCCAGCTTTGTCTGGTTCCGTGCTTGCTAGAATAGACCGTATAGAGCGGGCATCCAACATAAGGCAATAGTCAAACCGAGGAGTACCAGGTCCAAGGACCAATCCCCGCTCTTTGACCCATTGAACGTGTCGTTTGCGAATAACGTCTACCGAAGCTCCTTCCAAGCTAGGGTCCTGAACAATGACATTTCGATACCCCTCACGGACAAGTTCAACAATATTAGGTTGGAATTCAAAATCTTTTTCCAAGTCTTTGAAACGGTCCATTGCGGCGAAACAGTATCGATCGAGCATCTCGATCGCAGTCGCCCAGTCTTGATCAGATGTGTCTGTAAAGGTCGTGCGATAGATGACATAACCCCACGGCCAACATCCATCAATTCTAGCCTGCGTTTTGAAGAATCTGGGAACCCAACCGTGCCATCCATTTGACCATCCAGGCTTTTTGTTGAATCGCCGCCATCTTTCTTGTGGAGTCTCTTCTGGTGGAAACTCGGATGATCGCCATGGTTCGCCCCATGATTCGTCGTGGAAGACATTCAACTGTTCAGGCATTGTTATTATACTGGTTACAAACCGCAGAGGAGTGTGCAGGTATGTGCCGCCTCGCTTAATATACTTTTGTCAGATGTGACTGTCTGAGTCGTAACTTCGCGCTACTTCACTGGCGTCTTGGCGAGTGTGTCCTAGCGACACTTGCCAAGCATCTGTCGGGAATGCAACAAAATCCGTGTGATAAAATACCGAAATAGACCTGTATCACGCCCTGTCCTAACAATTGGGGAAGCCTTGTCCTAACGATTAGGGAAAAGAATGATTTAAAGTAAAGTAACGAGATAGATGACGGCTTGGGCTTGGACTTGAAGGGTACTAGATTGAAAATTTCTCGTTCCGAGAGGTGAACTTCCTTCATTGGAACATTCCATACGTCTTCCGCTGGACGATGAGATTTGGAATCTTTGTTTTCTATATTGATGCCTGAGAAATGGGGAGCTGACACGTGATCCGGTCCCGAGGTCACGGATGAAGTCAGAATCGGCATAGTGTAAGGAGATACATATACACACTACATGAAATCAGTTTATACCCTCATTCTGCTCAGGTAACACGCGTATCAACCCGGTTGGTCGTGTAGATTAATCTTACAAGTGCTGGTTTGGTCATTTTACCCTTGCCTCTTCCATCCGCCTGTTCCGGGCAGCTCATGCACCCTCTCCACTAGAGGTACTGCTCCTTTATGACGTCCCCACGAGCAGAAGAGGTCAATAAAAATTTAATTCGAGAGGAGCAACAAAAAGAAAGAATTTTGAGCCAGATATGGCGCAAGGGATTGGCTGGAGGGTTGGCAGGATGTGCTGTAAGTGTTTGGAATGCCCCAGCAAGGATTCGCAAACATTGACATCAACGCAGGCTAAAACAGTTGTGGCACCTCTAGAGCGGGTAAAAATCCTGTTTCAGACGGCGCATTTCGGGTACGTGCGGCATACAACGCACTGGCTCGGCTTTGTTCATGCCATTCAAGCAATCAGGCAGAATCATGGGAACCAAGCACTATTCCAAGGCCACTCGGTCACATTGCTACGGATCTTCCCGTACGCTGCTATAAATTTCCTCGCCTATGACCAGATTCGAGCCACTTTAATCACATCTCCTAATCATGAGACTCCCTTTCGTCGCTTGATCTCTGGCAGTCTAGCCGGTGCTATATCGACATCATGCACATATCCCTTTGAACTTATCCGAGTGCATTTGGCCGTCCAGACCAAAGACATATCGCTGATTGCAACCTGCCGAGAAATCTACCATGATGGTGGATTTGCCAGCTTTTACCGGGGGTATGCTCCCACATTGTTAGGAATCTTGCCTTACGCGGGCACTTCCTTTTTCACCCACGATGTCATTGGCGACTGGCTCCGTTCCCCAAAGCTGGCCCCATATACGGCCCTTGACCCATCCAAACAGACACAGAGCGGGAAGAAGCGTCTTCAGTTGACTGCAGTTGCAGAGCTGACTTCTGGAGCTCTGGCTGGCTTGGTGGCGCAGACAGTCTCTTATCCTTTGGAGATTATACGTCGACGCATGCAGGTAAACAGGAGGGACATGCAAAGTGGTCGTCGAGCAAGCATTATTCAGACAGCTCGGACAATATACTTGGAGAGAGGCATGCGAGGCTTCTACCTAGGCTTGACGATTGGCTATATCAAGATTATGCCTATGGTAGCGACAAGCTTTTTTGTTTACGACCGCATGAAAGCATACCTGGGCGTGTACTAGTACAAATGCATTTGACATAATCCAGTCTTTTTTCCAGGCCTGCATCATAATATTGGAGAATCGGGCAAACAATGCCACGTCGGGAGCCGCGAATTGTTGCATACATTCGGATTCCATTGCATACATTCCATAGTGTGCTTGCAAAACCTCCATCTAGAGGAGAAATCAAAGATGAACCTTTGAGTCTACTAGTTTCGGCTGAGTGCAACATGCACTCATGTTGAGGTGATAAGGATTCAATATCCCATTTACTATCCTTTCGGGTAAAGATCAAGGCCCATGACTATGTGTGAAATACACTGATGAAAGTCTTAGAGAAAATGGTAGTCACTGATATGCGGAGTTCCTAGAATTTGTGGGTTATCTTCTTGTCGGATTGCCAGGCGCAATCAGCAAGTTAATTAATCAAGCAATCTCTATACGAACTTGAGGGGTGCTTTGCCCTGTACCTCCACCATGGGCGTCATAGCGACCGTGCTTACTCATGCTAAGATATCTGTATATGGAAGGTGTCTCCCAGAGCGCCTTCGCCTGACCTTTCGAGCCTTTGGGCATCTTATCGTCATCCAGTGCTCCTAGTTCGTCTTACTGCTTGCTGCTTGAGGACCGGCTTGAGTACCCACACGTTTGTGGATATCATTTTGATAGCGGGCTAGATGGAATATTGGGAGTCAACACTGATTACCGGTTCCACTTACCCTATGTCTCTTCACGGTGGGGCTAAAGAAGGAGGCTTTCTAATTAACTGTGAACACGCTTTTATCACACAGTACACAAGGTTCAGAGAGAAATGAGAAACAAATTGAGAAATAGGTCATTCATAGATGCCCAGCTATCTGAAACTCAAGGCATGTTGAACTTACTTAGAACAGGAATCTAGGAAAGAGAAAGAGGGGATCTATTCCCTGGTAATAGATACATATGTGACAAGTAGTCAATATCCTTCAGATATAAGTGATATTACAGGTCATTTTCATCCTCATCATCTTCATAATCTTCATCACCATACTCATTCTTACCCTCGTCCTGAGAGTCAGAGTCAAAGTCAGGGTCACTGTCGGTGTCGGTGCCCGCCAGAGCAACCAAATCACGGTCCGTGATTATTCCACCAAATACATCCCCGTGTACTTCCTCCATGTGCTGATAAATTGAAGCCTTGTCATAGGCTTGTCCACAGAAGTAGCACCAATCAATCCCACATCCACCCACAGTGCAGTGCAAATGGCCACATTCGAAGGGCCGCTGGGTTAGAATTCCACAGCCAGGGCAGGGCTTGATACCCATTGTCCCATCCTCAATTGACTCAAACACACGGCCTTGGTGTTCCTCTGCCTTCAACTGCTTCACGTAGTCGCCGGATAAATGTGCTTGCGTGATTGCATCTGCAGCCCATCGGATTTCAGCGATCTCCAGTTCGGGCTTTCTGAGAATGTCGCAGTCCATGCATACCCATTCGGGAAATAGTTTGAAGTCATCACGTGAACAACTGCGTTCGACGAGGGGTCGAGGCTCTTGACACTTGCAGCACCATGCATACATGATATCGTAATCATAAGATGTGTCGGCCAGATATCTCACAGCGTTTGCTGCATCATTGCCGTAGTTGTGGATTGCGTTGCTAGTTGGAACGCATGAGCAATATGGGCAGCAGAGTCGTCGAGTGTTGATCACATTTCCGGGGCGATTGAATGCGTACCATTTACGGCCACAACTCGCGCACATGGTTGCAGGGCAGTCACCGCATGCTGGGAGTAAGTCGGATGATAGGACGCTATCATAGCAGATGAGGCATTCCTTGAAGTCATCTTTGTCTTGTGACGGCTCGTTCGGTGATGGCGGGCTCTTGTGGTCGGAAGACATGGTGTATTTTGTTAGAGTGTAGCGCACACGTGATGGGAGAGACGCGGAGGTAAGAGCTTGAGTCCGAAGAGTGGAATAACTGCAAAAAGAATGCCTCACTTTGGCTGACGCCCATATTAGGACTAGTAGTAGCTTTCTATCCTAAACTCAGGCCTCCGTTTCCGTAGATCCTCTTCTTCTTCCCTACCGCACTTCCATAATAATGTATACTACCTACCCCATGTTCCTCATGTTCTAAGTGCCCTTGCATCTCTGCTGGTAAAATATCGATCATATGACTTGGAAAATACAGGGAGAAATTAAACGCGGAATGAAAGTCACTCCACCTACTACTACTACTACTACTACTACTACTACTATTTAGAGATTGAACACTAGGAAAAAGGGTATATCAACCAGGCTAACAAGTTATTTCTATTGATAGTTCTAGCTATGATACATTATCTGTGAAGTGGCGAGTGCATAAAAACGTGGCAAGCAACGCGTGCAAGCAGATTGAAATTCCAAAGTTTCTTTCTGGATCTCAAAACAAAAACTTCGGAAAACGTATGATATGAGACTTTATGGCAATTATATCTGTACTAAACAGCAAGTAACCTCCCAGCCTTCCAAAGCAAAACGAAACAACTCACATTCCCCCACCACCAACATAAGCCCCTCAATTGACTCCATTTCGGATGTTCAATCAGGATATACACTGCTCCATAACAGATTCTGGCAACAGTATAAGAAAATCCAGCCGCATTAATGGTTTTTGCCGAAACACCGGCATGACTAGCAAAAAGCAAACTCGCGACCAAAAGCGAGAAATTCTCCACCGAGTTCGCATGGGCCGACTCATTCCGCTTCAGCATATCGAGTTGTTTGCGTGTGATTTTCCCCTCGCGCACGGCTGTCTCGCCGTACTTTGTGAGATCTTCGCGCGGTGAGGCGTTGTGGTCGATGCCGTACCATTGTTTCAGGGTTCGAGAGGAGAGGACACCGTAGGCGTAGAGAAAGTGGAAGCCTACGAATGCGGGGGCGTAGTTTGGGATGGCCGTGGCGGAGGCGCCGCGGAGACCGATGGTTGTGAGTAAAGAACTCATCTTGGGGAACCTTCAAGGGACGGTTATCCAGGAGACTTAAAATTTCAAAGTGAGGCTCTTCCTTGAAGTCCAGCTGTACGTTTGGCCCCCACTTGGTGCTAAACCTTTCCTGACCGGACTCTATGGAACCCCCTCTTGAAAAGACCAAGATGATGAAACTCTCTGCCATGGATATCTTCAAATTGGTAAGCAGAAGCCAAGAGGATCACCGCCCAGCCCTTTCGATTCTGGGGCTGTCCAGGGTTGAAATGCCTTACCGCGTCAGCAATTGACATCGGTGCTTGCGAGCGTTGTCAAGGCTATTATTGTGCGCATCATGTGTCTCCATTGAGTTAGAACTGTCGAGGCGCCAAATACATTCCAATCTGAATCTTGAATAGAGAAGCCCCCTTGACAACGATTCGTGGGCTGCCGCTCGGACCAAAAAGGTGACGGCTCTTCGGCATAAGGCCCGTGACATAGCTTTATGACAAATATCGCAACGCGTCCACGGAGGCATTCAATGTAAAACGAAAAGTCCGATTTCCTTGGAAAGTCTCTCATGGAGCCATCCATATCTATCTGCGCACCCGATTCGCCGATTGCAATGTGCATCCCTCGCGATGTAAGAAAAATTGATGGTCTTCTCCTAAAGAATACAATGATCGAATCATCGAGAGCGGTTTTGCGGCTCTGAAATGTGTTCAGGTGTTGAATAAACCTGTACGAGACTTCATGGCTATGGTCTACAGACACTAATTATATCTCTGTCAAACCCGAGATTCAAAAAACTTCAATTTAGCCGGAATGTCGATTCCTCTATTTCTCCTGTTCCTCCATCTGGATCATCTCTACATCTCTGAACAAATTTTCGGTAGGCCATAAGAATAAAAGAAATTGGGCGAATCCTATGTGCCTGTGACTATGGTCTCGAGCTCGCACGGATGTGGGGGCATTCCGAGCCAATGAGATCTCTACCCTTCCCAGTCATTCCGACTTTGGGTATTCAATTGGGGTAAGAAAGCTCTATGCGCCTCATCGTGGCCCTCTTCATTGCCGTCCTCTTCGTCCTGCACTACCGGGTGTGAGATTCGCTGGTAATCAGGCCTCGTGTTGCCAGATTGCGTGCTCATCCAACTCGTTCGCTGGGCGAGAATCTGAGCAAAAGCGATCTGTACCCAGTGATATGATATTAGCCATTACACCATAAGCCTCAGGGTGATAGTAAGCCCACCTTGGCCACCAAAACAAAGATGGCTGCAGCAAACACCATCCAAGATGTCTGCTGCTGGTGCTCTCTCCAAGGAGCAAAACAGCTCCTCTGATATCCGAGCTGCAACTCGCATGCGTTGTCCCCGTGGTTTCGGTCTTTGAAGGGCCATGCCTTGTCATGAATACTTCTGAGACCACAGCATCGGAACTCATCTTGGATTGAGCGGATAGCTTGCGAATCCTTGGAACGAAAAAAATCCTGCCATTGTTGATCTAGGTTGCAGGAGAGAATTCTGTCGGGGAAGAGGTAGGCAAGTGCTACTGTGGCCACGATGGTCAATATAACAGTTTGAATCTGGTTGAGTATGTTGGATATCGTGCTCCATCGACTGTTCTGAGGCGCTTCCTTGTTTGAATGTCGAAAGAAGTATCGTGTGGCTATCATTGTGAATATTGTGATCGGTGATATGAGTGTCACGGTTGCTGGAACCCATGTTGGCAGAGGCAGAAACACTGCGGCCGTACGATCCCAGGAAAATCTGATCCACGAAAAAAGAGTTAACTGCTATTTTCATCAAAGAAGCTCTAGGTGGAGATATCAAGAAGAGTTACTCACGCTCCAAGGACCAAGGATATCAGTCCTCCCTAATGGCGAAGTTCGTCAACTGATGTATCACTATGCGGGATCTTTAGCATCTTACCAAAATAAAGACAACATGGAGGGCAGCGGTATTAATATTGACGGGCATCTTCTTTTTCTGAAAGCCAGCTCTTTTCAAAAGATGAAGTTGTTGGAAAAGCTTGTTGGAAAAGCACGAATACTGGATTCGTGAAGGTGATGGCATTGTTAGGCGCTTAGTCGGTCTGTATTAAAACTTAGCGGGGTTGCATCTCTTGGCGCTATTACACGTAGATTGGACGTGGTGTGTTGATTATCACGTTACGGTATGCATTATGTCACCATAATAGCATTTTTTGAGTCCAGATAACTACTGTTGATAATTATCTGCCTCATATGTAGGCAAACATGCAAATTCCGACCATATTTTAAGTGGTGAATAGTCTCTGGCCAGCTTGTGCCTACTTTGACAGAGCTTCGGCTTTTTGTTGTTTTTTTTGCTGTGCGGGGAAACTTTACATACCTTTGTCGTGAATCTATCTTTCCAGTCCCACAGTTTGGCCGCAATCCATTGGTTAATCGGATACCAATTGACCAGCCAAGTAATTTGGGGGCCAAATGTGCCGGATGATCCCAAATCCACTTAACCGTGAAATCAGCCAGTCGCATTTTGTACATCGAGTATTTGATTGGTCACACTAAGCTTAGCCCTCTTGAGACCTAAGGTATTGCCCTGGGGTTTCGTTCTCTTTGTTTGAGCTCGCGCAGGCTACTGCAGGCCCACCACAGGACCCGAGCACTTGACCCCTACCTCTACGTCACATTGTGACAAGAGGGGCCCAGCTCACAATTAGACTTAAAACATGTCAGCGACCCCTGAAAACACGGCTGGCGAATTTCTTCTTTTCTCAGTCTGCCTCACCAATTGATTTCTGCCGCCGTGGTACACCATGGCCATTCTTAATACGCTGGTCAAGTTGGCCATACCCCCAATATTGACAGCTCTCGGCTTTGGGTTGCATTGTGCCTATCAACATCGTTGCAAGATCAATGAGCTACGCAAACAAGGTGTAGTAAGTGAACAGCCAATTTTCCTCACACGTGAATGACACTTGACTTACCTGCTCTTTCTAGCCAATGCCAAAATGGAATTGGTTCACCGGTCATCTTCTCGTCCTCCAAGAATATGTTGAGCGATTACCACCCGACGCAAATGTCCAACTGGCCATGCAAACTCTGGCCTTGGAAAAATGGGGACATACAGAAGTCTTTCTGATGGACTTTTGGCCCGTTTACCCTACATTTTACATGGTCTTTGACCCGCAGACAGCGTATCAGGTCTCGAACAAATACAACCTGCCCAAGCTTCCCCTGCACCTCAAATTCATGCATCCGATCGTGGGAGGGCCAAGTCTGCACGGCATGAACCATGATGAGTGGAAATATTGGCGATCCATTTTCAATCCCGGGTTTAGTGGCGGCAGTATGATGGATCTGGTGCCCGCAGTGGTTGATTCAGTCCAGGTCTTCTGCGATATTCTAAAGGAGAAAGCTGGGTCGAAGGAACCGATTCAGCTGAGCCTTTTAACAACTCGATTGACAATGGAGATCATTATGAAAGTCACTTTGTGAGTCTGGTTTCCTCATTTACCAAAAGGCAACAACACCTAACCATTATGTTACAGGGACATGGATTCCAATAACCAGCGCGTCGAGCATCCGGTCTCAATTTCTCTACAGAAGATTTTAGCTTGGCACTCCTTTTGGGATCCGCGGATCTTGATCAATCCCCTTCGACCATTCATCCAAAAGTATCATAGCAATCTCATTAATACGTCTATCAGGAAAGAGCTCGAGAAAAGATTCATTGAAATGAAACAAAGCGAGGGACAGGAGAAACCGCAGACGGGATCTAAAAGAGGAAAATCTGTTATTGCGCTTGCCCTCGAGGCTTATCTGGCTAATCCCGATCTTGGCGAGGAGAAGGCCGTCAGCGAGACAGCTGTGCTGGATGAGCATTTTGCGCAATATGCTTCGTACCAGATCCGCCTCTTCTTATTTGCAGGAAGCGACACAACTTCAAGCACCATAACCTATGTCTACCATCTCCTCTTCAAGCATCCTGAGATCCTGAAACAAGTACGAGAGGAGCACGATCGCGTTTTTGGAAGCGACCCCTCTGATGCAGGCCAACTTATCAAGTCCGACCCAGCTCTCCTGAATAGCTGTCCCCTGACACTCGCGGTGATCAAAGAGACCCTACGGATTTTCCCTCCCGCTTCAACTAGCCGGGGAGAGTTGGCAGGCACGCACGAGGCTCTAACTGACCGACACGGCAACTTATACCCCATAGACTATGTGGGAGCCAATATTCTTCATCACGCTTGCCACTTCAATCCTCGTGTATGGCCACGGGCGGAGGAATTCCTTCCAGAACGTTGGCTAGTCGAAGAAGGGCACGAACTTTACCCAGTACCAGGTGCTTGGCGTCCATTTGAGCAGGGTCCGCGGAACTGTATCGGTCAGACGCTTGTCTACAATGAGATACGCGTGCTTCTCGCGATGAGCTTGAGATCTTTTGACATCTCGCCGGCATATGACGAGTGGGATGCGCTCAAATTACAGAATGAAGGCTTGGTCAGTAGGTTGACTCGGCGGTTTGGCAAGGCGGTACCTAATACCGTCAATGGAGAGAGAGCCTACCAAACCGAGAAAACCGCCTACCCAGTAGATGATTACCCATGTCGTGTAAAAGTTCGGGAATAGTTGGTTGATCCAAGTGCTTTGAAATGTTATGGAGACAATTTATCGAACGAAGAACGCCAGGTTCGTCGTCACTGAATAGACGGGATGCTAGTGTCATGTAAGGATGTGGACAGATTTAGACAATTAAGGGCATCATATGCCAAGCTTCAATATTATCACGATTTGATATATAACCAACCACTGTACATAAGTTCACCCTAACTCTCTTGAAACGACTACACAGGTGGAGGCTGAGACCCTCCTTATTTTCGGCCACATGCAGGTTGTGATGGACCCAGAAAACCCCCTGTCGTCGAGCTAGCCTACATCAACTATGAGACAGACAATTGTCTATGACCTTTCAAATGTTCCTCTGGGGTATGTTATGTATCAGTGCTCCACATGGTGTGCATAAAATGTCCACCGCTTTTTGTGTACCATCGAGATCGGAGCGGGCCGTTTTTTTGGAGACGTGGGTCTGGACCATGTGGGGGCCATGTATTACCTTTTACAAGTCTGTGTAACGTAGATAACACAGAGCGCTTGCAAGGATCAATTGAGTAAAGGCGCGTGCCGATCAATCAGATCGGCATTATCTAGGCTAAAGTGAGAAAGACCTGGCCCCCACTGCTGAGGCCTCCTATCTGTAAGCCCCGAGCATTGATACCTACTATGTAGGTGGCTTGCCGTTTCGATATGACGTATCTAACGGCCGCTTTTCGTGTTTCTAAGTGGCCAGTGCATCCATGCAGGAAGTTAAAAGTACAAGGTACATGGCTGACAAGAAACAAAAATAGAATTACAGGGATTCTTGTCCAGTTGGCTATTTCTGTTGTCGCCACGCAGTCGTCAATGTTGGTTCAATTGGTACTGCGTGCTGATTAACTTTTCCTTAGCCCGAAGGCCCCACTGTGAGCCTATCTGTGCGCTAGTACTGGGTGAAAAAGGAGGAGCAAGATTGCAAGTTCTTACTTATTGAAACCTTAACATGAATCCCGGACATATTGCCCCCACCAAGAAATCCAGCTTACTAGGCCCTTGCGACGACGCTTGCCCAATGGGATTGATAATTGTCATCTGGTATCTAAATGCTTAGCTGAATATGATACGGACCCCAATCTGTGGGAAAGTCTGTGGCAAGATCTTGGAATAATTGACTTGCGCGAGAAAAGTTCGACATCTGGAGTCGGACTTGCGTTATACTTCCAATACTCCCAATTTTCTTTTACCCGACGCGACGCGTCAGCGTGATCGGAATAGATACGCTGTACCAACACTGCCTGATTATCACAGCGAAAAACGCATGCACCCTGAATACTTTCTACTGGTGGCAAGGGTTGTCATCTCATTTTGGTACCATAATCTAATTGACTAGCTTCAAGGAGCGATTTATCACTGATTTCAGCTAATTCGCTAACACTAAAACGATTCTATTCAGGATAGCTTTATGGAAGCATGCCAAGGTCAAATGCTGTGGTAACCTTCATAATATTATATGCAATATGAAGATTCAAAACTGGGATGTGCTGGGTTTCTTAGAAAGTGACCAGGGAAGAGAAAGTGAAGTAAAGTCTGGTGAACCATCAAAATGTAACCACCGTCTCCCCATCAATGATAATACATGTTGCAGACGATAATTGGACGTGTCTAATATTCTATGCCGTTCATTTGAAAAGCGACAAAATTCGCGCGAAAATCCCATTATCAATGTGAGCGCTGGGAATATTGATTCGGGCTATAGGCTGTGGTTGAAGATCCCATCGACTGCATCATTTCCCGAGAGGCCGGGGACTTGGAGCTGGCTACGGTTGCCACGGGCGGTGGAGACTTCAAGAAAGCGTGATAATCTGAGAATTCGTCGTCGAGCGAAGCTGTGGTGGGGAGAGTGGCACCATGAGTGCTCCTAAGCCCAAATCGTGTTTTAAGGCCTGAAAAGGTTGCCAACCCTCGAGGAAGACGGGGTAATCCGAAAAAGCCACTTTGAGAGGGGGCGTTCTCTGGAGCTTTATCCGTTGTTCCCTCTACTGTGCTTCGCTTGAGGGATCTCTTGAACTTTTCCACGTATGCTTGGAATCGACCAGAAACCTCATTAGATCCAATCAGAGTCGATCGGTAGGCAGTGATGGAACCCATCAGCACTGCAATGCACGCTTCAATGTGGAGCCAGAAATTTTGCCACGGGTAGTCAAGAGATCCGTGATAATATGTCCCTGCAGCACGAGTGATTGCACAGGCTGACATGAAGACGGACAGGCATACGAAGCAGCCAATGCCGATTTTGGTCATGGCATCCAACTGTACACGTCGAAGGAGAAGTATAGGAATACTGACAACTAGGAACAGTCAGCATTGTCTGGCAAGAGAAGGGGGAAGGTAATCAAGCACTCACTGATAACATCCACCATCACATCGAGGACAGGCCAAAACCAAAACGTGACCATTAATGAGGTATGCGAAGCCGGCAAGGTTGGAAAGCACTTCTCTAGAATTCACTTAGAATCATATGAAGACCAAAGGATTATGGTATCAACACGTACCACCCGCCTCTGCACCCAGATATGGGCACGTAATGAGCTGTTCGGCAACACAGATCGTAATCCAGCAAGCGACCGAAAGGAAAATACCGACACGGTAGTACCATGTGAACCGGGTGGACATATTTCGAAGCAATGGGTAGAAGAATGCGAAGTAACACCATTTGACGGCGAAAATAGCTGTCCAGCACAGTACCAGCCATGCGACTTCCCAGGTATTTTGCGCAACAAGATTTCCCATATCCTCATAAGCAAGTGAATAAGCGGACTCGAGCCCACTCAACACAGCAAACTCAAGATATACGACTCGCAACCGCTTGAACATGATGCCGCTAGCACCACATAGACAAGCGAAGGCGAAAAAGAGCAATCCATCGTCAAGGTATAGCCGGCGGCGTGTAATCAGACGCAGGGAGATACGTGCAATGAAACTTGCACAAGCAAGAGCGAACACGACTCCAAGTGCAATCTGTTATGCTATGTTAGATTGATTCTCGAAAGATTTGGTGGGGAATCCTGCCTTGAACTGCTCATAAGTGATAAGTCCAGTGTGGTCAATCTCTTGTATAATGGCTGCGCGCTCACTGGAGGTCAAATTCAGATTGATACCCGATGCCTCAAGCGCTGCTGCGTCCATGGTGAATGAGGTTATGTAATGGGCTGGTCGGACCTAAAATGCTTCAATTCCTCCAGAGGTGAAGAGTGGGCCTGAGAGGGAAAACAATTGTTTTAAGCGTGTGGGGTTAAAAAGTAGACTCCACCCAAGATAAGTCACTTCTTTTGTGAAGGATACGATTGGGGAATCAATTTGTCCCGCGATCATGCAGGAAAAACGTCATGCACGCTTTGGAGGATCTGGTGGCTTGTAATTCCACGGTATTTTATCTTTCTACAAACCCATATTCTTTCCGATGTTCGTTAACAGATGGTGGGGGGCCAAACTCTTCTATTGTGGGAACGTGGCCAATCAAACTGTATCTGTATGGCGGCCCCCAATGTTCAGGCAGTGACTATACCTCGTATGGGCTGCTATACAGGACAACGTACCGATGTGTGTTCAATAAGGCTATTTCTCCGGCGGCTTGGGATCGTTTGGGAGCGAAAAGCTAATAGGTCCCGTCTGGTTGGATCAAACTATCATCAATACCACAGATGATATCTCAAAGAGTGAAGTATGAGGCGCCTTGACTTTGGCTCTCATTGGGGCCCCGGGGTATATATGTGGAGACAAGAACGCTTTTAGATACTCTCAGGATGTCAGCCATATGAAAATATAAAACTCGACGGAAAAGCCCGGATTCTCAAGCTACGTATTGCAAACATTGGAATAAGTTTCATTATTGATTTCAACGGACTTCAACATGTTGTCTGAATTTTTATCACGCCTGACGGCTTCTTTCGAAGACTTGAGTCCATGGAAAAGTCTGGCTTGTTCAGTTGGACTCTTGTTAATGTTTCTCTCCATTTTCCAATATGCGGTCACTGCCGCTCGCTTCCCTTTATATGTCGATGCACCAGGTCAAGAGAAAAAGCCCCCGCTCGTGCCACACATCGCTCCATTCCTGGGTACCTTGCCTTTGACATTCCTATGGAATCCAATGCAATTTGTCATCTCGTCAAAGTAAGTAGGCCATAGAAAAGAAACATCAAAGAGATTGGAAGGCGAAGAAGACTAATACTTTCTGTTCAAGAACGCTTTTTTGGAGTCCCCATCCAGTCCGAGTAAAGTTCATGGGCCTAGAATGCTATATCGTATCAGGCGCCGCAAACATCAAGTCTCTTTTCAAAGCCCCCTCGGTAACTGCCTTTGGCTTCCATGGATCTTTCCTTCGAAAGGCATTCGGAATGTCAGAAAAAGCAGCAGTACGATATAGTGAAGATGACTCGGGTGAAAACCCAGAGCCTGCACCAAATAGCAACGTGGAACCCAAGAACCGTATGAATTATTTGACCCACGAGTTCTTCAAGCGATTCTTGAGTGGGCCTACCCTTCAGACTCTAGAGAAGGGACTAGAGAACCATCTCACGAGGCATCTCCTGTCTCTCAATGTGGCCACGGACAGCGGATGGACCCACATACACGACTTTATGAGTATTTTCAAAACTCAAGTTACCTCTGCTGTGGTGGACACTATATGTGGACCAAACCTGATCAGACAAAACCCTGGGTTTCCAGATGATCTTTGGACTGTCGATTGCGGAGTTGGAAAGCTTATGAGTGGGTTGCCCTCCTTTCTGGTTTCCAAGCCTCGAAGTTGTCGAGCGCGTGCAATCCAATCAATCAAACGCTGGCGCACTTGGGCAGAGGAAAACTCCGACCCTGCACAAGTCGGTCCTGGTGGTGAAAGTCCCTATTGGGGAACGGAGATGTTCCACTCGTTATTGGAGATATACAGTAATATGGATGGATTTGACGATGAGAGTGTTGCAACTGAGGTTTTGGCATTTATTTGGGCGTAAGTCCAATCATCTTCTTTCCAAATCAAGGAGCATCGGCTAATCCCTCATCACAGCACTACTACAAATTCGGTTCCTTCAGCTTTCTGGGCATGCATGGATGTGTTTCGTGATCCTGAATTGCTTGCACAAGTTCGAAGTGAAGTTGAATCCTGCTTGATTAGACAAAGATCACCAACAGATGAGATCCGGTTCGATACTGAGCGCCTGGCTCGCCTGCCTACATTGCAAGCTGTGTTTGCAGAAACTCTCCGTTTGCGAGTTCACGGCTTTCTTATGCGCTTCCCATCAAAGGAGAATGTGATCATCAATCATGACTGGAGCATTCCAAGGGATAGTATGATCTTGATGAGTTCAACTCCTGGCCATATGAACCCGGAAGTCTGGGCCAGCGGATCGTGCGAATCTCATCCTGTTGATCAGTTCCATCCCGGACGTTTTTTGCAATACTCCGAAAAGACTAATTCCCTGACATTCTCCATGGCTAGGGCTAAAGGCCATTGGACGCCTTTTGGTGGAGGTCACCACCCTTGTCCAGGTCGACACTTTTCCAGGCTGGAGATTTTGTTGACCATTGCTCTGCTCGTAACGAGCTACGACTGTGAGATACTCGCGAGTGAGAAGAGCATGGCCATGAGTTCCCAAAACTTTGGATTTGGAGTATTAGATCCATGTGGTGAGATCCCAGTCAGGATCCGTCGCCGGAGTATGGTATAGCTTACTTTTTGTAACACTCGAGTGTTTTCATTTCTTTCTTGTCTTTTTTTTCAACCCTCTTTTTATGAGTCCATGCTTATTCCCTCTTTCCATGCCTTCGGTTTCATGTAGATATAGATGCTTAAGAATTAATTCCATATCGCTCTACATTGCTTCTATTCTAAATGTCTATCTACTCGGAGGAGAATTATTATGGTATACATGGCATGGGAATAGAGCTGTTCTGAGGAATATTCCCAGGATCAATAGCAGTGCATGATACATAGCCACCATCCGGATGCTTGCTACGCGCCCAGGTAGTATGCCCGTGTGAGAAAGCTTATGACCAACGAGTAATATCGGGTGACGGCCAAAATGATAATCTCGAGTTCGTCTTCGTGCTATCAGTGGGGGCTGAAAATGGGGGCCAGATTTCTAGAGTAATGGCGTTGGCCACGTTGACCAGTGGCGCAAGGGGCGTTCCACGAAGCTTTCCACCTTGATTTAATGACTGTCTTTTTGACCCCATTTTTTAGCCCCAAATGCGGTAAGAGGATTAAGAAAGCTAGGTCTGAGATCCGTAAACGTTGACCATACTGTACTGGTACGTACACATCAACGTGGGGCCAAAGTTAACGCCACGGGAGCCACAAAGTGAGCGATCTGCAAAGACAGCACTCAGGCCCATATTTTGTCATGAAATACAGACTTCAAGCTGACGCCCTCGAGGCTTATTTTAGATCCGTATCTCAGACCCCGCACGTTGACGCCCAATAATTCCAGCTATATGCAGAATGAGCGTAGCAGTAACCGAACACTTGAATAAATCCCTCAAAACGGCCCCTGCAGATTGCATGGGGTTTGAGCGGTGGACCTACCTGACTTGGCGGGAGGCCAGATGACAGCCGAATGACAGTCTGGTGCAGTATGACGTACATCGCGGCAAATCAAAGTAAATCAATACACCTTGATATGGAAATATCTCGGTACCAGACAAGGCTCTCGCGCCAACGATCACATATAATACTGCACTATTTTCCCCGTCTACCTCCAACTTCTCACCCGTTCTTCAAGGTACATACACCTTCAGATTTGATATTGGCAAGACTTTCCAACTTTCAAAGTCCTCTTTTTGCTCTGTCATCTACATACTTCCTCTCGGAACAAACAACATCATGGAGCCGCCCAAGTCAATCAGTCGTAAGTGTGAAGCGCTGTGAAATATAACCTCCGGGCATATCGCAAAATCTAACAGTGACAACGTAGAAACCTCAGTGGCTCAGAGTGCTCCCCCTCCCATGCGATCCCGACGCCCCAGTGAAAGTCCTGGTGGCTTTGCCCAATTCCTCTTGATGATCATGGGATACGAAGTTCTGCTTCAGCATCGCTCTATGGGCTCGGGGATGGCTGGGAAGGAAGAGTAACGACACGACTACCACAGTTGACATCGGGATTCGGTTTGGTGATTTGACTTTCAATTTTTGGATATCTGGGTTCGACTGAGCAATAGACTCTGGAGGCAATCTGTCCATATGGGAAGATATTGGAGTATTTAAGGCGTTCTACATTATCACGATACACGAATGAATCAACTATTCTACGTCATGCCTTGATGTTTTTCATAGTTTACAGCTCTAGGATGGAGTTTCCAATATTAGCTCGATCGCAACGTTCTCATCTGATACTCGAGGAGGTAGATTTCGCAAGGCTCAAATGCTTTGGGTTTGAAATTGGTTTCTGTATTTGTTGAAGGCTAGCTACACTACCTAGAGAAATGCCAAACTCAAGCTTGCACGGCCCAAGAAACATACCCGCGGTGAAAGAAAAAACTGTCGGTAGCAAAGCTCATCTGGTCGATCTCTGAGGAAAGAAAGCAGTTTGAAACCAAAAGAAAGGGAAAACAAAACATCAACAACAAGGGGGTATGGGTAATGGTACAAAGCAAGGGAAAAAGAGGAAAATTAAAGCAGGTATGACCGGCAAGAGGAGGATAAAGGGGCAGCGCGAATTTACTAATAAGGGGAGTTCACAATGTCGTTGCGGCCGAGGTGGCTGCTAAATCTCCCCTTTCGAGCACGACTGGGGGTAACGGGTCCGGCAATACTCTCACGAGAGACCTTCTGGAAGGTACGCTTGGCGACCATGTTGACCTCGTTGGGAAGAGCAACAATAACGTTTTTGTCAGAGTCAAAGCGGAAATTGTCAGCCATGACATCCTCAGCGTAACGCTTGATGGTGTACGGATCCTTGCGGCCGGCGATAATCTTCTTCAGAGACCAAGTGATAATAAATGGACCGGTAGCGGTGATGATAGAAGTTTCCTCCTTATCGACACCAGTGTTGAAACGAGCAGTTGTGAATGAAAGTGGCTGCTTAGTCTCGTGCTGGAATTGGGCGACGTGTGCAGGTTGCAAGCCCAGACGACGGGGCTGGGGCTTTGAGTCCTTGGCGAATGCCTTCTCGAAGCCAAGCTTGCCCTCGTTCTTACCTTCCTTTTGTAAGGAGTCAATCAAAAGGAGATAGGTACGGCATGTAGCAAGCACCCAGCGTCCATCAGCCGACACATCAAGACCGATGATTGGTTCACCGAGAGCTGGGATGTGGGTCTTAGCATTGATGCCCAATCGGTCGAACATGCGAATGTCACCCTTGTTGGACGCAACGGCGAGGTAGCCCTTTTCGGTGGTGGCCATTGCTGAGAAGTCGTTCTTACTAGCATACTGCTTCAAGTCGGAATCGACAAGCTTGGTACCAGCAAGACGTGGGTCAATTCGGAAGAGGGCATTTTTGGAAGCACCAACAAACGGCTGGGCGGAGGTCATTTGGGAGAATTTCTGCAAAATCGGTTAGTCAATAATAATCAGAGCTCTTCTTGTTCATATGTACTCACGTTCTCATGAGCGAAAGTCTCAACGGGAATGTCCTCGTGAATCTTCCACTCGTCAACAACCTTGCCGTACTCCAAATCCATACGGTAGAGGGAGTTTGGATCCTCGTTATTCTGAAGGATCATGTTTGAATCTTCGGCGTGAAGCATGACCTTCTTAGGACTGAACAGCTTGCCACCAGGAGTTGCGACCTTTGAGATGGTAGTTGAGAACTCGAGATTGTTGTTGTCTGTGTGCTTGAAAACACCAATTTTGGAGCCGCGAACCACAAAGGACCGATCATGCTTGTAGCCGACCGCCAGTTGGGAGTTCACATTTCCATCCTCATCACGAGTGACAACATCCTCCTCTTCTTCGTCGCTGTCGTAGTGTTCGCTGCGCTGTCCGTCATCTTGGTCGGTTTCTTCGTCCTCTTCTTCCTCTTCCTCCTCTTCTTCAGGTTTATCTTCAGCGTCCTCCATAGTAAGATCTTGGAATGCATCCAGGACGTAATCACGCTCGTTCTCCTTGACCTTAGTCCATTTCACTTCGTTGAGCTGTTCCCACAGAGCCTGCATCAGACCTTCTTGGAAGCGCTCCTCTGCGGGTTGATCTTTGAATCGAAGCAGCCATGAGAAAGCTGCACCATCCTCAGCATAATGGTTGAAGATGAAGGACAGGTATTCGAAGTTGAAGACCGGGTTGATGTCTCCCACAACGGCCTGGCCCAGCCACTCCTTCTCCTTGCCAGTGATTTGTAGCCAATATTGCCAGTTCCCGATTTCTGACACAACAGCGGTCACCTCGTTGTCTTGCAGAACGAATGTTCCAGTGGAGAAGTCGAACAAGTGCAGTTCGGCTTTTTCCTGTGTAAGAACTTCTTTCACCTCGGGTTGAGCGGCAGAAGCTGGGGCTGTGGTAACCTCCTCATTGACACTAGCTGGCTTGACCTGGCCCTTAGACTGGGCATATTTCACGTCTTTCGCCATCTCAGCAGCGGTTTCCTCGGTGGTGAAAGAACGGTCACGAGAATGGGAAGTGGGCGAAGTGATGGGACTGGCTGATGGGATGGGCTTCTCCTCCGTGTACGCAAATTCCTGTAGGTCCTGCTCGCTAGCCTTTTGAGCACTGCAGCGAAACTTGCGCTCGTATTGGCACTGCAGAGCGGCTAACTCAAAGGTGGCAACTTTTTCGGAGGGAACCGAAGCGTCGCAAATGAATTCGTAAAGGTCACCCTCGTCACCACTCAGGTCGTCCCAAGCCAAAATCTTGCTAGCTCCGTCACGAACCTCGGAGCGGAAGTGAAGAGTCTGGTCTAGCAGGAAAACCTTCTCGTCTTTGTCTAGGCTGTCGGCCGCACCCTGTTCGTCCTCGTCGTCCGCGAGTTCCTCTTCTCCTTCCTCGTAGGCTCTCTGGATGACAAGCTGATATTGAAAGTCTTGCCCAGTGCGTCGGATAGTAGCTGCCGCGTCCTTGAAGATGAGTTCGGAGTAACCCTTGGGAGACAAAGGTCGAACCAAATACAGCTGGCCCTGGGGAATTTCGATTATGGATTCTTTCGAAGTGTCACCGAAAATGAATTTGCTCACTAGAAAGTCAACCTGAGATTAGTACTTTCCAGAACGATCGTTGTGTTCGATATGAAGGTGGTATGGAGGGGTTTGGCGGGGCAGGCGCGCGTTGCTTACCGTTGCGGAGCATAAACATGGTTGCGAGGGGCAGCTGCGATTTAAGCAACAACAAAACAACGGATGGAAGTAGAGGTCAACAGGTAGGAAAAGTCCGGCAAGAGAGGCAATCAAAAGGGAAGGAAGCGAAAGAAACAAAGAGACTTAGGGCCACCGGAACAGGAGTGAGGCTTGAGAGAGACCAAAAAGAAAAAAGAAGGAAAGATAAGTGCCATTCACCAGAAAAATAATCGCCTCCGTCATCGAATGTGGCGTTGTGGCTGAGGGATTATGTCATCGCCCCGCGCCCATGACACCTGAGAATCAGGGCATCAATTTTCGTTCAGCTCTTGGAAATTGCATTGCTATTGGTCAGATGACAAAAGGTCCATGCTTGGTTTACTATAAAATTTGAATATGTGCATTGTCCACGGATACGCCCACAGTGAGATTTGTGTGCCCATATATTCGTAAATAAAATGTTGAATTTCAGTATTCCAGGGTATGTTTTACCGCTGTACTGGGCATCGGCATTCAATCAAACCGCAACATATACAGTCAACGCCCGCTTATAGTACACCCGCTTATAGAACACGCCCGCTTATGGTACCACTTTTGCTTGGATGGACCCACTTTTCCTTAGTTTCCCATATAAAACATTCGCTTTTAGAACGCCCGCCTTTGTACACAATTTTTCATCCCATTTTTGCTGAGTCATCTGCTTAGTAAGCCATATCGACCAATCAGAATGCCTGAATTCTCCAATCTTCCACCTCTTCCGACCGTCAGACCAGCTACACGAGCTGCTCTACCTGCAGCTCCAGCTCCAGCTCTACCACCAGCTCCAGCTCCAGCTCTACCACCAGCTCCAGCTCCAGCTCTACCACCAGCTCCAGCTCTACCTCCAGCAAAGCGTGCTCGATTAGGCATATCAGACACGCAGAAGCAGGCCTTACGTGCCTTTTCGTCTAATTCTTACCCTAAACCGACCCAATCTGCGTGTGTGGATTGGTTTCAATCCCAATTTAACTAGAAGATTAGCCGGGTATCGGTCTCAAGAATTCTTTCATCCCAATATGAGTATCTTGATATAGGGCCTAATACGGTAAATATGCGATCTTCTTCATCATTCTAGCCTATTTTGGAGCAGAAGCTCTCAAATTGGGTTAGTGGGCATATTGATAAGGGTTTTCCAATTACAGGCCCTTTGATCCAAATTAAAGTAAACGAGCTTTGGTCCTATATCCCTGAATATCAAGATCAACAGAAACCTGCTTTTTCAGATGGCTGGCTTGCTCGCTTTAAAAAGAGGCATAACCTTCGATATCATACTTTCCATGGAGAAGCTGCTTCGGTCCTATCTTCTATATATGATCAAATAGAAGGAGTTCGATTAATATGTGATTAATATGAACCATCTAAGATATATAATATGGATAAAACTGGCCTATTTTAGAGGCAAATGCTAAATAGGGGTCTTTCTGATAGGAAAATTGCTAGAAAGAAGAAAGATAAGACTAGAATATCTCTTATTATCATAATAAACGTAGATGGTTCAGACCGATTACCTTTATGGTTAATTGGGACTATAAGAATACCACGTGCGCTCCGGGGAGTTAATTTCTAGACTCTAGGGTGTGTCTGGCGATGGAATAAGAAGGCGTGGATGCGTTAAGACATTATGAGAGAATGGTTATATGCTTTTTATAGGCGTATTCCCATACATAAGAAAGCTTTATTGCTTTTGGATAATGCCTCTCCGCATATTGCTGGCTTAAAGTCTATCCCACCACCTCCCCATATTAGGGTTCTTTTTTTCCCAGCAAACGCGACTTCCATATATCAACCTCTAGATTAAGGGATTATTCAAAATTTAAAGCACCATTATCGGAAGAAATGGATACGCTAGATGATTGCTATCCTTGATCGAGGTCTTGATCCATAAGATCGGATGAATCTATCTTATACACTCTTCTGGTTAATCCAGGTATGGAAGAGCTCAATATCAGAGTAAACGATTAAGAATTGCTTTAAAAAAGCACTTTGATACGTACAAAAGATGAGATGGAAGCTGAATTTCAACCAATTTCTGAGCCAGGGTTAACGGGTGAGGTTCAAGCTTTATATAATGAAGTAGTTGAGAAGCTTGGTCATGATGGTATCATACCATTTGATCAATTTTTGAACCCTATAGAGGAAGATATTATATATGAAGATGAGACCGAAGGGCAAGATATATATATTAATATAGAGAGCTCAGAAGCACAAGATATCGAAGAAAATGGGCCTCCACCAGAGATCCCATCTAATTCTGATATAATGGGTCATCTACAGGATATATTACTATGGGTTGGAAGCAAGGAAAAGAGCACGTCAGAGCATATACGCCAGGTTGAAAGCTTAATCAGCGAGTTTGGCAGGATTCAGGTCGAGGAGAAGCGTCAGGTGACCTTCGAGGATATGGGATGGAAGCTTAAATAGGAAGTAGGGCTAGGGCTAGCTAATATATTGATTATGTCATCCGCTCACTTTAGAACACGCCCGCTTATAGTACACAATTTTCCATGGATGGTAGGGTGTACTATAAGCGGGCGTTGACTGTATATGTATAAACATCATTCATTTTCGAAACATCAACAAGCCAGCATCCGGGCTAACTTAGCCCAAGAGTTCTCAGTATATTGAATCTCTGGATCAATTGTCAAAGACACAAGCCCCTAACCAGAGCTCCAATGCCGAGAAAGGCATCGTTTACGCCTGAGGGGCAAAACCAAGCTGGGGACCGCTGGCATCAAAAACAACATACTGACTCTTCAGGAAGATATCACCAAAGATAGAGAAGCCAATACCCGAGTTAGACTGGATACCACCAATGCAAGAGCCGCCACCAACGGACGCATAGTTGATCAGACTGCCAGAGACGGTGGCGGTGTAACTGCCAATGGTGACGCTGAAATCCGGGAGATCAGCTGAGCAGTCAAAGACATAGCCGCCCTCGGAGCTGCTGTACGAAGCACCGGAAACCTGATCATAGTAAGAGGACACAGTGTCATCGGCAAGAAGCAGAAGAGTAGTGCCAGTGTCGGCAATACCGGAGAAACCGGCACCAGAAGCACTACCAGCGCTCCAGCCATCAACCGAGAAGCCCCAGTAGCCTTCCGAGGAATCAACATCGGTGTAGGTAAGAGAACCAGTATACTTGGAAGAGTCAGTGAAACCAAAGTCGAAGACACCAGGTTCGCCGTGCTTCAGGGCAACACCGAAGAGAGGCTCAGCCAGCTGAGACTGGGCGTTGGAGAACCAGGTCTTCTGAGCCGTGGGCGAGACGGTGTTGATTGAGTCAAAACCCAGACCCAAAAGACCATCGTTGGTATCTTGGACAAATTCGGAGCTGATTTTCTTAGCCGCTTCGACAGCCTGGCTAGAGACAGTGATGCCACCAACAATGACCTTATCCTTGTAAACATTGCCGCTAGCAGAGCTACCGTCACCGTAAGAGATGTCCCAGGTATAGCCGGACATCTGAGTGGCACTCGAGCCTGGGGTGTAGTAAGAGTGACCGGACCGTTCAGAAGATGGCAGCTCAGAAGAGAAGACCCAGCTATAAATTATTAGCTCGTATCCCTTTTGAAAACAAGACTAAAAGGCAGATTGATACCTACAGATCAGATGATCCGGTATCGAAGTCAAGCTGCAGGGTAGTGCCTCCCACATTGACGGGCGTCAAGTATTCCTCATCATCAGTGGAGGGAGTGTTTGTAGCCACACCGCTGGCAACAGCGGCGGCCTGGACATTGGATGGCACAGTTGCGCCAAACTTCGTAAGGGCACGAGCATACTGAGACGCAAAGTTGATGGTCTTGGTAGCAGGGCGGGCAACCTGCTTGACGGAGTATTTTCCCGCGGTGGGAGCAGCGCAGGCAATGGAAGCCAGGCCTGCAAGAGCCGGGATAACCTTGTTGACAATGACCATGATGGCGACTTGAAGAGAAATGGATTGATGGATGATGTGATGGTGGGTTGGAGTGAAAGCACTTGAATGCCTGGCGACAAAGCCCCTTTTATAACTTTCTGTATACCTCAGGACTCGTACATCTTGCTATCGAGATATCAGCATGCATGAAGGAATCCAAGCCCCCAATGGCGCCAGCGAAGTTCGCTATCACCCGATTCACGAACGATGTAACTTCTCCTAACCCGAATTCTCTAGATGCAGACTGGAAACCCTATGTTACGCCATCTTCACGGAGTCCATCGGCCAAGTTCACACTATAGATATCTACCAGGCACCCGTGTTGGAGGGGAACCAAAGAGAGCGAAGGACGCAAGATCAAAGGGTCTGGTTGAGCTGGTGGCGCACCATCAGGGACCGGAGTGGAGCTGCGCTAGCATCTTCCGCCTGCGGAGAACTCGCTAGGACATAAAGGGTGCAACTAGAGAGAATAATATCAAGGCGGCCTTGCTTATCCGCTTCTTATCAAGGCACATTAGGTTTACTCAATTTTGGTCACAGGCGGAGCTTTCCGAACTCTTTAATCTTGCACGAGATCAAGAAAGAAAGCTTGGAGAAAGCTTAATGGTCAATCTCGAATCCTACGGCTTTCATACGTCCTTGATAGTGGAGAAAGACCAATACTATTACCTGTTACTTTCAGATAAATCAATTTCAATACCTCAGTAAGTCAAATTCTAGAGCATTCGATAGTTTTGCCCCATAACGCAAGTTTGTTTGTTTCCGGGCGTAAATTCAGGGTGGTTAGAATATTTTAGGGCACAAAAGAAAATCCCGACGGAGCTCCGAGACAAATTCAATCTACAACGTTCCGGTGTGGACCCTGCATTATTCTAATTCTTCTAGCTTCGGGACCAATATATACCCGCTGGCGATATACGAAGTACTGATGATCCACATCTGATGTGACCCTGAACTAGAAAAGCCACCCCCGCTCTTATCGTCCAATTAACCGGATAGATTGCATCCACGAAATTCTTCAGGGGCCAACTCATCTTAGCCTTGCGAAGTCTATAACAGGAATTACACTGATAAGAACCTTGCCCTGGTGGAAGTGAGTTGTTGATCGAAATGACGATCACTACAATTCTGGAATATTGACCCGGGAAATGCAGATCTTTCATCCTTTTGTTACTGAGCCCCGTTCGCTCCGGATACTACATTGTAATATACATAATCAAATGGTCTTAAGAAATCAGGATCATAAGCTCCGTGGATACAGCCATACATAAAAACAAAAAGCAAATAAATGAGGCCTGTCGAATATTCATAATTCACATTATTCTCTTCTACGGTACATTATTGGCTTTGAAATAGATTACGAAGTACATAGTGTAGTTCGTGCCAAGGCGCCTAGGGACGACATTTGTATGGCTGACTTGCCTGCTGCATTCTTTATCCAGTTAGATCAAGAAGCATGAAACGATTGGTTGTATGTCACGCGTATTTGTTACCTAAAGATGCGATTGGGTAGAAGTGGTGAGGCTGAACACAGGCCGGCGGGGTGGAAGGTGAGATTGTCATTTCTATCCGTCTCTCACCTAGTCAGGCTCATGGTTCCATTCGATATTAGTCCTCATGTCAGACCCGAATGACTATACTGTAGGCTGGATATGCGCGATCACGTGCGAGTACGTTGCGGCCCAAGCCTTCCTCGACGAAGAACATGACGCGCCCGCGTTCCTACCCCACCACAACAAAAACGATTACACATTGGGGAGGATTGGGAAGCATAATGTCGTCATTTCTGTACTCCCTATGGGTTCCTACGGCCTTGCCTCGGCGGCCAGAGTGGCCGAGAATATGCTCCATAGCTTCTCGAACGTCCGCATCGGGTTGATGGTCGGTATTGGTGGGGGCGCACCAAGTCCAAAACATGACATCCGTCTTGGCGATATAGTTGTCAGCATTCCTTCCAATGGACAAAGTGGGGTACTTCAGTACGATTTCGGCAAGACTATTCAAGAGCAAAGCTTTCAAATCACTAGCGTGCTAGACCAAGCACCAACAATATTACGCGCCGCAGTGAACGGGCTTCAGGCTCGGTATGAGAGCGAGGGTCATGGAATCAAAGAGACAGTGGACCGAGTTCTTGCGAAAAAGCCGCGACTCAGAAAGAGATATCAAAAGCCCGATGAGACGACCGATCGATTGTATCAAAGTCACGTTGTCCACCATCTTAATGACGAAGCCTGCGATGGTAGCTGTGGGAATGGCCCTTCCTTGTTGGTTTCACGAGACCCACGTGGTGCGGATGACGATAGTCCAGCTATCCACTATGGCTTGATTGCATCGGCCAATCAGCTCATGAAGGACGCTTTGATTCGCGACAAGCTCGTCGCGCAAAAAGAGGCACTGTGTTTCGAAATGGAGGCTGCTGGCCTGATGAATGACTTTCCCTGTCTTGTCATCCGAGGAATATGTGATTACAGTGATACACATAAAAACAAAGCTTGGCAAGGCTATGCAGCAATGACTGCGGCGGCCTATGCCAAAGATCTTCTGGGACGTATTCCTCCCCAGCAAGTTGAAAGGGAGGCGAGAATGTCATACTCACTCCAATCATTGATCGTCAATACTGCTCAGAGTGTCACCCGCGTAGACGAGAATATTGGTATCAACAAATTACACGCTGCAGATGGAGCTGAGTTTGATTCGTACGTGGATCAACATGAACCTTATTGTTTGCCAGGCACAAGAATTGAGCTTCTTGCTGATATTCGCCAATGGGCTTCCTCACAAAACGGGAAGTGCATTTTTTGGCTCAACGGTATGGCTGGAACTGGAAAATCAACAATATCACGAACCTTGGCCAAAAATTTAAAACAATTAGATTTGTTAGGAGCAAGCTTTTTCTTCAGAAGGGGAGAGAAGAATCGAGGCAGTGCGAGATTACTGATACCTACAATCACAAGACAATTGATGCGAAAACATCCCGCTTTGAAAGCAAAGGTGTTAGAAGCAATCCAAAACGATCTAGATCTAGAAGCAAGAGGGCTTATAGAGCAATTTGAGAAATTGCTCCTGCAACCCCTGCTTGGCCTAAGTGACCAGATCATCTCGCCTACGGTGGTAGTGATTGACGCATTGGATGAGTGTGAAGTTGAAAACGACATTCGAATTTTAATTCGGCTACTGCCACGGATCGCGCAATCGAAAAGCTTAAGTCTCCGGATATTTTTGACGAGCCGACCGGAAATCCCGATTCGCATGGGGTTTTCGGAGTTAAAAACAGAGTATCAGGATTTAGTGCTTCACCAAATTCCTGAGGAGGTCACTGCACGGGATATACTTTTATTCTTAAGACATGAAATGCATATCATCAGAGCAGAACGCGGACTTCCTTCTGATTGGCCAACTGAAATGGAACTTCAGGGTCTGGTGAAATTATCGACGCCGCTTTTCCTTTATGCTGCCACCGTCTGCCGCATTTGTCAGGATCCTCAGGTGGATCCTGTGAGAAGCCTCTTTGAGATCCTTACCTATGGAAGTGAGGGATCTCATTTAGACAGGACATACCTTCCTGTTTTGAGCCGCATTTTGAACACCACAAGGAGTAAAAGGCGCGTTGCCCAAGATTTTCGAGATATAGTGGGTGCAATCATCCTCCTGGTGAGCCCCCTCACGATTCCGTCGATTTCTCGGCTCCTTGATGTGCCCGAGGGAGTAATCGACACGAGTCTTATCTCATTGCACTCAGTAATGCACATACCCGACGATAGGGATACACCAGTGCGACTTTTTCACCTCTCGTTTCGGGATTTCCTTATTGATCAAGAGACAAAAGACAAAAGTCCTTTGTGCGTAGACGAGAAACATGCGCATCGCAATTTGGCTTTGAGATGTCTATCCATGTCTGAAAAGCTGAAAAGAATTATCCTTCCAATGTATCGGAATGGGGATTTACTAGAGGAGATTGATCTACAGGCCATTATCGATTGTATTCCGCCCGAGCTGGAATATTCTTGTCGATTTTGGGCGCATCACCTCCTTAAAAGTACAGACCCACGAGAATTGATACCTGCAGCATCGTCATTCCTACAAGAGAATTTCCCGTACTGGCTAGAAGCAATGAATTTGCTTGGCCATGGATCTGAAACAGTTGAGATAGTTACCCTGCTACAATCCATTGAATCGGTGAGTCTTTTTCGGGAGCATGGCTGTTAAGGTTCAAAAATTAATTCACACAGAGTGCCAATGAGGTAAAGCTCTGTGATTTCAGTCAGGAGGCAAAGCGCTTCAAACTCAGACACGATAGTGTTGATGCCTTGGTTAGGACTAGTGCTTTCCGTCCGCAATCTGAATGCTCTTGAATAGCGAGTTCCCAACTTGGGTCAAACGTGTCCCGGAGGTTGGTGACAGTTGGGGCGCAGAATGTTCTAACTGTTGAAGGGTATTCGGATTTGGTCGAAGCACTAGAAATCCATCCCAGATAGTAATCTAATAGCCTCCATTGAGGATGATGGAAATATTTGTACATAGGATTCCATAAAAATTGTGTGTCAACAGACTCTCAATGCCTCTCCGTGGTTTCGAGTGTGGACTTGCTATCCTCCGATTTTGCCTTGGCAACTGACATTTAGCTGGCACAATAAGGGATCGCTCTGTCTGTGAAGCGGATTCTCTCACTGGAGTTGCTGTAAAAAGGTATGATAAACGATTAAGGAAAGTATTATCATTTTTGCTGGAGGTCACTAGTTGAACACCACCAATCAGTTGAGCACCACACCATTTCCGTATCCGGTGTGGTGCAGTGACTGTAGTTCAGAAAACTTTCATGTCAAGCATCAGAGGACATCGCATCATATCCCTTAGTTCACGTAAATATACGAGATAAAGCTTCATTAGAGCCATGATATAGGTAAGCAAAGGTGGCTTAAGGGGTACCACTCTTTGATCACCTTAACATTCTAGCGTAACCTATAGTGTACCGTGAGCAAATAGGTACCTGGGTATATACTAAATAACATCACTCCTTGAATATTGGATACTGCGCTAGTTTAGAATGCGGTTAGTGAGGGTTTTGAACTAATACTGTGGTGTTTAAACAAGAAGTTCCTTTTCTCTTGATGGCAATAATCTGGAAATTGTACATTTGATGGAACTGTGCAAAGTTGAAATGAAAGCGACTATACGGTTAAACAAACTATTAAGTGGCAAGAAGGTCTTATTAGTATGCTTAAAATTTCGTCCAATGGCGGACTTGTCGCGGTAAGATCAGAAGCCCCAATCGGGAAGAGAGCCAAAATAATGCTGTGGAAAACTGCGAACGGCACGGTACATCTAATCGAAGATGCGAAATCTTCCGCGAGGTCTTCAATGGCATTCTCCTCAGATGGTCAGACGTTAGCGCTTGGTGGAGATGGACGCATTCAGGTCTGGGATACAAGCAGGAATATAGTGCATCAGACACTCAATTATCGCCTAGGTAAGCTGAGGCCTGTGTACTTGATGTTTTGTTCTGATGACCTTTTACTCGCATCAATGTGTGCATAATGTACAATGCAATCTTGAGACCTTATCACAGCCACCCTGAAACAAAGTTTTCAATATAGTCCTGTATTAAACCCTTCGCTCTCTCCCCTGATGGACGATTACTGGCACTAGGCCCTGATGGAACTCTGCGCATACGGGATACCAAAGCTTATTTCTCAGAGCCGCAGCATACGAACCCGAAGAAAGAGCGTCCAATATCGTCTATTGTCGCATCACACGATGGTCAACCTGTAGTTTCTAGTGGGCAATTTGGCATAATTGAACTGCGGGACACCAAAACTCCCAAAGAAAGCAAACAATGAAGGGCACTGTACTTCATTTTGAAAGATTATACCTATTTCCGGACAGCCAAGTGGTTGCATCTCGCTCTGGGAACAAATTCAGCATCTGGGATGCCAAAACTGGCCTCTTAAAAAGCCGCATTCATTAAAAAGACCCAGTCCGTCAATAACGTTCTCAAACAACGACCGGTACCTCGCATTTGCCAGTGTCTCCAATTGGATTCACCTCTGGAATATCGCGACCGGCAAATTTAATGGGAAATTTCTGTTCTCTGGACGTTTTGCGCTTCCTAAACGCAAATATCACACCCAAGTCGTTGTATTTTCGCATGATGATACTCTTCTGGCTTCTTTGCCTGAAAGCCAACCATTGCATTTATGGGATGTCAAGACAGGGTTCATATTACATGTTCTCGAACGGCCTCACGACATTATCCATTCTTTGGCTACCGAACTTCCATTTATGATCCAAAGCCAGCAGCGTTCTCTCGCGATGCTCAAATTATTGCAGCGCATTCGGAAGATTGTATCATCCGCCTCTGGAACACCTCTACAGGTGCACAGTACCAGACACTCTTACACCATCCAGACCCGGTCACTTTGATGGACTTTTCTCCGGATGGGAGATTGCTAGCCACTACCACATCTGATGGCGCAATTAGAATATGGAATATTAACAATGAAACAATAGAAGAAATACTTGGAGGCAAGCACATGATTCATTTGATGAAGTTCTCCCAGGACTCATAATCCCTGAACACCAACCTGGGATGTTTCAAGATTGGGTCATCTTCTTCTAACATTACACCAGACACCTCTGCTTTCAACACGGAAATATTCATTGGGCAAACGAAAGATGAATGGGTAACTCTAGGTGGTGAACGGCTATTATGGCTTCCTCTAGAATATCGGCCGCGTTGCGCGCTTATGATGGGTAGTACTCTGATCATAGGACATGCTTCGGGTAAAGTTTGGTTTATGGAATTCGACATAGAGAAAGCGGAATAGAGCCCCTATGTAGGGGAGGTTGTATCTTCTAAACCAGAGCAGTTATCTGACATAATTCTATTCGCAGAGTACGAGATGCCTCGGATCTTCTGATCTGCAAGTTCAATCAAAGCAAAACGAGCCCAGTAAAAGCTCGCTTTTCATCGTCAACCAAAACAGATTTGTTCGTTCCATGCAAGTCACAATGATAAATGCGACCGCCCAGGTCCGTCACGTAAATCGAGTTGCTCTTTTCATCAATCTTTAACCCGATAGCTTCATTGAAGTGACGATACAAAACCTCGTATCTCTTAGTCGACGAGTTCTCAATTATTCGACCAGATGAATCGAGTTGGGCGCGATTCACCGAATTACCAAACGGGATCTCACCACGATCAGTCCAGTAAAGCGACTTTGAGATCTCTGAAATCTCAAGGTCAATAGGCTCTGGGAGTCCGTCGAGAATGCACTCCACATCACTTCTGTTGATCCCAGATTCACCGAAAGGTGTCGAGATGTTGGCACAGAATATACGCCCTTGTCCGCCTTTAGACGGGCCCTTTTGGGACCAGTAAAACTTACCCAGCTCTGCGTCAACAGCGATACCAACACACCAGTTGTGAATGTTCTTCTTAGGGTCTGTATCCTCAAGCTCACATGTCCACACAAGGGTCTCTAGCTCAGAGCCATCAAAGTTACAGCGGTACACGCGGCAGCCTTCCCGGTCACAGAAATACAGTTTCTTTGCCTCCTTGTCCAAAGTCAGTTGCTTTGGAGTGTTGATTGTACCAGGCGCAACAATGGTCTTTATTTCAGTCGTGTGCAGGTTGATTGAAAGCACGGTGCCGTCTTGCTTTCCTGGTATTCCCATGTTGGTCCAGAACGCGAGGCCACTGCTGGTGTCAACTGCCAGACCATCTGGAAGAGCCTGATTGACGGCTAGAGCCCGTTTGATTTGACCAGTAGTCGAGTATTCCAGGATAGAGCCAGACGACATCGTTGGCGAGACAGAGGAAAGACCAAGGTCTAAGACAAGGATACTAGGGGCTTTTGCTGCAGCCTCTTTGGCCACTGCGGGAGGGTAAAGACCACCATGTTGACTCTTTGTGCCCAACTTCCCATCTTTGATGTATCTGGCATTCAAGAAATCCACGGTCTTTTCAGGACAAAGATCACGCTCCTTGACATAGTGAGATTCGATCAAGGCGACGGTGTCCAAGCCCACGTCTAAAAGTCGTTAAACCTGAACATATGTCACTGGGCAAAGCGGAAAAACTCACCATCCATTGTCTTGCAAGGGGTCGCGCCTCCCTTCACGAACATTTGGTCCCACAAAGAGTCAATCTCTTCAGGGGTAGAGACGTCCTCTGCCAGAATGGTCAGGATCTCTCTCTTGACAGCAGCCCAAAGAGGATTGAAGATGAGACCCGTCGACTCTTTCCGAGCAACGTAGGGCAATGCTCCTCCTTCTTTGCATCGGTCAACCATGAAGGGGAAAATCGACTCCTCAGTATGACCGTCTGTCATGAGCTCAACGACCATGTTACGTGGTGGCATGTAATAATGCATGTTCAGAATCCGAGATCGAGTGGCATCGGATACCCTGTCCAGCATTTCGGAGGACTTGTAGGAAGACGAGTTAGAGGCCAGGATGCAGTCACTTGGTGCAAATGCTTCCAGATGAGCAAAGGTGTCAATCTTGAGTTGAAGAACCTCCGGAACAGCTTCGATGACGAGCCAGGCGCCAGTGAGTGCCTCTTCAAGTTTCTCCAATGACTTCACAGTGCCTGGCGTTTGGCACGTCTTCTGGGTATATAGGGTGATGTTTTCGTCAAAGTACGCGACACTTTCCTTTCGCTGCTGGAGGCTAGGATCACGGATCCGGACATTGTAACCAGCCGAGGCCCATACACAGGCTAATGAATGTCATTAAAAATCCACTAAGAGCATCTGTTGTTGAAAACTCACCTATTCGTCGTCCGAGCACACCGCCGCCTAGAACTACGACGGCTCTGTTTCGGTAATCCTTCGGGGGTTGCCAAGTGCTTGCCATTGCAAAGGTCTTGTATCTGAGGGAGTTGGATAGGTTAAGAACTGGATGAAAAGTTGATGCTCCACGAGTGATGAATCTTGCAGACAAATAAGACATGGTGCAAGATTAATATAAGCCTCAATGGTAAATCATCGTAGCGCATTCACGGATCACTTCGGTATTCTATCAGATATGAATGACATTAGAGATGTCATGGGTACCCCGAATGAGCCGCGGAATGAATAACAGATGGCCCACCGTGTGGCGAGATGTAGAGTGTTCCCGCGGAAGCGCTCTTTGCTACCTCGGCAAGATATTGCAAGACGGGTCCACGAAGCCGCCAGAAGATCTGACCCGGTAATATCCCGCATCTGTGTTAATCCGTGTCCGTGATGGCAAGCTAGTCAATGGTTTCAGTTTTGAAATATCCGGAATGTCAGGAGTCAGAGGCCCTGCCTTTCAACGCAAACCACCAGCTCGTTCCAGCAACATTGAAAATCCGAGTCATTTGTGTCCCCAATCAAGTTGTTAGGGATGTGACTTGAGCCACATGCTTGTTGCTCTAGTATTATGGCTCTCATTTGCTTTAAATAGGAGCAGAGAAATGAATAAATAGGCATTTGAATTCTAACTTGTGAGATTTATCTGTCATCTATAATTTTTCACTAGATAACGCAACTTGAAATCTAGACACTGTATGGAAAGTAGAAGGTCCATGTAATCAAACAAAAAAAAAACCCACGGATGATACAAAGAAGAAATTGAGGATAGGCGCAAAGTGAAGTAGGGGATGAAGACAATCTATCACTCAGAAGCAAAATATCTGATCGGTCATCTTGGGGGCTGGGCCAGGGGCTTCAAAGCCGCGCTGGACTAAAGCCTTCTTACAGGCATTGATCATTCCCGGTGGTCCGCACAGCATAATTTTTGTATCGATAGCTGGACCTGGCAGTTTGTCGCTTATGACCTGAGGCGTAACAAATCCTTTTCCGTAAGCCCAATCCTGAGAGGGTCGATCCAGCATGTACCAGATTTTGACGTTGTTGTATCTTCGTGCAAACCTCTCCAGCTCATTGCGAAGAAGAATATCTTCTTCGGACTGGTTGGCATATATAAGACTGATCTCTGTAGTATCACGCTCATCCTCACAGATAGCACGGATGAGTTGGTACAACGGAGTAATGCCGGTTCCACCAGCGATCATGCCGATACGTCGACAGAGACCACGTTGGTATTTCATCGCACCCTTGGGCCCTCGGAAAGGCACTTTGTCACCCACAGTGAGATTCGCAAGGTATTTTCCAGTGAGTAGACCATCCGGGTAGCACTTGATAACCAGTTGCAGAATACCAAGATCAAGGTTGTTCGATGTTGGTGTATACGATCTGGAAACTGATTGTCCATTGACCATTGCTTTGATGGCCACGTGTTGTCCAATTGGAAGGCCAATAACGTCCTGCGGTTTTGGAAGCTGGAAAGTGAAGAGAAAAACGCCCGGTGAAAGGAGTGTTTTGGCGATAAGCGGAAGCTCTTTGAAGTCCTTGGGCGACAGGAATCCCTTGACCTCGTGAGGGTTGATCTCTGACTTTTTCCTGGCCTCGATGTACGGAGGGTACTGAGTGAATCCTGATTCAATCTCAGTGAACTGAGATAGCTTGACACCTATCAAACCTCCAGCACTTCCGGAAAAGACAAAGCCAGAGAATAGTCCATTCAGAAACCCATTTCGTGTCAGACTCAATCTCGGCACTGGAAGCCTGTGTACCCAAGCTGGCGCTAACTGTGGCAGCAGGGACCAAAATTTATCCAGGGGCAAATGACGACTTTTGTAGAGATAGAGCAGCGCTGCCAGCCCCGCGATTGAACCACTAGCGATGGAGATATTTCCAATAGTAATTCTGCTTGTACTACTAGTAGGACTGCTATCACTTGTGCTTGGCGCGATGTTGGTAGTTGCTTGCGGTAGCTCTTCTCGACTGGGAAGAGCAGGCTTCGGACGGGTAACATCTTGCGTACCCTCCAACCTACCGACGAGGTAGGTCTCCAATATGTCGTCAGCCTCTTCGGAGTGGCCAATCTCGTCGTACGCTTCCGTTGCATCGGTTCCTGCGACGTCGCAAAGAACATCCGGTCCGCCGGGATGATCGCGGACGTACTCGGTGACATTATAGACTGTGCATTTCGTTGGAATATGTTACTTCGTCTTTGCCATCTGGGATGTGTGAAGTTCACCTTTTCCGTGTACGATGATCCATAGGTCCTTTTTTGTCTTGTGTTCCGCAACTTCAGCAGAAGTGTACTCGCTCAGGGTCGTCATTCTGTCACGAGATCCAATTCCTGGGGATTGTACCCTGAAGTCGATTCAAAAAAGGTGTGATGAATGAGTGAGGGTTCGGCACAGAAGGCACAGTGTTCTTCAAAGAGTGTTACAGAAAGTCAAAACTGTCTCGTATTGAGGTGGAAATATAGTGATTCTTAATCCAACGGCTTTTCCAGCCACTGATTCAATATTGCTGTTCATTTGTATATCACAAACATCACTTTTGATGCAACGTTTCTTCAAGCACCGAGGTAATGTCAGTATTTGGCCAACCGGAATGCTTTGTTTGGCCCGCTATAATCAGTACTCCCGAGGTATCGACGTCTCCGAATCCCGAAAAAGGACCCACGGCACCGCGTTCCGTGGCTCGAGTTCGGCATACCGAATGACATACACAATTGCGAGAGAATGATTTTCATCTTAAATATCTAGAATGACTCGGTGAGATATTAGTTCAGTGAACAAACAATCATTTGCAATTTGTTCAATTTACATTATGGCTGTACAGCATTTTCATCTTTTGGGAGACCCTCTCTCTTCTGTGAGGATCATTGAAGTCAGGGAACAGGCAAACATTGATGAACTCAAAATTTTGATCGCAAATCAGTTCTCTATCGTGAGACCCAATGGTTAGCTCCCTTGAACCGCTTTCATAGATACAATTTAGCAAGGCAGACTGCTGATTGATTCAAACTAGGCATCGGTTTCCAAAGCAAAGACAGCAACCCCCTCATCGATGTCTCCGATGTAATTGCTACAAATGGCCCTATCGAAGTCACAATTGACGGATATGAGGTCCGTGATCCACCAACGCCTAGCTCGTTGCCATATGTCGGCAATTACTTTGAAGTTTATCCCGACCACCTCGGCAATCACCAACGTCTCTTCGAGAAGCTTGGACCATTGATCAAGACCACTACTCTGGGAAGAACCATCTATCAAACCAATGATCCAGAGATCGCAGCTATTGCTTTCGCTGAGTCTGAATTCTTTACAAAGAAAATCAATTCCGCACACCCCCTTTCCGGGATCAAAACACCAGCTGCTGGAGTTTTCTTGGGAGACACCGATACGCCGGAGTGGAGGATTGCGCACAAGTTTCTTCCGCCTGCACTTGGCCCAAAAGCTGTTCGTCACTATGCTCCCACAATGCAGAAAACAGTCGAGGATGCTTTTGCGGTATTTGATGAATTTGACGAGCAAGGCAAGGCTTGGAACGTCTATCAATATATGCTTAAACTTGGCTCCCAGGCGGTCGGAAAGCTCACTCTCGGTTTGGACTTTCAGCACTTCTCTTCCCCTGATGCTCCGATGCATGAAATGGTCCATCTGATTGCCGAGAATCTTGCTTTGAACAAGAAGGTCACCTCACGAGGCAATTGGTATCGAATGCTACCATTTGGAGACCCGCAGAAATTGAGGAGATGTATGACTCGCGTGGAAGAGATTGTCGATGAATCCATCAAACATGCTGCACGGGGAGGTGTTGAAGACTTGCCCCTTCAAGATGCTGCACTAAAAGCGTCGAATATGGTTGGTGAGTAACACATTACAGTAGGATTTTTATTAAGATATGTGATTGATATATAATTCCTAGACTACGCGATTCGCGCTACGGATAACAAGGGTAATAAACTGCCCAAGTCAAGTCTCGTGTGGGCTCTCGTGGTGGCGACTGGAGCTGGCTTTACCACGACCAGTTCCCTTCTGTCTTGGCTGATCTACGGACTCGTGACCTATCCCGGAATGCAAGAAAGGTTGCTTCAAGAGCTGATTGACAATGGCATTGACGACAGTACTGAAATGACTTCTGAACTAACGGAGAGTCTTGATTTCCTCGACAAGTTCATCAAAGAAACACAACGCCGCCACAATCCGTCGTTCCAACCGGGTCGCACAGCCAAGAAAGACCTGATCCTGCCAGGTGGCTATAGGCTACCCAAAGACGCCGTCCTCATCCCAGCATTGCATCATATCCACAACAATCCCAACCTCTGGGACAATCCCAACACGTTTGATCCTGACCGATGGGATACGGATGCAGTCAAGTCCAGGCACAAGGCAGCCTATATCCCCTTTGCAGTCGGCCCCCGAATGTGCATTGGGTTCAATTTCGCCCTTCAAGAGGTCAAGGTTTTCCTTCCGAAACTGATTTATCGGTACAAATTTCATCGTGAAGGAGAATATCCGATCGAGTATGATCCAGAGTTTCAGCTGATTAGACCGAACAATCTCTATGTTCGTGCTGAGAGACGGGTCAAATGGCCACCAAAGACAGAGCAGGAATAGTAAAGTGGTGTTATCGTTAAGTTGTACCATGTATTCTACAATTCGTCATTTATAGATCATTTGTTAGTTGAATTCAACCGCCATGTCAACTGTTGAGAAAAGTCTATAACTAAAAATTTCAAAGTAACAGCGCCACGCCGTACCTCAAGCATTGATATAGTAAAGTTGACCGTTCCAATCATACAAAGGACCCAAATTCGATCTTCAGCTCCCGTTCCCGCAGAAGCTTGCAGACGGCATCGACTTAATTCCCTTGAAATGCTGATATGGATGGTCTCGAAACTCTACCTGCCCCTCTTAATATGCAGACTACTGTGAAAGTGATATCAGATTGTTTGGGCCAATCATACAGAGGAAACCTGCGGCACAGGCAAAAATCTTACGTCGGAAAACCTTGTCTCGCGAGGTCTGTGAGAAGTCTTGAAAAATGGCAGCCAATGGTTTGAAATTTTGGTTATTTTTCTCAATTGATTGGGTGAGATTTATTACGTCTTACTCGGCCTCAATATTCTCAGTCTAACACTACCACAATTGATTCAAATATCTAGTATATATATCGGACTCAGATACTCATCGCGACAGCGAGGTGTGCAGTCGGAGATAATTGAGAAGCACAGAATATGGCTCATGGCTTATATTTTGTAGGGACTGCCATAGAAGCGAGGGACATAAGGAGTGGATGGACATCCGACGTCTGACGTCCCGCGACATGGGAAAAGAAGTATCTAGCCCAAGATAAGGCTGACGGTGAGTCATACATATTCCTGATAAAGTTCAATAGATTTTCCATAATTAAAAGATATACGAGGATTTTCACCTCGGTCAGGTCCTGCTAGCTCTGTCGTTGTATCCGACGTTTGCCGATCGAAGTCGCCACCCCCGTACTGACCCAGAACCTCCCGAGGTCGGCAGCTCTTCAAAGTCCAGATACTCCCCAGGTGTTCTTAGCCGAAATTTGAAACGGGATTTACATTATTTGCTGAAATTATGCCGCCGGCCGAAAAAGCCACTCACACGCGCCGTTACGGATCCGCAGTCGCATGTCAGGCCTGCCGCCAACGAAAGGTTCGATGCAGCTGGTCGATCACCGGTGTACCTTGCGCTGGATGTGCACAGGACGGCTCGCAATGTATCGTGGATAAAAAGGCCAAAAGGTGAGCGACTCCAAAGATACCTGCCGTAATTCATTAGTGTTGAGATCGCCGTCAGTGCCAAGACAGGAAGTCAAATAACAACTCATCATCAAGACCATTCTTCTGACTCTGCTCCCTTAAATTCAACAGTGGGAATCGACCATGAACCTGCCGTTGACATTGTTGATGAAAGTCCACAAATCGACTTGATGAGGATTGACTTGGGACAGTCCGCCCCTGAGTTCAACGACCTACAATATGAAGGCGACCGCTCCGATAGGACAGCCAAAGCCTTGGGTCAACAACGCAGAGTTGGCGAAACTTACTTTTATACTGGTATGAACAATATCGTCTCCGTCATCTAGCTAGAGTCTCATCAGCCTTCAAAGATGATCGAATCGATCCCACCTCCGTCCACCATACTTGCTATACAGAGCAATCAGTACCGAAGTCCTTTCTGACCCCAACAGTCGTAACAGAGCTGTCAGATGAGGATCGCGACTTTCTTGCGAAAAAGGGCGTATATAGCCTACCCAAAAGTGAGACATGTGATGCCCTTGTTGCAGCATATTGTCTCTACGTTCACCCCATCGTGCCCGCCATTGAGGTAGATGATCTTCTGGTACATCACCGAGCTGGAAAGCTCCACGAATACAATCTTTGTCTTCTATGGAGTATTTTCTCAGCAGCAGCGAATGTATTTCCTCCAGACAACACACTGTTCATCGCTACTTGGAAAGGCTAATTCAATCAGTTCATTTCGAGTGACTCGTTCAAAGCAGAGGGGTATGCATTCAGAGTGGTTATGAAGAATACGTACTACTCACGCGCAAAAGTAAGGACCTGTCATTATCCTGATAACATCATCGGAGCCATCAGCGTCAGATTATTCCGTCGTTGAGTACTAACATCACTTCAGTGCATGTACAGGAATGGTAACGAGAGAAGCAAAATCGTTCTTTTGCAATCGTCTCTACTCCTGGGATTATACCATGCAGATATCGACGAATATAACCAACCTTGGTACTGGACAGGCATTGCAATAAGCTCCTGTCAAATCCTCGGTCTGGATCACAATAACGCGTCTTCAAAAAATAGCTCATCGATAACCGACCGGCAAAGGTCTTTCTGGCGCCGCCTTTGGTGGAGCTGCTTCTTCCGAGATCGCTGGCTTAGCCTTGCTATGGGCACGCATGCTCGAATTAAGCTCGAGGGCTGTGACACCCCATTCCCGTCACCGGATGACCTACTTTATGATGTTGTTGGTCTGCAAGAAGATACTGCTCGCGCTTATATGCCCGGTGACATGAAGCGATTGGCCAAGTATTGGGTAATGCTCATCTCACTGACTCGCCAATTGGGCGATGTGCTGGATATTAAGCACCAAAATCTTCGTCCCAGGTTATCCTGCCAAGAGATCAATGCTTTTGAGAAGCGATTAACACAATGTGATCTCCCCGATCAATATGAAGGAGGCTTAACGAGGGTCTCAAGATTCTATTCAAACCATGTCCACCTGCACTACCAGTTTGTTTCACCGGCCTTTAATCAACGTCTGGCACCGTACTCACAGAAAGTTCCAGGGCTTTGACCATCACATTTTATTGTTCATTTGGCATTCAAAACCCGCTCGATCTTCAACTTACGGAAAATGGAGATTGGCAACATCGAATGAGGCTTAAGGCTAACGCTGCCGCGTGTCGAACAAATGAGATCTTGGGGACCCTTGTTCAGGAAAGGTTACTTCAATTTGCTGGGGCTATGACGTGAGCAAGCTCTGACTTAAACTCTTTGTTAAAAGGCTGATAATTTTTCAAAGCGCTTCACTTCTCATTCCCGCCATGCAAACATACCTGCAGCAATGCAAATTTGGTAACGATCTTTCCAAGAGGGTGGGACTTAACAAACTTGAAGTCTGCATGCTTGTTATGGAAGAGCTCCAGGAAGTCTACGCAGTCGCCTCGATGTATCGCCGTCTCTTCACAAAAGCGATAGACCAGATATTCCCGGGATATCTGGCCCCAACGACGAAACCAAATTCGGCTGACATCAACATTGTCCAGGAAGACGTTGTGCGAAAACAGGGTTCCAACGACGGTGTACTGTTTAGTGATGCAGAAGCTTTGGACTCGGATAGTGGTAACTTGATAAATCCACTAATGGAAGACGTTTTGTTCAGGGGCTTCTGGGCGAATACAGAGTAGCATTGGAGGAAGTTCCAGCTCCAAAGGATTACTACTCCTATTCTTTGTACATACTCACAGCAGGCCACACAGTCCCACATATCAGTCAGCTCTTGTGACTTCCAATATCCCCATTCACAGATTAACCTCTACAAAAATTCGATTTTTGGGAAGACTATTTGCTGGCGCCAACATAGACAGGTTTCTGGCAAAAAGCATAGTAGCTGGATTGATCGATCTACGATGTACTAGGTCCCAACCAGTTCGGGGAAATCATGTTTACTCTCTTTCTTGCTAACAAGGGGCTATAGCCACGCCTTGTTTGCGACAAGTAAGATGTAATACGCCGCAGCCTGTTATCCTGTCAGGCATTCACAGCAGAGAGTTATACAGGACGAATATCGTTGGTATTCGGAGCTACGGGCAGAAATGCAAGGGCACAACACGAGGCACCAGTAGTAAGTATGGCTGATTGTGTAGAGCGCGATAAGGAAGAAGATTAAAATCTACGAGAGATGAAACATAAGGAGTGCAGGGCTGAAGGTAACTATTTCTATCATGGACATCACCAAATATTCACATTCGCGGTTACTGAGCGGTTTTCAAATCGTGTCAATTCAGTGGAGCACGAGTCCCATATATCGACAAGAATGGTACACAAGTTTCGTGGATGCACAATGTCTATTTACCGAGCATTTAGCCAACCACGATCTCAAACCCACGAGGTGTTTCGAGGATAATGACAAAGCGGAACAGATGGCGTAGTCCAACGAGGAGTCACAGAATCATTTGCCAGCCTGACCACTGGGCTTAGGAATTGTAAATGGCCCCAATGACTATTCTCGAACACGGTCATGATGGACGATCCATCAGCAAAATAATCCGGGAAGACCCTCTTCCATCCATTCAATACGACCACGAGCAACTCTGAAACATATTGAGAAGGTTCCATGACTTCCCACTTGAAAACCTCATTGGTCTCGCGCACCACGTCCGGCGAATACAGTCCAATCTCAGGGCGAAGCGAAATTGCATCAGCGGCGACCAGGGAGCTCAGCACGCGATATGAACCTCCACTCCATGTACGGTCCCGAAGAGCCATCAGAGCTCCAAGGGCCCCAACTAGACCCGTGGTCATATCAGAGATTGGAAGAGGTGGTAGGACACTTGTCCCATCAGTATGGCCGAGGGATCTTCCGGTTACAAAGGAGGCACCGGAGGCCGCATCTCCAATTTGCTGCCAGCCAGGTCTCTCGTGATAAGGTCCATCTGGCCCATAGGCATTTTCTTCCACGTAGACAATACCCTTCCCTCTCTTGCCAGCTGTTTCCAAGAGATTGTTTAGACCGAAGCCCTTCCTCTCCAGTGAGCCCGGTCGGAAGCCCTGAATAAAAATGTCCACGTCTTGAACAAGCTCCCGTAGTCGCGCTACATCTTCATCAATGGTGAGGTCGAGATCGAAGGTCCTGACTCCGGCATTCAATGTCAATTGCAAAGCCCATCGGGACGGGAAAATTAGCAATTGTCATGGAGTCCTGGTCGGGACACTTACATTAAGGTCAGGAAGTTTGCTGCAGTTGACGCGAATGACATCAGCCCCAAGTGCAGCCAAGGTAGTACCAATGACCGGACCGGCAATGATTCGAACAAGCTCTAGAACTTTGATACCAGCTAACGGGCGTTTATCATCTGGAACGACCGGCAACGGGCTCACAGGTGTTCGAACAGCATGGGATTGGAGGGAATAGTTCACCAAGGGGTGGCTCTGGAGCCGCTTCCCCATAAGGGTCTTCCCCCATCCCTCGGGAGTGTGACAAATGTTTCCACAAAACCCGTTCTTGACCATCATCATCTCCAGCTCATCAGCTGAGAACTTCTGAGTTTGCTCGCGAATAACACTATAAGCCTCAGCTGGAGACTTGCATTTTGTCGTAGGATCAACTCCGATTGCCTCAAGGACAGTATCCGCATGGAGCGATCCATGCAGTTGATACCAAACACCAGAAGTCTTGGTTGGATAAATGGCAGTCGTTCGGAGTCGAAGAGGACTATCGAAAACGCCCTTCTGGAAATCATGGTCGAAAATAGAAGCGGAGGCTTCGCCCTCATGGAGCCGCTCGCTCAAGTCGGATCCATTCAATTTAACAGTGAGAATGGATCCCAGCCAGATTGCGGCGTGGTCGGTATTGACAGTGACGCCTTGCTCTGCCAACTCTGGACTATCGCGTGTAGCTAACAACTCATTGGCGACGACGCCGCACATAGCGTGAAGTGCAGCGGCCACGACCGGGGCCTTGAGAGGCCCAGGAATTGTAGGTTTGTCATGACCCTCAAACTTGACTGAGTCCCAAACGCGCGAGCTTTTCGTGAAGTTCGGCGTTGCATTCGCCAGGATTTCAAACACCCGGCGAGCGTCATCAGGAACAGCAAGAAAGCTCTTGTCAACGAAGGTGCCCGGTCCGTAGATTTCCGGACTAGGAATAGTCTCATGGGTGGCACTCATTTTGGTATCAATTCGTATACGTAAAATCGAATGGAAGGAACAATAGTACACGGATTATCAATCGATCTGTCGACCAATATATATACTCTCAGCAGCCCTGGAGAGAACGCCCTGGGAAATGACGTCTGCTTGGTGTACCAAATACAAGTATGCCGAGGATACTCTCTCACTGTTTTCGGTGGTCGTGTGAGTGACACTCTCCCGGTGAAATAAATGTCTCACAATAGCAAGGCAAGACGCTCGGCTTGCCGATGTGATAGCTCGGCAAAATCGGCGTTTCGACGCGTTTTCTAACATAGTGTTACATTAGCACGGCAAGCGGCGGGAAATGAGGTGAGGCTGTGAGACGATCTCAGATCCGCACCGAGGTTCTCAAATTATTGTTCCGATAATTTCAGTAAGAATCACAGAGGGTAAATGTTGTTTACCTTGCGCTGGTCGCATACCGGACGGGTTGATTCTACCTCGGGATTGCAAAGGTTAGTCAGCGAGCGTTTCCGAGGTTCTGTCGGGAAGAGGAATGGCGATAAACGCGCATCGGCCCAGCTGTGGCAAGCAATTGCATAAAAAATATCAATCTTGTTCCCTAGGCACATTCTTCCAATCACTGTTGCTTCCAGAAAAATATCTGCAGTTATACCGGAATAGGCTAGTCAAGCTTTGACACGGCTTGCAGAGTCGATATTCTTCCTCCGATATATGTCTATAATTGAGATCGACACCGTAACAATATGAGCAACCTCCATAGGTTCTACAGGACAAGTTTATGATATTATTCGGGAAGTTAGGATTCTCTGGGTTCAATGTCAAACCTTGGAACCAGGTTTGGTGCACTGCGAATTCTGGATATCTGGCCACGTGAAGTACGAGGCTCCAACATGCTCGATATTTGCCCCTCGGACTTCTCGCGGAAATCCGCTCGCACGATACCAAAGTAAAACATAATAAGGTACCGCGGAAACTTCTGTTAAATGTTCTCAGTTGGGTATCGGGAAGTCGCATCGGTGGGGGACGATCGTTTGTGTATCCGAGGTATGGGCCTATGCTTCTATCAGACCGGCATCTACATCCGAAGGAACACTAAACCTATAAAATCTGCTGAAACGCGACTACTCCAGCTTCTCTAAGTTAAGAAAGCCTTTAATCATACTATCAATTGAAATGGCACGCACTATTAAGACCGTTGGGGTTGTGGGTACTGGAGTCATCGGAGCTAGTTGGACTGCTTTGTTCCTCGCACATGGACTTCGCGTTCTAGTCTCCGACCCTGCCCCTGATGCGGAACAGCGCCTAACGGCCTATTTGAAAGGTGTATGGCCTTCTCTTGAAAAGCTAGGTCTACACGCACAGGCATCGCTATCCAACTGCACGTTCGTCGGCAAATATTTCGATGATCATTGTGGAAAGGTTGATTTCATTCAAGAGGTAACATATCCACTTGTTATTGATTTATACTTAGCTTTTTAAACGAGGATTGACCATATTATCAGAATGCACCAGAGAAATTGGAGTTAAAGCGTCAGCTTTTTGCATCCTTGGATGCGAAGACGGAAAAAGACGTGATCATCGCTTCATCTTCGTCAGGGATCCCCTCCTCTCAATTCATCACTGGGTGCAAGGACCCTGAGCGTATTCTCATCGGTCATCCTTTCAATCCTCCACATCTGGTATTAAACACTTGAGATGGCACAGAAAGACCTTGGAGCTTGCTGACAGAGACTAGATGCCCCTCGTCGAGGTTGTTCCTCACCCTCGTACCAGTCCTAAGGTCATCGCGACGGCGATCGAATTCTACAGGTTTCTTGGAAGATCGCCTGTTCATATCCACCAGGAAACTCCCGGCTTTGTTGCCAATCGCTTGCAAGTAGCCTTGGACAATGAGGCCTATAGCCTCGTGCAGAGAGGAATCATCTCTGCCGAGGATTGCGGTATGCACACTCTATCTCGGCCAATTATCCATTTTCACCGCTAATATTAGCTTAAAGATTTGTGTGTTACCACCGGTCCTGGACTCCGATGGGAATTTACAGGCCCTTACATGACTAAGGTTCTTGGTGGTGGTGGAGGTGCAGGGGGGCTTTCGTCACCTTGTTACCCATTTGGGACCAGGTGCGCAGAAGTGGCTTGAAGATATGAAGGAGCATGCGTACGTCCGAAGTGATTCCAATATTGACAAGCTTGACAAGAGCGTGCAGGAGATGTTAGTCAACAACCACCCCAAGGATGTGGAACAGCAGCGAGATGAGGGTCTCATTGAGGTTATCAAGCGCAAGCGTGACTTTGTTCCCGAATCATTTTGGGAAGCAGTCTGAATCACCAGCTGCATTAGAACAGTACCATATACTAGTTTCTACCTCATATTTCGCTCCAGTTGATCTAAAGCGTAAGCAATGAAACGAAAGATCGGTCACAAGATATTTCATAACCAACAGACATCATTAGAAATTGAGCCAAGGTCATTTTCGCGACTCATACAGTAATACCGGATTGACATGAGAAATGTCCCATTGCTTCTAGTAGACTTATTACTAGTCAAGGGCAAAGCGATCCAAAAATTTGAAAGTGCGAAGACCATCTTGAACATCAGTCACAAAATCATCGGTGATTGAGTCCGCAGTATAGACGCCATCTCGGTCAGTCGGGACCTGCGCAGCAAGGAGCGCAGCAAATCCATTTCCAAGTGCACCGACAGTCTTGCCGAACCGAAACGCATCATTGAGAATATCCAATGGCCGACCTGCCGGGTAGAGGGAAGTTCCAGTTGCAGCTGAGTTGAACAAAGCCTCAGCACCATCAGCGATTATGACCGCATCGAAGTTGACCGCATCCGAGCTGGAGTAAGTCTGGTTCACACCACCTGCCTTGCGCTCGCCTACCACCACAACATCAACCCCAACTGACGCAAGCTGGCTTTGTAACTGCGCACCCTGCGCAACCGACGATAAATTCTGAACAGAGGCAAGAAGGCCCACTTTCAGGCCTTCTAACTTGAGCAGTCTCTGGCCGAAGGCTCCGATATTGGCCGTGGTATTGTCGTGGTAGTAGGTAAAGTCAGGCTCAGGAGCGGGAACTCCAATCGCCTCAGCGACACGCTTAGCAAGGTCATTACTGACCCGGTTTAGCTCGGAGATCACATTGCTTCGTACAATGGAGCTCTCTACATTCGCATTCTCGAAGCGTATGGCGTCCACGACGAATTGCTTCTCGGCAGGAACGAGGGAGTTCCAGAAGAGCCGGGGTTGTGACCAAACATCGGAGAATGTGGGACTGACATTGCGAACGAGCTTTCCGCTGACAGTGCGGCCGGGCGCTGTAAAAAAGCCGTTACCGACAGTTTGGTTGGCTTGCATAGGAGAGCCATTGTTGGGAGTGTTCGGCGTGTATGCGTCTTTGTTCAACGGAATGAACATTTGTGCTGAGAAGAAATTTCATTAGGATTCAAGACCAAAATGGAGATAACTGAATGAGGGTAGATACCGGCTCCATCTCTGTTGTTGTTATGAATTGGCACGCGAGGCCGGTTGATTGGCAGCTGTTCAAAGTTGGGGCCACCATGACGGTTCAATTGAGTGTCTAGGTAAGAGAAGAGGCGACCTTGAAGAAGGGGATCGTCCGTGAAGTCGACTCCGCGTACAATATGCCCGGGTTGAAACTTGCACTATCAATAAATGACCATCGGTAGAGAGTTGAATCTTTGACTTACCATAACCTGTTCAGTCTCAGCGAAATAATTCCTGGGATTTCTATTGAGCTGCATTTTCCCAAGCTTGGTGACGGGCACGTATTCTTCGGGTACAAATTTCGTCGGGTCAAGTAGATCGAATCCGAATCTAAGTTGATCTTCCTCGTCCATAATTTGAACACCGAGCTATTGATGGTCAGCTTGGCATCATCAAGCATGAATGTCTTCAGTCTTACTTCCCACTCAGGAAAATGGCCTGCCTCAATAGCGTCGAAGAGGTCTTCGCGGATATAATCCGTGTTCTTGCCAGAGACCTGCTGCGCTTCCTCCCATACGAAACTAGCCCTTCCTTGCAAACTCTTCCAATGAAACTTAACAAGCTTACTCTTGCCAGATTCAGTTACCAGACGATAGGTGTGGACACCAAATCCATCGACATGGCGGAACGATCGAGGGATACCGTGTCCTGCCATGGCCCATAGAAGAGTATGTAATGAACTTGGCTGCCGGCTAAAGAAATCCCAGGCCGAGTCATGAGCTGTAGCAGCCTGGGGAATTTCATTGTCACCTCGGGGTTTGACAGCATGGATTAAATCCGGGAAGAGAATAGCATCCTGGATGAAGAACACGGGAATATTGTTACCGACAATATCTACCATTGTGTTAACTCCAGGTCTATAAAGGATATGAGTGTCTTGTATATACCGAAATTGCCTTCATCAGTGTAAAAGCGGGTCGAAAAACCATGCACATCACGAGCTGTATCGGAACTTCCACGACTGCCTGCCACAGTAGAGAAACGGACAAACATGGGAGTCTCTTTATTCTCGGCGGACAAGAAAGAGGCAGCCGTGAGGTTTGACCAATTACCGTAAGACGTGAAGACTCTATGCGCGCCCACGCCGCGTGCGTGCACAGCGCGTTCAGGAACCTGCGAATAACATGCATAAGGAAGTGCGCATCCAACGATTTCGGTTAAGTCATCTACATACCCTTTCATGATCAAACCGCTGGATCTTCTGACGGAAGATGAAATCTTCGAGAAGGCTAGGGCCACGTTCTCCCACGCTCAAACTGTTCTGATCTGCAATAGGGCCTCCGACATCCGAGGTCATGTAGGCATTCTGATCATTAAGATAGAATGCAGACAAGAACTCTTCCGTCTGCGCTGTAGCATCACCTTCATCTCGACGGCTTAGTCCTGGCATTTCGCCCGTCATATAGGGACAGGCAGCCTTGGCAATGCCCACAAAACATATGAAGAAAGCTAGACAATTCATCTTGTCGCAAGGTACTTGAATTTGAGGTTGATGAAAAGATGGATGCATCAAAAATTGAAATGCAGGAAGTCATTTATAGATATGAACGAAACCTTGAGCAGATGGAATTGCTCCCGATGTCACCTTTCTTCACACCACTAGCCGGCTTTCTCGGATCGAAGCAACGGGTCAAAACACCTGCATATACATCTGGGGTGCAGAAACAAGGCACTATCCACTCAATGAATTCTTGATTATTACTGTTACCATGACTTGAAAAGTTTGAGTGGCATGACTTGAATACGATATTTGGTTGCCGAGTGGGCCTTCAGTCTATTTCTCCAGAAACGAGTGTCATTGTATGATTCATCCCAATCTGGAAGGTCAGTAGGCTATTGGTGGGTAATGGATCTCTGAATTGATTCCATAGTCCACAGATGCGAGTCCTTATCCCCAACCTAGAAAACAGTATATTCTGCTAAGAATACGAATTAAGGCATCTAGCCATGGGGTCAAGCGTGCTGTAGTCGGGGGTCAACAAGAATATTAAGGCTATTGACAAGGATACCCCCCTTGGGACTGAGTCATAAAGTATCAAGATAATCAAAAATAGCATACGCGGGCTGAAACTTTAATAGTTTAGATCCATGGATGTCGAAGCATTCCGAAAGGGTACCCGGATTTATTGATATTTGGTTTAGCCTAGAGATATATCCGGTTCCGTTCCAGAGTTGATCCATTGTGATCGTCTAGGCTTTGCAAGCTTGGGTGATCTGGGATCTGGTAATATTAGATTACATGAGCTTAGGGCATATAGGCGGCTTATTCCTTCCGTGGGCCAAGGGAGCAGAAGCCTTTCGCAGGGTTTAATATTCGCTGTTAGAAAATGATCGCCTGACTCAGAACCAAAAAGAGGCGCTTGTGAAGTTCGCGGTTTTCAATAGCTGGTTCGGTGCCTCGGAGGTAGCTAAGGCTTAGGAGTCTATATGTGCTGAACAGAATAAGCATTTCCCATTGATCTTTGGCACGCTAGGCTATCGGTACGCCACCCAAAAGCCCATTTTGACAGACCAAATAGAATATGAGCCTATTCAGAGAGCATGTATAATGTGCATCAGAATCTGTTCAAGATCTGCCAGCTGGTTATAAATTCCAACTGTAGGCTTTCTAGTTAAAACAACCTTCATATGAGGCATTCAAACTAGGATTACCACGGCTACCTTAGACCCAAAATTCCTTTTCATTGCCCCTCGCTAGGATATCTAAATATTCCCGATCTCGCCACATAATCCTAAAGACTCGTCCTCTGACCTCTGATTGCCACTGTCTCCTTCTGGCAAACTGGATAACTAGACATACGAGAATAAGACTAAGACCATTCTGCCTTGACATGCAAAGAAGGCAATTTCAGCACAATCAACGATCCAAGAGTGACAAACACATCATCAGTCCACCAGAACAAGGTGCAGAGCACAATAGGGCCCGCTGCATGCCCGGCCTGCCTCAGCCTGGTAGGCAGCTCATCACCGCGCCCCGATGTGTGTCACCTGCTTCCAAATTGCAGAGTCCATTGAAGCCGATAATCGCTGTAGCAATGGTGATAGCCACCAGGCCACCCACAGCATATAGCCCTGGGGATTATGATATGTGTGCTAGGCTGCTGAAGGCCAGCGCACGGATAATAATACCTGCTCTCACCACAAGGTGGGGGAAAGTCGCCACACAATATATTTTGAAGGAGGGATGAGGTCAAGCCTATAATGGGCAGAAGACGGCCATTCAAAGCAGCGGGACTCATTCTCATCAGGCAAGTATGCGAAGTTGCAACCAAAAAAGGTACGAAATACTCCAGCCCAGATAATGGCAATAGAAAAATAGGTAGATGGTACTGATGATGGCGGCATTGCTAGTCCTTTTGCGCGAGAGGTTAAGTGTACCTGCTTTCGTCCTCTTTATGGGCCTTTCACCAGATGAATGTTTGGCTTAGTCTACCTGTTTCATCAATGTCAAGCGTGGATGAGTCTCTGGCAAGCGAGCCCAAAGATAAACCGTCTCCAGAATATAAGAACGAACGTAACTAGAGCTGCTGTAATGAAGGGATCCTGTAACGAAGGGATCTGCGTTAACAATTCCCAACGAGGTCAGCGCGGCACCGAGCATAGGGCCTAACGTGAAAGCAATGCTGAAGCAGGTCTTGATAAGAGCCATCGATGCGCCACGACTTGCCCCATCTGTGATGTCCGCAACAATGATATTTGCTAGCTGTGTATTGGCTTCGTTGAGGCCGCCAACCGCGCGGCTAGCCAAGAATGTGCGGAAGTCTGTCGCAAAGACTCAAAGGGCGACACTGAGTATAATACCAATCATTGCAGCCAGCAACACGCGAAGATGACCGTGACGGTCGAACAAATAGTCAAATATAGGTACAACCACAGCTTGAAGGAGGAGAAGAGTGAGCCGAAGGCCCCGCCGAGCAGAACAATGTCATAGTGTGATTCGATAGGACGAGTAAACGAAGTTTTGTACGCGTTGAGGTAGTGGAGAATGCGATTGAGAAGGGAGTTTGGCGATAGATCTTGCGCGCGGTAGAAGGAGAGGAGAGACGGGAAAGCGGGAGAATGAAGGTAAAGTAAATCTAGTTCATTTGGTCAGTATAATACTAGCTAGTCAGCTCTTATATCGTTGAGGGGCGAACTTTCAAGCGCACCAGATCTTAAGCGGTGAGATAAACAACACTTTCAACATCTGCTTACGCAGGATGCCATTGACGGCCATGTTGTTATTACTCTTCATGTCAGGACTAGGTTGTCAAAAGGTGAGTCAAGAAAATAAGAAAATAAATGTATGTTAGCACGCCCAAGGTATACCAGGCAGTATTGATGGCAAGATGGCGAAAAAATGAAACTGTGAACCAAGACTGAAGAATCAAATTACAAAGAGATTCAAGTGGATGTGGGGTCCGACAGTCTCACGGTGACTAATTGATTTGATTCCCTGGTGGCGTACAATTGAAGATATTCCAACTGTTCCCGGGGACTCACTTAGCCAGTTCTGTTTCGTGTACCTTGTCCAGAAGCAGCTCTGTAACTCCACTTGACATCCCTCATCCCTAAGGGAAAGGCAGTTTGCCTTTGGGCTTTGAAACTCATAATCCATAGCAGTAGTAAGATATAATTCTTTGAAAGACAAACCTTGGAAGTGGACATCTTACTATAAGCTTAGAGAAACCAACTTCTCAAGAGCAAGCACTAGTACCAAGCAAATGGCGTGCCGGTTATCAAATGGAGTATATATTCAAGCGAAGCATAGGTAGGGAATCAAACAGCATACTATGACCATTCAGCTATAAAACGCCATTCACAAACATTATCTCGTACTAACCGGACCAATGACCCTCCATTATGAACCTGTCTTAGAACAACTATCTGGATCTCACATCAAATGTTGGCGCGAATAAAACAACTCCCGATCCATGGATTATACCGTCTCAAGATCCGAGTAAGGTCCGTCCGAGAGATGCTGTGGCGGCCGAGTTCGCATCGCGGAGACTCATAAATCAGGTCCAGGGAACAGAATAGCATTTTGTGGATTTCTTGCCACTGTCCGTCATCTTTCAGCCACTGACTACGATCATTCTTTTGACGTTATGTTAAAAGAAACAAAGGTGGTCCGGGGTGGTACGTTACCGTGGTACTGCTGCGGAATTAATGCGCACTGGAGAACTGCCCCTTCAGCCTCAATTTGAAATTCCTTTCGGGATCTCTATAATGATCTTCTCAATTGCATATTAATTTCCAAGTGGAAGGTAGCCTCGGAGCCCCTTAGTTTGTGATATGATCAGCCAACGCCTACTGGAATAAGAAGGTCGTTGCTCGTAGAACAAATCATTTCGGCCCAACTTAGGAACAGAACTATTCGCCAGAATGAGACAATTGAAACTCAAATTTCGAAGATATGTCGTGCTTTGGAAGTTTAGAAGAATCAATCCACGCAAACCTTCATTCCGAAAGCAGCTTACGCCCCATTCCTTTTCAAACTCAAAACCGATATGTCTTTCACATATGAAGAAGTACACCTTCAGAGTATATTATTGCTGAAGAAGACGGTATTAGCTTTTCTGCGGCTAGCCGCAAGATTCTTGATCACTATGTAGATGTGTCTAGATGTAAGGCTGTGACATCGAGTTCCAAGCTTGTACTTTTGATACCTCCATGGAGCATTATCCAAACTTATTGACTGGAGTATCTAGGCTTGCCATAGGCCGTTGCTGGCTCTCTTTATCGGCTCCGAGAATCGGCCGGACTATTCCTTGTCGATATGATTTCGAGCGCTAAGCAACGGCCGCATATTAATAAGACCTTACTAAAGCTGACACTAGCAAGTGAGTAGGACTCATAGGGCAAGGTGCGTTTTTATTGTCTTTCCATATTAAGTTAATTGGCCATAGTCACAAACAAATAGATCATATACAGATATTAAACACCAAAACGCGATGCACGTATATTGTGCATTGATCACACGGCTTCCGCGCACCCTAGCCCATATACAATATGGCTCTGACCCAGCTCGCTCTTAAATAACAACACAATATTATCAACGGCCGACAGAAACTTCAAATATGGAATAACAGCTATGCAGTAGCGACGGTAGTCGCTGTCTCTAACTAGTGTAGTACTGAGGTCTGTAACGTGTCTATTTGAACCAACCAATGCTGCAGTACGCAGGGTTGGCAGACGTTCCGGAAGAGGGTCTCCGGTCTTAAGTGCCTGATCGATAACTCGCAAAATTAGCATGATCGCATGGATGTTTTCTTCTTCCTGTATGCCGACTGTGCGGGCAAGGCGATCTTGCAAGGTGAGAGGAAGAGTGCCTTGGAGATTCAGCAGGCTCGCGAAGCTCTGATTAATGTCCTGGCACAGCTCCCGTGTGCGTTCAAGCGTCTGTTGACTGAATGGCCCCATCCTAGGCTCCAGCTTCAGCATGCCTATTGGTCCCTGTAGAGACAACAGGCTCTCTGTAATCTGTAAGGATATATGATCTGTCTTGAAATTGACCCACTCAGAATCCCCCGATTCCAACATGACAGTAAAACTGCATAATTGTCAGACAATGTGCGTACAGAGCCTGATAAAGATTTGCGGACATGCTGGCTAGCCGAAGGCGGGTGTGGAAATATTTGAACGATCAGCGCAGCCAATATTCCAAGCAGGACTGTTACCACTCTTTTGTAGAATGCTTCGTATCCATACCCAGGAAGACCGTATGTTTCTATGTGCGTGGCATCGTAGCTGAAGCCCACGACCAACACAAAAGATACACCGCTCATCACAGCCGTCCCTACTAGGGAGTGTGGGAAGAAAATCCGGCACCACACTAACACTAGTGTCATGACAGCAGTGATAGCTGATAGGCCGTAAGGGTTTCCGGGACCACTGCCTGAGCCAATGTACCAGGCTACCATGCCCAACGCTCCCCCGATTATGGTTCCGGCAACACGACCGCAAAGTGAGAACACGAAGTCAGCCATGTAGACGAGTACGCAAATTTGGGCCGTGATGACCCCCCAAAGACCTTTTTCGCGATAGAAAAACCCAGCGGTATTTGGCAAGGAGCCTGGAATAGCTGTGGCAATGGTGACCACTACCATTCGCAGAGCATAAATGCCCGCTGGATCCGTTAGCCAATGATAGCTGTTACGGATAATCCGAGTACTTAGTCTGAATCTCGGAGGATCCGTACGGCCGATATTCGCTGTTTCTGGATTCTGATCGGTCTTAAAAAAGGACATGGACATCGGGATATCTCGGACTCCATTAAGGAGCCAGGATAGAGTATAACGTGGTCCATCAGGAAACCAAATGCGCTCCACCGGGCGGTCTCTTGATAATTGTAGAGTTTTTGTGAGAAGCTCTTCTCCGGCTTCGACGCATTGAAGAATACGTTCCTCGATTACCATTGCCAGTGCTAGACTGCGAAGGGAGTGAGGATAAACGAGTTCAGGAGACTTGAGGGACCCTTCTTCGTTGAATATATCCGCATGGCATTCAATCAATAAATCGGCGGTCTCATTGACTGTTTCTCTTTTTGCGGTCTTGAGTCGATTGAGGAGTGATTCCCCCTCAGTGAGAATCTGGTCAGGTTGTTCTGAAGATGTTGAAAGGCGCCAACGGTGAGCGTTGATGAAGCGGAAAGTCTCCTCGATGGTGCAAAGACATTCTGAGTACATCGGCAATATCCTGGTCATAGACCTATTTAATGACTCTTTCGTTTGCGAGCGTAACAAGCCCAATTCAGGCGCCTCCCATGCAAGTGTCAAATCTTCGCCTTCTCGTAGTTGGGAATCATCTAATGCAACCTTCTCTGAGATACCTTCGTTTGTCGTCTTTTTTGACTGTGACTCATTGATTCTTTGCTCGAATTTTGCTCGAGCGATATGAAAATCAAGCAGGGTCACATGGGCTGCCATAAACTGCCGCATAGGCTCATATAGACTTCGTATATCTTCTGTATTCCAGCGACAGCGAGAGATATCAACTGGTAAGAACGAGAGCATGGGCTGTATTGCTTTCAAGGTAGCGATGTTCTTCGCTTTTGTAGAATATAGCTGGCCAAGCTGTACAGACCCTCCCGCCAGTAAAGTCCGCGTGAACTGTAACGAGGTCTGACACGTCTCAACGATTTCCTCCATTTTTGTCAATATGGAATAGGACGTGGATTGTGGGAAGAGCAACAGACAAGACGCCACACCCAGGCCAATCCCTATCGCACCAGGCAAAACTAGGATTTTGCCTAGTTCTCCAGTGAAGGAAGGCAATGTTGGCCCGTACAGAAGAAAGAGATCCATGACAATATTACCGAAAACCTCTCCCGGGGCAAACTTCGGATTGGCAACTCGTAATCGGGCCATTGCGTAGACAAAGATGCAACTCATCACATAAAACACCACGGTTACCCGAGCATCCAGCATGAACCCTTCATGGATCAATTTTTCCGTTATCCAGGACACACTTTTATCTGACCCCTGGGACTCCAACATTACTTGATGGTTCAATTTTTCGATCATAGCTCGAGATTGTGAAGAGGGTCGAGCTGCCAGGGCTGCTTTCATTGTTATAAGCCCCCACGCCCACGCCAAGCACATTCCAAGCAACAGGAAGAAGGTATTCACAAGGTATGCGGAAAGAACTCCAGTGGGTGGTATGAGATATAGCATTAACGGGCCGAAAAAGGTGGCTACGCCGATGCTGTTCAATGACGGTTGGATGAACATCAAAATCGACGATACCCAGATGGCAACCAAGCAGCGCAGAACAATCTTCATATCTTCAACATTGAAATGGTCCAACCATGCTGGCAAGGAGAGCCGTCGATGAGAGGATGGAGTCCCAGGCTCAGCATCACCATGAGTGGTTTCTGAATTGTCCTTGGTCATTTTAGAAAAGTATTCATGAATAAAGCGAGTATGAAATTGAGAATGATATCGGACTATAATAAATTTTTCTTTTATGGAATCTCTTATGCAAAGCGTTGCATTTTCCAGCAAGGGTCCAGATATCGGCTCTCGGTCGGGGTCGATGTCATTCCGAGGAAGAGGCGAACCGCGGCAGCTTTGAATCATTCGCCACTTCTTAGCGCTGTAACTTTGAAGCGACTTGACAAGAACAGCACCTTAAAATGGGTCAGTAGAATGGCACATGTTGGATTAGGACCTCTTCCAGCCTAACGGCTTTACCTAGCCAAAATATCATTTTCAAAAAAAAAAAAAAAAAAAAAAAGTTTGACGGAAGCTTGCGGAGGACGTAGTAGGTAATGCCGGGGTTGGGTCCATCAACATTAGTTCACAGAATCATGAATAACCCTTTGCGAGCGCTCAAATTAAGATTATTTAGCGTTAGTTTTAGGATGAGAGAAGCAAACACCGACTACCTGATTCTGATCGCCGCCCATTACCTTCATTCCTTCTTCCCTTCACAATTTCTCTATTTCTTCCACTAAGGGCTTCCCAATTTTTTTGGCAGGATATTTCGTGCTCAATAAAGTAACTCTCAATTTTGCGAGTGGATAATTATTTGAAGATATGATCTACTGCGTTATGAGAGGGTATTTCGGTGCGCATGACGGTGAAATACCAGCCCACAGAGGTAAAGAGAAATGGACACATTTGAATTTATGAGAAGGTTCTCGATTATACTAAAAGTCAATTGCGTTCAGGAACATACAAATAGCCCTGGGACTATGTTCATCTCTTTTAATATTCTTCCCAATTGAAGTCGATGACCACTCGCCCTGCCACTTGCCCTTTGCGTAGCTTTTCAACAGCCTCCGGGAGTCGATTAATCGGATAAACCTCACTGATTTGCTTAAGCAGACCACGTTTCGCAAATTCTAAAGCCGCTACCGTATCACTACGGCTTCCCACCAAGGATCCCTTGATAGTCAGGTTCTTGAAAATGTAATCCTGGGGTTCAACGCCGAATATCATCGAGCCTTTTGTAGGTATTCCGATGCACATGATGACAGCTCCCACTCGCTGACCAACAAGTTCAAATGCTGTCTTATAGGCAGCAGGAGCAGTTATGAAGACCCCGTGGACACCAATATTATCAGCCACTTCAATCACAGCCTCTACTGGATCCTTCGTGTCTTTGAAATCCACAAACGCCTCTGCTCCCATTTTGAGAGACAAGGCTCGCTTCTCGCTACCCGTGTCCACAACGATGGGCCGCATTCCCATGGCCTTGGCTAGCTGCACACCTTGTATTCCAACGCCGCCTGCACCACCTGGGAAGACCACCCAGGAGCCAGCTTTCAGATTGGAGTCAACGAGGGCGCGATACATGGTGCTGGCGCTGCACATAATAGGTGCGGCAATCTCATCCGGGACCCCATCAGGGATTGGTGTCACATATCGTGCAGGAGAGACCAGATACTGCTGGTAGGTGCCTAATAAATGAACTCCAATTAGCGCATCTCGGCTGCCAGGTGATTATTGGACATACCAGCTGTCATCAAACCCGTATGAATTGCCGATTTGCAATAGGTCTCTTTTTGATCCCAGCATAGATGACATGAACCACACGTATCCATCAATGGCTTAATGCCAGCTCGGTCTCCTGGCCTCAGGTTCTTCACATTGGCACCAATTTTGACGACAATCCCCGCACCCTCATGACCGGGGGACCGAACACCAAACTTTGACATAGGCGGCATGCCTATATCCCCTTTCATCACGTGGATATCAGATGAGCATATCCCGGTGAAGTTGAGGCGAACCAATACATCTTCAGGACCTGAAAGTAGAGAATAGTTATTCAGCAAAGATTTTCTAATCAGCAAGTCAACCTGAGGAGCCTCTCTACGTAGTCATACCTGGTTCGGGCACTGGTACCATCTGGACCTCAACACGGAAATTTGGGCCCTCATTGATCACGACACCAGCTTTGCAATGCGAGGGTATTTCAAAATGTGGCTCTTCGCGCACTGGATTCATGATAAATTCTATAGAGGCCATCGATGGCGATCAATAGGATACCACGAACTAGTCACTCTTCCACGGCTTATGAATCTTTTGGATTGCAGTAGCTTTGTCACGGTGGCAACCAACTGCGGAAGCCAGCCGCTCAGAACTAGAGCTCTTTTCTTGTCGTGAAAAATCATCCCTGCCTTCCAGTAGCACGAAATGGCATGATTGCGCTGGAAGGCATGGTACAACAGCTAAGCCACAATCGATTTTTTTTTCTCTGTTGTATCTAAGTTTTAGCCGAAAATCCGCGTTATTGCAGAGTTGCCGTATCGGCTGCCATGTAGTTATGCTAGTGCCCAAACCGCCCAAAGCATTTCTCCTATGTCTCGTGGTCAATATACGTCGCACAACCTTCCTATGTCAAGGTTCGTCTACACATTCCTGTTTGAAAACACTATATATATTCTTCTAAATATTATCACGCCTTCAAAATCCTACTCCTATACTAAGAGATGCTGCTAGCCGAATTTTTATACTGAGAATTCCAAATAGGGTAAGGCCGATTGGCGAAATTGCCGCTAATACGACGTTGCGAACCTTGATCAATAGAGTTCAAGTGGGTCAACCGGGCTCAAAAGATTAATCAATTAAAGTTCAATTCCATGGTGATCCCGTTTTATTTTTCGTTCCAAGGTTCCAAGGCCCACTATGACATTCTGGCCTTATACTGCTTCTGGATATATATTGTGATATGATATCTCGATTGGCCAGACTTCGCGACTTGGTCTCACATCTAGGAAATGGCCCGCAAGTGTCAGTGGATCTGGCAGGTTCGCTTCCAAGGTTGAGATATTTAATCCCTGCGCGGAATTAAACCGCGTACTAGGTACCTATAACATCATTACCTGGCAACTCATAGTCATCGAATCATGGTTAGGGGAATTTGGCCCTATAAAAGGCGGTCTCGCAATTTCCACTTGAAGGGTATCAGACCATTGGGCATTCGATTACAATACACTCAAGCACTTGCAAACTTCAATCAATTGTCTTCAATCATTACCAATGTCGAAGTCATTGACAGTTCTTGGATCTCTGGGACGCCCTGTGACAGGTGATCACTCTTTCATTTTTATAATGAGTCGGAGCTAATCATTCACAGTGCCGACTGGGCTATTCATTCACAATGAGTTTGTGGATTCTTCAACGGGACTGAGATTGTCGGTCGAAAATCCTTCCACGGGCCAACAACTGGGGACCGTTTCAGCCGCCGGACCGGAGGACATAGACAAGGCTGTCGAATCTGCCAAAGCAGGGCTTGTGACCTGGACAAAAGTGTCGGCACCTATGAGGGGTCGACTCCTTTTGAAATTGGGAGCTTTGATCGAGCGCGATTCGTATGACTTGGCGACTCTAGAAGCCGTCGACGCGGGCATCCTTTTCACTGATTCGATGGTCTTCAACATCCCGCAAGCCATAGCCTGTCTTCGTTACTATGCGGGCTGGTCCGATAAAGTGGATGGCAAGGTCTTGTATATGGAAAATGATATTGCCTACACACACAGAGAACCTCTCGGTGTTTGTGGCGCTATCGTGCCCTGGAACGCGCCTCTGTGAGTTTTCCTAATGAGATATGCTTTTGATAAGCAGCTTACAAGTGTAGGATGATCACTATCTGGAAGTTAGCTCCAGCATTAGCTACTGGAAACACGCTTGTGATCAAACCCTCAGAGCTATCTCCACTTTATGCACAGCGACTCGCTGAGCTAGTCAGGGAGGCCGGTTTCCCTGCTGGAGTGGTGAATATCGTGACCGGCGAGGGTTCCAAAGCAGGTCAACGCCTATCTGAACATCCAGATGTCCAGAAGATCGCATTCACAGGCGGTGATATTGCCGGACGAAAGATTCTCGAAGCCTCATCTCGAACAAACTTGAAAAAAGTTAGTTTGGAGCTAGGTGGTAAAGGGCCGTCCATTGTCTTTGATGACTGTGATCTCGATAATGCCCTATACTGGACGCGGATTGGCATTACAACGAACAATGGCCAGATATGTGCCGCCGGATCCCGGATCTATGTCCACGCTTCAATTTATGATAAATTCCTACAAGCGTTCAAGAAGCTCGCGTTGGACAACTCTACCATCGCTGGAAACCCGCTTGAAACGTCCACTACCAAGGGTCCCCTGGTCAGTAAAGCTCAGTACCAAAGGGTGCTGGACTTTATTGAGCATGGGCGAAAATCCGGGGCTACACTGCTTTTTGGTGGCGAGGCAATTGGTGACAAAGGATATTTCGGCAAGATACTGCATTCGCTGACGTTGATGACAATGCAAGGATTATGCGAGAAGAGATTTTCGGTCCCGTTGCGGTTCGTATCCTCCTTTCCTGTTCCTTTCTTCTTCTTTTTTTCTCCTTCTTCACTTCATGAATAATGCAAACTAATCCCGTGTCTACATCAACAGAGTATTTCAAAGTTTCATACCGAGGAGGAAGTCATTTTTAAAGCTAATGATAGTAACCATGGCCTGAGTGCTGCAGTCTTCACCAATGACATCAACCGCGCACACCGGGTGACCAGGGCTCTTAAATCAGGCCAAGTGACTGTGAACGCATGGGCGATGTTGAGCCCTAATGTTCCATATGGTGGTGTCAAGGAAAGTGGGTTTGGAAGAGACATGGGCGAAGAGGCTCTTGAGGGATGGACAGCTGTAAAAGCGATCAAGTATCACATTTTCTCTTCCTAAGACTGACAAATTATTGTATCAAAAAAAAAAAAAAAAATGAACAAAGAAAAAGAAGAGGAACAAAGAAAGCAAAAAAACGAGAAGAAAAAAGGGAAAAAAAAGGATTGTCTAATCAGTTTCGTTTACTGACGTTCAAAAGTTAGACTACTTTCAATCACAATAAGATGCTTTTGCATGGCGAATGCTCAAAAATGGCCGAGTTCCATGGATCAATTTTATGACATTCTTCAGGTTCGCGCATCTAAGCGAAAGTAAGCGGGTTATCGGGTTATCGGGAGTTAGGACTTTAAAAGGTAGTGACTTCGAAATCACAGTATGCGCATAATTTGATTTGCTATCTAATCTTATCATGCCAATTGATCTATTAGAAAGTATGCTTCGCCTGACTATATCAATGCCCCTTGATTTATGAAAACTTCAATTTCTCTGCTCTCACTGCCAAGGTAGAGGCATAGAATATCTATTTCGACACCTATAAGCTAAATTAGTACCTGGGTGGTACAATCAAATGTAAATGAATAGCACTTACTTACTAGTTGGAAAAGGTCTATGAATTAGCTCCTTGATCTGCGATGATATCATTGTCAGTGTACTACAGCTTGCCCGACCTTATGATGTATAATAAGAGATTTGCTTTACGCTATGTTCAAAATTCCCCCCTTGTTTGGTTTTCCTTTGCACGAAATAATCCACCAGATTTCGAGACACTTTTCGGTATTATAACGGTGATTCAACTGTAATCGCCAGGAACTACATACGTTTTGATAGAAACTACTGGGCAATGGCTAAATGCTTCTGCAAGCTAGGGTTCAGGAATGAAAGTTTCAAGAGTGTAGAGGTAGATCTAAGGTTTCGAATACTGTACACAAGACCTGATTTCGGTGTAGATCGAATGCTTGGTTGTGGGCCTTCAATGAGACAGGTGCACCGCTGATGTCATATCTATTATTCTCAAATTCAAGAGGCTTTCTTTTGGTCGTTTCATACAGACACATGTATTAATTGACATGAAGAATACAACACCACTGCTTAGACAGACTTGAGAGCCTCGCTGGGGCCTGCGTTTTTGTTCCCCTTGTTGATCTGTGAAATGGTTTGAGATATTCTATTACTCCAGGGGTGAGCAGTAATACGGAAAGGGAAGCCAGGAACCATTAAAGGAAATCCGGTATGTAGGCACTTCTTATATACAATAGTAAATGTGACTTACCTTTTCAAAGACGGACAGCTTGGAAATGCTATTTGTATGAAGAATGGATTGAGACCTCGGATCTCATGAAATTTCAAATGCTTTTTCCTGGCTCAATTGCTGTACAATATTAAACATGATTACAAGCCGGATTGGTAGCCTTCATGAATCCTCTTCCGCTTCCTCTTCCGCTTCCTCTTCCGCTTCCTCACATCCATCCTCGGCAGCAGCCTCAACAGCTGCGATCATGTCTTCCTCGTTCTCATGTTCATCCTCGTGGTCTTCCTCCGCATCATCGCCATCTCCAGCCTCGTTAGATTCAGTACGCAACTTTCCTCCCTTTCTCTGTGGCAAGACCTTCATGAACGCCTCTCCCCAGTCACCCAGCTCCAGCCACTTTAACATGATATCCACAACGTGGTTGGTTGTCAACACCGAACGAGATGCCATTTGGATGTAATCACCGATGGGAAGCTTAGCCGTCTTGATACCCTTCGCCATGGCGCTCTTGTAGCAAACAGCCTTGTGTCGGTTTTTATCCACCAGTCCTCCAATAATATAAGTATCATAAGGCTTGAGCTCTGTCAATGTATTGTCGCTGTCACTGCTGAGATAGATAATCTCTCCATCCTCGGGTTTAGCATCGGCCATGCTAGCAAAGGGGCCGGCAAACCTTCCACCCCGAGGAGGACCCATGAAGCCCTTCGCCATTTCAGCAGCGGTCATGAAATCTTCCTGAATGATCTTGATCCCCTTCCAGTTCTTGTGCGCCGGAAGCACGTTGTCGAATCGATCCTTGAGTAGTTTGTCAAACGAGCTGAACATCAGATTGGACCGCCATTTTGCGCGTGTGTTCTCCGAGTATGAGCGTGTCAATTGCGATGACAGGGAGACGCGCTCCTTCGGGTTCATGAGTTCATCGTAGCCGCAGTCAATGATAATTGTAAAGGGCAGCAGAGTCGACTTTCGGTGCTTAGCCCGGAGACCCTCCCAGCCCTTGCGCAATTCCTTCACGGCTTCCTCGCCACCTTTGGCCCGGGCTTCCTCAACCATCGCTTGTCGGCGCACTTTTTTGTCGGCCATCTTTTCTCTCCGCTGAAGCCGGCGTAGGTCGCGTTCATTCTCCCATTTCTGTCGCTTGAGGAGCTTCTTTAGTTGATTTTTGGACATTTTCGGTGCGTCACCATCTGCGCCTTCAGCAGGAGCAGCTGCGGCAGCGCTTGGTTCGGCATTGGCGTTTTGTGGCTCCGAAGCTTCGGATTTCGCAGCTTCAATCGTAGACACGGCCGTGTTCGCGGGTTCTGGCGCAACTGGCACGGCACCAGTCATAGCAGGTCCAAGCTCCGAATGCGTAGTCTCGTCATCGTGTCCGAGCTTCGGCAATTTTCTCGGCCTCTCCTCGTCCGTCATGGTGTATTAAGGAATGGTTTCTTAATGTTCAACCAGAAAGAAAGAGTGGGCTGTCAGTTGTAGATCCCGAAGAGCGGATAAAAAAGCCCAACCCAGCACTCACTGACCAATCACCGCCGTCATAGCCCTCATTACTGTTCCCACTCACGTGACTACCGTCACTCGATCAACTTCTCCGTTTCTCGACTTTGAACCGATTGCTCTAACCCCAAATCCCCCCCACTCTCCCGCCATCATGCCTCAGGATATGCCCCCAACGGGGGGCTACGCCCAAGTCCAGTACAAGGTATGCCATTGACGCAGCTTCACGTCCAATCCAGCCCCTGCCGAGCGATCGCAGTCCCGCCCTTCACCCAGTCCAGGGTCCGGAACCCGCTAACACGCTCTCTCGCTCAAATTATAGCGGAACCTCCCTGCCCGTGGCTTCAAGCCTTGGGTTTACATGGTTGGCATGCACGCGATCATGGCCTACGGTTTCTACAAGTACTTCCACGGTGTCCGTGAGCAACGGTACGTTTCGTTTCCGGGGACCGCGAGCTCCGCTTCCTTCTTTCGCACCGGACAGAGATCTTTAATTCGCATTTACGATTGAACTCCGGCTGCAAACCAATACTTGGATGCTTCCGGTTGGATCTGAGGCTAATTGTTGATTTTCGGTGTAGTGAGCTTTCTCGCGAGAAGATGTGGTCCCGTCTGTACCTCACTCCCCTCCTCCAGGCTGAGGAGGACCGCGACCAGGTCCGCCGCTACTACGCCGACCAGGCCCGTGCTAAGGCGCTCGGTATTGAGGACAAGGTCTACAACTCTGAACGGTATGTTTTGGCCGATTTGCAATCTACGGATGCTTTCTCGTCTTGTCCGGATCTATCGATTGCTAACTTCTCTGGCTAATACAGCTTCATCCGTCCTACCTTTGCCATTACCCCCAGCAACGTCACTCAATAAACGGAGCTACAGGCTTTGACTTGATTCGTGCCTTTTGTGATTGAGCCCCTGCTTCTTTCGTACAGGGACTGGAGTTGGATTTGCGGATGATGCGGTCATGGTCGAAAGATCAGCCATCTGGAAGATGGGTCTTGTCTCGATATGCTCGAGAAAAACACTGTAGATATACATTTCTAAGAAGGGTTTAGTTTGGTTTTGCAATATCATTTCTTCATGCGTTCTATGACTGAGAATAAAAGGTACCGACTACTAGAGCTCTGAATATTAAGTACTGCAGAACATTATTCATTGGCCTTAAGGACAGTCTACAGTGCAAGCTGATATGTAATGTGCATGAGCACGTTCATATTTTTTTAGCCGTCTATGGGTATAGAGGCCAGTCTATAGAAATGGTCTCAAAGCGCCGCCACCGGGGTAATCCGTAAGATCGCAAGCGAATATAAGAAATGCGCAAAAAAGCTTAACAAAGTGCGCTCAAGATGCAAGTCTCGAAACACCAGACTGCAATGTAATGATGCAACATACAAAGCTAATGATGGCCTCGGCGCAACAGATCAGCATGGCGACATTAGAACAATATGGAATATTATGCACAAAGCCAGAGTACCATGCAGGGAAGTCTCATGGAGATGAAAATTTTGTGCCAAAGACGCATGCTACCCAGGGGCTGGGGAACTGGAGTGAGGCGTTATACCGAGACTGCTGCATTGTTGAACCAAGCTTGATGCCGATCTGAGCTGTGCATTGTGGAGATCATACAATCACCATCCAGCTAGAGATAAAAGGCTGTGAGGATTGCTAAAAAGCGCCAACGGACTGTAGAAAGCACTCTGGGCGATGCAATCTAGCAGCCGTCGGTCAATTTAGCCGAACATATCAGCCACTCCAGAAAGATCAGGCCCATCATTAATATCAACGCGATGATTTGTCTGTTGAGTCTCCATCTCGTTGGTCATGTACCGCTCCTGAAGCGCACTACGGGCTTTCCGACGGTCCTCGCGTGAGCCAAGAATTTTTCCTTGCTCAGCAATGCTAACACCTCGTAGAGACTCGAGGAGTTCAAGCACCAAGGCGCGTTGCTGACGAGGGGAAGGGGATCGGTGAAGCTGGGCCTCTGTGTGTGAAAGCTTCTCCGGGGTGATGCCCGGTAATGTGAGGAAAATAGAGCGTGGGGTGCAGGTTTCCATTCCATACAAGACCCAGATCGACGCAATAAGCTGTGCCAAATCTTTCTGCATGTCGACGAAGTATGGTTCATGAACCGATGTGATGCAAGCCTTGAGCACATCCGAACAGATAAATTCGCGGATGGTCAGGGTAGTTTGACTGTTGTGGGGAGGAGCAAAGTCTGGAAGGATCGAGCGAATAACACGAGTGATGATGCTGCAGCATCGGGTATCTCGCATGCGGAGTGCGTGTGTACAGAAAAGCATGAGAGGTTCAAATATCTCCGGCGATGAGAGTACAAAATGGCGGATTGACTCTGAAATATCAGGAGTAGATTGCGGAGCGCTCGGGTCCGCCTCCGTTCGATCAGGATCTGAAGAATCAAAAACATTAGCATACTGAAGATGACTTGAGGTCATTAAGAGACGACTTTTGGAATATTTACCTCCTCTCTGTGGATCGAACAAGCTCGCCACCATGATGACGGCAGAATAGGTTAATTGACGGAGCACGCTTTCGGATTTCATTTCATCAGTGAGATCTCCATCGGCGAATCCATTCTTCCGTGCTTCGATGATTTCCCACTCAGTTGTGATCTTACGATCAATGCTTCTGAACAAAGTGGAAAGCATGGGAGGAAGAAATTGGCTGCGGTACTGCACTGGGCAGTCATCGATCAGGCAGCGCGAAATGTTGAGCAGAACTGAGTATTGATGAGAAGAGAGATGCTCTGCATCCTTGAAAAGAGCTTCGGACAAAGGCCCGGGGAGCTCCGCATATCCGTAGAACTGGTCGCGCATTCTGCTCATACTGAACAGCATAGAGTAACAGGATTCACGAACGGCTCTGATCTTTCCTCGAACAGAGGATGCGAAGCCCTCAATGGTTGACTTTGAGGCGGTGATTCTAGCATAGAAGTCATCACGACTTCCACTGGAGATACCAGCTTGCCAAAAGCGGTCCGTCAAGATTCGCTCAACCACTGCTCGCATTTCATCACTCACTGTCCAGTTCGACGGATTGTGGAAAGCATGAACATGATTGAGCAGAGGAAGGAGGGTCCGTAGAATCTGAGGTACCAAGTCATGCCACATATTGCAAGCCACGGCATACGCCGGGGCGGACTGCTTTAGCTTATCTGTGGACACCGCGAGCATGGTTTTGGTACCCCGTAGTGGGAGCATTTGGAATTTCTTGGTCATCTCCTCTTGGACAAGCTTTCCTTGGCTGTCCAGAGGAGCCGATGACCAATCGGACAGCTTGTGTGCCTGCAAGGCCTGCATGTATGATCCAACATTTTCCAGCCCAAGCATTGAACAAAAGCCTTCAAACGACGAACTCATGCGACAAAACTCTTCATCCTGCCAAGCTTCTCGGATCGGTTCAAGGAAGGAAGCCAGACGACTAAGACGTACATTCGGGTCGATATTGTTTGCGCGTTGCATGATGATAAGTAGGATAGAAGTGAGCTCCATCTGGAGCTTATCATCGACACGATTGGCCTGTGTGATCTCCCTGATCTTCGGTTCAAGTAAATCATAAAATGTGGAAAAGTAGTCGGCATAACGAATTGCAAGGCGGCGTAGCTCATGGCTAGCCAATCCGTGGAGTTCCTTGATTGCCTCAGAATAGGCAGGGAACTCGGGATGATCCTGGAGTCGGGTCATGAGGATATGCTCGAGTACCTTTAGAGCGAAGGCAGGGTGACTATCCAAGGCCCGTGAAGAAACATCAACCACCAGCTTGATGACTCGCTGCTTCATTACGGGGTCCTCATAAGACCTCTGCATCAGACTTGAGGCCCAATTCTCCACGGCATATTCTAATTGACCGCGTTCTTGCTCATCTTCTTGTGGGGCTTTACCGTGAGCCTCAATCCATTTGTGATAGCCCTTAATAACCGCCTCCACTACTGCAAATTGAGCATCTGCGCGCATGAGCGGAATGGAAGATTTGTTGAAGGTCTCCATACTGAACGGCTGGGCACCATTGTAAAGATTGTCCAAATTGCCATCCACCCTGCTCAGGATCTCACTAATGGCCTCCTGAGGTCGCTTGAAAGTAATAGTTTCGATGATTGATGAACAGTAGCGGCGGTAATTTCCAACAAAGGCATGGCGTTCGGGAATCGTATCAATGTCTTCCACGAGGAATTGCACTGTTGGGTTTTCGGACTCAGTAGGAAGGGACTCCCAACGGATCAATCTCGCGGTACAAATGTTCAAAAGGTTGGGGGTCTGTGCCACGACAAAGTCCAATTTACCGATTTTGTTGATGGGCAGTAGCCTGGACCACAAATGCAAGACAGGAATTGACACAGTCAAACTTTCATGCTGCATAATGTTCACCATGAAATTGAAGAACGTCGGGAGATCCAAGTGGTGCATGGTTTCTCTCAACAGCCGGTCATCTTCTAAGCAGCCCGCAACATAAGAAACCATCTGATGATCCTGTTAGCCGTTGCATCCATATTTCCGGTATAAATATTATTACATACCTCGGAAAGCTTCTTAGAAATGAGATACTTAGGTTCATCGACGTCATCTGGGCCTACAATTGACCATTGATAGAGGTTTTGAAGGGTGCTGAGGTACTCGGGCTCGAAGAGAAGACAAACAAGGGCCTGGGATTCTTCGTTGCCCATGTTGCTCCTACCATATAACGCATGCAATGCCTCTATTCCGGCCTACCAGATATGTGGTCAGTCAAACAGCCTCTTCTGATATGCTCGAATAAATGGCTTTCTCACCAGCAATATCTGCTCATCTTGGCAAGTCAATGACCTGAAAACGGCGGGCACAACCTGTGAGGCCACAACTGCCTTGTAAATTGACCAGGATAGTGCGGAACGCAAGGTCATCAGAGCTTTGACCGCTGCATCGCGAGCCTGGGGGGAGCTGGAAGAATTTTGGACGCAAGTGTCCAAAAACCCGCAAATCCGAACGAGCCAACCTTCCTCACCACAACGTTCAGCCGCGCATTTGCTTTTGTCTGGGTTGATTTGCTCAACAATCGCAACAGGGGTAAAAATTTCCACCAATGCACGATTGAGCTCAGATCCACGTAGCGATGACACGGTATCCTCGCGGAAGAAAACATCCTCGGACAAGGTCTCCAAGACGGCGAGAACAAGCTCGTTGTGTACCAGCGACGAACCCCAAAACTTCACCAGCGCTTCATCCATGTCCACCCAATCCAAGGCCCAGCTCTTTTTGGCAGCCTCTGACCACAGCTGAGGAATCTTGTTGCGGAAATAGGCAGGATCTTCGGGGCGAATGTTTTCGGCGAGTTGAAGGATCATCGAGCGCACGTTCGCGGATTCTTCGTGGTTGGAGACGGTGTTTGAGAAGGAAAGGTGACGAAGAACATGATCCAGCAAGGTCAACCCGAAGTATCGCACGACGTAGGCATGGTCAGCGCGTGAAGCAAGTAAAAAGCCGTTGCGGGATGCCGCGTCGCTATCTTTGAGAGATTCAACAAAGGTCAAGGCCTCTTTGCGAAGCTCGTTCGTAGACGCAGGGCTGTGGATCGCCTCGAGTGCTCGAATGATATCGGCCAGGCCGGCCTCCGACAACTCCTCAGCAGCCATCTTGTCACCGCGCAGAGATGTAAACGCGGTGGATAACGTACGGAAGTGGGGTTCTGTTTTTTGAGAGGCGTTCGAGGCAGAAAAAGACAAATCCTGGTAGTTGTGACTGTTTGAGAATTGCTATTTTGGGTCAAAATGGCAAGCAACGCTGCATGAGTCGAGGAAATGAGGCTTAAGGGAAGGTAGTATGGCCGTTGACCCGTCCGTGGGGATGCTTAGCAGTCGGACACAGCAGCAACGGCCATTCGAGGGTAACAATCGAATCTTCGCGGAGGGTCAAAGGTGGAAGGGGTGGTTCAGGGAGGGATTGTTGCAAGTCGCGAACAAAGGATGGGGTGGGGGGTTGTGTTTTTGCGGCGGGTGAACGAGACTCCAGGTGATGCGGGAAGGAAGCCGGAAGTTTGGGAATTGCCGGAGAATTTTACCAACACATCCCCATAGTGATAAGCACACCGCTCCCCTCGAAAGATGCACCCTTAGATTCACTGAGACATCAAGGAGGTTTGCAGCTTCTAAATGGGCGTCGCCAATCTTTTTTATATTGTTCCTCCCTCTATCTATTGACTCGTCATAGCAATGCCCCTCAATCGTCACCGGCTGTTTATCTTATCTCCTGCACGCGATCCATGGGTTTGTATGCCTGTTTAGCGCCAACAGACGCGGAGGTGCATATCGTACCTGCCCAGTTTGCAAGTTCGTGGGGAAGATTGAGGGTTTTTACCCTCCAATGCTGACCTTGAGAATTAACATACTTAGGTGGTGCACCTCAGCTACTCGTAAAAATATATATAAGCAGTGGGAGCCTGGCCATGAAATAGTAGGTAGAGGTATATATGGTATTGCATGGACGTGATACCGAACTGGACGACTAAAATAAAACGATGAAATCACATCATAAGGCATTGAGCTCGTTGGCACTGGTCAAAATATGTCATGGTTTCACAAGATTGGTTTGCAACATCTCCTGGCTGACGTTTGAGCCCTTCGATCTGGATATTCTGTTCTCCTCCAGCGTGCCACCATCGGACGCGCTGGATTTTGATATTCTGAATCTCGTAAAGATCGAACTCCCACTTTCCCCCACTCACCGAAACCACAGTTGCGGCCTCCGGGAAATGGAAATCGGGAAGATAGATCTCCGTTGGAGCATCGGATGCTGTGGCTTTCTTGGCTGTCAAAGACATAGTGAATCTGCAATTTTGAAGATCGAAGACGTGATTCTCCAGAGTCCCACTCACATAGATTGGACTTGGGCGAAGGAATGCTTCCGCTGCACGGTAGCCCTTGGGTTGTGAGGGCTCCTCGCTAGAAATCGACGGAGATACCAATGCACCCTTAAGATTGCGTGGTCCAACTCCAGACTCACCACCACTGCTATGACTTTCAGAGTAGGCAGGCGAGTTTGAATTAAGAGAGCGGGTAGCGTTCCCTGCTGGGAGCTCCAAATCATCGTGGGAATAGATAGACAAATCCTCTCCATTCCACTGGTCTCCCCATTGATGATTGTTTTCGGTTTCATAAACCCATAGCGTGAAACCATTGGAAGTGCTTCCTTCAAGAGCAAAGTGATTGGCGTCCATTGCGCTCGTTTGGCTGCTATAATCCCCGGTCTGATATGCGTGTTTGTCATCCATGTCGTATGGAATTCCAATTTCCGTGAAGACCATCGGATGATCTCCCATATAGTTCAAGCTTTCGTCTCGAAGGAATTTGAGTTGATCGCGAAGACAATTACGAATAGCGGTTTCGCCAAGTTTAACAGCAAAGGCTGGGGCCCAATATTTTCCTCGAAGAACACCGATAACATCCACATTGTAGAGTCGGTTCCTAATATGATCAGACATGCGATGATTCCACAAGGGTATTGGAGGATTTGTGCTTACCAATGCTTCGTGATAAGAGTCAGACCATCATAGAAATGAACAGCGTGGACCATGTTTGGGTCGTCATCAATTGTGCCTTTAAGGACTGGTGGGACCTCCATTACTGGCGGCTGACATAGCATGATGGCTTCCGGCCAGATATTGCGAATTGCATCTCTGTATGCGCGATAATGGTGCAGAAAATATGTGTTGGTAAATTTCTCGTAGTCCAACTTCTCTCCTGTCGTGGGTACTTTGGAGAAGTAGTCCTTCTGTAGCAACGTGTCCGTCAACGGATCCCAAACTCCATGTTGCGCCCATATGCATTCACCGAGCTTCCAATCATCACCTCTCTGCCATCCATACTTAGTGTCATCATGGTCCACATCTAACCAAGCTTGCACGCCCTCTGGGTCAATTAGCTCTCTCCCTGTTTGGTGGGGTCCAAAGCCACCAAACGCCCACGTTGTTTGCTCGCAAGCTCGTCCGGATCCAGTGAGAATCGCTTGGAAAGCTGTCGGTGATGTTCCAAGCTGTAGCTGTTGCTCGGGCGGGATCACAGAAATGTCTTGCACGCCAATCAAACCACGGTGGGGTTCGTTCATGCTCTCCCAACCGATAACCACATCGTGTTCCAGATCACCAGCTTCGTGAATCTTTTGAGCAAGGTGTTTACAAGCCGCGATAAAATGACTTTGAAGATAATCCTGGATGTTCATGCCGTCGATTATGGCCTTGGGTGCAAAATCTCGACCCGCCCAAAAGAGCGTGAACATCGTTTGACACACCAGTCGAGTATAGTTCGTGCTCCAAATCATCTTTGGAAACTCATCCGGGTTGTCAAATGTATTGTGAACAAGAGCTGCCTGGGTGATCTTGAAGTTCTTAGGATCAAACCCCGCTGCATAGAGGGTCCACATAGGCGCCCCAGAGCCTCCAGACAGCCTCGACCACTTGTTATGATCAGTCACATATCGTTTGTCCTTGAGATTCATTGAAACTTACCACATCCTGATGAGGGTCCATGAAGACATAAAACTCGTATTGCTTGGCTATTCTGAGGACCTCGATGGTGAAGCTGATCCATTCATCATCATAGATGCCCGGACCGGCATGCTCGATGGCTTCCCAGGTGAAGATATACCGGATCGTGTTGTATCCCCACTTGCGCAGCCTTTTGAAATGAATATGTGAGTCCTCGAGAGAGAACGGTCTCCCGACAAACGATACATCATCTGCCTCGAAGAATTTATGCGGTTCAAACGACGGAATATCGGGAGTCTTGGGGTATTTGGCATCACCAGCCACGTTAATACCCCTGAGGATAACCTCTCGGCCCTGTGTGTCACGAAACGACTTCCCATCGATATGAAGGCGCAGGGAGCCCATCTTCACAATGGAGTGAACAAGACAAAATGCTTGATTGGATGCGTCAGATCAAATGTGACCAACTTCGCAGTCGGGCTTCTTCAAACTAGTAAGTGGCCCGGCTGACTGAGAACATAGCAGGTGAGCTCAGGTAGCTCCGGCATAGATCAGCGCTGAAGCTGCGGTCGGGCAGACCTACCTGTGTGCATACCAAGCAAGAGGTACGGATATGTTCCTCAATAAGGAAAGCCTGTTCAATGAGCAGCTTGAGGCAAGTGGACCAGGCTCAAGGATAACGATGACAAGGTTAGAAAGCAACAAGGGATCAAGAGAATAAGGGAACCAAGCGGTGAAGTTGAGGAGTTGATAATGGGGTACATTCCGATAAGTCCGATAAGGGGTGACGTATCGATAAGTACAACGGCGCTAACCGATTCGCCCGCAAACTGCTCCACCAACACACTCGAACCTCCCCGCTCCTCCTATGAGCGCCCACTGACAATGTCGACCAAGGGCGCGCTAAAAGCTGTACGAGCTGCTATCGATGCAAAGCAGTGGGATGTTGCCGCCGAGAAGGCTCGCGATCTGCTGAAAGACGATGCGAAGAATTACAATGCGTATGTCACTTAAATCAACAAGGCTCAACATTTGACTATTGGAGCTCACCTAATTCTCTTCCACAGAAACCTGTTCCTGGGCCTCGCAAGCGATAAACTGCGCAAAGTGGATGAGTCTGAGGCAGCATATCTAGCTGCAACTCGGATCAAGCCTGAAGACCGCGCTGCTTGGCAGGGTTTGATCGCTTTGTACGAGAAACAGGGCAGCCAGAAACTCGACGCCTACCATGATGCGGTTCTCAAATTCGGTCTGACACTTGTTGATCGGTATGCATATCTATTATATATTTCTGATGGAACATAACGATGGGCTAATGGTATACAGCGATGAACCAGAACGTTGTCAAGATGTAGTGAACAATTACGCCAAGCTCGCTCGCAAGTCTGGCACCACAGCCCACCAGAAGAAGGCTCTGGAATTACAACTTCCAAATTCTCCATTGTACAGCTTCCTTGAGGGACGCCTTTTTCATCCGTCCCTAACCTACCTCCGCTTGATCGAGATCACCGAACCGGAAGAAAAGGAATACATCAACCGTGAAATCGGAGAGCGCAGAACCCGACTGGGAGCGCGGATAGACCAGGTTACAATGGAAGTTAAGAGGGAAGCGTTCAAGAGAAGCGCGCTGAATGAACTCTATGCCGGCCTCATTCACTGGACGAATGATGATGCAGTTCGACGCCAGTACGAAGAAAAGCTCCTCCAGCGAACATACGATGAACTCGAGGTTGCTCCTATGAAATTAAAGAGGACGAAACGGAATGAGGTTATCAAAGCAGCTGAAGGAATGGTTATCATCAAGCATCCTTTTGAACTTGCGTGGAAAATTGTGCTGGAGTGGAAAGATATTGACAACTATTCGGAATGGGATGTAGGCGTTGTGCGAGAGTTTATTGAATTCTTTCCCGAGACGGGGCTCGCTAAAGTGTTGAAAGGCTTTCTAGCGAGTGAGCTCTCGCCCTTTCCCCAGGAAAAGACAGCAGAACAAGACCAAGAGGCGTCCGCTTCCAATGACTCCGAAAGTCCGGAAGAAAGTGACATGCCCGCTGATAGGTTGATCCTCATGGTAGAAGGCCTTGATTTGGCTCGTTCTTCAGTTATTGCGCACCGGATTATGGCCGATCTCTACCTGTCCATGGGGGAGCATCAGAGTGTGGTCGAGGTAGCTCGCAGGGGCCTGCTCAATGTTAAAGAACTTAGTTTCCTCACCACCATGAACATGACCAAGACAACTGATGCTTTGAACATCACGCTCGCCAATTCTTTGATCCACTATCAGTCTCCTCGACACCATCCAGAGGCCAAAGCGATTTTCGAAGGAGTCCTCGAGAGAAACCCAACTTCCACAAGCTGTCTCTTGGGTATTGGACTGATTTCAAAGGTCGACGAGGATTTTCCAGAAGCTGTGGACTTCTTGCAGCGTGCCTTGTCGCGTGATGCATCGAACGTATTGATTCGCGGTGAACTTTTCTGGTGCAGGGCACTGACTGGTGACCTCGAGACGGGTCTTAATGGCCTCCGGGATGCATTAGAACGCCTCCAAGAGGAGAAGTTCCCAAACCAGGATTTCAAAGGCGAGCTTCTCTATCGCATCGGTTACTGCCAGTGGGAGCTAGACACATCTCCGGCTGCCAGAAAAGACCGCAACGGGGCCTACGCTAGCTTCCTTGCATCCATTAAAGCAAACATGAACTTTGCCCCGGCATACACGAGCTTAGGTTTCTTTTACGCCGACTACAAGCGTGACAAGACTAGAGCACGTCGGTGTTTCCACAAAGCGTTTGAATTGTCGTCCTCAGAGATTGAGGCAGGAGAACGTCTCGCCAGAGGGTTCGCTGACCAAAAGGAATGGGACCTTGTTGAAGCTATTGCCCAACGAGTAGTTGACTCAGGCCATGCCAAACCGGCTCCTGGGTCAAAACGGAAGGGCTACAGTTGGCCATATGCCGCACTTGGTACAGTGCAGATCAACAAGCAGCAATACGCTAAGAGTATCGTTTCATTCCAAGCCGCTTTGCGAATCGCACCTGGTGACTACCATTCCTGGGTGGGTCTGGCGGAGAGCTATCACCACTCTGGTCGATATGTCGCTGCGACCAAGGCTTTCGAACATGCGAAGGCATTGGAAGACACACTGTCAAGCGAAGAAAGTGAGCATATCTGGTTTGCAAGATACATGTTGGCCAATGTGAAACGCGAGCTTGGCGAGTACGACGCTGCGATTGCCAGCTATGAGAATATTCTGAGCACAAGGCCCCATGATATTGGCAACTCAATTGCCTTACTTCAGACATTGGCAGAGAGCTCATGGAAGAGTCTGAACACGGGCTTATTCAACAATGCCGCGGAACTTGCGGCCAAAACCATTCACGTGGCCCACTCACTTGCAGAGGTCCGTAGTGATATTTTCAACTTGTGGAAAGCAGTAGGCGATGCCTGTGCCAATTTTTCTCACATCAAAAAGAAGACAGAAAAAATGCCTGTCTCTGCTTGCAAAGCTTTGTTGACTACTCAACTTGATCCTGCGGCGCTGGATATTATGACTGAGCTCGATGAAATGGGTCAAGGATGGCTCGAGTCTAGCGAAACCGATATTTCATCAGACACTTGCATCTACATGGCTATTCTTGCATACAAACGCGCAATCCATGTTTCTGCCAATGATCAACATGCCCAGGCTGTTGGATGGTACAATCTTGGCTGGGCTGAATTCCGTGCCTACCGAAGTGTGAAGCCAGAGACTGGAAACAACGGCAAGAGGCCCCGTAAGTTCCTCAAGACGGCAATGCGGTGTTTCAAAAGAGCAATTGAGCTTGAAGCCGGAAATTCGGAGTTTTGGAACTCGCTTGGTGTGGTCACGACAAGCTTGAGTCCCAAGGTCGCGCAGCATGCGTTCATCCGTAGCTTGCATTTGAACGACCGAAGCGCGCAAGTGTGGACCAATCTGGGTGCGCTCTATCTTCTACACAACGACATTCAACTCGCGAACGAGGCTTTCACTCGTGCCCAGTCTACTGATCCGGACTACTCCCAAGCATGGGTTGGCCAGGGATTCCTCGCACTTCTCTACGGGGATAAGAAGGAAGCACGTGGTCTCTTTGCACATGCATTTGACATCTCTGGCTCGTCCGATGTGCTTCCCAAGCGCCAATACTCCTTGACTCTGTTCGACCATCTTCTTTCGGACTCTTCTGCTTCTAACGAAGTGTCTCAATTGATCCAGCCGTTCTTTGCGCTTCATCAGCTTTGTATCCAGGATCCTTTTGATCTGCCTTTCATGCATGTATCTGCTCTGCTGGCTGAGAGAATGGGCGAGGCAGCTGATGCTGAGTCCAGCCTGGAAATTGTGTGCGCAGGCATGGAAGCTGAGTACGATGAATCGGAGTCTGTGTCCTCGTTGTCAAAGTTTGCGCAGGCCAATGCAGATTTCGCGCGCGTTCTTCTTGCACGCCACGAGTATGTACAAGCGATAGAGAAAGCCGAGACTGCGCTCTCACTCTCAGGCGATGAAGATGCCAATCAGTTCGACCCTGAAGCTTGCACCAAGCTTCGCCTGTCAGCGCACTTGACTGCTGGTTTGGCATACTACTTCACAAAGTCAATGGATAGTGCCATCGATATGTTCCGTGATGCTCTTCAGGAAGCTAACAACGCCCCTGATGTTGTTTGTCTCCTTGCTCAAGTTCTTTGGGCAAAGGGTGGACAGGAAGAAAGATCAGTTGCTCGCCAGCAGCTTTTCGACTGTATTGAGAGCCACCCAGATCATATCGGCGCCATCACCCTCCTCGGAGCCATTGCTCTGATGGATGAGGACAAGGATGTGATTGAAGCAGTTGAGTCTGATCTTCATAGTATGGTCACTCGCGATGACATCGATATTCATGACCGAGCCAAGCTTCTGAAGCTTCTGGCTGCGATTTCCGCCAAGGGGTTGAACGAGGATGCTGTCCTCCCCGAAGACTTGCGACGGATCAAAGAAGCTACCGGAGCCATTATGTTGTCCCCTGGCCAGCCACAAGGCTGGTTGGAGCTTTCTGCCGCGTCAACGTCTCCATACCCTGCCGAAATGGCCATCAGCCGGGCTGTGCGTTGTGTGCCTCCTCATGGCAACCTCGATGCAACCGATCTTAGCCAAGCGTATGCCGAGACCGGCAAGGCTGGGGATGCTTTTAGATCAATCATGGTTGCACCGTGGAAACGTGATGGCTGGGAAGGTCTGGACTATGCCTTGACTAGTTCAGCCTGATCAGTTTCAGTGGACAATTGCAGAGTCAAATGACGGATATTGATTGTGAAGGATATGTCACATACCTTTTAGTTATCACTAAAGCTTAGCACACAAACACAGCATAGACTTTATGACATCCTCCCTGTAGTAGCATTACCTTCGTCTCGTACCTCCATCCTATTGAGAGTCTTGCGCCTCCATAGACGCAATTCTCTCTAACAACCTCGACTTTCGCCCTTCCTTCCACGGCCTATCTAGCAGCTCGATCTTCCCACCAAGCAAAGTAGCGCACCCGGGATCCAAGAGGATCATCCCTCTAGCAACTGTCGCACCTCGCAACATAAGCTTTGCTCCAATGCCCAGCTTCTCGAGCGAAACACCATCTATCCGTTGCATCTCAATGGCCACGGCCTTGGTCCCAGCCATATCTTGAAGGATCAACCGGTGCGGCCCAGAACCACTACTCCCCGACGCGGCAGGGTTTGTCCCCGAACCATTGTTTGCTGCTGCCTCAGCATCCTCACCCACAGAGATCGTGCGCACAATCTCGCGTCCTCGAACAGCCTCACCTCGCTCCACGCGCTCAATTGCTTCGACCTGACTCCAGAGACTTGTACCTATGTCTTCGATGTCGAGGACTTGTACCGGGATTGGGCCCTGGAGGCGTCTTTCTTGTATCTTCGGGTCAAAAATATCGACGGGAAACACGGACGAAGGATTTATGGAGAGTGATTCACGGAAATCAGAGCCGAGAACGCGAAATAGCGCTGTCTTGGTGAGTGCGGAGGCGGGGATGTTGCGCTGTGCAGTGGAGGAAGCTAGGAAGCTGCTGAGCCATGTCGGGGAAATACAAAGACCCGTAGAGCTCTGCACTTGTGCGATAATCTGGTCAGCCATAGACATGATCAGTTCATACCGATAGAAAAGGTTGTATTTGTTCTGTGGTAGACTTGAGGAAAGAGAGTTGGAGTAAAAGTTGGAGCACCAAACAAAGAAGCACGGACCACCGCTTAAAGCCGTTGACCTGGTCTCTTGCGCGACTCCGCAACTCTCCGCTACACCTCCAACCTCAAAACACCTAATCACACGATGTCTACCATATCTTCTCCGCGTCCGTCCATTGCGTCCTCGCGGGCAGTCTCCCCCCGCCCCGCCATCTTCCCGTCCGTCACTCGATACGCTGAACACGAACGTCGGCGGCGGCCTCAGTGCCTCTTCCACCCCATCCACTGCCCGCGCTATCTCACCGAACCCCCGACGGAACCGCTCAGCTTTAAGAGATTACTATAACCTTAAGCCGCCCGGTGCCGACTCACCCAGTACTGGTTCTACCTCTCGATCTCGGAGTGTCCCCAGAAACACCGATGCCGGCGATATATCGAACCCCACGGCTTTGAGCTCAGGGACAGAGCTCGACAATGCAGATTTCGATCCGCAGCGCTACGTGGACCATCTACTCTCGACTTCATCACTATCGACTATTCTAAAAGCCGAAAATACCCTCGTGGGAGATATCCGTACCCTGGATGGAGAGCGCAAAGCGCTTGTCTACGATAATTACTCAAAATTGATTCGTGCAGTCGAGACAATTGGCAAGATGCGGAAGAGTATGGATGAGCGAGGTGCGCCTTTGACCATGACTAAGACTCTGGGACCGGCTATCGCGTTCGTGGCAGAGACGGCGGGGGGACTTATAAAGGAGGGAGAGGAGCAGCGAAAGCGGATCAAAGAGGCGCGAGAGAATGAGCCAGTACCGGAGAAGATGGCTGAAAAGGAGACTGTGAAGTGGGTGCTTGCCGCTCCTGAGCGATTGGGCGCTCTTCTGGAACAAGGCCGACGTGAGGATGCGGAAAAAGACTGGAAGGAGGTTCAGGAACTTCTTGGTGCCTGGGGTCAGGTCAAGGGTGTTGCTGAGATTCGGGAGTCATGCGAGAAGATTATGAGCCAGAGCCAAGAAGATTGAGTCAGCTACGGTGGAGGATCGGCCATGATGTTCGTGGTTTGAAGTCTCTGTGGCATTCTGTCCAATCGCTCTATGAGCAACCACCAATCCGGCTTCGCGACTCTTGCTGCCCAGCGCATAGGTCGCCTGGCCAAGTACGTCGCTGGTTCATATACGAGCTTGGCACGCAGTACTTTCAGATATTGCGCCACTCGGCCATACAAGAGCAGTGATCATTTTATTATATAGATACCCAAGCAATTGCATTAATAGACCAGGCATATCATCATCTCTCATAAAGCCATATCATATCACATTGAACATCAGTGGAGAGTCCGCACTTCACTTCAGAATGTCCCGACTCGAATACATACTCGCCTTAAGCCCATACTCATTCTTCGACGTGATTTCAAGCAATGTATACGCATCGCACTTGTAAAAGATCGGTCCATTCCTCGGCTCAAAAAGTCCCTGATCCTGCAACATCAGCAACACCTCCTTCACATCCTTTTTATCCTCAAAATCAGGCGTGTAGACACATATCAAACGACTCTGCCCAGACCCAGACGCATTATCTGCCGCAACCTTGGCATCAGCACGAATAGTCCCCTCATCCATAGCCGTAACGAGAGCCTTCCACGTAGAATCCACCTCGCTCGGTGACGGAAACAACATCCATTTCCCAACTATGACGCCCGTCTCACGCGCCAGCGCAAATATGTTCTTCTCCAGCTCACGACGAAGTGGTGTAAGTTTGCGCGTCAACGCAGCTGTAGTCTTGGCACCAGACTTGTCATGCGCAGCACGTAGTTCAGAAAGTGTGTCTTCAAATGCGCGGAGTAGCTCAGTACCCTTGCGGATAAATGTCGCTTCGTCGCGCGACTCGAGGTTTTTGGTCAGGTTTGCCTTCCCGCGTGCCCAAATCCACGGGTCCTTGCCTGGAAGCACTGTTTTGGAAGGAGGAAGTCGGGCGACGAAGCTGGTGACAGATTCATTTGCGCCGCGTTTGTTGAGTGGGAGCCGGCTGGGTAGATCATCTGTACCTTGGTCGGACATGGCGGAGTCTGATGGCTCGCTTTTTGGAGTTGGAGGTGCGCGAAGTTCATTGTGGATGGTTGATAGGAGCCTAGGATGGTATTCTGACCAGTACGGCTCGATGTTATAGGTTGATACCTGCTCTTCTAGTCGTGCTTGCTCGTTCTCGTCGCCTGTGGATGGTCAGAGCTCTGGGTCTGTCATGTGTTGGCCTTTGGTGGATTCACCGTAGAAGCTGGACTCGTCTGAGAAGGTCTCGGTGAGGTCTGGGGCTGTTAAGGTCATGATCCATAGGCTGTTGGCTGGTGTAGGTGCCACAAGATGTTGATAAGAGCTCGAGCTTATCGGTGTGGGGAAGTTAGGTCATCTGCGGGGCATCAACATGTACAATGTACACCCACTGTCACCCACTGTTATCTAGCCTGAGGCGCTTAGTTTTGTCTAGTTGATGAATGCAAGTCAAATTTCAAGCAGAGTTATTTTAGCAATGGCTATCACCCTTCATGCCCGACATATATAGAAAACCTTAATTTCTGACTTGCTCTCTTCATTCATCAATCACGCAGCTTGTAGACCCCTCATCTGGCTTTGTTGCTCCAGGACATGTCGGCTGAACCGCCAAGCTCCCATTGTACCTAGCACTTAGCCAATCCCTGAGAACCCCGAAATTACGACATGTATGCTTAACGTCGGAGTCAACGTAGCTATGCTTGCGAAGGGGATTGAACTTTGTTGGAATAGGTGTCATGTCTCCCGAACACATTATGTACTGGCGAATTTGTTCAATGCAATGGACTAATAAATTATTCGTTAGACATTTCCCATAATGAAAATTTGACAAACATACGGTGATGCACGCGGTGAACATGAATGTCTTCGTAAGGGTAATATTCAGGATAGAATCGCATACGGATCCGATTTAGGCAATGCAGCGTATGAAACATATCAAATCTGTGCTCTGTATCAGTGCTGACAACAACGGTATGATGGTTCGGTCTACATATACATACCCGCTAATATAACCGCCTCGCGACGGACTCCAAAACTGTTGTATATCGCTGTATTCTTCTTCGAATGCATCTCTTGCCTCCTGTTCTGTCAAAACGATATAGCGACCTACAATTATTAGATTTTGAGTTTACTTGGAGTTGGGATACCATACCCCACGAAATTTCATCCCAGGCTCTGTCGAGTTCCGGGCTTGGATCGGCAGTATAATTAATTGAACTTGGATGCGGGACGTAGTAGGTACCGTTTTCAGCGAAGGTTGGGCTGCCAGTAAATAAGACCTCCTCAACCTCAATGGCTGATCTGGCTGGACCTGTATGTGTCGTTAGGATGTTCTGACCATGTAGGATCGGCCTTTGAAAGTGATGTATTCACCAAAATCGGTTCTCCAGCCCCTTGAAAAACTATATAGCTCTTGAGCAGGTAGTGAATTGAGATACTGGTAAAAGCAAACAAAAAGAAGGACGACTGTGGATGCTATCCATGGGAGAACAAACGGCCAAAATCGCTGCCGTGGAGGCGGAGACGCATCTGAATTTGGCAAAAATGGACCAGACTCTGCGTCCTTGTCAGATTCTTTAATCAAAGTGGAGTATGACGGAGTGATCTTCTGGCGGAACATTTTGAGGATGAATTCATGCACCTTTAAGAAGAAGAATGAGAATAATGATAATAGAAAGAAAAATAGGAGGTCTGCAGTTATCAACAGCGAACTGTTCAACCCTCGACAAGAGAAGAAGATCTCAAGAGCTCAGTTCGGCCGAAGATTCCTCCCGAATGACCCCCTCTTGGACCGAAGCTCCTCGTTTTACGACCACTAAGAGCTAATGCAATGTTCGTACTAGAAGCCGGGAACTACTGAGTCACTAATGCGATTGTAAGATAACGTATTCGATATGTGCTGAGGATTGCGTCACATTACGTCTATCTAGCGGTAATTCTGAAGTCGCCATATGCAACACTATCACAAAAAGTGGTTTGATACTATCAATGCTTGACATACGTGGATGTGGATCATGTGGGGGCAGCTCAGTCGCAATTGTGTACTAAAAATGACAAGACATTACCAAATTTGGATCCAAGCAGGAACAGCTAGGCGGGGTAACAAATTAGACCGATAAGCTTTGGCCTTGTCGATCTCTAGGGAGCGGGCAATCTTGGAATCCTCTATCTTTCAAGCTAACTAGACATTATTCCTTCCCCGCTTCCTCGCAGTCAGGATGAATTGGATGGACTCTAATCATTCCCGTGACACCGGCCTACTTTGCCTAGATCATTATCGTCTTTTCAATCTCTCTTTCTAAACTGTACACTATCATGACGATCCTCTTTCCCTGTTACATCCTTGACTGGTCATATCAATTTTACCTTGCCCTTCTACCATCATATTTGCGTGCCCAGCTTGATGGAAATGGTAAAAGGCCCAAGGCGGTATGCAGGACTACCTACCTAGATGGCCTCCGAGGCGTGGCATCTTTTATGGTGTTTATCCGACATTTCTTACTTCCATGGCTACCAAACATTGATCACGGTTTTGGTCAAGGATCAGGAAATAACAACATCCTTCAACTTCCAATTATCCGAATCATTTATTCCGGACCCAACGTACCTATCTTTCTGGTAGTCTCTGGATATGTCATGGCCTTGAAGCCGATAAGATTGGCAAGAAAAGGAGACGTGCAGTCTCTGGGGAACTCGCTTGCATCCTCAATTTTCCGCCGGGGTCTGCGAATGTTCCCTCCACCTCTTGTTTCAACGTTCATTGTGATGGTACTGGCGCAGGCGGGGCTCTTTAGTTACCCGTACGCGAGTTTACCTGGGCATATACCTAACCACCCGTCTATCTTGTTGAACTTGTCTCAACAATTCATGAACTGGTTCAATTTCATCTTTGAGGAACTGATAAATCCATGGACTTGGGCAACAAACTTTCCCCTCACTTACGGAGCCCATCTCTGGACAATACCCCTTCAATTTCGTTGCTCAATGGTCCTTTTCATCACCATTATGGGACTTTCGAATCTCAGGGTACAATCTCGAGTCATTGCCCTCTTGCTTCTGATCACTTTCAGTCTACTCCATGAGCAATGGCCAGTTGCGCTATATCTCGGCGGTATGGGAATTGCAGAATATGATCTCATACAGCTTGATAAAAGAGAGTCCTTGCCTCCAACCGATTCAGCTTCACTTCTGGAAAATTTCCTAGTAAGGTATCTTCGCAAGTTGATACCTTTCTTCTTTGCTGCATTTGGGCTCTATTTTTCGTCTTTCCCGCGATCCTCTAGTGAAAAGGCAGCTCTCGGCTATCACTGGTTAACTTTGTGGGAGCCTTACTACGGTTTCTGGCATGCTCTTGGAGCGATAATGCTAGTCTGGTCACTAGGCGAGTTCAAAAATGCGCAACCGCTGTTTACCACACAGTGGGCAAGGTACCTTGGGAAACTGTCTTTCTCTTTGTATATCGTTCATGAACCTTTTTTGCACATTGTGGCATTTCGAACAGTGGATCTGAGTTGGCGGTTTACAGGAAATGACACATCACTCAAGTATTACTCTGGGATGGCCCTCTCGTTTCTGGTGACAACTCCAGTGCTTTTGTGGGTTGTGGAGCTGTTCTATTATTGGGTTGATAAACCATGCGGGAGGTTAGCGCAGTGGGTTGAAAAGAGACATCAATTCAAGTAGATGCAGGTAAATTTGAGGGGACTTTCGCGTTTTCGTGAAGTTCAGACTTCAACATAATCCAGCCTTATAAAATTTGGATACTTGGACCTCATGAAATTTTGCCTTGATATGGCCATGTGTTAAGTACTATGTAAAATGGAACTGAATTTCTCAAATCAACAGTCGCCAGCGAAAGACGCAACAAAAGCGAACCGGGAGTATAGTAACTCTGGAAGGGCGCTAGTAGTAGGGAATGGCGCCGAGGTCCAGCCACCAAATGAAACAATGTTTATGTGCTACGTACGGGCGAGCCTTTCTAGGAAAAAATAAAAAGATAGAACATCTCATCCTTTCCCCGAAGCTTGCGTTTGATCCTCTCTAGTTATTCGGAACTCCGGCGGTGCCCCACTGATAAAACTCGGGGACTTCGGGAGACGTCAAGGATCATTACCCCAAATATTGGAACCACCAGAAACAGTATTACACGAAAATGGAACTCGAACTAGAATTTTCACTTCTTCTCCAAAACAGGAATGCTACCCGGGCCACTTTCTGAGCCACGTCAATATCTTCCCAAGAATCCGTCGCAAGAGGAAACGACCGTGCATACTCGCATTCGAGGTCTTGGTTAATGAGACATGTGCATGCACTAGTTCTGAAAAGTTTCCCTCGCTTGATAAACCGTGATTGAAGGCTCTGATAGGCCAAATGGCGAATAATTTCGCCAGCGTCCCTCTTATTGCACATCATGGATCTTTCTTATGGATCATACTAAAGTGAGCAGAAATTAATGAGAAAGACACCACAGTATGTCACCGCGAGACCCACTGCTAATTATAAACAAAATACTCTGCAACCTTTCAACTAATAAAAGATTTCATGTGATCTTGGTTGTTCCAAATCCACATGCAAGACAAAGCTTAGATTGACGCTCGGCCATAGGCCAACAAGGCGCTAGCCATGCCATGCCCGGCAATTGCAAAAGCTACTCCAGCATTTGCGCACAGATTTAATTCGAGTGGTCAGAGGGCGCGTACAGAATAATACTGTTATATTGGATTTAATGGAACGTTCATACGGAGCCAGGATATTGCCTTCAAATTTGTATGTATCGCCGCGCAAGGTCACATGACCATATTTCCCTGTCTTTTTAATGTCTTAGAGACCTGGCAGCATCTTGTCTGAATTGAGATTGCCTCGCTAGGCTTAATTATAAAGTAGCCGACTCGAAATATTACGCCATGGTGTCATACCAAAAAAAAAACCAAATGGACATTCTGTTTGGATAAAACTGCAAACCAAGAGTTGCGCACAAGGGAGGGGTAGTCAACGAAGACCTTCCCTGTGTGATTCACTAGTTTCCTTTTACATGATCACACATGTCGCTCTTGACCTAATCCTCCTAATGCCCTATCAATGCTTTGCCTACTTATCCTCGATGTCACCTGCGTAGCGCTTGACCTTCTTATCCTCAATGTCACCTGCATAGCGTTTGATCTTCTTATCCTCGATGTCACCTGCATAGCGTTTGATCTTCTTATCCTCGATGTCACCTGCATAGCGTTTGATCTTCTTATCCTCGATGTCACCTGCATAGCGTTTGATCTTCTTATCCTCGATGTCACCTGCATAGCGTTTGATCTTCTTATCCTCGATATCACCCGCATAACGAGCATCATGAACTGTTCTTGCTTGTATATCAAGCGTTTCGGCGTAAAGCCCATCTAAGAATGATGTTAACTTTTTAGTCAATTTAGTCAACTTTGATAGGGATCTCTTACTTGGTTCAGCCACTGGAGCCGTTGAGGCCAACATAGAGAATCCGAATAGGAGAGTTGTAACTGTTCTGGGTATATGCATGATGACGATTATTGATATACCAATCGAATGCCGTAGTAATAGTCGGGACAATTGAGTGCTGTCTTATTCAAAGGCTCTAAGGGATTGCAAACAGTTTCCTCATGCTCTTACTAGATCAAGCCCTGGAGGGTGGAGAGAGGTATAAATATTGATCTTATGGATCGCTTATCAGTAGTCATAGCCCACAGACCAGGTCAACCAATGATGTTAGGAAAACGGGAGCTGCCCTTTTATCTTGAAATAATCCTTGGAATTTCCGGATCACTGTTTAGCGTATTCCTTTCCCAACATGGGCCCCAAGACCCGAAGGTGTCCTAGCATTGTGGCCGACGTGCTGACGTGTCCAAGATGCTTCATGCACGCTTTGTTCGCTTTTTTGGTATGTTTCCTAAGTACGAGGCTATATTTCGCAGAATCACTTCGGTACCTATGGTTGCATTGCGCAGTGTGATAACAACTAGGTAGGCCTCAAATGATACCCCGTAAAACCTGCGCAATTGAGGTCTCTTATCATTTTTCATTTTTCTAATCAAACAAGCCTAAGAGTATGTATTGTAGTAAGTATCAGACCATACAGTTTGCCATAATCAGTACAGAATACCAGAGCGAAATTGAATGATACAACGACTCGAATTATCACACGTGTCCCGATTCAGCCTTTTTCATACGCACGTAGGTGTCGAAATGAATCAGCCACAGTGTGAGATGACTTGAGCTCTAGTCTTTGAGCTATATTCTATAAAACGGTATACGGACTATTGGAGTTGAAAACATCGTATCCATGATCAACCGCTCTGCCTAATGTATCTGTCGGTCACTGTCCCCATCTTTATGCTACATATCAACAGTGTTATCTTGGGAAGATGCTCAAGTTTGCTTGCCCATCATGGGCTCTGATTTAATTGAAAAAAGAAATACCTGCAAAGTACAGATAAAATCGGGTGAGACCTTAACCTGGTCGTTGATATAAGTGATAATTCAACTTGAGCAGGCTGCCGTTCGGTTATATAATGGGCTGTACAACGGGTAGACTTCGCCATACAGCACATCTTGTCCTGCTGGTTTATGCTCATCAGGCTCATGCCAGTCATCCATTGACATCTCCCATTCCAAATTCTTCAACATCCAATTGTTGATAGCCGACCAGTCTTTACATTGATGAATGGTACCCCAGCCGTCAGCTACCCTTCTCTCGCCATCAATGTCCACTCTGGCCGATTCGTATGTAAGATCTAAATTGCACATGACCAGTTGACGCAGATAGTCGAAACAATGATCAGGGCGACCAGGGTGATTGTGGGCTTTGTGTCGAGTTCCCGTCTCCAGCGCATGTCCAAGCATTAGCATTGTCATTTCATTTCGCAAGGTTCTCTAAAATTTTATCAGTGTGAAGCTTTCAACCGACGTCACGCTTAGCTTGACTCACTAGACAATGGAGCCCGTGTAACCCTGAAACAATCAGGCGCTCCCCGTGTTTAGAAACTGGAATCCCTGGCTTGAGTGAATACTCGGCAGCATCAGAAACAAAAATATGGCCATGGTGAACTAGTTTCGTTAGCGAAGGCAGATGAAACATTTCCAGTAGGTCTTACGCATATCATGCCACCTTCTAGTCGGAATCGGATCTGTTAAGTTTGAAAACTCAGGATGAGGTTCAAATTTAACCTCAATACTTGGAACTGCGGATTCATAAATGGAAAGCCCACTATTATGGTTCGACATGGCACTTACAGTCTGGTATAAGACCATTGGGAGGCGTTTCTCTTGAAACAATGTTGTAAAAAAGACCGCAAATCAAAATACTAGCTACGGCAGCTAGGAATCCACTTCCAAACCAAAGGTAGGATGACCGCGAATGCCGTGGCTTTGTTTGAATGTGAGGATCGAGAGTAGATCCATCCAACTCAATGTCATCCTGATTCAAGGCCTTATATTCTTCCATCGTGGAAGTATTATGGGAGCAAATGTATGACGATGAGAGTCAATTCAGCAGAGCTTGTGATGCATTCAAGGGGGAGAGAATATTTTGCTCATATGGAAAAGTTGAACGTCATCTCAAGTCTCAGTCTTCCAAGGAAGAGTGGAGCCTTGTTCGCCTAGTACATGCTCTTTGCAGCCATTACTTGATAATGTGTAATTAGTGACGTAGCCATATAATTAATATTGCAGCAACCCTATCGAATCGGGGATCGTGCATCTGAGAGATGGCGTCAAACATCTTATTACCATTATCCCATTGATATGATAAATCTCTACTCACAGAAGAGTGGACCTATGCATTGGCCTTGTGCAAGGATGATAGCTGGCTGCGCTCTGGTGCGCTAATGCGACTACTAAGACGTAAAAAGAATTGTGGGTACATGTAGATAAGAGGTGTCTGTATGTTTACTGATTTCGTATAAGCGGGACAACGATAGGTACGCATATGTACGTGCTAGTCAGGTAAAAGTTAATCTACCTTCCGAAGATACGCTCTGGGTGACATTGCGCCTTCTTTTTTTATCTTTTCTTTCCTGTTTTATCCCCTTTCTAAATTCGGGTTCACGTAGGGGGCGGTAAATAAAATTATGATGACTACAAGATGATGGACCGCGTATTTCACTTTCATATCGATGCATAGCGAAATATGGTATTTATACTCATACTTTGCAAACTATCTTGACACAATCTAGTAGGGCCCATTCCCTAGAGAGTTTGCTGAAGAGAACATAGCACTACATCAAAAGTGAACCCCAGTTCCTCCCAATATTGGAGATTTCCCCAACGATGAACAGTACGGCACACAAAAGCGTCAGCTCCGCAAGAAGAGAGTCTTCTCGGAGTCTGTTTTATTTATCTATCCTTGCGTTACTTGGATCTCTGAGCTTCTTCCTTGTGGTGCGACTGACCCCTCCTAGCGACTCTGTCTGTAGTCGAAGAAATGGGTTCACCCCTCTACAGGACACCATCAACTATGAATGGGTCAATTATGCAGACTTCTATTTCCCACGATCAGCATATCGAACAGTTTACAATGAATCAACAAGCGCAGTGACTGAGCGTGCCTGGCAGGATTTGATTCACAGTCCGTGCTCACCAAAGAATTATCCTTCCAGCTGTTAACCTCTTGTAGATTTTGAGATCAATATCCCAGAAGGTCATTTGACACTATTGGATCAAACGACGAAGCACCAATGGAAGAGGCATCCACATGAAGGCGGTATAGCCGCAAATATTGCAGTCTTCCATCAACTCCATTGCTTGGTTGGTTCATCTTCCTCCCTAGATTGCACAATGCTGAATCACGATTCTTAAGAATATGATGCGTTTACACATCCAAGCGGATCTAAGTGACATATTACGGTCAAATTCCAGAACAGCCGTTGACCAATGCATTGAGCTGTTGAGACACAAGCTCATGTGTGACGGGGACGTCACTCCGTTTTTGCTCAAGATGATTCCGACAGACAAGATTAGAGGCGACGGTCCGGACCTTGGCACAAAACATAAATGCAGAAACTACGAAAGCCTGGTAGCTTGGGCAATAGAAAACGCATGGGGCTGGTGAACAAGGATAGTATAATCTTTGTACATAATTGTTCAGAGAGCTCCTCTAAGTAAGGCTCGAAATAATGAAAGAACGAAGCTCTGATGGAGAAAAGAGACGACTAGTCTGATGTTTCGTATAGCTTTAAATGGCTTGCCCACCATTCATTCCATGTTCAGTCTTCCTTTTCTCCTCTTCTATAGTTTTGAGTCGCTCTTCGGTTGTGTTATATGGTAGAATAATGTTTTTGTTCGCCCATTCAATCATACTATCAAAATTTCTGCAGCGATAAAGTGCATCCGTGCGGACTACCCTTTCCCCACCATCCATCACCTCAATCAGATACGGGGTCGTGTCGGCATTGCACATCACATTAATCCGCAGTGTCTCCAGACAATGATCCACATGGTCATACAACGTATCGGCGTGTTTTAGGAAAGCTGGGATGTCACTGTAATCATATTGGTCGCGATAGCTAAATTGCCGAACAAGATCCTACTGCAGCTTTAGTATATTGCGCTTAAATCGGAGTTTCATAGCAAAATACCAAACAATGTACTTGATGAAATCCTTCAAAGAATGCTTGAACCCCCCTCCGAGTTCGTCGGGTAGATATTTCCAGGGTACCTCCAGAGACTTGTTCAGAAGATATAAATTTTCCTCGTGGATTCCTGTCGAGCCATCTATTCATGCAGCGTTAGAGCATCCAATCCAACAGATATAGGATTCTGCGACCAACATTTCCAAAGTTTACCCCAAGCTATTTCCAAATCATTGTTTGGTTTCCCGTAGTAAATATTGGGGCTTTCTGTACTGAAATGTCTCCATTTGTATTCAATGGCTTCCATCATCGGCGACCATGTCGACATTACTTTAGTACACTGACTATCAGTGGGATAACTCAAGCCCGAGATGATAAAGAAGATCGAAGCCATGAGCATCGAAGCGGTGGCAATAGTGAGTCGGTGATGTTGTGTGATTTTGTCATTTCCACATGTTTTGCTCGAAGTATGGCCATCTCGTAAAGAGATAAACGGAGTCTCCTCTTCCTCAAAGGAGGTAGAAGAGTATCTATTTGTCGGTCTGTCCATGGTGCTGGAAGTAATATCTATCGTTATAATTTGGGCAAAACGTAAGGATCGAGGTGAAGTCTAAGCACCCTAGCCGGTTGGTGCCTAAGCACAGGAGAGTAAATGTGATTTGAAAAGAGAACGGCGTATTCAAGCATGAAAGACCCCAAAAGTCGGCAAGACTACGGTGATATAGTGCCCAAAGAGCGGGGGATGGCATGCCCGAACCCCTTATTAAACCTTTGAACACACGGCCTACCTCTTTCCAGTGCTACATCTAGTGACAAACCAAACCTACACCCGTTTTTGGTCAATACCTAGGGAAATGATATGGGCGGTCCTGACGTCTTTGTGGATAATGATGTTTCATCTAACCAGTGAAAAGGTAGGCGGGGAAGCCAGGAAGAAGGCAGAACGTAATCAGTCACGCTCCGGGTATTCATGTGTAAGTTTTTCTTTGAAAACCGCATTTTAAACCAGATTCAAGTATTAACATTGCGGTCACATACCGTTTCTAGCCTCGTATGCTGATCATTGCTTGAGTCGGGTCCGGGGCAGTGTGGCCCGGGCCCCGAGCTCAGATACCGGCGGAGTCCGGCTATCTTCCCGATCCGAAATATCGGCTGGGTCCCAAGAATGCTTGAATTCACCTCATTGACTACCATTGACGCATGAATGTCCAAACATATCACGTAGACTCCACATCACATTAATTGCGACATTGGCGCTCTCCAAATGAATGCGCATCACATGGGTAGCTCGGCAGCTGACATGTCCAATAGCGTCTGCGCAATCCTTCAAAATTGGTCAAAGGTGAATAGTATTTCGCAATCCGATTTCTTACGCCCCATTATTCCCTTTCTAGTACTTTTCAAGGAAGTTCCGCATGGGTTTTGCTGTCCTGGTAACTCCAGTACTCCGAGAATTTTTCGCAGTACCGTGCGTGCCGTCATAGCGCTCAACATAAGGGAAGACTCAGCTTGCATTGCACTATCTTGGCCAAATATCATTCTTACGTGGTTCGGTTGACAAATTGCAATGCAGTGCTGACAAGTTGCCATGTCCCTGGATGGGTAAGACATGAAAATCATGTTTTTTTTTCTTAGTTGATCTCTCGATATATGTCTGTTCCGGACATTAATGGGCCCACAACTTTACGAGTCGTTCCTTGATATACAGTGTGGTAGCCTCGTATTCTGCTAGTGACTCTCACATGAGAATCTGATTGGCATATGCATTTAGTCGACCACAAGGCGATATTATGTTCACCCCGATTCTTTTGGACGGATGACTAAGTATGGAAAAATTATAACTAACAGAGAAAAACCGAAACTACAGACAAGGCAAAAAATGGAGCTGAACAGTAAAAGAATTGGTCCTACATGATTGCGAATTATGGCAAGCTAATTTCGAGTAATCACACGAAACCGGCGCTGTCACTGGAATAGACTATGCCTGTGTTTCGATCATGGTAGTATCTTTCATCCGCAAGCAATGCGACTTAATTGGAGTCATTCTTCCTTCTTTGTAAGATTCTAGCCCATCCGACTGAGATCGTCGCACCGCAGAGTAGTAAGCCAACAAAAATAAACATTTTGTCGAAATCCGAGCTAAAACCAGGCTCACCTCCATGTGAGCCATATCCTACCAATTTGGCACCTAGAGTTGTACCAAACAGCGTTCCGATTCCGCGGATCATATATAGCAAGCCATTCACTCTTGAAAACTTTTCCAACCCAAACTGTTCGACCAAAGCTGTTGGAAACAAGGACACATAGGCACCTGCAGTAGCCCCGTATATACAGGCGTAGGCAATAAAAAGCACACGGTGTATATCGTGGTCAGTTGAAGAGATTGAGATGTAGCAAATACCAAATGTGGCCACTGAGCTGACAAGAGTTGAGAGGACAAGGGCATTGAGGCGGCCCATTCGGTCTGCGTGGTACCCTATGATAATCTTGCCTCCAGAGTTGCACGCATTACTCAAGGCAATAATATTCGCACCCGCGACTGTTGTATACCCTAAAGTCCGGGCATATGATGACATGAAGTACATTGGAATCATGTATGCCGCTGCTTGAAGTGCTGTGCCGCTTGCGTGGGAGATGAAATCGGCAGACTGAATGAGACTTTTTCTTTTTATATCGACATTGTATCTGGCGCGTCCGGGAGAGAAGTCATCCCTGAGCACAAACGCGGATAAGGTTATTATTGCGGATGATATTGTACCAATCGTCCAGAGGGTTTGTCTATATCCAATGGTCGAGATCAAATAGCGGATTAATGGTGCCCATACCATTCCACCAAATCCAGTGCCACTTGTTATTATACCCATGGCTAGGGCTCTCCTTTCGCGAAAGTAGCCTGGAGATACTGTAACTGCAGGAATGTATGTGAGGCAAGCTGCACAGCCTTGAAGAAAGCCTTGGCTGAGTTGGAAGTGCCAAATACGGGAACCAAATGAAGCGGCAATCCCTGAGATAGCAAAAAGGACTCCTCCGAAAAGGACCACACGACGAGGCCCAAACCTTTCAGTCCCATAATGTACAACTGGGGCCCCCAGAGTCATCAATGATGCGGATAATGTTCCGATGAGATCGATTGCAGCTGGTTTAGCGTCTTGAAAAGGCCCCCCAATAGTCTCATATAGTTCCTGGTAGACTCCAAATGCAAACCCCAATCCACAGCCAGTCATGGTGAGTGTGAGACAGGAAATCAGTATCATAGCCTGGTCGCGATATTTTCGACCCTTTGTCGAATATAAAACGCCATCAGATACCGGAACAGAAGAGATTTCCGCCAATTCTAGGGTGGACTCACAAGCTCGATGAGAGTTGTGAGGGGGCTGAACAGCTCCACGGAGCCAACTTGTGGCGGTATTCATTCTTGTTGACTTCCTTTCACGCGATTGCCACTGGTTTGCTGATTCTAGCGGCACTGATGGAATATAAATGGTAATAATTCAATAGCACAATCCTATCTAAAGATGAAACATACCATGAGAGCTATGGACTAGAAGTGCCGAAAGCTCTTCAAAATGGCTCGATATCGAAAAGGCCTATCAGGAAGACTCATGCATTACCCCTCATGGAATTCGGTTTTTTCGGAGTAACTTCTCAACTTGACAAACTAGAGATTGTGCAGCCGATGGTCCCCTGAAATAATCTTTCTTATCTTAATCATACCGAGCATTGTGCCAGGCCACATAACAGCGCTCGGATGCATTAGCGCGGTGTTTCCGCGATAAGGTAATTTTACAGCCACAAACAACTAGGCCCCACATGACTTTCAATATGGGCAAAATGGGCAAAAACGGTATTGCACTAGCAATTCAGCTTGCTGTATGTTTAGGCCCAGCTACAGCACAAGCAGTATTTACGTCCAGGATTGGACACGCCGATGAATTGATACACCAATTATGTATAATGAAACTTATGCCGAGAAGTGCCTCCACATTCCGGCCGTGCATTTGAAAGTTAATCAGGCATTTAATCAAGCAAGACTGCTCTTATAGCGGGTAAATAAAGTCGCATCTGACTAATGTGGCTAAGGAAATCTGTATCAGACAGCAGACTATTATATCCAGAGCCTTTTCGGAGACATCACCCGTTGATTGGCCATATATAGCGGTCGATATGATGGCGCAAGCAAAGCTCTCAGAGAACTTGGAGAACATCCACGTAGCCGAGCTTCCTATCATCAGCTATGAGAATTTGCTGTCCAAGGACAAAGCAGAGCTAGGCAAGTTGCTGGAAAGTTGCAAGTCTTTGGGATTTTTCTATCTCGACTTGACCGGTTCCGCTCGCTCAGTATTGGAAAATACCCAGGCTGCGTTTGAGTTCATGAAGACATACTTTGATCAGTCCTTGGAAGACAAGTCCAGAGATTTGAGACAGTCAGTCACACATGGGTGGGCATACCGGATTCAGTCATCGTGAGAATCAATACGTGATGCTAAATTGTATAGGTATACCCCGACTGGCACTTATACTGGAGCTAAAAGAGGAGAGAGGGACTGCTATGAGACTTTGAAGGTTAGAGATAAGTCATATGGAGACACGCTTCCTTGCTCGGTTTGGACTTCGAATACTAACGCATGTCTGTGAGAACAGATCGCCGAAGCCGAAATGAGGGTCAGGGCACCCCAGTTGCCATCCGCGGTGCAAGAGAAGATGGCATTTTTCGAGGATTTTATTTCTGGATCCCACTCCGTTGTCTTGAAGATTCTCGAATGCCTTTCCGATGTAATGAGCTTAGATGTCGATGAACGGTTTGAAGGAAGACATCGGCCTGATCAGCCTTCAAGAACGACGATGGTCCTTTTTCGATATCCCCGACAGATCAAACAAGGTGAAGGCATTGGCCATAATATGCATACCGACATCGGGAGCCTCACCCTGCTTTTTTGTCAGGAGCTCGGGTTGCAAGTATTACACCCAGAGACTAACCAATGGGGATTCATCATTCCGAAGCCTGGCCATGCTGTAGTCAACGTCGGTGACTCTCTTCGATTCTTGTCTGGCCATCGGCTTGCTTCCTGTGTACACAGGGTCCTCCCTGTCACAGAGCGGCAAGAATCTCATCGTTACTCGATCGCATACTTTCTTAGACCGGAAGATGATACAATGTATGTCGATAGCAAAGAAAGAGTGGTTTCTGCGAGGGCATGGCATGACGAAAAATATGGTGTTTTCCGAGAACCACATGAGATGCAGGAAGCCGATATGATACTCACCGGTGGCATGGAACATAATGGTGTTTATCTGTGCAGGGAGAAACTCTCTCATCCGGTTTTCGAATAATGGTTCATACAGTTACTGTGTACAGGTCCCCTGAGGCCATAAATTCGATTTCAGTCATGATTGCATTCCTAAATAGCTCTTCAATGATGAACTCTGACTTGATTTGGCTCTGAAAGAAGTACGCTTTTTGCATACGGAGAACTTGTGTAACGGCGTTCAAAATAGACATTCCGTTGGAGTATATCAAATTTCTCCTAATTGTGTCTTTTTGGCCCTTATCAGGTCAACCTTGTATTTCCGTTACATGTCATGTCACGCGAGCTTGACCTTGCATCGTCTATGAAACCTAGTCAGACCACTGAAAAATAAATTGCCATCTTTTCTTCTCATTTCTAATTTTTTCTATTTTCTTTTTCCGGCGTTTTCTATTCGTGAAAACAGATAAGAAAGAACGCATTTGATTTGACCCCAAGATCTTACTATTTTTAAGTCTTTGTCGTGCTAGCCCTTCCCCTCTTTCCCCCTTTCTCCCTCGGCTTTCTTGTCTTTGTCGTCATTTTAACTTGAGTACATTTCCTGCTGCTCCTGATTTTTTCTATGTGTATTGTTTTCCGCAAAAATCTCCTCCTTCAAACAACTTAATTCTCGACGGCAAAGATGTATTCTGACAATGATGGCACTGCCTCGAAAGAATCAGAGGCAATTTATCGATACCGGATACGGACTTTATGCTTTGCGACTTCTTTGCTATCGCTGTTGGGCGTTGCCGCAGTCACCCTGAGCGGCGGGTATGGAAGGGAAGATATGTCTTGGCGTAAGCCCTTTTTGTTGGCCAAGCTTCTGTGGGCAGGTTACCCCAAACTCTAATTTGGTGGAGCCAATGCTAACCTAGTGTAAAGCCTCTTTTATCAATCCATAGCCTTGATCTACACCGCATCGACAACCCAATCACGGTTTATATCGCTGGTCTGAGGGGGTCCCTGGTATCTGTTATCATTGTTCTATCCCAAGTCTTTGAAAGGATCCAGCAGGCCTCGAACGAAGCCTCTTTCCTGAATGATTCCTTCAATTCTTTTCAAGTTCTTGCAGCTTTGGCTCTGACAATTATCCAAATTCAATTTCCACGCCGGCCAGATGTCTTCTCACCAGATGGACGACCCGTGGATTTCGAGAATACTTGCTCAGCCTTTCAACGATACTCAATGCACTGGTGCTCAGGGGCTCTTTATCTGGCAGGAAACCCCCTGTTGGGGATAGCCTTGGTTTAGGCCGACTACCTACTTTGAATTATCGAACTCGGTCGAAAGCTCAGCCACTGATAGCTCTTTCTGAGACTTCTCTGTGGAATCACGTTCTTTTTGAGAGATACCTTGGATTCATGAAACAATGGATCTTGATGCTGATAAGATCTGTGATCACCTTCGGTTCTCCATACTGCATAATGCGATTGCTACAGTACTTAGAGGAGAATACGGGCCCAACAAATATCGGCTGGCTGTGGTTAATTGGTATCACAGCCTTCTCCATTGCGGACACTATACTACACTATCATCTAGCTTGGATCCAATGGTCGGAGATGGGAATCCCTGTTCGGGCACAGCTTATCATGGCAATATTCTCGAAAGCGCTCCGAGCCAAAGATTCCAAGGACACTGGGAACAAGCCTGAAGCGATTAATCTCATTTCCTCTGACACGCTTTCCTTCAGCAAGTTCACTGCTGTGAATTATATATTGCCGTTTTCGCTTATCAAGTTCCTTTTTGCCGTTTTGTTCCTCTTACGGTTGCTTGGATGGAAGAGCACATTGATGGCAGTGCTAGCCACAATAGGAACCGTGCCAATACACACGAGAGTCCTCAAGCAAGAACGAGCCGCAAAAAAAAGGCTCACAGCGGCAAGGGATAGAAAGACAAAAGCAGTGACTGAGGCGTTACAGGCGCTCCGGCAGATCAAGTTCTCAGCCCTTGAAACGCAATGGGAAGAGCGCATTGAATTATGTCGCCAGGAAGAATTGAAGGAAATGCGAAAAAAATTCTACTGCTATCAATATCCGATTAGTATGGAAAGTCGCCTCACCATTTATTGTAACTGCATCAGCAATTTGCAGCTACGCATACACTCAAAATGAGGTATCCTCCTCGATTATCTTCACGATGATTGAGTTATTACCGCATATCCAAGGAACACTTGGGACAGTTCCAATGGTCATGCAGGATTATTTCGGCGCCCAGATGAACTCCCAACGCATGGAAACATATTTAAAATCACCAGAGTTGGAACAAGTCTTGACTACCAGTCCCAGTGGCCATGTCTCCTTCCAAAATAGCCACATCGCTTGGCCAACAGGTTCACAGGAAGCTCGCTCAACTGAGCGATTTGTTCTCCATGATCTTAATGTCGAATTTCCTATTGGTGAACTCAGTATTATACACGGAGAAACCGGATCAGGAAAGAGTTTAATGCTTGCTGCTATTCTTGGGGAGGTTGAGCTTCTTTGCGGTAGAATTGAGGTTCCGTCACTGACAAAACCGGTTGCCTTCGTGTCACAGACTCCGTGGCTTCAGAATGCGACCATCAAAGACAACATATTATTTGGAGCTCCAGTGGATGAGACCCGATACCAAAAGGTTCTCACAGCATGTGCGCTCGATACAGATCTTGCTGCTCTTCCTAAAGGAGACCAAACCTATGTAGGCCTTCGTGGTGTCAAGCTCAGTGGTGGTCAGCGGGCTAGAGTCTCCTTGGGCAGGGCTTTATACTCCAACGCTGACCTACTGGTGATGGATGACATTTTCTCGGCACTTGACTCTCACGTCTCCAAGGAGATCTTTAAAGCGATGACAGGAGAGCTTGGCCAGGGCCGCACGCGCATTTTGGCAACACACCATGTATCCTTGTGTTTACCCCAGGCGAAGCATATCGTATGCATCAAAAACAATACCATAAGATACTCCCAAAGTACGGCTTTGGTTGAAGCCAGCTTTGATGTTGACGAACCAGAGACACCCATCCATTCAAAATCACCAGCAGACGAGAAGCCAAACACGCCTGCCAAAGAAAAGTCCAAGGTCAAGGTTAAGGCCAGGACGACTGAACCTGAATCTGAATCAGACTTCTATAAAACCTATTTTGGTGCCGCCGGCGGCCCGAAATTTGCGATGATATATATCTCCGGACTACTTGGGAAACAACTCATGGGCGCATTGACGACATGGATTCTCGGCCGTATCAATTCACAACGTCCCAAATCAACATTGAATCTCCCAGTCATTGTCAACAGTGAGAGTGATTTATGGTACTACCTATACACATATCTTCTGGGATCTCTGTTCGCCGTCATCCTGGAGTTTTTGGTCAATTTGCACATGTTTTCTGGATCATTACGTGCCTCAGAGACCTTATTTCGCACTATGACAAGGAATGTGATTAGAATGCCTCTACTTTGGCTCGATAACACTCCTATTGGGCCGATACTGAAACGATTCAGCGGAGATATAAGAATGGTCGATGATCTTCTATTGGAAGCCATGTCCGAATTCGCGAACTGTATTGTTAAGCTGATAATTGTTGTGTACATTGGGTAGGACTCTCTTTACAAGAGCTTTTTCGTATCTGGCTAACTAAACCCAGGGTTCACAACTCCATCTACACTTGCTGCTTGGCACTGGCTCTTTTTTTCTGGAGCTTGCAAGTTAGCAAAGGCTATGTGAAGGCTCGGAAGCCCGTGAAGACTGGTGAATCCGGGGGTAATGCTGATATTCTGGAATGCTTCACTACAGCCGCCTCCGGGGTTTCAACTATAAGAGCCTTTCGAAGAGAAAATACGTTCATCGACCAGATGCACTCTCAAGTTGATAGATTATCAATTGCTCGACGGCACTTTTGGATCTTTAACCGTTGGCTAGGTCTGCAAATGTCTTTCATGGGAATCATCTTGAGCACGGGTACGGGTGTCATCCTTTTATCGTCGAAATCCATCCTTGATCCCTCTTTGATCGGATTCTCCCTTACTTTTTCGATGGGGTTCGCTCATGCGAGTTTCACCGCTGTTAATAACTTTGGTCTGCTTGAAGGCCTTATAAATGCAGCGGTTGGAATCATTTCGTATTCAAAGCTTGAAACTGAAAGGCAAGATGGCAACGAAGTTCCGATAGACTGGCCCTCCCGAGGGGAGGTGGAAATTAAGGACTTGAGCGTTGCATACTCGCCTGACCTCCCTCTTGTTCTGAAAGACATCTCATTTCGTGCGAGGGCAGGTCAAAGAATTGGCATTGTTGGTCGGACTGGAGCTGGAAAATCATCACTGACTCTGGCGCTACTCCGATTGATCGAACCCCGATGCGGTTCAATACTTATTGACGGAATTGATATCTCTACGATAAAGGTACAACTGCTCCGATCAAAGATTGCATTCATCCCCCAGGATCCAGTCCTGTTTTCGGGCACAATTCGATCCAATCTAGATTATTTCAAACAGATTCCAACACATACACTGAACAATGTCCTACGCCGTGTCAAGTTGCTGGCTGAGGGAGAGAAGAAGACGGGCTTGTTCACCCTGGACTCCCCGATCAGTGCCGGCGGTGCGAATATGTCACAAGGTCAAAGACAGCTTCTTTGCCTTGCAAGGATCTTAATTAAATCTCCCAAGATTATCATTCTCGATGAGGCGACGTCTGCAGTGGATAATGAGACGGACATCTGGATTCAAGAAACGATCCAAAAAGAGTTTGACCGTACATTGGTTGTGGTCGCTCATCGCCTAAGGACAATTGCGTCCTTTGATAAGGTGGTTGTGATCGATGATGGGCAGATTGGAGAGATTGGAACACCGGCAGAGCTATTGAATGCAAAAGGATTGTTCTATGACCTCGTTCAAAATAGTGACGACAAGGAATTTGTGACCACCTCTATATTGGAATCACGCGATGGGCAATAGCTTAGCAGATCATAAGTCAAAACCGAAACTATCTAAGAGGATGGAATGGATAACGAATTGAATTTAAGAGTTTCTCGCTTATCCCATCTGACACCTTCCGCACGGAAGTAGTACACCATGTCGTGAAAATACTCGACTCGCATCGCCGACCACCGGAAAGAAAGAAATTCAACAACGCAAATCCTCGCTCACACTTCGGGCTTCAGGTTCAATCTTCTTCTCCTCGTATGTTCTAGTAAAGTCCTTTATCATGTATAGGCCAATTTACCACGGGTGTATTTGCTTTCTTTATTTGCTTTCAGGGGGTATCTGGTCCTTCGCGCGCCTTGTGTTACTGTAAAGAAAGGAACGCCAATCACCATTTGACGCCAGCGATGCGCCATTTTTCCCAGGAGAAATTTACTCATCATATCTTGGCCAAGGCATAATTGCCGTTGCCGCATGTTCATCACCTGGAGCTGTAGCGGGCTGAAGCTGAAGCTGAAGCGGGCAAACTATCGATTGGTGGAGGCTCCACAGATCTACATCGCCATCGCATTGTGGATCTGCGAATGCCGCTGCAGAGCTGAAAGCTCTCAGTGATGCCCCAAAACAATCACTGTTAATACAACATGGAGTAAACAAGAAACATCTATGTCGTATGATTACCATGCGTTGCTTCGATAATATATTGATGGATCATGCGTCGTGGAATTTCGCAGATTTTGTCCCCAAATTTGGATTCGTCACGCTTAAAATACCAATCGCTTCTTGCATGAACCATCATGCATGCAGTGTGACCGACCTTCCCTAGGACAGAAATGATCTTCTGTACTTTTGTTCGACTATGACCCACGAGTGCTAACTTGCATGAACCTGTCGCAAGGGACAATGAAAGCTCGGGTCAAGCCCTGGAGGGTTTGGGTATAAATATGTTGTGAAAAGCCCAAACCACAGACTCCACCGTACAATTCGACTCCTTGTCCTTCAGGGTCATCGGCAATATGCTCCAGCTACGCACTTTTCTGTGTCTACTCGGCCTACTTTCTCTTCGCCTAGTTTCCGCCTTGATCGTTCCACAGGCCCTCCTGAACGAGCAAGATGACCTCTACGAGCTCAATGATGACCTATCAGTAAACACCACTGCCATCGCAGCATACGATGTCAGTGTTTCGGCCCTCGACGACCGATCGTGTGAGAACTGGGATCCCACTGAATGGGACTACGATGTAGCGATCGTTGGCGGTGGCCCTGCTGGTTTGGCCGCGTCGATGTCTCTTGGTCGTGTAGCTCGCAAGTCCTTGATGTACGACTCAGAGGAGTACCGAAATGAGAGGACGCGTTACATGCACGATGTGCTTGGTCAAGATGGTACTTTATTCTTCTCTGTCCCCTCTACGAAAAGTTACTGATCATACCCAGGCCAGGTCCCACTGAAGTTCCGCATTGCGGCTCGTGGCCAGATCGATGAACACTACAGCGATTACTCTTTCCGTGCAACCCGGGGTAGCAAAGTCACCGCCATCCAACCTCTTACAAAGGGCTTCCGCATCTACGATAGCAAAGGAGGCAAGATCCTCGCTCGAAAGGTGATTCTGGCTACCGGGATCACAGATGTCCTCCCAAATAAGCCCGGTTTTGCCGATGCATTTGGCAGAGGCTTATTCTGGTGCCCATGGTGCGATGGATTTGACTACAAGGGACGCGCAATGGTAGTCATTGGAACGCCAGCCAAATTTGCCAGCGCCATTGGATCTGCGCTTAACTTACGAAAATTGACAACCAACATCATTATCATTGCCGGTGGCCCCCTCAGCGCGGCAGATAAAGCGGCTGCCGAGGAGAGATGGCCAGGGTGGGAGAACGTGCTCAAGAACACATACAAAATCCCTGTTCATCAAGTGGATGTTACCAAAATTGAGCGAACTGCTAAAGGAAATGAGCCAGGTGATGATGAGTATAAGCTCACATTGACTGGATCGCCATCTTATATCACTACGCACGGAATTATGATCAGTACAGTTACCAAGCAGACCTCCAGCCTGCACAATCAGTTGCATTTGCAGATGGATGGGAACTCTATCAAGGTCCAGACGAATATGGAGACCAGTGTCGGTGGAATTTACGCCGTTGGTGATGCCAACAATGATGGTAGTACCAACGCTTACCATGCTATGTGGAGTGCCAAGCGTGCTGTTGTGAATGCTCATGGTAAGTCTGAGTTCCCTTACTGGTGTCCTGGTGGATGCTAACACAACTAGTCGCTATCTCCAAGGAGGAATACCTTGAAGCTGCTCCTGCTGCCATGGTGGCAACAGAGGGTGGTGATGAAGATTTCTACCAACGCCAGATTGATGAACTTCACTGGATGATTGGCAACGATGTAGAAGAGCTCTACAAGGCCCTCGGTGGCTAAAGAGTTTCACGCTTAACGGCATCCGCACATCATAATGAGAAGCGTCGGATATCTTAAAATGGGATGATAGATTTGGCCCATAGCATTATTAAGTCTCGATAAACAAATCTATAGTTCGGTACAATCGATTATTGCTACTGCGATACAAAAAGCCCTAGAAAAATCATTCAACTATTCATAGTCAATCTAAACTTCGTATATACAATAAACTTGAAAGCAACATCTAAAATTCGAGCCCGGCGCACAGAAGCGCACCGGAAGTACCCGAAGAAATTCATTTAGTACTAGTGATTCCCGGCCATACCTGGTCCACAAACTGGACTAGATCCGTCTTCAGCGCCTCGGGCTGCTCGATTGCCGCGAAATGACCGCCCTGATTATAGATTTGTTAGATCTCCGATTCAGTCGCTTGTACTTTACTTCCATTCACCATCATACCTTTGCATGTTCTCCCCAATAAACTAAGTTACCCGAGGTCTCAATCCAAGACCGCGGTAAGGGAGCAAGCTCCTGAGGGAATGATGAAAAGCCAAAAGGTTTCTTAATATACCACCGAGGATCGTTCGGGGCAGGAATTGGCACGGGTGGAAAATTCTATCTTGTTAGACAATGTCCGGTATGCATTTTTCTTTGAATAAGAACATACCTGGCGATACGTATAGATTGACCGAGGGAATGTCTCAGTGAGCCAGTACAAAGTGATTGACTCGAGGATATGTTCTGGAGATAAAGGTTCGTCTACCCACTCCAAGAACTTCTCACCGATCCTGTAGAAGTTAGCGTGGAGAATGTCAATTCCTGAGGAGCTAGTCTAACCACGCTAAGAGTGCAATTGGACTTGCCGAAAGGACATGGCCGATGGTGCTTGGTCGAGTACCATGCTCGGTCATATATCCACAGCCCAACGTTTTGAAGTTGTCGAATCGTTGAATGCCGAGCTTCTCTTTATCATTTAGGTGATCGTCCGTCATACCTACCGGCCGTCCCATGAAACAGACATTGACTTTCGGGTGTAAGGTGTAAGTATTCAACATGCAGATTTCTGTCCCATTAATCACTTACGATGCACGGCTTTGATTTTATCAGCTTAGAGAAGAATATATGGGGGGTTTTCCAATGCTCACCTTTACAGCTTTCGTAGTCCACGACCAATTCTCTGGCAATGCGACTGCCGATATCACCACCTTGAGCGACGTAGCCGCTTTCAAATCCGATGTTTTTCATCAATTGGTCTAGGACACGAGCAATATCCCGAGTTCCAAAGTTCCGATCTAGTGGTGGACCGGATGAAAAGGTGTATCCTGGCAGAGAAGGCACAATTAGATGGTATGGCAAGGTACCTGGTGTGTACTCCTTCTGGAATAACTCCAATATAGGGAGGAACTCCAGAAAGCTTCCTGTGAGAGTGTGAGTATAATCTTATCACCATGATGTTAACTCTGAATCTCACCTGGCCAGCCATGACACAAGAGGATAGGAATTGCGTCTTTCTTTTCTGAGAACAAGCCCACAAAATGAATGACTAGTCCCTCAATTTCAGTGGTCCATTGTGGGAAGCTGTTGATTCGATCCTCAGATGTTTTCCTATAGTGATGAATGCTTAGTTCTTCTCCTCATTGGTACGTCATTCAGATTCAAGATCACTACCATTTGTAAGATCTCAGCCATTGGTCCTTCATAGCGACCAACCAGTCAGTAGTAACTCCATATTTGGCGTCAATCTGCGAGTTCTCGTATGTGTGCGGGGCAAGCTTTGACAGCTCGATGAGTGTTTTCAGTTCGTCAAGTTGAGTCTTGGGAATCGAGACCGTGAACGGAGTGGGAGAGACCTTCGCGGAGGAAGGCAGAGTACCAAATGGCCGAGACATTGCTGTTATACTAAATAAAGTAAAGTATCAAGTATTTGTGTATGTTTTATCAGTGATGAAGGCTGGATTTCCATTCCGTGGGCTTACCCGTCATGTGATAAAGCGGGGTGCTCCGGATGATGTTGTCGGGACGATCTTTAGGTTTACCGATACAATACGCTTGTGAGGACATTTAGTGCCATTGTCCAGATATAAGAGAGAGCTGCATCTAAACTGAAGTCGCCGTTCTTTCCCGGAAAGAGACTAGTGGAAGGCAACTTTTCACGGCATGTGTCGCGTGTGGGTCACGCTGCCTAGATTTGAGTCATCCGCTAGCTTCTTACCAAAGATTGAACCCAAAGCCCAAGACAGTCTCGTATTTCGGCGATTTCGGACCCAAAAACTGCCCTGATATGATGAATGTGTCCCAATGGTGCCTATGAACAAAGGTCAGCAAGTTCAGCTTAGTCCACGAGGTCCAGTGCAGTGTTTACTGACTTTTTACCAAGGCTGTTCAACTTGCAACAAGCGCCGCATCAAATGTGACCGCACCCAGCCATCTTGCCAGAAATGCATTAAAAAGGGCCTCGAATGTCCTGGATATGGATTCAAATTTCGGTGGGCCGGTGGTGCCGCTGTGCGCGGAGAGTTGAAGGGGCTCCAGGCCCAAGCAACAGCAGAGTCTCTTCGAGCAAATGAGAATCTACTGAGCAGAGTTGTGGCACCGGACATTGAGTCTTTGGGTGGTCTCTCATTGCAAGAGCTAGTCGAATACTATGACAAGACAATTGCTCCACGCATGGTCTGGTTCGACTCTGAAGACAATATTTACCGTCGCCATATTCTTCCCTTAGCGCAGAAAAACAAAGTCGTTCGTCTTGCTATCGCTGCAGTCTCAGCTCAGCACGCAGCTTGCGGTCGAGGCGATCACAGTGTCCCTGAAGATGCACGGAATGAGGCAGTTACCATGATCACGACTTACATCACTGATATCACAAATCGAGTTACCGGCGGGCATGATGTTGAGTTTGGTCTGGACGTGGATGCTGCAGAATGGATATTAGCCTCGATGCTAGTACTTTCATGTTATGAAATGGCGCACTCAGGTGCTGAAGCCGCGGAGTTTCACAGAAAAGCGGCTCGCTCTCTTGTGTCCACTCTGGCCACTACGGACCATTGCAAGAGCAAATTCTTCACTTCGATGAGAAACAAATTAGCAACATATGAAGTCTTCGGCTCCACCACGTCTTTTGATGTTCAGAGCATTCAAGATGCCGTGCTTTCGGACCCTGCAGATGAATTGGAGGGCAATGACGAGACAACTCTTTTTTCCGGGTATATCAACCTTATACACGAGGTCACCATGCTTGGACGTCTTGCTACAGCAACTTCTGAAGCAAGTCGTGACTGGAAACCGGAATTTGGACTCGCGCGCGGGATCACCTTGATGGCGATTGGTCGACATCCCAGTATCAAAACACTCGCTCAACGACGAGATCTTATCCGCCTTGTGGACATTCATTATAATGCCGCTCTTCTTTATGTTTCCAGGTGCCTCGGTCCTAGTGCCCTCGGACCCGGAGCATTTGATCAAACAGAAATGGCTATGTCAGATCTATTACAGCAAATTCATGCGATGGAGGACATGGATTATTGGCTTCAAAATTTACCCTGGCCTTTATTCATAGCTGGCGCGGAAAGCTACGGCAACCCTGCGAGGCAGATGGAAATTTCTCAACTATACAGAAGGATTCCGTACGTCACTGGCCTTCGCCATTACCATGACGTACTGAGTTTCTTAGATACATTCTGGTCCGGTGCGGAGCCTGATTGGCAAGTTATGGCTAGGGATTGGGAGGCATCTGGTAGAAGGATATTAGCATACTAAATATTATAGACTTTTATGAACATCAATGCGAGGCTATGAATATAATTCAATCTATCCACTTGTAATCCGTGTTGCTGCCTCCTGCCTAAACGCCACTCGGGGATCCTTTCCGTTTTGGGTCATGCATAACAACATCATAGCACAGGCCTCTGTGATACTTCACATCTCCGCCAAGGCTAATCTAACGCCTTGTAAGGTTCTCAGAACACTTTAATCTGGTGTATCCTTCTCATAGCCCGTGTCATCACTAAAGGCCTCGCGGTTCACCCAAAATCCTACATCCACATCCCCCGTGCCTGGGCAGATTCATGCTTATCGCCCAGCTATGGCGTCACCGATAAAGACTGGATATTTCCAAACCCTCCAGATTATCAACAAGAATCAAGTCATTATTCGAGACAGGATATACGGCGAGCATATAATCACCGAGCCAGTCCTCGCCGAACTCCTCCAAAGCCCGGAGCTGTTCCGCCTCAAAGGCGTCTGTCAGCATGGAGTGACTGCCCTCCTCGGCCTGGGTCCGAAAGTTACCCGTTTTGAGCACTCAGTCGGTGCATTCCTGCTAGTCCGCAGAGTAGGAGCCACCGTGCTCGAACAAATCGCGGCCTTGCTTCACGACATCAGTCATACCAGTCTGAGTCATGTTGTCGATTTTGCCCTCTCCAAGCCTGGAGAGGGGAGTTACCATGAAGTTCACAAGCACCGCTACTTGAAGAGAACCAACTTAGCTAAGATTCTTACTCATTACGATCTCGGATACGTGGAAGCCTTCGATGAAGATTTATTCCCGCTGGTCGAAAAGGCAGCTCCACAGCTCTGTGCCGATCGGCTCGACTATTCGCTTCGCGACGCGGTAGCCTTCAAGAAACTTAGCCTCGAGAAAGCCCAGAAAGTTTACAAAACACTCAAAGCACATCCATCTGCCACTTCGCCTAGTCGTCTTCTTGTTCTCGATGATCCTCAGCTGGCGTTATCGCTCTCCCGATCATACTTAGCAACGGACCGAGATGTCTGGTCAAATCGTGCCCATGCAGACATGTATAAGAGAACAGGACGTATTATTCGAGACCTAGCGGCTTCTGGAC